>JAZHEH010002888.1:4800000-6275000 GCA_036589455.1 Ateles fusciceps | reverse complement strand
CGTAAAATTTGGATTAAGAAGCTTGAATTTAATACACACGCACCACATTTATTAAAGCATTAGAATAATTGAAATTTGCTGCTGCAGCGGTCCAATCTGTTTAAATAATTCTATATGGGTGTCTTGTTGTGATAAAAGATTATCTTAGAATTCTATTAAAGGCGCAGGAGCCTGCTTTGTAAATCCTATTTGGGGACTTTCAATAACTATCGATAATCTCATCTGCACAGAACCCCCCGCCTCTCCGCGTTATCGGAAAGTTTGCAGCGTTTCCCGAGCAGCGCGGGCAAGGCCGGACCTGCGGTGGAGCCGGCACCTGCCGCTCTGCCCGGGATTAGGGAGCTCTAGGCTTGCGGACGGGGGTTGCGGGGGGATGCGGCCCGCCGGTGGTCCAGCTCGCCCGCCCCGGCCGAGACGCGGGGCCCGGCCCACACAGGCTTCGCCTGGCGGGACCGGCGGGAGGCCTTTGTTCGCTGCCCGGAGGCCCCAGTCTCCAAACCACACTCAGGCTGCAGGGAGCGAGGGCGGGAGCGCGGGCGCCGCAGCTAATTGCTGCTAATTTTGTTCCATTAACTTTATTTACTCTTGAACCCCTTAATTGTTTTCCATTTATTTTTAGTAATTTTATAATGCACTAATAATCCCCCCCCAGCCTGCGAACGCCTCCTCCCTCCTTCTCTCCTCTCCCCTCCTCGCTTCCCCTCCCTGCGCGCGACCTCCCAGGCTTCCCAGCCGCTGGCTGCGGGCTCCGCGTGGCGCTGGCCGCCCGGCACACAGAGGGGCCGCGGAGTGAGGGGGAGCTCGGCCTGGGGCCAGGGGTGTCCGTGGGTCCCCCCCCCGGGATTCCGCGGGGAGGGCAGCTGGCTAGGGCGAGGGCCAGTGTTTCCTCGCGCTGGAGGCCAGAGGGTTTCAGCTTGGAGCGGTCCCTCTAGTAGGAGGGCGCGCAGAGGCCCAGAGAGGGGAAGGGACTTGCCTAAGATCACACAGCGTCCCACAGGCCGTACTGGGCAGGGGAGGGGTCGGCCCGGCCGGGCCCTCGCTCGCCGGCTTCTGAGGATTCCGTACCGGGGCGGGTCTGCAGAGACGCTCAGCTCAGGGCTCGGTCGGGCGAGGGCTCCAACTCCCCCACGCTCAGCCCCTTCCCTGGGGAACCCCCGTCCCCGCGGCCCCCACCCCCGGCCCCCCAGGACGCAGCCCCGCGCCTCACCGGTTATTAGACAGCTCGCGGGGACTGTCTGCGAGCCGCCTCTTTCCTGCTAATTATCACTTTATGAAAAGTGTTTCATTAAGAAACTCTGCTTTTGATTAATTATCGACAGAATGCTGACCAGAAAGAAATGAAATTAATCTCTGACCCCGTCTGGGTAACACTGGAAATTCATCACATATCCTTTTAATATTGAAACACAGTGCAGAATTTTAATAGAAAGTATTGTTTTTCCAAACCTCCAGTCTTTATTAATGCCCCTGGGCAGGGAATGATATTGCTGGCGATATAGCAGTCTTTGTTCATTTTAAATTTATTAAACATAATGCACTTCATTTTCAAACATTTTACTGTTTCTTTTTAATTTCACTCAGTGTAAGTACAGAATAAAACCTTTTTAAACATTTAAGATATTGAAAACCCATATACGGATATATAACGGAAACGCTCCGGCCATCAAATAAATTTAAGTAGAAGCAATTGTAATTTTAAGCTCCCAAGTATTATCCCCTTCAGACATTAAGGCAGTATCAGTAACCATCAAATGAGAGTGTGTGGAGGAGAGGTTGGGCGGCTCCCCCCCCCGGGAGACCTTGCCAGAAAGACCAACCAGGGAGGGTGGGGCGGGCAGCCCCTGGGGCCTCTTCGGGCGGCGGGAGCGGGCACTGGCTCCCTCCCTTTCCTTGGCCCCAGCAAAGTCTTCCTGTGAGGCCAGAGTGATTGTATAAGATGCCCCCGTCTCTCTGGCCCTGTTCACCTGGATCAGGGGCCCACTCCCCCAGGGCACCCCGCAGCCGGACACAGAGGCTTTCCGGGATGGAAAGGTGTTTCTTCCTTTTCTAAATCATGTCAGGCTCACCCCGACCCCAGCCAACACGCTACCAGGACTGCCCCACAGAGGTGGGCTCTGGGAGTGTTCCCAAGCCCTGGGGAGGCGGCCTCCACCGAGATCCTGTCCCCGACCCCTCCTTCCGTCCCCCATATCTACCCCCAGACCCAACCCCCCAGCGTAACTCGCACCCTCATCCCCTTTCCCGAGGAATCCAAACCCCGGTTTAATGAGTCGTGAAGTGTGAGAACTTCCGGAGCCTGCAGCGCCCCCTGATGCCAATTCCAGATGTACGAGTTGGGAGGGGTGGGCCTCCCGGCTGGTGAAGACCCAGTCGCTTCGGTCAGAGCGAAGCGTCCAGAACCCAGGTTCCAGCGATCTGGGCCCTGAATTGGAAACAGGCAACTTCTCCACTGAGAAATTACTCTTTTTATTTCTTGTAGTGTTCCTGGTGCCCCTATTTCACGGCACCAACAAACGGGATATTACTTTTAAAACACTATGAAATACCAGGTCCTGTCCTCGGAGCTATTTCGGGGGAATTCAATTTTCGCTGAATGGTGAGAAGCTCCAGCATTTCTTTTGGGGGCTGATGGGTGGCTTAATGGGAGAAAGAGTAAAATTTTCAGGGATTGTCTTGGCATTCCAGAGAGGCTTGTGGGTGTCAGGGCCACACACTGGCACTCCTGCCCCCACCCCGGACTCACACAGACACCTGCACACCTTGCAAACGTGTCTTAGATGGAACCAGACACCAGGAGCCCTGTAACTGCTGGCCCTTGTGCCAGTAAACTCTTTATTACCCAGGGCTCAAAGTCTGGCCTAGGCGAGTGACTATCTACAAGGTTATCTGTTTTCTATCATTCGTCTACCAGCAGGACCTGCCCATCGCCTACAGCCCCCCTTGGTGTGTCTTAATGTCTTGGAGAACAGTTACTCTGAGCCGCTAGAAAAACAAAGTTTGCCTTTCCCATCCTCCCCCTCCCTCCCATCTTTTCCCTCTTAGCAAATGTTCCATCCTCCCGACATCATGGGGCATAACTTTGTTTCCAGTGCTGCCCTCAGGCCTGGGAAATGCAATGGGAAAAGCAGGAGACTTTTTTGTTGTTGTTGTTGCTGAAAATCTGAGGCCCTTGGTCGGAGCTGAGATCGCGGACCCCTCTTACTTCTAACCAGTGCAGTAGATGACTGAGAACAGGCAGCTGGGACCAAGGATAGCAGCTTCCAGCAGCTTTCCAAGATGCCAGGGCCCCCAATCCCCAAGTCCCGGAGAGATCATTCAGGCTTCTTGGAAACCTAGCTGGTGGCTCCAGCCTGGTTCCACAGCCCCGGGCCTGGGCTCCCCTCCTCAGGTGCTGGGAGGCCTGTGGAATCCACCTGAGTATGTGTGGGAGAGAGAGGCCTCCGCTTGTCCCCCACAAACAAGAAAGAAGCTGACATGGAGTCACTTGGAAATAATATCAGATTCCCCCACTGCCCCTCCCACCACACTCTTCCTCTTTCCAAGTCCTCTCCCCTGCATCAAAGGTGGACACGCCAGGTGGAGCCAGGAAGGGCTGCTGAGCAGTTTGGAGGGCCACACCCAGGAGCAAGCCTCTGTCTCACCCGGGCATGGCCAGGGAAGAGCCCCGCAGAGACCAGAAAAGAAACAGCTTCAGGCGTGATCTGTGAGTTTCATTTTTCCACTTAAAGACAAAACAGGCCCAGACTGTCACTGGAGGTGCCTCCGCGGCACCGTTTCCAGCTGCCTTCAGTACTTTCTGAGCCTTTTGGCTGCAGCTGGCTAAACCCACGGTGGAGTGTGCACAGCTCATGCCTGCTCCCATCAGGAGATCTAAACCAGGACAGGGAATCCCCCTCAGCACTGACCCTACCCGGGTTCCCTGGGCCCCAGCCCTGCAAATACCCACTCTCTCCAGTTTCCCGTCAACTATTACTTACCAGAGTGTAGAGTTAGGACGCTCTGTCTCTCAAAATAGGAAAGATAACAAAGCGATTTAAAGATAATTAATTGCATTAAACTATTGACTAACTACCTCGCTCAATAGTAATTCATTTAGAGAATATTAAAATCGGAGGAACAATAATAAAATTGATGCCAAATTCCCACGGGGAGGGAGATGGCCAGCAAATTGGATACTTTCTTAATCTGGCGTAAATAATAACACGCCTGCTTCCTTCTCTCTCAGGCCAATTCCCCTATCATTTATTCCAGACTCTAAAGCTGGGCTTCATAATTGATATCAGTTACTCAATGAGTGCTTTTTCATTTGTTCTTGTTATCCGTGATAATTGCGAAGTTCAGCCTCTCGGAGTTGGGCCGGGCAGGGCGGGCAGAGGCCGGGCTGGGGGGTGGGGGGGGCTCCGCTGCTCCGCGTTTTTCCGGTTTGAGGACGTGGAGAGGCCCCCAGTCCTGACCTGGGCCGTGGTGGCGGACAGGGCCGGGTCTTCCCCTAGCAGATGCCGCTGGAGCCCAATCCCGGGAAGAAACACTCCGTGGCATGCCCAGGGTTAAGAGCTGTGGCGACAACCCGTTTTTGTTTGAGAAGCGGTGGGTGGAAGCCATGAATCCCACACGACATCTGGGGACCAAACGCCCTGGGCCAGGAGGATGATTTGGGAGAGGAAGGAAGAGGGGGTCAGGGGGAGGGACACGGCTGGAAACGTCCCTCCCGGCGCCTCCCCCCGACCCCGGGGCCTGAGCACCGGACCACACAGGCCCCCACAGGCCCAGCCGCTCCGAGATGACGATTTCGTTATTTATTCACTTATTTATTCATTTATAAAGTGTTTACTTAGCTCGCTGCAGATGTAACATCTCATTTACAGCGTGGCCTCCGGGCATAGAAACAATTGGCAACCAAAGAGTAACTTCGGAGAATTAAAGGAAAAAAAAAACACACACAACAACACGCGCTGGGGGTGAGGGGAGCGCTCTGAAGAGGCGCTGGGGGGGCTCCGAGCGGAGGAGCCCGCGGACGCGCCCGGCCAAGGCTGCGGAGACCCCCCCAGGCCCCTCGTAGGAGTCGCGGGCAGCCCCTCCCGAGGAGGTGGTGGAGGCTGAGGGGGAGTCGTTGGGTGCCGGGCCCCAGGCTGTGTCTGAGCGCCAGGGATGCGCAAAAACGGGGGGCTGGCGGCGCTTCTGCAGCGGCCTTCACCGAACCTCTGGAGCGGGTCCAGGCCGCGGGCGCGTGGGCGGGACCTGCGGGAGACTCCCAGGCTGCGGTGACCAAGCAGGGTCAATCAGCTGGCACCACGGGTCGTCCCTTCGGCTGCAGTTGTGGCAGCCCCACGGGGTCGCGCACACCCGCTTCACTGCTACCCGTGGGGGCGGCTCATCCTGGCCTCACCAGCCTCCCCCGGAGTACCTCCCCTGACCCCAGCCTGGGGGCTCAGGGGTCCTTTTGGGTGCATGCCCATCCTGGGCCCTGGTGTGGGGCGCGCGCAGGCCTCAGGGCTGCCTCCCCTCCTGCCTCCGGGCAGCGCTCCAAGCTTCTCAGCCGGTCCTCGGGGCCGCGGGATCCCAGCCCCAGCAGCGGGGAACTGAGGCCCGCAGCGCCGAAGCGCGAAAGGCAGCTCTGAGCGGGTCAGAGGGGCGGAAAGGGGAGGCGGCCCCACCACCCCGGACCCTCAGGGCCTGGAGTGAGTGGAGGGCGTGGACCGCGTGGACCACTCCGGGTCCCCACCGCCGGGCGTGTCTGCCGTGGGTGTCATTGGGCGCCGCGCAGAAGGGGCTTCCGAGGACCCGCCCTTCCCCCGCAGCCGTCAGGGCGCTGACGGAGGCAGCTGCGACTGTTTAACTGGGAGCCGGTTGCTCGGCAACCCGAGGCGGCTCATTACCGCGGCCACAGTGATTAACCAAAAAAGAAAAAAAAAGGAAAAAAAAAAAAGAAAAGAAAAATATAAGGAAGAAAAAAATAGGGGAAAAGCGGGAATATGAAAGTAAAATGTATTATTTAATTAGCTAATTGATAATCAACTTCTTTTTAATTATTCACTTAATTAAAAAAGTGTAACTACAACACTGCCCTCGTCAAGCTGTGGATGCAGCGGCAGGATTTCAAAGGCACCTCTCCCCTCCCGTTCCCGCCGGCCCGGAGCCGCCTGGGGCTGCTGCAACTTTCCTCCTCCCGCCTCATCCCCAGCCAGGGCCCCACCCTTAGGAGGGGGGGGGGATTGAAAACATATTCTTCTCCAATAGCCAGGACAGCTCCACCCACCGGCGCCCAGGGACCTTCCCGGAGGGGGCCTGGGCACGCTCCCCTCCGCCCCTGCCTCAGTTTCCCCATTTACAAGACCTGATTTCGGTGCTGAAGTGCGTGTGGGCAAGACAGTTTGGGTCCTTCATGGAACTGGTGTTCTGTGCAGGAGGCAGGCAGTGGTCCCCTGGAAAATAGGAAAGGAGAGGATAGTGTCTCGGTCCCGGCGCCAGCTATGGGCACAGCTGGTGGGCATTCCCCACATAGTCGGACTTGCCGAGCAGGGAGGTCAGCACAGGGGTGTGGGCCAAAGGCTCCACTGTGCCTGGGTTTTGAGTGGGATGAGAAGCTGGAGGACGCTGGGGCTGGGGGGGGGGGCGGTGATACTGTGGTGTCACCCTATCTCTGGGACAGGGGCTTGTGGGCTGAGGGGAGCTGCCTCTCCTAGCACTGTGCTCCTGCTCTGAGCCATCCACGCCCAACATCAGCCTTGATGCAGGTGCTAGGGCAGCCTGGGCCGCTGGCTGGGCCGGCTCTGACGGATCTCCCATGGGATGGCTGGGCCTCTGCTGCAGTTGCAACCATGCTGCGGGTTAAATTCTCCCTGGGTCCAGTCCTGCTTCCCTCCCCCTAAGCCTTTTGCATACTACAGAGGCTATTTACCGGGAAAGCCACGCTGATGCAGAGCGGGCAGCTCCCCAGCCGGAGACCTGGATGGTGGAGATGGTGTGGGTGGAGTTGGGACTGCTAGGGGAACTTGCTGATGAAGTGGGTAGCTGGGATTACAGGTGCTCACCACCATGCCCGGCTAATTTTTGTATTTTTATAATTTTGTATTTTTAGTAGAGACAGGGTTTCGCCATGTTGAGCAGGCTGGTCTCGAACTCCTGACCTCAGGTGATCCACCCGCCTCGGCCTTCCAAAGTGCTGGGATTACAGGCGAGAGCCATCGCGACCAGCCAGAGATAGAGTTTTGGGCTTTTATCCAGGCTGAGTGCAGTGGTATGATCTCAGCTCACTGCACCTGGCCGGGGCACAGTCTTACAGGTGACAGAATCCTCCCCTCATCTGTCCTTGGGCAGCTGTGTGGAAGGGTGGGGAGTGGAACAGTGATTGGGGAAGCTCACTGGGCAGTGGTTGGGGAAGCAGGGACTCTCTGGGCAGGACACTTCATTTCTGCAGGGAGCAACCATGGTTTCCCACACATCACCTGGGGCTTCCTTGACCTTAGCAGCAGTCAAGAGGAAGCAGGAGAAATTCAGGGCTGGACTCCTGTCCCCGACTTCATTTCCCTCTGGCCAGACTTCTCCTAGGTAGTTTTGGGGACCTGTGTTACGAGTCATACTGGCTTCTAGGTGCCCCACTCTGAATGCTGAGGGGATACAGCTGGCCGTGGGGTCACCAGGGTCTCAGCAGAGGGGGCCTGAGCTCCTTGGGCTTAACCTTTGCAGACCCATGTGGGGTGGTGCTGAGGACGGGGGGATAACGTATGTCAGGGGCTGAACTGTGTCCCCCTTGATTCACACGTTGAGGTCCTAACCCCCAGGACCTCAGAATGTGCCAGTATTTTGAGATGGGGCCTTTAGAGAGAAGACTTAGATAAAATGAGCTCATGAGGGTGGGCTCTAATCTAATAGGGCTGGGCTCCTTATAAAGAAAGGAGACGACGCAGACTGCAGAGCAAAGACCCTGTGAGGACACAGAGAAGCCGCCGTCCGCCAGCCCAGGAGAGAGGCCCCAGGAGAGGGCAGCCCTGCGCACACCTGGATCTTGGCCTTCCAGCCCCCAGAACCCTGCGAAGTCAGTCTCAGCTGTGTAAGCCGCTCCATCTGTGTGTTTGTTACAGCGGCCTCAGAAACGTAAGAAGACACATATGGCAGAGAGGGACCAGCCTGCCACTGACCCCTTTTCAAGTGGGTGCCTGGGTGCTGGGACCTAGGGTCCCCACTTTGGAATGGGGGTTCTGACATCCTCACTGGGGAAGCTGCTCCCTTGGCTTCTCCAAGGTTTGGAGGCAACTGTTTCCCTAAAATACTAAGGTCAGTGTGACCTTTAGCTTCTCTCCTGGTCCAGCAGCCCAGGACAGAGGAAGGGGTCCCTTGCAGCCCTGTCTGGCAGTGAGAGCTGTCCACCCCCAGCTCCTCTCTGGGCAGGAGGTGGGGCCCAGGCCTCCTCTCAAACCCCAGGCTCTGAGTCGGCCATCGACTGCATGCCAGGGCTGCCTGGTGACACGGAGCCCCCATGGCAGGCAGGGATAAAGGCGTGACATGGCCTTGGCCTCAGTTCCTGAGGAGGGGCTGGCACGTGGGGCGGCAGGCTGTTCCCACATCTAGCTGCAGATTTATGTAAACATGGAATCTGGTCCCAGTTTTCCTTTCCCTTTCCCCTCCCCTGCCCTGGAACATCGTGGGTATTAGAGCCCATGGGTTGGTGGATTTCTGCAGCCTGTCAATGAGCGACGCTTAATTCTCAGGCAAATGTCTACTTATCTCACTGTGAGGTGGGCTTAGGCCTCTGAAAGGGATGGCCTGGCTCAGGCTGGGAGGCGGTGGGAGGGAATAGGGGGCGCTCCGAGGGGTGGGGCTGTGGCCACAGGGAAGCGGGGGTGGGGACATGGGCGTGTGACCCACACCTGTGGTCTCTCAGCTCCGTGTCCACACAGCTGTCGCAGCCAGGCCGGCCTCTCCTGCAGGGCGTCACTCCAGGCAGACCCCTTTGTCTTTCTAGGGCGCAGCTCTCCTGTCTGAGGGTGGCCGTGGGGGATGAGGCCGGTGGCTCAGGCATGAGTCTGTACCTTTGCCAGGAGGCTAGGCTGTCACCCAGAGCTCAGCCCCCTGTGGCCTGTGGGTAGAATTCTGTCCTGAGCCCACCTTTAGTTTAGAAAGATGCAGGTGACAGGCATGTGTGAGGCTCAACTCAGGCCTGGAGTCTGGTCACTCGCAGGGAGCCAAGCCTCCCCACCCCCTCCCCCAGGGCAGGGACAAGGAGAAGCCAGCGGGTCTTGCAAGCTGGGAGGACCAGCTCCGACATCTTAGAGAGAACTCCCAGCAGGTGTGGGCCGAGGCAGGCTTCCTCGAGGCCCGGCAGAGCCAACAGGGGCCACTGACCATTCAGAGGGGCTTTAGTTCAGTGAGCCGAGTAGAGGAGGGTGGGGTGGCCTGGCCAGGGGTGCTGTCAGCTCTGATCTTGGGACCCTGTGAGCTCACTGTGGCGTAGGTGGGACCTAGGCCCCATTCTGTAAAAGTAGAAGCTTCCTGGCCACCCACTCCTCATCTTCACAGGGGCCTGGGGGTCCCCAAGGTGGGGTGGCCCCTGGCCCTTGGCAGCTGCCTCTACCCCTGCCTCGACCCCCCTCCTCCCCTGGTTTCAGAGTCACAGGAACCACAAAATTAGTTCTAAAAAAATTACCCCTTCGTTTTATCACTAATCCACTAACTCCCTTAATTAAGTCAATGGTAGCCTAAATTGTTCTAAACATCTTTTGGGGGATTAGATATTTTAATCATCATTATCCAATGAATATTTGATTATATAGCCATCATATAGTGAAGAGTAAAAATTATAATCCAAAAAAAGGCATTTAATAACACTTTAAACGACTAGGCGTTTGATAAAGGGCATTAGGGTATTAGCTGCTGGATTGATAGACTGGATTGAGCTTCCCAGTCAAGGACTCGAGCTATCGTTTTATTTAAAAAATAAGACCACGATTTAAGAAAAAGGAAAACAGAAACCCAAGCTGCCTCATCTTCTCCCATGCCAGCCCCCTCTGCCTGAACAACAAGGTGTCATATTTGAACAGTTGTTTTGGAAATTATTTCTATAAATATCATTGGGTTTGGGGTTTCCGTGAGTTTCATGGGAGCCCTTGAGTTGGCTGATGAGGTGCAGAGTCTTGGGGTTACATTGGGTTGTGAGGGTGCCACAGTGAGGTCCAATACATGTCTGGGACGAGGATGCTGAGGTCTGGGATGGGGATGCTGAGGTCTGGGACAGGGACGCTGAGGTCTGGGGAAAGCCTGGACTCTGTGGGTCACCCCTGGTTTGCTGTGCTGGTCTGGAGCCTGGGCCTCCCCCTCTGCAGCTTGAGCTCCTTCTGTGACCTCGGGTGGTTGCCCCACATGACCGCCCCTAGCCCTGCCTGGCCCCCTGCAGTCCAGCGTCTGATGCCACTCACGCCATCCCAGACATGACTGCCCCTCTCCCTGCCCAGCACCCACCATCCCAGGCACTGGCCCCCGCCCCCTAGAGGCACGGCCCTGCTCTACCCGCACCCCTCCCGTGTTGCATCTGCGGCAGACGAGGCTGCCCTACCAGGCCCCTCTATTGACGTCTGCTGAAATCATTTGAGACAAAGTTACTGCACAGGCATTAGAGCCACTTTTCAGAGCGAAACATCTGTCATTTAGCGCGATGACGCTGCGGGGACGGCACTTTAGAACAATCTTGTTGCGTTTAATTTATTTTCTTCCAAATACTGCAGAGAAAGGGCAACTTCCTAGGTGCTGAGCGTGGACAAATTCAGCTCCTGTGGGGGAGGAAGGCCCCGTCCAGCAGCAGGACGTGTCCTCCGTCCCCCTCAGCCCTCCTCACCCACTGCTGGCCGATTGATTTATTTCCCTGCAGGCTGCTGCAGGGCCACCGTGGGAACGAGGGCAGACTACCTTCCCAGTGCCCCGCAAAAAAGATGTTGGCCTGCTGGGGCAGAGATGAGGGCCAGGCGCACTGAAATCTCAGGGTGATGGGGCAGGGGTGGGCGGTGAAAGCCCACGGGGAGCTGTCCTCTCCCACCTGTCATCCCTTCCTCCCAGCACCCAGAGCCTGGTCCTCTGGGACCCACATGTCCCTCCTGCAGCCCGAGAAACTGCAGAGCAAGCGCCCTGCCCAGTGTCTCCCCCACCCAGGAGCAACCGTGAGCCCCATCCTGAGGGATCCTGGAGAGTTCAAAAGTCCTTTCCCAGCCTCATGTCCCAGCCCTGTTGACATCTCTGAGAGGCTGATAGAGGGGCGCTGTTTTAGAGGAAGCAGAAACTCAGAGAGGTGTGGATGCTTGCCCGAGGACACACAGCTGTGTGGCCTGCAGCTGGGTGTTTCTGTGGAGTGCTTCACCTTCAGGGCGGGGGGACTGGCCCTAAGATGCCTGGGAGAATGTGGGAGGAGCGGTGGGGGCTGGAAGGGGCCACAGGAGGAGGCGCCTGCCTGAGAAGTTCCTGCTTCTCCACCCTCGTCCTTCCTTGTGGAGTCTCAGGGCAGTTCCAAAGCTCAGGTTTTGGCCTCCTTGTCTATAACATGTGGGTGCTGACACTGGCCTCAGTGGGGCCACCTCAGACTCCACCTCTGGGTCTGTGAATACACAGTTCTGGGATCTCCCTGTGCTGTGGAAACCCCTCCTCCCCTGCCCCTGGGGCAGGGCTGGCCTGGCCTGGGGCACATTCTGGTGACCCCAGCTCCCAGTGACCCCAGCTCACTGGCCTGGGGCCTGATCTGAGGGGGAAGTCTGTATGGCAGGCACTGGAACGAAGCGGAAAGGGTGGAGTGCCTGCAGCCTCTCCTCCTCCTCCGGGCGACATCCCCATGACCCTGGGTTGGAGCACAGAGGAAGTCAGTCCTCAGCTCAGGGGTGCAGAGGTGTGGGGGCAGGAAGGGAGGGGGGAGGCACCAGTCGAGCTCCTCCTCTTTGTCCTCGGCCAAAGCCCTGGGCTTCCTGGGAGGCCTCCTGCCCTCTCCCCCTGTCCCATGAGGCCTCCAAAGCCCGGCTAAGGACCAGGAGGAATAAGCTGAGTGACCGGGGCTGGGGTGCCCAGCCAGCCAGCCCTGCCCCATGGCCAAGCCCGGTGTCTCTCTCCTGAGGTTGGGGTGCCAGGAGAGGAGCAACCCAGCCCCCCAGGGCACACTAGGCTCCCTTCATCTTGAGCTGCGTCCTCCAAGGCGGCGGAGCTCCCAGCCCTGCCGGTGGGCAGGTGCCGGTGGGCAGGTGCCGGTGGGCAGGTGCCGGAGCAGGGCATCGCAGCCTGCAGGAAGACCGTTTTCCTCCCGCCACTCATGTTTGACTTGAAGGGTTGGTTCCAGCCCAGCTGAGCCGGCCCCCAGGCCCAGGCCCCTCCCAAGCACTCAGTCTCCCATCAAACGGCATGAATAATTTAGTCTCTAATTAAAAGTGAGGTCAAGTGATGAAAAATGGCCGGACGCACAGTGGCACGTGATGCATTAAATTGCTGGCAGATCAGAGGCAGGCGGGCTGGGGGCTCTGGTTTACACACCAAACCTCCTGGGCTTTGGCTCTGGCATCCAGCAGCAGGGTCCAGCCTGGGGGAGGGCCCCCCAAGTGAGTGAGAAGCTGTTGGACAGAGCCCAGAGAGCCCTGGGCCAGCCCTGCCCCGACTTCACCTCCACCACACCCTGAGGGGCTCCTCTCCAGCCTCCCAGCCTCCCGACTTCCCACGCACACCAGCTCGTCCTGCCTGAGTCTGTGTGGTTCGTTCTGGAACAGGAATCCCCCAGGTGTCCATGTGGTGTGCTCCCGAGATTCAGCGAGGTCCCTGCTGGAGGTCCCCTTGCCCGCCCGCCCCAGCTAAAATGCCACCAGCCACTTTCTGCTTCACTGTCCCGTGAACCTCCAACTCACTTCCTCCCCATATCTCACCAGCACTTCTTCATTCTAGTTTATATTTGTTTACTTGCCCAGCGTCTGGCTCCCCAACATAAGGGCAGGGTCTTGGCTTGGTCCCCCTGTGCGTCTGTCACCAAGAATGGTGCCTGGTATACGGTAGGAGCATAATAGAGTCTCTCTGAGCACAGAGGCCCTGTGCAGGCAGGAGCGCGGAGCAGGGGCTGAGCTGCAGGGTCCTATGGGCTGATCCCTTTCTCTCTCCTGGTCCGTGGAAGGTGGGACCGGGCAGAGCTCATCCTCAACGTCCTACCTGTGCCAGGCTACTGTCCCCCCATCCTGGGACAGTCACAAGAGGACAGCTTGAGGGATGCTGCAGTGAGAGGCTGGTGCAGCCCCTGCCCCAGAATAGCAGCCCACGAGCCCTATGGGTGGAGGATAACAGAAGGGCCAATGAGCTGGTGGTTGTGCCCCAGGGCAGCCAGGTGGGCCAGGATGGATGGAGGGTGCTGCAGGGAAGGGGCCTGGATTCCCAGACACTGCCCGCCCCCACCCTTCTCGGGTTGGCAGATCCCCAGGTGATGCTGCTGCGTGTCCCCTCCCCTCTCCTTGCACCAGGCCCCACCTGGAACCCTCCCCTGCCTCCCCCCGCCGAGGGTCATGAGCCACTTATTGGACCCTGTGCAGTGAGCCCCTCTCTCCCGTTTTCTAGAAGGGAAAGCCAGGGTTCAGAGAGGTTGGCCCTGATGGTCAGTAGCTGGAGCTGATTAGGGTCAGGCCCAGCCCCTCCTGAGTGGCAGTGGGGATCTGAGCAGTGCAAGATCCCCTAGCCTTCAGGGACCGCTTCTGTAAAGTGGAGAGGCAGCAGCTGGGGGAACTGAGACCACCAAGCTCTCATCTGCTCCAAGCCCACTGCTCCCCCAGGCCAGAATCTCAGCCCAGCCTCAGAAGTACCTAAAACTCTCTTCTGTGGGCTTTGAATCCAGGGTGGTGTGGTTGCCCCCCTGAGGCCACCCATGGGGCAGGAGACAAGGAGGAAAACCCCATTTGGAGGAGTAGGCTGTCAGCGCCCGGATCAGCAGCCCACCCTCCTGCAGGCCAGGGGTTGAGAGACGCCCAGGAGGGCTGGGAGCAGGCTTGGGATTCGAACCCAGAGCTCCTGTGCGGGCCCTGCCGCCTTCTGGGTCATTGGCTCCCAAGTTGGAAGCTCTTTTGCATTTTCCAAGCAAGGAAAAGGCGGTGGGAGGAGGGCCCGGTTGGCCCCTGGGTAGCAGATTAAAGATGGATATTTTGTTTGTTACAATCAAGACCTCTGATTTCAGTTTTATAAATTTTTAAAATATTAATTATATTTTGGAAAGTGTGTGGAGGTGACGGCGCGCCACGGTTCTGCTTAGACGGGCCCTCTTTGGTGTTTGGTCCAGATTAGCTGCCGAGGAGGAGGTTGAGGCATTTTAATCCACCTTGTTAACTTATTAAATTTTCTTTATTTACATACGGATTCCACTTTCATTAGCATTGTAACAGGTGTTCATTAACAATTTATCATTTGGGAGGTGGAGTGAGACAACAGCAGAAGAGAGACATTGCTACAAAGTTTACTCTTAATTACAAGGAACAGCGCAGAGGACAAAACACGGTGGCAGCCCCCCCACCCCCACCCCGCCCCACAAACCCTGGACTCGGTTCAGGCCCCGGGGGACTCCCGGAAACCCACCCCATCCACCTGCTGTGCCTAATCTGGGGTTGTCTGGGAAGAGGCCCGCAGAGGGAGCTGAGGCCTGGGAGTTGGGAGACAGGATCTCTGGGGCACTGAGGTGCACTGGGGCACGGGTGCACCAGGGCAAGTCCTGGGCTTCTAGGATGTGGCTCTCTGATCCCGAGGGGTGGAAGGACCACCAGTGTCTGAACCTGCAGCCCTGGACTGAAATCCACCTGCAAATTACTTAACAGGTTGAAACTTCCTTATTCATTTATTTATTAGAGACAGGATCTCAATCTGTGGCCCAGGCCAGCGTGCAGTGGCACTACCACAGCTCATTGCAGCCTCGACCTCCTGGGCTCAGGTGATCCTCCCACTTCAGCCTCCCAAAGTGCTGAGAGGATAGCCCAGCCCCTTTTGAAGCTTCCTAGGTCTCTTTTCTAAAACCTGCAGACAGCTAGGCAGGATGACTCACACCCGTAATCCAGCACTTTGGGAGGCCCACAAGGGAGGATTCCTTGAACCCAGAAGTTTGAGACCAGCCTGGGCCACATAGCAAGACCCTGTCTCTACAAAAAATTTAAAAAACCAGACAGGTGTGGTGGCTCACGCCTGTAATCCCAGCACTTTGGGAGGCCAAGGTGGGAGGATCCCTTGAGGCTAGGAGTTCAAGACCAGTCTGGACAACTTTGCGAGACCTCCTGCCTACAATTTTTTTTTTTGAGGTGGGGTCTCAGTCTGTTGCCCAGGCTGGGGTGCAGTGACTCGATCTTGGCCCACTGCAACCTCTGCCTTCCCAGCTCAAGCCATTCTTCTGCCTCAGCCTCCCAACCAGTCAGGACTACAGGCATGCACCACCACACCTGGCTAATTTTTTTTTTTTTTTTTGAGACAGAGTCTTGCTCTGTCCCCAGGCTGGAGTGTAGTGGCGTGATCTTGGCTCACTGCAGCCTCTGCCTCCATTCTAGCAGTTATCCTGCCTCAGCCTCCTGAGTAGCTGGCATTACAGGCACGAACCACCATACCTGGCTAATTTTTGTAGAGACATGGTTTCACCATGTTGGCCAGGCTGGTCTCGGACTCTTGACCTCAAATGAGGCCCTCCTCGGCCTCCCAAAGTGCTGGGATTACAGGTGTGAGCCACTGTGCCCGGCCTAAAAAAATTTTTTTTTTAATTAAAAAAGAAAAATTAGCTGAGCATAGTGGCACATACCTGTAGTCCCGAGGATCACTTGAACCCAGGAAGGGGAGGCTGCAGTGAGCTGTGATTGCACCACTGCACTCCAGCTTGGGCAACAGAATGAGACACCGTCTCTAAATAAATAAATTAATTAAAAACCCTGGATGCTTATGGTGGAGGGGTTGTTTGCTGGGTCACCTGGATGGGTATAGAAGGTGCAGGGCTGAAGGTCGGCATTTACCAAAAACTAGTTTATCAAGTGCCAGCATGATGGGGGCTGAAAGGGAGGGACGGGGAGAGGGGCTGACCCAGCTGCAATCTGGGAGCCCACGGGAGCCCTTGGGGAGCCAGGTTACAGGAGGAGCTTGGAGGTTCCCTCAACAGGGCCACTGGGCGGAGGGGGTGACCTTTGAGGGGGCCAGAGAGTCCTCCTGCTGACCGACTCCCCCGAGGGAGACCCTGAGTTTGAGCAGAGGGAGGGTGGCCAGGCCTCAGCACAAGACAGGCCCTCTGGGCCTGGGTCAGGAGGTCCCTGCAGCGTGGGTCCTTAGTAGGCCTGTGTATGTAGCCAGCAAAGTCCGATGGTCACAACCTCTTTGTCCCTGAAAGCAGGTCCTGTGGCCTCCTCCTTCGTGGAGGTCCTGGGTGCAACATGTGCACTGCCACTCTGCCTGCTGCCCCGGGCCCCAGGCACCAACATGCTTGGGGGGCTTGCTGGGGGTGAGTGGAGGGCTGGAAGGGAGATGGCGTGGGCAGTGAGTGGTCAGCCCCGGGGGGGCAGGGATGGGCGTGAGGTACGGAGTAGGGTCCCCGTCAGCAGGGCCAGGCTGTGGGTGCTGGCACAGGAGGAGGGTGGCACCCAACGGGGGCTTCTCACTGTCCCCCTGCTGGTCCTCTCCCTCCTCCTGCCCCTAGGTCCCGAAGGAACCCTGCAGTCCAGGCCTTGATGCGTCACACCTGCCATCCCGTTCCCTCCACTTGTCACAGGAGAAAGACCCTAGGTGCCCATTGGGCACCCCAGGCTCACCCACCCAGCCCAGGAAACCAGGGCCAGAGAGAGATGAGGTGGCCACAGCCACCAGGGCATCAGCAGCCAAGTTGGGGCTGGCACAAGAGAGCTGGTTCGTCCAGCCCTACCCTGATCACCTCTTCTGAGGCTGGATGGGGCAGGGGGAGATGGGAGGTCTGCAGTGGGGCAGGTGGGGAGGACACAGCTGTGCCCTGGAGCTTGAGGAGACCCGTCACCCCTGGCCAGGTGCACAGGCCCCTGTGGTAGACCCAGACAGGCCCAGCGCCCACCTCCCCCTCTCCCCATGGCTTTGGGCTCTCCCACTTCTCGCCTCCTGTCCCCGCTCGGAGCAGTGGCTTCTGCGGGGTGCCTGGCCTGGCCTCTCCGGCTGCCTCAGATAATCACCCTCGTAATCACCTTCCCTCACACTGCTCCTTTAAAACATGTTTCCAGGGTGTTTTTCACGGATAGGGCTTTTAATATTCATCTCAGTGCTGACAATTTTTCCTGCCTTGTTACAGAGAGCTGGTGTCGGTTTTTCATTGTATCTTTGGACAGTCGGTTTATTCGGAGCCACTTAAAGGCTCAAAAGTGATTCTCTTTATAATTTGAGAAGTTTCATGGGCCGAACATCAAAGTGATTGGCTGGGAATGTTTTCCGCCGCTCTCCGTCTCCTCCTCCTCCCCTCCCTGGCTTTCTCCACCTCCGTTTCGCTAAATTATGAGCAACACACTCTCCAGTCTCCCATCCCATCCCTGCTGAATGTCCGGGCCTCGGGGGAAGGTCAGGCCCTTTGGTGGTTTTGGCCTTGGAGGGCAGCGATGCCTTTTAATCTGGAGTTCCTGAAGGGCTGGGAGGATGACAGGGCAGGGGACGCTTGCCCAGTATCAGAGGGCGTCTCAGCCTGGAGGCTCAGACCTGCCGTGGGTCCTGCCCTGTCTCCAGCCTGCAAGTCCCATTTTCTCATCTGTAAAGTGGGTGTCTCGGCTGAGAGCAGGGCCATAAAAACTCACATGGTCACAGGGGTCAGGCAACTCTCCTCGACGGGCAGTGCCAGCTGGGTTGGTTAGCAGACAAGAGCTCCATCCATCCAGCAGCAGTGCTGTGCCCAGCAGTGTTCTAGGGGCTGGGATGAGTGGTCAGCCCCAGGGGGCAGGATGCACGTGGGGCCTGTCAGCAGAAGGGAGTTCCAGCCCGCCAGCCAGCAGCAGTGTGTACCTGGCAGTGTTTAGGGGCTGGGGACGCAGCAGGGAACAATAGACGCCATCCTGGTGGACCACTAAACACGGAAGACACTTCTCGTGGTGACAGGTTCTTAATGATGGGGCCTGGGGACCTGGAAAGCTGGAAGGTGGTTCTAACAGGCATGGCTACCCTCAGAGGGGCCTTGTCACCTGTGGAGAGGCCTGCCTGCCCACCTCGAGCCAGGCCAAGGCCTCCGAGAGTTAGTGGAGGAGCTGGGCTGGTCCCTCTGGACTTCCAGGGCTGGCATGAGTGTGGGCCAGCCCAGCCCTGCTCACCGATTCTTGGGCTGGGCAGGGCAGGGCACAGGGGAGGCTGGTAGCAGGGGCCGAGGCGGGCAGGAGAGGCCCCAGCCCGGAGTTGCTGGAGCTTTGTTCTGTGTGAGATTTGCAAGAGAAGCTGAAAGTCTAGATCTCCTGATTTCCAAATGCTGGCAACTATTTCAAAGATGTTAACAACGCCACTTGGCTGTTGGCACAACATAGTGAGTTCCAAATGCTGTGGAGCTGTGCACTTACAAATGGCTAAGATGGTGAAATTGATGTTATGTATATTTCACTGCAATGAAAAAAACATACTATGTGGCAAATACCTGCTGGCCAGATTCACCATGGAGGCTGTTTTCAACCTTGGGTCTGGTCTGTGGTTTTTTGTTTGTTTTTCCCGCTTTACCATTAGTATGCCATCTTCTGGACATTTAAAAAAACTTTTAATCTTATTTTTTGAGACAGGGTCTCACTCTGTATCCACGCTGGAGTACAGTAGCACAATCATAGCTCACTGTAGCCCCGACCTCCTGGGCTCAAGTGATCCTCCCTTCTCTGCCTCCCAAGTAGCTGGGACCACAGGCACAGACCACTACGCCTGGCTAATTTTTGTATTTGTTGTACGGACAGGGTCTGACTATGTTGCCCAGGCTGGTCTTGAACTCCTGGGCTCAGGCAATCCTCCTGCCTTGGCCTCCCAAAGCACTGGGATGACAGACGTGAACCATCATGTCCATCCTGGACATCATTAATCACAGCGTGTTTGACAAAAATGTACCCACCACCATTGGTAGTTGAGGCCAGCCAGCCTGCTAAACCTCAGGTGCCGACTACCACCGAGACACGTGCTTGGAGCTCCATGACGGCGTGGGGAGGGGCCATGACCTGTGGACCTCGAGCTCTCTCCTGGTCTCAGTCCCATCTCCTCCCTGCACTCCCTGCAGCAGGCCCTCATGCCCCCAGAGTTTATTTGCACCCTATGACTCCATAGCTGCCACCACCACTGGCATGATTTTATAATGTTTGCACTTTAAACTATAGCAAGATAAATGGGTGCGATTACCCTGCTCCCAGCCTGGGAACATGTGGCCTGGCATATGTGAGGCCAACCTAAGCAGAAATCCAAGTGCGCCTCCCCAGGCAGCATGCCCCCCACACACCCACCGCCCGCCTGGCTTTTGCTTGGGAATGGTGCCGCCCATGCCTGCGCAGACAGCTGGCAGAGCGTCAGATGGCATTACAATATTTTTACGTATAATAGAGAAAGCAATAAAAATACACATTTAAGTAGCATATTGCTGTTCTTAAAACAGCAATTTAAACCTGGGGGAGGAACCAGGTTTTGCTGTAAATTCAGAGGCCAGGTTGATCGTGGGAGGGGCTGTGCTGGACACGTGAGCCGCCATGGCTGTGTCTGAGCCACACCTGCGGGCAGGTTGGGGTTCTGTTCGTAGGTGGCTTGTGGGAGACGGTTTCCCCACCTGTGAAGGTTTCCCCACCTTAGGGGTTACTTCTGGGAGGGGGCCCTTTAGAGGCCAGAGACTTCTCAGAGGAGTTGGGATGGGCTGAGAACACTTGCTCCTGAAAATGTCAAATATGGCATTTGGTACAGCCAAACTCAGGGAGTCCTCAGGCTGTCGATCGGACCTCAATCAGACGCAGTCATGAACGTGGTGCTTTTGTAGGTGCTAAAGCTCTGCTCGTCCCCAAGCCCCCTACCTGACCAGGTATCCCTTTCTGTGGATGAACAGATGGGGCCGAGACAGCAACACACCTGAAGTCCCGCAAACAGCTGTGGGCACTGCTGGGATTCCAGTCCTCAGTCCCCAGACTCCAGAATCCCAGACCTGCACTTCTCACGGCGGGGAGGTACCCCCCCTGAGGCTTACCATCCTTGACCTCCCTGGCCACCCACCCTGTGTACACCCCGGAGGGCCCCGGAGGCACCAGCCCACCTGGTGTCTTTCCAGGGATGCCTTTGAGGAGCATCTGAGGATTTGGGTGAGACTCCCAGCTATCTGCAGGCTCTGCGCTCCCATGGGAGGCATCAGGAGCGTGAAGCCGGGCCCCCATGCCCCAGCCCCCACAATTAGCCCACCCTGCCTGCCTGCAGCCCTGTGCCCCTGCCCCTGGGACTCTTCTGGCAGCTCTGAGAGGCAGGCAGAGGAGATGGGAGGCTGCCATTTGCAGATGGAGAAGCTGAGGCTGGGAAAGGTTAGGAAGTAACTCAGTCCATTTGCACAGTTGAGGCTGGGCCAGGCATGATGGTGACCCATGTAAGATCTGGAGAAGGAGCTCCTCTGAGCAGGGGCCACGGGATCCACCCCCACCTGTTCCCCAGCCTTATAGCTGGTCGCACAGCAGCCCAGGAGGGCTGGGTCCAGGAGTGGGCAGAGCAGACACAGCCCCTGAGCTCCTGGGCACATAAACACACTTGGTGCATACAAACAGCTTCAGGCATCTGGTGATGGGCGCTGTGTTGAGAAAACTGGAGGGGTGAGTGACAGGGAGCTGTTTTGGCCAGGGTTTGTCAGATAGGGCCCCTCAGTGGAAGCGGCACCCACAGGAAGAGGAGACATCATGAGGCGTCTGGGGAGAAGTCCTCCCCCTCAGAGAATTGCAGGTACAGAATGCCTGGGCTCTCCCTAGCCTGGACAAAAAAAAAATCAATATGAAGGGACCCAGGGCTGGGAGCAGAGATCATGTAGGGTTGGGGAGATTGTTTAGGGTTGGGGGAGATGTATTGTGTAGGGTTAGGGGAGATTGTGTAGGGTTAGGGGAGATTGTGTAGGGTTGGGAGAGAGACTGTACAGTGTTATGGGAGACAGACTCTCCAGGGTTGGGGACAGACTGTGTAGAGTTGGGAACGGAGTGTGCCCCTGCCATAGTGGGACTGGACCTGGAAACCTCACACCTCCTCTTTGCCCATTTTCCAGGTCCTGCCTCTTCCTGTCCATTCTGCCCCCTCTTCTCCCTCTTCTCTTCCACTGGTTAACTCTTCCTGCAGAAGGTGGTCAGATGCTACACGCCTCCTCCCTGGAGGTGACCCTCAAGCCCCTATCCCACTCTGTGATGTGGGGCCTTCGTATGGTTCTAGGCGGGCAGGGTCTAGGTCTTCATCCCTGGGTCCCAGCACCCCACATGGGGCCAGCGGAGACCTGCATGCAGAAGAACGAATGGGGAGGACCCCAGGATGCACCTGCCCCTCTGGTGGCCATGCCTGGGTGGCCTAGCCTGGGTCCCGACTGGAGGTGCATGTGGTCAGTGGGGGCTGGCATGGGCCTCACTGCTGTGCCCTGAGGTCAGCAGGACCCACCTGGCCCCACCTGGCCCTTACCAGGGCCCCTGCTCAAGAGGGCTCCTACAGATGCAGGGGTCAAGTGGAGGGTGGGGCACTGGGGTCCAGTCAGAGGAGAAGTCTGCTCAGCATAGCTACGGCCAGCGGGCGTCTCCATGGGGTATCCACAAGTTGCTGCATGGACATGCATCGATCATGGTCAGCCCGGGGGAGCACCAGTCAAGGGAGCCCCCTCCTGCACTGGGAGTCTGAGGGAGGAAGAGGAACCGCTGAGGTTGGAGGCAGGGCGTCCCCTCCACCCCCAGAGCAGCCCTGGGCTAGGGAAGCTTTAGGGGACGTACAGAGTCCCAGTGAGGCGGCCCAGGCTTTTCCAGGCCTGCCAGGAGACCAAGCTGGGGGATGACGGGGATCTTTTCTGTCTGAGGTGGCCCCTGACATCTGGGAGCACCAGAGTGCACTGCATGAAAAGAGCTCCAGGAAAGGGCGGGCATCCCGCCTGCCACAGGCACACCCTCTTCACTGCAGCTTGGCGGCCCAGGCCTCTCTCCTCGGCTCACACTGCATCCCAGGACAGGACAGAGCGTTCCTCAGCCCACCTTTGCTGCTTTCCTTTATTATTATTATTATTTATTTTTTTAAGATGGGGTCTTGCTATGTTGCCCAGGCTGGTCTCCAACTCCTGGCTCCAGTGATCCTCCCCTCAGCCTCCTGACTAGCTGGAACCACAGGCTCACACCATCACACCCAGCTAATTTCTTAAACATTTTTGGTAGAGACACAGTCTCACTACGTTGCCCAGACTGGTCTCAAGCTCCTGGCTTAATTGACCCTCCCGCCTCAGCTTCCCGAGTAGCTGGGGTCCCAGGTGTGAGCCACCATGGCTGGCTTACTTGCTGCCCTCCTGGGCTCTGTTTTTCACACAGTGAAGAGAGGGTGGGTGTTGGGGGGCCCAGGGAGCCCTGTAGCGGCCAGGTCTGGGATGACAGTGAGGGGCTGCAGCCGAGGAGGAGCTGTGCCGGGGTGGGTGCTGGGCTCTTGTCCTCTTGGGTGAGGGCTGAGCAGCCAGACCCCTTCTCTCCCTTCCTGCCAGACACAGCAGCACTGCCCTCTGGCCACCTATGTAAAGGTGCGTGACAGGGCCAGGTGCCAGGTGTCTGTGCTGATGCAGGGGCGCCTGGCTGAGTCTGGGGCCGAGCACCTGGGCCTGGGAGCCTGGGTGAAGGTCCGAGACCCTGGTGGGGAGGTCTCGGAGAAGACAGCTCACCACAGGCCCTCAGAACACCTGCCTGGTCTACAGAGGGGACGCCGAGGCAGGGAGAAGGAATGTAGCCGATCCCTGCCGCTCCTTCTCCCACCCCCCGTCTCCAAAGCCTCAGGATAGCCCAGAGACTCTCTTCGGGCTGGACCCACTCCCCCGCCACCCCGACCCTCCCCGGCTGCCGGCCGGGGGATGCGGGCATGGTGTGGCGGGCCTGCCTTGATTGTGTCGATGGGAGATGATTTTCAAGGTGAAATTTCTAGTTCAGTTGAGTCACTTTTGTTCAAGGCGACGCACAAAATGTCATCCCGGCCTGTTCCGCGTGCAATGCGCTGTTCTCCCATCGCATTTAAATTTTCCCCACTTCCCTCCCTGACACCTGTTTAAATCAATATCTTCCTCTCCAGGTCGCGGGGGAGAATGTGCCCAGCTCTCCACACAACGCTTCTCAAATCCACTAAAATCAACACAATAATTGAAATATTTTCAAGCTGATTACACCGCAGCCCGAGGCTAGGCTGGTTGCTAAGGGTGAGCTCCGTGGTTGCTAGGGGGGAGTAAATCATCTTGCATTATTTGATTTTTGTTATAGATATGAAACCGCTACTCCCGCGATTAAATGTCTCTCAGCCTAACACCTATGGGACCTGGGGAGAGGGGAAGAGAAAGGCTCCAACCTTGACCCTGTCAAATAAATATCTCTAACTTTTTCTGTCCTCGGGCTTCCCAGCCAAACCTGTCTGTGGGTTTTTTCTCTTCCCTTAACCTGACTTTAAATAACAAAGCTATGGGGACTGAAGATGAAGAGAGGAAAGTCTGTTCTATTAGAGGGTGCTCAGCGAGTGCATGCCCCGACATCTAGCCCAAACCCTGAGCGGTGGCAAAGCTTCGCCGCGCTAATAGCCTTCCTGGCGACGGCCACCCTGGAGCCCATCCCCTCCAGCCGCAAGTTCAGATCAGACTGGCTTCTTCGAGGGTCCTGTCCGACCAAGGGAGGGCTGCCTGGGACCTGGCTCCCCGGTGACCCTTGCCACTCCTCACCTCCCGCTGTCTTGGCCAGTTCTCTTCAGACCACAGCTTTGGCCCAGCCTGGGGGAGCAGCTGAGCGTCCTGGGGTCACCTCGTCCCAGGATGGTGGGACCAGAAGGGACGGTTCACACTGTCCAGGGACAGCAGGGTGGAGCCCCAGAGAGGGTCAGGCCTGCCCCAGCCCCAGCCCCTGGACCAGCTCACAGCCCTTTCTGCTGAGGGCAGGGGTCTGTTTGGCAGATGCTGGAGGTGTTCTCACACCCCTAGTCTCCAGCTCTTTCAGGCAGGATCCACCCTGAACAACCCTCATGTGGCCAGGAACCCCCTTCCCCAGCTCCCACCTGCCCCCAAGCTCCCCAGGCCAGCCCCCTTGGAAGGTTATGGGTGTCCCCGGCCGGCCAAAGCTGCGCCCGCTGAGCTGTGAGCACCGTGGTGCTAGCCGGCTGTCTGCGGCGGGTGGGCGGGTGAGGCTGCCCTGCTGGGACCCAGCCAGCTGTTCCCATGAATGAAACTGAGTAAATTAACAAACAGCACACAAACCTGCCACCTGAATCATTCCTGATGGCTCTAAGTGTGGGATAGGCTGGGCAGCCCCCCGTCTGGGGCAAGCTGGGCACGGTCCTGGGGGCTGCACGTGTTGGCCTCTTCCTTAGAGCTCCCCCTGGCCCTGCCCAACAGCCCCTCGTCTTCAGCCTGTCCTCAGGGGGCCAGAGTTGACCTGCCTCTCACTGGGCCGTGTCCCTGGGTTAAGGTCTTCCTTACCCTCCCCCGACCTTCCAGGGCAGTGCCAAACCGCGGGACTCAGCCTCAAGCCCAACCACTGCCTCCGTGGCATCCCCAACCCAGGCCACCTGGTGCCCTGCCTTACTGCCCCCTGAACAACCCCGTCCTGTGGGGTTTGTCCTGGACACTTTTTTTTTTTTTTTTTTTTTGAGGCAGAGTTTTGCTCTTGTTGCCCAGGCTGGAGTGCAATGGCATGATCTTGGCTCACCACAGCCTCCACCTCCTGGGTTCAAGCGATTCTCCTGCCCTAGCCTCCTGAGTAGCTGGAATTAAAGGTGCCAGGCGCCTGCCACCACGCCCAGCTAATTTTGTATTTTTAGTAGAGATGGGGAGGGTTTCACCATTTTGGTCAGGCTGGTCTCGAACTCCCGACCTCAGGTGATTCGCCTACCTCGGCCTCCCAAAGTGCTGGGATTATAGGCGTGAGCCACCGTGTCAGGCCAGTCCCGGTCACTTCTTTTGCTGGAAGTCCCTGTGGCCCACTCCAGTGGCATCGGGGCTGCTCGCCCTTCTTTGATGGGTACCGCCCGGGTCACAGTGCCTGCTCAGGTGTTCAGCATGCTACAGTTTGCCCTCGGCACTTCTGGGGAGGCTGTGAGTGCAGGCACTGTCACCTTTTCCCAGGTGAGGTGAAGAGGCTGGGTGAACGTGACCACCCCAGTCCAGAGCTTGAGACCAGAGAGGAGCCTGTCCCCCTCCTTGCTGGGGTGCCCAGGGCCACAGCAGAAAGCCCCAGGCCACAGTGTGCTAGATCCTGGCTTCTAGCCTCACCTGGTGGCCATGCACTTCTTTCCCAGGTGTTGCCAGCCATGGCCCCAGAGCCGGGCCCGGGCTTCCCATGGCGTCCTATAGCCCAGGCTCCTGCCAGTCTATCCCGAGGGACACATCCTTAAAGCCGTCCTGTCCAGGAACCCAGGAGCGCTTTTTCCCAGCCAGCATGGGCGTAGCGGGAGCTGCTGGGGCTGGACATGGAGGCCCCGGGAAGCAGGTGGATTTCCTTCTGAGCCTCTCGGGGCTCACACTCACCTCAGGGGCCCTTAGAGAACCAAGCACTTGAGCTACCCCCAGTTCACAGAGGAGGAAACTGAGGCTCAGAGATGTCAGCCACTTGCCCAAGGCTGAGGGCAGGGCTGTGGGCCCAGGAAGGGCCACGCTGAGGGCAGGCTGCCATGCTAGGGGTGCCCCCAGAGATGCCCCCGGAGCTGCCGAGCTTCGTCAGAGCACCAGCAAAACCCAAGCTCGAAGAGTGGTAAACAAACATCGGCCAGGTGCAGTGCTCACACCTGGAACCCCAGCACCTGGGGGGGCCAGGGTGGGAGGACTGCTTGAGCCGAAGAGTTCAAGACCAGCCTGGGCAACATAGCAAGATCCCATTTTTTTAAAAAAAATAAAGAAATTAACTGGGTGTGGTGGCACATGCCTGTCGTCCCAGCTACTTGGGAAGTTGAGGTGGGAGGATCCCTTGAGCCCAGGAGGTCAAGGCTGCAGTGAGCAGAGATCGCACCACTGCACTCCAGCCTGGGTGACAGAGTGAGACCCTGTCTCAAAAAACAATAAATGAAAACATCTACATTCCTTTCCGATTATAAAATACCCAAGGAGAAGGATCTGGAAAATACAGAAAAGGATAAAGAAGCAAACCTCGATTACACTCAGGGAACCACCTGGAGTTAGGAGCCAGCCTAGAATGTTCTAGAAGGATTGAAGCCAACCTTGTCTGAGGCCCTGGAAAAGTGGACTGGACATGGAGATGTGGCTGAGGGACCCCAGGAAGATGCTGAAGTCCTGTGTGAGGCCCAGTCTCGGAGCTGCAGCCTCTCCCCTCCCCCCAGCGTCCACCCACTCGGGCTTCCTGCCATGGCCTCCCTCAGAGCCCATGGCTCCCCAGGTGGCTCTGGTCCCGGGACACAGGCACAACCTAGGTCAGGGAAGCCACATGCCTGGTGTCGGCTCTTCCCTCTCCATGCTGGACAGCAGGATTTGCCTTCCACCTTGGGCTCAGGAGGGAGTGGGGGGGCCAGGAGGACGCAGGGAATCTGGCCTTGGCTGTCTACCTCCCACAGACACTGTTTGCCAGCAGGGATGGGGTGCAGGTGTGGGGATAGGTGAGGGTGTGGGGGCGGGTTGTGGGTGTAGGGATGGGGTGAGCGTGGGATGGGGCGTGGGTGTGGGATGAGGTGCAGGTGTGGAGTGTGGGACGGGGTGTGGGGGATGGGCTTCGGGAGTTGCCTTGGACTCTGCCTCCCAAACTCCTCCAGCCTGGAACCCTGGAACCACGCCCCCTCCCCACCTCAGTTTCCTCCTTCGTACAGGAGGAGAAGTCCCTGGGGTGCATGCAGGCCTGAAGTGATGGGGGTATGTGAGCCCCACTGAAGAAGGGCTTGGAGGTGCTTTGGGGTGTACATAGCAGGCACTCACTACACGGTGCCAGCTCTCCTGGGCCATCCCTGCAGTCCTGAGCTGTGGACCGGGCGTCCCTTGCCCACAGGGCTCTGCCCGAAGCCGAGGCCCAGGCCACCCCCTCTGCTTGGCGGCACCCCCATCCTTCAGGGTCTGTTCTGTGCCCACCTCTGGAAAAGTTTGGGGCAGGTTCTGTCCTCTGCAGTGTCCCTAGTTGGGGGCCTCTTGGCAGCGTCCCCAGCACGGCCCAGCCCACAGCCCGGCACCTGGGCCAGGTGAGTCCCCGTCAGGTGCATGCAGCCCAGCCTAGGCCCAAGATGTCTCTGTGGTGTGTGTGGGGGGGTCCCTGCTCCTGGCTGGCCTGTGGGGGAGGAGACCTGGTTCCAGCCCACCTAGCCACAGAGCCACTTGCAGCTGACCTGCCCACTCTGGGTGGCCTTTGGTGGGGCGGGTGAGTCCAGGCTCAGTGGCCCGAGGGAAGGGGTGGGATCGCCGCATACTTGGACCTGTGGACACAGGGAGGACTTTTGTGTCTGGGGCCGTGTGTGCACACGTGTGTGTGTGTGTGCATGTGTGTCTGTGTGTGTGCATGTGTGTGTTTGGAAGCAGCTGAGTGTGTTGGGACCTGGCTGGGGGAGAGGCCCCAGGGCTGAGACCCATATGGACCCTGGACCTGGGGAAGCGTGGAGCTCTAGCTGGGGGCACCTAGGGAGTCATCACCCAGGCATGCCAGGCTAGTCGGGGCACTGGGCGGTGTCTCCCCATATTGAACCAGGGCCTGGGGCATGGCCTCTGGGTTCTGGCAGCTGGGGAGGCCTTTGGGGAAACCTGTCCTTTCACCCTGGCACACGCCCACCCATTGGCCCCTATGGGGTTTGGTTGGAGGATCTCTTCCTTAGCAGGGGCTCCTCCCGGCAGGGGCACCTGCACCCCAAATCACAGGTACTGTTCTCCAGAATCCCCCAGAGACCCCGCTCCCATCCCTGGACGTTCTCCTCCCGGTACTGCGAGGGCTGCGCTTCAGACCAACCGTTCTCCACGAGGCTGGGGACGGCCCCAGGGCCTGTCCTGTTTTCTGGGCGGCCACCTCCTACCCCGCCCGGCTGTGGGGACCCTCCGCGGCCATTGAGCGAAGCCATCTGCCGCCAGAGCCGCGATTCCCCGGGTAGGAGTGCGGTGACAAGCTCGAGATATGTCAGCGCGGTTATCGGCAGAAGGCAACATCTGCCTAGCCTGACATCGACAATGGTAGGCCATTTAGGCTGCCGCCCCTCCCCGGGGCCGCAGACAACAGCTCCCTGTATTATATTTTCTCACTCAATTAGCACCACCACCCTGCTGAAATAGAGGCCAATTTACCTATAATGACATCATTGTTAGGGACGTGGCGGCGGGCTGGGCTGTCACCAGGTTGCAGAGACAGGTCCGTCTCTCTCCACTAACCCTGACGGGAAGGGCCGGGAGCCGGGGTGGGAAGGGAAGGGGCGCGCACGGCCTATCGGCGGCCACCCCGTCACCTCCGACCACAGACATTGTTTCCGACAGTTCTCAGGAGCAGTGTGGCGGAAAATTGAGTCCAGATTCATTAGGTTTTTCAGTGTGCCGCTCAAGTCAGTTAAATTGATACATTTCCTAACGAAATTGAAGTGCTTTGTGCTGCCAGTGGAAAGCCGGGGTGACCCGCCTCGGCCCGCTGAGCAGCCGAACGCGCTGACGGATCCATTAGGCCGCTCCGGGCGCCGGCCCCCTCTTCCTCCGTTCCTGGCCGGCGCTGTAAATCTCCGCCAATTTCGGTCCTAATCATCATTATAAACCCTTCCTCTGCCCGCTCCGGCGCCTCACCTCGCTGGCAAAACAGCCCCCGGCACGATCATCCCCACAGGTCTGCGGGGTCGGCAGCCCAGCTGGCTCACAGGGGCCAGGGCCTGGGCCTGGGGGACCGGACCTTAGGTGGAGGAGCATGGCGGGGGGGGGCTGGGCTGCAGGAGGGGGACCCCCTGGTGTGGCATCACCAGGCTCCAGAGTGAAATGTGCACCCATTTGACAGGTGGGGAAATTGAGGGCAGATCTTGGTTTCCAACTGGACATTTTTGTTTTTTAAAGGAGGCATATACAGAAGTCCATACATGTCAAGGGCTCACTGAGATTAGTGTGCACACTCAAACACGCCGAGGGAGAAGCCCTAGATGGAGGAATGGAACATTCCAGCCCCCCAGAAGGCCCCCTTTGCTCCCCCCAGTCTGTGCCCCCAGTGAGCCATCCCTGAGTGGGGTCACATATCCTGCTCGTCTCAGCATCTGGAGCTTGTTCCTGTGTGGATGCCTGTGAGACTTACCGGCACTGTTGCCCGGGTCTGTGGTGAGTGCCTTTTCAGTGCCGTGTAGTATTCCACCTTGTGCCTGCATAGCCATGGACTCACCATCTTCCTTTTGCTTCCAGCTATGGCTCTCATGAGCAAGTCCACTGTGCACGCCTCTCGTGGGTCTGGTGCTGCCATGAGCACTCATTTCTTGGCCACCCTCATCCTGTCCCCATCCATTGTTTAAAGAGCCACCAAGTGAGTTTACAAATGCCAGGGCAGATCCTCCCTCACGCCTTCCTTCCTTTTCCCTCCTCCCCTCCTGCTCCCCTCCCTCCCTTCTCCTTCCTCCCCTTCCTCCTCCCTCCCTCCTTTCTTCATCTTCCCTCTCTCCCTCCTTCTCCCTCCTGCCCCCTTCCTCCCCTCCCTTCTCCCTCCTCCCTCCTCCTGCATTTCTTCTCTCTTCCCTCTCCTCCCTTCTTCCTTCCTTCTCCCCTCCTCCCTCCCCTCTTCTCCCTTCTCCCTCCCTCCACCTCCCTCCTTTCTTCCTCTTCCCCTCCCCTCCTTTCCTCCTTCAACCCTTCTCCCTTCCCTCCCCCTCTCTCTCCCTCCCCCCCCCCTCCCCTCCCTCTTGCCTCCCCTCCTTTCTTCCTCTTCCCTCCCCTCCCTCCCCTTCCCCTCCTTTCTTCCTCTCTTCCCTCCCTCCCTCCCCCTCCCCTCCTTCTTCCTCTCCCTCCCTCCCTCCCCTCTCCCTCCCTCCCTTCCTCCCCTTCCCTCCTTTTCTTCCTCTCCCCTCCCTCCCTCCCTCCCCCTTCCCTCCTTTCTTTTCTCTTCCCTCTCTCCCTCCCTCACCTCCTAGTAGGAAGGTGGCTGTGCAGTAGCCCCGGCCTATGTGAAGAGGGCATTCAAGTGAGGCCAGGAGATCGGCTGCATTATGGAGACTGAGTGATCCAGATTTCTCACTGTTGAAAAAGCTGATAAGCTAGAACGAGCTCTGCATTGTTGAATTGGAACTGCTGCTGTCCTGCATAGAGATGAGGGCAATTAACATAGATGCAGGTGTGTGTGCACCGTGCACGTACTGTATTATCCTACCCGGAGGCCTGGACACACAGCGCCTCAGGGGCAGTAAGCACACCCCATGTCCAGACCTTGGCTTCTAACTGCCGTCTCTGCCAAGAGCAGCAGTGGCTCAGCCTGATTCCCAGCAGGGAAAGCTGACCTTGGAAAGTCCGGTCCAGAAAGTAGAAGAGCAGAGAGAATGGAGGGCACCGGTCCCAGGTCACAAGAGCCAGCCCCAGCGCTCCACTGGCCACATTTGGGACAGTTTGCACATCCAGATGAATATGAGATCCTCACCCGCAGAATAAAACAGTGGCCACGAGTCTACAGTGACACAAGCAAAGGATTCCTAAACATGAGGGGAGACGGGAGGGGGTGGGGGAGAAGGGAAGGGTGGGGAAGGAAAGGTGGGATTTGAACACCATTTGTCAGGTGTCATAGTGATAGCTGATTGTGGCAGGAATCAATAGTCGGTATGAAAACTCACGGTGGCTCACGCCTGTCATCCCTGCTCTTTGAGAGGCCAAGGCGGGAGGATCCTTTGAGCCCAGGAGTTCGAGACCAGCCTGGGCAAACAGTGTGAGACCTGTCTCTATAAGAAAATAAAACGATTAGCCAGATTTCGTGGTGCATACGCCTGTAGTCTCAGCTACTCAGGAGGCTGAGGAGGGAGGATCACTTCAGCCCAAGAGTTCGAGGCTGCAGTGAGCTATGATTGCATCATTGCACTCCGGCCCAGGCGACAGAGCGAGATCCTGTTTCAAACAAACAAACAAAACACAGATGGGTAAAGTTTGATAGGAGCATGATTTTAGGCTGCAGTTTCTCCCCATCAGGTGTTTGTTCATTACCCACGGGGAGAGTGTTTGTTTATTACCCATGGGGAGAGTAACTTCCCAATGGAAAACCGAGGCAGGAAGCCCTGACCAAGTTGATTCAAGAGAGCATCACCCAAGTTATAATAAGTCCTCTGTGTCCCGATGTGAGGGTCTGGGGAAGACGCTGCATCCCTGTGGGGTTCCCCAGGAAGCCCCCGCCAGCCCATGTCAAGGGACTGTCTGCAAATGACAGGCCTGCCATATCCACAGGGGCCAAAGTCATGGTCATGCAAGTAAGGAGGGAGGAGACCCCGGAGACTCAGGGGCCCAACAACCAAGCATGGGGGGGGGTCCCTTGCCAGCAACGGCATGGTGCAGGCAGCTGGTGAAACTCGAAATGAATCTCTGTGCAGAGGGTGCGTGCAACTCTTTACACAGGTCTTCCAATTTTTAACTTTGACATTCTTCCAAGATAAAAAGCTTGGTGGCTCACACCTGCAATCCCAGCACTTTTGGGAGGCCAAGGTGGGAGGATCGCTTGAGTCCAGGAGTTCAAGACCAGCCTGGGCAACAAAGGGAGACCCCATCTCTACAAAAAAAAAAAAAAAAAAAAAAAATTAGCTGGGTGTAATGGCATGTGCCTGTGGTCCCAGCTACTCGAGAGGCTAGGGCAGGAGAATCGTTTGATCCCAGGAAGTCAAGGCTGCACCGAGCTGCACTCTGATTGCATCACCGCCCTCCAGCCTGGGCAACAGAGTGAGACGCTGTCTCAAAAAATAAAACAAAATAAAATAAAACAGACAAATCAGGTCAGGCGCGGTAGCTCACGCCTATAATCCCAGCACTTTGGGAGGCTGAGGTGGGCCGATCCCCTGAGGTCATGAGTTTGAGATCAGCCTGGCCAACATGGCAAAATCCTGTCTCTACTAAAAATATAAAAATTAGCCTGGCATGGTGGTGGGTGCCTGTAATCCCAGATACTTGGGAGGCTGAGGCAGGAGGATCACTTGAGCCTGGAAGGCTGAGGTTGCAGTGAGCCCAGATTGTGTCACTGTATTCCAGGCTGGGCAACAGAGTGAGACTCTCTGAAAACAAAACAAAACAAAAACCAAATTAGTGGTCTCTGAGTAAAGCAGATGGCTCTCTGTAATGTGGGGTGGGCCTCATCCAAACAGTTGAAGGCCTGAATACAACCAGCTCATCTCCCCCTGAGCAAGAGACCCTGTCTCTGCAAATCAATACATAAAAACAAAAAGTTATAGAAGATATTATGCTCCATGAAAGAAGCCAGACACCAAAGGCCACACAGGGTATGATTCTATGCACTTAAAACGTCCCGAACCGGCAAATCCCCCAGAAACAGATGGCAGAGGGGTGGTTGGCAGGGCTAATGGGTAAGGAGTCTCTTCCTGGGGTATGAGCATGTTTTGGAACCAGACAGCCGTGGTGGCTGCACCGCATTTCAAATGGACGAATCGCCGCTGAATTGCTGAATTCAAAATGGTGATGTGGATGTCACCACAATCCCAATAAAAATTGACAGGACAGTGAGAATGCAGACCAGACCCTGAGTTACAGTGTTCAGAGGAGGGGAGCGGTGGCTCATGCCTGTGAGGCCGAGACAGGCAGATTGATTGAGGCTAAGAGTTTGAGACCAGCCTGGGCAACATAGCAAGACCCTATCTCTAAAAGAATTATAAAAATTAGCCAGGTGTGGTGGTGCATGCACCTGCAGTCCCAGCTACTCAGGAGGCTGAGGCAGGAGAATCGCTTGAGCCCAGGAAGCAGAGATTGCAGTGAGCCTCTGCCTCCTGGGTTCAAGCGATTCTCCTGCCTCAGCCTCCCGAGGAGCTGGGATTACACCACGCCCAGCTAATTTTTGTATTTTTAGTAGAGATGGGGTTTCACCATGTTGGCTGGGCTGGTCTCAAACTCCTGAACTCAAGTGATCTGCCCACCTCGGCCTTTCAAAGTGCTGGGGTTACAGGCATGAGCCACCATGCCTGGCCGTCATTTTAACCATTTCGAACTGTACAGTTCCATGCAGTGAGCTATGATTGTGCTACTGCCTTCTAGCCTGGGGAACAGAACAAGACCCTGTCAAAAAAAAAAAAAAAAAAAAAAAAAAGCCAGGAGGACTCACTGTGATGTCAGGACTGCCTGGAGGTCAAAGGGACAGCCTGGAGTCGCCCAATGCTTCGGCCACCGGCCCCCAAGCCATGGAGCCCCTGGAAGGCCACGCACGCCGAACGTGTGTCAGGCATGAAATACTCATGGATCTGCGGCTCCGAAGAAAAGCATGGGAACGGCTTTGCTGATATTTTTCATAACAATTACATGTTGAAATAATTACATAGTGTATTAAGTGAAACAAAATGTATTATTTAAATTAATTTCACCTGTTTCTTTTTACATTTTCTGGTGGCCACTAGAAAATTTTGTCACTTACGTGGCTTATGTGGCATTTCTTTTGAATGGTGCTGCTCTAGAAAACGCAGAAAGAGACTCAAAAACTCCCAGGAGACGCTGCTTTCAGCCCAGCCTCACAGGAGTCTCCTGCTGGAGGAAACTCGTTTGTTAATTGAGTTGAGGTTCACATAATATACACATCATCATTTTAACCATTTCGGATTTTGTTTATTCTGAGACAGAGTCTCGCTCTGTCGCCCAGGCTGGAGGGCAGTGGTGCAATCTCGGCTCACTGCAACCTCCCCGTCCTGGGTTCAAGCGATTCTCCTGCCTCAGCCTCCCGAGTAACTGGGATTACACCACGCCCAGCTAATTTTTGTATTTTTAGTAGAGATGGGATTTCACTGCATTGGCCAGGCTGATCTCAAACACCTGACTCAAGTGATCCCCCAGCCTCGGCCTCCCACAGTGCTGGGGTTCCAGTCATGAGCCACCGCGCCTGGCCGTCATTTTTACCATTTTGAAGTGTACAATTCAATGGCATTAAAGACGTTGACAAGGATGTGCAGTGACCACCTCTATCTAGGTCCAGAACCTTCCCAACACCCCAAAGGAAGACCCTGCATCCGTTAACGGTCACTCCCCATCCCCCCATCTCAGCTCCTGGCAACCACAAGTCTGCTTTCTGTCTCCAAGGATTTATCTTTTCTGGACATCGATGGAACCATGCCCTATGTGGCCTCTGTGACTGACTTTCTCCATTGAGATCCTGTCCTCAGGGCTCATCCACGCTGCAGCCTGTGTCGGGTCTCCCTTCCTTTTTCATGGCTGAGTAATATTCCACCATATAGCTGAGCCACATTTTGTTCCTGCAGGCATCAGCTGAGGATACTCGGGCTGTTTCCACCTGTGGCTGTTGTGGGAGGTGCTGCCATGAACATTTGGGTGCAAGTTTGTGTTTGATCACCTGTTTTCAATCATTGGATTAAAGTTTTTAACGTGGCCGGGTGCAGTGGCTCAGACCTGTAATCCCAGCACTTTGGGAGGTTGAGGTGGGCGGATCACAAGGTTAGGAGGTCAAGACCAGCCTGACCAACATGGTGAAACCAACATGGTGAATGGTCTCTACTAAAAATAAAAACAAATTAGCCGGGTGTCGTAGCGGGCGCCTGTAACGCAGCTGCTCAGGAGGCTGAGGCAGGAGAATCGCTTGAACCCGGGAGGCGGAGGCTGCAGTGAGCCGAGATTGTGCCACTGCACTCCAGCCTGGGCGACAGTAAGACTCTGTCTTAAAAAAAAAAAAAAAAGTTTAAAATGTAATGTTAAAATGATGGAAACAAGTCTTTTGCGCACCTGAGACCTTGTTTCCACATCTTCCCTGATAGCCTTCCCTGTCCTCGCTGAATGAAAACCTCTGCATGCTGGCCCTGCCTGGGGGCTGCCCAGGGCCGAGTGGGAAGAGTGGAGCTGGCAGGAGGTGTGGGCTGGGGCCTTCTGTGTGCAGGGAAGGTCCAGGGACCATTTAGAGCTGGGAGTGAAGAGAGGTGTGGGTGCTTCTGGGGGCCCTGCCGCTGTAGGGTGGAGCCCCTGGCTCTGTGAAGGATCTGGGTCCAGGGCTGGGCACGGTGGCTCATGCCTGTAATCGCAGCACTTTGGGAGGCCAAGGCGGGTGGATCAGGAGTTCGAGACCAGCCTGTCCAACATGGCAAAACTCCATCTGTAGTAAAAATACAAAAATTAGCCAGGTGTAGTGGCTCATGCCTGTAATCCCAGTTACTCAGGAGGCTGAGGCAGGAGAATCTCTTGAGCCCAGGAGGTGGAGGTTGCAGTGAGCCGAGATCACCCCACTGCACTCCAGCCTGGGTGACAGAGCGAGACTCCATCTCACAAAATAAAAAAAGAAGGATCTGGGTCCTCTCAGGGGAGGCTAGACCCTGGGCCCCCAGGGCTTGTGATTTCTGGAAAGTCCTCAGGGCTGGTGGTCTCGTGGGGAGCCAACCCTCGAGCTGCTTTGAGGGGCCTGGGCAGGGTCTGGATGGAGCTGATGTCACCCGTGTCTAGCCAGATGGGCAGGGTCTGTAGAAGGCCCAGAGACTGGCTGTGGAGCTCAGTTGCTGGTATCTGTGGGTGGCCCAGAGGCCATGGGGCTGAAGAGTGGGTGCCGGCCTGGCTGCCCTTCTGGCCTAGTCTTTGAAGATTATGGGGACCTTTGTGTGGAGGGGGCACCTCCTCAACCTGAACCAGCCTCAGGGCAAGCGTGAGCAGTGTAGCGGCACGGAGCCTGGAGTCCCTAGGGGACCTGTGCCGTCTGTGAGGCTTGGTGCAGACCCCAGGTGACCCTGCACCCTCCTGAGCCCCTGCCCTGCTCAGGGCAGCCACTGGGCACCCGCAGCCTGCAGCCACTGGGCACCCACCTGGCCAGAGTAGTCTTGACGTGGCCAGGGAGCCTCCTCTGGGCGGTGGGTCCCAAGGCTGAGGCCCCTCCCCTCCTCCAGGCCTCAGATTCTCTGGTCATCGCATGAGCACATCAGGCAGTGCACGGCTTTACATGGAGGTGCAGGATGGCGCCTGGACTGGTCCTGGGCCACCAGGGCTCCCCCACTGGCAGAGCCATGGAGTTCACTTTGGATGAGCTGGAAAGTGGGGGGAGGGGACTCCATCCTCTCCTCAGAGGGCCCTTCCCTCTCCGAGGCATGAAACCTGGAAGCAAACCAAGGCTGGGAAACATGGAGGGCTGGGACACCGGGCAGAGCCTAGGAATGCCCTTCTGGGCCTGGGGTCAGCGAGACCCACCAGGGCCGGGCCTTAGACATGGCAGGTCCAGGGAACAAGTGGGAGAAGGGTGACTGAGGGTAAGGGGGGGCTCCAAGGCAGTGCTCCCCTCACCCAGGGTCTCCTTTCTGGGGTTGCCTGAGGCTGCCTGAACTGAGTCTCAGGGCGTTCCAGGACAGCAGAGCTGGTCCCTGGAGCCTCTGGCCCGGTCGGTCCTGGCTGCTGCTGTCGGGTAGCAGGTGGCTTGGTCTGCTCTGCTGTGTGTGGACCGTGGGAAGTTCCCTCTGGGGTCTCTGGGTCCTGGGAGAGAAGCTGAGAGACCGGCTGGCTTGGGGGACAGGAGGCCCAGTGGGCCGGCAGTTGTGGTTCAGAGCCAGGCACTGGGGTGTCTGGGGGAGCAATGTTTCTGGCGGTGGCGGCAGCAGCTCTGGGAAGCCGAACCCAGGAGGGCCGTCAGACCATCGAGCACCTCCTCCCTGCACGGGTGGACACCCATTTACACAGTGCAGGGACGCCCAGATGGAAATTTATGGTGTGGAGGAAAGAACTTCTCACCCGGGTTCCAGCCAGCCGGGTGAGAGACAATATTTCCCATCGAGGGGACGTGCAAAAGCTCTTAACAAATCGATGGGCTGCATTTAGTCAATAAACCACAGCGCTTTCCAGGGGAGGCGGGAGCCCTCGCCCCCGGCCGTCCCTGGGGCCCCCTCAGGCTTCGCCGAGGGTGGGGGTCCGGCTGGGTGGGTGGACTCCAAGGAAGCTGGGGAGCCTGGGTCTTCTGTCCCAGCCTGCAGCCTCTGGCCTCAGGACATCTGCCTGCCTTGGGGTATGGAGAGGACAGGGGCTTCCCAGGTGCACGCAGGGGCAGCATTGTTGGTGGAGGTCTGGGGCTCACACCTTGGCTTCCTGCTGGGGGTCCCAGGTGCAGCCACCTGTGCCCCTCTGGCCCTGCCTTCCTGGACACAGTAGCAGCCTCTCTGGGGTGCGGCAGCCGCACAGCCCCTCCCAGCTTGCCTGTATTTCCCTCCCCCAGATCCCCTCTCAGCCTGGCCCTGCCTCTCCAGTGCCCCCCAGACCCCGTGGCTCAGTGTCACGCTGAGTGTGTGTGTGGGGACACACGGGGTGCATGTGGCATTTCAGTTGCTAAACACTCACTTCTGAGGGTGCTCCAGCGTGGCGCAGCCTGGCATTGGATGCAGCGGTGAACAGGACCCACTCAGGGACTCAGGGTGTGACAGGCAGAGGGATAGGTGGTGCAGGGGCAGGCCAGGTGGGGTCGTCCAGCAGTCAGGGAGGGGGCTCTCTGGAGGTGACATTCGGCAGAGACTGAGTGAAGGTGCGGAGTCCGGGCACACTGGGAGGTGCCATCCAGGCAGAGGGAGCAGCCGTGCCAGGGACCCGAGGTGGCAGGGGCCAGGCAGCCTCAGGCTCAGCGAGGGGCTGAGGGGCCAACATGGCCAGAGTAGAGTGGGCGAGGGCTGGCCAGGAGACACAACCCGTGAGCCACACTTAGGACTGTTGATTTTCTTTTTTTTTTGGTTCGGAGTCTCACTCTAGGCCAGAGTGCAATGTTAAGATTTAGGCTCACTGCAACCTCTGACTCCCGGGTTCAAGTGATTCTCCTGCCTCAGCCTCCCGAGAAGCTGTGACTACAGGCATTTGCCACCACATCCCAGCGAATTTTTGTATTTTTACTAGAGATGGGGTTTCACCATGTTGGCCAGGATGATCTTGATCTCTCGACCTCGTGATCTGCCCACCTCGGCCTCCCAAAGTGCTGGGATTACAGGCGTGAGCCACTGCGCCCGGCCAGTACTGCTAATTTTCTAGTAGCTACATTAAAAAGGTAAGAGAAACCGGTGACATTAATTTTTGGCAGGGAGACAGGGTCTTGCTATGCTGCCCAGGCTGGCCTCCACCTCCTGGGCTCAAGTGATCCTCATACCTCAGCCTCCGAGTAGCTGGGACTACAGGAAATTAATTTTAATAATGTGTGTTATTTAACCAGATATTAATACGTCAAGCACATCGTCACTTAAACATATCACCAATATACAAAATATCAATGAGACATTTTATACATTTGTTTGTTTGTTTTTTTTTTGGAGGCAGGATCTTACTCTGTTGCTCAGGCTGGAGTGCAGGGGGACAATCAGGGCTCTCTGCAGACTTCAACTCCTGAACTCAAGCGATCCTCCCACCTCAAAGCCCTCAATAGGTAGGACTTCAGGCTCGTGTCACCACGCCCAGCCAATTTGTTATTTTTATAGCGACGGAATCTTGACTATGTTGTCCAGGGTGGACTTGAACGCCTGGCCTCAAGTGATCCTTCTGCCTCAGCCTCCCTGAATAAGCGTGAGCCATGGCACCCAGCCTGCTTCAGTTTTAAAATTTATATGTAAAATAATAAAGTTAAATACAATGGAAAGTTCATTTCCTTAGTTATGTGGGCTGTGTTTTATGTGCCCAGGGGGCCACAAGTGGCCAGCGGACAGGAGGAGCTCAGGTGGGCTGCAGGCATCACATTTGTGGGGACAGATCCTTTGCCCAGAGAGGAGGGTGGCTGCTCCGGCCTCAGACGCTCTTGGAGGAGTGGGCAGATGCCACGCAGGCGGGGTCCTGGGAGAGGCTGGGGCCAGCCAGGAGGCCTCGAGAGCAGATGTGGTTACAGCGTGGCGGTCCTCGGTGGGGAGGAGGCTGTGGGCTGGGGTGGCAACGGAGACACAGTTCTTGAGGCATTAGCAGCAAAGGAGAGCTGAAAAGTGGTTGGGGGGAACTCAGGGTCCTGGGGCCCGTGTTTCTAGGACCTCCCTGCTCTGATGCCCCAGGGGCCTCCCTGGGAGACGGAGTCCCTGAGTCCTGCCGACCTTGCCTCCTTCCGGCTTCTCCAGGCCAGGGAGGTGTGGGGAGTGTGGCGCCTGAGAGCAAGAGGCCTGGATATCAGGCGCCCAGCACCGGCCAGGCTGTGACCCTGGGGGCCCCTGACCTCCCTGGGCCTCGGTTTCCTCCTCAGACTCGTGGGCATCTAGGCACCTTCGAGGTTGGAATGAAGGACGTCTGCCTGTTTGCAAACTGTAGGAGCAATGGACTCAAGGGCAAGGGAGGAGTAGGGCTGAGCAGACTGAGGAGGCCCAGGCCCGCCCACTGCTGCGTCTTGGGCGACAAGTGCCATGGCTGCCTGCCCAGCTGGCCTCGGGGGGATGCCACGTGGCCGGGATGTGTGGCCCTGGCCCTGCTTTCCATCTGGCGTGACTTTGTCTCCCTCTTGATGCCCCCCCCCCCCCCACCTTCCTGCAGCTCCCGCCCTTGATGCCAGGACCGGCCACCAGCATGCCCGGGCAACTGGTGGTCCCGGCAGATCTAGCCAGCAGACAGGACTCGGGGGAAGCCTGCAGGGCCATCGGGCAGCCTACTCACCGCCAGCCCTCAGTTCTGGGGATGGGACTAGGGCCTTCTTTGGACATCTGAGGCTGACTGCCACCCTCAGGGGCACGGGGGGAGGCAGGTGGGGAGTTTGTGTGGGTGGCACCCCTACCCCAGCCGGCAGAGTCCCCGGGATGTCTCGGAAAGCTTCCTTCTCACTGTGCCAGGCCCGGTGTCTGGCTGGTGAGTTTGAGGCACTGATCAGGCTGAACTCAGTGTGTTGGGGAGTCGGGTTCAGAAAAGTCCAGGCAGGTCCCTGCAGGGGCCCCTGTGGGGGTGTCACAGGCCAGAGGCCTCCACCCCTGGGCACCAGCTGGGCTGTGAGCCACTACGATGGTGGCTGTGCTGGGCTCTCGGGTTGTGCCCCCTGCTTTGTGGGGCCTGGCTCTCCATCCTGGCTGGGTGCCACTTTCTTTGTGTGGGTGAAGCTGTCTGGATTCTCAGCCGGGGCCGGAGAGCCGCCTCCCATGGGCAGAAAGGTGAAGTCAAACTTCCACCTTCCACAGTCCTCTGGTGCCCAGACAGGGGGAGGGAAGGGCTCGGGGCCACACAGCACACGGGGGTCGGGGGGGTGCTACCGCCTGCTGCGTGCTACCAGGAATGCATAGGAGCCTCATGGGCACTGGAGGTAGACGCTCCTCTTCTCCTATTTCACAGACGAGGAAACCGAGGTCACTCCCCCAGCCCAGGCCCAGGCCCCTTTCCAGGCCTCTGCCGTGGGAGGCACGTCTCCATCTCCCCACACGTCCTGGCTCAGCCCTCGGGGACCGCAGCCCCCTGCCCACCAGGCTGGTGCCAAGGAGCAGCGGCTCCTGGAAACCCAGAGAAGGCAGACAGCTCGTCCGCGTTGTCCTGGAGATGCAGCCGAAGTCGGCCTGCTTGTCCCACTGCCAGGGCTGCCGGGGGCCCCATCGATGCCTACTCGGCCAGACACAGCTCCCGTCATTAAATATGGCAAAGTGTGGCACCGGCTCCACAGACCCTACTGTGGAGGAGAAAGGTAAGAAGTCAGGGTCCCTCCGACACAGCCTTGAGACCTGGCATCTACCCCACCTGAGAGGAGGGGACTCGTGAGGCTGCCTCACTGAGCCTCCATGTCCCACCCGGAGCTAGGGTGGGCACCCTCCTGTCCCCCGAAGCCCTGGAAGATCCAGCAGACGGCACGACACCCACCTGGGGGCCCTGGTCATCTGTGCACAGGCAGCAGATCCCTGGGCCAGACCCTGAGTCAGGAGAGCAGGCGGGAGGCAGCTCCATCTCCCCAGCAGAAGCCAAGTGCGTCCAAGGATGTCCTCCTGGCTGGATTAGCCGTGCCCACGCTCCTGAAGACGCTAAATGGGCAAATTGTCAGGGAGCAGGGCCCAGGCAGGGACAGCAGCTCTGCTGCCCCATCTCTGGCCTAATTAACCCTAAGACTGCCCAAATTCTTGCCAGCACTGGGAAGTCCTCTAGCCAGGCCTTCTCAGGCCTTCCTGGCCCAGCCCACCTCCCCCCTCCCAGGGGCTCCTTCCACCCTCCAAACCCACAGATGACTTTCCCTATCAAAACGGGCAATAAAGCCGGCTGGGCCCATTTCTTTTTTCTATTTTGAATTCTGTTAACTGACAATTTAACCTAAAATTCTCTGTATTTCCAGCGTGTACAGCTGTAAATAGAGACTGACAGTTTATTTTCACATCCTGGCTTGAGGGGGGCGGCGGGGGAGAACCCATTTGAAATAAATACTTGCGGGTCTCTGACAGACTCCAGACGGGCCGTCGAGGCCGCCTGGCAATCTCTGGGACCTGTCACACTCTGTGATCGGTCTTTTTACAAACACAAACGCTGCTGATTTCTTATCAAATGTAAAACCGGCCCGGCTCTTTCTTAAATGGTTACCACGAGCATGAAATTGACATTGTGAATCACATGTGACACCGGCTTGTCTGCGCTGTAATTGATCGGTGCTTAGGAGCAGGCGCTGCTGGCCCAGAGCTCCCAGCCCCGCCGCGCCCCCCGCCGCCCGCAGCGGAGCTCCGAGCCCAGGCCCCAGCAAATCGTTGTCAATGGAGAGAAACTCCAAGAAAACGCTTGATTCATGTACGTTGCGTTTCTTCCCCCTCCGCGATCCTCCGAGGTGTCAATTCCAATTTCCACGGCTCCATCATTACGCACATCAAACGGCTGTAATTGGCTGCTACAGAAATTTATCCTCCGAAAGGAGAGAGAGTGGGGGAGAGAGGGCAGGAGAGGAGGGAGCGGCGGCGGATGGGAAATGGTGGCAGTAATGAGATTTTGGAAGCCGCGGCGCCACCCCTGAGGTTGGCAGGGAGAGGGGGAGAGGCTGGCATGCTCGCGGGAACGCGGCTGCGTTCAGTCTGGCTAGCAAAATGCCGTTTGAAAACAAGTCTGGCGGGGTGTGTGTGTCACACAACAGCCGCAAACACACTGCGTGGGTCCAGGAACAGCCGGCGCCTTTCACAGCCGTCGTTGTCACGGTTACGGCGGGCGACGCCCGCAGACCCCCCCTGCCCCACTTCGCAGTTTGCACAGCTGGTGGTGCCCAGTTCCTACCACACCAGCCAGAGTTGCTTGGGGGTGATCGCTGTGTTGCAGAAGGTGAAACTGAGGCCTGGAGAGGGGAGATAGCTCAGGAAGCCAGTCTGGGGCAGGGTGTGAGCCTCCTTTCTTAGGGTTTTGCTTCCAGATGTCCCCGGGGGACCCCTTCTTTGCAGCTGCTTGGCCCACAGTGCCAGCGTGCATCCTGCTTCTGCCTGCTTCTGCACCCCCCATTTCCAGCGCTGCCTGCCCCCTCTGTCGGGCAGGCTCTGCTGGCACCCTGGCAGGTTGTGCAACCTGAATTGGCTTTTCAGGCCATGGATTTTCCCCCGAGACTTCTGGGGCATGCAGGAGTGTGTAACTGAGCAAATCAAAGGCCCCAAGGAGCTGCCCTACAGCGCCCAGCCCCCTAGCCTTTCTCCCCTCCAGGGCTGGTTGCTCAGAGCTCACCTATCCCCTTCTGCTCCCCCAGCCCCAGGACCTGCAGACCTGGCTCACCCTCTGCCCCAAGTCAGCCCGCGCTGGCCCCTGGGACGTGCAATCCTCTCCAAGGCACGGTGCCCATGCGTGCCTCCTCTGGGGCCCACGTGCGGTCCAGCAGCTCCCTGGGAGGGTATATTTATGTCTCTGTTTTTCCATTTGGATTTTGTGACTGATGAAACAGCGGCGCTAAATTGCATGCACAGTGATGGAGCCTTGAGGCAGGCAGGCGGCAACCTTTCCGTTTTGCCGTTACACAGCCAGCCTCCTGCAAATGGCGACGCTGGGCCCCTTGCCAGGGCCTCCTCAGCACCCCACAGACAGGCAGGAAGCCACCCCACTGACCAGATGGAGAAACTGAGATCTACCAAACAAAGCAGCTCCCTGGCCGGGCCCACATCCCGGGTGCCTGGGCCAGCACCCCCTGCACCTCGCCACGCAGTGTCTGAGGCCACCTGAAGCCTCTCAGGGAATCCGTCTTGTGAGCCATGGTGTGAAGTCTCTCAGGCCTCCACAACAGGAATGGCATGCGCCTTCTGACTGCCTGGCTTGTTTTTCTCTCATGGGTGTTGCGATGGATGCGCTGCAATAGAATGTGTTTCCTTTTTTGCCTTGGCCCCTAGGAAGCTCGGAGTCAAGTCAGTCTGCTTTTAACAACTCAATGGACACCCCAGGGTATTCATCTCTGAATGCTGAACTGTCTGGAGTCACTCAATTGAGTTTTGTACCTTTTTCTAAGTGTTTCAGATCCTTTGGGGAATGAAGTGAAGCCAGCGAATCCTGGAACATCCTGAAGGTCTAGCGTTGGGACCTCTCTGGGGTGCGCATCAGACCCTCCATCCTCTTCCCACTTCCTTCTTGCCAGTTGCCCTCTCCAGAAGCTCCATTTGAGGTCCATCCAGGGGGCTGGCACCACGGCAGGCACTTTGACAGGAGGGACTTTGGCACTGGTGGCAGGGGGCAGGATCTGGGGAGGTCCAACGCACGCTGGTGGTGAGTTCAGGGCAACTCCTAGGGCAACCTTCGCAGAAACTGCAGGGTGGTTATTCAGTGGAGGACCAGAGAATAGGTGTCACCTCTGTTGCCTTTTTTGCTTGAGAACAGCTTTCTGGAGCGCTCTGTTGAGGAGGAGTCTGTGGCCCTGTCTCAAAGGCATCACGTGATTGATTAGCGATGTCTGCAGTAGATGGGGGTGGTGGCTGGGGCTGCTATGGTTTCTCAGCTGGGGCTATCAGGCCTTATTGAAGCGGGGCTCACTGGCTGTACCTGCCCCAACCACACAGAGAGGCCTGTCCTGACACCATTGATGGGCAGGGAGGCCATCTTCACCAAGGCACGCAGGGGCCTGGGGTGGCTGTACCTGGGGCACGGATGCCCAGGTTGGCTTCTCTCTGCAGGCTCCGAATGGGGGACTGCAGAGGCAGGGACAGCCCCTCTCATGAGCCCACCCCAGGCAGGCGTGAGAGACACAGCCGGGCTCTGGAGGCCTGGGAAGGAGTCCACGAGAAAGAACCACGTTGTGGGGCCACCCCAGAGCAGATGGTCCCCGGAGGGCTGGACTGCTGGGGAAGAGTGGCCCCAGACAAGTGAGGGGGCGTCTCAGAGCCTCACGTGAGCATCCAGGGACTTGAGGGGTCCCCATCTGTCTCCTCCACTCCTGGGGGCAGCTCCCAGACTCAGGATCCCGGGGAGGGAGGAGGTGTCTCAGAGACTCCTGTCTTTGTCCTGGGGGAAGGGGTGGGGCTCTGTCAGGATGTCTCACATCAGGGAGCTGATCGGAGCCAAGTGGGACACCTACTTCCTTACTTTCCCTGGGGTTTTACAGACCACCAAAGCCCCATGGGTTCTTCACATCCAGGCAGTGAATGGAGATGACGCACTTCGCCCTGGACGTGTACTGCATGAGCCTTTCCCTAGTGCTTCACGGCTTAGAAGGCACTTGTGGGGTTGCGGGGAGGCTGGGGGTCCCTGGACTCAGAGTCCCTCTCAGCCACGTGTGCCACCTGGGATTAGCCCTCTAACCCCTCTGGGTCTTGATTCCTTCCAAAGAGTTTCTGCCCAGAGCCTCAGAATGTTCTGGGGTAAAACACAGGCCCTACTCTTGCTGTCCTGGTAGAAGATGAGGCCCAGAGAGGGGCAGGACCCGCTCAAGGCTGCACAGCAAATGTGATCTGGAAGCCTCCAGGGTCGGCCAAGCGGGTGCAGGGTGCTGGGGCCAAGGTAGGCTGGGGAGCTGTCCCTGCTGGGAGTGCTGGGCCTGTGATGGTCACACCTCCCCCTGGGCTCCTCCTCCTCTTCCCGCCCCACCCCTCAGCGGAATCTCACCTCCTACAGCCCCTGCCCTCCTTCTGAGGCTGTGGAAATGGAGTCGCAGGGAGCCAGGGTCAGACAGGGGGCACATCCGGCTTCCTGACTCCCCGCTCCGTCTTCACTCGCTGCCATCGGGTGCCCAGCGAGGCTCTCAGAAGCCCAAACACTCTGTCCAGGGGCTGCCTCCCTGGCCTGGACCCTGGGGGCTGCGGGGTCCTCTGGCTGGTCCTGGGCTGGACTTCCCCCGCCTCACCATCCAGCTGCCCCAGGATGGGTAAGGCTGGCCCAGCATCTCAGGGCGAGTGGGGAGGGGAGGGGAAAGCCAAAACTTTAAGGTATATGAACTGTGAAATTAAATCGAAATACGCAAATAAAGAATCACATAACAACATAAGCAAAGATGTTTACCAGGGCTTGAAGTTAAATACAGATTTTTTTCATAAGCCCAAACACAAAATGCAATAAAGTTCTGTGTGATGTTAAATATAATTTACAGTGGGAGGATGCCCCTCACCGTCAGGAACCCGCGTGTACCGCGTCACTCTCCAGTGCTGATTTCCGCCGGCCTGGCACTGGCTCACCTGGCAACCTTGACCCCCGAGGGGCTGCGGGACCCCGGGACCGGGAGCTCACTGCGGGACGGCCCTTGTCTGTGGTCATCCCTCCCCTCCTAAGTGGAAAGCGGTGCCGTGGGCCAGGGCTGGCTGTGTCTGCCAGGCGTGCTCCGCATTCAGGCAGAGCTCAATGGGGCACTCATCTCCCAACAGAAGGGTGGGTAGCAAGTGCCACCCAGCTGCTGATGGGTCCCTGGTCCCTCCTGTGCCCCCAGAGCCCCTCCCACCTGCACAGAGCTCCCCCACTAGGGAACACCAATCCCGGGCCAGGAGACGCCCCCCTCAACCTCCACCCCCCCCCGCACCCACTGTCCTCTTTCGGCCCTGCTCCTGGTTACACCCCCGCCCAGGAGGGGAGCCTTGCGATCATTGACACTGTAGGGAGAGTGGGCGCTCTTCCTGGGCCCCTCCGGGCTCTGGCTGTGGAATGTGGAGCTCCCTGGGGATCCAGTGGGTGGGGAAGGGCTGGGGACAGGGAGGGGCTGCCCAGAGCCACTTGTGATTCCAGGTGACTCCAGTTAGAGTCGAGTCTTATTCCATGGCTCTGGGGAGAATTGGTGGTATCAAAGTTCTTGGTGAGGAAAATCTGCCCGGGGCAGTAGCTCCAGAGAGCAGAGTCAGCCTGCACTTCAGGGTGGGTGTCTGTGCGAGGGTGGGTCTATGGGTGTGTGTGTGGGTGCATGGGTGGGTCTACGGGGGGGCGTGTATGTGTGTGTGTGGATGGGTCTATGGGTGTGTGTTTGGGTGCATGAGTGTGTGTGTGTGTGTGTGTAGGTGTGGGTGCATGGGTGGATCTATGGGGGCCTGTGTGTGTGTGTGTGTATGTGAATGTGGGTTCATTGGTATGTGTTGGGTGGGTCTATGGGGGCGTGTGTGTGGGTGCTGGTGAGTGGGTGGGCCTATGGGGCGTGTGTGTGGGTGCTGGTGAGTGGGTGGGCCTATGGGGCATGTGTGTGTGTGTGTGAGATGTGGGTGTGTGGGTCTATGGGTGTGTGTGCGTGTGAGATATGGGTATGTGAGTCTATGGGGGTGTGTGTGTATATGATGTGGATGTGTGGGTCTATGGGGGGGTGTGTGTGTGTGATGTGGGTGTGTGAGTCTATGGGGGTGTGTGTGTGTGATGTGGGTGTGTGGGTCTATGGGGGTGTGTGTGTGTGAGATGTGGGTGTGTGGGTCTATGGGGGTGAGTGTGTGTGTGTGATGTGGGTGTGTGAGTCTATGGGGTGTGTGTGTGTATAATGTGGGTGTGTGTCCATGAGTGTGCATGTGTGTGTGTGAGATGTGCATGTGTGAGTCTATGAGTGTGTGTGTGATGTGGGTGTGTGAGTCTATGGGGTGTGTGTGTGTCTGGGGTGTGTGTGTGTGTGATGTGGGTGTGTGAGTCTATGGGTGTATGTGTGTGTGATGTGGGTGTGTGAGTCTATGGGTGTGTGTGTGTGTGTGTGTGTGAGATGTGGATGTGTGGGTCTATGGGGTGTGTGTGGGGGTGCGTAAGTGGGTCTATGTAGGGGTATGTGCAGGTGCATGGGTGGGTCTATGGGGCCTGTGTGTGTAGGGATGTGTAGGGGTAGGGTGTGTCTGACACATAGACCAGGGAGCTGTGTGTTTCTGTGTGTACGTGCGCATGTGTGAATGTGAGTATACCTATGTGTCCTATGGGGGGTCCCAGGGGTTGGGGTGTTCCGGGCAGCTGGAGACTCTGCGTCCCTGTGAGACGGTCCCTGCCCAGGCAGCACCGATGGGTGCAGTGCACAGGCTGTAAAGTAGGGGGGCATTTCCTCTGCTGCCCTGGACCTGGGGTGCAACACCAACTAGGGCTACAGAAGCTGGAATCTGACCTCTCCCCTGGGCCCCCATCCAGCCCCAGCCTCAAGGGCCTCAGGCCTGGCCAGGGGCCGGTGCACACTCTTCAGGGCTATGGGGGAGGAGCAGCCACCTGCAGCATTTCCATCTTCTCTGTGGTCAGCTCAGGGTGAAGGAGCCTCCGGCCCCTGTGGATCTGAGGCATGACGGAGAGCTGGTTTCGGGGCCAAGGTGCATTGGGCCAAGCTTTTTGGCTCTCTGCTGGCCCGGGCTGAGGCTGGGTGGGCAGGGGCATGGGGCCTGGGAAGGGCTGTAGTCACAGCACACAGCCCCGGACTGACCAGTCCTCCCGGGTGCCGACCCACCAGGGTGCAGTTAGGTGGGCTCACGGGGACCAAGCCGGGTCACAGGGGCACTGACAGCAGTGTGTCCTTTACCCTCCAGCCTCGATGTGAGGTGGCACTCTCATCCCCCACTCAGCAGGAGGGGCTCCCTGGGACAACACCCTGGAAGAGGTGATGCCACAGCCAAAGCTGGAAGCCCAGTCTGCCAGCCCCTGCGCTGCAAGCCTACCTCAAAGTGTGAGCAGGTAGGCGCCCATCCGTCCATCCCTTACCAAACCTGTGCCTCAGGCCAGGTCTGACCCAGGAGCGGGGGACTTAGATGACCAGATGTGCCCCACACCCCCAGCCAGGGGCTCCTATTCTGGGACTGGGACAGAAGAGCCAGTCACAGCCGTGTGGCCAATCGATTTCTGTCCTCATCTGCAGGGCCTGGGAAGGAGCTGGGCCCAAGATGGGCCACCTGGGTCCCAGGCCTCGGGGGTCCCTGGGACAGCCCCGTCAGGGTTGACTGTGTCCGGCCCAGCAGGCGGGGTTTTGGCCTGGGGCCCTGCCTCCTGCTGTCTCTCCCATGGCCTCTCCGCTTGGCCAAAAGTCACCTGGTCACTCCCTGGCTCTTAAATTTGCGGGAGGCCGGTGGCATTTCTCCAGACTCCCAGCCTTCCTAATTTATGTGCTGCTTCGGCAGGGAGTATTTTCTCTAAAAACAGGATGATGTGAGAAAACAATCATGCCCCCAAACCACACTTAATGGGTGGGTCGGGCTGGCTCGTTAGCGCTGAATAATCGGGCTTCAACCGCACCGCTGGGGAACACAAATAAACAAGCGCACTGAGAGAATAGGGGTGGGGGGTTTCCACGCTGGGGGGGGTGTGCTCGGCATCCAGGTGCGTGGGGGGTGCAGGGGGATGCCACCTGAGGGCTCCCGGCAGCGTGGGACATGGGGGCCCCTGCATTGCAGCCACCATGCTGGGCACCCACCTTGGGAAAGGTCACTGGGAGTTGGTGCTGGTGTGTGTGGGGGGGGTGGGGTGAGGCAGGCCCATCCGCCCTCCCCTGGAGGAAACCCTTTGTGGTGAACCTAAAACCTGCTCGGTAACTTAAGCTTGTTTCCTCCTGCCCGGTCCTCAGGAAGGATGGGGAACAGCTGGTCACCACCCTTTCTCTAATAAATCCCATCAGACTGCATGCTGGGGGAGGGGCTGAGGGGCGATGGGAAAGGGTGGGGGTCCCGCCAGCTCCCCTGGTCTGGCTGGACACAGTGGGACAGGCCCAGCCCCTGCCTCTGAGGCCCAGGAAGAGGCGCTGATCCCCCATCGAGCCCCGACTCCTGGTTATCCGAAGGGAAGACCCTAGTGGGGCTTAAGCCCCCGTCACCCCCACGTCCACTGCCTTTGTGTGGGGGGTAGGGGTGTGCAGTGCTGAAGGAAAGCTGGGGTCCACGGGGACGGTGTCACTCCTTTTGTGCAGCCAAGTTGCAGGCGCATTGTGTGCCGGTCCGAACTTGAGCTCACAATTTGGGATTAGAGCAAATCCGAGTATTTTTCTGCATGCCTGCCCACTCCCGGGCGCCCAGAGCCTGCTGGGTAACTGCCTATTATCCACCGGTTCCACTCCAGTGCCCTCCCCAATAAAACTTTTCATATCCTTATAAACGAACTCGATTGCTGTGTTATAAACATTTACACTGTGCTAACAGATCATCTCCGCACATCAGAATTGGCTAAATTCCCTTTTCCAGATGAATATATTGAAGGAGATTAGAGATATGATAGCTTTTCAGATTGCTGAACCCAGAGAAATTAGTTTAGTGAGCATTTACAGAGGCTAAATTGGAACCATTAAATAGTGGATTAAATTGATGGCACTTTCATTGTCTGTCCTTCGGTACCGCTGTAAAATCAATTAGCCGTCACAAGCCCATTCTCCATATAGTGAGATTGTCCTGCTCCCCTGGAAGCTGATGCAAAACCTCCCAGCAGCGGCCAGAGATGGGATCACACCTATTAGGCAGGGTGGCATGAAATAGTATCGGGACCCAGGTTGCTGCGGGAAGGGTTCCCCCCCCCACCGACTGCCTTGGCCCGGCCGGCACTGCCTGCCTCCGTGGGGGACAGCTCTAAACTGGGAGCTGTGGGGGACAGGTGAGAGACAGCCTGGCCTGGTAGGGTTGGGAACTTGTTCTCTGCCCCCCAGGTGGCCCAGGAAGTCAGGCTGAATGTAGCCTCAGGTTGGAGGGAAGGGGCAGTCACAGGGGACTGTGCTGAGGACACTGGGAGGTGCTGCCTGCATGTCTCCCAGGCTTGTGGGGGACATGGAAATTTTGGCATTGCAGCCTCATGCTGGGGACTGTCCCTGGGTCCTGGGCACAGGCTCCTGCAGCCCTGGAAGGTAGCCGACACTATTCCTGCCCCCCAGTTTACAGAGGAGAAAACTGAGGCTTGGGAGGTTACAAAGCTGCCCCAAGATCTGCAGTGCATCGGAGGCACATGTCCAGCCTCCTGGGTCTCCCAGCCTGGGTTAGGAGCCGCTGCCCTGAACTGAGACCCTGGGCCATGCGGATTTTTTAAAGGTGAGTGCCGTAAGGAAGGGTTTGGAGAATAAATGACTTGGGGAACGACAGGCGACGGGCATGGTGCGCTTGTGCCCTGGCCACCGTGGGAGTAAATGAGACCGTCATGGGAGTGCAGCGCCCTGGGGAACCAAGCCTTGGGGTCCCCCACAGGAGCCCTGGCCCTTCCTTGCCCCAACCCCAGGAAGGGGAATGAGAGCTGGACCCAGGGGGGAGGGAGGAAGGGTCAGAGGGGGGCGGGGGAGAGGGAGGGGGCCGTGGGTGCCTGGACAGCAGGGACACTGCCCTCCCAGAAGCTGTTGAGCACATGGGGTCCCCCCGGGGGGGGGGGGGGGCTATGAAGGAGGCTTCTCCATGAAGAACTCTTTCCACAAATGTTCCGACAGTGCCTTCCAGCTTGCCAAACACTCTCCACTGCGTGACCTCTCTGGTCCCTCCCCTCCAACCTAGAAAAGTTGTTAGCTCCTTCCACAGGCAAGGCAGCAGGAGAGGCTGGGAGCAGCCAAGTTCGCCCAGAGGCTGGGACGTCTCCGCTGCCTCCCCACCCAGGCCTGCGTCCCCTTCCTCGGCCTGGCCTCCAGCTGCGGTGGGGGGTGCCCTGGTCATCGGGACCTTGCCCCAACTGCATGGGGCCCCATCAAGCTGGAGAGTCAGTTCTCCCCCCAGCAGACCCAGGGTCAGGGCCCAGGGAGGCTGCAGAGATCCGGAGAGGAGGGCTGGGGCTGGTGGCCAAGAATCCTGGCAATGTCTGGGTGTACAGGCCCGAGGGTGTTCGTGCCAGGGTCGTCCTAGAGTCTGTGCACGCTGGCATGGGCCTGCCTGTGTGCTGCCATGTGGGGGGTTCAGTGTCTAAGGCCTGGAACCCAGTGGGTGGGCCCCCTGACCTTCCTGCCCTCAGGTGGGCATGTGAGCCTGATGTCAGGCATTTGGGGGAGGGGGTGTGCATGGTGGGGCTGTGTCACCTGTACCTGTGCCCCCTCGGTAGCCCCCAGAAGCTGTCCCTGCTCAGATACCTTTGGTGCCAGGCCAGAGTGTGGCATCTGGGGCCTCAGCAGGTAGTGCCCGCTGGGGATGGAGAGAGGCTGGAAAATGTTCAAAGACCAGTGTGTGGGAAGGATGTCAACTTGAACCTGGTGAAATTGGGCTGGGCCAGGCCTCCCTAATATCCTTGAGCCTCCTCCCCTGGCTGCTCAGAGACCAAGAGAGAGGGCTGGGCATGGTGGCTCACGCCTGTAATCCCAGCACTTTGGGAGGCCGAGGCAGACAGATCACTTGAGGTCAGGAGTTCGAGATCAGCCTTGCCAACATGGTGAAACCCCGACTCTACTAAAATACAAAAATTAGCTGGGCGTGCTGGTGTGCACCTGTAGTCCCAGCTACTCAGGAGGCTGAGGCAGGAGAATTGCTTGAACCCGGGAGGCGGAGGTTGTCGTGAGCCGAGATCTCACCACTGCACTCCAGCCTGGTGACAGAGTGAGACTCTGACTCAACAACAACAAAGAGACCAAAACAGAGTGGGGGCCCTCCCAGATCTCCCCCTCTCTGTGGGGGCGCTGTTGGTCCTGGGGAAGGCCTGCACGTGGACCCACTTTTTGGAGCTCAGGGCAGAGCTCCTGGCAGGAGGCAGCCCCGATCCTCGCACCCTCTGCCTGAAGTATTTCGGTGCCCGCCTCTCTGCTATCTCAGAACCTGCCCCTGGGTGAGGGGTTGAGCTGCCTGTCCCAGGAAGAGTGCAAGCCTCGCCGATGGGGAGAAGGCCGACAGAGCCCGGCCCTGGGTGTGGAGGCACCGAGGCTCCCTCCCGACTGCCCTGCGCACAGTGCCGGGCCCACCAGACCAATTTGCAGGGTCGGCAGCCCCTCCATGCCTGCTGCCAGACTCTGCAGGGGCCCAGCGTCCTCCCTGTCCTCACCTTCCTGACCCCTGACCTCTAGCTGCTCTGAGAACTGGCAGCCCTCCAGGCTGGTCGAGAGGCCCCCTGTTCCAGCAGATTAACGCCCCGTCCTGAAAAAAAAAAAACACAGGATCCGTTTCATCTGAGCCCAGCAGCTGGGCAGGGGGCCTCAGAGTTACAGAAGCTGTGATGGCGGGGGTGGGGGCGACATCCAGGTCAGCTGGGGGGCTGCACAGAGACAGAGTATGGTCGGAAATCCGGGTCAGAGGCCGCCATGCTGGGCAGGAGCTCAGCGCCCAGGGGGAGCGCTGGGGGCAGAGACCAGCCGGGATGGGCAGTGGTGTCTGCCGAGGACCCCATGGGGCATCTGCCTAGCCCTTCCACTGCCTCCTCTGCCTCACGGCTCCTGAGAGGCCCAGGAAAGTCCTCATTAACTCATTCTATAGATGAGGAAACTGAGGCCCAGGGAGGCAAAGAATTGCCCAGGGCCTTGGGTAACAAAGATTGTTCCTCTGGCGTTTGAAGCCCAGGTGGTCCTGTCATGCCTGGTCGGAGCTGTATACCATCTGGCCACTTTCTCTAATTTCAGATGGGTGAGCTGTGGCCCAGAGAGGGGCAGAGACCTGCCTGAGGTCACACAGGAAGCTGGTGGCAGCAGGGCCTCTCCCCCAAGCCCATCCTCTGTGGGCAGGCACAGGTCACTGGGCCACGTGGATAAGGTTTCTGGACAGCTGGGGGGGTGGCTACGGTGGGCTCTGGTGCAGGGGCAGGGAGGGTGGCGGAGCACAGGGGGGGGCAGGTGAGAAGGCAGGCTGTGGGAAATTCTCACGCACGTTGTGGGTGACCTGGCCTGCCCTGCTGTCCACCTACCAGCCACTGACAACCGCTACTTAGGGTGAGCTGGGCAATCTGTGCATGTGTGGCCCAGAAGCAAAGGCTCTGGCCCTAGCCAGGGAGGGCACTGGGGCCCCGGTGCCCAGGACAGTTCAGCCTCCAACTCCTATCTGCAGGTGGAAGGGGGGCTCCATCTCTGGTAAGCCCTGGAGTCTCTGGCTGGGGGATAGAGTTCTCTTCCCTGGGGACTGAGTGGTCAGAGTGACCTTGCTGTGTCTGGAGCAGCCTTTCGAGGAAAGAAGACCCCAGGTAGGGACCTTCAAGCCGAGGTGGTGGGCTCTGCCACCCACTCGCTGGATATGCACCTTTGACCCTGTGGGCCTCGGTTTCTCCTTCTGGATTATGGGCTGATTATCCCACCCATCCAACCCTACACACCGAGGGCTGCTGGGAGGAGAGGGAGGACGGGCTGGGGCCCAGCCGGGCAGAAAATGAGAATACAGGGTATGTTGTCATTGCTATGCTTGTTACAGATGGAGTCTCTGTCCCGGCCCCAGGGAACCTCGGTGGCCCGAGGGGAGGGGCCTGGGGACCCAGGAGCCTTTCATCACCTGGGCCGGCTCCAAGCAGTGCTCGTCTAGGGATGATGAATGACTGTCAGGCTGGGTCTGGAGCCTGGGGGAAACCAGGCAGAGGCCCAGAGACTTGGGATGGAGAGGAGAGAGCTGTGCCCGGGAGGGGCCCCAGCCCGTATGCCCATCCCTCTGTTCAGGCCGTTATCCTCTGCCCCTAAAGACAGAATGTGGCAAGGGCGCTAAGGACGTTTTCCTTTCTTTTTCTTTTCCTAGCTAGGACCACAAGCACATACCACCACGCCAAGCCAAGTTTTAAATTTTTTGTAGAGATGAGGTCTCGCTATGTTGCCCAGGCTGGTCTCGTACTCCTGGGCGCAAGCAATCCTCCTGCCTCAGCCTCCCAAAGTGCTGGGATTACCAGTGTGAGATGCTGCGCCCAGCTCTAAAAACATTTTCCAAAAGGCTTGGGCTGATGGGAGGGAGTCCCCGCTGGGCCAGGCTTGCTCGGTAGTCATGTCCAGTGAACAGTCACCAAAGTCTTAGTCCATTGTGGGGTGCTGGGCCCAGGGGTGCCCTGAGGCTTCAGACAGAAGATAGGCTGTGTCCTGGGAGAAGCAGAGCTACTGGGGTGAGGAAGGAGATCTCCCTCTTCTGCACCCCCCCCCCCACCGCCGATTCTCCATAAAGATGGTATTTATGTTTTGTTTGGAAAAACTGGGCCGTGGCTGGGCCCAGACCAAAGCCAGAGTGGCCTTGATACCCAAGGAGACAGCAGCTTGACCTCTTATGAACTTGCTCCGGGCACGGCCTGGCAGGAGCTGTGTGATCCTGGGTGGACTGGTGAAATCGGAGCCTGGCTTTCCATTCGTTGCAGGGGTCGCTCAAATCGGAGGTGTAGCGCCCCCTGGCACGGTGACCCCCACAACACAGGGCTGCCCGCTCCTGGGCCGGCTGCTCTGTCCTGGAGCCCCACCATCACCAACCACTTTCCATGGGCAGAGGAGCCTGGCTTCCAGCACAGCAGAAGGGGGAGGCCGGCACCAAGATGTTGTTGGAACCATGGATGGGTGCAGCGGCTCACATTGGTTGTCTCAGCACTTTGGGAGGCTGAAGTGGGTGGTTCTCTTGAGTCCAGGAGTTTGGGACCAGCCTGGGCAACATAGCAACACTCCATCTCTACCAAAAAAATACAAATAGTAGCCGGGCATGGTGGCACGAGCCTGTATTTCCAGGTACTTGGGAGGCTGAGGTGGGAGGATGATGTGAGCCCTGGAGGTTGAGGCTGCAGGAGCTATGATTGTACCACTGTACTCCAGGCTGAGCAGAGCGAGACCCCGTCTCACTTTCACACATAGAAAGAGGGAAAGGAAAGAAAGGAAGGGAGGGAGGGAGGGAGGGGGAAAGGAGGAAGAAAGAAAGAGAGAGAGAAAGAGAAAGAAAGAAAGAAAAAGAGGGAGGGAGGGAGAGAGGGAAGGAAAGAAAGAAGGAAGAAAGGAAGGAAAAAGGAAGGACAGAAGAAGGAAGGAAGGGCTGGTGTAACTCACAGATGAGCGTGAAAATCTATGCAGGTCAAAATATGAAGAGACTCGAGGAAGTGATTTAGAGTTCCTCCCCCTAGGTGCTTATTAACATTTTTTTTTTGAGATGGAGTCTCACTCTGTTGCCCAGACTGGAGTGCAGTGGTGTGATCTCGGCTCCCTGAAACCTCTGCCTTCTGGGTTAAAGCAATTCTCCTGCCTCAGCCTCCTGAGTAGCTGAGATTACAGGCACATGCCACCATGCCCGGCTAATTTTTGTATTTTTAGTAGAGATGGGATTTCACCATGTTGGTCAAGCTGGTCTTGAACTCCTGACCTCAAGTGATCCATCCTCCTTGGCCTCCCAAAGTGCTGGGATTCCAGGCGTGAGCCGCCATGCCCGACCTCTTAACCATGTTAGGTGCCCAGTTCAGTGGTATTTACATTCATGTTTGTGCGCAGCCATCACCACCATCATCTCCAGAACGTTCTCCCCTTCGCAAACTGAAGCTCTGTCCCCATTAAACACTCACTCCCCATCATGCCCCTGCCAAAGCCCCTGGCATCCCCCAATCCTACTTCCTGTCTCTATGGATTTGAGGACTCTAGGGACCTCGTATGGGTGGGATGGCACGGTCTGTGTCCTGTTGTGTCGGGCTTATTTCACTGAGCAAAAACGTCCTTAAACTTCACCCTCACTGTAGCCTGTGCCAGAATTTCTTTCTTTTTTTTTAGAGACAGGATCTCGCTCTGTCACCCAGGCTGGATTGCAGGGGTGTGATCGTGGCTCACTGCAGCTTCATCTTTCTGGCTCAAGTGATCCTCCCATCACAACCTCCCAAGTAGCTGGAACTATAGGCATGTACCACCACACCCAGCTAATTTTTGTATTTTTTGTAGAGATAGGGTCTTGCTATATTGCCCAGCCTGGTCTCAAACTCCCGGGCTCAAGTGATCCACCTGCCTCTGCCTCCCAAAGTGCTGGAATTACAGGCGTGAGCCACCAAGCCCGGTCTCAATTTCTTTCCTTTTAAAGGCTGAAAATAATTATTAATTACAAAGAGAAAAAGAGTGACTTTAAACTGGAGAAATGCAACAGGCATCAGGGTGACAAAGCTGTCAGTTAACTTCACCTGTGACAGACGGGGCGGATAGCCCATCACCCCTGCTCAGAAGCCCTGACAAAACACAGCATCCTTCTCTTACGTTCCCACCAGAAATGCACTGATGGTGAGGAAACACCATTAATCCAAACTGAGGGGTCTTTTCCAAAGTAACTGCCCAGCACCCCTTAGCAAATGTCAATGTGTGAAAGACGAAGACTAGAAACCGTCCCAGAATGAACAAGACCAAGGAGACAGCTGACTGCGTCGTGGGATCCTGGGACTCAGACATCGGTGGGACAACTGATGAGATTAAAATAAGACCTGGGACCCGAGTGCATGGTTTGTACTGTGGTTTGCTAGAGCAGCTCATAATGTCTTGTGAGAGTCAATTGTTAAATGTTCAGGAATTTTGCAAGCCAGTTGTTAAACCATTGGTAGCTTAAAATTGGCATTGGTGGGAGCATTTACACCATGGAAATTGGCAAATGCTGTGGGGCAGAGCTGGCTTGCATATAATCAGCTACGTAGATGCAGATGTTGACTCTTGGAGAAGTTGGGTGCAGGTGTACTAGAATGCTTGGCATGAGTTTGCAAATGGGAAATTACTTCAAAATAAAAAGTTAAAATTTCTTTTTAAATTGTGAAATAAAAGACTGAGCTCATCAGCCCCCTGGTTAGGATCCTGCCAAACCAACTCCCTGACTCTGTCCCCCTCAGGCATCAGACACCAGCCAATGCTGACAAAGACAGGCCTGGTGTCTCTGCCTCCTTCTTGAGAAACCCTCTTTCCCCAGCCCCTGGGATATCACCCTCTCCTGGTGTTTTTCCTCTTCCCCAGTACATTTCAGTCTTTTTGTTGTTGTTGTTGCAGGTTTCAATTTCATCCCACGCAGCAATCTACCCAAATCTCATGCATCCAGCCAGCCACCCATCCATCTGTATCTACCCATCCACCCACCCATCCACTCCTCCATTCATCAATATACCCACCCGTCCATCCATCCATCCACCTATCCACCCACCCACCCACACATTCATCCATCCACTCACTCACTCACTCATTCATCCATCCATCCATTCATCCATCCATCCACCCACCCAGCCACCCATCCATTCATCAATATACCCACCCGCCCATCCATCCATCCACCCACCCACCCATCCACCCACCCACCCACACATTCATCCATCCACTCACTCACCCATCTGCCCGCCCCATCCATCCATCCACCCACCCATCCACCCATCCATGCACCCATCCACACTTTAATCCATCCGAGTCACTCATCCATCCACCTGCCTGCCTATCTATACATCCACCCACCCACCCACCCATCCATCCACCCACCCACACATTCATCCATCCACTTACTCATCCATCTACCTGCCCATCCATCCATCCATTTATCCATCCATCCATTCATCCATCCATCCACCATCCATCCATTTATCCATCCACTCACTCATCCATCCGCCTGCCCGTCCATCCATCTATCCATCCACCCATCCATCCATCCATTCATCCACCCACCCAGCCACCCACACATTCATCCATCCACTCACTCATCCATCTGCCCATCAACCCATCCATCCGTCCACCCACTCATCCATATATTTATTCACCATGCATTCATTGAGCAATTTAAATGCAGGGCATTGTGTTGGCTCATTGTTCAGTAATGAACCAGACAAAACCCCCTGACCTCATGAAGCTCATGTGCCAGTGGGGGAAGAAAAACAAGCAAACAAGGGAAGAAGTCTATGAATTATATATGAAGGAAGGGAATAAAGATTGGGAGGAGGGCATTTACTCACGTGGCCAGGGAAGGCTCCTTGGGAGAGGTGTCATTTAAGCTGAGACCAGAAGGGTGAGGTGGAGATAGTTATGTGGGGTTTGGGGGAAGGGCACTGCAGGCAGAGGCCATGGCACAGGGGGAAGGCCAGGATGGCAGAGGGGGTGGGGTGGACGAGGTGGGGGTGGGCAGCGCCAGATCTCCAGGGCCTGGGAGTCGTCTTCTAAGTTTAATAGGAAGATGCTGGTGGGATTCAGTTATGAGAAAGCATGGATTCAAAATTCCACCATGACTGCTTTGAAGAGAAGGGGCCCAAGGGACAGGGCAGAGACAGGGAGACCAGTGAGGAGGGCGCAGGGGATGTCCAGGTGCTCCTGGGAGGTGGCCAGGGCAGCCTGGGTGATGGGGGAAGAGCGGGTAGAGCCACCAGGCCTTGCCAATGAGTGGATGTGCCAAGAGAGGGAGAGAGAGAGAGGGGCACAAAAACTGCTCCTAGCTCCCCAGCCTGAGCAGCCAGGTTGATAACCGGTTCATGGAGAGGCTGGGAAACCCAGCCTGTATCCCCCTTCGAGGAGGATGAGCTTATGTGAAGGACAGAAACCTGGGAATTGCACTCTCCAGGCCTCCTGCTGTGGTCCCACCCCGGCCCTTGATGTCCCTTCTCCTGGCATACATCCAAGGGACCATGAGCCTCTCCCGGCCCCCACCCTGGCTCCACCGTGAACTCCAGGCCTGCCACCATCTTATCCGGGCATGTAGCAAGGGTCAAAATGAGATAGTGTTCCGTGGGGGCCTGATGTGTGGATTGGAACCTGGCATCTGAGGCACCATGCCTGCTGCTTAGCAGACTGTCCCTTAAAACCAGGACTCTCCACGGTGGGGGAGGTGCAGTGAGACCAGAGGCACCCACGTTGCCGGGGTGCTGAAGCCAGGCCAGCCCTTCTGGAGAGTGATTTGGCAACATGCACTCCGCGCCATGGAAATGCTTGGCACCTCTGACCCGCTAAAGCCACTGCTGAGATGCTCTTCCTGGAAAATTATCCAACATACAGGGAGAGCTTTAAGCCAGAGATATTCATTGCAACATTATTTTTGATGACCAAAAAAAAATTGGAAGCATCTGAAATGTCCAACAATTGGGGAGTTGTTTAGTAAATTGCGGTGCACACACTCGATGGAATACTAGGCGGTCATTAAAAGTGCTAATTGCAAAGACTGGGTGGTTATGTGCAAACACGCCTAGAGCATGATGCGGAGGGGAAGCCGAGGATGGAATTATGAGTACATTAAGGGTGTAATGGTGTTAAAAACATATGCAGCCCTAGAACGCGTGCATGAAGAGGATGGCGTGACAGTGTGGCATTGAGGCAGCAACATGGAGCTGATTATTTTTTTGTTTTCTGTGAAGTATAACATCACTCTGGCAATCTAAAATACAAATTGCCCGGTGGGATCATGGGTGGTACGGTCATGGGTGGTAGGATCATGGGTGAGTGTTATTTTTCCTTTGTACTTTTTTGGATTTTCTAAATGTTTTCCTACAGAGAGGGTCACCTTGGACCTGCTATCTCAGAGGAGATAAGATGGGGTTTAGGAGTAGGGGGTTGTGGGGATCGCTGCCTCAGGGGGTGGGTGTTGTCAGGGGGACATCATTCTCACCTTAGGGAGGAGGAACAGAGGCACCCACAGGGCAGGAGGGTGGGGCCAGTCCGTCAGCAGAAATCCTGAGCTCCCCAGAGAAGGGGAGGTGCCTTAGGAGAGAGGGGGCTCCCTGCTATTGGGAAGGGTCTCGGGCTGTCACAGAGGGGTCTCTTCCAAAGGATAATGAGTGGTTAGACAGCTGTCAGATGCACTCTTGGAGAACAATGTGATCAGTTGGAGGCTGTTTGTTCTACACCTGCCCAGTGCCCAGGTTCTGTCTGTGTCACCTCACTTAAGCCTCAGAGTGGCCCTGTGATAATCGACCTTGTTTTTTACGAGGAAATGGAGACCTCAAGCAACTTGCTGAGTCATGCAGCTGGTCAGTGAGTGGACACCATGGGAGTGGCTCTCCTAGGATCGTGAGGTCCACAACTTGGATCACCATCCAGGGCCTGCATCGGGATTGAAATCTAGGTCTACTTGAGTTCAGAGTCTGGGATTTCCATTGCAGCGTCAGGCCCTGCATCTGAACCTTGGGGCCCACAGAATTAGAAGCTTTTCTGGTCACTAGGGAGCTGAGAAACCAGGGAGAGGGAGGAGGGGACAGGAATGACAACCATGAAGATGGCGAAGATGACGATGCTGGAGACTGTGACGGTCATGATAGAGGTAATGACAGAGTGGATGGGGGAGCTGCAGCTGAAGATGATGGTGTGGTGGTAATGGTAGTGGTGATGAAGGTGAGGGCGATGATGACGTGATGATAATGGTGATAGTGGTGGAGGTGATGATAATGGTGGTGTTGATGGTGATTTTGGTGCTGATGGTGGTGATGGTGATGGTGATGATGAAGGTGATGATAGTGATGGTGATGGAGGTGATGGTGGTGATGGTGATGATGAAGGTGATGATAGTGATGGTGATGGAGGTGATGGTGGTGATGATGAAGGTGATGATAGTGATGGTGATGGAGGTGATGGTGGTGATGGTGATGATGAAGGTGATGATAGTGATGGTGATGGAGGTGATGGTGGTGATGATGAAGGTGATGATAGTGATGGTGATGGAGGTGATGGTGGTGATGGTGATGATGAAGGTGATGATAGTGATGGTGATGGAGGTGATGATAGTGATGGTGATGGAGGTGATGGTGGTGGAGGTGATGGTGGTGATGGTGATGATGAAGGTGATGATAGTGATGGTGATGGAGGTGATGGAGGTGATGGTGGTGATGATGAAGGTGATGATAGTGATGGTGATGGAGGAGATGATGAAGGTGATGATAGTGATGGTGATGGAGGTGATGATAGTGATGGTGATGGAGGTGATGGTGGTGATGGTGATGATGAAGGTGATGATAGTGATGGTGATGGAGGTGATGGAGGTGATGGTGGTGATGATGAAGGTGATGATAGTGATGGTGATGGAGGTGATGGTGGTGATGATGAAGGTGATGATAGTGATGGTGATGGAGGTGATGGTGGTGATGATGAAGGTGATGATAGTGATGGTGATGGAGGAGATGATGGTGATGATGATGGAGGTGATGGTGGTGATGATGAAGGTGATGATAGTGATGGTGATGGAGGTGATGATGGTGATGGCGATGATGAAGGTGATGATAGTGATGGTGATGGAGGTGATGATAGTGATGGTGATGGAGGTGATGGTGGTGATGGTGATGATGAAGGTGATGATAGTGATGGTGATGGAGGTGATGGTGGTGATGATGAAGGTGATGATAGTGATGGTGATGGAGGAGATGATGGTGATGATGATGGAGGTGATGGTGGTGATGATGAAGGTGATGATAGTGATGGTGATGGAGGTGATGATGGTGATGGTGATGATGAAGGTGATGATAGTGATGGTGATGGAGGTGATGATAGTGATGGTGATGGAGGTGATGGTGGTGATGGTGATGATGAAGGTGATGATAGTGATGGTGATGGAGGTGATGGTGGTGATGATGAAGGTGATGATAGTGATGGTGATGGAGGTGATGATGGTGATGATGATGGAGGTGATGGTGGTGATGATGAAGGTGATGATAGTGATGGTGATGGAGGTGATGATGGTGATGGTGATGATGAAGGTGATGATAGTGATGGTGATGGAGGTGATGATAGTGATGGTGATGGAGGTGATGGTGGTGATGGTGATGATGAAGGTGATGATAGTGATGGTGATGGAGGAGATGATGGTGATGATGATGGAGGTGATGGTGGTGATGATGAAGGTGATGATAGTGATGGTGATGGAGGTGATGATGGTGATGGCGATGATGAAGGTGATGATAGTGATGGTGATGGAGGTGATGGTGGTGATGGTGATGGAGGTGATGGTGGTGATGGTGATGGAGGTGATGGTGGTGATGGTGATGGAGGTGATGGTGGTGATGGTGAAGGTGATGATAGTGATGGTGATGGAGGTGATGATGGTGATGATGAAGGTGATGATAGTGATGGTGATGGAGGTGGTGATGGTGATGATGAAGGTGATGATAGTGATGTGATGGAGGTGATGATGGTGATGGTGGGGATGAAGGTGATGATAGTGATGGTGATGGAGGTGATGGTGGTGATGGTGAAGGTGATGATAGTGATGGTGATGGAGGTGATGATGATGATGGTGGGACGATAATGATGTGATGATGACAGTGATGATGGTGACAATCATGACAACAGTGACTATAATTTACTCAACATCCTCTATGCACCAGGCACTGTGCTGTCCTTCAGATAAGCTATTTGTGTGGTGCGTGTAAATTTGCCTATTTTACAGATGAGACTGACTTGCCCAATGTCACTTAGCCAGCAAAGGTTAGGGCAAATATACCAGCCTAAGTCCATGGGATTCCAGAGCCTGGATTGGACCAAGGCTTGAGGGAGGCTGGCGGGGTGGGGCGAGGGCTGGGGTCTGAGCAGATACACCCCACTCACCAGGCAGTGAGTTGCGGGGGAGGGGGAAGCTGGCTGAGCACCGAGCTGTCCACACGGAGGTTGCCCCAGCTGTGGCCCCTCCCTGGAGGGAATAAGGTCAGGCCCGCAGCAGAGGTGACACAGGGAGTTAGGGGCTGAACAGCCCGGCATGCAGGGACTGGACGTGGGTGGGGATCACCTGCTCCAAGTTCCCATTTCGCAGATGGGAAGATGAGGCCTGGAGAGGGACAGGTATCTTAGGCATGCTTTTTCTCATCTGTATGTATGATGTGTTGACATCATGGGGGCCTTGCTGGCCATGTTGATGATGATACTGCCTCTCCCGGGGCGAGCTGATTGCTGGGACAGCCAAGGCCCCGCGACTGTGTCTTTCCTGTGCAAATGCACCAAGCCCATGGCTGCACCTGCCTCCTCTGTGGGCTCTCACACTCCTGGCCAGTACTTCTTAAATCACCCAGGCCAGGGAGGTGCTGACATGATGATTGTGACAAAAGTGATGGTGGCTGTGAACAACTGGAGGCCACCCCTGCAGCCCAGCACCCTCCGCAGTGACTTACACCTCCAGCCCCAGGCCTGCACACTGCTCAGCAGCCCGGGTCCTTGCCTTCCCCTCACTCCTGCAGCCTCCTGACCAAGCCAGGTCTTCTCCTCGCGGCCCTTGGTGGCGAGCCGTGACCCTCCTCGGGGAACTGTGAGTGTAAAGTTTCCTTTCAGGGTGGTTGTTTCTGTGTCTGTCGCTCTATCATCCCTGATTTAAACAAATCCAGGTACAAGTTCCAAAGTGGCAGGGGCGGCCCGGGGGGTCTCAGACACAGCTCAGCTTCCTGGCTTCCCACGGGTGGGGCTGAAGTGGGCTGAGCAGAGGGGGCAGGGGCAAGAGGAGGACCCACGCAGGCTTTTGGGGCAAGGGCAGGGGCCTTGGGTGGAGACACACACACTTCCTCTGTACTGGGCTCTAAATTCTGTACTTCTCCTGCCTGCTGACGATTGGGGGTCCTGAGGTCTCTGTGAGCTGGGGAGGGAGTGATGTTTTGAGACCTGGGCCTTGGATGCTGACGGCTGGCAGGGCTGGTAAGGGCGGCTGAGCCTCGGGGCCATGTTGGGCCTGGGGCGCCCACCTGCACACACCCCTTCTTGGAAGAGCCATCGCCCTGCCAGGACCTGCTTGGCAGCACCTGAAGGTCGCAGAGGGCTAGCAGCCCAAGTATGGGGCATTGGAGCTGTGGGCCAGGGCGGCAGCCATAGCTGGGCGGTGTGGGCAGGGGGCTGGCAGGCACTGGCCGTGGCTGCCTCCTCCAGGGCCTGCTGGTGCGGCGTCTGGCCGCGGCCCAGCACCGCCATCATCTGGGCTTGGCTCTCTCTGTCCTCAGGGCCGTCTCCCGGTGGTGCCAGCCCCGGAGTGCATGGCCACAGCCAGCTCAGTCCACCCGACATTGAAGCCTCCCTGTCATAATTGGCAATTTTGTCATATTTATTCACAACAGATCGGGTTGTCAGGAGCTTTCGGGGACTCTCCGGAGGCCTGCCGTGAAATCAGTTTGAAATGGCGTGTCAGGTTTTTCTCTCCCCTGCTGAAGCGACCATCTGGCTGATAGACTCAGCGCTGGGCTGGTACACTGACCCGGGAATCGCGGCTAAGCCGCTCCTGGGGGGGCCACACTCTGGCTGGGCAGCCCCTCGTGCCACGCCTGACTTCCCTGTGGGTTCTGGGAGCCAGGCTGCAGGGCGAGGCCTGGGCTGGGCAGGGACAGGGGTGGGCACCAGGCTGGGAGCTCCCTGGGCACCCCCTGGCCCTCTGCACTCCACTGGGTTGGCACCTTGCCACCACCCCCAGCCCACGTGGCAGAGAAAGTGGGGTGCAGGGTGGGGTGGGTCAGCTCCTGCCCCTCCAGGGCTTCCACTGGGAGCTGGTGTGCACGTGTGTGTGTGATGCCGAGCACATGCTTACACACGTGTGTGCTTGAGCACAGACCACATGACCCAGCACCCCGTGTGCACCGACAGATGAGGGTAAGAGACATTTGCTGCTGTAACAAGCATCCCAAGTCTCATGGCTGCCCAGATTCAAGATTGAATTCCTCGATCCCATGGCAGTTTGGGTTGACTGGAGTGGCTTTGCTCCACACAGTTATTCAGGCCTCCAGGTGCCTTCCTGTGAGCAGCCTTGACATGCCAGCCTGTGGTTTGTGAGCATCCCAGTGTCACCGAGTGGGGCGGTGGAGCAGGAGAATGATGGAGAAGCAGTTGCATGTATGAAGGCCTGAGCCGACTCCAGTGCCTTTTGCTTGGTTCTGTTGACTTCAGAACTGACCCCGTGGTCCCACATAGATACCAGGAAGGCTGGGAAATGTAGTTTCCTGGGAGTCGTAAAGAAGGGGTGTAGGCCGGGCGCGGTGGCTCACGCCTATAATCCCAGTACTTTGGGAGGCTGAGGCGGGTGGATCACGAGGTCAAGAGATTGAGACCATCCTGGTCAACATGGTGAAACCCCGTCTCTACTAAAAAAAAAATACAAAAAATTAGCCAAGCATGGTGGCGCACGCCTGTAGTCCCAGCTACTCGGGAGGCTGAGGCAGGAGAATTGCTTGAACCCAGGAGGTGGAGGTTGTGGCTAGCCGAGATTGCGCCATTGCAAACCAGCCTGGGTAACAAGAGCGAAACTCCGTCTCAAAAAAAAAAAAAAAAAAAAAAAAAGGAGGGGGTGTGGGAGCCCTCCCCGCTCTGTCACCCAGGATGGAGTGCAGTGGCACAATGGTAGCTCACGGCAGCCTCACCCTCCTGGTCTCCAGTGATCCTCCCTCCGCAGACCCCTGGAGTAGCTGGGACTACAGGTGTGCGCCACTACACCTGGCTAATTTTTAAATGTTTTGTAGAGATGAAGTCTCACTATGTTGTCCAGGCTGGTCTCAAAGTTTTGAGTTCAAGCAATTCTCCTGCCTTGGCCTCCCACAGTGCTGGGATGATAGACATGAGCCGCCATGCCTGGCTCATTATTTTATTTTTGTTTTTTGTGGAGACAGGGTGTCGCTTTGTAACCCACACTGGTCTCAAACTATTGGCCACAAGCAATCCTCTGGCCTCAGCCTCCAAAAGCGCTGGGATTACAGGTGTGAGCCACTGTGCCTTGGCCAGGAGCCTGTTTAGCAGGCCAGGCGTGTGCCCTAGGCATCGGCAAAGCCGTGTCACCAAAAACATCTCTGGGCAGGTGTGGGTGGAAGTGGTCTGACCCTGGGCTGGAGCTTCACCCTGGCCCAGGACTTTGGGACTGGGATGGGTCAGAGGAGGGGGTGGCCGGCTGACGTTGCCTGGTCTTTTTTAACGCTGACAGCCACATCAGGAAAGTCTGTTAGGCAGCGGTGGCGAGAAATTGATTGGTTTTGGAGCAAAGACCAAAAGCCAGGGGCTCAGGAAGGTTGTGGGAACGACGGGGCGGCGGCTTGGCTGGCTGCCAGTTCCCATGTGCGTCAGTCCGTGTGTCCCCTGTGGGACCTGGGGTCAGGGGAGGGTCCAGGTGGCTCCATCCTGCTACTGAAATCCCCAGCGTGGCTTCTGGGGGATCCTGGGTGCACAGGGGCCTGCCAGGGATTCAGTTAGGGTCTGTCTGGGAGCCCCATTGGGGGTTGTGGCACTTCCCCTGGGAGGCTGCTCAGGGCCCCTGCAGCCCCAACCCTCTGAACCTGCTGTCTCCCAGCTGGACCAGTGTGGGACCTAGCAGGGGCGCTGCCTGGGGACCATCTGAGCAGTGTCTGTCACACCCAGCCGCCTGCTCCACCATGACCTTCAACCTGCTCTTGGGCCTGGGGGATGTTACGTCCACACCTGGCTTCTAATCCCACTGTCTCTGCTCACTAGCCCAGGTGATGCTGGGCAGGTCGGCGCCCCTTTCTGACCCTCAGTTTCTTCCTCTCTCAAATAGGCAGGAGACCCCTGTCCCTGGCAACAGGAAGCCTGGCGGGGGGTGGAGAATATGGCGGCTCCCCCATCCCCCCTCCTCTCGCCAACTGTACTGGGTGAGGCCTGGCCTTGCAGTACTTGGGGGGGATGTCAGGTGGGCCCTGCTGGCCCTGCCCATGACCTGGTGTCTCCTCTGCTCAGTGCCAGCCCCGGGCACTTGGACGCCATTGGGGAGACCCCGGGGAGTGTCAGGGGACTGAAGTGAAACCCCTGCCCCCAGCTGTGGTGGAGCCTCGGGGGTACGCCTGGCTCCCGGCTTGACTGCTAAGTGGGGTTTGGATGTTTGAACTCCAGAGCCCAGTTGCTATTTTTCTAAGGATTAGGAGAAGCTTCGGCTCTTCACACAGCACTACTCGGGCTGAGACGGGCATCCCTACTGAGCACCCAGCACCCAGGCCCACCTGGGGATGGCAAGGGGGGGCACAGAGGACGCCTCAGGCCTGGCAGGAGGGACGGGGCTGTGGGTGGAATTGGGGGCAGAGGCAGAGGCAGAGGCAGAGGCAGAGGCAGAGGCAGAGGGGAGGCTGGGTGCCAGGCCTCATGGCCCGCGGGGCCTGCGCCTCACTGGGCCTCGGTTTTCCAGCTGCTAAAACAAACCGGGGGCGGGGGGGGGGGCGGTGACACCACTCCCAGTGCCACTCCTGGCTCAGCCCTGTGTTCTGGAGGTGCACTCGGCCAGCCTCCCTCCTGGCATCGGTCTCCTTGTCTCTGAAACGGGCCGTAGCCCATGCAGGGCTGTAAGGGAGTTCATGTAACCCTGAGCATGCCGTGGTCACCCCCAGAGACGTGCACTGCCCAGATGGGAGCCTGAGGCCTAAGCCTGGGCACGCTGAGTCGCAGAGGCACAGGACGAGAAAGAGAACACAACGTAGTTCAGTAACGATTTTGTTTATATTTAGCATATGTTGAAATGACGATGCTTTGGACTGTTCAGGACTAAATAAAGTATATTATTAAAAGTAATTTCAGGCCGGGCGCAGTGGCTCACGCCAGTAATCCCAGCACTTCAGGAGGCTGAGGTGGGCAGATCGCTTGAGCCCAGGAGTTCAAGACCAGCCTGAGCAACATAGCACAACCCTCACGTCTACAAAAAATAAAGAATTAGCTGGATGTGGTGGTGCGTGCCTGTGGTCCCAGATACTTGGGAGGCTGAGGCGGAGGCTCGCTTGAGCCAGGGAGGTCAAGGCTGCAGTGAGCCAAGATGGTGCCACTGCACTCCAGCCTGGGTGACAGAGTGAGACAGTCTCAAAACAAACACACAAACAAAAATCACAGAAAGGCTGGGCGTGGTGGCTCACACCTGTAATCCCAGCACTTTGGGAGGCTGAGGTGGGCAGATCACTGGAGGTCAGGAGTTCAAAACCAGCCTGTTCTACATGATGAAACCCTGTCTCTACTAAAAATACAAAAATTAGCTGTGCCTGGTGGTGGGTGCCTGTAATCCCAGCTACTCAGGAGGCTGAGGCAGGAGAAACCCTTGAACCCATTAGGTGGAGGTTGCAGTGAGCTGAGATTGTGCTACTGCACTCCAGCCTGGCAACAAGAGCAAAACTCCATCTCAAAAAAAAAAAACCGGATAGGAAAATCACAAAAAAGTAATTTCATCTGTTTCTCCTGTTTCTGGCTAGGAAATGTAAAATCGCACGCCTTTGTGGCTCTGGCTCTGTTTCCTCGGACAGGACTGCTGCAGACGACGTGTTCACACCCCCTTTCTTTGCGTCTGTTTATTTGTAAAATTGCAAGGCTGCAGATTCAACACCAGACTCTCATGCTCTAGGCTCGTCAGATTCCAGCCTGGAGTTGGTCAGAGACCTCAAAGCAGCTGCAAGCTGCTGGAGGCTCAGTGTTTGGCATCTCGGGCTCTTGGAGGGTGAGGGGCAGGTTGGGTGCTCTGAAGAATGTCTACGTGCCTCTGGCTGTACTTCCAGCACTTTGGGAGGCTGAGATGGGAGGATTGATTGAGCCCAGGAGTTCGAGACCAGCCTGGGCAACATAGCAAGACCCCATCTCTTAAAAAAAAAAATTAGCTGGTGTGGTGGTGCATGCCTGTAGTCCCAGCTACTCAGGAGGCTGAGGTGGGAGGATCGCTTGCGCCCAGGAGTTCAAGACCAGCCTGGGCAACATAGCACGAAAAAAAAAAATTAGCTGAGTGTGGTGGTTCGTGCCTATAGTCCTAGCTACTCAAGAGGCTGAGGTGGGAGGATCGCTTGAGCCTGGAGGTCGAGAGGCTGCAGTGAGCTGAGATCATGCACTGTACTCTCACCTGGGCAACAGAGTGAGAGCTTGTCTCAAAGGAAAAAAAAAAGTGTAGATTCTTACTATGTATAGTAAGAGCAGGTCAAAGAACTTGTCTTTCCTGAACCATTTGAGAATGTCTTGTTGACGTAAGCCACATGATCCCCAAATACTCACTCTACAAAATCACGAAACACAGGCTGGGTGCTGGACTGAAGGGGCTTTCTTTCCTTTTTTCAGTCCTATTAGAATATTTTTTCTTTCTTTGTCCCTTTGTCTCTCTTCTTTCTTTCTTTCCTTCCCTTCCTTCCTTCTTTCCCTCCCCTCCCCTCCTTCCTTCCATCTCTCTCTCTCGCTTTCTTTCCTTTCTTCCTCCCCCTCCTTCTTCCTTCTTTCTCTCCCTCCCTCCCTCCCTCCTTCCTTCCTTCCATCTCTCTCTCTCTTTCTTTCCTTTCTTCCTTCCCTCCTTTCTTCCTTCTTCTTTCCCTCCCCTCCCTTCCTCCCTCCTTCCTTCCTTCCATCTCTCTCTCTCTTCTCTCTCTTCTTTCTTTCCTTTCTACAGGGTCTCGCTCTCTTGCCCCAGGCTGAAGTGTAGTTGTGTGATCATAGCTCACTGCAGCCTCTACCTCCCGGGCTCAAGTGATCCTTTGACCTCGGCCTCCCAAAGTGCTGGGACTAACGGCAGGAGTCATCGCACCTGCCCTTCTGGTGAGTTTCTTGTGGGTGAGGAAGGACATCCTGGGACTTGGTAGGTTAGGTCATGAAGAGGCTTCGCTGGGTGTGGTGGCTCACGGCTGTAATCCCAGCACTTTGGGAGGCCAAGAGGGTAGATCACTTGAGGTCAGGAGTTTGAGATCAGCCTGGCCAACATGGCAAAATCCCCATCTCTACTAAAAATACACAAACTTAGCTGAGCGTGGTGGTGAGCACCTGTAATTCCAGCTACTCGGGAGGCTGAGGCTGGGAGGCGGAGGTTGCGGTGAGCCAAGATCTCACGCACTCCAGCCTGGGTGACAGAACGAGGCTCCGTCTCAAAAAAAAAAAAAAAAAAAACCCAAAAACAGTCTTGCAGCTTCTCTCTTTGGTCTCCTAGGACCCTCTTGTAGGCCCCTCGAGCTGCCCTGGAGGAAACTTGGTTACCTGGGAACCCCGTGCTGTTGAGGCCTCCAGTGGACACGCAGCTCACTGCCCTGTGTGAGTCCATGCAGGCCGCTCCTTGGCTCAGCCCCAGCCCCAGCCCCAGCCCCATCCTGGGCAGTGAGGGGCTGTGGGGACTGTGGGAGAGTCACCTGCTGAGCCCTGCCTGAGTCACAAAAGCACAAAATAGACAGAGACCCTGCAGCTGGTGTTGTTCTAAGCCACTCAGTTTTGGGGTGGTTTGTTAGGAAGTGGTAGGTGAGCAGAATATGTGCTCCTGACTCCCTTCCACTCCTCAGACCCCACTGCCCCAGAAACGCCCTTCAGAGCAAAGGGACCCTGGACAGGCCACACAAGACACACCGATGTCACGCCTCTCCAGTGCCCCCGGCTGCACCCAGGCCTCCCCCTGACCCCCAGGACTCCTGCACTCTGGGAGGTAACAGGCCACAGCAGAATGCGCCTGTCCCGGGATGTGTCTGCTGTCTCCTCTGTGTTGACTTTATAATTTGGAGGGAGCAGCGGAGAAGGACCCTGGTTCCTCTCCGGGGTCTCCTCCCAGGGGTGCCTGGTTTTGGCTGCCCCTTGACGGACGCTGGGTTTGATTCAGGGGTGTCTGCCAGGTGTCCCCCACCCGTAAAGTAACTCGTTCCCCATTGAGACTGGATTTCCCATTTGTCACCAAATTGTCCATCTCCCCCACTTATTTATTCACCTCCATTTCGGTCCGGACGCCTGTTCACTCACTGAGTTAAAATCTGTTCAAATCATTTTCAACTTGGATGTGCAAATGGTCCCAGCTTTGGCTGGAGGGAGCCCTCCAGGAAGTTCGTGTGTCCTTCACGGTGTCTCCATCCCGTTCCGACGCCTTCATCCTGATACGTCCCCTCACTGCTCACGAGCAGGGTTCTGGGAGGGCCCATGGCTCCCGAGGTGTCAAAGCCACACAGGGACTTCTGGTGGGGGAGTGCAGGTAGGGGGTGCAGCTCTGTTCACCCAGACACAGTCACGCCCACCGATGCTGGCTGGGGCACGTGGTCCCCCACTACGGTCCCAGGATGTGACCTGTGGGACCCAGAAGGCAGCCTCCAGACAGGCCGTGGTGCTGCCCATTCAGTCGCAGGAGGTCTACCTGACACCTGTCTCAGACATGCAAGTCCAGGGACTGGGAGCAAGGGTGCAAATGTATGCAAATGGGTGTATGTGCTCAGCATGTGAAAGCGGACATCTGTGTTCATGAGCACCTGGGAGAGGAAGCTAGGGAACGTGCACAGGGATCCGTGTGTCTGTCTGTGCGTGAGTGTATGTGTGTGTGTGATATGTGTGTGTGTGTCTGTGCATGAGTGTATGTGTGTGTGATACGTGTGTGTCTGTGCATGTGTGTCTGTGTGTGCGTGTCTGTGCATGAGTGTACGTGTGTGTCTGATATGTGTGTGTCTGTGTGTGTGTGTCTGTGCATGTCTGTGTGTGATGTGTGTGGGTGTCTGATATGTGTGTCTGTGTGTGTCTGTGCATGTGTGCGTGTGTGTCTGTATGTGTGTGCGTGTCTGTGCATGTGTCTGTGTCTGATATGTGTCTGTGTGCGTCTGTGTGTCTGATGTGTGTGTGCGTGTCTGTGTGTCTGTATGTGTGTGTATGTGTGCATGTCTGTGCATGTTTCTGTGTGTGTGTCTGTGCGTGTGTGTCTGTGTGTGTGTCTGTGTCTGATATGTGTGTCTGTGCACGTGTCTGTGTGTGTGTGATATGTGTGTGTGTTGTCTGTGCATGTCTGTGTGTCTGTGCATGTGTGTCCGTGTGTGTATCTCATAGGCGTGTGCCTGCGTGTGTGTGTCTGTGCACGTTCCTGTGACCCTGTTCACGCCGTGGTGGAGCCTGAAGGGCTGGAGGGGTGTAGGGGAGGTGCCTGAGAGGGTGAATGTCCTCGCACACGTGCTTGTGTGTGCTCGCGCCTGAGGCGGTGTGTTCACATGAAGTCCTGGGTGCGAAGTGCCTGCCTGCATGTGTGCATGTGTGTGCAAGCGTGTACATGTGCATCCCCGTGTAATTGTCAGGTGGGAGGTGCTCATTATGTCTGAGCACCTGCATGTGGACACGTGTGTGCACTGGCAGTGGTACCCAGAGAGAGTGGGAGGGGGCGCTGCAGACCCTGAGAAGCTCCCCCAGCCCCTGAAGATGCTGACCATTCCCCCCTGACTGGGGCAGTCGGACCTGTCAATAGCCTGGGCTAGGGTTGGGCCTGGCCCCAGCTGAGCTTTGCTGGCGTTGGCGGTGGGGAAGCAGGCAGACCTGACAGCTGGGGCTGAGCGGGTGATGCGGTTCCCCTCCTGGGGCTGAGGCCCCCTCCAGGCTGTCCTGAGTCTTTGCCCAGCTGAGGCAGCACAGTCTCCCACCCAGGATTGAGGAGGAGGGACTAGAGTTGGGCCTGGGGGCCAAGCAGGGCTGAGACTGCAGGGCCTGGGGGCTTGGGCTGAGGCGTCTGTGGGACCAGGGGCCTGGGGAGGGAGGGCCCTCCCCTGGGCTCCAGAAACCTCTACCTTGCTGACTTCCATGGGGACAAACAGCTTTGTTTAGGGCTGGTGGGGAGGGCCCAAGGGTGCCACCCATTTCGCCCTTGGGGGAGCCAGCCTGGGGTACAGAGAGGCTGTTTCCACTCTGAGGAGGCCTGCTGGACGCAAGCTGCAGACGCCTCACTCTCCGTGGCCCACAGGATGGGGGGACCATCGATCCTCCAGGCAGGGGGTGTCACTGCTGGGAGCCACGTCCCCATCGACTGTGCGGTCTGTGCTCAGTTCCTAATTGGCAGGGCCGGCTGCGTGTGTCTGTCTGGGAGCCCACAGCGCTGTCCCCCGCCCACCAACCGCTTGGGGAGCAGTGTTGGGAGCCAGGAGTGGATACCGGCGTCTTGCCCCTTGGGCAGCCAGTCAAGGCCTCCTGGATTTGGAAGGAGACTCCCAAAGGAGGGTGCTTAGTAGCTCAGGGGACCCAGTGATGGGGACACCGCAAGGGAGGGCTCAGTCCCCTACCCAAATGGAGCCCAGGGCAGCGGGAGTCTCCCACAGGGGTTGGGGACAGACAGGGAGACTCAGGAGACAGGGCCTGTGGTGAGGGGCCTGGATCCCGGTGTAAGAGAAAAGAGGAGTGGATTGTGTCAGGAGGAAGGGAGGTGGAGTGGCCCCAGAACAGGGCCAGGGTTGGGGCCATCACCACAGGCCCAGGATGGCAGTCACTTCCCTGTGGGGGTGAGGCCCTGCCTGCATCCCAAGGGGGAGCCCTGAGGGCTTGGGTAAGAGTTGGAGGGTGGCCTGGAGCTACCTGGAGGATGCTGAGCTGTCCGTCCCTGGGGGTGTGCAAAGGGAGACCCTGAGAGGGCACTCAGCCCTGCCTGTGTGGGCAGGAGTTCTAATGGATGAGGTGGACCTCAGAAACGTCCCCAAGGGCCACTCTGCTGAGCAATTTCGAGCGCCAGGGTAGGAAGCCAGATCCTTGTCCCTGGAGAGCCCTCCCAAAGGGATTCTTGCAAGTTGGGGCCCAGCGCGGTCCCCCACTCTCTGCCAGGCTCACTGCCTGCCTGGCCTGTGGCCCTTCAACCTAGTCCCCCCCCAGAATCTAGCCGCCCCCACAATCAGGCCAGTCACTGCCTGGCGTGGCTGCCAGTGACAACAGAAGCCCCACAACCTGAGCCTCAGATGGAGCATGAACCCCAGAGGGTGGCGGGACCCTCCTCAGCCCCCGGATGTGGCCAGCCCAGCATCCCCGCCTGCCAGCTCCCCCACTGCTCCTGCCCCCCACGTCCCCCACCCTCCCCTCAGGCCCCCATGCCTGCAGCCCGCCTGGGCCCTGGGAGCCTGGTCTGCTCAGTACCCCCCTCAGCCCTCCTTCCAGGTGGCCCAGACCCCAGGACTCTCGCTGCAGAAGGAAGGGAGGCATTCGCTCAAGTCTGACTGTGGCCGAGAGGCCCCATGTGGACGCTGGCCTTGGGCAGGGGCGCTGGGGCCAGCTCCTGCCAGCTGGGACCCGTCCATGGGAGCTGGCTGTCCTCAGCTCTGCCCCGCTCCCGTGCCTCAGCCACCCCAGGTCAGCAGCTGGACATGGGCCGGGAGGGAGTGTTCTACCACGGAACCTGGCAAACGCAGCACCCACAAGCTCTATTTCCTGAGAGTGTTTACCAGCAACAAACATCGCGCCGAAGCCTGATTTTGCTTCTGGCAAACTTGCCCAGTGGCTCATCTACTCCCATGTTCTGGATGGGGAAACTGAGGCCCAGAGAGAAGCAGGGGTGCCTGGAGCCTGCGGCCGTCACAGAGGGGTAAGGTGGCTGAACTGAAGCTGTTGCTGGCCCTGCCAGACACCAGGGAGACCCCCAGGTCCCTCGACGCCCCCCAACCCGGGACCGGTAGGGGCACCCGTCTCGCCCACCGCCCCAGACAGGTGCGCGGCCGCCCTGCCCACTCGCGGGCCTGCGGGTCCTGCCGGCCCATAAATCAGCCGCTAATCCTTCCCCTCCGCTGGCCTCTCGTGGGGCGTGATGGATGGGTTCCCGGCCTCGCCGACTGCTGTGAAATCACTCAGCAGCCAGGCAAGCCCCTAAATCTGACGCACAGAGTGTTGAAAGGAAGGATGTCTGTTTCATAACCTACCTCAGTTACAATAAATATTTAAAATGCACATTAACATCCTCTGGCCGCACAATCAGCCTCTGTGGCCCCGGCCCGTGCAGATTTAATTAGCCCCCGGCTTCCCCCCGCCGGCCGCGCTCGCCCGTGGACGGAAGGCCCCTGTTTTTCTTAAACTCCCGGCCCGCCATAAATATCGGCCTCGCACAGCTGAGCCCAAACAGAGGCTTTTTGTCTGGCGTGACCGCCTTCCACCAGCCTCTGGGCTGGGTCTGGCAAGGCGGCCCAGCCCCAGGCGGTGGGGGAGGCAGGGACCCGGCGGGGATCTTGGCTGCTTCTGAGTGCCGGGGGTGAGGCCCAGGGTGTCCTGGCTGCGGTGAGCCACGGCTGGGGTCTCCCAAATGCTCCCCCAGTATCAGAGAGGTTGGAAAGACCCAGGGACAATAAACGGGGAGCCGGCCTCCAGCGTGGAGCCGCTGACGGCCCAGTGCTGCCCAGCAGTTCTTGTGCCCTGGGCCCCAGTGGCGGCATCCTGGGATGGCAGGTGACCTGTCCTGTACTGCGAAGCCGTATTGTCAGGGCCAGGACCTGACTTAAGCACCTTCCTGTGACCCGCTCGAGGAACCCCTGGAAGTGGGGATGGTGTCACCCCCATTTGAGAGATGAGGAGACTGAGGCCCCAATCGGGGAGTGGCTTGCCCTGAGCCACACGGGTTGGGAGGGGCAGACCTGGATTTGTCTGCAGCGCAAGCTCTTAGAGGCCCCAGTGCGGCTGCGGGTAGCCAGCTTGTCTGTGGCACTGCTCATTTCGTCCTTCGTTCATCTGTTCACTGGGCCTTTCTTCTCTCTCCCTTGCTCCCCGGCTGTCTTTGATTTTTGAGGCATCTGGCTCTGTCGCCTCCGGGGAGCACCTCCCCTGGGGTCCCAGACCCCTCTTTGGCTGGTGCAGAGGCTCCTGAGCGGGGTACCCAGCTGAGCACAGACATGAAGGTGGGAAAGCTTCCTGGGGCTACAGGGAACAGGCAGGGGCTGGGAGGGGCAGGGGGTGGAGGGGACATTGGCTGTGGTTCTGGAGGCCCTGGATTCCAGGACGGGGCTGCCTGACTATCTCCAGTAGGGTTAGGAGCAAGAAGAGAGCAGAATGGAGATGGGAAGGGGACTGGGGTGGGGGATGCCAGGAGTTCTCCCTGGAGGAGGTGGCTGCAGGGAGTCCCACTCACCCTATCCTCCACTCTTTCGGCTCCCCAGGGAGGCCTCTCCACCACCCCGGCCTCACTCAGCCTCCAAGAGGCACAGAACTGGCTGAACTTTTCCAAGCTGTGGATGGGGCCCCCCTGGCCGGTGAGGACCCCAGGCTGTGAACGCACGGCGAGAATCAGCACTCTGGGCATGGGGCTGAGGCTCAAGGAAGCGACCCTAGGCCTGCCTGCTATGGCCTCATGTGGTGGGGAAACTGAGACCCAGGCTAGGGCTGCCTAACACACAGGTGGCCGAATGGCAGCCCCTGGTACCCGAGTATGGCCTTACAGGAAGCGAGGTCTCTGCAAAAGACCCAGTGACTGTGGCTATGGGGGTTCTGTAAGGTGACGGCTGTCCTCGGGAGAGGATGGGGAAGTCAGGTGCTGAGACACGGGAAGAATGCTTCCTAAAGGCAGGCAGAGACCCCGCAGCACCGCGTCTGCACGGCGAGGCCCGCCCAGGAGTGCCAGCAGCCCTGAAGGTTGGAGGGGCCTGGAGCAGGGACCCCAGAGGGAGGAGGAAACCAGCCTGGCAACACATGGTGGTCTTGGACTTGGCCTCCAGAGGTGACGGCCAGTTCCCACAGCCTGAGGCTGCCTAGTTTGTGGCATTTTGTTCCAGCCACCCGCAAACCAGTGCCATGCTCAGCCTGAACATTGCCGGGTGCAGGTTTTCCATTCATTCCGTGACATCCCATAGCTCCAAGGCGGGTGGGAGAACCCAGGAAGTCTCTCAGCAGGCCGGGCCTGGGGCTCAGCCCAGAGTCTGAGGGGCTTTTGGCTCCAGCTCTTAGCATGGGATCGGCATTCAGTAAGTGCTGACACATCATTACATGTACATATTCTTTTTTTTTGAGACGCAATCTCTCTCTGTCACCCAGGCTGGAGTGCGGTGGCAGGATCTTGGCTCACTGCAACCTCCACCTCCTGGGTTCAAGCAATTCTCCTGCCTCAGCCTCCCAAGTAGCTGGGACTGCAGGCGCCCACCACCATGCCCAGTTAATTTTTGTGTTTTTAGTAGAGATGGGGTTTCACCATATTGGCCAGGCTGGTCTCGAACCCCTGACTTTGTGATCCACGCGCCTCGGCCTCCCAAAGTGTTGGGATTACAGGCGTGAACCACATGTACATATTCTATGCATCATTATACGTTATTATATATTATATGTGTCTATATCTACATATAATATTATGTTGTACATAAAATGTAAATATAAACCGGGCACAGAGGCTCACATGTGTAATCCCAGCACTTTCGGAAGTTGAGACAGGAGGATTGCTTAAGCCCAAGAGTTCAAGACCAGCCTGAGCAACACAGTGAGACCCCATCTCTACAAAACATCTTTTAAACATTTGGCAAGGTGTGGGGTTGCGCATCCGCCATTCCAGCTACTCGGGAGGCTGAGGCAGGAGGATCGCTTGAGCCCAGGATTTCAAAGCTGCAATGAGCTATGATTGTGCCACTGCACTCCAGCCTGGGCAACAGAGCAAGATCCCATCTCAAAAAACAAAAACAATATATGTATATATATATATGTGTATATATGTAAATGTACATGTGTATATATGTGTGTGTATCTGTATATGTGTATATATGGATATGTCTATATGTCTATATCTATATATAGGTATATGTATGTATGCATATGTATAATGTATATGTGCATATGTGTATGTCTATATATGTACATGTCTATATATGCATATATGTATATGTCTATATGTGTATATGGATATATGTATATGTGTATATGTTTTTGTTGTGTGTATATGTATATGTTTATGCATATGGTATATGTATATATGTTTATGCATATATGTATATGCATGTGTGTATGTATATGGGTATGTGTATATGCATATATGTGGTATGTATGTGTGCATGTATGTATATGTGTATATATGTATGTGCATGTATGTGTGTATATATGTATGTGTGTATATGCATGTATATGTGTATATGTATGTGTGCATATATATGTATCTATGTTATATATGTATATGTGTATATGCATGTATATGTATGTGTGCATATACGTATGTGTATATGTCTATGTTATGTATGTATGTGTATATGTGTCTATGTGTGTATATATGCATGTGTATCTATATGTATATAAAGAGGGCTGTTGTAGGCATCAGCTGCTGTGATCGTGGGGCTGGCAGGCAAGTCCCAGATCTGCTCGAGCAGTGTCCAGGAAGGGCAGACCGGAGGCAGGCCCAGGAGCAGAACTACTATCTGCAGGGGGACTTATCTTTCCTCTGGGAGCCTCGGTGCTGCCCTTACAGCCTGCGGATGACTAGACCAGGCCCACCAGGCTGCCCAGGGTCACTTCCTGGACCTAAAGTTCCCTGACTGTAGGTGTCGGCCGAATCTCCAGGTCACCTTGCACAGCGCCGGGGCCAGCGTTGCTGGAGTCAGTGTGTTGTTCTGTTCACCGAGAGGTGAGGTGGTGCTTGACCTTGGAGGGTCTAGGGGTCCGGCGAAGAGTCCCTTCCACACGCATTTATGATGTGCCCACTGTTTGTCGGGCTCTGTGCTAGGTCTCTGGGGGGGCCGTAGAGGGGGTACCTGTGCCTGGAGGTGAATAGGGCAGGAGTGATGGGTCTGACCTCGTGGGTGGGGGGAAGTTGTAGAACAGGTGAGGTGGGGTCCCTGGAGTACAACACACAGCGTCTTCCCCCTCACTCTCCCACAGGCCGGGTGGGGCTTATGAAGCCCTGCCCCCAGGGTGGACCGGGAGAGAGACGCAGCTTCCGTGCCTGAGAGCTGCCTGTGAACCAGGACGTCCCTGTCCTCCTGGCCTCTGCCTTTGTACATGTGAAGGGTGTATTCGGGAGAGAGAGAGCAAGATGAGATCCAGGCTCCCCCTCCCAGGCCCCGCCCTCGGGGGGGGGGAGGGGCACTGAGTGCGGTCTCTAGGGGATCGTGAGCCCCTATAATTGTTTGCAAAACTGTGCAAGCTCTAAGTGTGCACGTGTGTATGTGTTCTGAGTGGATGCATGCATGTGCACATACACACGTGTGCAGCGCGGTGGCCCAGGCCTTCGTGCACCAACATCCTGGTGCCAGGGCGGAGTGCCTGGCCTGGCCTTTCCTGCCCAGCCTTGGAAGACCGTGCCGTCACCTCTGACTCCTTGGTGGCTTAGCGTGCAGGTGGAGGCCCGAGGCTGGGGCCTGCTGGCTTTGCCCCTCTAAACGGACAGAATGGCCCCTGCCCTGTGGGAATCCCGAGCCCAGGAGAGGAGAGTTGTGCTGGGGGTGGAGATCAGGCCCCCGACAGGTCGACAGGCTTAGCTCCTTCGGGCCAGGGCAAGTGGGAGGGCTTCCCAGAGTGGGCCCAGTAGACTGTTCAGCAAGCCGGACTCTGACCCGAGAAGGTCTGAACAGTCCCTTCCTCTCTTCCGGACCCCGGTCCCCCTGCTTGTCTGACCACTGGCCCGCCTGCCCACGGGGCGGCTGAGATGCTGGCGTGCGCGTGCCTGTGTGCACGTGTGTTTGTGTACGCGCGGGGCTCTCTGCACAGCCAATATTTCACAGGCGCCGCCAGAGCCCGCTTCCGCTCCCGCCCGCTCACTCCTGTTTATGAAGAAGGGTAAGTGTTTAATTAGTCGCCTAATTGCCTGGGTAATTGGAGACGAACTCAGCTCTCCAAGTAATCAGTCGGAACAGCCTCGAAAATATCTGGCCCAATATTCATTAGTGTGGCTCGAGTCGTTAAACAGTTACCGTGTTTGGTTCATGACAAGGCCCAGCAAACAGCTGTGCGCGCCGGCAGCCCCCGCCAGCCCTGGCGGACAAACAGCTCTGTGCAGACGGATGGACAGCCAGCCAGCACCAGGGCACAGACTCGGGCGGCCAGCAGTGCCTGCACCTTCCGTCTCTGCCCTGCCCCGGCTGCCCTTTCCCCCAGGCTTCCTGGTCCCCCTGGAGCTGCAGAAGATCCCTCAGTCAGCTGGGCCACCCCCCACCCCGCCAGCCTGCCTTGCTCCCAGGGAGCCCGGAGGCTGGGACTCTGGGAGGCAGATTCCAGAGCAGAGGCAGAAACCCAGGGCAGCTGGATGAACAGGGCTGGAGGGACCAGGGTCTGCCCTTGCAGAAGAGGGCTGTGGCCATCAGCAGAACCTCCCCTCGCACTTCCCTGGACGGGTTACAAAGCAGGTGCACATCCACAGGGCTCTTTTACTCTGTATAGTCCTGCAAAGTGAGGACCAGAAATGTGCCCATTTTATAGATAGGGAAACTGAGGCCCACAGAGGCAACACAGCCTTGGGTAGAGCCAGGTCTCTGCCCTTCATTAGCAGCTCTGAGGGCTCTTGTGGAGGTCGTTTACTCTCTGTATAGTCCTGCAGTGAGGACCAGAAATGTGCCCATTTTACAGATAGTGAAACTGAGGCCCAGAGAGGCAGTGCAGCCTGGGATGGAACCAGGTCTCTGCCCTTCATCAGCAGCCCCGGGGGCTCTTCTGGAGGTGGGGCTAGCCCATCTGTCTTCTTCTCCCCAGAGCCCACATCCCTGTAAGGAGCGGAGGAAGTGTCTGCCAGGGCAGGCAGCATCAGCTGGAGCCCTGGGCCTCCCGTGGAGCAAGACAGTGCTGCAGGCAAATCCCCCACCCGGCCGCAGCTGTGACTGAGAAGCCACCTAGTGCCCTGAACACGTTCACTCCTCTGTTCGCTCATTCGCTCACTCTTGATCTCACAGCTGTTCTTCGAATTCTTCCTGGAGCCAGGCACTGCGCACACGGCAGGTAACAAACCAGATTGGGCCCTGCCCCCACCCAGGTCCCCAGGACATTCTGAAGGAGGAGGACATGCAAGGAGGGGCCCAGGGGCTGGAGGATGGGCTCCCAGACCTGAAGGAGGAGTCAGAGCCAGCTGGGTGGGGGAGGGGGAGGCAAAAGCATTGGTGGATGGAACCCAAGGCTGCACCGGTGGGGAGGGGAAGGGAGGGGAGAGGAGGGGAAGGGGAGGGAAGCGGAGGAGCGAGGGTGGGGGCAACCATGCAAGGTCTCGCAGCTGAAGCAGTGGGCTTCATTCTAAGGATCACGGGGAGCCTTTGAGGGGACCGAAGGAGGGAAATGGTACAGTTTACGTGACATTTTTAAAAGACGCTCTATAAGGAGCATGGGTGGGGCTCCTAGGGAAGCTGGGAAGGGTGCAGCTGTCCAGGAGAGGAGTGGTGCTGTGCACTGGAGAGGGCCATGTGGACCCCTCCACGCCCAGGCTGCGCTGCATCTCTTCTAGGACCGGGAGAGGAGCAGGCTTAACCGCCCCCCCACAGCTCTGGCTCCCTGGTCTCTGGCTTTGGGCTGGAAGACGACAGAGGGGAAAGCATGCCTTTCCCCTGGTTCCCTTTCCTAGGGCTTCTGTGTGGTGAGGGCTCCTTCCTCCCCCAGAGCTACAGCTCCCCTGGCAGTCCCCTCCTGCCTCGCCCTCAACTGTGCCCGCCCTTCCTGTTGCTGCGCTGGTAGCCCCAGGACAGCTGCCCAGTGATCCTCCAGCCAGTCCTGCCCACACCTCTGTGAACAGCCGCCTCGTTAGAGCTCTTTCCCAGCCCTCGGCCAAGTTCCACATTCATCTGATTCCTGCCAGGAACATGGCTGTTTGAGGTTCACCCACTGAGGGCCCCTTTCCCCGCAGGGGCAGGTGCGTGACTTTGCGGGGGTTGCACAGGGAGAGCTGGACCTGGAACCAGGAGCCTGGGCTTGGACCCAGCCCTGCTGTGTGGCTTTGAGCAGGCCACTTGCCCTCTCTGAGCCTCATCTGCTCAGCTGTTGAATGGGTAAAAAGAATATCCACAGATGGGGTTGTGGGGAACATGAGCGGAAGCACTAAATAACTGGAAGGAATTAATTTCAGGAGCAGGTTGTAAAATAAATAGCTACTGTTGATGGTGCTTCCAGCGGCTGCCTGGCCTGGTATAGGTCTTTGCAAATGTCACCTCACTTGATATAATCCTCCAACCTCCCCCCCCCCCCCCCCCCCCCCCCCCCCCCCCCCCCCCCTCCTCCCCTCCACCTCCTCCTCCCCCCCTCCTCCCCCTCCTCTTCCTGTCCCTCCTCCTCCCCCTCATCGTCCTCTTCCTCCTCCTCCCCCTCCTCCCCCTCCTTCTCCTCCCCCCTTCCCTCCGCTTCCCCTTTCCCCTCCCTTTCCCTTCCCCCTCCTTCTCCCCCCACCTCCTCCTTCTCCTCCTTCTTCTCCTCCTCCTCCTCCTTCCCTCCTCCTCCTCTTTAAACAATTGTCTTATAGGCCAGGCACAGTGGCTCAAGCCTGTAATCTCAGCAGTTTGGGAGGCTGAGGCAGGCAAATCACCTGAGGCCAGGAGTTCAAGATTGGCCTGGCCAATGTGGTGAGACCCTATCTCCACTAAAAATATCGGTGTGATGGTGCTGTAGTCCCAGTTACTTGGGAGGCTGAGGCAGGAGGATCACTTGAGTTTGGGAAGTCGAGGCTGCAGTGAGCCATGATCACACCACTGCATTCCAGCCTGGACAACAGAGCGAGACCTGTCCCTAAGAAAATTTTTATTTTTTAAATTTTTTTGAGATGGAGTCTCACTCTGTCACCCAGGCTGCAATGGAGTGGTGTGATCATACCTCGCTGAAGCCTCGACTTCCCAGGCTTGCGTGATCCTCCCACATCAGCCTCCCGAGTAACTGGGACTACGGGTGTGCACCGCCACATCCCGCTAATTTTTTAAACATTTTTGGTAGAGACAGAGTCTTGCTATATTGCCCAACTTGGTCTCAAACGCCTGGCTTCAAGCAATTCTCCCACCTCAGCCTCCCAAAGTACTGGGATGACAGGCATGAACCACCACATCCAATCATCTTGTTTTAAATGCAGGTAAACATCACATGACATGACATTGACCACTAGCCATTTTAGAGTGTATGGCACAGGGGCGCTTAGTACATTCACAATGTGCAACCACCACCCCTGACTAGTCCAAAACTTTTCATCACCCCAAAACAGACTCCTACCCAGTAGCAGTCACCCCGCCCTTGGCAACACCTGTCTGCTTTCTGTCTCTATGGATTTGCCTGTTCTGGGCACTCCATTTCAGTAGGTGTCTAACTTCTTTCACTCGGCATATGTTTTTTGTTTTGTTTTGAGATGGTCTTGCTCTGTCGCCCAGGCTGGAGTGCAGTGGCATCATCTGGGCTCACTACAACCTCCGCCTCTCGGGTTCAAGTGATTCTCCTGCCTCAGCCTCCAGAGCAGCTGGGATTACAGACGTGTGCCACCATGCCTGGCCAATTTTTTTGTGTTTTTTTGAGACGGAGTTTTGCTCTTGTTGCCCAGGCTGAAATGCAACGCCACAATCTCAGCTCACTGCAACCTCTGTCTCTCAGGTTCAAGCAACTCTCCTGCCTCAGCCTCCCAAGTAGCTGGAATTATAGGCGTCCACCACCATGCCCGGCTAATTTTTGTATCTTTAGTAGAGACGGGGTTTCACCATGTTGGCGAGGCTGGTCTCGAACTCCTGACCTCAGGTAATCCACCTACCTCAGCCTCCCAAAGTGCTGGGATTACAGGTGTGAGCCACCCTGCCCGGCACTACTCGGTGTAATGTTTTCAAGGTTCATCCCTGCTGTGGCGTGTGCCGGCGCTTCCTTGCTTTTCATGACTGAGTAATGTATGGATAACATCCATCTGTTGAAGCAGGTTTTTCTCATCCTTGTTTTCCAGATGTAGAAACTGAGCATGAGAAGGATTTATTTTCTGGGCTTGTGGTGTCAAGATGTGAGATTTGGAAATAATGTGATGGGGGAAAGAGGAAGGGCCTGGAACTTCTTACCCCCCAACCCTCTGGAGTTTTCTCCCTCCAGATTCTATATTTAAAACTTAGGTATTTTGTACGTCATGTTTTTTTTTTTTTTTTTTCTATTAGTTTGTATTGACTTTGTAAGTTTAAAAAATTTAGGTCGAGTGCAGTGGCTCACACCTGTAATCCCAGCACTTTGGGAGGCCAAGCAGGTGGATTATCTGAGGTCAAGAATTTGAGACCAGCCTAGACAACATGGTGAAACCCTGTGTCTACTAAAAATACAAAAAATGAGCTGGGCGTGGTGACGGGCGCCTGTAATCTCAGCTACTCAAGAGGCTGAGGCAAGAGAATCACTTGAACCTGAGAGGCAGAGGTTGTAGTGAACAGAGATCATGCCACTGTATGCCAGCCTGGGTGACAGAGCGAGACTCCATCTCAAATAAATAAATAAATAAAAATTTAAAATGTAATTAAAGTTTTTGTTTTGAGATAATTGTAGGTTCACATGCAATTGTAGACATTTATGAGGCCAACAAACATATGAAAAAATACTCATCATCACTGGTCATTAGAGAAATGCAAATCAAAACCACATTGAGATACCATCTCACACCAGTTAGAATGGCTATCATTAAAAAATCAGGAGACAACAGATGCTGGAGAGGATGTGGAGAAATAGAAACACTTTTACACTGTTCAACACTTTTACACTGTTCAATTAGTTCAACTATTGTGGAAGACAGTGTGGCAATTCCTCAAGGATCTAGAAATAGAAATTCCATTTGACTTGAACCAGCAATCCCATTACTAGGTATATACCCGAAGGATTATAAATTGTTGTATTATAAAGACACATGCACACATATGTTCATTATGGCACTGTTTACAATTGCAAAGACCTGGAACCAACTCAAATGCCCATCACTGATAGACTGGACAAAGCAAATGTAGCACATATACACCATGGAATACTATGCAGCCATAAAAAACGATGAGTTTGTGTCCTTTGTAGGGACGTGGATGAATTTGGACCATCATTCTCAGCAAACTGACACAAGAACAGAAAACCAGACACCACATGTTCTCACTCAAAGTAGGTGTTGAACAATGAGAACACATGGACACAGGGAGGGGGAGCATCATACACTGGGGTCTGTTGGAGGGGGGCAGCTGGGGGGTTGGGGAAGGATAACATGGGGAGAAATGCCAGATATAGGTGATGGGGGGGATGGAGGCAGCAAGCCACCTTGCCATGTACGTACCTAAGCAACAATCCTGCGTGATCTGCACATCTACCCCAGAACCTAAAGTACAACAGCAACAACAACAAAAAAAAGAAAGAACAGAAAAGAGAAGAAAAGAAAAGAAATAGTACAGTGTACCCTTTGCCTGATTTTCCCCAGTGGTAACATCTTGCAAAACTATAATGCAAGCTGGGTGCAGTGGCTCATGCCTGTAATCCCAGCACTTTGAGAGGCCGAGGTGGCAGATCACCTGAGGTCAGGAGTTCAAGACGAGCCTTGCCAACATGGCGAAACTCTGTCTCTACTAAAAATACAAAAATTAGCCAGGCATGGTGGTGGGTGCCTATAATCCCAGCTATTTGGGAGGCTGAGGCAGGAGAATCACTTGAACACAGGAGGCAGAGGTTGCAGTGAGCCAAGATCACACCACTGCACTCCAGCCTGGGCAACAGAGCAAGACTCCATCTCAAAAAAAGAAGCAAACTACAATACAATATCACAACCAGGATATTGACACTGATACAATCCCTTGGACAGTTTTTGTGCAATTACTGTTGTAAAAATACTTCCATTTTTCCCATCATGGGGTTTGTGCTCTTGTTGGTATTCACTTTACTTATTCATTGTTATGATTTTTGTTTAAAGAGTCAATTATCATCGGAAGACATTTAAATAATAACAGAACATCATATATTTTCCTATGTACTTAGCATTCCCAGTGCCTTTCACTCCTTGTGTAAATTCACATTTCTATCGGCTATTACTTTACTTCTGCTTAAAGGACTTCCTTTAACATTTCTTGTAGCACACATCTGCTGCTGATGAGTTATTTCAGCTTTTGTTTGTCTGAAATGTCTTTTTTCTATTTTTTTCCACTTAGCCTTGACTTGAAACTCATGAAAATGTCTTCATTTCATTGTCAGTTCTGAAAAATAGTTTTGCTGGGTATAGAATTCTAGGTTGAAAGGGTATAGAATTCTAGGTTGAAAAGGTTTTCAGTACTTTAAAGATGTTGCTTCACTCTTCTTATTTTAATATTTCCACTGAAAAACCCTGCTGTAATTCTTATTTTTATCTTTCTGTGTCTTTTATCTCTATATGTCTTTTCTTTGCTTTTAAGATTTTCTTGGCTGGGCACAGTGGCTCACACCTGTAATCCCAACACTTTGGGAGGCGGAGGCAGGTGGATCATTTGAGTGCAGGAGTTCAAGACCAGCCCGGACAAAATGGTGAAACCCCATCTTTACAAAAAATTTTAAAAAATTAGGCTGGGTGCAGTGGCTTATGCCTGTAATCTCAGCACTTTGAGAGGCTGAGGTAGGTAGATGGGCTGAGGGTCAGGAGTTTGAGAACAGCCTGACCAACATGGTAAAATCTCATCTTTACAAAAACTTTTTAAAATTAGCTGGTCATGGTTGTGCACACCTGTAGTCTCAACTACTCAGGAGGCTGAGGTGGCAGGATCACTTGAGCCCAGCAGGCAGAAGCTGCAGCGAGCTGTGAGCTGCACCAGTGCACTCCAGTCTGGGTGACAGAGAAAGATCCCATGTCAAAAAAAAAATCTTCTTTTAAGTAATTTCGTAATGATATACCTGCATGTACTTTTTAATCGTGTTTCTTAAACTTGGGGTATGTCAGGCTTTTAATCCATGAGTTTATAGTTTTGATCAAATTTGGAAAATTTTAGCCATTGTTTCTGCAAAATATTTTTTTGTCTCCCCTCTCCTTCAGGAACTCCAATTACCTACACATTAGGCTGCTTGAAGTTGTCCCACAACTCACTGATGTTTGTAATTAAAATAAAATTATTTATTATTCATTCTGAATAGCTTCTTCTGACACTTCTAATCTTCTAAATGCCATCTGGTGTATTTTTAAATGTAAGACATTGTAGTTTGCACAGCTACAAGTTCAATTTGGGTCATTTTTATATCTTCTATGTTTCTTCCTTCCTTTCCTCTTCCTTTTTTTTCTCCTTCATTTCTTTCTTTCTCTTCTTTTTCCTTCCTCTTCCTTCCTCCCTCCATCCCTCCCTTCCTCTTTCTTTTCTTTTCTTTCTTTCTTCCTTCTTTCTTTTCCCTCCCTCCCTCCCTCCCTTCCTTCCTTCTTTCCTTCCTTCCTTCCTTCTTTTTCTTTCACAAGGTCTCTCTCTGTTACCAGGCTGAAGTGCAGTGGCATGACCACAACTCACTTTAGCCTCAAACTCCTGAACTCAAGTGATCCTCCTGCCTCAGCCTCCCAAGTACCTGGGAATACAGAAACATACCTCCATTTCCAGCTAATTTTTAAATATTTTGTAGAGCTAGGGTCTTGCTCTGTTGGCCAGGCTGGTCTTGAACTCTTAGCCCCAAGCAGTCCTCCCACTTCAGCCTCCCAAAGTGCTGGGATAATGGGTGTGAACTGCCTTATGCAGCCTACATCTTCCATGTTTCTGCTTAACTTTTTGAACATATAGAATAGTTGTAATAACTGATTTTATGTGCCTGTCTGCTAATTCTAACACCTGTGTCAGTTCTGAGGTCAGTTTCCATTGTTTAAGTATTCTCCTCGTGGGTCATGTTTTTTGATTTCTTTTAATGCCTGATAATCTTTGATTGGATGTTAGATGTTGTGAACTTTGCCTCACTGCTTGCTTGATATTTTTGTATTCCTATAAATATACCTGAGCTCCTGCATTTTGGGATACAGTCAAGTTACTTAGAAACAGTGTGATCCAGCTGGGCACAGTGGCTCATGCCTGTAATTACAACACTTTGCAAATTACTCAGGTGGATCACCTGAGGTTGGGAGTTTGAGACCAGCCTGGCCAACATGGTGAAACCCATCTCTGCAAAAATACAAAAATTGGCTGGGCATGATGGCAGGTGCCTGTGATCCCAGCTACTCAGGAGGCTGAGGCAGGAGGATCACTTGAACTCGGGAGATGGAGGCTGCAATGAGTCGAGATGATACCATTGCACTCCAGCCTGGGTGACAGAGATGCTATCTCAAAAAAGAAAAAAAAAAAAAAAAAAACGAAACAGTGTGATCCTTTCCAGTCCCGCTGTTACTACTGGTTTAGTGCATCCGGAACATATGGAGCAGTCTAGTGCTAATTATTCCTCACTACTGAGGCAAGACCTTCCTGAATAGTCTTCCTACAGACCTGCAAATGATGAGCTTTTCCATCCTGAGTCTGGCTGGGGAGAACACATTTCCCAGCCATGAGTCAGCACTGGGCATCGGTCTCTCATCCTTTCGGATGGTTCTGCCCCGGGCCTTGGATAATTTCTCCACATTCATGTATTGATAGGTTGAATACTTGGGAGGAACCCTCTGCAGACCTCCCAGGTCCTCACTGTCTGCTCAGGACTCTCTTTTTGTGTACACTGTCCTGCAAACTCAAGCCACCTTGTTCTCTCCAGATCTTTAGCTCTGTCTCTTCAACTGAGGGGGTTTGTTGGCCTATTCTTGGGTCCCCCTCCCTGCACCATGGCCTGAAAACTCTCTCGAAAACAAGACTCACCACGTTTCTCCCCCATCTCTCAGGGAGCACCGTCTTATGCTACCTGATGTCTAGCATCTTAAAGCCCTTTCTTTCTTGTATTTTGGATGACAGGATAAATCTAGTCCCTGTTGCTTTATCTTGGGTGGAAGTTAGATCCTCGGAAATGTTTGGCATTTCGAGGTCGAGCCACCATCTCAGAAAAATCAGATCTCAGACATGGACGCTGGTGATGACAATTGAGCCCCTGGACCAAGCCATGCCTGAAGCCAGATACCTACCCCAGGCAGATCAGCTCTAGGAGGCAGCAAACTTTCTCTGCTGTTGAAGCCAGTCGGGCTGGACCTCTTGTCCCTCAGGACTGCCAGCTTCCTATTGCACCCGGCAGCTCCCCGGAAGGATGAAATGCTGCTGCAGGAGAGAGTGGAAGGTGAGTGCAAGGCAGATCCAGGCTAGGACAGGTTGAAGGCAGGGGGAAGGGGTTTTGCATTTTTGAAAGTCCACACTGGCTGGGCACGGTGGCTCATGCCTGTAATCCCAGCACTTTGGAAGGCCGAGGTGGGTGGATCACCTGAGGTCGGGAGTTCAAAACCAGCCTGGCCGAGATGGTGAAACCCCATATATACTAAAAACACAAAAAGTTAGCCAGGCATGGTGGCGGGAGCCTGTAATCCCAGCTACTTGGGAGGCTGAGGCAGGAGAATCGCTTGAAGCCAGAGGTGGAGGTTGCAGTGAGCCAAGATCGTGCCACTGCACTCCAGCCTGAGCAACAAGAGCAAAACTCCGTCTCAAAAAAAAAAAAAAAAAAAGAATTACGAGGTGAGGACAGTGGGTGGATCCCCACGTTCCTTACTCCCGACCCTCCAAGGCTTCTCAGAACACCTAACCTGGCCATGCCTCTGTTCATCCCCTCTCCCACCCAGCCCTGCCGGTGCCAGCACGTCCCTACCCAGGGCCTCTGCGCCTGCTGTCCCAGCTGCCTAGGCTGCTCTGCTCTAGGGTATCCTTGAGGCTCCAATGCCACATTTCAGGGAGCCCAGAATCCCACAAGGGGCTGAGCACACAGTAAGCGAGTCCCTTTGCCGTCCTGGAGAAATTTGCACTAGAGAAGAAACAAAAGACGGGGGGTTAAAAGAAGAAGAAAGGAGGACTGAGGCCAGGCCCCTCAGAGGCTCCCAAGACCCCAGATCTTCCTGGCACCAGTGCCACCGTCAGTCCACCTCCCCCGGGGCAGGGGTTGGGAGGCCCTGGACCTCACGACTGCTTCCTGCTCCCTGCAAAATATCCCCTTTAGACAGAGAGGCTGGGTGGGGGCAGAGAGAAAGGAAAAATAATTACTTCTCAGCCTCTAACCTTTCCGGCAAGTGACTCGGTAATAAATAATCCCCACGTCCCTCCAGTGCGATCCATCAGCAGGAACTCCTAATTACTTCAGACTCACTTGAAACCGCTTCCAGTCCCACTTTCAAATAAATAAAAAATTAACATGGAGCTGGAGCAGACACCCAGATGCAGGACTCCCAACCCGCCTCCCAAGAGGTTTGCCCGAGATGCTTTGGGATGGAGCTCCCCAGGGCCCGGATGGAGCTTCCAGGGTCGGGATAGAGCCCCCCAGGGCCGGGATGGAGCTCCCCAGGGCTGGGATGGAGCCCCCAGGATTGGGATGGAGCCCCCGGGGCCTGGATGGAGTCCCTAGGGTGGGGGATGGAGTCCCCCAGGTCTGGGATGGAGCCCCCCAGGGCTGGGATGGAGCCCCCAGGGCAGGGATGGAGATCCCAGGGTCGGGATGGAGCTCCCCAGGGTCAGGATGGAGCTCCTCAGGGCTGGGATGGAGCCCCCCCAGGGCTGGGATAGCCCCTAGGGTGGGGGATGGAGTCCCCCAGGGCTGGGATGGAGTCCCCCAGGGCCGGGATGGAGCCCCCAGGGCCGGGATGGAGATCCCAGGGTCCGGATGGAGCCCCCAGGGTCGGGATGCAGCCCCCAGGGTTGGGATGGAGGCCCTAGGGTTGGGATGGAGCCCCTCAGGGCCGAGATGGAGATTCCAGGGTCGGGATGGAGCCCCCAGGGTCGGGATGCAACACCCAGGGTCAGGATGGAGCCCCCAGGGTTGGGATGGAGCCCCCTCATGCTCCAGAGCCACCCAATCAGTGGTTCCAACCCTGGACCCAGGACCCACCTGTCCCATCATAGCGCTTCTGTGCAATGAGCCCCACCCTTAGAAGTCCACTGCCTGGGTCATCCGGTGGTCCCTGGGCACTGTGGTCTTGGATCTAAGGCCCCCAGTCCAGCACTGGGCAAATGTGCTGGCTGCATCCATTGGCTTCCACGGCCTGGCTCCCTCCCTGGCCCAGCATGGCTGAACCTTCCCCTTGGGGGCCTCACCATGACCTCCGTAAATAAGTCTAGGGTTCGGACAAGGTGACCCCAACACCCTGCTGATCGGGAATCGAGCCCCATTCCTAGGGGGGAGCCCAGACTTGCCCCCTGCAGTGGCCTGGGGGAGCCCACCGCCTGTCTCTGTGTCTTCACTCCACCCCACAGCACCTCTGATCACCCCAGGGCTGAGGGCTCCTTTGGGGGGGTCTCCTGAGAAGCCCTGCACCCCCAGCCCTGGATCAGCCCCTGCTGTAGTGGGGGCAGGCAGGGGCCTTCCCTGACCGTAACCAGACAGATGGGGAGGCAGGGCCCCGACACCATTTCCCCTCCATCCCCGTCCAATCCTGGGCATGTTAGGTATACCCACTGAGCCCCACCTGGCATGTCCACAGCTCCAGCCTCCATCCCTCAGCTCCATGAGGCCTGGCCGGCGCTGACGGGTGGTGGAAGCATCGCCCGGACCAGGCCTGCTGGACACAAGGGAGCCGGGTGCAGAGAGAGCTGCCTTCTGACCTCCCACAGCCACAGGCCGGCCCTGCACGGGCTAGGGAAGGTGTCCTGGAAACAGAAGACCGAGGGCATTGGGAAAGGTGGGAGAGGGCTCCTGGGGGGATCTAGGCAGGGGCGAGCAGGGGTGTGTCCCCAGCGCTTACCTCCTGGGTAGGGATGTGAGGGTGAGGGGTCTGTCAGGGATGCCAAGGAGCTGGGCAGGCCCCGATGAGGTCTGGGCAGGCATGGAAAGCAATGGAGGTGAGGGGCGAGGCCCCAGGCTGGACCCTCCACAGAATTAATTAAACGCATCTCATTCTGGCACCACCAAGCGATTTCTGCTGACCTCACCAGGCTGATTAATATTTCATTAGCCTTTAGGAGGAAGGAGAGCACTTATTAACCTTCTACGTCAATCTGTCAGCGCTGGTCCTGGCGTCCAGTGTCCTAGGAAAGGACAGAATAAAGATCCAGTGCACCCAGCCCCTGGGGCCCCCTGGATGGAGTGGACCCCCACGCTCTGTTCCCCCGAGACTGGCCGTGCTCAGCTCTCCAACCTCAAGTCCTCCCGGGGCAGAACTGCTACGCTCCCCATACTCGGCCATGGCTGAGGTCTTTGGAGCCAGAGCTGGGGTGGGCCGGGGGTTGGAGGCCAGGAGGATGCCCTTCACTGGGCCCAGGGGTCCCCTGAGGGCCATGCTGAGCCTTACTGCTGCTCTCGGCTCCATACCTGGTGCTGACGTGTGGGGAAGGAGCGTGGGTTGCCCCAGGGTGTGGGGAGCGGCTCTGTGCAGAGGCCCTGGGAGTGTGTGAATCGGGTGGAGCTGGGTGCCCCAGGAGGTGCTGCCAGCCTGTCCAGCGTCTCCAGGTGAAGGCTGAGTGTGGGACCCGCACCATTATACCCGGCCGTCCTGCTGGGGCAGCCCAGGTTCCCTGGAGGTAAGCTGCCCACCAGCACCAGCTCAACTTTGCCCTCTGGGGAACTACCCATGTTCTACAGAAAGTGTCAAAGGCAGGTTTTCCGTGAATTTGCCTGATTTTTCAATCCTACAACAAATACCATGCTGTGAAAAGCAGGGTAAGCCCAACGGCTGTGTGTAGCATGCGAGGGTCTGTGTCAGCACTCACCACAGCCCCAGCACATAGTAGGCGCTCAATAAACTTCCCCAGGACGGACACAGAGGAGTGGGTGGGCAGCCGGGCGTGGTGGCTCATGCCTGTAATCCTAGTACTTTGGGAGGCTGAGGCGGGTGGATCACCTGAGGTCACAAGTTCAAGACCAGCCTGACCAATATGGTGAAACACCATCTTTAAAAAAAAAAAAAAAAAATAAAAAAAAAAAAAAAGGAGTGGGTGGGTGACAGTGGATTTGGCTTTGGCTGTGATATGGTTAGGCTGTGTCCCCACCCAAATCTCATCTTGAATTGTAGCTCCCATAATCCCCACCTGTCGTGGGAGGGACCAGATGGATATAATTGAACCATGGGGGCGGTTCCCCCGCCCTGATACCATCACGATAGTGAATTCATTCTCACCAGATCTGATAGTCTTATAAGGGGCTTCCCCCTTTGCTGGACACTCTTTCTTCTCTCTCCTGCGCCTTGTGGAGAGGGATGTGTTTGCTTCCCCTTCTGCTGTGATCGTAAGTTTCCTGAGGCCTCCCCAGCCATGCTGAACTGTGAATTAATTAAAACTCTTTCCTCGGCTGGGTGTGGTGGCTTACGATAATCTCAGCACTTTGGGAGGCCAAAGTGGGTGGATCATTTGAGGTCAGGAGTTCAAAACCAGCCTGGCCAACGTGGTGAAACCCCGTCTGTACTAAAAATATGAAAATTAGCCAGGCGTGGTGATGGACACCTGTAATTCCAGTTACTTGGGAGGTTGAGGCAGGAGAATCGCTTGAGCTCAGGAGGCAGAGGTTGCAGTGAGTTGAGATCATGCCACTGCACTCCAGCCTGGGCAACAGAGTGAGACTCCATCTCCAAAAAAATATATATATATATATCTTTCCTTTATAAGTTACCTAGTTGTGGGTATTTCTTCATAGCATCATGAGAAGGGACCAATACAGGCTGACTCAGGAGGGAAGTCCCTAGCCGCCTGCTGCCCTGAGCCTGGCCCCTGCCTGGTCTCACCCACGCCCCACCCTTACCAAGTGCTGAGCCTGCAGCCCCATGTCAGTCCCCGACCTTTGCACTGCAGCTCCCCTGAAAAGGCAGGTGGACACGGGGGACCTCTCTGGGCTGATCATCAGGGCACTCCCAGCAGGCAGGCAGAGTGTGCAGGATGGAGGAGGGACCCCTGAGAACCATGCAGGGGGTCCCCAGTACAAACAGTGCCCTTGTTGAGGGCACAGTGGGGAGGCATGTCCTTCCCTGGAGGGGCAGTGTGTTAGGCCATTCTCACACTGCTATAAATAAATACCTGGGACTGCATAATTTATAAAGAAAAGAGGTTGAGTTGGCTCACGGTTCTGCAAGCTGTACAGGAAGCATAGCAGCTTCTGCTTCTGGGGAGGCCTCAGGAAGCTTCCAATCATGGGGAAGGCAAAGGAGGAGCGGTGTCTCACGCAGCGGGAGCAGGAGAAAGGAGAGGGTGCACTATCGCAAGGACAGCAGAAAGGGACGGCACTGAACAGCTCATGAGAAACCCACGATCCAGTTACCTCCCACCACGCCCCACCCCAACACCGGGGACTACAATTTTGCATGAGATTTGGGCAGAGGTGCAGATCCAAACCGTATCAGGCAGCCACCTGGGACACCTAGCATGGGCTGGGGCTGCCTGCTCTTCCCGGCTCTGCCCGCCGGCCCCCAAGACTCCCCAGGAGCCTTGAGCCAGGCACCTGGGCTAGCTTTCGAGGACCTCTCTCCCCCATGTAGGCAGGCAGCAATGAAATTTTTAAATAAGGCAAAAAAAGGAAAACTCCCCTGAGTTTAAGTAAAATGCAGGTAGGTAATTACAAACTGGCTTAATTAAAATCCACCCTCTTAGAAAGCCCTGAGTGGGTGGACCCAGCAGGGAAGGGAGACAGGACGGGGAGGGTCTGGCTCACTCCAAGCCTCAGTTTCCCCAGCTCTAAAGTGGGAAAAATAGTAAGAGTTCCTGAAGGGTGGTTGGGTCTGAGTCACAGCTGTCATTAGCAGGGTGGAGCTGAACCCAGGGAAGGCAGGCCTGACCCCCACAAGAAGGGGCTCAGAGGGTCCTGGGACACTGCAGATGTCCTGGGGAAGGCTCACCTGTAGGAAGCCCAGCACTGAGAGTGTAGTGAGGGCCACAGGGTGGTGTGGGGGTCACGGAGCCTCACAGCCCCGCCCAGTCAGCCTGCATCTTGCCTCTGGAGGGCAGGTGGGTGGTCGGGCTATGCTGTGCTGATTCACTGTGAAGAGAGATTCTGGAGATGGTGCGTCTGGCAGACGCATGGCAGGGACCAGCGGCTGGAGGTGTGAGCCGCTCAGCTAGCTCAGGGGGGCACAGCCTGGCGGGGGCAGAGGCAGGGAGGCAGGTGGACTGTTCCTGATGTCAGGCCGGGAGTCCACCTCCCGGAGCCCCTCAGAGTTCATTTCGAGTGAGGAGGGGTTTTCCAGTTGCCCCACAGGGCTGTGGTCTGTCTCCGCCTCACTCCGTGACTGGGGTGGCCTGGAGCAGACAGTGGGAAGGCTGGGGGCACATGGCTGGCATAGCCTGGGTGGAAGGCGAGGGGCACGTGGCTAGCATAGCCTAGGTGGAAGTCGCAGGAGCCCACAGGTCCCCGAGTGGAGGAGGGGTGCCCCGCCCTTGTGGCTGTGGCCCTGGTGGGACCTGGATGGGAGGGGTTGGTCCAGAGCCCAAGAACATGGCCAGGGTGTGGGGCAGAGGGGGGAGCTGTGCGGATTTTGGTGTTAAGGAAGGGGAGGAGAGTTTGGGCCAGAGAAAGGCAGAGACAGAGACAGAGAGAGGGAGAGAGGCAGAGACTCTCCTAGGGTGAGAGGTCAAAGGTGTCCCAGGTAGAGACCCAGCCAGGCCACCTCCAACTCTGTGTGTGACCCGCACCTGCACCTCCCAGCCCAGAAGGTGTCATCAGGGTCCCAGCTCACAAGGGCAGGACTGCTCATGTCCCCAGTCTTCCATCCTGGAGTCCCCTGACTCTAGCCCTGAGACCACAGTGTCCCCACCACACATTGCCAAGGAGAACTCCCCTCCTTGCGGACCTGCGGCAGGCAGGCAGCCCCACTGGGGTTGGGGAAAGCTGTGGAGTAGTCACCAGGTCTAATCCTGACTTGGTTGCTGTCTGGCTGGGTGGCCCTGAGTGTGTCATCGGCCCTGAGCCTCAGTTTCCCCACGCTGTGAGGATAAGGATGCCTGGCCATGCCTGGCACATGAGGGAAGCCTTCACCCCAGGCTCTGGCCCTGAGCTCTGAGGTCCTCCTGCTCCCTCACCCCAGTCAGTCCCCTTAGAGCAGGAGGTGTCCTGAGATCTCAGCACCAGGTGCCCACCCACCTCCTGCCTGTTCCGGCTGCTGCCCTCTGGGCTCATAAACCCCTGAGCTTTGATCTTGAATCATGCTGTCCCAGCCGGAAGAGACAGGGGCTCCTCCCAGGCCCAGCCACTGGCCGGGGTCGGGCAGGCCCCCTCAGTCTCCGGCCTCCCCACCTGGCTGCCTCCATTAACCTCTGCACTCAGGCCCCGGAAGGGGCGACTTCCATTCCAGCCGTTCCCACGGCAGGGATGCCACCGCCAGCCCATATGCAGGGCCCTGTGGGAAGACCCGGGGGCCAGCCTGGGAGAAAGACCTCCCCTGGGGAGGGCAGGAGGCAGCCCCGAGTCAGGACCACCACCTGACAGTCCTACCCACAGTGGCCATCCTGAACGCCAGGGGGCCTGGGTCTCCATGGATACCAAAGACCCGGGCTGGCAGTTCCGTCTGGGAGAGGCCCAGAGCCCCAGACCCTCCTTTCGACAGGAGTCAGGGGGGCTGCCGCCTGCAGCAGGGATGATTCTCTGCTTCATGGGAGCCCCTCTGTGGGTGTTGTGGGAGAGACCCCGGCAGAGCCACTTTTCCCCCCAAGGCAGCCCCACTTGTGCCCCTACTTCGCCTTCCAGTCCCTGAACGAATCCCCCAGCGTCTGTCCCATCTCATGCTGGCCGGGAGGACCATCCTTTCCACGGCTGTGATGCCTCCTTGGATGGGGTCTCACCACTAGGGATTGCGAGAGAGCTCCTCCGACCTCAGCCTGCCTCTCGGCCCCACCCTCTTTTCCCTGGTTCATGTCTCCATCCCCCTCCTGCCAGCTCCTCAGACTCCACGGTGAGGCCTGGGCAGCACCTTCTGCACCTTCCCTTCCTCTGAGGTTTTATTTTTTTATTTTTTATTTTTATTGAGATGGAGCCTTACTCTGTCCTCCAGGCTGGAACGCAGTGGTGTGATCTCGGTTCACTGCAACCTCCACCTCTCGAGTTCAAGCCACTCTCCTGCCTCAGCCTCCTATGTAGCTGGGATTACAGGCACACACCACCACGCCTGGCTATTTTTAGTAGAGTCGGGGTTTTGCCATGTTGGTCAGGCTGGTCTGGATCTCCCGACCTCGAGCCATCCACCTGCCTCAGCCTCCCAAAGTGCTGGGATTACAGGCATGAGCCACTGCACCTGGTTCTTCTGGTGATCACAAGTACTGGGTCACACCCTGCCAGCGGCGTGGGGCTCACTCATGCTCGGGACAGCAGGGAGGAGCGTAGGCCAGCCCTGCCTGGCCCTGGGCAGACACGGCCCACCAGGACCCCAGACCCACTCTCACCCAAGCAGGAGATTCCAGCCTGTGCCCCACACCCTGCTGTGTGACCTGGGTGCTCGAGAGGCCACCAGCCCGCGAACTCGGCCTTTCCCTGGGTGTCCAGGTGCTCAGCCTGTGTGTACGACGGGATCCACTATTCACGGGCACCAGGTACAGTGGGGACTGGATAATCGGGGCCCACCCTCAAGCATGAAGGCTGCAGGTCCCTGTGCAGGGTCATTGCTGGGATGGGGAGAGCCCGAAGGAACAGGTGCAACGGGGAACCCAACCGCTGGTGTCTCAGGGAAATTTGAGGTGAACCCAGGAAGGTGGCTGAGGTTCAGAGTAGGGGTAGGATCCCATGCAGGGGAGAGAGGCGGGGAGGGACAGCCGAATCCAACTGGAGGCGGGACAGAAGTCTGTGCCTGGGAATTGGGGTGGGGAAACAGGAAGGTGGGGGCGGGTGCTTCCATTGGAGAGATTTCTCAGCTGGAGAGGCTGCCAGCAGGGAGGGGCAGAGGGGAACCAGGCCTCAACCTCCTGCCCCTGGATGCAGGCAGGGTGGTCCCAGCGGGGGTCTCCAGCACAAGGTGAACCTGCTGCTCAGCCCTTGCTTCCCTGCAGACCTTGGGGGAAGCTGGGCTCCCGGCTGGCTGTGCCCTCACTGTGTGACGGTGGGCAAGGGCCTGCCCTCTCTGTGCTCCTGCCCTGTCTGGTACTGTGAGCTCCCAACCCACTGTGATGCAGATGGAGGCTGGGACTGGGGAGGCCCCGCCATGGCCCTAAGTGGGGGTCCTGCTGGCCTGCAGACTCTGCCTCCCAGAGCCCCGCACGCACCCCCCAGTCGGCTCCGTCTGGAATCGACACACTTCCTTCCGAGAAGTGATGCATGTCTTCCCTGTCGGATTTACAAATAACTTCAAATTTTCCCATTTTCTTCCCCTAATGAATTCCCTGAAGTGTGTTCCAGGCTCCCCGGTAATGAGCAGGAATTGGAAGCCACGGCCTGCCTCGGCGAGGCCCTGCTGAATTAGCCCGGCCCATCCCGGCACGCAGCCCCGATGCGAGTGCCCTTGGTGGGGAACCCATTGTATTGACAATCTCCACTGGTGTAATTCCTGCATTAGGATTTTGTGCTAAACTGTGTTTCAGAAGCGCTCTGACCCCGATTACCTCTTTAATTGTGCTTAAAAATCCAGATTAATTCAGAGGCGAAATCGGCCATCCTGGGAAGGGGCCTTGCTGGGCCCGCACTGTTAATGGTTCCCCCGGTCTCTGCAGGTGGCTGGTTTCCCAGGGTGGTCTCTCTGCATTGCCTCAGACTCTCAGGAAGCCTTGAGTGGAGCTGCCGGGAAAACCTCTGGCTCTGGGAGGCCCAGAAGAGAATGAGAGGGTCTCAGGGGCACTGAGCTGGTGCTGGCTTTGAGAGCCACACTGTAAAGCCAGGTGAACACAATTGCTGCTATTCCCATTTTATAGGTGGGAAGGTTGAGGCCCAGAGACTGAGCATCCCCAGCCCCGAGGTCAGCAAGTGGGTGGGTCTGGGTGGAGTGGGGGCAGCTGTTGCTGAGCCTGCTGAGCCCTCAGAAGAGGTTGGGTAGGACTTTCCGTGGCCCCTGGTCCCTCCTGCCAATTTGAACCCAAAAGTGGCTCTGGGGCCCTCCAGCCTCACTTTCCCACATTACAGCTGAGGAGACTGAGACCCACCAGCCATGGCTGTCACTGGGCCACATGGAGAGGGGAGCACGCCGGCCGAGGCCAGCTGGGGAGGCCTTTCTCTGTGATAAATACCTCCCCCATCCTGATGCTGGCTTCCACGGGACAAGTGGGGACCTGGGGTCCGACCAAGCTGGTCCTAGCCCTAGCTCCTTTCCTGACTGGCGTGGAGGAGCCCCCTCCCTTTGTTGAGCCTCAGTTTCCCCATCTGAACAATGGAGTCCTGATCCTGAGCTAGCAGGTCTGTTGAGAGACTTGGATACAGTACCTGCTGGTCCGTGCATGGCACAGGGGCATGTGGAGGGGGGCGTTGCCCTGGCGGTGATTCCTGCCCCACTCTGCCCAGCCCGGGTAGAGGTCACTGAGGGGCTCCAGGCCCTTGAAGTTACCATGAAGCATCCAGTCCCACAGCACAACAGATGCCCCGGGGCAGAGCCAGTGCCAGGGCGGGGTGTGCACTTTTTTCACTTTCTTGATGATATTTTGTTGTTGTTTTGTTTTGAGATGGAGTTTTGCTCTTGTTGCCCAGGCTGGAGTACAATGATGTGACCTTGGCTCACTGCAACCTCCACCTCCTGGGTTCAAGCAATTCTCCTGCCTCAGCCTCCCAAGTAGCTGGGATTACAGGCACCCACCATCCCGCTCAGCTAATTTTTTGTATTTTTAGTAGAGATGGGGTTTCACCATGTTGGCCAGGCTGGTCTTGAACTCCTGACCTCAGGTGATCCACCCGCCTCAGCCTCCCAGATTGCTGGGATTACAGGCATGAGCCACTGCACCCGGCTGATGATGTCCTTTGAAGCACAGAAACTTTTAATTTTGAGGAAATCCAGTTTATCTATTTTTTCTTTTTTCACTTGTGACTTTCGTGCCTTGTCTAGGAAGTCTTGGTCTAACCGAAGATGACAAAGATTTACTCCTGCATTTTGTCTTCAGAGCTTTATAGCTTCAGCTCCCACATTAAGGTCTGCGATTTTTTTTTTTTTTTTTTTTCTTTTGAGACAGGGTCTCACTGTGTCACCAACACTGGAGAGCAGGGGGAGCTGGCTGTCAGCGTACACCCTGGGCCCTGATGCATCATCGCGCCCGGAGTGGCAGAGGCTCCCCCTTTATCCACCTGGAGGCCTGAAACCCGATCTGGGGGCTCAGCAAAGGCCAATGACACCTCGATTCACAGGTTGCCTAGTAGATTACGTGAACACAAGCACACACACATGTTTTTAACAGATCCACTGGGGGCCGGGTGCAGTGGCTCGCACCTGTAATCCCAGCACTTTGGGAGGCCGAGGTGGGTGGATCACAAGGTCAGGAGTTCAAGACCAGCCAGGCCAAGATGGTGAAACCCTGACTCTACTACAAATACAAACATTAGCTGGCATGGTGGGGGCGCCTGTAATCCCAGCTACTCCGGAGGCTAAGCCAGAGAATTGCTTGAACCCAGGAGGCGGAGGTTACAGTGAGTCGAAATCATGCCACTGGACTCCAGCCTGGGCAACAGAGTGAGACTCCATCTCAAACAAACAGCTCCACTGGGGTATGATCCGCATGCCGTACAGGTCACCCACACCAAGGCTACGAGTCAAAGGTTTTAGTCTATTCGCAGAATGATGCAAGCCAGCCCCAGAGTGGGTTTACATTTGTATTTATTTATTTAAAAAAATTTTTTTGAGACAGAGTTTCCACTCTTGTTGCCTAGACTGGAGTGCAATGATGCGATCTCAGCTCACCATAACCTCTGCTTCCCTGGTTTAAGCGATTCTCCTGCCTCAGCCTCCCGAATAGCTGGTATTACAGGCATGCGCCACCACGCCTGGCTAATTTTTGTAGTTTTAGTAGAGACGGGGTTTCTCTGTGTTGGTCATGCTGGTCTCCAACTCCCAACTTCGGGTGATCCTCCTGCCTCAACCTCCCAAAGTGCTGGGATTACAGGCATGAGCCACTGTTCCTGGCCCATTTTTAAATTTGTTTGTTTGCTTGTTTTTTGAGATGGAGTCTCACCCTGTCGCCCAGGCTGGAGTGCAGTGGTGCAATCTCCTCTCATTGCAACCTCCACATCCCGGGTTCAAGCAATTCTCCCTCTTCAGTCTCCCGAATAGCTGGGATTACAGGTGCCCGCCACCACGCCCGGATAATATTTTGTGTCTTTAGTAGAGAAGATGGAGCTTCACCATGTTGGCCAGGCTGGTCTCAAACTCCTGACCTCAGGTAATCCACCCGCCTCGGCCTCCCAAAGTGCTGGGATTACAGGCATGAGCCACTGCACCCAGCCTAATTTTGGTTTTGTAGAGATGGGGTCTTGCTTTGATGCCCAGTCTGATCTCAAATCCCTGGGCTCAAGCAATCTTCCCACCTCAGTCTCCCAAAGTGCTGGGATGACCAGCGTACATTCTAAGGAGTCCCCAGGTGTGGCCCTAGCACCGAGGCTGCCTGTTAGAAGCAAACTGGCTTCTTGCATTCTGCAGAATGCATTCATGATATTTCCTTATTGTATCATGGATCAATACCATGCTCCTTTTCATGGCTGAATAATATTCCTTTGTGTGGAGAAACCATATTTTTTTATTCATTCTTTTCTTTTCTTTTCTTTTTTTTTTTGGAGACAGAGTCTTGCTCTGTCACCCAGGCTGAAGTGTAATGGTGCAATCTTGGCTCACTGTAACCTTTGCCTCTGGGGTTCATATGATTCTCCCGCCTCCTGAGTAGCTGGGATTACAGGTGCACGCCACCACGCCCAGCTCATTTTTGTATTTTTAGTGGAGATGGGGTTTTGCCATGTTGGCCAGGCTGGTCTCAAATTCCTAACCTCAGGTGATCCACCTACCTTGGCCTCCCGAAGTGCTGGGATGACAGGTGTGAACCACGTCGCCCGGCCTCTTTCCCTTGTTGATGGACATTCGGATTATTTCCACTTTTTGGCTATCACGAATAAGCTTTTTTTTTCTTTCACCTTCACCTCATTTGGAGACAATAATACTTCTATGACATGCATGCACAGGCTTTTATATGGATGCCTGTCTTTTTTCTTTTTATTATTATTATTTTTAATCGAAAGAGAGCTGGAGTAATGTCTTTGTTTTTCCTGAGTAGATACGTGGGAGTGAGATCGTTGGGTTTTGTGGTGATTCCATGTTGGATATTTTTAAAAACTCCCAAACTGGGAGTGGCTCACTACTGTAAACCCAGTACTTTGAGAGGCTGAGGTGGGAGGATCACTTGAGCCCAGGAGTTCAAGACTCGCCTGGGTGACATAACAAGACTGCGTCTCTACTGAAAATTTTAAAAATTATCCCAGTACTTTGGGAGGCCGAGGCGGTGGGATCACCTGAGGCCAGGAGTTTGAAACTAGCCTGGCCAACATGGCGAAACCCTGTCTCTACTAAAAACACAAAAATTAGCCAGGCGTGGTGACGCATGCCTGTAATCCCAACTACTCAGGAGGCTGAGGCATGAGAATGGCTTGAACCTGGTGGGCAGAGATTGCAGTGAGCCAATATTGTGCCATTGCACTCCAGCCTGGGTGACAAACCAAGATGCTGTCTAAATAAATAAATAATACATTAGCCAGGCATGGTGGCACACATCTGTGGTCTCAGGTACTAACGAGGCTGACATAGAAGGAGGATCGCTTGAGCCCCGGAGTTCAAGACTGCAGTGAGCTATGATTGTACCACTGCACTCCAGCCTGGGCAACAGCAAGACCCAATCTCAAAATAAACAAACAAAAAGAAAGAAAAGAAAAGAAAAAGCCTCTCAAATTCAAACTGTTTGTCAAAGTGGATGCAACATTTTCCCGCCTACCAGCAGTGTGCTAGAGTTTCAGCTTTCTAATTTCTCCTCCTCACCATACTTGTCAATATCTGCCTGCTTTATTTTAGCCGACCTAGTGGGTGTGAGGTGCCGTCTCATTTTAATTTGTGTTTTCATGGTGGCTGATGGTGAGTTTCTTCCTGTGCTTATTGGCCATTTTTATATCATCTTTGGAGAAATGTCTATTCAGATCTTTCGCTTATTTAAAAAATGGGGCTACATGTCTTTTTGTTATTGAGTTACAATAGTTCTTTATATGTTTTAGACACAAGTGTCTTATCAGAAATATGTTTTGCAAAAATGTGCTCCCGTTTTGCAGGTGGTTTTTTCACTTTCTTGATGATGTCCTTTGAAGCACAAAAGCTTTTAATTTCAAGGAAGTCCAGTGTATCTATTTTTTCTTTTTTCACTTGTGACTTTCATGCCAGGTCTAGAAAGCCCTTGTCTAACCCAAGAAGACAAAGATTTACTCCTGTGTTTTGTTTTCAGAGCTTTATAGCTTCAGCTCTTACATTTAGGTCGGTGATCTTTTTTGTTTGTTTGTTTTTTTAAAGACAGAGTCTCACTGTATTACCCAGGCTGGAGTGCAGTGACTTGATAATAGCTCACTGCAGCCTTGACTTCCTGGGCTCAGGTGATCCTCCCACTTCAGCTTCTCGAGTGGCTAGGACTGCAGGCATATGCCACCACACTCAGCTAATTTTTAAGTTTTTTATAGACAGAGTCTTGCTATATTGCACAGACTAGAGAGCAGCAGCATGATCATAGCTCCCTGCAGCCTCAAACTCCTGGGCTCAAGCAATCCTCCCCATCAGCTTCCCAAGTAGCTAGGACTACAGGCAGAACCACCACGCCTGGCTGATTTTTAAGTTTTGTTATTGTTGTTTTTGAGACAGAGTCTCCGCCCAGGCTGGAGTGCAGTGGTGCGATCTCGGCTCACTGCAACCTCCACCTCCTGGGTTCAAACAATTTTCCTGCCTGAGCCTCCCAAGTAGCTGGGATTACAGGTGCCTGCCACCATGCCCAGCTAATTTTTGTATTTTTAGTAGAGACAGGGTTTCATCATGTTGGCCAGGCTGGTCTTGAACTCCTGACCTTGTGATCTGCCCGCCTTGGCCTCCCAAAGAGCTGAGATGACAGGCGTGAGCCACCGTGCCTAGCCATTTTTAAGTTTTTTGTAAAGACAGAGTCTTGCTATATTTCCCAGGCTGGAGTGCAGTGGCGTAATCACAGCTCACTGCAGCTTCAAACTCCTGAGCTCAAGCGATCCTCCCACCTCAGCCTCCCAAGTAGCTGGGACCACAGGCACATGCCACCATGCCTGGCTAATTTTTTAATTTTTTGTAGAGATAGGGTCCTGCTCTGTTGCCCAGGCTAGTCTCGAACTCCTGAGCTCAAGCAATTATCCCACCTCAGCCTCCCAAAATGCCAGGATTACAGGCATGAGCCACTGTGCCTGGCCCCATGATCTATTTTGAGTTAATTTTTCATATTAATTGGTGTGAGACAGAGTCCACCTTCACACGCTTGCCTGTGGATGTCCAGTTTTCCCAGCATCGTCTGTTGAAAATGCCCACTGAGCCATCTGGAAGCCCTTGTTGGAATCAGGGAGCAAGTGTGAGTGTTTGTGGGAAGTAAAAACATTCCTCTTTAAAGTTTCCTTTCTTGTTAAAGAATAGGTGTGCTAATAACTTTGTTAAGCCCTATCCTACGTAGCTGTTAGACATTCCATGCTTACAGGCACGTAGTACATTCTATGTCCTTGTACTTTAACCAAGACATCTGTGCCAGACGTGCTCACAGGCATGTCCCAGCTCTCCATTGCTTTTACCTGTTTAGAAAAGTTTTAAGTTGTTAGCCAATCGGGTTTTAGTTTAGATTGTGAGGTCTGGCTCCAGCCAACAGAGATCAGACACAACAGCAAGGACAACCCCAGATGCATAAGGGATAAATATGTCCGCTTTTCTTTGTTCATTGTACTCTTGTGGCAAGATGGCTCATGAGAGTCCCCTTCCTGCAGTCCAGGAAGTAAAAGTTGAGTTGCTGAAAGATCCTTTGTCTCAGAGCTAATTTTTCTTTGCGGCACCCAGTATCTGTTTCCAACAGTGTTTATTTCTGGACTCTGATTTTTGTTTTATTCCCTTAATCGGTATGTGTGTCCTTACGCCTGGACCACACTGTCTTGACTACTGTAGCTTTGTAGTAGGTTTTGAAATCTTACTGTGGTGGGGGGAGGGGGAGGTGCAGCTGTGGGAAAGGCTGCAGCCACTGCAGTCCCAAGCCCTCAGCTGGGGACACCCAAACCGCCTGGCCACTGGAGGCTGGGAGGGGCTGATTGCTGGCTGGTGGTCCCAGGGCAGGCCTGGTGGCCCTCGCTGTGCTAAGCCAGGACCTGCAGGGGGTCTGGGCGCTGATCTCTGGCTGAGCTGGCCCAGAGCAAAGAGCGGCTCAGCACGTAGGTTCAGGGTGTCCACCCCACATCCAGTGAGCTATGGCTGCCGTCCCGCAAGGGTGCTTTCCTTTTCAGTTTGCTCCCTGCACATCTCTGTTGACTGATCCCACTTGTAGGTGAGCAAACGGAGGCTAGGAAGGTGCTGGGGGTCTGTCCCCTCCCTACAAGTCACACAGGGGAGCCCCCAGGGCCATGGACAGCATATGGGCCTCCCACAAGATCCCAACCCACAGCTCCTGGACAGGCCTCTAGGACGAGGCCCTAATGCTCCCCCTGAGGCCTTCGGGGCCCTGAACTCCAAGTCAGAGAGAAGAGGCCTCTCCCTGAGCAGAGGAGCCGCTGCGGCCTGGCCTCCTGCCTAACACACATGACCGATGTGCTGAGCCAGCGCAGAGGCCTCACAGGTGCAGGCTGCCCACCCAGCTCCACTCCGTGCCCCAAATACACGGCCAAGACCTCTCCAGGATAAGCTCCCACTGCATCCCAGAGGGATGCAAACTCCAGAGGACCCCAAGGGAGCCCACATCTGCCCCAACCTGCAATTCTATGCTCATGTTTATTTATAACTGGAGCTTCCAGGCAGAATCTGAGCAGCCAGCACCCACCCTCCCCCACCCCCTCCCTACATGGATAATTATGTGGCAGGGCCAGAGCCCCCATCACTCTTGGTCACCGGCCCCCAGGCCCAGGCCCTCACCTTCTCCCAGGGACCCCCGATGCCTCTGCCAGGAAGCCTCCTCCACGGGCTGAGTTATTTACTTTCCTTAATAACCTTTTATGAAGGGCCTTGCCATGGCCTTCAGGAGGGCAGGGAGCCAGCTTCGAGGTCATTCTTTGGCTGTGATTTTATTAACTTAAAGTCAGGCCTGAGGCAGGTGAAGGAGCACCCCTTTCACCCCCATGGGTTGCGATGCACTCCAGGTGAGGTGTGGCCACCCTGTTTAATGAAATCCTCTGTTTACACCTCGGCCTGGGCCGCTGCGGCGGGCATAAGACCCCGCAGCAGCCTCCGCACGGCACGTCCCTGCCCGCTGCCTTCCCCACACACCAGGCTCTGAACAGCAGGCCTGGGCATTCTAAAAAATCAACTTTTCATTGAATCAGTTAGCATCAATCAATTTCATTTAATTTTACAATTCATGAATTGTAGACACGTTTCATGTGTTTGCCACAGAGGACTCCCGTCTCCAGCACACAGCACTGTGAGTTTTGACAACTGTCTACACTCGCAGAAAACCACCGTGGTCATTAAGAGATTGCCCTGCCTGCAGCTCACGGTGGCCACGTGCCACGTGAGCCCACGGTGCACTCAACATCATGGTCTGTTCACACCGTGGGCAGTATGCGTAAAGACACGCCAGGGTTCCGAAAGCTGGTTTTAAGAAGAGAACGGGAAATACCTCCTTAGTGGGTTTTATGACCATTACTTGTTTGATGGTGTTATTTTGAGCATGGTGAATTAACACAATGTGCTATTGAAATGAGCATCACCTGTTTCTTATGCTTTTATTTATTTACTTATTTATTTATTTGAGACAGAGTCTAATTCTGTCACCAGGCAGTGCAGTGGCGTGATCTCGGCTCACTGCAACCTCCACCTCCCTGGTTCAAGCAATTCTCATGCCTCAGCCTCCTGAGGAGCTGGGATTACAGGTGTGCACCAAGCCCGGCTAAATTTTTTTGTTGTTTTTTTTTTAGTAGAGACAAAAATAATAGTTTAGTCGTTTTGCCATGTTGGTCAGGCTGGTCTCAAACTCTTGACCTCAAACGATCCCGCCCGCCTCGGCCTCCCAGAGTGCTGGGATTACAGACATGAACCACCACCGAGTCTGGTCTCTTCTGATTTAAAAAAAAAAAATTTAAATTTTTTTGGTATAGACAAGGTCTCTCACCATGTCACCCAGGCTGGTCTCGAGCTTCTGGGCTCCAGGGATCCTCCTGCCTCAGCCTCCCGAGTAGCTGGAACTGCAGGTGCACGCCACCACACCTAGCTAGTTATTTTGTTTTTCATGGAGATGAGGTCCCCATGTTGCCTAGACTGGTCTCAAATTCCTGGCCTTAAGAGATCTTCCTGCTTCAGCCTCCCAGCGTGCTGGGGTGACAGGCATGAGCCACCGTGCCTGGCCTTTTTTGCTCTTTGAATTCATCTGTTGAAAGTTGAAATGACGTCTGTGGCTCTTGTGACATTTCCATCGGCCGGCATGGGGGTGGGACATTCCCTTCACTCCAGAAAGTTCTCTCTGGCCCCTTACTGTCACCTGTGTGTTGCCTGTCTCTCCGAGGCTCTCCAGCCCTGACTGGGACCCCGGTACCTCCTGGAGTCCTGTGGTGGTACCTGTGACATGGGGATGATGGTGTCTGCCACGGGCACTTGTTTCGGGAGCTAAGTGACATAAAATGGCAGGGTGCGGTGGCTCACGCCTGTAATCCCAGCACTTTGGGAGGCCAAGGCGGGTGGATCACCTGAGGTCAGGAGTTTGAGACCAGCCTGGCCAACATGGTGAAACCCCATTTCTACTAAAAATACAAAAAATGAGCTAGGCACAGTGAGCGACCCCAAATCATCTGCACCCAACACCTCTGTTTGGTGAAGACGATTTTGGAAACCACAACTAGTGTAGAGACGTAGAATGTTTCCCCAAAGCCTGGCACCCTTCCATTCTACCCTTTAATCATGGTGAATAAAGCTAGGACGGCTGCTGGGCTCTGGCCCTGCTACCTGCTCACCTCCTGTGTGAGTCCCGGAGGCAGAGACGGGGGCACTACGTTTGTCAGACTCCCCAGAGGAAGGACGCCTGCTACCTTCATTCTTTTTACAGTTACTCCAGAAAGCCTTTGCCAAACAGGAGGATAATTCGTGCAAAGTGTTCCCATTGCACAAATGGCCCAGAGAGGTGCAGACACCTTTGTGAGGCTGCCCAGCCTGTGAGGGGTCAGGAGCCACAGGGCTTCTGGCTCCAAGTGGCCTTGGGGCTGCTCCCCAGGGTGGGTCTGGCCCTGTCAAACCTGCAGGCCTGCCCGTTCTTACCCCCTGCTCACCTGCCCTGCACCTGCTGCCCCTCCCCCTCGAGGCTGGCCCCCGCCCAGTCTTCAGCATCCACCCTCCGAAGAGCCACCCGGCTATTTACCATGGACTCATTTAAGTTGGTTAATTTTTAATAATGTTGAAATTTCCATGTGAATAATTCAGGTAAATTATTTATCAAAGCGCAGGATAAAGGGACCAGGACAATTACCAGCTGACAGTGTTAGCTTCGGTGTGGCGAAGTGGGCGAGGTGGGTGAGGTGGGGGTGGGAGGGAAGGCCCGCAGACGGGTGGTGTCACACAGATCCTCACTCCGGACACAAGGCCCGGGGGCTTGACAGGGATGCCCTCCAAACCCGATTCTCCCTCCACACTCCCTCAGCACCTGACCCTGCAACTGGGTGGCCCCGGCTCCCTCCTGAGCCTCACACACCCACCTCCAGCAGCTTCCCTTATGCCCCTGCCACCTCTCTGGCATGAGGGACACTGGAATCCATCCACAGCAGCCAGAGGGAAGTTTTCTATTCACCAATCTCATTCTGTCAGCCCAAGTCAGCCCCACGGCAGTGACTGCCCATTACACTTAGGACACCCCGGACCCTGCGAAGCTCCTGGGACCTGGCTGGCCTCGCTCACCACCACGGCCCTCGGCAGCCACTGGGGCCTCTGCGCCCCTGCATGGCTGTTCCTCCTGCTGGCACAAGGCTCCCCCGCCACCTCGCCAACCCCACCCACCGTTACAGCAGGAAGGGGCTGTAGCTACATCAGGCCCCAGGCCGGGCGGTGGTCCTCTGCACGTCACCCAGCCTCCATGGGGTTCTATGAGCTCCTCTCGACAGGCAGGGCAGGGGCTGTCCCAAAAGGGCTCCTGGATGCTGGGAGCTGCCCCTCTGCTGCCCCTTGCCCAGCTGGACAGTCACCTCCACCCTCCCAGGGGATCACAGCCAGTGCCCAGGAGCCCCCGACTCTGCTCTTTCCCACACACCCTCCCCCCATGAAGGCATCCAGGCCGGATACCTCCTCTCTGTGGTCACCTGGGTCACTGGTCACTCCACCTCCTTGCTGCCTCCCACCTCGTCTTCAACAACCCTGAAGTTCATCCTCCACTCAGCTTCCTGGGTGGTTCTAAAAGGTTAACACAACCATATCCGTCTTCTGCTCCAAACCCTCCATGGCTCCCCAGTGCCCCTGGAATAGGGTCCAGGCTCCTCCTGGGCCCTCAGGTGCTTCCTGCCTCTGCACCAAGATGTCCCGAAACGTGGAACCTGCCCAGATTCCAAAGACACCGTGCCAAAGAAAGCGCGAAACGTCTCAACAATTGTGATTCTACGGCATATGATAGCATTTGGGATACGTTGAGTTACATAAAATACATTATTAAAATTCATTTTTCCCTCCCTTCCTTCCTTCCCTTGTTTCCTTCTTGCTTCCTTCCCTTCTTTCTCTTTCTTTCATTTCTCTTTCTTTCTTCCTTCCTTCCCTCCCTCCTTTCCTTCTTTCTTTCCTCCTTCCTTCCTTTCTTTCTTTCTATTTTTTCTTTCTTTCTCTCTTTTCTTCTTTTGGACAGTCTCACTGTGTCATCCAGGCTGGAGTGCAGTGTGGTGTGAACTCGGCTCACTGCAACCTGAACTCAACCTCCTGGGCTCAAGGGATTCTCCAACCTCAGCCTCCTGTCAGCAGCTGCCCCTCTGCTGCCCCCTGCCCAGCCTCCTGAGTAGCTGGGATTACTCCACACATACACCATGCCCAGCTAACTTTTTCTTTTATCTTTTAGTAGAGACTAGGTCTCACTATGTTGCCCAGGCTGGTCTCAAACTCCTGACCTCAAGTGATCTGCCCGCCTAGGCCTCCCCAAGTACTGGGATTACAGGCATGAGCCACCATACCCACCTCCATTTTCCTCTGCAGTGCCTGTCACCCATGTTATTATCATGAACGTGTGTGTATCTGGTCACTGCCTGTCCGTGAGCAACGTAAGGACAGGAATGTGTCTGTCTTGGTCCCTGCAGTATCCTCAGTGCATAGTAGGCAAATCTTCAGCACACAGTAGGCATAGCCTCAGCACATGACAATCATGTCATCAACACATAGTAGGTGTGCAGCACACAGTAGGTAAATCCTCAGCACATAATAGTCGTGTCATCAACACACAGTAGGTGTGCAGCACACAGTAGGTAAATCCTCAGCATGTAATAGTCATGTCATCAACACATTCCATCCTCACGTTGCTCATGGACAGGCAGTGACCAGATACACACACGTCCACGATAATAACATGGGTGACAGGCGCTGCAAAGGAAAATGGAGGCGGGCATGGTGGCTCATGCCTGTAATCCCCTTCCTGCTGGAACATGACAGTCATGTCTTCAACACATAATAGGCGTGCAGCACATAGTAGGTGTCTCCTCAGCACATAGTAGGTGTGCAGCGCATGCAGGAATGGGGCCCTGGAGGCCCACTGGATGGGGCAGCACTGCAGCTGGGTGGGGGTGAAGAGATCTGAAAGAGCAGGCTGGGGTGCCCATGAGGGGTCATGGGACACCCAGGGAGGGTGGGGGGAGCTGCCCAGAAGAGGCTAGAGCCCAGGGAGGGCATGGGTGGGATGGTCACGAGGCAAGTAGGGAGATGGGCTGTGGGCCGAGATCCAGACTGTAAACTGGGAGGGGCCATAAGCCCCACCGTGGGGCACAGCGATCCACAGCTGCCTCCGTGGAGCCCCAGGTGCCTTAGTCCCAACCCCACGAGCCCCTCCGTTTCCCGCCTCACATGTCTGCAGCACCTTCTCTGCGAGACCTCATAGGAACCAGGGTGGGAGACTGGGTTCTCTCCATTTTCCAGATGAGGACACTGAGGCCCCAGGTGGCACATGGAGCCAGATGTGCATGACCCCAAAGTCCTTATGACCCGGCCCCCCACTTCCTCATGGGCAGAGGCAGAGGACCGCAGAGCCTCCTGCAGCCTCTTCCTGAGCCTAAGAGGAAACTGAGGCAGAGCCAGACCATCCCTGCTGTGACCACTGGGGGCATCTTCCCAGAGGCTGGCTTTGCCTGGGGCCAGGAATTCCAGACACAGACCCCTGCCCACGACTTAGGGGTTGACCTTCCCAGGTGGTCACATGGACAGGTGTCCTCATTCATTGAAACCTGACACGCATCCCCCCCACCCACCCCAGAGACATCAGCCTCCTGTGACAGTGGCGCCTTGACTGCCTCCTCTGCCCACAGCCCCTCCTGCTTTAATTACCAGCATCTACGGCGGCCAGCACACCAGGCGGCTTCACACTAATTAAAGTGGGAGCTTACAGGACGGCGCTGTCCCCCCAGGCCCAGGGGGCCTCACAGCGCAGTGACCCACAGGCCAGATCATTCCCGAGTTAAACAGGCAGAGACCAGGCTGGAAGCCTGCATTGTGGTAGGTGATGGGGGGGGCGGGTGCTGGGGGCCGAGGCTCAACCCAACTGTCTGCTCCTCTGCCCTGCAGCATTGAGAGAGTAACTCCACCACCCTGTGCCTCAGTTTCCTCCAACGTCCTATGAAGAACACCTGAATGCTCTCAGGGTTCATTCATTTCTTAGACAAACACCATAGCAGCTAACATCACTGAACCCTCCCGACAAACCCATGGTCCTCGCCTTGCAGGAAATGGTGGATTCCAGGGGTAGGAGGAGGCAGAGGGATTCCCAGAGGGGCAGGGGTCCCTGGCTGCAGTGCCTGGGTGGGCAGCCCTCCAGGGCCCCCTTCATGTGGTTCTGACCTCGCTGATTAAATCCTGAGCCGGGCCAATGACATGGACCCCGCAGGTCTCCAGGCCCCTCCCTCCCTGAGCCTGCCAGCCCATCCCCGCCCCACTGAAGCTCAAACCTCACCTCTCCTGGGAATCCCCACTGGATGTGCTCTCCCCTGAGCTACTAGAGCTGAGGGGAGAAGTCTGCTTCGAGCCCCTCGGGCAGGACTGGGTCACATCCCACCTTGTTTCTGGCTTCTGGGGCCCAGTCCAAGGCATGGCTCAGGGCAGGTGACAGGAAGTTTTGGGGTTTTTTGCTTTTGCTTTTTGAACAAAGTCTTGCTCTGTCACCCAGGCTGGGGTGCAGTGGTGCGATCTCAGCTCACTGCAACCTCAGTCTCTGGGATTCAAGCAATGCTCCAACCTCAGCCTCCTGAGTAGCTGGGACTACAACGTGTGTCACCAAGCCAGCCTAATTTTTTTGTATTTTTAGTAGAGACGAGGTTTCACCATGTTGGCCAGGCTGGTCTCGAACTCCTGACCTCAGGTGATCCACGTGCCTTGGCCTCCCAAAGTGCTGGATTTACAAGCATGAGCCACCACACCTGGCCAGGTGTCGGGAAGTTTTGCTGAATGGAATGAGTGAGGGGCCACCCCCCAGGGATCTTGGACTGCTCCCACATTAGAGGCACCATTTTGATTTCATGGTGTGGCCCTGGGTGGGGCTGGGCAGCTGAGACAGTGCCCATGATGCCAGGGCAGGGTTGGGGTACAGGTCTTCTAGATCCTGTCTCCCACCCTGCTAGAAAAACACTCCAAGAAGAGCTGATCTGTGGGCATGAGGCCTCCACCAGGAAGGAGGTGTGGAGACTGAGGCAGCACAGGGTAGATGAGGACCAGCCCCTTGCGACCTCCTATCCTAGGGGCTCTAGCCTCCCTGCCTGGCCCCAGGACATGACCAGCTGCTTCTGAAAAGACCCCCAGCCCACTCCAGGCCTCCCTGCCTCTGCTGAGCCCTAGGGGCTACCCACAAACCCCCTGTCCTCTGCTGGTCCATCAGATGGTTACAAAGTGCTGTTTAAGGATGTACAGATGTCCCAAGTCCCGGGTTCAGCCACTCTGATGGCCTGCTGCTCACTCCCAAAGATGTGTGTGAAGGGTCTGCGTTTGTGTTGGAAGCCTGAGGGGTGCTAGGGTCATTGGGCACTCAATGCAGCCCAGCAAAGCTGGCTCTGCTCCACGAAGTCATCCAGGGACCCAGGATCCTCCCCATCATGGCTCTGAATCCTCTACAGCCTCAGTCCAGCTGAGGGGGAGAGGATGGAGACTTTCCAGGAGGTGGCACAGGACACCATGGTGAACACCGCCCCAGCCCTGCACCTGCTGGGTGAGTGGGTAGGCGGCAGCAGGGGGGACCCAAACCAGGAAATTAGGAAGAATGTAGGTTTCCCTGGGGTACCCCCTATCAGAGGGAGGAGAGCCCAGCCCAGGCCAGAGCCACGATCACTGGGTCACCCAAAGGCTCAGAGGCACAGCTGTGAAGTGGGCATGTGCCCAACCCCTCTGGGAGCAGCAGGGATTCTGGGGTCCCCCTCTCTGAGAGTTGCACTGGGGCCCCACGAGAGAAGGCTCACAGACCAGACTGCGTGGACTCCACCCCAGCTCTACCTGTTCCTGACCTGGGGCAAGCCCCTGGCTTCTCTGAGCCTCTCACTGTCCCTGTCTGTAAAATGGGATAAAACTGATTGCAAAGTGCTGGACATCGGAATTATTGACACAACAAGGCCACAGTCTCACTCTGGCACTGGCTCATTCATGTTGATTTCTGGCTGTGGGAAGGTCTGCATAGGTGCCCTGGAAATGCTGGGTGCCTGCAGGGGGCCCCAGCTCCCCTGGGACAGAGCTGGCCTGCAGGTCCCTGTGAGGCCTTTGCCAGGGAAAGGGGTCCAGCTTGGCCCTGGGTGTGGTGTCCGTGGAGATATAGGGGACCCACTGCCCTCAGTCCAGGGATCATGGTGACCTGGGGGCCCAGGAGGGAGCCTGAGGGAGCAGGAACTTCCTGAGATCCAGCCTCAAAGGCTCCGTCCCTCAGATAATAATAATAGGATTATTAAAAATAATCAACAGGCTGAGCATGGTGGCTCACATTTGTAGTCCCAGCACTTTGGGAGGCCGAGGGAAGGGCATTGTTTGAGCCCCAGAGTTCAAGACCAGGCGGGGCAACACAGCAGGACCCCATTTCTCTAAAATAAAATAAAATTAGCCAGGCATGGTGGTGCCTGCCTGAGGTCCCAGCTTCGTGGGAGGCTGAGGCGGCAGAGTCGCTTGAGCCCAGGAATTGGAGGCTGCAGTGAACCGTGGTCACACCATTGCCCTGCAGCCCAGGTGACGGAGCAAGATCCCAACTCTAAAACACAGACTTTTTTTTTTTTTTTTTGAGATGGAGTCTTCCTCTTTCACCAGGCTGGAGTGCAATGGCATGATCTCGGCTCACTGCAAACTCCATCTCCCGGATTCAAGCGATTCCCCTGCCTCAGCCTCCTGAGTAGCTGGGACTACAGGTGTGTGCCACTAAGCCCGGCTAATTTTTTGTATTTTTAGTGGAGACAGGGTTTCACCATGGCCAGGATGGTCTTGATCTCCTGATCTCATGATCTGCCCGCCTTGGCCTCCCAAAGTGCTGGGATTACAAGCGTGAGCCACCGAGCCTGGCCCTTCAAACATTTTTAAAAAGGAATAATTGGCCGGGAGTGGTGGCTCACGCCTGTGATCCCAGCACTTTGGGAGGCCGAGGCGGGTGGATCACAAGGTCAGGAGTTCAAGACCAGCCTGGCCAATATGGTGAAGCCCCGTTTCTACTAAAAATACAAAAATTAACTGAGCATGGTGGCACATGCCTGTAATCCCAGCTACTCAGGAGGCCGAGGCAGGAGAATCGCTTGAACCCAGGAGGCAGAGGTTGCAGTGAGCCGAGATTGCGCCACTGCACTCCAGCCTTGGCGACAGAGCGAGAATCTGTCTCAAAAGACAAACAGACAAACAAAAGGAATAATCAGTAGAGCAATGAACTCAGAGCCCTTGGCGCGGCATCTAGTTCGATTTTCACCCCCCCACAGGAGGGAGGGGCTTCTAGTACCCCGTTTTAGAGATGAGGAGACTGAGTCCAGAGAAGCCAGGGAGTCACCTACCCGAGGTCACTTGGCTGCTGCTGAGACCTGCTGGGTTTCAGGAGAGCAGCCTGCAGCCCCTGGAGCCCCTGGCTGACATCTAACAGCCGGAGCGGCCACTGGGCCCCAAACCAGGAAACGTCTCTGGGAAAACTCATCTCACAGATTTGATTTAACCACGGAGTGCTGAGTTTTGCAAAGCAGGTCATGACCCTGGTCATTTTGTGAAAATGAATTGCCTGGTAAAATGGAAATTGTCACTTTATTATAGGATTAAAAACATTCAATCCCATTTGAATAAAATGGGAACTAGGGCAGGCCCATGTCCTACCATCCCCAGTTATTAGTGAATTAGGGTCCGTGGGAGAGCTGGGTGGGATTTCATGAACAATACTTAATTTGATCCTCTACCCTCCAAGCTGGGGTTGCCCTGTAGAGTGGGGGTTTCCAGCAAAAACCCACCTCCCTCCCCTTCCCCTCCCAGGGGCTTCACAGACTTTCTAGCCAGGGCCCCCTGTGCCAGTGCCCCAGGCACAGTGACTCCAGCCCCCACTCTGCGCCCAGGCTGGTCCTGCCCCAGGATGCCAGTGCCCCCTCAGGCCTCACATCCCTCTGCCCAGGGCTGGTCCTGCGCGAAGACAAGCCCCAGGGGCGCTGCAGCGTGTGTGCCCTGACCCAGGCCAGCATCCAATTGTGGGGTCAGATGTAAGCCTCCACCCTCAGGGAGCTGGGAACACAGTCCAGCTCTGTCCCATGGGGTCAGACACACCAGGTGCTCAACAGATCCCTGCACACTGTCAGCACACCGAAAGCAGTGAGAAGCTGTGATTTTTGTACACTCATCTAGTGTGTGTGATGAAAAAGGTGCCTGGCGTGGTGGCTCACACCTATAATCTCAGCACTTTGGGAGGCTGAGGTGGGTGAGGTCAGGAGTTTGAGACCAGCCTGACCAACATGGCAAAACCCTGTCTCCACTAAAAATACAAAATTAGCTGGGCATGGTGGTGCATGCCTGTAATCCCAGTTACTCGGGAGGCTGAGGCCGGAGAATTGCCAGAACCGGGGATCGGGAGGTTACATGAGCCGCGATCGCGCCATTGCACTGCAGCCTGGGAAACAAGAGCAAAACTCCATCTCAAAAAAAAAAAAAAAAAGAAAGAAAGAAAAATGTACCTGAGGTTCATCGTCTTGGTTGGGCACAGTAGCTCATGCCTGCAATCCCAGCACTTTGGGAGACCGAGGCAGGATCACTTGAGGCTGGAAGGGTGAGCTATGATGAGGCCACTGCACTCCAGCCTGGGTGACAGAGCGACAGTTATTTTCTGTTGCACCTCGGAGGCGGTCAGCTGCTTCAAGATGAAGCTGAACATCTCCTTCCCAGCCACTGGCTGCCAGAAACTCATTGAAGTGGACGATGAACGCACACTTGGTACTTTTTATGAAAAGCGTATGGTCACGGAAGTTGCTGCTGACGCTCTGGGTGAAGAAAGGAGGGTTATGTGGTGGGAAAGACAAACAAGGTTTCCCCATGAAGCAGCGTGTCTTGACCCAAGGCCGTGTCCGCCTGCTACTGAGTACGGGGGCATTCCTGTTACAGACGAGGGAGAACTGGAGAGAGAAAGAGAAAATCAATTCATGGTTGCATTGTGGATCCCAATCTGAGTGTTCTCAACTTGGTTATCATAAAAAGGAGAGAAGGATATTCCTGGACTGACTGATACCACGGTGCCTCGTCGCCTGGGGCCCAAAAGAGCCAGCAGAATCCGCAAACTTTTCAATCTCTCTAAAGGAGATGAAGTCCGCCAGCATGTTGTGAGAAAACCCTTAAACAGAGAAGGTAGGAAACCGACGACCAAAGCACCCAAGCTTCAGCGCCTTGTGACGCCACGTGTCCTGCAGCGTGAACGGCGGTGCATTGCTCTTAAGAAGCAGCGTACTCGGAAAAATAAGGCAGAGGCTGCAGAATGTGCTGAACTTTGGCCAAGAGAATGAAGGAGGCTAAAGAGAAGCGCCAGGAACAAATTGCGAAGAGACGCAGACTTTCCTCTCTGCGAGCGTCTACTTCTAAGTCTGAATCGTCAGAAATAAGATTTTTTGAGTAACAAATAAATAAGATCAGACTCAAAAAAAAAAGGAAATAAATAAATAAATAAAAATTTTAAAACAATTAAACGTAACGAATTCCCACCACCCAACACCACCCAACCGCGTGTTAGGCACACAGTTCAGTAGCGTCAAGCATGTTCACGTCCTCCTGTGGCCATCACCACCATCCATCCACGTAACACTCTCGTCCTCATCTTCCCAAACCCAAACCCCACCCCTGGAGAACACTCACTCCTCACTCCCCATCTCCGTCTCCCTGTGCCAGGCTTCATACCTGTTCCATGCCCCTGACTGTGTTCCATGTACACATCCAGAGCCTCGCCACGCCACCTGTGCAAGGGCTGCGGGAGATGTGTGCGCCCCAGACACCCCTCTCCACCAGGTGCTCTCGGAGGAGGGAGAGTTCAACCCGCAGAGCCAAACGCTGCCTTCCTGGGTGTGCTGGGACCAAATGCCTCCCACATTCCTGTGCAGGTAAGACCCCCTGGGTAGGGGCCCACCACCTGGGGGTGACGACTGTTCCCAGCACAGCAGGAGTGTGGAGGAGGCCGCCTTTGACCTGGGAGCATCCGGGAGTAAGGGAGGGGAGATGGTGGAAACCAAGGCGGGTGAGCTCAGGAGGGAGGTGGGGGGGCTAGGGCTGCCAGGAGTCTGTTCTCTACCCTGCAGGGATGCTGGCGAGGAGCGGGGCTGACTCAGCAGTGGCTCAGGAGTGACAGGTCTTCTCTCCTGCATTGAGACCTGGGCTGAGCTCCCTGGATTACACTGGACCCCAGCGCTCACTGGCGGAGAGGGGTGGTGGGTGAGCCTCATTCCTCCTGGGCCACAGTTTCTGGGTCTGCAAAACGGGGCTGGCCCCCAGGCCTCCTCCCACCCAGCTTGCCGTCTGCGATCTCCACCAGCTCCAACCATGTCCATGGCTTTTATGAGGGCCCAGCACTGCCCACCGGCGCAGTCACCCACCTCTGTGTGGGGCGCGGGGGCTGCCTTATTGCCTTCCTGGGCAGGTGTCCACAGGGGCTCCCACCACATACACCAATCGGCAGAGCAGGTGGGAGGCATCTGCCTTCGCCAGAACAAAATAATTAAAAGAGGATTCGGGAGATCAGGCCAGCCTGTCACTAGGGGGAGGCCGGCACTTAACCCTTCCCAGACTGGGCTGCATGGGCCAGGCCAAGACCGGTGGGGCCGGTGGGGCGGACGGGAGCCAGCACTGCATGCCGAGGCTGGAAACCCAAGGAGGAGGGCCCAGGGGCTCCCCCAGGAGTACCCATCGTCCTGACAGCATGCTGCAGGGCCATCCGTGCTGTGTCCCCGCTGGGAGCTGCCCCCACCTCCCTCGCTCCCCACCAACACCTAGGGCTCCTGGAAGGCCCGCCCTTGCCTGGGCTCTGTTCAGCTGCAGAATGGATGGGACAGTCAAGTGCCTCCCTGCCTGCCCAGCCTCTGCTCCTTTCCCGGGGGCTCCTCATCTTCTCTGCGAGGACTGAGTTCTCCCATGGGTGCCCATGGTAGCTGGGACCAGCCCTCTTCCAGACAAGGGCCAGGCACTCAGCCCGATCTGGCCAAGTGGACATGGGATCACCCGCCTTTACCTTGAGCCGCAGCAAAGGAGCGGAGGAGGATGGGGCCTCATGCACTGAGCAGCACGGTGACAACACAACCACAGCCCCAACCTACCTGTCCCAACGGCAAACTCCTGCCAGCTTCCTGCTGTGCACTCACTGGGGGCCCTGTCCCACCCCCACATACCAGGGTCTTCAGCTTCCTGGGGTTCATCTACTACCACCCCTCCCAGAACATTTTTGGCTCCCATTAGCCAAAGCTGGTTTTTGTGACTTTGAACCAAAGACCCCGTGTCACGTGCTCTGCAGCCAGGCGGCAGGTCTGTTCACGTGAAAAAACCTGAGTCCCCTGTGTGCCAGGCACTGTTCTAGGTACTGCAGGGATGGCAGAGAACAAAGCAGACACTTGTGCCCCTGGGTGTGTGTTCTACTGGGGCCGGCCAACAAGGGACATGTAAACCACAAATAAATTAGGCAATTTTAAGTAGAAAAGATACTGAGAAAACCGTCTAGCAGGAAGGTACATTCTAGGTATCTGTTGCTGCCTGTCAAACCACCCCAGACTAAAGCAGCAATCATCTTACTGCACTCATGAACTCTGCAAGTCAAGTGCAGCCTGGATGCAGAGGATGCCTGCTCGTGGCACCTGCACATCACTGCTTGGGCTTCCTCACAACATGGCAGCAGTGTTCTGCAAGCAGGCGTCCCCACCAGGACACGCCTTTATGACCTAGCTTTGGAAGTCATTTCATGTTCCTTCTGCTGTAGTTACGGCCTGTCCAGATTCCAGGCGCATGAAGATCACCCCCCACCTTTTGATGAGCTGAGACCAAACTCACATGGTCGGAAGAACATGGGGGGAGGGGAAAATGCTGCTGCAAGGCAGGCTGGCAAGGCAGGCTGGCAGCGCAGGCCTCTCTAGGGAGGTGACAGCGATGGCCAAGAGAAGCCAGCTGAGGCCTGGGAGAGTCTGACTGAGGACAGGTAGGGAGTTGGACTTCTGTTCTGATTGCAATGGGGCATCCCCTAGATGACCTCCATATGCCAGGCTCTATTCTAGGTCCTGGGGTAGTGAGGCAAGCAAGACCCAGTCCCAACCTCGGGCCCCATGTCCAGGGGAGACAGAGAAGCAAAAAGGGCAGGCCAGGTTGTATCTGTTGGGGTGCTCTGGGCTGCCAGAGATGGAACACCCAGCTCAGCTCACTTGGCTGAGCGACTCGGGCTGGGAAGCATAGCCAGGTGGGTGGATGTTGGGGAGGGGTGCTTGATGCCAGGAGGCCCTTGGCAAGCTGGACGTGTATTCATTAACCCCTCCCACCCCATTCTACAGAATAAGAACAGAGGTGCAGGGAGGTGAGATCATCACCCACGGCCACAGCTAGCCACGGGGCTGGACTTATACCCGACACCTGGCTCCACAATTCTTGTGCCCTGTTCTGCCTTGGAGAAGGGCATGGGGTCAGAAACAGACCTGGGTGTGGGCAGCCCCAGCTGTGAGCACACCCCACATGCACGGTCTCTGCTGAGGGAGGAGACCCTCCTCTTCTTTAAATGCAGGGCCACCATCAGCCAGGCATCCCCCGAGGACCTGAGAAGTACAAATGAGGCCAGGCGGTCCCATGGAAGGCAAGGAGTCCCAGGGCACCCAGCCCCGCCCTCCTCAGCTGCCTGCGGGGGGTGCCCTTGGGGCCTGGGTCTAAAGTCCAGATACACATCCTATCTAGCATCAGGACTGAACACAGAGAGGACGAAGACTCCATCTAGCAACTAGGGTGCTTCTCCTACTGTGTCCTGTGCTGGAGCCTAGTCCTGATGAAAGTCCAGGAAGCCCGATGCCACCCTTTCAGGCCCGGATCCTGTCCCTGGAGCCCCCGCATCCCAGCCCTCCTTTCCAGGAAGCCCCTGCTGAAGGACCCCCTCGGCCCGTCCCTGCATCCCAGACCCCACCCTGTGGGAGCAAAACGGATGCCCAGAAAGTTGAACCGATTGACCGGTGGGGGAGCTGGGACACAAACCCAGGATGCCAGCTTGGGCCTCAGCCACACCCGCCGCAGATGCTGCCCCCATCCCTGCCAATGCCTGGTGCAGACCCTCCCAAACACACACGGTGGGTTTTTATTAAACTTCCTTGTTAATTGCACAAGTAATGCACCAATACATCTGGAGTGAGTTTTAAAACAAATCCCAGACACCATATCATTTTGCTCATAAATACTTCAGTATACAAATGGGGTTTTAAATAATTTGCTGTTTAAATGATGTTGGTTTCTCCCGTGAGCAACAGAGTCCATGCTTATAGGGTAGCCAAGGCGGAGGCTTCACCCCGTCCCCGCGGCGTCCGCTCTGCCCTCGGTCGGCTCCGTGCCCGGGCCGTGTTTGTGTGTGGGTTCTCCACCATGCAGATTTCATTTCGCACCTTCTCTTCCCTTGAGCAATTCCCCAGTGCTGCTCCCAGCTCGAGAAATATCTGTCCCAAAGGCCTCCTTGGACACCGCTGTTAGGCGCAATTTTTTGCAGCTATAAACACTGCGCTGAACATCTTTGAGCAGGCGGCGCTGTATGGTTTTCGGATCATTCTCAGAGGAGGGGTTCCCAGACCCTGGATTCCGCAATCAAAGCACCGGTCCCCAAATTGCTTTCCAAGAAAACACAAACATTGTTGAAATCCTTGTAAATCATGGTTGTTGGGTCAAGGGGGGTGTGTTCTAATGCAGAGGTCACTCAAGAGGCGGGTAGTGGCAGCACGCAGGAGCTGGTCTCAAAGGCCACCAACACTGCCTTGTCCGTGGAGGTGGCTGAGCACATCCTTCCGCCTTTCCAGCCTCAGTTTCCCCATCTGTCCAGTGGCCATGGGTTTGTGTGTGCGGCCGACCCCCGGAAGATGGCTCTCCAGGCCTCGGTGGAGGCCATCCCCAGCCCCGGAGGGAAGATGCGTCTAGCAGTGCCCAGTCCACTTCCCCACCGGGTGCCTGCTCTGGAGGAGATTCAGAGAGTGCTGGGGAGGGGCCTCCCACCTCAGCAGGGATTGAATTGGGTTTGTTTTCATTCCCCCCTCCCCCTGGGCCTCAGCTCTGCCCCCCAGGGGAGGAAGGCAGGTTTGCAGAACCCAGGCAGGAAAGCAGAAATCTCACGAGTCCAAGGCCCCCAACCTGTATCTCTCCCCCACCTGCTCCTTTCTGGGGGCCAGAGAGGGACTGTCACCTGCCCAAGGACACACAGCATCTCTGCAGCAAAGCACCTCTAGTCTGTGGGTTCTCCCGGCTCTGAGATCCTGTAACAGGATCTAACCCAGCAGCAGCCCCCATTCCTGAGCGGCCTCCGGTGGCAGCACCTGCCAAGGCCCCACCTCTGGGCCCCGTCCTACCCCAGGCAGGGGCGCCCAGCCGCCGTTTCACAGATGAAGAAACTGAGGCTGGGCGGGCCGAGGCGCGCCCTGAGACACCCAGCCGAGCTTCCAACCAACCAGCTGAGCTCCCAACCAACCAGCCGAACCCCAGGCTGCGCTCTCCCCGCCCCTGCCTAAGTGCTGAGGCTCGCCTGCAGGAGTCGGGCGCCAGATGGGATTGAACCCAGCAAGGTGGGAAATCCGGCAGGGGTGGCAGATGGGGAGGCCCTCGCAAGGACGGCGAGGGCCCCGGGCGCAGCCTCCCGTGTGCACCCGGCCGCAGGCCCGCAGCCCCCCAGAGGCGCCGCAGGTGTCAGTCCGTGGTGTGCGGCGCCTTGAGGGGGATCGGAAATGGGCTCAGCGGCACCGCCTCAGGGTAGGAGGCAAATCGCAGAGACCACGCGGCGCGGAACGACCAGGGACGCCCCCTGCGGGCTGCCGGTGGGAGCGCGGACCCCAGCCCATCCCGGACCTCACGCATGTGGACCTCACGCACTGTGGACCTCACCCATCCAGACCCCGCCCACGGACCTCGCCCATCCACACCCCAATCATCCCTGAGCCCGCCCACCGGCAGACTTCGCCCATCCCGACCCGGGCCCATGCCGACCCGGGCCCATCCCGGACCCCTGGCCACCCTAGACCCCGGCCCATCCCAGACCCAACCCACCGCGAACCTCGCCCATCCAGACCCCACCATCCCAGACCCCACCCATCCCAGATCTGGGCCCATCCCAGACCCAGCCCATCCCCGGATCCCCGCTCACCGGCGGACCCTAAAGCTCGCCGCCCCCCTCCGCCCATCCCAGACCCCAAGCATTGCGGACCTTGCCCGTCCAGACCCCACCCATAACAGGCTCCGCCCATCTCAGGCCCCGCCCACCACTGGCCCCACCCATCGCGGACCTCGCCCATCCCTGACCCTACCAGTCGCGGAACCCACCTACCGCAGATCCTGCCCGACCCAGCCCACCTAGGACCTTGGCCTACAACGGACCCTGCTCATCCTGGGCCCAGCCCACCGCAAGCTCGGCCTGTCTCGGACCCCGGCCCATCTCGAATGCCGCCCACTGCAGGGTCCCCAAGCCATCGCGGACCCTACCCACCGCAAGCCCCGCCCACCGCAGACCACCCCCCCCCCCCCCAACATCGGCCCCTCCACCCCCACAACTAACCCATTGCCCACCTCTGACCCCCACCCAGGTAGTCTCAGCTAATGGCCCTGGGACAACTCCAGCACTCTTGTGAGGGTCTCCCCCGCCAGGGTGCCCACTAACATAAACATTTGTGTGCATTTAATTCCATTTTACAAATGCGGAAACTGAGGCCCGGAGCGTTAGATTACATGCCCTGCAAAGTGGGGGGTGGCTGAGACCGCTGTGACCTCAGGCAGCCTATAATGGGATTGCCCCCCAAAAGGGGCCCTGCTGTGTGGGATATGAGATGGTGGGGGAAGGGGGGACAAGGGATTGCAGTCACGTCCTGTGGTGTGACTGTCGGAGCTGGATTTGCAGGGCTGGACCAGCTCACGTGGAGGGGCAGTGTGGATGGTGCAGTGTGGCACGGGTTGCCCTTCCTTTGGACAGGGTAGTGGTGAGGCAGAGGTTGGCATGGAGACCCCACTGAGGACCCCCAGGCCAGGCACAGACACTGCCAGGCTTCCAGGACCCCTCCCCATTGCATCTGCTTCGTCTGCAAGCCGCTCCTGGTGTGGGCAGAGAGGTCCTCGGGGTGGTCTGGGAGTAGAGACAGAAAACCCCGAGGCTCCCACAACCAAGCCCCCTCCCTGCAGAGAGGGGGGCTTGAGAGGTTTGAGATGACAGAGGAGAGGCTGGCAAAGAGCCATGTCCCCTTCCCCTGGCCCCACCTCCTCCCAGGGAGAGACACAGATGGAAAGGGAGAGAAACAGAGAAACCAAGAGAGACATGGGGACCAGATCCCGGAGGGAAATGTGGCTGGACAGGGGCGGAAGGAGGGATAGGAGGGAGGGAGTCAGCAGGGAGAGGTGTTTGGGGGAAGATTTTCAAGTTTTTCCCTGGGGTATTTACACAAAAGATTTTCAATCTTTGTTGAAACCTGCCCATGACTCATCCCACTTCAGCCAGCAGTGACCAGCAAGTGACCCGCAAGTACCCAGGCAGGGTCGTTGGGCTAACCCTCCCTCTCAGCCCCGATGTGGATATGAGCATGGATACCGATATTTCTGCCTCATGCAGGGCTGGGCGCTGGGGAGGGACAAGGCTCCAGCCCAGTCTTGAGAGTCCAGCACAGCCAAGCCAGCCAGCTACACTGGGCCCCGACAGAGCTTCCAGCACCCAGCCTCTGGAGACTCTAGGAAGTTCTCAGCCTGACTTTTTTTTTTTGTCTTGCTTTGTTTTTTGAGAAGGGATCTATCTTGCTCTGTCACCCAAGCTGGAGTGCAGTGTGGAGTGATCACGGCTCACTGCAGCCCCCAACTCCTGAGCTCAGGTGATCCTTCCACCTCTGCCTCCTGCGTAGATGGGACCACAGGTGCACACCACCATGCCCTGTTAATTTTTTTTTATTTTTTGAAATGATTTGCAGAGATGGTGTCTCACTATGTTGTCCAGGCTGGTCTCAAACTCCTGGGCTCAAGCAATCCTCCTGCTTCAGCCTCCCAAAATGCTGGGATAGCAGGCATGAGCCCCTGCACCTGACCAGCCAGCAGTTCATGGGACACTCTCTGACGGAGCCTCTCCAGGTGGCCAGCACCCCCACCTCCTTACAGACCAATGTTGCCTATCAGTTTGCAATGTTTTGAAAGGATAAATCCCATGTTGGGGAAATGGCTATGCTGCGGTAAGCTGGCATGGCCTTTCTGGAGGGCACCTGGGTTATGTGCTTTGGCAGGCTCAGAGGTGCTTACACCCTCAGCCTACGAGCATGAATGCAGTATCCACCCCGAGACAATAAATATGGAAAGCAAAGTGGTGGCTTCAGGGATGTTCACCGCAATGTCGTTTCCCACAGTCAAAGGCTGGAAATCACCTTGCAGCCCACTGGGGGACTTGGGTAAGTAAATGGCGGCCGTGCAACCAGCAGGCCCCCAACTCGATGCTACAGGAGAATTCCTCGTGGCACAGGAGACGCCTCATCGTTACCGTTGAGGGAGAGCGCAGGTCATGAACTGGCAGAAGATCCAGACTTTGTGGAAAGGAAAAAATGGATATGTGTGTGCACAGAAAAAGCTCTGAATGTATCACTGCTGGGAGTGTAAAGGGGTGCAGCCACTGAAGAAAACAGCCTGCTGGCTTCTCAAAAAATTCAACTCATCCGCCTGAGCCTCCCAAAGTGCCGGGATTACAGGGTGTGGTGGTTCACACCTGTAATCCTGGCACTTTGGGAGGCTGAGGCGGGTGGATCACCTGAGCTCAGGAGCTGGGTGCTGCAGTGAGCCATGATTGCTTCACTGCACTCCAGCTTGGGTGACAGAGCAAGACAGACCCTTTCTCAAACTCCTGAGGTCAGGAGTTGGAGACCAGCCTGGCCAACATGGCGAAACCCCATCTCTACTACAAATAGAAAAGTTAGCACTGGGCGTGGTGGTGGGCACCTGTAGTCCCAGCTACTCCAAAGGCTGGGACAGGAGAATTGCTTGAACCTGGGAGGCAGAGGTTGCAGTGAGCTGAAATCATGCCACTGTACTCCGGCCTGGGTGACAAAGTGAGACTCCGTCTCAAAAAAAAAAAAAGTCTCTAGAGCAGTCAAATTCATAGAGACAAAATAGGGGGTGCCAGGGGCTGTGGAGGGGGGTGAGTATTTCATGGGGACGAAGTTTCGTTTGGGAAGATGGAGCGTTCCGAAGATGATGGGGGTGACACTGCACAATGCTGTGAATGCACTACATGCCACTAAAGATAAATGATGAAGGTAAAATATGTAAATGCCTCCCCTTCCATGGCGTGGCAGGTGTCTCTGATCGGCCATGGCACCTTTTCTGACAAAGCCTCATGAACCAGTTCCCTACAGCTGCTGTGACAAAGTACCCCAAACTTAGCAACCTGAAACAACACACATTTAGTTTCTCTCAGCTTGGCAGGCCAGAGCCTAAAGTGAGTGGGCAGGCTCCTTGTAGAGGCTGCGGGGAGGACCTGTTTCCTGACCCTTGCCAGCCCAGGAGGCCGCCTGCATGCCTCAGCTCCCGGCCCCTTCCTCCCCTTCGAAGCCAGCAGCGCCAGGCCTAAGAGCCTCTGACCTCCCCTCCCGCTCTTACAAGGACACTTGCGGTGACATCAGTTCCCCCCGGGCAGTCCAGGACCCTCCGCTCACATCTGCAGCCCCTTTGCCAGGTCAGGTGATAGAGGCACATGTTCTAGGGACCAGGATGTCGACGTCTTTGGGTCATTATTCAGCAGCCCAGCCCTGGATCTGCCCCCACCTGGTCATAGCATGTGTGTTCTGATGTCCAACCACATGTGACCCCACGCTGTGCTTGGAGAGTGCGCGCGCAGGGACAGTCTGTTTCTTGTATACCTTCTGAAACATCTAAGTTTTTCAATGAATAAATTCTTTTGTTTCTCTTACAATCAGATAGGTGCTGGACGAATGATGGTGGATAGAGATGACAGGGAAGTAGATGTGTATGGATGAGAGATACAGAATAATCACAGATGACGGATAGATGTGGATAGTGTGGAGATAGAAATGTTGATAGACTGGCAGATAGATGACAGACAATAAATGACAGATGATAGTAAATGATCCATAGATGGTAGATGGCGAGATAAAAAGATGATAGGTTATAGATGACAGGTGGATGGATAGATGATAGACAGATGACAGATGAATATGGATGGGTGACAGAAAGATGACAGAGTGATAGGAGGTAGATGGATAGAAGGATAATGCATAGATACACAGATACATAGATACACAGATAGATGATCGATTATACATGACTGACAGGTAGCTGGCAGAAAGACAAATAGATGATTGATAGGTTGGATGGTAGACAGGTGGATGAAGGGAAAAATGATAAAAAGATGGTAGATGACAGATAGATAATAGATGACAGATAAATGACAGCTGATAATCAATAGATGACAGCTAGAAAGATGACAGATTACAGATGACTGATAGGTATGATAGAGAGACGACTGATAGATTCAATGACAGTTGAATGGATGGATACATGATTAGATGACAGACGAAGATGGATGGATAGATGACAGAAAGAAGGTAGGTAAATAAGAGATACAGGTGATGGATGGGTGGACGGACGGATGGACGGATGATAGAAAGATGGTATATTGACAGATGCTAGACGGCTGGATGGATAGATGAAAGGAAGAGAAGATAAATGATTGGTAGATAGATAGTAGCTAGGTAGATGACAGGTTGATTGACACACACATGATTGATGGATAGATACTGGAAAGACAACAGACATGATAGATCGCAGACAGGTAGGTAGGTTCTGGGTATGCTGAATGCTGCCCCGCAGCATTGTCTCCGCGGAGTTTGGGTGGAGACAGAGAGTAAGGGAGGGGTCAGGGCGTGCCCCTCGGGGGGACACAGGCAGCAGGAGAGAGAATGGGGGCAAGGCCAGGGTGCCCAGACAGCAGCAAGCGTGGCCATGGGAAGAAGAGGCTGGGCCAGGAGGGGACCGAGGGAAAAAGGGCTGTGTGAGGCAGGGCCGAGCTGGTTAGTGGGGGACCTTCCTGTCCTAAGTCCAGGGTTCTGGTGAGCTGGGGTAAGCTGAGCCCCAGAATGCAGCAGGAGGCAGTGTGGGTGCCCAGCGGGTCCTCTCCGCCTCTTCTCTGTTCATTCTCAGAGCCACCGCCCCCATTTACAGAAGAGGCTCAGAGGGGCGCCTCACCGGGCTGACGCAGAGGGACAGGGCTGAGCCAGGACACCAGCCAGTGCAGCCCTGGGCTCTCCCAGAGACAGGAGGGCTTTTGGGACGTGGAGGGGACAGGTGCCTCTTGAGAAGTGGCCAGGATGGAGGTAGAAATGTCTTCAAACGCAGCTGGACTCGGGGGGCTCACACCTGTAATCCCAACACTTTGGGAGGCAGAGGCAGGAGGATCACTTGAGCCCTGAGTTTGAGACCAGCTGGGGCAACATAGTGAGAAACCCCACATCTCTATAAAAAGTTTATTAGAAAAATAAAATAAAATTAGGTGCAGTGGTGCACATCTACAGCCCCAGCTACTCGAGAGGCTGAGGTGGGAGGATTGCTTGAATCTGCGAGTTTGAGGCTACAGTGAGCCGTGATCACATCAGGCATTTCAGCCTGGGCAATAGAGCGAGACCCTGTCTCTAAAACATTTTTTTTAATAATACATTTTTTAAAAGAAATATCTTCAAACAGCATGTGCTGGGAGGAGCCAGGAGGTGCATTTGGGATCCCAGAGGCACCTGCCTGCCTGGGGCAGCTCATGGGGTCTGGGACCAGCCCTGAGTATGGGGTTCCAGGCTCTGTCCCCCAAATCCCAGGATGCGGCAAGCCTGCGGCAGCGGGGGTCACCATTTGTCAGGAATTCAATTAGGTGGGAGAGTCGTTATTAATTTTATAGGTTTTCCTGGTTGGAGGAGGCTGTGCTGGGGGTGAGATCCGGGGGCCGCCTCTTCCCTCCCAGCCTGAGGTCAGCCCACAGAGGCGACGTGATGGCACTAGTCAAGGTATTAATGAGATGCCTCTAGGTGCAAATAATAGTTTAATAGGTGTTACTTAACAGAGGCACACGCACCTCCCGCACACCCAGATGGCCCGCTGCGCCCAGCCTCCCCGCCTTGTTAGAATAAGTAATTAGAGTGTACGAACACTCGCTTTGACACTTTAATAAAGTGTCAGCCATCACCAAGTTGGTATTTAATAATATAAAATTAAATATTTATTACATTTTTGGTATGCATTGTACTTAAAACACATTCATCCCCCCACTTGCCACCCCCCTCCCAGCCCCGCAAGGCTGTAAACCCAGGGGTGCCCGCTTCTCACCTCTCAGAAGCCACGACTTGGCGAGACGAGGTTGATAATGGGATGTGTGCGGTGGGAGAGGGGAGAGACCCCAGAGGCACCCGGGGGGAGGAAGACAGGCAAGAGCCAGCCAAGGGGGGACAGAAGGGAGAGAGATGGCCCGTGGGGTGGCTGGAAGGCATGTGGGCGGAGGCGCCTCTGCACATGAGACCCATCTTTGTTTCTCTGCTTTCCTGTGCTTCCTGTTTTCAGCAACTCAAGGCTCTGCCTCCCACTTCCAGCTTCTGTTGCTGCTTCTTTCTTTCTTTCTTTCTTTTTTTTTTTTTGAGACAGGGTCTCCCTCTGTTACCCAGGTTGGAATACAGTGACGCCATCAGAGCTCACTGCAGCCTCAACCTCCTGGGCTCAAAAGATCCTCCCGCCTTGGCCTCCTGAGTAACTGGAAGTACAGGTACACCATCAGGCCCGGCGAATTTTAAAATATTTTTGTAGAAACAGGGTCTTGCTATGCTGCCCAGGCTGATCTCAAATCCCTGGGCTCAAGCAATCCTCTCACCCTGATGTCCCAAAGTGGTGGGATTACACATCTCCAGCTATTTATTTATTTGAGACAGAGGCTTGCTCTGTCGCCCTGGCTGGAGTGCAGTGGTGCGATCATGGTTCACTGCAGCCTCGACCTCCCAGGCTCAAGCGATTCTCCCACCTCAGCCTCCTGACTACCTGGCACTACAGGCACGTACCACCATGCCCAACTAAGTTTTGTGTTTTTTTGTAGAGATGAGGTCTCACTGTGTTTCCCAGGCTGGTCTCAAACTCCTGGGCTCAAGCAATCCTCCTGCCTCGGCCTCCCAAAGTGCTGGGATCATAGGCATGAGCTCTGGCGCCCAGCCCACATTTCCAGCTTCTGCTCATTAGAATGTGAATTGCCACTGAGCCCCTGCCAAGCCAATCCCAAGCTAAGCGTGGACCCGGGACCCCAGGACGGGGGGGCCCAGGTGCTCACCCACTGGATAATGGGCAGGTGTAATCGGGGGTGAGAAAGACCCCAGAGCAGCTCCAGCTCCCACCGCCCCAGTGACCAGCACGGATTGTCCCATGGATTTGGTGGGGGCCGTGGGCACTGGGAGGCACGCTGTGTGTTCCACAAGATGCAAAAACACAGAAAGGCTGAGAAGCTCCCAGAGGCTGTGGCCCTCCAAAGCGGAAGCCTCTTCTCCTTCCTTCCTTCCTCCCCTGCACCCCCAGGCCCTGCAGCTGCTATCAAAACATTTTTTTCCTGACTACAAAAGATTTTTTTAAAGTTAAGTGTAAAAAGTGACCAGGTGCGGTGGCTCACACCTGTAATCCCAGCACTTTGGGAGGCTGAGGTGGGCAGATCACCTGAGGTTGGGAGCTCAAGACCAGCCTGACCAATGTGGTGAAACCCTGTCTTTACTAAAAATACAAAAAATTAGCCGGGCGTGGTGGCACATGCCTGTGATCCCAGCTACTCCAGGAGGCTGAGACAGGATTGTTGCTTGAACCCGGGAGGCGGAGGTTGCAGTGAGCCAAGATCACATCACTGCACTCCAGCCTGGGCGATAAGAGGGAAACTCTGTCTCAAAAAAAAAAAAGCAGGGGACGGGGGGCGGGTGAAAGCAGAGAAGGGGAAGATGCATGGGTAAAATGCCTGCATCTGAGAGTGCTGCCGTGTTCACCCCAGAGCAGGAAGCTTCAGGTTGCAGGAGGAGGGCTGGGCACAGATCGTGGGGAGGGTCCACGGGTTCCACGGGTCCCATGCAGCGTCACCTGGCTGGGAAATGTCAGGCCACCGGACGCCAATGCCCCCGTCCTCGGCCCCTAGACCAGAGGAGCCGAACGCAGCTCTCCGGGCAGGATCACGTGTCATGGTGCCACGGGTGTTCTCCGTATGTGCGCAATAAAGATGGCCACCCAGAGCAGCCAGAGGTGGAATTAACCCAAACACTCACCCATGGGAGAGTGGATGAGCGACCAGGTGGTAAAGTACTATGCAGCCATGAAAAGCACAGCTCTCAAGGACAGACCCTACAGAACTAACCCTGAGCCAAGGAGCCAGCCTCTCGGGGGACCCCACGCATGGCACTCTGGGACTGGTTAGTTCACAGATGGTGGTGAGAGCCGGTTGTCTTCCAGGCTTTTCCGACATATGACAAGGGCTTGGCCCAAAGCCTCCCTTCTGGATCCTTGGCTCAGGGTTGGGTCTGTAGGGTCAGTCCTTGAGAGCTGTGCTTTGAGGCAGCCCTGCCCCTACCCTCAGTTGCACCAGACATAACTGCCTCCCTGTGGGCATCACCCACGAGGTAGGCAGGGGTCCCTACCTCAGGGAGTCATGCAGAGAAGGGCCCTCAGCCCCGCTCCATCCTTCTCTGCTGCTGTCTCCTCCCCCTGCCCAGCAGGAACAGTCTCTACCCCCATCATCTGCCTCAGCATGGACAGCCCCCCTGCTCCATCCCTTTCTCCTAGGGGGTGGCCTGCGGCGGAGCCAGACGCCAGCTCTGCCGAGGAGGGATGGGGGCATCTCGGTGCCTCGTCCCCGCCCAGTCCCTGCTGCCTCCATGTCCGGACCCCCAGCTTCTGCAGATGGGAGGCCGCACTGGGCCACGTGGGAGCCCGAGGCCAAGAGGACCGTCAGGGACCAGTTCCATCACCGTGGAGCATTTGATATTTTGCTCATCGTGGATGTTTACAATGAATTTTGAAAACTTTAAAGATTGGACCCAAGCCCTGCTGAGTCCGAGGCCAGGTCGGGCACAGGGGAGCAGGAGTCAGGGCTGTACCCTCCCCAGAGGCCGAGGAGCCTGGCAGGCCAGGCTGGTGCAGGGGGCATGGTTCCGAGGACAGCTGAGCCCACACGGTGGCACCGCCCAGCGGGACACGGCCGAGGCACCTGGTCCAGCCCTGGGCTCTCCTCTCCCTCCCTGTCTCTCCTCTCTCTCCTGGTCTCTCTCTGCCTCTCTCTCCTTGTCTCTGTCTTTCTCTGTGTCTGTCTCTGTCTCTCTCTGTCTCTCCCTGCCTCTGTGTCTGTTTCTCTCTCTCTCTCTCTATCTCTCTCCCTGTCTCTGTCTCTGCTTCTCTCCCTATCTCTCATCTCTGTCTCTCTGTGTGCCTGTCTTTCTGTCTGTCTCTCCCTGTCTCTCTCCCTGTTTGTCTCTGTCTCTCATCTGTGTCTCTCTTTGTCTCTCCCTCTGTGTGTGTCTCCCTGTCTCTCTCTGTCTCTGTGTCTCTATCTCTGTGTCTCTCTGTCTCTTCCTCTGTCTCTCTCCGTCTCATGTCTCTCTCTGTCTCTCTCCTTGTCTCTCTCTGTCTCAGTCTTCTGTCTCTCTCTGTCTCTGTCTCCCTGTCTCTCTCTTCCCATCTCCTCTCTGATGTTTGTGGCTGGACCCCTGTGAGCCCCATGCTCAGGGACAGGACCTGCTAACCTCATTGACCACCTCCTGCCCCCGCCTGCCCCGGGCACCTCATGCGCACCGCCTCACCCCTTCTTACAGCAGCTCTGCCACCTGGGGGTCCTCATATCCCTTTTGCAGACAGGGAAATGGAGGCTGTGGTGGGAGCTGTGACATCCTGCCCCGGCAGGGTGGGTAGAAGGTGGGTGACTGCCCCAGACCCGTCTCTTGGCCACCAGCTCCCTGGGTCCCATTCCCCACCCATGAGCCCAAATCCAATGCTCCTGGACACGGGTGTGGCTGTAGCAGGTGGGCAGGCTGGGGCAGGGCAGGCTGGGAGCCGTGGTCACCTGGCTGTTAGCACTCCCTGGGCTGGCGCTTGTGGATAGGAAGTTGGGTGGGGTGAAGTCACAGGCCAGCACTGGCAGAGGGAGGAGGGAGGGAGGAGGGAGGGAGGGAAGTGGGAGGAGGGAGGGAGGAGGGAAGGAGGAGGGAGGAGGGAGGGAGGAGATGGGGGGAGGGAGGGGGAGAGGGAGGGAGGAGGGAGGGAGGAGGGAGGAGGGAGGGAGGAGGGGGGAGGGAGGGGGGGAGGGAGGAGGGAGAGAGGTCCTGGCCCCAGCCCAGGCCCAACTGCTGACTGTCACACACACTCCACCTGTGGGAGACAAATAAGGTTCGGGCGACCCTTCTCCGACTGGGAGGAGGCCATAGGGTTCTCTCCGACAGAGGAGACCAAGCTCCAAGCCTGGAATCCAGTGAGGTGGGGAGGGCTCCAGTCCTGGGGACCACTCGACCCTGCTCCACCTGCCAGCTGGGAGCCCAAACGGACCCCTGGCCTCCTCCTGCCTCAGGTCTTGGTCGGGGGAACCTCCTGCGGGCCGCTCAGGACTCCCACCTCAGCAGTGTGCCTGGGCCGCTGTGTCCGGCTTCATGATTGGGACCTGAGGGTCCCGGCCTTGCAGACCTCAACATTTTGTGGATGTGCAGCTGTGTGGCTTGTTGTCAGTCTACATGGCCAGGGTGGGGACTCTTCCCTGCCTGGCGCTGGAGGGGTCTATGCACAGGGCCCTGCGTAGATTTCAGATGCCTGGGGGTGTGAACCTAGGAAGGGACACCCGCTACAGAAGTTCCCACCCTGCCCTGCAGCCTCTGGGACATGGCGGGTCACCCTCAGAGCCCCCTATGCCTCGGGGGAGCCGGGGAGAGGAAGCTGGGGGGACAGAGGGGGACCCCCTAGTCACCAGAGGGCTAGGTGACTACAGAGACCCTGCCTCATCTGCCCCTCAGGCATGATGGGAAAAGGACGCTTATGACTGCCCTTGGCTGAGAAGGGACTCAGAACCACCTCCCTCAACAGTGCTCTGACGGCCGGGCTCATAGCGGTCATACAGATCCCCTCAGGGGCTCCTGAGAGCTGGCGCGGAGGCCGGCAGGTGGATACACCGTTCACCTGAACACCTGCTCTGTGTCTGCGGCCGCGAAATTGGGACCCGCTGTTTCTCTCTTGACTCACTCGGCCCAAAAACTCTGCCATTGGGGCTCCACCTTCAGGGTCCTGCTCCAGGCCTGTACTGCGACCTCCCCTCTCCCCACAGGAAGCCCCCAACCCCACCTCCCTGGGCACTGATGGGTCGGGAGACAGAGTGACAGCCTCTCCTCTGGGGCCAACGTGTGTGGCCCCGACTTGGGGCCTTCAGGGTCCGGCTGGGGGTGGGGGAGACCTCAGGAGACCTCAGGGGTCCTGCGGCCACCCCCGGTCTCTGCAACTCCATGAAAGGGGCTCTCCCAACCTCCAGCCATGCCTGACACAGCCTCCTTCCCCCCGTGCCTGGGGAGCCAGTCCCCAGAGCCACCCTCTGCTAGGGATGGTCCCTGAGTCCCGTTGCCAGGCAACCGCCCTGTGCGCGCACCCGGGCAACTGCCATCCTGCGTCTGGCCGGGGTTCAGTGTTTCCACCGCTTCAGCGCCAGTCCCCAGAGCAGCACCCAGCTCAGGGCCCAGCCAGCCCTCCCGGCCACAGCACCCGGGCAGTGGGGCCTCAGTCCTCTCACCTCACGTCAGCTGCCTGGGCTAGAGTCCAGGGAGACTGATGGGGGCTCTCCTCCCCCAGGCTGCTGACAGGCCTGGGTCACTGGGGTGGGCAATGGTGGCCTGGTCCGGGAGCCGGGCACGGTGCTCGAGGCCACCTTGGTTGGCCCTGTGAGCCTTACCCTACCAAGGACAAGGCAGGTGCCGTGGTCCCCTCCAAGGGCAGGGGTGCTCGGCCTGCTCTGCCGTCCTTCAGCGTGGAGGCTTTGCACACCGTGAAACTGCCCCCGGCTGGTGCCCCAGGTCTCAGCAGCTGTGGAAGCCACGTCTGAGAAATTGTACAAACAGCCCCAGCTGCATCCCCCATCAAAATTGGTTTCAAAGAGCAATTAGCACTTCATTAATAATCAATGAGGTGCCAATTTACACATCGCCCAAGAACAAATTGCCGATTCAGTTTGGCCAGGACAGGGGGGGGCACTGGTGCCAGCCCAGGAGTGTTGAGGAGAGTCCCAGTGTGGCAGGAGGGGTGCTGGGCTCCCTCGGTGGTGGTGCGGTGGGAGGGCAGGTGGGGGATGCGGAAATGTGCCTGTGAATGAATTGATGCCTCCCACTGTGGGGGGGTGGGGGACAGGTGTCTGCAGAGGCCCCATCTCATCCGCCCCCTCAGGCATGATGGAAAAGGAAGCTTGCAACTGACTTTAGCCAAGGCAGAACCCAAAACCACCTCCCGGCCCAGCACCGTGGCTCACACCTGTAATCCCAGCACTTTGGGAAGCCGAGGCAGGTGGATCGCCTGAGATCAGAAGTTTGAGACTAGCCTGGGCAAGAAACCCCGTCTCTACTAAAAATATAAAAATTAGCCAGTTTGGTGGCAGGCGCCTATAATCTCAGCAACTCGGGAGGCTGAGGCAGGAGAATCGCTTGAACCCAGGAGGCAGAGGTTGCAGTGAGCCCAGATTGCACCACTGTACTCCAGCCTGGGCAACAGAGCAAGACTCTGTTTAAAAAAAAAGAAAAAAACAGCCACCCTCTCTCAACAGTATCCCTCTGATAGGCCAGCTCAGGGCTGTCATATGTCACTTCTGAGTTGCATTCGGATGCCCTCAGAGGCTGTTGAGAGCAGGCACGGCAGCTGGCAGGTAGACACACCGTCCCACTTCATAGCGAGGGGGAGCTGGGCTTGAGCTCAGACAACCGGGCCATCACGCCAGCATCCTGCCATGCAGCACGGTGGCCCTCACTGTGTCCCCATCCCATCTCTGTGTATGACCCCTTTCCTAGCACCCAGCAGCTGCCGTCTCAGTCAAGGAAGACTTCTCGGAGGAGGAAGAGGTCTGGTCAGAGGACTGCTTTTACCTCTGCTCCCCCACAGACCACGCCTTTGCCACTGCTGTCCCCCTGCCTGGTGTGCCCTCCCCCAGCTCAGCTCAGGTTTCCTGGACGACTTCTCCACGCTGCCCCCCTGGCCCCCTCTCTGTCCGGCTGGTTCCTCACCATGTGGACACCCATCTAGGAGGTGGTTCCTCTCACCAGCCCTGGTGAGTAAATGCAGCGTGATGTACTCCTTCACATGGGAGAAAGTTCTGCTGCTGGCCAGGGCGGAGGCCAGCTGGAGACCCAGTGCGGCTGACTTAGAGAGTAGCGACCGCTGTCACGGTGAACTGTTCCATGACTGGGGACCGGCGCCTGAGGGGGAGAGGGCTCCTAGCTGGGGAATAGTCTGTGCAAAGCCCCTTAGCAGAGACACTGGAGCCTCAGGGCATGCAGGTGGGTGGATCCGGGTAGTCAGGGGAGAGGGGGTGGGAGAGAGGTCACCTGAGAACAGGTGCGGGGTTCTTCTGGGGTCTTAGGCAAGGGATGCAGTGTGTGGCCTGGGGTCCACGGGCTGCCATGCGAGGCTGGCTGGGAAGGGATACGGAAGGGTCGTGGAGGGATCTCAGTGTCACAGTGGGGAGCTGAGGGTCACGGGAGCCCAGGTGGCATGGCCGTGGGTGGACAGAGACGGGGCAGGGGCAGCGCCGGCGTTCTCAGCGCCCCAGGATGTCGTTAGCGGGTAAGGAGACTCCCAGCTGCGGCCACACAGGACTTCTCTGGTTCCACCCTGGTCCTGGCCCCCGCACAGCCTCCCGTCTGCACCCACCACCCTCACTGAGAGATTGAATTTACAACGTACTCTAACACATTTAAATCCATTTATTGCAAAATTACTTTTCAATAATTACATCACCGTGCCGACTGCGTTGCACAATGAAATTAGCATGAGAGATATTAGAAAGAATATAAAATTATAAGAAATATTGAAATACCTCTTTCCCGTCTGTCTTCATGAGGTCCCGTAGCTTAACTCGGAAGCGGGTGGATGTCGTGGATGAGACTGGAATACACAGAGTGTAATTTTATGATGTCTTTTGTATAAATTAATTATAACTGTGATAGCAGCTTTGCATTATTGGGTTGAAATTTCCCTCCCGTTGAGCCTATTAGGGGAGAATTAGTGGTCCCGAGCCCCTCCAGGGCCATACCAAGGAGAGTGGGGGAGGGACAGGAAGACAGACCTGGGCTTTGAGTTCAAATCTTGGCCCTGCTGTGTGTCTTCAGAAAAGGCACTTAACTTTTCTGAGCCTGTTAAAAAAAAAAAATATCCAGGCCAGGCATAGTGGCTCACTCCTGTAATCCCAGCACTTTGGGAGGTTGAGGCAGGCAGATCGCTTGAGCCCAGGAGTTGGAGACCAGCCTGAGCAACACAGGGAGACTTCATCTCTACAAAATTAGCTGGGTGTAGTGGTGCAAGGCCTGTAGTCCCAGATACTTGGGAGGCTGCGGTGGGAGAATTGTTTGAGCCCAAGAGGTCAAGACTGCAGTGAGCCAAGGCTGCACCATTACATTTCAGCCTGCGTGACAGAGCAAGACCATGTAGAGAGAGAGAGAAGAGAGAGACAGAGAGAGAGAGAAACCCCAGGGTTGGCTGGGCGCGGTGGCTCACGCATGTAATCCCAGCACTTTGGGAGGCCAAGGCAGGTGGATCACCTGAAGTCAGGAGTTCGACACCAGCCTGGCCAAGAGGGTGAAACCTGTCTCTACTAAAAATACAAAAATCAGCTGGGCGTGGTGGCATGTGCCCGTAATCCCAGCCACTTGGGAGGCTGAGGCAGGAGAGTTACTTGAACCCAGGAAGTGGAGGTTGCAGTGAACCAAGATTGTGCCATTGCGCTCCAGCCTGGATGACAAGGGAGAAACTCTGTCTCAAAAGGAAGGAAGGAAGGTAGGTAGGTCCTGGGGTACTGCCCACCTGCCCTTTGCTCCGCCTGCTCTCTGACTAGCACTGCCCAACTCTGGTACTTTGCACCCGCTGTCTGTGCCCACGGGCATGTCCCAGTCCATGTATGTGAAAACATTCACAGCCTTCCTCCTGGCCATGGGCACAGGGGCTGACGTGGTGCACAGAGCCTACCGGCTGGACGTGACAATGCCTGAAAACCCACCAAAGTCTGGAGAACTCAAAAGGGAGCTTTAGGGACTGAAAGAGACAGCATAAAACTAAATTTCTCAGCAGTAGAAACTTAAATACAACTATCCCAGCCTCAACCACTGGGCTCAAGTGATCCTCCCTTCTCAGCCTCCCAAAGTGTTGGGATTTCAGGCATGAGCCACTGCACCCAGTCATAAGTCTTAAGTACGTATTTTTTTAAATTTTTTCAATCACATGATAGTAAAATGAATTAAATGTGTATTTCTTAATTTATTGAGCCAAACTACTTGTCCCTAATCACCTAGTCCAATGCTAACTGCAGGAGGAGGTGCTTGGTAGATATTAACTGATACATTGAAGCTTCATTATAGTTTGGTGAATGTATCTTGAAAACTGTCACAGTGCATCCCTTAGTTTCCTGAATGTGGTTTGGAAGATATTTAGTCTTGGGTATCACATGAGATAGAGTATTTGCAAGGATGTGATATGGGTTGCCTTGATTCCATATAAATCAACAGTGAAAATCATTTTCAAATTAAACACAAATAAAAACAAAAGCCACAGCAATCCTAATGCTTGGCCATCTCGCTGGAGGATGAGTCTGAAGCATTGGTGTAGTAGTGACCTATGCTGTGTAACAAATAGCACCAAAACTTAGTGCTGAGACAACAGTAAATGTTGATTAGTACTGGAGGTGTCTGAGTGTTGAGAATGTGGGAGACGCTTGATCAGGTGGCCCTGGCTTAAGGCTCTCATGAGGCTATAGTCAGGAGTCTGCTGGGACTGCCTCATCTGAAGGCTCAACCAGAGAAGGAGGATCCCTATCTAGGTGGCCCTCACGTCCTGCTGGCTGTTGACTGGAGGCCTCAGCACTCCCTGCTTGGGCCTCTTCAGAAGGCTGCTTGGGGTTTCACATGACACGGTGGCTTCCCTAGAACAAGTGACCCTAAGACCAAGGTGGAAGCTGCAGTGCCTCTGTGACCTGCACCTGAAGTCACAGCCATCGCCTCTCCTGGTGTCCTGTGGTCCCATGGACCAGCCCTGATTCACATATGCAAGGGGCTGCAGAAAGCTGTGAAGATGCTTGGAAGTAGTAAACCTGGGTCACCTTCTGGCCTGCACCTGCCCTGTCTGCAGAACCCAGGATGAGTGAGCCCCAAAGGGGCATCCATAGGAAAAGCTGGTGCCTGTATTTCCTTTCCAGTCAATGTAGTTTGGATAACTGTCCCCTCCAAACCTCATGGTGAAATGTGAGCTCCAGTGTTGGAGGTGGGGCCTGGTGGGAGGTGTTTGGGTTATGGGGGAGAGATCCCTTGTGAATGGCAGGTGTCCTCCCCACAGTAATGAGTGGGTTCTCGCTTTCTGAGTTCACGTGAGATCTGATTGTTTAAAGGAGCCTGGCACCTCCTCGCTCCGTCTCACGCTTGCTGCCTCTCTGGCCATGTGACGCACTGGCTCCACGTCACCTTCCACCATGATTGGAAGCCCCCTGAGGCTTCATCAGAAGCAGATGCTGGCACCGTGCTTCCTGTACAGCCTGCAGGACTGTGAGCCAAATTGTTGGAAACAGATGCCCAGTGCCACAAAGAAAACTCAGCACTGAGACAAAGGATCTTTCAGCAATGCAATTTTTACTCCCTGGGCTGCAGGAAGGGTACTCTCGCTAGCCATTTTGCCGCAAGAGTACAATGAACAGAGGAAAACAGACATGTTTATCCCTTATACATTTGGGGTTGTCCTTACTGCTGTGTCTGATCTCCATTGGTTGGAGCCAGACCTCACAATGTAAACTAAAACCTGATTGGCTAATAACTTAAAACTTTTCTAAATAGGTAAAGGCAATGGAGAACAAAGGGAAAGAGGAAGTCCAAATAAGGAAGGGGCATAGGCTGCGATCTGGGACATGCCTGTGAGCACGTCCAGCACAGATATCTTGGTTAAAGTACAAGGACATAGAATGTACTACGTGCCTGTAAGCATGGCATGTCTAACAGCTACATAGGATAGGGCTTAACAAACTTATTAGCACACTTATTCTTTCACAAGAAAGGAGACTTTGAAAAGGAACTTTTCTACTCCTGCACAAATAAACCTCTTTTCTTTGTGAATTATCCAGCCTTGGGTATTTCTTTATAGCAATGCAGTGGTATAGCAGTGAGATGACCATGAAAGGGGGAGTATATCACCTTGTGTATCTTTCACCCCCCCATTTAAAATAAATGACAAAAGATACACATGGACACTCGTGGTGCTGGCATCCAGGGAAGACCAATTGCGCCTTCCAAGTGGGGACGGAGCCAGGGTGCCCCCCCGGGAACCAAGGGCTGGAGTGGCAGAGCAGGCTGGTGCCAGCAGGCAGGAGGCAGGGCTGGCAGAGGTCTGGGCCTCCACCGATGTGCCTGCTGTGAGCCCACTGTCACCACTGCAGAGCAGGGCTTGGGGTGCCCGGCGGATCTGAAGGGCCAGTCATTTCTGGAGTCTCTTTGACTCCCCAAAATTATGAGGAACTGAAGGGAGGCATAGGAATGCTAGAAACAGCCTGAGGGCCACACATAGCACTGCCCGCCTCTCGGAGGCCTGCACTTCTTGAGGTTCTCCGTGATGGGGGTTTGGCAGTATCCACTGAGAGCCGGAAGTGGGTCCTATGAGTGAGATTGAGGTGGGCGTGCCCCACTTCAATCACCCTGGGGCAGATGAAACTGACCGATTCTCAGGAGCCCACGAGGGCAGGGCTGGGGCCTACAGGGTGCCTGGGCTCCGTGGTGGAGAGTGGGTCCCGCGTCCTTGCAGCCGTGTTAGGACCACCAGCAAGCGTTCCTTGCCTCCGGATCTCAGATTTTCCCCTTGGCAGCCAAATATTGCTCAGCAAGTGAAAGGAGAACTCGGCCCTCTCAACAGGGCCTGGGTCCAGCCAGAGGGATCCCCGTGGGCCTGGCAGTGAAGAAAGATGTGACCACAGTCCTCTGAGCCAGGGACCAGGTTGCCAGGCCAGGACCAGGTGGAGGGCAGAAATCAGCGCCCTCTCGCTGAGGCTGAAGAGAACTGGGGGCTTGGATTCAGGGTAGGGGGCACGGTGTGGCCACAGGGGGAGGTTGGCAGCCCCTCAACGTGGTGGCAGTGGAGGGGCTTAGGAGCAGAAGCCTGAGGGGGCATCTTGGCAAGCCAGCCCTACTGCGTGCTGGGAGCAGATGCCCCAAGAGGGGTCAGTTCTTTTCAACATAGCTCCCTCCCGTGCCTGAGTACCACAACCGGGCCTGGGTTGGGTTCATATAGGAGGGTGGTAGCCATGCTTAGGCAAAGTGATCCAATGGGAAAGCAGACAGAGGAGGGCAGAGACAGTGAGGGAACCAATGAGGGGGGCCCCCCAACATGGGCAGGGGGCAGAGAGTGGGCAGCCAGGATGTACTCGAGCCCCACTCAACCTTCTCCTGGACCCCCCCAACACCTGGCACAGAACGTGTCCCAGGTGTGGGCTTCCTGAGCAGATAGGAGGGGACCCCAACTGAGGGGGAGGACACCCCCCGAAAGCAGGGGGCCAGAGTGCAGGGTGGTTCCTGCAGGGAGCAGTCTGGGCTCCACATGGAGAAAATTCTTCCCCCCCAACTCTGCCAGTTTCCTGGCCAAGACTGGGGGCTTTGGGGAAGGTTCTTCAGACCCAGGGTCTGCAAGCCCTTCGTGTCTGGTCTCTCAGCATTCATTACCCAAACCCCAACTATGCGCTCAGTTCTGTGCTGGGCCCTAGAGGTATAGGGTGGTTCAGGCCCATCCTGCCCTCAAGGAACCCTGATTACTCCACCTCACAAGGGCAGGGACAATCTGGGAAGTTTTCCTACAGGAGGCGATGTTTGAGCTGGGTCTGAGAGGCAAGGACTAAGAAGACGTAGTCCTGTCCTGCCCACACCCAAGGGGAAGAAGCATCATGCATTCCCCTCCAAGCAGCCCATTTTATAGAGGAAAGAAAAGAAACCACTGGCTCAGAGAGATGAGGGATGCATTGGTTTCTCTTGCTGCATAATACAGGACCACAACTTGATGACAAGAAAGAACAGAAGTCTAACAACTCACAGTCTCTGTGGGTCTGGATTCTGGCCATGGCTCAGCTGGGTCCTCCATGCAGGATCCCACCTTGTTGCAGCTGCAGTGCTGGGCTGTGTTCTCATCTGCAGGCTCGGCTGGGGAGGAATCCACTTCACCTGGCTGCAGCTGGCAGTGCTGGGCTGAGTTCTCATCTGCAGGCTCAACCAGGGAAGAGTCCGCCTCCGGGCTCTCTCAGGTTGTGGGCAGCCTGAAATTCCCCACAGGTGTGGGGTTGAGGATGGCAGCTTCTCTGCTGGAGACTGCTCCCAGGACCCTGCCACATGGCCCTCTCTTGCTGTGGCAGCCTGGTCCTCCAAAGCCAGCAAGGGAGACATCTCAGAGTGAGTCTGCTAGCAAGATGGCATCTTGGACATGTAACCCAGCCCATGGGAGTGGCATGCTGTCACCTGCACCCTATTCTATTGTTTAGGTGCAAGTCTTGGGTCCTGCCCACATCCAAGGGGAAGGGACCTCGCAGTGGTGTGAACCCCAGGAAGTGGGAACCATGTGGGCTCTTGGGGTCTGTGCCCCAGGGGGCCTGCTCAGGTCACCCCCTCTTGCACTGGCTTCCCAGACCCACCTGACCTTGACAGAAGCAGATCCCTGGGTCCACCTCCAGCCCTGCACAATCTGCCCCCACCTGCTCTGTTCACCTGAGGCTTCCTCTTGTCTTCCCAGGCAGATGTCTGGTTATGGGGGGGATTGGAAAAGGCACTTCAGCTTCAAGAACACAGACACTCGAAGGAAGAGGCTAGGGAGGGGTGGTGCAGGCCCCAATGAGCCTGGGATGCTGTGCGTGGCTTACACCATGGTCTGGAGGATCAGGGGGCCACTGGGGTGGGGAGTTGGGGGGGCAATGCCAGTCCCAGCACCCAGCACCCAGCAGTGTCTACACCTCCTCACAGAAAGCAGTTCCAAGCGCAGCCTAATTTATTAATGAGGATGGGAGGCTGCTGGTGGCAGCAAACGCCAACCAGTCCGGATCGATGGAGGCCCTGATAGTGGAGTATTGGCCTGCTGCATCTGGAGTCTAATTGCAGCGCTGGGCACCTTCCGAGGGCCTTGCGCTGTCTGACTGCACCCCCGGAGAGAGCCAGGGTTAATTGATGCTGCTGCATGCTCACCGTCCACAGGACTTCGGGTGGGAGCCCCTGCAGGCTGCTATTAACTAAAGTGTTTAACGAAGTGCTAAAGACACCATTTCCAATACATACTCCAAGAGTCCCACGAAAAGAAGCGTGTACTTCTCTGGGCTGTGGGACACCCCCAAATCCCTGGAAAGAGACACAGGAGCCCAGAGCTTTGCAGAGAAGCACCAGCCTGCAGGCTTGCCATGTGCCACATGGCCACGGGGGTCCAGGGGGTAGGCTCCCAGCCGCTTCTCTCGGGCTGCCCCCGGGTCCGCGTCCCAGACCGAGCTCTGCTTGGGAGGGTCAGCTGCCCAGGATCCTGCCCAGTGTCAGGGGAAGTGTCCTTCCATCCTCAGCTGAGTCTGAGGGCAGCAGAGCTGACACAGCCCCTCATCCTCATGCTGCACTCTGAACCTGCACCCCCCACTGGTCAGGCCTCCGGCCGTGGCTGCCACACCTGCCTGATCACTGAACAACCAGATCCCTAAGCTCTCCAGCCCTAAGGAATCTAGATCTCCAGACCTCATAGTCACATTTTCAACAGATTTATTTGTTAAATAGCTAACGTGGTCACAAGGCTTGAGACTTTAAAAGCAGGGAAAGGTCTAGGTGTGTCCCTAAAAGAAGAAAATGCCCATGCATAAGGCTTTTCAAAATAACCAGAAACTGGAAATGACCAAACCTCCATAAATAGGAGAATGCATAAATAAATTGTGCTGTGTTCACGTGATGGAATACTACGCAGCAGTGAAAAAGGGCAATCGAGGGGTGTACAAACCACATAGGTGAGTCTCACAGTGTAGAAGGCAGCCACTGTGTGATCCCAGTCAGGAAGTTCAGGAACAGGCAGCGTTCTGACGGATAAAGTTTCCAGGAAAGTGGGCATCTCAGTGTGTTGGTGGGGGCGTGTGTATTGTTGGCTGGGAGGGGCATGAGGGAGCCTGCAGGGGGCCGGCCTCATTCCCGCTGTTGTCCGGGCTTAGTCACCAGGACGTGTTCACTTTGTGAAGTTCACTGCGCTGCTGAAGTTGCAGGCACTTTGTAGAATGCACACTATTTTTCAATAATATATTCGCTTGGCTTTCTTAAGGAGAGGTGGTTTACAGAGAAAAATGCCCATCTCACTCTGTCCCCAGCCACCCAGCTCCCCCTCCAGTAGCCAGTGTCCATGTCATGGTTTGCTATGGGCCCTTCTAGAGATCCCCCCTACCTATGAACACATACACACCTGCAGGTGTAATGAGCATCCCTGGTGACCATGACGATCAGGTGAGCATGGGCAATGCTGCACCCCAGATCAGCCTGAGAGTGGCGGATCAGCCTGAGAGTGGCGGGGCTGCCACAGCTGCACACCACTTACCAAGTCCAGGCCTAGCTCCACTTAGGGCCTTTGCCCATCAATGAGGTTTTCCCAAAATATACACAAACGCAAATACGCACAGTTGGCTTTTTTTTTTTTCTGAGACAAAGCCTCACTGTTACCCCAGCTGGAGTGCAGTGGCACCATCTTGGCTCACTGCAACTTCCACCTCCCAGGTTCAAGTGATTCTCCTGCCCCAGCCTCCCGAGTAGTTGGGATTACAGCCGCATGCCACCATGCCTGACTAATTTTTTTTTTTTTTTTTTTGAGACGGAGTTTTGCTCTTGTTGCCCAGGCTGGAGTGCAATGGCGCCATCTCAGCTCACTGCAACCTCTGCCTCCCAGATTCAAGCGATTCTCCTGCCTCAGCCTCCTGAGTAGCTCGGTCTCTCTCAGCTTGTTAGAAACCATCGCAGCAGCACAGAGATCCAAAAATGTTTTTATTGTGGTAAATAGGACTTAAAACTTATCATCTGAACCATCCTTTTCTTTTTCGAGACCAAGTCTCACTCTGTCACCAGGCTGGAGTGTAGTGGTGCGATCTCAGCTCACTGCAACCTCCACCTCCTGGGTTCAAGCGATTCTCCTGTCTCAGCCTCCTGAGTAGCTGGGATTACCGGCGCCTGCCACCACACCCAAGTTTTGTATTTTTAGTAGAGATGGGATTTCACCATGTTGGTCAGGATGGTCTCGAACTCCTGACCTCAGGTGATGTGCCCTCGGCTTCCCAGAGTGCTGGGATTACAGGCGTGAGCCACCGTGCCCGGCCCTAAAGAACATTTTGAATTTAAATTATCATCATAAATTTCAAGATTTGCCTTTACACTATGCAGGCTCAATTTTCAATGCTAATACAGGAGTCCCCTCTGCTCACCGCCTGCCCACAAACTCAGATTGTCCCTTCAGATTCTGCTTCCAAAACAAGCTCAAAGACACGATTATTAGGAAGTTCAAGATGGTGACCACAGAAATTAAACCAGGCTCTGGGCCCTCCTGAGCTCCGGCCCCGCACACCTGCAGGTGTCTTGCACCTGTGCAGCCAGCCCTGCCCGGGTCCTTCCTCCACGCCTCCGCCCGCGCAAGGTCTGCACCAGCTTCTCACGGGAGCTTGTCAGGCATGACCCCTCCCTCACCCTTCCCTTCCTTCACCAGAGATTCTGGGTGCTGGGCCCTGAGGCCTGAGAGGGGTTTGGCCACTCCAGTCCGTCCACTGGAGGACACAGGCAGGTGTGTCCTCCAGAAGGTTCCAGGGCTGGGATGAACCCAACCACAGGGGTCTTGGGTCACCAAGCTCAGCTGGAGCCGGGCCCCCTCTGAGGACCCCGGCTGAGACCAGGCTTCCCAGGAGAGGAGTATGGAAGTATGAGAAGGAGGCCGGGTCTGGGAGCCACATGGGAAGCCACAGCCACGATGGTGGGGTGGAGGTGTGGACAGAGCTTCACATCCCGGCCACGGACTTGGGGGGACCCACCAAAGCCTCTCCCTAAACTGTAGCCTCAGCCGAGGCAAGCTCCTTCTCAGAGCCTCTGCTCAGGGGTGGCTGGAGGAGGGCAGGGGGGCATGCCTGGGGCCGAGCTAAGGACACAGGAAGTCCTGGGGGGGTCACAGGGGCGTTTGCACCAAAGTCCACTGCTGCCGAGCCAGCACATCCGGCTCACCCGCCCTCTCATCTTTGCAGGTAAGGAAACTGAGGCACCCAGCTAGCTGCTGGGAGAGCTGAGATGGAAGCCTGAGTCCCAACTCCCAGCTGAGGCCCCCAACGACCCCACCAGCCAGGCCTGAGGCCCGTGCCTGTGACCGCCAAGGAAGACAACCTCTCCTGGGGCCCAGGCCACACCACAGCGCCCACCAGGGGCTGGAGGGTGGGGGCCTCACCTGGCCACAGCCCCTCGGCTGTGTGGCACCAGGGGGCCCACTCCAGTCTCTGGGACTGGTCTGCGGCTTGGGCAGAAGGGCTCAGGACCATGGGGGCTCTCCTGCCGCTCTGTGGTGGAGGGGAGGCTGGGGGAGGGGCTGGCAGTGTGGGAGAGAGCCCAGGAACCCTGGATAGCGAGGCCGTGCTTGCCCCATAGTAGGTGCTCATGAATACTTGCTTGATGAGTGGCTGAATGACAGACATAAAGAGAAGGGTGCCAGGGCTACGCCCCAGAAGCCAAAGGGCAGGGGCTCCAGGCAAGCTGAGCTTCCAACCTCATCCCAGAAGGGGCTGGGCCAGGGCACCAGGGCTCAGTGCAGACTCCACTTCCGGGCCTCACTGTGAGTCCTTTCTCTGTTCCTCAGCATGTTTTCACTGAGCACCTATTAAGCACCACACAGGTGCGGCGGTGCAGCTGTGCCAGTTGTCAAAATAGCGAAATGCTTCCTTTCAGCATGCAGGCTGGTAGGCAGCCTGTGGGCTCCCCACACCAGCTGCTTCAGACACTTTCCTGGGGCCCCTCAGGACTCTCATGCTCCATCTTCCCAAAGGCCACCACCGGCCCACTGGGGGCCTTTGGGGCCGTGCTCCTGGGGTGGGCAGCGGTTCCAACAGGTCAGGGCCCAAGTATCCCTCCAGGCCATAGAGACAGCTATGAGCCAAGGGTAGGACAAGGCCCATCCCTTGGAGATGCACTTCTGGGGGCAGAGAGATGACAAGTGAGTTCATTAGCTAAGCATTAACCAGACCACACCCCGGGGGCTGGCCAGGAGAGGCCCAGGTGCCCAGCACAGAGTGAGAGACCCCGCCTTGTCACGGGGCTCAGGAGGCAAGACCTGCAGGAGGGCAGGAGGCAGCCGGGTGTGGAGGAGAGCCCTCCGGGCCGGGGAGGAGCGGGGCAAAGGCTGGGGGGGCAGAACCGGGCTGCACGCCCAGGGACCAGCGTTCCCCATTCCCTACCCCTGCCCCTCAAACTAGCTTGAAAAACCCCAGCCTCTGAGCTTTCAGGGAGGCAGATTTGAATTATAAACTCCCGTCTCCTGCTCAGCTGGCCCCTGGCAGAGGGGGCGGGCTTAGATCACACAGGGCCTTAACTCCCAGTGAGTGGGGCCAGTGAGGCTGCAGAGCACTGACTTGCTGTTTACATGTTTTGTTTTGTTTTTAATTTAATTTAATCTAATTTTTCAAGACAGCGTCTCACTCTATCACCTGTGCAATGGCATGATCACCGCAGCCTCAACCTCCCAGGCTCAAAGTATCCTCCCGCCTCAGCCTCCTGAGTAGCTGGGACCTCAAGCATGTGCTGCCACCATACCCGGCTAATTTTTTTTTTTTTTTGTAGAGGTAGGGTCTTACCATGTTGCCCAGGCTGGTCTCGAACTCCTGGGCTCAAGCAATCCTCCCACCTCAGCCTCTCAAAGTGCTGGGCTTACAGGCATGAGCCACCGTGCCCTGCTATTTTGAAGGCAGAGCCAGCGGGACTTCGGAGTAGATTGGGAGTGGGGCTGGCAGCAGAAGAGGAGTAGAGGACAACGCTGGGAGTTTGGAGCTGAGCTGCTGGAAGAACAGATTTGCCATCAGCTGAGACGGGGTGGCTGAGCCAGAGCCAGTTTTTGGGGGTGGAAAGGTTTGGGGATTCTGATATATTAAAATGCCTGCTAGGCTCTAGTTAGAGAGGGTGGGGAGAGATGTCACCCCATGAATCTAGTGCCCCAGGAAGGACCTGGCCGGGGGTGGCCGTGTGGGGTCATCGTGTGCAGACATCGCTCAAAGTCACAGGCGTGGATGAGGTCTGCATGACCAGCCAGGCCACCACAGCACAGCCACAGACCAGGCCTCGGTAGCAGCCATTTACTCTCCCAGTTCTGGAAGCTGGAAGTCCAAGAACAAGGTGTCAGTAGAGCTGGTTCCTCCCAAGGCCTCCCTCCTTGGCTTGCAGATGGTGTCTTCTCCCTGCGTCCTGACAGCCCTCTGTGAGTGCCTGTGTCCTCATCTCCTCTCATTAGGACACCAGTCACGTGGGATTAGGACCCACCTTAATAGCCTCAGAATAAAACATCACCTTTGCAAAAATTAAGGACGTGAGAGAAATCTGACCTGACTCCATCTTGCTTCTATTTATTTATTTATTTATTTATTGAGATGGAGTTTCTCTCTTGTCACCCAGGCTGGAGTGCAATGGTGCAATCTCAGCTCACTGCAACCTCTGCCTCCCGGGTTCAAGCGATTCTCCTGCCTCAGCCTCCTGAGTAACTGGGATTAAAAGCACCCACCACCATGCCTGGCTAATTTTTGTATTTTTGGTAGAGATGAGGTTTTGCCATGTTGGCCAGGCTGGTCTCGAACCCCTGACCGCAGGTGATCCACCTGCTTGGCCTCCCATAGTGCTGGGATTACAGGCTTGAGCCACCACACCTGGCCACTCTACCTTGCTTCTAACCTCCAAGCTGTTCTTATTCATTTCTGGGCATAGGCCAAACTAACTTTGGGAGGAATTTAGTTATAGTTTAACCTTAAAGCAAGGATGATCATTGCCTTTCCTAAAACTATCCCCCTCCTTGGGTGGGGACCAAAACCACCTTTGTAAAAACTAATGAAAAGTCACAAGATAAGAATTATCAGAGGGGTCTCAACTCTGCTAAAATGTAGGCACAGTTGAATGGTAACCAGCCATTGTTCTGGAGGTCACGAGATTTGTGACTTTCCCAATTGCTCCTATAGGTGACATCACTATTGCCAAAACCTAAGACTGGTGTCAGAGGGGTTTTTAGACTTCTGTGGACCGCTGAGTCCAGCTGGACCCATGACTCAGACCAGGGAATGAATTCAACCAGTCCTGTGACTTCCACCCGGAACTGACTCCGCATGAGAAGACAGCATTGACGCCCTATGGTTTCATCCTCCACCCAGCCAATCACCATTCTCCATTCCCTTGTCCCAACCTGTCAAACTATCCTTGAAAAACCTCAGCCTCTGAGCTTTCAGGGAGGCAGATTTGAATTATAGACTCCCGTCTCCCACTCAGCTAGCCCTGCATTTATTAAACTCTCTGCTGCAATGCCACTGTCTCAGTGAAGTGGCTCTGTCTGTGCAGTGGGCAGGAAGAGCTCATCACGTGATTAAATTTTACCTTAATTACCATTTTGTTTTTTGAGACAGGGTCTCCCTCTGCCACCCAGGCTGGAGTTTGGTGGTGCAATCACAGCTCACTGTAGCCTCAGCCTCCCAGGCTTAAGTGATCCTCCCATCTGTGCCTCCTGAGTAGCTGGGACCACAGGTGTGCACCACCACACCAGCTAATTTTTTTAATTTGTATTTTTTGTAGAGATAGGGTTTCACTATGTTGCCCAGGCTGGTTCTCAAACCCCTGAGCTCAAGCGATTCTCCCGCCTCAGCCTCCTAAAGTAGTGGGGTTACAAGTGTGAGCCGCTGTGCCTGGCCTTAATTACCTTTTAAACTCTGTCTCTAAATACAGTCCCATTGTGAGGTCCTGGAGGTTATTCAACATATGAATTTTGAGGAAACAGAGTTCAGCCTCTAAGCAGGGAAGAGCAGACAGAGAGCAGGAAAGAACCCAGGTAGCAGACTGCATTTTCCCAGGATGGCTGTAGCTACAGCTGCCATCTCACAAGCTCTTCCAGACCCTTTCTCATTATGAAGTGGAGTCCAGGTTCTTTTCCCTTGAACCTGGACAGACCTCAGTGACTGCCTCAGCTAACAGCTGCAGTGACTTCCAAGGTCATCAAAATGCCAGCCATGTCTGCCTCATTCTCTTGGGATGCTTGCTTCTGGCACCCAGCGGCCATGCTGGTAGGAAGCCCAAGCAGTGCTGGAGAGGCCTGCCTGGGAAGTAAGCAAGACCCCCAGGCCACACACCACAGTCCAATTGAGCTCCCAACCAACAGCCACGTGGGTCAGCTGACTCGCATGTGGGCCTTCCAGCTGTGCAGAGCCACCCTGCAGAGCCAAGCCCACATCACACACTCAAAGTCCATGTCTGCTGCTGTTTGAAGCCACTACGCTTGGGGGTGGTTGTTACCTAGCGACTGTGTACTTGGAAACTCACACAGGCCTCAAGCTCCCGACTGTCACCTGGAGGGCCCAGTCAGATCCACTCAGCCTCCTGGGCCCAATACCCCAGGCTTGGTTGCAGTGGAGACAGATGAGCAGGAAGCCTTCCAGGCTTCCAGACCCCGTCTCAACACCTCAGACCTGCAGTGCAACTCCAGGCATGTCCAGGCAGCATCTTCATTGCCAACAGGCAGCTCACATGAGCACTATCAATTTCCAGGGACAGACAGACATCCATTGAGTCCCTGCTGTGTCCTGGGCGCCTTCAAACATGACCATAGACAAACTTCTATTCATCCTTCAAAGCCCAGCTCAGTAGTCACCTCCTCCATGAAGGCTTCTCTGCCTGAGAGCCCTGCTGCTCTGTGCCCTGCTACCTGGTGCCAGGTCCTTCACACACAGCAAGTGCTTAACCAGTGTTTGTGGAATGAATGAACCAACGTTTGGTCCCCAGTGAAACTGAGCTGAGTCTCTTGGTCTGCTCTTCTTTATTTTTTATTTTGTTATTTTTTTTTTCCCTTTAAGCTCTGTTGGGTGTGATCTCCATCTACTCTTAAAGTGAGAAATAAGCCCTCACTTCTCAAATGCAAGAACATGGCCAGTGAGTGCCCTGCCAGAGCCACCTACTCTCCACCAGTGTCAGACAGGAAATCCAGGAGTCTTCCTGGAGGAGGAGACATCTGTGAACTCCCTTTGAAGCACAGGTAGCTTTACCCCACCCAAGATGAGGAAAGGGAGGCCCTCTAGAGGGAATGAGGCTGCAGGGACAACACTGGAAGGCAGAGAAGTGAGGGTTGCCCAGGGCCCCCAGGAGAACCCACACTGGTAGATGCGAAGTCCAGAATCTGCCGTGGCAGCCCCACCGGCCCCCAGCTTCACTACCCGAAGGGTCGATCGGTCACCACTTTCACATGCACCTGTCAGGAGCCCCCGAGAGAGAGAAGAGGGTGATGTGGGCGGTGGGGCCTCCTGGACCCCCAACCCCACCCCCAGCTGTGGCTGCTCCCTGGTCTCAGCTGCATATCCCCAAACTTCCCGTTGACCCTGGGCTACACCAGCTTCCATCTCTGGGCCTCAGTTTCCCCCATTTGTTCTGGGTGTCGGCCAGGCCATGTCAGCATCAGCCTGAAGGAGGAAGCCACAGGAGGTTGGGGAGAGGGGCAAACCTGACACAGGGAGGCTTAAGCTGGAGCTGAGGGGGTCATAGGTGTGACCCTCTGGCCCCGCATCCATGCTGACGTGGCCCCACCAATGGCCAGAGCAGAGCAGACCCGGGGCTAAGCGGGGCAGGGCAGGGTGGCGCCTGGCCCGGCCTCTACCCTCCTGGCGAGGTCTGTTTGTTTTCATAACCAATTCAATATTTAAGACCCGGCGAGCCGCGGCTTCGAGCTCTCCGACTCCCCCTTCCTTTGTCTCTGCCGCTCCCTGCACCCCGCCTCGCACCTCCTCTGACAAACCGTGCGATTCTGATGGAAAATTCATTAGTCGGCTGGTCTCTTTCCCTCCCCCTCTCCGTGTTCCCAGGCAGCTCCGCGCCTGGCGTGTCAGCCTCTCCATCCAGATTATCTGGAGACGCCAATTTCAAAGAGACATCTTAATAGTGATGTCAACGAATTAATTAGATGTGTTAATGAGCTAAAAGCAACCCAAATTAAATTAATGCAGTAATAAGCGCAGACAGCAAAATTAGCTCCAATTTCTCTAAATGATTCTGAACTGTACACAACACCTCATCTCACTAGAACATTACCATCCCCCAAAGCTAATCAAGAACCCGGCACAATTAACTGCTTAATTACAAACAGGAGCGTGCTCGAGCGGGCGCACACACACACTCACACGCGTGCACATGCACACACAGGGCGAGAAAGTCAGCAGGCGGCAGGACCGGGCCTGGGTGGGCCTTGGGGGAGGGAGCTGCGGCCCTCCTGAAGACAGCGCTGGGCACCATCGCCCCCACCTGTCCTAAACCCCGAGGAGGAGGACCAGAGCAATGGCAAGGCACCTGGCTTGCTGGGAGCTCAGGTAGTCCAAGTGCAGGATGGGGCTGGACCTGGTCAGCAGGGAGGAGGGATGCAGGGGTCCCATAGCCCCCTGGGCGTGGTGAGGAGGGGGGATTGGAAGGGGAACAGGAGCAGGAGGAAAAAGGAAAAAGGAAGGAAGGGAGGAAGGGAGAAGAAAGACCAGGAGGAGTGGGAGGAGGGGGAGGGAGGAGGAGGAGGAGGGAGGAGGGAGGGGAGGAGGGAGGAAGCAGTGCGAGTTGTTTATTGCTTGCATCAGAATCCGAGTTGCAACTAAAAAGCTAATTGTCCAGCCCGCTGATTTCCCACTGGGCAGGGAGAGCTGCTAATAGCTTCGCAAGCGGCTCAGGTATCTGATTAGCTGTAATTGCAGCTACAGACAGGAGAGGAGTGAGGACAGAACTGGGGACTTAGAGGGGAGGGAGGGGACCGGGGGGAGGCTGGGAACAGGGACAGGGGCCTGAGTGCCAAGTCAGAGGGAGGCCAGGGGGGTGGCGGGCTGAGGGCAGGGACTGGAGAAGATGGGCAAAGCTGAGATGGCCAGGCTGGCTGGGGTCTGAAGCTGCTCTGAGGACCACCCACCCAAGGGCCCCGGGTGACTGCCACCACCCAGAGCCCCGGGTGACCGCCACCACCTAGGCCTCGCCATCTCTGGGAGCCGTCCCATCTCTGCACATCTGTGGAATGGGGGCATAGTCCACCTCGCTGGGCCGGCCCTCGAAGGCCAGAAGCCAGGCTATGAAGAGCCGGCCCAGTGCCATATACAGTCGGTGCCAAAATACAGGAGCTCAAGCACCTGCCCCCCCGGGGGCCCAGGGTGTCCCCTGGACAGGACACTCACCAGGACCTCAGGGATGAGCTGAGTCACATAAGCGGAGGACACTTCTGTGAATTTCAGATCGGGATTATTGATTCTGGAGAAAGGAAGCTGTCGATGGACTTTGCTGTCACGGGCACCCCAGGCCCAACGGAGAACTCCTGTCCCCAGAGCGGGGGCAGGGAACGCAGGCCCAACCTCCCTCCTCCACAAGCCCACCCTCCTACCTGCCTTTTGGAAACCTCCCCCCTCCCAGTTCTTCCTCTCATTTCTCTAGACTTTCTTCCCTCACCAACACATTTATTCCTCCATTGGTTTGCTTCCTAACCTGTGGTTCATTTAAAATAGATCTGTTCCAGCCAGGCGCGGTGGCTCATGCCTGTCATCCCAGCACTTTGGGATGCTGAGGCAGGCAGATCACCTGAGGTCAGGAGTTCGAGACCAGCCTGGCCAACATGGTGAAACCCCGTCTCTACTCAAAATACAAAAATTAGCTGGGCGTGGTGGCACCCTGTAACCCCAGCTACTCAGGATGTTGAGGCAGGAGAATCACTTGAACCCAGGAGGTGGAGGTTGCAGTGAGCTGAGATCACGCCACTGCACTCCAGCCTGGGCAACAGGAAAAAAAAAAGATCTATTCCCGTTCCCATCCTTGTTCCAAAGAGAAAGCAAAGTACTGTTGCTCACCAACCTGCCGGCCGCAAGCTGCACCCCTCCTCATGGTGTGTACCATGCCTCAGGGACCCCGAGACCCCTGGCCTCTGTCCCTGGCCTTACAGAGCCTTCCTGTATGCCGCACCAGCCTGGAGATGCATGCATTACCCTTTAAGCAGAGGGACCTTGTTGGGGGGCGCTAAGCAGGAGACAGGGAACCTTAGCAACCTGGGGGGTGTCAGAGGAGCGTCTCAGGAGGTGGCTTGGAAGGCGACAGGATGACTGGGTCAGGAGCTGGGTACACAGTCACCCAGCAGTAGGAAATCGAGGGGGCTGCCTGAGGAGCTAGTGGGAAGGGCTGGGAGGACCCTGTGCCCACCACACCACTGTACTCCAGGTCCAGGCTCCCCGCACTCCTGTGAGCTCGCAGGGACACAGAGCCCTGCAGGTGGTGCTGGGCTGCTGAGCAGACCCCCAGCCTGGGACACAGGCCCAGCCCCAGCCCTAGCCCTGCATGCCTGCACCCGTCCTGAATTCCTTTCCTGTGGTCTCCTTTTTTTTTTTTTTTTTTTTTTTTGAGATGGAGTCTCTTGTTGCCCAGGCTGGAGTGCAGTGGCACGATCTCAGTTCACTGCAAACTCCACCTGCAAACTGAGGCAGGTTCAAGTACTTCTCCTGCCTCAGCCTCCCAGGGCTGGGATTACAGGCGTGCGCCACCACGCCCAGCTAATTTTTGTATTTTCTTTTCTTTTCTTTTTTTTTTAATAAGACGGGGTTTCACCATATTGGTCAGGCTGGTCTCGAACTCCTGACCTCAGGTGATCAGCCCGCCTCAGCCTCCCGGAGCTGGGATTACAGGGGTGAGCCACCGTGCCCAGCTTAATTTTTGTATTTTCAGTAGAGATGGGGTTTCCATCCATGTTGACCAGGATGGTCTCAAATTCCTTGACCTCAGGTGATCTCCTGCCTCGGCCTACCAAAGTGCTGGGATTACAGGTGTGAGCCACCACACCCGGCCTGGGCCTCCCGTTTTTAAACCTGAGAAGTGGGGAGATCACAAGCTGTGCTTTCATTCTATTTATTTATATTTATTTTTCATTCAGAGACAGGGTCTTGCTCTGCCGCCCAGGCTGGAGTGCAGCGGTGCAATCACAGGTCACTGCAGGCTCAACCTCCCAGGCTCAAGAGAGCCTCCCACCCCAGACTCCTGAGTAGCTGGGACTACAGGTATGAGCTACCATGCACAGCTAATATTTTCTAAAGACAGGGTCTTGCTATGTTGCCCAGGCTGGTCTCAAACTCCTGGTCACAATTGATCCTCCCACCTCGGCCTCCCAAAGCCCTGGGATCCAGACGTGAGCCACTGTGCCTGGCCAAGGCTGTGCACTTAAGGAAAGAAATCCTCAGGGCTTTAGGGCCAGGGGGACCCTGCTGCCACTCAGGTCCACCCACCCAAGCCACGGGCCACACAGATGGGGCTTCACACTGTGCTTATGGTGAGTGGGTGGGGAGGCTGTGCCCACCTTTGGGTCACAGTGTGTGATTCTGCAGGTCCAAGCTCTCAGGGTCAGACCTTGCTTTGTTTTACAGATGGGAGAGTGAGGCGGGGCCAGGAGCAGGTGGGGGGCACCATCCAGGACGACTCAGGTCCACGCAGGCTCCTCTCGAATGCCAGGGCCGTCCCCTTTTTGTGTTGCTACAGGATTTTATTTCCCAGCAGGAAAAAGGGGATTGTTTTGCTTTGTCAAGTGCTGCTAGGAGCTTTCACTCCCTAAGCAGGGTGAGTCCCGGGGGGCCAGCAGGGGCGGGGACAGCAGAGGGGGCAGGCGCTAGGGCTGAGGCGGCTTGTGGAGCTGTCCCCAGGGCCTCCAGCCATGTACTCCAGCTACGTCCTCCACCCCAGCCCCCCCACAGCCTGCAGCTCCTGCCACAGGGCTTCTGTGGATGGGGAGAGCCCTGTGGCATCCATGTGGCCTGCAGTGCAGGTCCACACCCAGCGCTCACGGCCACGTGGCCGGGCCTGGGGCGGACGGGCCTCAGGGAGCTGGGCTGCCGTGTGTCAGACACACACCTGGCGCTGCCCAGGCTCCTGGCCCATGCCAATTAGAAACTCACTTTACGTTATTTTAATTTATCTCTGGGGCCCTGGAACCAAAGTCATGCACTTATTATTATTATTTTTTTTTGGCTGGAAACTCCAGCAGCCATTATATAAATTACATATAATTGAATACATCAGAGGCTGTTTCCTTTAAACCATCATGTTTCCCTTCCCCAAGAACGGGCCTACCTTTCCCTAAGAACTCGGCTCAGGGCTACGATCTGAGAGCACCCCGGTCCAGAGAGGAGGAGAGAGGCCTCTGGATCTCCCAGGCCATGTCACCTACCGGCAGAGGCCCCAGGAGGGGGTGAGAGGCTTTGAAATCAATCAGCCCACAGAGTGTTCCAACCACGGCTGTAGCTTGCTGTGTGGTGTTGGATAAGTTGCCCAACCTCCCTGAGCCTGTTTTCTCATTAGTATAACAGCCTCTGCCTCAAGAGGCTGGTGTCTTGAGATTATGCCTGGAGACCGATCAGAGTGGCACCCATGGGGAGCGTCCACTTGGCTCCCAGTGTTGGCACTCAGGCCATGAGTATTTTAAGGGTTCCTGGGACTTGTTTTAGTGTGGTGTGGTGAGACACACAGAAGTGGACATGGCTGTCATGAGGAGGGAAGTTTTTATGCTCACAGTCCCCTGGACACAGGAGACTGGGCTCTCGGGGCCCCCCGGGAAGCACCGGGCTATGTCAGAAAACGGCAGTAGAGAGGCCGAGGGGGAGGAGGGTTTCCTGGGGTTTCCTCAGGAAGAAGAGGCCAGGCTGCGGAAGCAGGCTGAGGACTGGATAGCTGGGATACTGTTGGCAACTTTTGCCTGTGGGGGCCGCCTCTAGCTGCCTGTGCCTGGCCCTGAGTGATTAGGGCAGCTGGATGGTGGCCTGAGGGTGAGAGCACCCCCGCCAGGAGGTGGTGGCAGTGGGCTCTGGACTGGTTCCTGTGTATATCAAAGGCAAGCTTTCAAGGAGCTGTTTGCTCTCTTCAGGAACAGGAGGCGCACAGTGGCTGCTGCCTGTCATCCCAGCACTTTGGGAGGGGAAGGATTGCTTGAGCCCAGGAGTTTGAGATCAGCCTGCGCAACGCAGCAAAACCCCCAGTAAAAAATTAGCCGGGCGTGCTGACATGCCCCTGTGGTCCCAGCCACTCGGGAGTTGGAGGTGGGAGGATTGCTTTAGACTGGTAAGCTGAGGCTGCCCTGAGCCATGATTGTGCCACTGCACTCCAACCTGGGTGACAGAGCAAGACCCTGTCTCAAAAAGCAAGCAGTCAAAGAAAAACACAAAACAGAAGTTTCTAGTCCCACAGTTCTGGAGGCCAGAACTCTGAAGTCAAGGTGTTGGCAGGGCCCTATCCGTCCCAGCACTCCAGGGGAGGTCTGTCCCCGGCCCCTCCAGCTTCTGGTGGTGCTGCTGCTTGGACGTCCAAGACCGGCAGCCGCGCCACTCCAGCCTCTGCTTCCGCCCTCACGTGGCCCTCTCCTCCCCCGGGTGTCTGTCAACACATGGCATTTTCCTCTTATAAGGACACCAGTCATGTTGGATTAGGGCCCACCCTAATGAGCTCATATTAACTTGAATACATCTACAATTACCGTATTTCCAAATAAGGCCACATTCACAGGAGTCAGGAGTGAGGACTTCAATATATCTTTTGGGGGACAATTCAATGCATAATGTATGTGAATTATAGCACAAGAAAGCTACTTCTTAAAAAACAAGTTTTGCTGGTGAGATGGTTCACACCCTGTCATCCCAGCACTTTGGGAGGCTGGGGCAGGAGGATCGCTTGAGCCCAGGAATTCAAGACCAGCCTGGGCAACATAGAGAGACCCCATCTCTACAAAAATTTTAAAGTTAGCCAGATGTGATGGTGCACACCTGTGGTCCCAGCTACTTGGGAGGCTGAGGTGGGAGGGTTGCTTGAGCCCAGCAGGTTGAGGCTGCAGTAAGCCGAGATTGCACCACCGTAGTCCAGCCTGGGTTAACAGCAAGACTCAGTCTCTAAATAAATAAATAAAAATTTAAAAATAGGCCGAGCACGGTGGCTCATGCCTGTAATCCCAGCACTTTGAGAGGCTGAGGTGGGTGGATCACCTGAGGTCAGGAGTTCGAGACCAGCCTGGCCAACATGGCAAAACACTGTCTCTACTAAAAATACAAAAATTAGCTGGGCATGGTGGCAGGTGCCTATAATCCCAGCTACTTGGGAGGCTGAGGTGAAAGAATCGCTTGAACCCAGGAGGTGGAGGTTGCATGAGCCGAGATTGTGCCACTGCATTCCAGCCTGGGTGACAGAGCAAGACTCTGTCTCAAAATAAATAAATATAATAAAAAATAATGAAAAGTTTTAAGTAATAAAGTATTAAAAGAGAGAGAAACAGACCTCATAATGGGAAGCACAGCGTACCAGTCCACCCTGAGTGACCTCCCAGAGGAAATGGGCTTGTGCTCGGGGGAGGCTTTGCGGCTGTGGCTCCCGGGCTGACATCTGGACTCATGTTCCAGGGAACAACAGTGATAATAATATCCCTGGCCGCGTCCGTGTCACCTCCCTCCCTGAATCACCCAGGCCTTCGTCTAAGCTAGCCCTGGCCTGGTCCTCAGCTCTACCCCCCAGCGCCCCTCCTCACAGCCCTCCGGGGCCACCCAGATCCCGCTCAGATTCTCAGCAGTCACGCCCGTCACGTGCCCACATCCCCCAACTTGTAAAGTAACAACCCGTAGCACGCACAACCTCTTTGCACCCAAAATGTTCTCTGATCTGTGTAAACTGCAATTGATGCTGCGCCACTTGATATTAATATCTTTTGTTTGTGTGTCAGGGTTCTGCAGAATCTAATTAAGAGGTGTTCTGTGCGTATCCAGGGTGTTCGAACAATTCTGCGGCGCCGACGATGCAAGCTGTTGACCTGCACCGATAAACTGTGCGTGTGGAGGATTCGGGGGCGGCGGACAGGGAGTGGGGAGTGTACATGGCTGTTCTTTTCTGCTGGGGCTCTGGGCAGGGCCTGCCTGTGGTTTGCCCTGCGTGCAGGTGGTATAGGCATCTTCGCTGCAGGGTGCCTGTCACAGCAGCGGTTCTTGGTGTGTATTTCTGTGTTGACACACATGCACACACGAGTACACACACGCGAGCGAGGCCTCCCTGGGGGAAGCAACTTCCACTGTGTGTGTGCACCAACCTCACACAAGCCCTGCAAGGCGGCATCACTGGCCCATTGCACAGATGGGAGGCTGAGACTGCTGGTGAAGGGGAGGTCACGTGTACAAAGGCAGGGACTCCAAAGGGTACCCTGTTGGGCTCACCCTGGACGGACAATGACACAGGAACAGAGCCTGCAGTCCATCCCCAGGAGTAGGCTAGGATAAGCACTGTGGTCCCACTGGACAGACAGGGAAACTGAGGCCCAGAGAGGGCAGGAGCTTGTCCATCATGCACTGTGGACTGGTGGCAGAGCTGGCCCTTCCTGACCCTCCAAGCCTCACCCCGGGTTCCCTTTGGAGGGAATCACTTAAGCCCAGGTGGGACCCAGAGGCCAAGGCTGAGTATCCTTCCATCCAAGGTAACCTGGTCGTCCAGGGTGGCTTCGGAAGCCCCTGTACCTGGGGTCTTAGCCCCACCCATGGGTAACCCTGGCCAATGCCCACCCGCTCCAACCTCAGTGGTGACCTCTGGGAAGTAGCCAACACCGAGCAGGCCTTCGGTAGGTGCAGGGGCTCAGGCTGATGTCACAATTCCAGGGTCAGGGTTGCTGTCCTGGGTTGGTCCTGCGCTATGCATGACATTGCCTGGTTTCCTCCCAGCTGAGGGTCTTGCCTGACTACAGAGGCCGCCCATACCTCAGGCCTGCCTGGCTGCCACCCGGCATCTGGGCCAGCGCTGCAGTGCTGCCGGATAGAAGTGGTCCCTTGGCCAGGTGCAGTGGCTCACGCCTGTAACCCCAACACTTTGGGAGGCCGAGGTTGGCGGATTGCGAGGTCAGGAGATCGACACCATTCTGGCCAAGATGGCGAAACCCCGTCTTTATTAAAATACAAAAAATTAGCTGGATCTGGTGGCAGTGCCTGTAGTCCCAGCTACTCGGGAGGCTGAGGCAAGAGAATAGCTTGAACCAGGGAAGAGGAGGTCGCAGTGAGCCGAGATCCCACCACTGAACTCCAGCCCGGCGACAGAGGGAGACTTCGTCTCCAAAAATAAAAAATAAAAAAGTGGTCCCTCCAGGCTAGGGGGACCTGCAACTCCCGCCTGGGAGGTTCCTGAGACTTGGAGTGCTCTGTAGAAAGAAAGCAGCAGCCAAGTGGGCTAAGGGCAGTGGGCGGGGGTGGGGGCCTCCAGATCGGAGGCTGCAGGGTTAGAGGAGCCCAGGGATACAGGGTGGAATGGGTGTCCGTGGGTTACACAGGCCTGCGCGCCTGGGTGCACGTGCGTAATGATGCGCACGCACGCAGCTTGTGTGCGTGCGGTCGGGCCCACCTGTAACCGGTGTGCAGCCCGTGTCTGGCGTGCACGTGGGAGCACCTGGCCCAGCGCCCAGTGGGGCCTCGCCCGCCGCGCGCTTAGGCAACGCCGCACCGCCACCTGCTGGCTGCGCGTTCCCAGCTGGACGCCGGCGAGGCGAGCGCCGTGTCCCGAGGCCCCGCCCACACCCAGAGGCCCCGCCCCTACAGGCTTTCTCCTGATGCCCGCCCCCTCAGACTCCCTCCGATTCCAGGCCACGCCCCCTGTGGGCGTGGCCAAGGACTCTAGTACCCGGACCTAGACCCCTCAGGGCCTTGGAGGGGCGGGCGGTGGGGTCTCGGCTTTGGGGCTCCTGGCTGCAAAGCGAGGACAACTGCGAACCTTAAACGCACACCAGGAGTGCAATAAGAGCATCTGCTGCGTCACTGACTCCTTCCATTATGTGGCTGCATTTTACATATGGGGAAACCAAGACAGAGAAGTCAAGTCACCTGCCCAGGGTCACGCCGGCGGAAGTCGTAGGCCGGCTCAGCCCAGCATCCCAGCTGCAGAGTCTGTGACATCAACGACTGCCTCCAACTCCGAGCAAACTCATTTTTATTTGTTAATTAATAGTTATTTACGACTATAAACCCATCCAACCTCCCACCCCTTGCAATAGGTACCTGAAAGTGACTCGCCTCCAGCAGTCTGAGCTGTCACAGTATCTTACCTGACCAGAGATGTGAAGTGCAGGGAGAGGATTCTCAGGCTTTCGGGGCAAATTGAGTTAGGAGATAGGACTGGAGTGGGCAGCCACCTCTCGGCCAGGCTGGGAGGCCGGGGCCCTGGGCTACAGTGGAAACTCACTGAACAGCCTTCAGCAGGTGCTTGACTCCCTGTGGGCCTCAGTTTCCCCATCTGTACAATGTGTATAGGTTGGGGTGGGCTGGGAGATAGAACATCTGTTTTCTCAATTCTTTTCCCAACCCCAGACAGTGCAGGATTCCAGGAATCCCTGAGCCGGTGCAGGGACTGGGGGCTCAGGGTGGTCCAGCCCCACGTGAGGTCCTTCTGGTGCCTGTGGCTGTCTCTGGTGGGAATCGAGTGCCTCTGTCTATGGCGGCGGCATCTCCAGCCATGCCCCCCGCCCCCTGCCACCTCCTCTAGCGTCTCACTCTGAAGGGGAGGCATTTTGGGTGGAGGGTACAGGGTTGCCAGGGACAGATGGCGTTGGCCCAGGTGCCAACCCAGCAGGAGCCCCGGACCAGCCGGGCAGAACCCACTGCTGTCCAGAGCCTCTGCCAGACACAGTGGCAGGCCTTGAACTCGGGCTGCACCTGCCAGGTGGGGGGAGCCTTGCCTGGGGACCCTGGGCGGGATGGAGAAAAGCAGCCTGGCTCAGCCATGTCTCTAACAAGCGTGACCTTGGGCAATGCGTCCCCACCTCTGCCTGGTCTCCTCCCCCGCCTGCACCCCACCAGGTCTCTGCTGTCCTGAGTCTCTTGCTCCCACCCCCCACCAGGACACAGTCACACACAGTTCTATGCACACCCCGGCTGTGTCCCCCACCTGGCTGTGTTGCCTTGGGCAAGTCGTTTCCCCCGCTCTGAACCTTGTTAGTCTCATCTGGAAAATGGGCCCAGGTGTGGAGTGTAGGAGAGCGGATCTGCAGCCCAGGCCTGCACACAGCGGGGTCTCGGGGGCCTCATGTGCTGATGATGTGGGGGGATGCCACGTTACTACTTCGTTCCATCCCCCACAGCCAGCCTGAGGCTCAGTCAGATTGCCTTCAGGGGTCCCATTGCAAAGCTGGGGGAACTGAGGCTCCGAGAGGGGAGCCTGAAGTGGGCCTGCCCCCCAAAGACCACAGCAGGCTGGACCACTGTGGGCAGGAATGGCCACCCTCACTCACCACCACAGGGCACAAGGCACACACAGACACACCCTCACACTGACGCATGCACGCACCCCTTGGGGCCACAGATAACAGAAGCAGAGTCAGAAACCTGTTCTCTATCCTTGGGTGGGGATGCTGGGGGTGGGTGTTAGACCCTCCCCCACAGTTCAATCCTCAGCTCTCCCCAGGGTGAAAAGGCCTGAGACCACAGGGCTCAGCACTGATGGTGATGTCCCTTTGGGCTATAACTATATGCCTGACCCTGCCCCCCCACACAGACCAAACACACACAGGGAACTCAGGCTGACACCTGCCGACCCACTTTGTCTTGGTCTGGTGTGCCTGCTATGCTGAGCTAAGTCAGGTACCTGCTGTATGTGTTCAAATGCTGGGCAGCCGGTATAACCCTGTGAACACCCACTGCAAGTGCTGGATGGGGGATGGATGGATGGAGGAATGGGTGAATACGAGTGGATGGATGGATGGAGGAGTGGGTGAATACAAGTGGATGGTTGGATGGATGGATGGATGGAGTGGGTGGTGGATAGGTGGGTGGGTAGATGAATGGATGGATGGATAGATGGATGGGGATGGATGGATGGATGGGTGGGTGGATGAGTGGGTGGATGGATGGATGGGTGGGATGGTTGGGTAAGTGGATGGGTGGCTAGATAAATAGATGGGGATGGATGGATGGGTGGGTGGGTGGATGGATGGATGGGGTAGATGGGTAAGTGTGTGGGTAGTTGGATGAATAGATGAGGATGGATGGATGGGTGGATGGGTGGGTGGGTAGATAGGTAGGTGAGTGAGTGGCTGGATGAATAGATGGGGATGGATGTATGGGTGGATGGGTAGGTAGATAGGTAGGTGAGTGAGTGGCTGGATGAATAGATGGGGATGGATGGATGGGTGGGTGGGTGGATGGGTGGATGGGGTGGAGTGGGTGGGTGGATGGGTAGGTAGGTGAGTGAGTGGCTGATGATAGATGGGATGGATGGGTGGGTGGGTAGATGGGTAGGTGTGTGGGTGGTGTGGATGAATAGATGGGGATGGATGGATGGGTGGGGTAGATGGGTAAGTGTGTGGGTGGTTGGATGAATAGATGGGGATGGATGGATGGGTGGGGTAGATGGGTAAGTGTGTGGGTGGTTGGATGAATAGATGGGGATGGATGGATGGGTGGATGGGTGGGTGGGTGGATAGGTAGGTGAGTGAGTGGCTGGATGAATAGATGGGGATAGGTGGATGGGTGGATGGGTGGGTGGATGGGTGGATGGGTAGGTAGATAGGTAGGTGAGTGGGTGGCTGGATGAATAGATGGGAATGGATGGATGGGTGGATGGGTGGGTGGATGGGTGGATGGGTAGGTAGGTAGGTGAGTGGGTGGCTGGATGAATAGATGGGAATGGACAGATGGGTAGATGGGTAGGTGGATGGGTGGGTGGGTGGGTGGGTGGATGAATGGATGGGTGGGTGGGTGGGTGGGTGAATGAGTGACTGGATGAATAGATGGGGATAGGTGGATGGGTGGATGGGTGGGTGGGTGGTTACATAGATGGATGGATGGGTGGGTGGATGAATGTGTAGGTGGATGCATGCATGGATGGATGGACGGAGGATGGATGGATGGGTGAATAATGGACTGATGGATGAATGAAGAAACAGAAACGAAGAGAGACTGAGGGCACTACCAGTAACCCCCCATTGTTTAGTAGTGGAGAGAGATTGCTCTCCAGCCTGCAATGAGCCCCATTTATCAATGAGGAACCTGGTGCGGGAGGCAGGAGGTGATTGGTGGAGGGTCACGCAGTGAGCTCTCGGTGGAGCCCAGGACCCCATCCTCAAGGAGGTCCCTGCCTGATCAGCATGGCACAAGGCACACCAGCACCACACAGACCCTCAGAGACCCAGCTGGGACCCTGGCCTCAGACAGCCCAGGCTCGAATGCCATATCCAAAAGCGGTGTTGGGGGCACCCACACCTGCATCTCTTGCAGACTCATCCGGGGCTTCCACCTCTGGATCTGTCCCTCCTCCCCAGCACCTCATTTCCAGCCTCGGTGGCCTTGGGGGAACCAGCTGCCCGACCTGGCTCTCTGGACCTCCCTGACAAATGGAGCCGGACACGAGGTGGGAGGGTTCCCCAGCCCCAGGTAATTAAAGCACATGGTTATGTAGAAGTTTGTAATTAAACACTCGCACATCTTCAGCTATCCCAGCATGGCGCCTGATGAATTAATTACAAGGATGCCAGACCCTTAGGTTTTCCTCCTCACTGAGTGTGGAGGGGTGGCCCTGAGCCTTCATGTCGGGGAAACAAGTCGGGGGCAGGATGTCAGGCGAGCAGAGCCATCTTCCACCCCAGGCCCTCTCCCGGCCCCTGGCTCTACCAGCAGCCCACCCCATCCAAGTACCTAGACCAGAAACAAGAAATCCTCCCCAACCGCTCCAGACTCAAAGTCATAAGTTCCAGACCTGACGTCCTTGACCACCACCCATCTGGCCACCACCTCAACTCCTCTCCAAGCCCCTCCCACAGCCAAATCTTGTCCACACCCCCCATAAGGTGCCCACTCTCCCACCCCCCCTCCACCCCCTCCTGTTGCCCCTTCTCCCACCTCCCCAGAACCCAGAGGAGATGATGTGCTAGGAAGGGCATCCCACTTCCATGGTCTTCCTCCCCCAAGCCTAGAACCTCAGTCAGACAACGAGAAAAGCCTCAATAAACCCAAGTCCAGGGACATTCTGCAAAATACCTGACCAACACTCCTTAAAACTGTCAAGGTCATCAAAAGCAAGGACAGTCACAGAACAGAGGAGCCCCAGGAGATACGACCATGCTATGTATGTCATGTGGGCTCCTAGAGGTGGAGCTGGAGCAGAAAACGGGTATTAGGAGAGACGGGAAATCAGGAGAAAGTGTGGCATTTCATGATGAGCCATGTGCCGATGTGGATTTCTTAGCTGTGACAAACGCACCAAAGTAATGTAAGATGTTAGCATTAGGAGAGACTGCTGGTGTACAGGAATTCTCTACGCTGTCTTCGCAAATTTTCTGTACATCTAAATATTCTAAAATAAAAAGATTCTTTTAAAAAGGGAGTTTGGGCCAGGCGTGGTGGCTCACGCCTGTAATCCTAGCACTTTGGGAGGCTGAGGTGGGTGGATAACCTGAGGTCAGGAGTTCAAGACCAGCCTGGCCAATATGGTGAAACCCTGTCTCTACTAAAAACACAAAAACTAGCCCGGCATGGTGGTGAGTGCCTGTAATCCTGGCTACTTGGGAGGCTGAGGCAGGAGAATCGCTTGAACCCAGGAGAAAGAGGTTGCAGTGGGCTGAGATCGCACCATTGCACTCCAGCCTGGGTGACAGAGTGAGACTCCATCTCAAAAAAAAAAAAAAAAGAGAGAAAGGAAAAGAAAAGAAGAAAGAAAAGAGGGAGCCCAGGCAAGAGATCTGGTACAAATAGGGTGCAGCGTTCGCATCTGCTTAGCTCTGGCGATGGGTACATGGCTATCAGTTATTCTGCTTCCTGTACTTTTCTGTATTTCAAATGCTTCAAAATTAAACATGTAAGAAAAACAAACCCAGATCAAACATCACCCCTGCCTGATACTCTACAAAGGCTTAGTCTTTAGAATCACGTCCAAAATTCTCACCCTGTGACAGAATGAGGACCAGCTGCCCTCCATTCCTGCTCTAATGTCACGCAGAGTCTGGCCAATCCTTAGGGCTCCCGCACACTGTGCTCCACCCCCATATGACGTCACACAAAAACTTGGCCAATCCCTAGGGCCCAGCACCCTGTGCTCCACACCCCCATCTGACATCACACAAAAACCTGGCGAATGCCTAAGCCCCGGAACTCTGTGCTCCACCCTTCTGACGTCACATGGATTCTGGCCAATCCCTACATTCTGGCACCCTGCACTCCACCTGCCTCTGATGTCATCCAGAACCTGGGGCCTTCCCAGGCTGCAGCTTCTTGCAAATCTGGTGTTAGGGGCCCTGTGGGTGGCAGGCAGCACCCACCCCAGAAGGGTCACCACGGTATGCCTACCTGAACATTAGCCTAGTGGTTCACCAAGCCCTCCCCCACCCACCCAGGTCAGGGTTCAGAGCCACCTGTGAGGTTAGCATCGTTCTCCCATTTCACAGATGGGGAAACTGAGGCACAGGACAAACGCATCTGCCCGGTCAATTGAGGTGCTAGCGTTCTTCCACACTGTGCTCCCAGCCCTGGCTCCTTGCCTGTAAACTGTCTCAGACCAAGAATCCCCGCCTGTGCGCCCAGCCCTGGCTGAAATACAGCCTCAAGGCACTCAGTGTTCTGGGCCCTGTTTCCCCTCCAGCTTCCGTGCTCCTGTCTTCTCCTCCTCCGCGCTGTCTCTGCACCACTTCCACCTGTCCCGGCCTTTGCACCTGCAGGTTCCTACCCTACGGGGCGTGCCCTGCCCTGACAGCACAGCACTGCACAGCCTCTGCTCTTCTCCACTTGCCACGGGCCTTTCCACGGGACCTGAGGTGACACTGTCTACGTGCATGCGTCTGTGCATTGCCTGTCCCCGTCTGCTGGGATGGAAGCAGGCCATGGTCTCCATTGCTATACCTGCTCAGAGCAGCCTGGGCAGGTACTAAGCACCCTGTTCTTGGAAGAAACCATGTTCAGGTGTAGGGGCAGGTGTTGGGGGAGACCTCTGACTCCAGCTAGGCAGGGGCAAGGCTCTCGCAAGGATGACCAGCCTGCCCACCCTGTGCCCCCTCATCCCCAAACACACCTACCTCCCCTGCCAGCAGGGCCAGGCTGCCACCTCAGCTCCTCCAGGCGTGATGGAACTGCAGAGCCCAGAGCTGGCCAGGCTGCAGGAAACCCACCGGCATGGCCAGGTGGCTCCCCCGGTGCCCGCCTCCTGCCCAGCCCAGTCTGGCTGCCACCAGCTCCCTTCACACACCTGCTCCATGCAACCCTGGAGGGCCCCTGCACCTCCTCGGAGCCCCAGCTTCCTCCTCCGTACAGTGGAGACTCCTGTCTCTCAGTCCTGGTATAGAAGTTCCCTTAGCTGGGCGTGGCTGCTGTTCTGGGAGTTCATGGTCTGGGGACATTGCTACCACCTTTACAGAGCATGACCCGGGGGTTCCTCTCGGTGACACCTGCAGTCAGAACTCCCTCCAACACAGGCGAGGAAACAGAGGGCCAGGAGCAGAAAGGACAACTCAATGACCCCTCCTCTATGCTCTCGTAAGAACAGGCGCATACATTTGCACTCACAAAAAATACCCCAGAGGCCGGGCATGATGGCTCTCGCCTGTAATCCCAGCACTTTGGGAGGCTGAGGCGGGTGGATCACTTGAGGTCAGGAGTTTGAGACCAGCCTGGCCAACATGGTGAAACCCCGTCTCTACAAAAAATGCAAAAATTAGCTGGGCGTGGTGGCGCATGCCTGTAATCCCAGCTACTGGGGAGGCTGAGGCAGGAGGATCAGTTAAACCCAGGAGGCAGAGGTTGCAGTGAGTGGAGATCACACCCTGCACTCCAGCCTGGGCGACAGAGCGGGACTCCATCTAAAACAAAGAAAATGCATCAACACATGTGGGTACATGAACACCCACTTACAATCATGAGTGTGCACACACTCCAGTTCAGGGGTAACCCAGGCCCTGAGCCGGGTCTCCATGGCTTAGTAAGCTCATGTGTGTGATGTGACCAGTGTGTAACACACGTCCCACGGGTGTCCTGTGCCAGAAGTTGCAGGGAGGCACCCCCCTTGTCAACGCGGGGGACAATCTCTGTGCTGCGTGGCTCCTGGATGGGTGGTGTCATTTCCCGCATGTGACACGGGGTGCGGACTGTGCAGAGGCAGCTCTGTGCCTCGGGAGGCGGGGTGCGGAGGCGTGCCACACTCACCACGGGGATGCAGTTGGCTCCTGGGACAGGACCTGGAAGGCGGGTGTGGCCGGCTGTTTAGTGTGTGCCATGCACGGTGTCTGGCACGTCAGATGTGACAGATACACCACACAAAAACCATTGTATTCGTCGACAAATCAATGCAGCAATACTTTGCTGAGTACCTGCTATGTGCCAGGCCCAGGGGATACAGTGGTGAGCGGACAGATCAAGTCCCTGCCCTCGTAGGGGGTGATCAGGGAGGCCCACTGAAGACGCGGGGGAGGCAGGGAGCGATCACTCCAGGACAGAGCGTTGTGGGCAGTAGGGCCAGCAGGCAGGAGCGTTCCCAGGCTGTCCAAAACCTGCAGAGGCTGACGCTGCTGGAGTAGAGTGAACGGCAGGGCGCCCTGAGGGCCAGCAGGGCAGATCGCAGGCCTTGAAGCCATGTGGACACCACGTGCCCTGACACAGCCCTGGTCTCTGGATGACAAGCTCTTGAGGGGCTGCCCGTGGTCCCAGGACATGGGAGGCCAGGCTGTTGGAGTCTGAGGACTGGCGGCATCCTGGGTGCCCTGGTGCCCCTGCACAAGGCTGGTTCCCCATCTTTGGAGGTTTGCTGAATGCCCCCCACACCACAAGACTGGCTAACACTGCAGAGATGGGAATGGTGCGGAGTTGGACTGGAGGGGGTGGCCAACGGTCTTCAGCATCTGTGAAGCCCAACTGCCATTGTGCCAAAGGGAAACTGAGGCCCAGAGAGGATGATGCCTGCCCCAGACCCTTCAGAAACGGGACAGGCTGCTGGGGTGAGCTCTTGGGTCCTCAGTCTCCCTGGCCAGGTGTGCACAGGCAAATAGGTAGGTGCCAGCTCACCTGGAGGGCAGGTGTCCCTGGGCTCAGCCAAAGCATTTGGGTGGCAGAGCCTGGCCGAAGCCACAGCGCCCAGGCAGTCCCTGCTGAAGGTCCTGTGAGGCCACCTGGGCCGGCTGCCCAGGCTCCCAGCAAGGGAAACTGAGGCTTCCTCACCACAGCAAAGCACTACCTCATGGAACACTTCACAGGCTCAGAGAGGGCTGCCCCTTGCCTAAGACGCTCCAGAGCAACCGGATCAGACTGGGTCCTCAATCTTCCCCACCCTGTCCCCCCACCCCAGCGCTGTGACAGAAAGAGACCAGGGCCCTGGCCAGGGCCGAATCCCTCCCCCAGCTCACCCTGCCCCAACCCCCCCCAAGGAACAATTTACCTTTCGGAGCTGGTCCAAGATATTAATTAAGATAAATCTACCTCAATTTTGAGATTCTCTTATCATGTAATTTATCAAAATTATGTTAATTATTTCTGTAGGGCAGCAAAATTATTACCTCTTTTGTGTCTGATTTGTATTAATATTCATAATTTAATAATTCAGCATCTTGGCCATCTGGTCTGGGAACAGGCTCCCTTCTCTCCCTCAGTCTGAGCCAAAGCTTCCGAATCACCCCCGCCGGTGTCCCCCGGGGCTAACCCACCCTGTCCCCCAGCATCTTCCCTCCGTCCAGCCCTGCACACGCTGCCCCCTGCCCTGGCGCCCCAGCCCTGGTGGCCCCGCCAGCCCCAAGGCACATACAGGTACCCGCGCAGGTACTCGCAGGCACCCGCCACCCCCGCTTGGCAGGTGAGCCAAGCTGAATTGACATTTTCCACACTTTGTGAGTTTTACACTGTAATTTGACATAATTAATGCCTACATTACTGCTGATAATTTAGCTAGTTAATTAAACTCGGAGGAGATAATTAAGGAAAGGCTACTGCTTGGATTGCTAATTGTTTTTGTCATTATTTCAGGGGGCCGACAGCTGCCGGCTGAGTCATCCTGTTTTGTCAGCTGATGGGTCATGTGACGCAGGGGTCCCCCCGGGGGCCCCCCACTTCCAAGGGAGGGAGGAGCGCAGCCGGCTACCTGGCTGCTGCCTGGAGCCTCGCCAAGCGCTGCTGGCTGCTCTGGTCTGGTCTCCCCGCTCCAAGTGATGACAGCCCGCCCGTGGCCCCTAGGGCCTCCTGAGCCCGGCTGAGAGCTCTGGCCGGAGGCACAGCCAGGTCAGCTTAAGCCGAGGAGGAGGGGCCGCCCCTAGCCCCCGCATCTGAGCCCCAGAAGCAAAGTGGCACCTGGCAGCATCTCAGCCTTCCGCACTGGTCAGATAAGAAGCAGAACTTTCTGAGCCTGCTGGAAGCCAGAATGCATGAGCCCACATTGCAGAGAATGACAGAGCAATTGTGGGAGCAACAGAGAGAGGGAGAGAGATGGGGAGAGACGGGAGAGAGAGGGGGAGAGACGGAGAGATGGAGAGAGATGGGGAGAGATGGAGAGAGGGAGAGAGATGGGGAGGTGGGGGAGAGGAACAGAGAGACAGGGAGAGACACAGACAGAGAGAGAGAGGGAGAGACAGAAAGAGATGGAGGGAGGGAGACAGAGAGGCAGAGAGACAGAGACAGAGAGTGAGGGAGAGATACAGAGAGGGAGAGAGACACAGAGAGGGAGGGAGACACAGAGAGGGAGGGAGAGACAGAGATAGGGAGGGAGAGAGAGAGGCAGAGAGACAGAGACAGAGTGAAGGAGAAATACAGAGAGGGAGAGAGACACAGAGAGGGAGGGAGACACAGAGAGTGAGGGAGAGACAGAGATAGGGAGGGAGAGAGAGAGGCAGAGAGACAGAGACAGAGAGTGAGGGAGAGATACAGAGAGGGAGAGAGACAGAGAGGGAGGGAGAGACAGAGAGAGGGAGGGAGAGACAGAAAGAGGGAGGGAGAGACAGATGGGGAGGGAGAGACAGAGAGAGGGAGGGAGAGACACAGAGAGGGAGGGGACAGACAGAGAGGGAGGGAGAGACAGACAGACGGAGGGAGAGACAGAGGGAGGGAGAGACAGACACAGGGAGGGAGAGACAGACAGAGGGACGGAGAGACAGAGAGAGGGAGGGAGAGACAGAGAGAAGGAGAGAGTGACAGAGTGAGGTGGGAGTGAGAGAGGGAAGAGGGGGGCAGGAACGGCACATGGTGAAGTTCTCAATCCCCCCCTTCCCCCAGGCCCGTTCCTGCCCACCCTCCTGGGGGCTGGCAGACCCAAGGTCAGAAGAAAGGGCTACACCTGGGGAGGTGTGTCATTGGCACTGCTGTCCTCATTTCCGTCGAACGGGTTCCTGCAAAGGTCGCACAACCGGGAAGTGGCCCCAACCCCAGTGCAGGCCCGGGGAGTGCCTGGAGCAGGAGGATGCAGGAGGCTGGCCCAGTGGCTCTACCCTGGTCAGGGATGAGACGGCCACTCTGCTTCTTGAGTCTCAGCGTCCCCACTGGCTTCAGGGCAGTGGACGGGGTGGACAAGCCCCAGGCCCCAGCTTAGGTGGTGTGGAGTTCAAGGACATGTCGGCATGACATCAGTGGCATCCATTAGGGTGCCGACTTGGCTCTCAGGAAATTCAAGTCAAAGAGGATGGTTTAGATCCCGGATTTATTATTCTTCCCAAGAAGAAGTCTACACATCAGAAGGCTCTAGATTGGCTAATTTAGGGCTCAGTGACACCAACAGGATGTGAGAGAGACACCCAGGAGCCTTCCCTGTTTCTGCCCAGCTCATCTCTGCTTGGCGGGCTTACCATCCCTCGTGGTACCAACGGGCTGCTGTGGCACCGTGAGTCCCACATACCGCCATGGCACCCCAAGTACCAGATGGCGTCCAGCAGAGTTGGAGGCGGTGTCTTCCACACAATCATACTATTTTCTTAATGAGAGGCTTCCAGGGGTCCTAGAATCCCAAGACTTTCTTCTGCTAAGCCTTGACTTTCTCTCCTCTGCTGGTACCAGCTGTAGCGTGGACCACAAGAACTCCCTTCCTCAGCACAGCAAAGCAGGACCTCATGGAACACTTAATCAGTTAGGTGTCTGACTTCAGACAGAAGGGTTCCCTTAGCAAATCCCTAATTCCTGCCTTGAGCTTTCAGATTGGCTACCTTCAACCCAAACTCAACTCTCTTATAAGACTTTACTGGCCAGGTGCGGTGGCTCACGCCTGTAATCCCAGCAGTTTGGGAGGCCAAGGCACGGGGATCACTTGAGTTCAGGGCTTCAAGACCAACATGGCAAAACCCTGTCTCTACTAAAAATACAAAAAATTAGCCAGGTGTGGTAGCAGGCGCCTATAATCCCAGCTACTCTGGAGGCTGAGGCAGGAGAATCGCTTGAACCCAGGAGGCAGAGGTTGCAGTGAGCCAAGATCACGCCACTGCACTCAAACTGGGCAACAGAGCAAGACTCTGTCTCAAAAAAAAAAAGACCTTACTGAATGCCAGTTGTTTCTACTACTTCCTCACCCTTGATGAGTATGAAGTCTGGGACCCGCAGTACCATAGGTAACAGCTGTATCTAACTGTACATGAGTCCGTCACAGTGAGGGCCAAATTCCCAGGCAGGACGGTGGGGCCCTCACTGCCTGGTACCCTGCACCCTTCACTCAGACAATTCCTCATCTTAGGTTTTGTGACTTTAGCACCCCACTCCTGGAACCAAATTCCATATCCGTTAGGATGCTCTCATCTACAAATATTGGAAAACCTGAGAAAGTTTAAACAAAGAGGATTATTATCCCATATGTAGTAGGTTGAATATGCCCCCCAAAACTTCATGTCCACCTGGAACCTCAGAATGTGATCTTATTTGGAAGTAGGGTGCTTGCAGATGTGATTTGTTAAAGCTCTTGGGATGAGTTTGTCTTGGATTTAAGGTGGGCTCTAATTCAATAACAGGTGTCCTTAGAAGAAAGGGAAGTTTGGGGCACAGAAACACAAAGGAGGAGGCCAGGTGATGGTGACAGAGGCAGAGACTGCATTGATGCAGCCACAAGTAGGAACACCTGGAGCCACCAGGATCTGTAAGAGACAGGAAAGATCCGCCTCTAGAGCCTTTGAAGGGAGTGAGACTCACATCTTTTGTTTGGTTTTGAGACAGGGTCTTGCTCTGTCACCCAGGCTGGAGTGTAGTGGCACAGTCTCGGCTCACTGCAGCCTCAAACTCCCAGGCTCCAGCAATCCTCCCCTCTCAGCCTCCTGAGTAGCTGAGACTACAAGTGCATGTCACCACGCCTGGCTAATTTTTTTTTTCTTTTTTTTTTTTTTGAGACGGAGTCTTGCTCTGTAGCCCAGACTGGAGTGCAGTGGCCCAATCTTGGCTCACTGCAATCTCCAACTCCTGGCTTCCAGTGATTCTCCCGCCTCAGTCTCCAAGTAGCTGGGACTACAGGTGTATGCCAGCATGCTCAGCTGATTTTTGTATTTGTAGTAGAGACAGGGTTTCGCCATGTTGCCCAGGCTGGTCTTGAACTTCTGACCTCAGGTGATCCACTTGCCTCAGCCTCCCAAAGTGCTGGGATTACAGGAATAAGCCACCATGCCTGGCCTAATCTTTTAAGTTTTTTGTAGAGATGGGGGTCTCACTATGTTGCCCAGGCTTCCAGAAGTCTGATTGTTCCTTTAAGCCCCTGGTTTGCCATACTTTGTCACTGCAGCCACACATCACGCATCCCCCAATATCCATTTCCCCACCTCGCCCTTTGGCCTCCATGGCAAGCCCTAGAGAGAACTACATTCTCCAGCATCCCTTGCAGTCTGGCCTGGCCATGTCACCAAATTCTGGCCAATGATGATAGACACCTTGCAGTCCAGCATGGCCATGTGACTACATTCTGGACAATCAGGATAGACCGCTTGCAGCCCAGCACTTTAGGAGGCTGAAGCAGGAAGATCGCTTGAGTCCAGGAGTTCAAGGCTGCAGTGAGCTGTGATCACACCAGCCTGGGTAACAGAGCAAGACCCTGTCCCAAAAATAAATAAATGAATAAATACTTTTTTTTTTTTTTTTTTTTTGAGATAGCGTCTCACTCTGTCGCCAGGCTGGAGTGCAGTGGTATGATCTCGGCTCACTGCAACCTCCGCCTTCCGGTTTCAAGCAATTCTCCTGCCTCAGCCTCCCGAGTAGCTGAGACTACAGGCACACGCCACCACGCCCAGCTAATTTTTGTATTTTTAGTAGAGACAGGGTTTCACCATGTTGGCCAGGATGGTCTCGATCTCTTGACCTCGTGATCCGCCCGCCTCGGCCTCCCAAAGTGCTGGGATTACAGGCGTGAGCCACCGCGCCCGGCCCACAAATACATTTTTATAATTGCTAGCCTGACGGCTCCTTTTCATCTCAAGGACCTCGAAAGCCCCAACAGCTGCTCTCGGCTACCAGGGAAAGGACCTTGCTGAATCATAAAACTGAAGCAGAAAGTCTTTGCTTTCACACCTGCCCCTGCAGGCGTGTCCCTGTCCTCTGGTCCTCCATGCCACATAGCCTCAGGCCCAGCCTCATCCGCCCAGCCCCAAGGGTGGCTTCCTGGGACTGTGCCCCTGGGTCTGCCTTCTCTTCTCTCCTAAGCTTTCAACATGCCCCCACTACTTGTGTAACTAATTCCCTACATCCTCCTCTCTCTTCAATACTGTCATCCCAGCACGTTGGGAAGCTGAGGCAGGCAGATCTCCTGAGGTCATGAGTTCAAGACCAGCCTGGCCAACATGGTGACAACCCTGTCTCTACTAAAACTACAAAAATTAGCCAGGTGTGGTGGCGCACACCTCTAATCTCAGCTACCGGGGAAGCTGAGGCAGGAGAATTGGTTTAACCCAGGAGGTGGAGGTTGCAGTGAGCCGAGATCACACCACTGCACTCCAGCCTGGGCGACAGAGCGAGACTCCATCTCTAAACAAATATTTAAGGTGCCAATTCTTAAAAATGGGGACAGGCGCCACTGAAATCGCTCCACTGTCCCTGCTATATCCTCCGACCCTGACCCCAGCCACCACCTGTGTACAGATGAGGACAAGTCCATCTTGCCAGACACTGGCCCCAGGGCCTGCTGCCTCTCACAAAGCCAATTGCCCCTTTTCTAGAAAGTTCTCTCCCATAAGTAAATGAGACTAGAAATGGCCCATATGGAAATATAATGTTGTTAAAACCACTGATTAAGTTTTACACAACTGTGTGAGAGCAAACGAAAAGGTTTTCGCTTTTTAATTTAAGAAAAGAGGAATATGATATAATTTCAATTTGTGATAAGATGTTCTCGATAGTGCAGTTTCAATTGGATTACATCCTAACGTGCTTTATAAAGTGTCAGGCCGGCTGCCGACGAAGGTGTGTGTGTGATTATCTTTAATAATAATCCGGTGGGCTGGTGTTTTCTCAATCCGTCTTCATCAGCGTTTCCGCCCCACCTGGGAGACCTTGTTAGCACAGACTCTAAAACCGTGACCTGAGTGGGCAGAGCTGCAATTGTCAGGACAGGCCGGCCCGAGGGGAAACGTCTAGGTGGACCACAGACAGGCGGACTGTCAGGACCCGCCACAGCCAGCTGGGAGGGTCCCCGGGGAGCAGGGCCCTGGGAGTCTGAGCTCCAGACCAGTAGGAGCCAAAGCAGCTTCGGGGTGAGGGAAGATCCCCCAGCACGAGGTCTGCAGGCAGAAGCAGGCCCCAGACTCGTGATGTGGCTGTGCCTCCCCAGCAGGGTCTGCAGGGCCGAGCAGGCAATCCCAGCGCTCACGTCCACCTCCCCACCTGATGCCCCCGCACCCGGGACCCCAGAACTCCCTGAGCGCACACCACTGAAACCCTCTTTGAGTCCTTCTGAGGCCTTCCCAGCCCTGGCGCGCAGGCCCCTAGGCCAGAGGTGGGAGGCTCCTCCCTCCCAAAGCAAAACAGGGCCCCACAAAGGTGAGGGTGGGCCTGGCGGGGAATGGCAGCTGGGGACAAAGCCTCCATGGCAGCTGTCAGCCCCTCTGCATCTTGGGCTCCAGACAAGGTTCCTTCTTCATGATTCCCCCAAGAAGCAAGGCATGGCTGGCCCTGGGGTCCCCATGAGGGATGTGAAGGGGGCAGGAAGAAGCCAGGAGGAGACCCAGGAAAAGATCCTTCTTTCCAGATACCCTCAGAGGCCGCCCGAGGCTGGAAGGAGGCTGGACTGCAGAGGCGCAGGCCACGGAGATTTCTACCTGTGGGTAACTGTGGGCTTCCCACACACAGGCCCCTCCCTAGGGAGCCCCCAACTGCAGCTGTGCAGCAGAGCCACATGGGGGCCCTCGCTGGCAAGAGTCTTGAGCTCTGCTCCCTGCCTCCTCCCAGATGGAGGCCAAAGCACAAAAACCAGGTCCTGCCCACTCCTGCCATGGCGCTCTGGGCTCTGTGACTCAGTTTCCCCCTCCTGTCACAGGGACAGAGTGCTACCCACAACTCTCTAGTTTCTGTGAGGGGCTTCATGGCACAGGGCATGGCCATGTCCCCATTGGAGACCCCTCTAACTCCTGCCCCAGCTAGGAGCAGCCCTGCTGTCCCCACCCCAACCAGGCCCACCGTGGCAGGCTGAGGGACTCGGAAGGCCTCTCCCCTCTCTGGCCTCAAAGCCCTCCTCTGAAAAGCGGTTTGGAGGTAGCTGAGGTGCTTTCCGTGGGAAGGGCTAAGCCAGCTCCTGTGTGTCAGGGCCGGAGCTGAAGGAGGAGGCCTGGGCAGGGCAGACAGGGCCTGCAGGGGTGAGGGGGCCCTGCCAGGGGTCCCCGCCATGGAAGTGGCTGGGGTCTGTTCTGCGTGTCAATCCTCCACTCCCTATGGGGGCAGTTCAGCTATGACATTCCCAGGCCCAGGCAAGGACCCCACAGGCTACACAGATGGGGGATCTTTGGGCCCGGCTGGGCTGTCCTCACCACCTGGCGCCAGGGCTAGGCTCCCTCTCTGGGCCCCAGAGAACAAGGCGGCCCCCCAGTTTTGAGATGCTCTGGAAAATCCCCCCAGGAGACCTTGTGCTCTCTTCCCAAGTCCCTCCCTGTCCTTCCCCTGCTCAGCTCAAGTCCAGGTAGGGCAGGAGGTGCCTGGGGTGTGCCCGCTGGTACTGGCTCCACCACCCACAGACCTGATTTAATCGTCCCACCCCTGGCAGGGCAGGGGCAGCCCCCGGGGTCCCATAAGGATGAAACCAGTCAGGTTCAGGCAGGTCTCTCTCCCTGGACCAGCAGACCAGCTCGCAACCCCGGGCCAGTTACTAGTCCCCTTGACAGGTAAGACGACAGAGTGCTGAAGTGGCCTTGAGCCCTGGTGTGATACATACATTCATTCATTCATTCATTCATTCCTTAACAAATACCCATCAGGTTCCTGCTGTGAGCCAGGCACTGTACTAGGCGCTGAGGACAGCGTGGCAGAAAGATGAAGGAGCCCAGACATCTGGAGCATCTGTCACAGAGAGGAAGCCGAAACAAGCGTCTAAACACAGGTGAGTTCTGAGTGTTGGAAATAAATCAGGGTGGCTGTGTGCTCACTCCTCTCATCCCAGCAGTCTGGGAGGCCAAGGCAGGAGGATTACTTGAGGCCAGGAGTTCAACACCAGCCTGGGCAACATGGCGAAACCCTGTCTCTACAAAAAGTTTTAGCTCTGTGTGGTGGTGTGTGCCCGTGTTCCCAGCTACTTGGGAGGCTGAAGTGGGAGGATCGCTTGAGCCCAGGAGGTCAAGGTGCCATGATGGAGGTCAAGGTCAAGTGGGAGGATCGCTTGAGCCCAGGAGGTCAAGTGGTGCCATGATGGTGCCACTGCACTCCAGTCTGGGCAACAAAGTGAGACCCTGTCTCTAAAAAGAAAGAAAGAAATCGGAGTGAGGGGCAGGAGCCTCTCTAAGAGGGTACAGTAAGCAGAAATCACAGAAAGCCAGCTGTGTGGCATGCAGGGGCCCAGCAGCAGGGCCAGCGAATGCAAATGCCCCGTGGCCCAGAGGCTGGGCAGCTGGAGCGGAAGGGGTGAGGGTGATGGGAGGTGAGGCTGGAGGAATTCCTGGGAATCAGCCCCAGCCTGTCCTGGCTTCCCAAGGGGCGAGCACGGGTCCCCACCCGCTACCCCCGCCCTCCCACAGACCAGTGCCCTCGGAGGGCTGGCCTGGACCCCTGTGCCCAGCCTGGAGGGGCCACTCCCTGCCCGACAGCCTCCCGCCTCTCCAAGTCCAAATTCCAAGCATCCCAGTGGAGACCCTCCCCAGCCCAGCCTTCACTCCCTCCCCATCTTCTCTGCCGCAGCCACACAGGGCCACTCAATGTCCGCTCCCCACCCCCGAGCTCAACAGAAGGGCCACACTGGTCCCTGAGCCCAGAACACTCCTCAATCCAGCCCTTGCTCCTCAGACCCAAAGGCTGCAGTGTTGAGGCCAGCACAGACACAGGGGCCACTGGGGGTGTAGGTCAGGGAATAGTTCCCTCCTTTCCTCATATCCATTCAGGAAGACTAGCTGTTCCTGGCCACGTCTGCAGAGAGAAAGCCGCGGGTGTGCACCAAGTGCTTGCCACGTGCACTGAGATGATGGCCTGGAGCCTCCTGCAAGTGTGGGTGACGTCCCCCTGGGCCACTGGCCAGCTGCATGCCTCTACCCTCCCTGCAAGTTGTTGGGGAGGTCATGTAGGGTGATTGGGGCTCGGGCTGATGCTTCCACATTGGGGGTGCAGCCACCTTTGCAGCCAGCCCCACCTGTGCGTGAGGGGCTGCTTGGGGGTCCCATGCCTGTCCTCACAGCCTCACAGAGATGTCACAGGGCCTGGCGAATGCCCATGGTCCCAGGGCTGCGTTCCTGCCTGTCTCACCGTAAGAGTGTCACTGGGGTCTGCAGGTGCTGGGCCCCTGGTGGACGGCAAGGACATCCCACAGGGCTAGCTTAGTGCCCGGGGGACCTGACCACTTGTTTTGGGGGTTCTGATCACTGAGCACCAACCGTGTGCCCAGCCCAGAGCCCACCTGGCACCCTAAGGCTGCTTCTGAGGTCCCCAGATACAGGGGGTTGATGGTGGGGGCAGAAGCTTCCTGGCCCTGAGGTGGGACACCTCCCCCGTGGGTTCGAGTCTGCAGTAAGACGGAGCCCCAGGTGCCCTTGCCCCTGACTTGCTGGTCAACACTCCCTTCCCGTTCCTGTCTCAAAAATACTACAAAGTCCCCGTGCCCCGGCCCCATCCCACCAGGAGCCCAAAGGTGGCCTCCCAGCCTCCAGTCCCCGACCCCAACTCGCTTGCTGTGTGACGTGGGAGAGCCGTAGCCCTCTCCCAGCCTCAGTTTCCCTATCTTGAAAACGGAGCTATTCCGGGATCCCCTGCTGTCCCTCAACGCTGAGTGGCTCTCTGCCGCCCCCTGGTGGTGAAGAGGCCACACTGCCGTGGGTCAGGCCTTGGGACATGGGCAGGGGGCCAAGGTCCCAGGGGGGACCCACAGGCTCAGCTCCGGGACCCGGTCCAGGCTGCCCTCCACTGCGTCATGCTCCTAACACAGCAGAGGCCCGGGGACCTCTCAGAACCACCCAAGGCGCCCAGTGCCCGAGGAGCAAGTCCCTGACAGAGCCCTGCTCCTTCCGTCACCCACTCTGTGACTAACCCCCGCCCCGGCCCACCACACATCTTCAAGCTCCCGGACCATTGTCCATGCTGTTCCTTCAACAGGGTGCACCCTGTCTGTCCAAGGGACCCTTACTCCTCAACACCCAGGTGAGACACCCCCTGCAGAGGTCTCCTGGGGGGTTATAGGGTCGCACAGCTGCTGGCTCTGCCTCTCGGTCCTCGGAGGGCAGAGGGGGGTTTCCACCAACATGCTTGGTCCCAGTGGCCCGACTCTAGAGAGGCCTCGGCCAGGCAGAGCATGGACCCCTTTCCTCACTCATCGCTGTGTGCACGTGGCCCGTGGCCTCACCTGAGGGAGCTCCTTTCCCTCTTCAGTGGCCCCTGAGTGGCCGGCGGGAGCAGAGGGCACAGAGGGAGACAGCGGGGGTCTCACCATCACCAGAGGGCAAGAGGGCACCTATGTGCTCCACCCTCATCACTGCCCCAGGCACACCGGTGGGCCCCTCTGATCCTCACACGGCCCCCATACAGCCCATGTCACCAAGGGCTCAGAGAGGGCAGTGCCCTAGCCCGAGGCCACACAGCTGCTGGGAGCAGGGCTGACTGTAGAGGCTGCGCTCCATCTGGGCACCCCGGCCCACCCGCCCTCTCCACGTCCCACACCAGGCACACTGAAGGCCACGGAACATCAGAGGCCTGGCCAGCACAAGCTCCCCAGGGCCCACACACACATGGCGGGGGCTCCAGGTTCTGAACCTGCTGGGGCCCTGCTGGGAGCCGTGGGGCTCCTGACCTTGCCAGCCGCCAGGTGGAGAGCACTGGTGTTTTGCCACAGCTGAGAGTTCTCCAGGACCACTGCAGAGGCTCCCACAGCAGCTGAAACAGTACAGCAACAAGCAGCAGAACCCCGCCCCTCCCAGCACAGATGGGGAGACAGAGGCCTGCAGAGAAGCTGCGATCCCGGCTCAGCGCTCCTCCCAAGACATCCATGCACTGGAAGTCGGAAAGGATGGGGCGCCCCATGTCCTGCTCTGGCCACCAGGAAGTCACCCCGACCAGAGCCAGGACTCACATCCTCCATCCCAGGCTGCAGTCCTGGGAGACCGAGGTCACAGGTCTCAGGCCATGGGTATGTGGGGACCCCAGCACCCAAGAGTTCCCAGTCTACACCGATGCCGCTCTGATGCTCCCTCCAGTCCATCTGTGCCAGGAAGCTAGGAAAGTGCCCACCTCCGGGGTCCGGGCCCAGAGAGGGTCAGCTCCTGCCCGAGGCCACAGAGCACATCCATGCTGCGGGCAGAGCTGGGAGACAGGCGAGACCCCGGGCAGGTACAGGGCCACCCAGGGGCACCGAGGCAAACACAAGGGTGCAGAGGAGGCCAAGCCTGTGTGGTCAGTTTCTTTATTGAGGCCACACTGTAGCGCAGGTCCCTGCATCCACGTGCCCCTTGCAGGGACAGGAGGCCCCTTCCTGAGTCTGTGTCCCATTGCTGGGTCCGGGCCAGCCCACAGCCCCACAGGCCGCTCACTGGGAAATGCTGCTTTTGCTTTTTGGTGACCAGATCTTGGACAAGCGGAACTTGGACTTCTTCCTCTGGAGGTCTAGAGGATGGGTGGACAGTGAGGCCACACTCATCACAGCATGGCCACGGCCCACACAAGTCCCCCTGCAGGAAACGTCCTTCCCTTCCACCGGCCGCAGTCCTCCTGGGGCCTCAGAGCCTGCAGAAGCCCTGTGCCCTCCTGCATGAGCACCTGCTCCGACCGGGGCACCCCCGGAGGGCTGGTCCCCACCATGACCACATGGTCACTAGCTGCCCCCTGGCCCTCTTAGTGGCGGAGGGAGCTCTCACCCTTAGGGTGAACCTGCCCATCCAGTCACCAAGGCTGAGTGGGGCCCTGGCACCACCCCCCCCAGCAGGAGTCCTGGCCCACCCAGCCAGCCCACCCGGCCCCCAACACCCCCAGCCCAGTCACCCAGCTTCTCAATCATGTCCCGCAGCATCTGGTCCTCCTCTTGTTCCCTGAAACGGGACCAGAGTGGCTGTGAGCAACAGTGGCAATGGGGACGTGCTCTGGAGGGGCCCACGGACAGTCTCCAGCCAACCTCACCCCAGCCCCAAGCCCCGCCTGGCCCCATGACACCTGGCCCGGGAGCCTGCTCCCACAGACGCCAGGTCCCCCGCCCTCTCCAGGGCCAGTCCCTCAACAGTGACCTGGGACGGGAGGGCCTGGGCCGACCACACCAGTGACCTGGACAGAAGGGCCCTGTCCTGACCCATGCCAAGGCCCCTTCACGCTCACAGAGGGGCTCGTAGAGGTGGGCTCCAGCTGCCAACCTGCATGCCATGCCCGGGACCCCCATGAGATGAGACAGGAAAGCCATTGGTCACACACAGCCCTTGTGGCAGACAGGAGACGCATGTGGCCTCAGAAGTCTACATTAAAAAACAAGACTTTATGGCCGGGCGCAGTGGTTCACGCCTGTAATCCCAGCACTTTGGGAGGCCAAGGTGGGTGGATCACAAGGTCAGGAGTTCAAGACCTGCCTGGCCAACATGGTGAAACCCTGTCTCTACTAAAAGTACAAAAAATTAGCCGGGTGTGGTGGCACAAGCCTGTAATCCCAGCTACTCTGGAGGCTGAGGCAGGAGAATCACTTGAACATGGCAGATGGAGGTTGTAGTGAGCCAAGATTGTGCCACTGCACTCCAGCCTGGGCAGCAAGAGCGAAACTCACAAAAAAAAAAGGAATTAGCCGGGTGTGGTGGTGGATGCCTGTAATCCCAGCTATTTGGGAAGCTAAGGCAGGAAAATAATTTGAACCTGGAAGGTGGAGATTGCAGTGAGCCAAGATCTCACCGTTGCACTCCAGCCTGGGTGACAGAACAAGACTCTGTCTCAAAAAAAAAAAAAAAAAAAAAAAAAAAAAAGGTGAGGGTGGCTTTTAAACGTTCCTAGCTGGGTGTGGTGGCTCACGCCTGTAATCCCAGCACTTTGGGAGGCCGAGGTAGGCAGATCACGAGGTCAGGCGTTTGAGGCCAGCCTGGCCAACATGGTGAAACCCCATCTCTACCAAAAATACAAAAATTAGCTGGGCATGGAGGTGGGCACCTATAGTCCCAGCTACTCAGGGGCTGAGGCAAGAGAATTGCTGGAACCTGGGAGGTGGAGGTTGCAGTGAGCTAAGATTGCACCACTGCATCCCAGCCCGGGCGACAGAATGAGACTCCATCTCAAAAAAAAAAAAAAAAAAATTCCTGATGGCCACATGTGCCCCTGGCTGCTGCACCGGACGGCACAGACAATAACCACCCTGGACAGAAAGTTCCACGGGACCGGCTGACCCTGAAGGCTGGGAGCATGGACCAGACGACCAGTCCTGGCCTGGCTGGGAGGGGCCTGACCGCAGCCCCGTGTCCCCGGGGCGCCTGCCCCTTACCGGAGCCGGTCCTCGTCCAGCGAGTCCACGATGTCACTACGGTCATTCACGGTGCTCACATACTGCTCCAGCAGCTCCTGCTCCCGACGCCGCTCCTGCGGTGACTTCAGAGCCTCTGCGGGGACAGCTCTGTCAGCAGGAGCTCCCCCCCCATGCCCCTACAGAACACAATGTCCCCCACCACCCAAGCACCAGGCTCCTCTTTTGGAGGAGGAAGGTGGGGTCTTGGGGGCACCCGGAGCAGAGTGAATGAATGAAGGAAGGAAGGCACGTCAGCCCGAGTGCTGAGGCCCTTCCCCGTCATCTCCCGAAAACAACACTCGCAGTAGAGATGTGGAAACTAAGGCTCGGGGCATCGCTGTCCCCCGGTCCCAGAGCAAGGAAAGGGCAGAGGCAGGATGGCCAGGGCCTGCGCCCTCAGCCAGGGCACCTGGCATCACAAGACACGCCCACAGCTCACCCTGCCTGCTGCTGCACTAAACGCCTTACACAAATTGATGCGTTTCATCCTCACGACAGCTGTGCGAGGTGGGTTCGTCGAGCACCCTCACTCTGCAGGGGCCAAATCCAAGCACAGCAAGGCTAGGTGCCTCTGCTGAGGATGCACAGCCAGGAGGCTGGAGAGCTGAGACTCAAACCCGGGTCCACCTGGCTCCGGGGGAAGGTCTCACCACCAGGACAGCCAGGTGGCCTCGCAGAGCCTGCCCCCAGGCACCCTGGGCTCCTTGGCATCCCCGGCTGGGGCCCCTTGGCAGGCGGGCGGGGACGCACCAGGCTTGGCCATGAGCCGGCGCAGCTCCCCCTCGATGTCCTGCTGCTGCTCCTCCAGACGCTGCGCCTTGGACCTGCCACAGAGGCACACGTCTGAGGCCTGACCCCGCCGCCCCGTCCCCCGTGTCTGAGGCCTGACCCTGCCGCCTCATCCCCCGCCTGGCCCACCCAGCCCACAATGAGGGTCTGGACCTGAGGCCTGACCCTGCCGCCCCAGCCCCCCGTGTCTGAGGCCTGACCCCGCCGCCCCATCCCCCCAGTGTCTGAGGCCTGACCCCGCCGCCCCGTCCCTGCCTGGCCCACCCACGATGAGGGTCTGGACCTGAGGCCTGACCCTGCCGCCTCATCCCCCAAGTCTGAGGCCTGACTCTGCTGCCCCGTTCCCGTCCACCTTGCCCAGCCTGCAATGAGGGCCCGGACACGCCACACAGACACACGTCTGAGGCCTCACCCTGCCACCCCATTCCCCCACTAGCCCGTCAAGCCGGCAACGAGGGCCTGGCGTTCGAGGCGGGGCCCGAGGCTGGGCTCTCACTTGTACATCAGCTCTGACTCCTGTCTCAGCAGAAGCTGCTTCTTGTGAATGAGCCAGAACCAGTCCACCATGAGGCCGTCCTCAGTGTCATCTGGGGAGAGGAGCCAGCTGGGGCAGGGGGCCCACCAGGGTTCGAGGCCCCTGGTCCCAGGGTCAAGGGTGTCTGTGGGAGTCAGGCTGCCCCAGGGCCAGGCCCAGGCGCTCACCTCCCTCGGCCGCCCGCAGCCGCTTCTCCAGCTCCACACCACGGAGCTCCAGGGTGTCCAGCTGCCTCTCAATGTCCTGCAGCTGCCTCTGGATCTCCTCCGGGGGGGAGGTAGTCGGGGTGCAGCTGGGGATGGAGGGGTGGTGAGGACGCCGGAGGGCTGGGCCCCTGCCCGGCTCCCCCACTGCTACTCACCCTGACTGGGGGAGGTCGCCGTCTCACCAGGTGGAGCAAGAACATTGACCGGGCACAAAGGTCTCCCTGGAGAAGGGGCAGGGTGAGCCTCCAGGCCTTGGTCACCAGGCCCAACTCCACCAGGACACTGCTTGGAAGGAGCCTGCCCTTGGCACAGCTGGCCCCAGCCCTGCCTCCCTATTGCCCCGCACACCCACTGGCTGCCCTGCCGCAGCCCCACAGACACCTGAGTGGCCCCCAGACCCATCCCCCACCTTGCACCCTGCCCTCCTCCAGGTCAGCAACACCCTGGCCACCCCAGTTCCTCAGGCTGCCAGAAGCAGACACCATCATCATCAGGCATCTGTGACAAGGTGCTCTGAGGCAGGTGGGGTTTCTATTCATGAGGGAGGGCCTGGGGCATAGGGCTGGGTCCTTCCTCCAGGCTTTCCCCTCCATTCTAGGCTCTGTGAGCTCCTATTCATCCTCCAAAGCCCCAACAGGCACTGCCTCCCCCGGAGGAAGGCTCCCTTCACCCACACCCCAAAGGGCAGCGGCGTCTCTGGGGCTGACCTGGTTTGCCCTGAGGATGAGGTTTCTTCTCCTCCTCCTTCCAGCTCTGCACCCGGGCTTCTTGTCCAGGCAGCTCCGAATGAAGCCAGTTGTCAGAAACGTCGAGGCTGGCAGGGACAGCCAGTTTCCTGCGTCGGGGTGGGGAGGGGGGACCTGGCTGCCCCCAGGTGGAGAGAAAGAGCCACGAGTCAGAACAGGGCCGCCGGGAGCCTGGGGTCTGTCCCAGCACAGCCCACAGCTCACTGGGTAGCCTGGCCCTCCCTGTGCCCTGGGCCTCCCCCGGCTGGCACAGGGTTGGCCTCACAAGCCCTACACCCACGTCCTGCCGAGCCTGACCACATCCACCCCGGGGGCTGCTGGCTGCTCAAGGTCACAGGGGAAGTGACACGAGAGCTGGACCTTGATCCGGGGCAGCTGTGAGTGCTAGGAACACACACACACAGAGATGAGTGCACACACATGCACCACACGTGTGAACACACGCACACAAGCTCCCAGAAACACCAGCTCCTCTGGCTGACCAGGCCCCTCCTCACACACCCCGGGAGGTGGCACTACAGGTCCAGCCCTGGGGTCCCCACCCAAGGGGGAGGGCCAGTGGGGCACCCAGGGCCCCTGGGTCCCATCCAGCAGTACCTAGGAGGCTGGGTCCTGGGTTGGCTGGGCTCGGCGTCCTATCAGGCCTCACGGGGGTCAGGGGTGATGTGCACGCTCCCCCACGAAGCCGCCTGAGACCTTCCTGGGGGCCTGCCCCGCCCTCAGCTCTGCCAGGACCTGTGGCTCCTTGGGCTTCAGAGTCCTGGGGGAGAAGGCAGGAGGTCAGCACCTGAACCCCTAGTCCCAGGCCTGGCCCAGCTGGAGGGGCTCCCAGGCCATGTGCAGATCAGCCTAAGGGAGCAGGCGGCCTTCTGAGCAAACGCCACGTCCCAGCCCACCAACTACACCTGCTGGACTCTCCTGCATTCACGGGTGTGTCCACCACCACCTGCTGTGGTGTGAGCGAAGCTCCAGGTATGAGCTCAGGGCCCCGCGGGACCTACACATGGGGAGACTCCACCCCAGCTGCAGGCATGCTGTGTGAACACACACGTGTTCCGCGGTGCCCAGGTGCGACACGCAGCAAGGCTGCCCCCAAACCAGGGACAGTGTCCCCCGTGTCTGCTCCTCACAGGGAGGTGCGTCCATCCCTGGATGGGTGTGTCAATTGGTCGGTTACACACTCACTGCATTTATTAAGCACCTATGGGGTACCGGGGGGGCTGGCCCCACCCGCCCCTAACCTCTCAGCTGGCTTTCTCCCCGTCCACAGGCTTCAGGTTCGCTCTCCACCCTGCCGGCCCATCTTCCTTGCCTTCCTGGTGGCTAGTGCTCAGGTCTGGGTGGGAGGCAAGGGGTCAGGGCGTAAGGAAGGAGTGCTGGGAATGGGGTGTCTGCAGGGATGGCTGTGCCTCCCCCTGCCATCTTCCCACAGCCACTCCATCCTCAGACACCCACACTGCCAGCTGGCCCATAGGCATCAGGAGCACCGGGCAGGGAGTCAGGGGAGGGGGCTCCCAGCTGGGCCTCCCCTGCTGTGTCCCTGGGGGGAACCTCTCCCTCTCTGGACCTCAACTTCCACTTCTGCCAAATGGGTGGGAACATGGCAGGGTGAGCCCCATGGACTCTGAGCCTCTGCCTGTGCAGTGGGAACAGCTGAGCCACTGCTGCCAGTCTGCAGGCTTTCCTGGCTCCTGGGTCCTGTCCAGCAGGCACGTGTGTGAACCCAGGTCTAGCAGGACCCAGGGCGTGGCTTTAATAATGAGAACTCAGCCGAAGGGAAGGATCTGGAAAAACCTTTCACAGCCCAGCATGTTCTCTGAGCCCAGCTAGATAAAGCCACCGGAAACTCTAAGATTCCCCCCCAGGTGCCTAGAAAAAGGCTAGCTCCCCCGTTCCCAAAAACACGTGAGGCCATGAAACAGGACTGTGTGGTCCAGGGAGCCCCCCAGAAACAGCTCCAGGCCCGGGGAGGCACCAGAGCTCTCAGGGCACACGGCGCTGTCACCCGGACACCAGCGGGGGAGCACAGGACACCACCACCAGGACACCAGCGGGAGGGTCAAGGCACAGGGCGCCATCACTGGGACACCACCGTGGGGGACGGGACCCAGGGCGCCATCTCTGGTACTCGGTGACAGAGTGCTACAGCAACTGCAGTGTCGTCAAAGCAACAGGCAATAACCGAGAAGCCCTGCAGGAGGCCCCGCAGACCACGGCAAAGCCAGGCCACTGGGAGCCACCGGCTGTCACCGCCAAACTCAGCTGAGCGGGGCGCTGCAGGTATCAGCAGTGTGTGCGGATGGGGAGGGCTGGGCAACAGCGACCGGCAAACAGCGTAGCCCTCAGGAAGCTTGCAGCCACCACACAGAGAGAGTGCCAGGACCCCAGGAGGCTGTGAGCAGCTGTCATGGAGAACAGAGTCAGAGACGGAGAGGAAGACGGCGGGGCTAACGGTGAAACCACACACACTGCAGAGTTCGGCCAGGAGAGACTCCCAGAGCTTCGGCCCCAGCAGCCTCCTGCACCCTAGCCGCTTGCCCACCTGCATTAAGGGGGTGCTTACCCTTTGCCGTCGGGGCCTCTGGCTTCAGCCTGGAGCCAGAACCCACCCTGGTGAGCCCCGAGGATACAGCCAAGCCCCCTCCTGCCTGCTGAGGGCAATGCAGACGCCCTAGAGGAGCTTCCCATGCTCAGGGTGGCTGGTAGTTCCATCCTTGAAGGCGGGCCAAGGGGCTGGGGAGATGCGGACTGTGAGGGCTTCGCTAAGGGACTTGCTTGTGGTGCTTCTATTTTAGGCTGAGAACTGGGAGTGGGAGCAGGGCCGGTGGCTGGGGAGGACCTGTAAGTAAAAGAGCCTGTATCAGGCATAGCTGGATCCAGGCACCCTCCCACCATCACCCCAGGCTGCCCCCTCCGCCTCCCCAGCAGTCTGCTCCCAATGCCCAACCTCTGGACAGAGTCCCACCATCACCCCAGGCCACCCTCCACCTCCCACCATCGCCCCAGTTGCCTCTCTGACTCCCTTACCGCTGCCCCAGGCTGCCCTCTGCCTCCCTGAAGCTTGTTCTGAATGCCCAGCCTCCAAACACAGGACGAACCACCCTGGCAAGGGACGGCCCACAGACACCCACTTCTCACATGAGTATACGCTGTGGCTGATTTTACCCTCCTGTGAAATCCGGTGTTGGCTGAGATTAAAATATCTACCAGCTAAACACACCCTACACTCCGGCTGGGAGCACCTGGGGCTTTGTCAGAACCTGGGCCAGCCTAGGCTGCCAGGTTCAGTTGTATGTGACACAGTCTCTGCAGCCCACCAGACACAAGGCCTCTGCGCCTTCCTGCCTTCCCTTAGGCACACGCCGGGAGTGAGGCTGCCAGAGCCTGGGGTGGGGCACCAGGCACCTCCCCCAAGCCTGAGGCAACGCCTCCATGTCCCCCATCCCCCTCGCCAACCAGTTCCCCTCTCCCCCTTCCCCTATTCTGGGCTCAGGGGTGACCAGGCTGGCTTCCCCAGAGGAGCTGGGCTCCACCCAGCCACACATGCCACCCCCACCCAGGAAGCACTCCCTGGACCACCCCACACTCATCCTCAGCCCCTAGGATGCCCAGGACACCCCCAGTGCCAGGAGGGACAGAGCGAACTAGCTCTCCTCCCGCCTGTGACCACCCTGAAGGTTCTGGGCACCCACTGTTGCAGGGCAGGGCAGGCGGCAGTTCTGAGTGGGGACCCTGCACCCACCATATGAGGCAGCAAACGCTGCTTGTCAGCCAGACTGCAATGAGCTCCTCACTTGCTATGTCACTGGTTGAATGGTGACCCCTAAAATTCACATCCCCTGGGAAGCTCAGAGGGGGACTTATCGGTAAACGGTCTTTGCAGCTGTGATCCTATTAAGGTGCACTCACGCTGGGTTAGGGTGGACCCTAGTCCAGTGACCAGTGTCCTTAGGAGAGACAGGAGGGAAGACAGACAGAGAGAAGGCCACGTGGAGATGGAGGACAGACTGGAGGGAGGCAGTCACAAGCCAAGAACACCCCAGGGCTGCTGGGAGCTGCAAGAGACAAGGACAGGTCCTCCCCTAGTGTCCTGTGAGGGGGGCTCGGCCCTACCCATGCCTCGACATTGGAATTCTGGCCTGCAGAGCCGTGAGGGGTGGATTTCTGCTGTGTAAGCTGCCCAGTGGGGGGTCTTTGGAAACTGACTCAGCACCCCCCTCTATCTGTCCGCACCTTCTGCCCAGGGTCCAGGTACGGTCAGGCACAGAGATCAGGCATGGAAGATCGGAGCCCAGCCGGACTCAATCAGACAAGGTGACGCTAAGACCAGCCAGTGTGGGTCCTGCTCACAGCCTGCCCCCACATCCGTGAACTGGGCATAGGGTCCTTGGGTTCCACAGGAGTGCTGCACAGTGGGCCCGGAGCGGCAGTGCCACCGTTCCCTGCCCCGAGCGCGTGCAGACAGCAGCTTTTCCACAATAACCCATCTTCCACTGCCCTGACCACAGGCACTGCCGCCCTGACTCCTCCTCCCCATTCCGCAGGGTCATGCAGCCAGGGAGGGGCACTGCCCCCAACCCCTCTGGCCTCCCAGGGCCCTGCTGGCTGGTACATAGACGCTACACCCCCGGTCCCTCGATCCCCGAACCACCCACCTGCCAGGCGCCGGAGCACCAGCCTCTGCCAGCGCCTTCCTGAGAAAGCTCCGTGCCTGCTCCTTGCTGCTGTCCCTGGGTGGAGCAAGCGACGACGGAGCGGGACCCCTGCCTGCAAGGCCGGTGCTGGGTGGCACTGCTGGTGTCTGGAAGAACTTATTCCGGGCCTGCTGGGTCCTCGAGGCCGACAGGGTCCAGGCTGGGGGGGTCCACCGGGGCTGCAGACATGGAGCTTGAACCAAGCGTGGTTTGAGGAGCTGCCACTCGGGGGGTTTCCCCACCCCGAGGCGTGGCCGGGTGAGGGTCTGGGGCACTCGGGGGCACAGTGGGATGGGAGGTGGCCGCTGCTGTGCGCTGGGCAGCTCACGACCAGCCCATTGGGGAGCTGTTGGTCACACGAGGGTGGACGTTGCCCTCCGTGGGCGTGGGGGCCAGGCGGCTCTCGGAGGGCCTGGCCGGGCTCCTCACGTGGACGGGCGCAGCGCTGGAGGCTAAAGCGTTAGGTGCAGCCGGAACAGAAGCCCTGGCAGGCGGGCTCCGCACAGCAGGCTCCTGGGCTGGTGGTGCGGCCCTGGGCGTGTTCACCTCCTGGGCCTTCTTCGGGGAACAGGGGGTTCTGGAATCTACAAGCATGGCTCCTGGCCGTCTGGGGGCCAGACCCGGCAACTTGGGGCTTGCAGAGGCAGCCTCGGGGTGGTGGCTGGTGCAGACAAAGCACCCGGTTCTCTTGTGGCCCTGTAGGCCCCCGAGTGCAGCGTGCAGGAACACTGCTTGCACCTGGGGAAGAAGTCACAGGAGCCCGGCTCAGCACCCACCCACTGGCTCTGCCCTGCCTTCACCACGCGCTCCCAAGGGCAGGCATTGCAGACTCCTGTGTCCACTGGCAAGGTTGCTGATTCATTCAACAAGCGCCCCTTCTCAGGCTCAGAACCACTTGAGTCACAGACCCCACCGAAGACCTCGTTTGGGGTGCAGACCCCAGAGAGTGCTCCTGCACACCAGCAAGCATGCACACGCAGGCCACCCCTGGGCCCCACTTTGGGACCCATGCACCCCAGCCTCTCAGAGTGGGGGATGGAACTGGGGGGGGACCAACCCACCCTCACCTTGCAGAGCTGGGGACAGAAGTAGGGGGAACAGCGTTTGTCCTCTAGGAGCCCTGACCCAGGGTGCAGGGTGGCAGGGAGGGGCTGGGGATGGCCACTGAGTCAAACACCCCAGTGGGAAGGGCAGAGGCACAGGAAGGAGACTGTGGCAGTGTGTGGAAGAACAGCCGGAAGGGCATCTCCTAGGGGGTGCTGGAGAACACTGGAGCTTAGTGAGGGGCGTCAGGCCCTGGGTGTCTGGGAACAGTGGAGCACTTCGGCTAAAGCAACAGAAGGGGAGGAGGGGGGAGGGGGAGGAGGGAGAGGAAGAGGAGCTGTCGGGGAGGAGAGTGAGGAGGGGGAGGAGGAGGGGGAGGACAGGGGGACAGGAGGGTAAGGAGGAAGAGGAGGATGGGGCGGAGGGGGAGGGGGGAGGAGGAGGGAGAGGAGGAAGCAGAGGAGGAGGGGGAAGGAAAGTGAGGGAGAGAAAGTGAAGGAGGGGGAGGAGAGTAAGAAGGCGGGAGAAGAAGGGAGGGGGAGGGAGGAGGGGAAGGAAAGTGAGGGGGAGAAAGGGAAGGAGGGGAAAAGGAGAGAAAAGAAGGGGAGGAGGGAAGGAGAGGAGGGGAAGGAGGAAAGGGAAGGGGGAAGGAGGAGGAGGGAGAGGAGGAGGAGGGAGAGGAGGAGGAGGGGAGAGGAGGAGGAGGGGGAGAAGGGTAGGAGGGGGGAGAAGAGGAAGAGGGGGAGAAGAGGAGGACGAGGAGAAGAGGAGGAGGGGAGAAAGAGGAGGGGAGAGGAGGAGGGGGAAGAGGGAGAGGAAAGTAAGGGGGAAAGGGGAGGAGGGGGAGAGGAGGAGGAGGAGAGGAGGAGGGAGGAGAGGAAGAGGGGGAGGGGAGAGGAGGAGGGGGAGGATGGTGAGGGGGAGGAAGGTGAGGGGGAAAGGAGAGAAGGGGAGGAAGGAGGAGGGGAGGAGGGGGTAGGGGAGGAGGAAGAGGGGAGGATGGGGAGGAGGGAGAGGACAAAGAGGAGGAGGAGGGGGAGGAAAGTGAGGGGAAGGGAGAGAGAAGGGGGAAGGGGAGAAAAATGAGGGAAAGAAAGGGGAGGAGGGGGAAAGGAGGAAGGAGAAGCGGAAGAGAGGGGAGGGGGAGAGGAGGAGGAGGGGAGGATGGGGAAGAGGAGGAGGGAGAGGAGAAAGAGGAGGAGGAGGGAGAGGAAAGTGAGGGAAAGAAAGGGGAGGGGGAGGAGGGGAAGGAGAGGAGGGGGAGGAGAAGGGGAGGATGTGGCCAGGTGGTAGTGGACAGGAGCCATGGGAGGGTTCTGGGAGGGGCGGTGCACACTCGCGTGCAGGGGAGGCGGCCCCACCTGAAGCAGCTGCGATGGTAGAGCCTCCCGTCAGCCAGGTGCCGCTGCACCAGGTGCACGTGCTTGCCGCAGACCCCGCAGGTGCTGCTGACCGAGCTGCCGGCCGATGCCTGGCCCTGCAGAAGAGGCCAGCACCTCTCTTAGTGGCCACCCACCCAGATCTCCCCTCCTGGCAGCAGCCTACAGGCAGCCAAAGAGCCCATCTTACAGCCAGAAAACTGGCAGGGAGAGGAGCCAGCAGGCTGCAGTCAGGGCTCACACCTGAGCGGCCTTAGCCCAGCCCTGGGGAGGGAGCTGGGGCCTGATGCTAGTGGTCCTTCAGTGGGGGTGGGGGCCAGGGGACAGATTCCAGGCCTCCTGCCCCATCTAGGGGCATGGATCCCATCCAATTCCCATCATCCTGGGAGCCTGAAGTGGTGGTCCGGGGCAGCTGGGGGTGCCCATCACCAGCCATTCCCCCACTGCCTTCCTCCCCCAACTCCACTTCTGAGAAGTGGGGGTGCCTGGGTTTGCTCTGCAGAGCCAGCCTGGGATACAGGGCATATCCCAGCAACCCTTCTCTCCCCAAGAGGGAGGCGAACTGGGCCCATCTAGGTTCAAGCTCTGTCCCACCTTTGTGCCCTCCCTGGACTCAGTTTACCCATCTGTACAAAATGAGGTCACAACCCCTGGCTTGACAAAGCCCTGGAGAGCCAGTCCTCGTGGCTCTTGCTAAGGCCAAGCACTGTGCTGGGGAAGCGGCACCCCCCACCTCCAGGTCCCATGGTTTAGGAGCTCCACCTAGTCCCACGGTCCCCCGCTGCACCAGCCAGTGGAAAACCCAGGGAACCAGGGGAGGACGGGCTGGGAGCTTACAGTCTTGGAGGGCGGGCCCTCTGTGCCCCCATTCCTCCTCTGGACCACAGAGTTTGTCTGGGCTGGAGACAGTGGAGGCTTCCGGGCTGGGGCGGGTGAGGGCAGCTTGGACGAGTAGGCTGGAGCCTTCTTCCCTACAGCTCCTCCTCGGAGTCCTCCGAGGCCCTCTTGACGCCTGCCATGCCCCCAACTGGCAGGAAACAAGCAGGGGTCGGGAGGGTCTCAGCCCTGGCTCTGAAAGGGTCTGGGTCCCCTCCGGAGGTTCCAGTGCCTAGCACAGGCCTTGGTGCCCGGGGCGGGGGGGGGACCTGGGGGGCCAGGACTGGGGAGAGGCAGCCCCAAGGACATATTTTTTCCCGGCACAGCCCCAGGCTGGCCCCCACCCCCTCCCCTCCCCCACTCAGAGCCCCAGCTGGGGTCAGAGGAAAGGGACTTTTCTGCTTCTCCAGCAGGCGGAGCAGGCCCTGTGCCCAGAATGACTCCGGGGGATTTCTAAAGCCTAGAAGAGGAATGTGGGGGCGGGGGTGGGGAGCTGAGCTCTGCACACACAAAGGCAGGGCCTGTCCCCTCTCCTGCCCAATTCTGTCCGGGGACCTCACTTTGCCAGGCCAACCCAGTTTCCATAGGGTCCAAAATCAGGATAGATGAAGGCAGGGCCAGGAGCCATCCTGGTCGGCCAGCCACCCCAGTGGGCACAGAAGCTCAGGGGTCCAGATGGGCAAACTGAGGCCCAGCAAGGGGCAAAGCGGCGGGGGCCGCTCAGCCTGCTCTGGGCAGGGGCCTGCATGAGCTGGGGCTTAGCGTCGCCTGCAGCAGGACAAGGGCTCCAGCCCCTCTCAGTGAAGACACAGCCTGGGGCTTTGCACAGGGACCCCAGCAAGACCTATTGCTGCTTCACAGCCAGTGTACAGCCCCGGTGCCCACACCGGTGGCCATTCAGAGGGGGGGCTGGGCATGGACCCCAAGAGGTCCACAGGCCCAGGAGCCCGGAGGTTGTCGGGGGCCAGTCCTGGTCCTGCCTGGCTGGGCGGACACAGCAGAGACTCACTGGGGGAGCGGCCGTGGAAGTAGTTGTAGTACTGGGACACGTAGGTCAGGATGCTCAGCCGGTCGGGCACCTTCAGGGCCACCATGTCCTCAGCGTCCAGCAAGGCCGGGATACCCAGGTGCTCCTCGGCCACACGGAAGGCCTGCGGGAGGCGGGAGGGGGTCAGCGGGGCAGCTGGGAGTCCCCTCCTCCTCCACCAGGCCCCAGCCCACTTCAACTCAAAGACGCAGGCTTGAAGCCCAAAGAGGCGTGGGTTCAAGGCCGGAGCTGAGCTCTGCTCTCGAGGCCTCCCAGCCTCAGCTTACCTATCAGTGCAGTGGGGGGTCACGGTCCCATCCGCACAGGACTGAGGTCGCCAGGCCGGTGGGTGCTCCAGGCCCTGCCCAGGAGAAACCTCGGGGGACCTGCCCCTTGCCAGGAGAATCACAAGCCCCACGCAACCCAGACTTTCTGGTCTTGAAGCAGCTTACCGCAGGGGCAGGGCTGACACCCACAGACCTCTGAGCCCTTCCCCGGGGCCAGAAGGGGACACAAAGGCAGCCGTGTCCTGGGGTCCCAGGCAACAGGTGGGGGAACGCGGGAGGCTAAGACAGGGACACAATACCCCGCGCTGTCCAGCCCAGCAGCTGCTGGCCACGCATGGCTGTGAGCAAGGGCAATGTGGCCAACACGCCTGAAGAACTGACCTTGTTTATTTATTAATTATTATTATTATTTTTGGAGACAGAGTCTCGCTCTGTCGCCCAGGCTGGAGTGCAGTCTCGGCTCACTGCAACCGCCACCTTTTGGGTTCAGGCGAGTCTCCTGCCTCAGCCTCCGGAGTAACTGGGATTATAGGTGCGAGCCACCATGTTCAGCTAATTTTGTATTTTTAGCGGAAATGAGGTTTCACCATGAACTTGTAATTTGAGTTCGTTTTAATTATATTAAACTTTACATTCAAATTGTCCCTGTGCTGACCAAGGCAGTGCTGGCCACGCAGGTCTGACTGTGTCCTCAGTGCTGACCGCTGTCTCTGCTGAAAGCCAGCTCCAGGGCAAAGGCATGGGCCAGGCCTGCCTGGCATAGCACAGGATATGCCTTCGGGGCCAGAGGTGAGTACCGGTGCCTCCGCCCACAAGGGAGCGTGGCACTTATTCTGAGGCAGGGAAACTGAGGCTGCACGCAGGGAAGGGCCTGGAAGCTGGGGAAGGCAGGGCAGGACTGGAATCCGGGCAGGGCTGGGAGGCAGGTCCCACGTGGTGAGGGTGGCAGTTGGCCCACCCGGAACCCACCCACGGCCCCCCCCACAGCCACCCCCAGACCTTTGCTTAGCCTGGGGCAGTCGGGGCTGAGTCCCCCGCAGTGAAGTAGGGTCCCCAGCCACCTCCTGCCACCTTGCTCCCCAACTGAGGAAAAGGGAATCAGTAAGCCCTAGGCTACAAGATAAGAAGCTATTTCTAGAACGCTAGGGCCAGCCAGACCAGGACTGGCTGCTGGGCTTTCCCAGGCAGGACTCCCAAGGCAGGTGCAGGGCCTGGGGGTCCCTTGGTCCCTAGGACCCTCGGACATGGGTGGGGCTTGGGGTGGGTGGGCTTAGCGAGCTCTGAGGCCCAGGCTGGGAAGGCAGGATGAGGGCCAGTGGGGGGAGCACTCACCAGTTTATTGTTTTCATAAATGTTTTCCTTCTTGAGAGCATTGAAGTTTCTGGAAAATGAAAACATGGTGTCCAGAGCAGCTCAGAGTCCTCAAAGCAAGGGGCTGAAGGGCCTCAGAGGTCATCTTGCCCAAACAGGGAAACTGAGGCCAGGAGTGGGGCTGTGAAGGAATGAGGTCACACAGGGAACACAGGTAGGCACAGGCCAGGGCTCCCGGCCCTGCTCCGGCCACGGCAATGCTGCCGTAATGGCGGTGCGGCCCCCTCCGGCCCCCGAGGCATCAGACGGCCCCAGCTTCACCTCCTGTGTCCTGGACAGGCTGCCCCTCACCAGTGCTCCTGCCACAATCAGAGGTGGCAGGAAGCAGGCCTGGGAGGTGGGATTGCCAGCTCAGGGCAGTCCAGCACAGCTCAGCTCAGAGGGTGCTCCTCCCATCACAACACTCGGTGACCAGGTGGGTCTCAGAGGCCCAGTGTCCCCGGAGCACCACAGGGAATGGACCAGAAAAGCTCCCGTGGCAGGGGACAGCGCCATATGCAGAGAGGGTGGCCATGCTGCCCCCAAGGGCAGGACAGGCCCCCGCAACCGCCGTGTCCCACCTGTCATCACTTCTGTTGACAGAAGGGTCACTTCTGTTGACCCTGTGGTGAAGGGTGCCCTTCTCAGTTCTTCACAAATACCAACCTAAGGTTCAACCGATCTGTGGAGCAGGCGCTGGTTATGTCTACATCTCACAGACAGAGAGGCTCAGGGACCTGCCCGAGGTCACACAGCAGGGAGCTAGCAGTCCAGGCCACCGAGGTTAGATGATTCCCTCTTTGGGTGGTTGAGTGGCCTTCCTAGGTACTCAGCAGGGGTCCAGCCTCACTGGGATGCAAGGGTCTCAGAGTTCCCAAGATGAGGTCCCCGGCCAGCCTGGACAGCAGGGCCCTCCTGAGGATGCAAAGAGGACAGCCCCACACGACCTCCAGGCTGGTCCTGGGACTCCTCATGGGCACCTTGGGAAGATGCCCTGGGCAGAAAACACACCTAGATCCCACACAGGAGGCCCCAGCCCAGCCCCAGGCCCTCCCACAAAAACCACCAGGCTCCCAGCACAGCCTGCGGCTTCTGGGAGGGTTGGTTAAATCGGGATCTGGAAGCCGGGTACAGTGGCTCACACCTGTAGTCCCAGCTACTCAGGAGGCCAAGGCGGAAGGATTGCTTGAGCCCGGGAATTCCAGATCAGCCTGGGCAACACAGTGAGACCCCGTCTCAAAAAAAAAATGTAGTGATCGTGCCCTGTCTGTCCACGTTGCTGCCTGTGGGGTCCTGGACTGCAGCTGCTGCCACACCAGCGTGAACTGGACTGTTCTAGAAGCTTCCTGGCCCCACAGAGGGAGCTGGAGCTGCAAGCTGTGTCCTGCCTCCCCCCAGGCACGCCCTCTCTTCTCGTAGGGCCTCAGTGTCCCTGTCTGGGAGGACAACCGCAGCTTCTGGTGGTAAATCTGACGGCCGTGGCTGCAGCAAATGGGAAGGCCGGGCAGGTCTCAAACGGAGAAGTGGGGGCCGAGACCTCTGTGGCCATGTGGCCTGGGCGGCCCAGCTCTGAGCCCAGCCTGCACAGCCCTTGCCTGGACTTGACCCCCATAACAACACTCCGAGGCCCGGACTGTGAGCCCATTTCACAGATGGGGAAACTGAGGCCGGGGTGGAAGCCACACGGTGGGGCAGGGGGAGTGGGGGTGGGGGCTACAGGTGGCCCACCTCCCTCCTTAGGAAGCTTCCAGCCCTGCCGTCCATCAATCTGCTGTGCTCCTTGGGAACCCTCCACCGTTTCCAGCATGGACCACCTCCCAGTAACAGGTTCCAGACGACAGGACCGCTCCTCTGCATAGGCAGAGCTCTGCGCACAGGACAAGAGGGTGCACAGATTTCTCTCCAGGTAGATGGATGACAGGGAGTCCCCCTCCCTGGGCTCAGTGGCAGGGAAAGGGGTTTTCGTCTCCTTGGGCCTGGGCCAATGCCTCTGTCTGCCTGGGCTTGTCCCCAGATAGGGTGTGACCCAAGGGCACATGGGTGGCTATGCCCAAACCCCCCCCCCCCGAGACTCTGCAGCCATGCTGGGCCTCATCCTCAGCCTCCAGGGCTCAGGAGCCGGCTCTCCCTTCCTCTCTCCCCTGCTCTCCCTCCCTCTCTCCCCTGTCCCCAGCCCTTTGAAAGCTCAAGTTCTTCTGCAGATGTTCCCTGTTCCCGGGGGTCACTGACCAAAATGGCCGTGTCCCCAGAAAGAATGCCCCGGTGGCTGGGAGGGAGTGTTGCAAGTTCTGTTTTTCTAAACAAGCAGGAGAAGGCCGTCTGCTCCTGCATTGGCTTCTGTCCACCCCAGGGTCCGGCAGCAGCTCTGCCCAGTGGGTTTCCCTGCAGGGCCATTTCACCCCCAGACCCAGAGCGAGGCTCTCAGAGCTCCAGGCAGATCAGGGACCCCAGGCCTTCCGGACGCATCAGAGCCAGTGCTGCATGATGTGCAGGTCCGGGCTCGCGCTCAAGGACTGCAGCCTCAGGACCAGGTCCAAGCTGCATCCCAGGCATTTGAGGCCTCCTTAGCAGAGCTGTACCACCCTGGCCAGTCCCACAGCCACCACCCATCCTGCCGCAAGCTCCTTCCCCAGCTGCCAGCCCTCCAGCCTCCAGACCATGGCTGCACGCCCCCAGCGCAGAAAACCTTTTCCTACGCTCTGCCCGAGGCACCTGCCAGGCCTTCCTCAGAAGCACCTCACAGTTCTCGAGCTCACTCCCCCTGAAGTCCCTGAGCAGCTGAGCTCAGAGGCCCAAAGACGCTGGCAGAAATCGCCAGCCAGAACCACCTCACATGCCCCACCAAGATCGACAGGTGGAGACCCCACTCGTTTCTCCAGGAGACCCCCCAAAAAATGACACATTGGCGCCCTAACCTCCAGTTCCCCCATGTGACCTTATCTGGAGACAGGCTCTCTATGAAGGTAAGAGAATTCATTTTCTTTCCTTTGGAGATAACAGAATTCAAACCAGGTCTTTCACAGGGAGCCCTCCTGGACCCGTGACTGGTGTCCTCACAAAGGGAAATTTGGCTACAGATGCACACTGAGAGGAAAGAGGGTGTGAAGGCATAGGGCGAAGACAGCCACCCCCAGCCACAGAGAGAGGCCGGGCAGACCATCCCTCCCACCCCAGAGAGCTCAGCCCTGCTCACGCCTCCATCCGGGACTTTGGTCTGTGGAACTGAGGGAGGTCACTTTCTGTTGCTGAAGCCCCCATTTGGGGGACTTTTTGAGGGCAGCTTGAGCAGACGGACACCTCTGGCCTTGTCAGACAAAATGTATCAGCTCCCCCCAACTCGGCAGGTGCGATGGCCAGAACAGGGACGCAGCCCCAGCCACCGTCACAAACCTGCAGGCTGATAGGCTGAGACCCGGTGCCCTCTGGAGTTTAACCTCTTCTTACTTGAAGCCTCGGAATTAAAATCAGGTATGCCATGGGCCGGGTCTGAGGCACACACCGTGGGGTCAGGCATGCAGTCGTTGCCCTATGAATGCCTGTGATGCATTTGCTCTGCGCTTGGGGAGTGAGATTTCTATTCACTGAGTCTGTGTCGGTCACAAGATTCACACTGAGCAACTCTCCACCGTGCATGCCCTGCCCAGCCATGTCTGCCCCCACCACCCCTCTAACCAACCCACAGCCATCAACTTCAGCCTGTGGAGTCCAGCCAGCCTCTGCCCCGGTGCCTCTGGGGGCGGTTCTTGGGAATGTATACCCCCTCCAAATTCCCGGGTGGCTGACCTCACACTGTTTATTTCCTGGAACAAGAGGCGGCCACGGAGTACGGGGGGTTGGGGGGGGGGTGCGGGGCTTGGAAGGGGCCCCTCCGAGGCACATCCAGCACATAGGAGAGAATCCCATGGAGAAGGGGAGCAGAGGGAGTGGGGATAGGCAGAGCTGAAGACAGAGACAAAGACCCCGGCGGAGATGGTGGAGGGAGGCCCAAGAGAGACAGACCAGACGGCACAAGGGATGGAGCGAACCTCAGAGATGTGAGGACGTGGCCAGGCAGAGCTCAGGAGAGGAGCGGGTGGCAGGGGGCGATGACAGCTGGGCAGAGGAGGCCCCAGAGCCCCCACGTTGCCCCTCTGGAAGGAAGTGTGGGGCCCTGGACAGGCGCCCTGCAGTAGGTGGACAGGCGGCCCCTCCCACACCCGTCCTGGGGGTTCTGGCCAGTGGTGGCCGCAGGGGTCTGGCTACAGGCCCTGGGGGCAGGAACAGAAGGCCTCTGTCCACAAGCAGCTTCCTGGCAGCCCCGCGTGGGAGGGGGAGGTCAGCCCACCCTCGGCTCTGGCGCAGGATTCGAGGGTGCTGCCTGGGAGCTTCTGGGTGGGGGCCGCTGCATGAGTCTCTCCCCCCTGGCCCCCAACAATGGGAGTGTCTCTGGGAGCCCTGCCACCCTTGGGAGCCACCGCCTGAGGACTCCATGCCCCACACAGTGGCCACCCCAGCCACCACCACTTCCTGGCCCAGCCCTGCGCCGGCCTCCAGAGCTGCCGGGACCAGGAGAACGTTCAAGGGACCCTGCCCTGGCACAGAGGGTGCAGCAGAGACCCAAATCACAACACCCTCCCCGGGCCTGGCCACACGTCCGACAAATGCCCCCAGTCACGACCCCCAAGAAAGAGGCCAGCAATGTTCTCCCCACCCTCCAGACAGCTTCCTGTGCCACACACAACACCTGCCCTCTCTCCAGTCCTGCTCTCTCCCAGCCCAGACAGGCTGTGCCCCCTGTCCCATCTGCCCAAGGGCTGTGCCTGGAGACCCGCCTGGGCCCAGGAGTAAGGAGCCAGCCCATGGCAGAGCCACTCTGGCCCAACAGGCTGACTGCCCGAGGGAGGCAAGGTGGGAGGCGGGGCTGTTTGTTCTGGGTGGTTTCTGAGCTCAACTGGCTGCCTGGCTGCCTGGCTGCTCTGTGTCACCAGTATGGAAACAGTGCCCGGGTGCAGGCGCCCTGAGGCCTGGCTGCAGAAGACCCACAGCCACAGGTGAGACAGGGCGGGCAGGCACGGGCAGGCTGACCAGGCAGGGGGCCCATCCACCCTGCCACCTCCTGGTGAGTGTGGCTGGGAGATCCTGTTTCCTGGCTGTAAAGCAGAGATTCACAAACACTTCTCTGTGCCTGTGGCGCTCCCCAATGTGGTCACATGTGGCTCAAGGAGCAGGAACATGGCAGATATGAACACCTGGATCCCCACCCCCTCCACCCGGGTCGGCGAGGCAGAGGCAGAACCAGGAGCCTGAGTGCACCATCTGGCTGGCCTGGTGCCCGAGCTTCTTCCTTCACAGCTGCTTTCCCCTGAGGGCCGAGCGGAAACACGCTCTGCCTGCAGCAGGAAGGACTAAGGCCAGACAAAGGGAAGGACTTCCTGGTAGCAGAACTAGAGACACAGAGACAGGACGTCCACCCTTCTGCTGCCAAAGGGTCTTCACTGGAAGGAGAGGGGGAACGGGGCGGCAGGGGTGGGGCCTCACACAGAGTCTGACCTCAGAGCTGCCTTGATAGGACAGCAACTCTCTGCCTGTCCTTCACACGTGTTTCCTCCCTTCCTGAAGACTATTGGGGACAGGAGGGACAGCCAAGGGCTCTATGAGGAGACCCCCCCACCCCAGCTGCCACCTCACCCAGAGGCACAGCAAGGAGCAGAGGCTGAGGGGATGGGATGGGGATGATGAAGGCACAGACGCAGGCATGACTGAAGAGCCAGGGACCAGGCAGCAGCAGCGGCTCACACCTGTAATCCCAGCACTTCGGGAGGCTGAGGCAGGAGGATCGCTTGAGGCCAGGAGGTCAAGACCAGCCTGGGCAATATAACCAGACCCCATCTCAATTAAAAAAATAAACAAACAATATGCTGAACGAAAGTAGCCAGACGTAGGCCAGGCTCGGTGGCTCATACCTGTAATCCCAGCATTTTGGGAGGGTGAAGCCAGCAGTAGTTCGAGACCAGCCTGGCCAACATGTGGAAACCCCACCTTTACTAAAAACACAAAAATTAGCCGGGCGTGGTGGCAGGTGCCTGTAATCCTAGCTACTCAGGAGGCTGAGGCAGGAGAATCACTTGAAGCTGGGAGGCAGAGGTTGCAGTGAGCCAAGATCACCACCGCACTCCAGCCTGGGTGACAGAGCAAGACTCCATCTCAAATAAATAAATAAATAAAATGAAAAATAAGAAAATTAGCCCAGCACAGTCCCAGGTACTCAGGAGGCTGAGGTGGGAGGATTGCTTGAGCCCAAGTGTTCATGGATGCAGTAAACTATGCCACCACTGCACTCCAGCCTGGGCGACAGTGAGACTCCAACTCTGGAATAAAAGCCAAGGGCCCATGCATCCAGACGAGCGCGTGTCCCTGCACCTAGGTGCACACCCGCCCCCCATAACACTCCTGGTTTCCTATCAGTCAGGGTCTGCAGAGGTCCCCAGCCCCCAACACCCACAGAAACCTATACCAGCCTCCTCCTGCTGCTGTAACAGACTTCCAAACTCTGAGGCTGAAAACACCAGGAATTTGTTCTCTCACGGCTCTGGAGGCCAGACTCCAACATCACAGTGTGAGCTGGACCTTGCTGCCTAAGGGGGCTCTCGGGGAGGGTCCTTCCTGCCTCTTCCAGCTCCGGACACACTTGGTTTGTGGCTTGACCTCTCTGATCTCTGCCTCCAAGGGCACATAGCCTTTTTCTGTCCTGCACATGGCCACCTACCAAGCTCCTACCATATCTACTGAGCCCCAACTGAAGGGCCTTTATCTGGAGAGCTCCAAATATGTGCTGGTATCTATCAAGCCCAGCTCCAGGCACCGGGGGATGCAGCAGTGAACAGAACAGAGCCCTACCCTCTGGAGCTGACAGTCCAGTGGGGGACAGACAGACAAGAACCAAGTCAGCCACAGCTCAGGCAACTGCACACCCGCACGGAGCTGGGGCACAGGCCTCCTCTCTGCAGCCTCCTTCCTGTTCTGGCCTCTGCGCTCTCTGGAGCCATCCTGTGCTTTTATTCATGTATCTGTTCCCTGTCTGTTTCTGTGACCAGAACATCACTCCCTGCATCTGGAGGCCGAGGGGGAGCTGGCACAGGACTCAGTGCTGGGTACACAGCAGGCACTCAATAACTGTCAGTGTACTGAGGAGATCCACAATGCCCACTGTGCCAGCGCACGTACACGCATGTGCACCTGTGCTCACCCCTGGGCAGTACGCACCAGGCCAGCTGCACACAGGCACACCTCAGCCGGAGGGGAGTAGAGGGAAGCTCCCCCAGAACCAGGGGGCCCCAAATCTCCAGCGACACCAGTGGTCCGTGAAGCTGGTGGCCAGCAGCCGGCGGCACTGTCTCTCCCCTCACCTGAAGGCTCTTTAGGCTGGCCCCAGCTTGCATGCCTGGGCTCAGCCACTAGCCAGCCTCCCAGGACCCTGCATCCCTGGGGGTGGGGTCTTGGCCTGCCTTCCTCTCCATTTCCAGGCCTCCTCCCAGTCTCCAGGTCCCTGGCCCTCCCCTTCAAAGCTCAGCTACAGGCTCTCCAAGTGGAAACACGTCCCTGTGCCCAGCCTCTTCTGCCTGCAAAGGCAACAGAGGCACGTTCCTGGCGAGGGAGAGCAACTGCTGCCCAGATGCCACATGGAGACCCCCGGCGGCTCCATGAATGCATGTCACAATCTCAGGGCAGGGGCCGAGTCTGTTGCCCAAGACTCCAGCTTCCTCCAGAGAGTGAGGCTGTCGGGACAGTCTCCAGGGGTACAGGGAGGAGCCCAGATTCTGCAAAACGGGCTGGGCCTGTGTGACCTGAGCAAGGGCCCCTCCTCTTGGACTGGGTTCTCTGGTCTGCACAGCTGGGGCCTGACAAAGGCCGTCATCCGCAGGTGCTCCCTGTGGCTCCTCCCAGCCCCCAGACCTCCCCCACCAAACACACACCACCCCAGCCCCACTCCAGCCTCCACCTCTCAGGACAACGCTTTGCCCAGAAGGTGCCTGGGCTGCAGGTGGCCTTTGAGGCCCTCCTTCCTGAGTCTCTGGCCCCCAGCCCCGACACACAGATCTCTGTCCCATCAAGCCTGGTCCCAGTCATTCAGCCAAAGAGTGTTTGCTGAGTGAATAACCGACGGAGCAGGTCCAGGCTCGGCCAAGATTCAGCAACAGGCAGGGCCAGCTGCCCAGCTACACATGCCAAGACCCTCCTGGGGGGGAGACGGCCTAGTCCCCATCCCCTGCCACCTCCTGCTGCTCCCATAGATGGGGGCTGTTCTCCATCTCAGCCCCTATCACCCAGGGCCTCGTAGGCCCGGCCAGCAGCAGCACCTGGGGTCTAGGGGCTTCCTGCCCTGCACTGGCCACTCCCCACAGTGGCCCTGGCTGCATCCCCCGCAGGGACCGGGACAGTGTGGGGGGAGGGGCAGTGCCCACGCGAGAAGCCTCCAGGGGCCCCAGGGCACTGAGGGCCTCGGAGGGCCCAGAGAGGCAGCTCTGTTAGTTTTTCCCAGGGACACTGAGGGGGATTGGGCTGCGGCCAGGGCCCAGAAGCCGCCCTGAGTCACGGGGCTGACTCAGCCGGCGGGCGGGAGATGTCAAGGCTCTGGCCCAGCTGCATAGGGTGTCCGGGCACACTGAGGCCACTGGGGGCAGCCTTGGAGGTGGGGGGCGCTGCACAGTGCGCTGTGTCTGGCGCCCGGCTCTGCCAAGCCTCTGCTCCTCATCCCGGAGCCGGAGCAGCCCAGGCCTCAGTTTCCCCCGTTCATCTCGGCGCGCGGCCGAACTGCAGAGGGGTCAAAGGGCGCCGGGCGGGACTCACATGAGGTCGGGCCGGTGGCGGTGCAGGATGGCGCAGAAGGCCAGGCCGTCGCGGAACGAGGTGGTCATGTTGCAGATGTTCACGTCGCGATAGCCCTCGCACTGCTGCCGGCACCACTGCTGCAGCGCCCTGATGGCCGCCATGCCCACGGCGCGCCCGCCGCGCGGCGGAACCACCCTCCGACGCCTTCCCGCGGCTGCGCCGCGCCCGCCCGGCTGGTAGGACAGACGCTGGGACCGCTGCCTCACCTTCAGAGCCGCGGCGCCGAGCCCGAGCTGAGCCGGACTGACGGCGACGACCGGCGGGTCCAGAAGCGAAGGCGAGCCCGGCCCCGCCCCCGCCGGCCCCGCCTCCTGGTAGGCCCCGCCCCCGCCCGCCAGGTCCTGCCTCCTGATAGGCCCCGTCACGCCGCTCGGCCCTGACACAGACTACCGCCCAGGTAGACCCCACCTCCCGACAGCCCCGCCCCCCAGCCTTCAGGTCCTGCCTCCTGACAGGCCCCGCCCCCATCCTCCAAGTTTTGCCTCCTGATAGGCCCCTTCCCCACGCCGCCCGGGCCCGGCACGAGCTCCCGCTCGGGGCAGCTCCCGCCTCCTGATAAGTCCCACCCCCACGCCGCCAGGTCCCGCCCCAGACAGGCCGCGCCCCCACACCGCCGGGTCGACTAAGGCCCCGCCCCCGCCGTGGCCCCGGGACACCGCTGCAGGCCCAGACCCCACAACTGGGGAAGGGGCGCGGGCTATCTGGGGGTCCTGGCGTTCCGGATCCCTGCGGAGGCCTCCGGATTTTCTTTTCACAGCCCCACCTCCCCACCACCTGCCATGGAGAAGAGGCAGGAAAGGCCGGTTGACAAAAGGGAAACTGAGACTCGAACAGCCCTGCACTGTTTGGGGCCTCTGCCCTGGGCAGCCCGGCCTCCCAGGGAGCAGGAGACGCCTTGTGTCTCAGGGTTTTCAAAGGACGTCCGCATCTGGTTTCTCTTTACGGGCCAGTACATGCCAGCCGGGGTTCCCGACAAGGGAGAGGTGAAGCCTGGGCATTGCCAGAAGAGAAACTGAGGCCAGAAAGGGGGCCATGGAGCCGCAGTTGCACAGCTGGCCTGTGGGGGGAGGGAATCCTCACTCAAGGCTTTTCTTCTGAGGGCCTGTGGGCAGGATCGGTTCCCTGGGGCAGGAGATTCCTCAGGGTGACTTGCAGGGTGGTTCCTAACTTTCCACTTTGAGCTGTGACTCAATAAATAAGGAAAGTCCCTCTGGTGGAACCCTAAATTATCCCAGGCTGGGCCCTGCCCCCCATTCTCCTTGGGGGAACCTAGTCTGTGGCCACGGGGACTGGATGAGGCCGGAATCACTGACACCAGCCATGTAAGGGAGGCCTACCCTGCTGGCTGTGGGGCCGGGCTTGTCCAGGCAGGGCCTGAAGGAAGGAAAGTGTTTCCCCGAAGTAGCCCCTGGCAGGGAGTCAGGGAAGCTTCTCTCTGCCCCTGAGATCTTCCAACCTGAGCCACTGGTGCTGTTCCAACTCTTTTTCGAGGCTGGTCCCTGGTGAGACACTGTAGTCTGCCGGCTGCCTAAGTGTCAGTGAGGCCTGTGTGTAGGTGGTGAGCTCCCCATCACCAGCGGCGTACAAACAGCTGCTAAGCAGAGAGCCCCTGTGGCCTGGGATTGTGGCTGGCCCTGACCTGCAGATGGCAGGGGAGATTGTGTGGGCACAGCCAGAGCCAGATTTTCTTAACTCCCAGGGCAGCGGCTAAGAGAACCGGAAAAGCTGGAAAAGAACGAAGATCTCAAGAAGCAGCGGTTGCGGGGTGTGGGGGGGAGAGTTGAGGGGGCACGGGGGGACACAGGGATGGACGGGCACTAGGGCCCAGCTCCCTCAGAAGGAGTGGCGTGGGAGGCGGCCTGGGTTTCACTTTTATCATGAACTTTTACTGCTGCACACTTAAAGGCCATCCCCACTGGTCACCCTGTGACCCATCCTGCATGGCCTCCTTCTAGCACCAGTGAGCTCGGAGACAGCATTAGTGGCGTTTCCCCCACCAGCACCTCACACAGCACGTGCCCTCCAGGAGCCCTGAAACCAGGAGCCAGGACACCCCCAACAAACAACCCCCTTCTCCCCCCACTGCCCACGGCTGCCACCCCTCCATCCAGACCTGTCACCCTGCCTCTGCCCACAGCCACCACAATCCACCCTTCCCTGCAGCCCGAGGGATATTTCTAGAAGGCCTGACCAAGCCCTTCCCCCTGCCGGGAGCCTCCCAGGCTGTCCTGTGAATAAAGTCCAGGTTGCTTATCAGACCTCCCTCACGCTTATCACGCTGCATCTCCCCGGCCGCACCCTGCCACACTCACCCTAGAGCTTCGTACCCACACTGGCCCCCAGCACCCGCCCCTCATCCTCATCCTCCAAGACCCCAGTCTGGGGCCCCCCTCGGAGCCACTGAAGGCTCTCGGGGCCCACACTGCTCCCCCATTGGTCCTGGGGATCCCTATCTGTGCATCCCAGGGCTGCCATGTGGACTCTTGTCTGCACACACCTCCCCCAGTGGGAACCCACCGCCTTCCAGCCTCACCTGGAAACCACCTTCTCTCTCGGGTCAGTTTCCTCATCTGCAAAGTGACATTATAGCCTCCTTCCACCAAGGGTTACCCCATGGCCAGGCACACAGTAGGCACACAATAAATGGAGCATCATGTGCCCATGGGTGGGGAAGAGGTAAGAGCAGTATAAGCTCAACAGGCTCCAGGTTGGGGGCCCAGATATCAGGCCGGCCCTTTAGAAATCATGATGACCTTAGCCTGAGACCGAGAGAGAGAGAGAGAGAGAGAGAGAGAGAGAGAGAGGAGAAAGAAAGAGGAGAAAGAAAGGCTGGAGGGAGAGTAGATGGAGCAAGAGCCCCCATAGGAAGGACCATGAGAACTGAGGACTGAAAGCTAAGTTGGAATCACTTTATTGGAGAGGGAAGGGGAAAGGGCAGAGGGAACAGGAGTTGCAAAGGCTGTGTCAGGAGGGAAGACTTGAAGGTAGGCTGGTGTCACTGGTGCAGGGGACCGGGAGGAGGGTGTGGGGGCCGCAAGAGGAAGGCGTGCAGGCAGCAGGGCCCGGTCAGGCCCCTACTCCAGCCTCTCCCACCAATTTCCACGCCTACATTCTCATTTGATACTTACAGCCACCATTTAAAAGTGGCTCTGGGCCAGGTGAAGTGGCTCACACCTGTAATCCCAGCATTTTGGGAGGCCGAGGCAGGAGGATCACCTGAGGTTAGGAGTCGGGACCAGCCTGGCCCACATGGCAAAACCCTGTCTCTACTAAAAATACAAAAATTAGCCAGGTGTGGTGGCATGTGCCTGTAATCCCAGCTACTCAGGAGGCTGAGGTGAGAGAATCACTAGAACCTGGGAGGTGAAGGTCACAACAGTGAGCTGAGATCGAACCAGTACACTCCAGCCTGAGTGACAGAATGAGACTCTGTCTCAAAAATAAAAAAAAAGCTGGCTCTGGGCCAAGTGTGGTGGCTCATGCCTGTAGTCCTAGCTACTCAGGAGGCTGAGCCGGGAGACTCACTTGAGAACAGGAGGTCGAGGCTGCAGTGAGCTGTGATCACACCAGTGCACTTCAGCCTGGGCAACAAGAGAGACATTCTTCCTCTAATGTATGTGTGTGTGTGTGTGTGTATACACACACATATATATGGGTGTGGGTTGGCTATGGGTTTAAAACCCAACATTGGCTGGGTGCAGTGGATCATGCATAATCCCAGCATTTTGGGAGGCTGAAGTGAGGTTTGCTTGAGGCTAGGAGTTCAAGACCAGCCTGGGTAACATAGCAAGACCCCACCTCTACAAAAAATTAGTTGGGTGTGGTGGTGCACACCTGTAGTCCCAACTATCTGGGAGGGTGAGGCAGGAGGATTGATTAAGGCTGAGAGGTTGAGGCTGCAGTGAGCTGTGATCATACCACTGCACTCCAGCCTGGGTGACAGAGCAAGACCCTATCTTACTGTTTATCATCTACAAAATAAGGAGAGGCGAGGTGGGGGGGAGGAGAGGGAGGAGATAGGCCCCCTGATCGTCCTGCCCTCTCAGGCAGCGGCCCTGACTCTGACACCAGATGAGGTCCAGGAGAAGGTCGACCCAGTTGGTGTCCTACCTGAGTGGTCACCCTGGTCCAGGGCGGGACTTCCAGGCCAGACAACCTCAGTTTCCCTACTTCCTGCCTCCACATGTGTTCTGACCTCCTCAAAGACGACAGAGGCAGGGAGAAAGGGGTCTCTCAGCCCATCAGGGTGGCAGGGCCTGTGCTGGGGACCCAGGGATGGCCTGATCCGAGGCACTGGTCATTTTAGTGCAAAACATTCACCTCAGCTTGCATTAGCTTAGTTCCTGGAGGACACACTGGCTGCTGGGTCGTCAGAAGGGGCTGCAGACGTGGGGGACCCAGGCACCACACCTGGACTTATTAGGGGCTGACTCCTTCCACCAGTGGATTCAACCCTGAACATCATCTGACCAAGGCTGCTGGGCCAAGCTGGAAGAGAATCGGCTCCCTGAGTCTGGGAGGCAGAGGTGGAGACACCAGGATGGCCGGAATACAGAAGGCGTGAGAGAAAGAACCAAGGGAGGTGTCCTGGCCGAGTGGTGTTTCTCACGGGATTTCTCAGAGCCTTCATCGCTCATATATACCTCCACTCTCCCAGGGAGTGGCCGAATTGCAAAGTGGTTCCCAAACTGACTTGCCCATAGGACCCTTGTGGGGGGATCTCGTCAGCCCCACTGCAGAATGTGGAAGGGACGCCTCCACCCGCCCCTGAGGCAGCCATCAACAAACGGCTCACTCCGGTGGTGGTAGATGCCAATACCATCCCTATGGCCCCCGGCAGGACAGGGAGCGGGAAGCTATGACACCCTGTTTTAAGGGGCCACCCATTAATTAATTAGGGTCCATGAATAATGCATGCCGCCTTGGGTATATTAATAGCATATTTATATGGTGTGCTATGGGGAGTATACATTCTCATCTGAACACCTCACAAATAATTCACGATGCCACTCCTTCCCCAGCCTCCAGGAGAGAGCCTGGCCGGTGCTGCGGCTGGGGCTGGTGGGCTGCTTCCCATAGCCAAATTTTACATTTCATTATAAACGGCTTTGCTGGGCATGTCGGTAACTCGTACATTTCCATCCACTTTATTATTAATGGCTTTCTTGAACTATAGCAGCCCGACGCCACGCACAATGCGTTATAAATATTTGATCCGGCATCTATGGTCTGCCATTTATCATTTATAACGGGTTACAAAAACATTATAAAACATTTACTGCACATTTATAGATCATTTTTGACTACCACTACGATGTGTTATAAATACATTATTAATCCTCTCCACGCCATTTATAGGAATCCCTTGTAATGGGCCCAGCCCCCCACCCTTGAGGTGCAAGCACAGAGCTCCCATGGGGGCTGTCTGGGGGTCACTGGTGGCAGGACCTGGACAGACAGAGAAGCCCGGACTACTTCTGATTGCTGTGTGTCCTTGGCTGGATCATGGCATCTCTCTGTTAAGAAGAGGGATAACAGCGACAGATGCCTGGCACTGGGCACCTGCTGTGTGTCACACAGGGTCTTCACTGCCCCCCGAATCTCAGGTTTTTTAAATTTTTTTATTTTTTTGAGATGGAGTCTCACTCTATTGCCCTGGCTGGAGTGGAGGGGCACAATCTTGGCTCACCACAGCCTCCAGCTCCCAGGTTCAAGTGATTCTCTGGCCTCAGCCTCCCAAGTAGCTGGGATTACAGGCGCCTGCCACCATGCCAGGCTAGTTTTTGTATTTTTAGTAGAGATGGGGTTTCATCATGTTGGCAAGGCTGGTCTTGAACTCCTGATGTCAGGTGATCCACTCAGCCTCCGAAAGTGTGGGATTACAGGTGTGAGCCACTGTACCCAGTCTTGCTTTTATTTTTTGAGACAGTCTTGCCCTGTCACCCACGCTGGAGTGCAGTGGCACAATCTCAGCTCACTGCAACCTCTGCCTCCTGGGTTCAAGCGACTCTCCCACTTCAGCCTCCGAGTAGCTGGGATTAAGGCGCACACCACCATGCCCGGCTAATTTTTGTTTATTGTTGAGACGGAGTCTCGCTCTGTCACCCAGTGTAGTGGTATGATCTTGGCTCACTGCAACCTCTGTCTCCTGGGTTCAAGTAATTCTCTACCTCAGTCTCCCAAGTAGCTGCGATTACAGGTGCCTGCCACCATGCCCGGCTAATATTTTGTATTTTTAGTATAGAGACGGGGTTTCACCAACTTGGCCAAGCTAGTCTTGAACTCCTGACCTCAGGTGATCCACCACCTTGGCATCCCAAAGTGCTGGGATTACAGGTGTGAGCCACCATGTCCAGCCTTGTTTTTACTTTATTTTTTGAGGCAGAGTCTCACTCTGTCACCAGGCTTGAGTGCAGTGGTGCGATCTTGGCTCACTGCAACCTCTGCCTCCCGGGTTCAAGCGATTCTCCTGCCTCAGCCTTCCGAGTAGCTGGGACTACAGGTGCATGCCACCACATCCAGCTAATTTTTGTATTTTTAGTAGAGATGGGATTTCACCATGTTGGCCAGGATGGTCTTGATCTCTTGACCTCATGATCCACCAACTCGGCCTCCCAAAGTGCTGGGATTACAGGTGTGAGCCACTGCGCCTGGCCCCTTGTTTTTATTTTTTTGAGATGGAATTTTGCTCTGTCACCCAGGCTGGAGTGCAGTGGCTGGATCTCAGCAATCTCTGCTCACTGCAGGCTCCACCTCCTGGGTTGGGTTCAAGGGATTCTTCCACCTTAGTCTCTTAAGTAGCTGAGATTAAGAGCATACATCACCATGCCTGGCTAATTTTTTTTTCCGTTTTTGAGACGGAGTCCCGCTCTGTCACCCAGGCTCGAGTGATCTCAGCTCACTGCAACCTCCACCTCCTGGGTTCAAGCAATTCTTCTGCCTCAGCCTCCCAAATAGCTGGGATTACAGGTGTGCACCACCACACCTGGCTAAATTTTTGTATTTTTAGTAGAGATGGGGTTTCACCATCTTGGCCAGACTGGTCTCAAACTCCTGACCTCAGGTGATCCACCCGCCTTGGCCTCCCAAAGTGCTGGGATTATAGGCATGAGCCACTGTGTCTGGCCTCAGGCGTCACTTTCATACCCATTTCACAGGTGAGGAATCAGGCTCAGAGAGGGGCAGCGATTTGTCCAAGGCCACAGTCAGCGAGTGTGAGAGCCCTTGGGTGGGTCCTGCCTTGCATCACTCATCTGCATGGGCTCCCCAGAGACTCTCCTGACACCACTCTGTGGAGGGGTCTCCCAGGTCTTGGCTGGAATGCTGACTGGGGGATGAAGGGGGCCTAAAGGGTCTTTGGGATCCAGCAGCCCCTCCCACAGTACCCCAGCTCTGCAGGCCCCAGCCCTGTGTGCCCAAGGACTCTGTGTCCCCAGGAGCCCAGTGCACAAGGCAGACTGTGGTCGGTGAGGCCCTCACCAGGCCCCTGCATTTCCATCCCAGGGAGGGCATGTGGCCGCCTCCCAGTTCCCTCCCCCTCCCAGGGCCCCAGTCTCCCTCCAAGGGATGAGCTCCCCCAGGAGCCCTCTGTGTACCAGGCCTGCCCCATGCCCCCTGAGGCTTGCAGGCCCCTCCAGGCCTGACTCCACAGCAGGAGGGCAACCGCAGGGAAAGAGAGCTGCAAGCTCTGGACCCTCCCCTCTGCCTGCCCTGCTGGTCAGCCAGAGCCCTGTGGCCCCTACAAATCCATGGGCCCAACTCCCCCTCAACCCCTCGAACCCACCCACCACGCTGCCTTCCCCCAACTGCCCTTCCTAACTCCCAGGTGCAGAAAGGGTGCCCGATGCACGCTGGCACAGGCCTAGTGGGGTCCAACCCCCGGGTCCCCAGTGAGCACAGCAGGGCCTGGTATTGGGTGTCCTTCAGGGTCTGGCCTAGTGAGGGGTTTGGAGAGAGAACTGGGACGTCTAGTTCTGCCTGCCCATGCTTCTCAGCTTCCTACAGGTCGCCAACTAGGAGGGGAAGGGGTGGTTGACACCAGGGAGGCCTCAGCCACACCCTCCTCCTCTGCAGCACCTGGAATGATCCCCCACTGCCAGCCGGGTCTGGGCCTAACTGGGTCAGGAATCTGGATTGCTCAGAAGAAGGGAGCTGGGGGAGGGAGGCATCAGGGCCCAGACCCCCCCCCCCTAGGTAGCTCCTGCCCTACACCCTACCTGCCACATGACCCCGGGCCACTGTCTGGGCCTCCCAGGGTGGATGAGGAGACCTGGACTCCTGCTGCCGAGGCACTAACGCCCAGGTGCCCACACTCAGTCCTGTGGCCGCCACCATCTGACCTGTTTGAAGGTCAGTGTCCATCCCCCACCCAGAGCTGAAAATGAAACCAGGAAGCACTTGTTTTGAGACTGAGAAAGCAGGTGAGCTTGTCACTATGGCATCCCCTGGCTCCACCCCGTCCCCGCCTGGAAAAGGGAGCCCAGGACTGCCAGGGAACCACTGGGAGAGGCTGGGACGCTGCCCTGGGACTCTGCCTGGCCTGGCTTAGACATGCCCCTGGAAGGAAGGGAACCGTGGGGTCTGGGCTGTACCCTCTGAGTCCCGGGGCCATCTAGGCTCTGGTGGTCCCCCTGGGCGAGGGGCTAGAGGCCGTAGCCATAGTGGAAGGTGCTGATCCCAGATCCTCCACTGTTCCAGAACAGATGGCTAGGGACCTGCCCACAGCCACCCAGCAGTGCAGGGGTCCTGCTGGGTGCCCCCCATAACTGGCTCCCAAGATCCCTGGGCCCAGTGGCTGTGGGGAGGAGCTTGGGGAACCAGAGGAAGGGGGAGGCCAGGCGTGGATTATGGCCTGACCTGGGGCCCCCTGGTCCATCCCACAGGACCCCGTCCACCTTGGGGCCAGCACCAGCATTCCAACCCCCATACCTCTGCTCACACCAGCCCCCACCAGATGCCTGCCGTGTGCACAGATCCCAATCTACCCACTTCTTTATCTAGGCTTGGTCAGGCCTTCCCTCCCAGACATCTTCCCATCATCCCATCTTCCCCAGCACAGACCGCAGAGGCTTCTCACCTCTGGGACACAGAACCCAGGGTCTACCCCAGCACAGACCACAGAGGCATCTCACCTCTGGGACACAGAACTCAGGGTCCACCCCAGCACCCAAGGCCTGACATGCCCCCCTGGGGCTCCCTCTATGGTAGGGGACAGGCCTCTGCCACCCTCCAGGGCTCATGGAAGCCCTAGGCAAGGTAGGGGCTAATTGCCCCATGGGTGAAACAATTGTGAGCCACCAAGTCTCTGGGCCCTGGGGTCAGCACCCTGGCGTGGGTGAGGTCTCGGGCACACCTGGCACATCCTGGCCCCACTGGGCACGCACACACCAGAGCCGGTACCTCCTGCCTGAGTCCCCAACACCTGCCAGGCCAGCTGCTTCCCACAGACGCCTCGGCTTAGCTTAACCTCTGCTGCCTCCTGGGCAGGTGCGAACACAGGCCTAGGCAGCGAGAGGGAAACCGAGGCCCAGAGAGGGACTCCTGGGTCCCAAGCCCCAGGATCAAGGCCCCGCCCTCTTTCCTGGTGCCTGGTCCACGACCCCAGCCAATGTCCTGGGGCTCTACTTGTCACAGACTGCTCTGAGCCACACACAGGCACCCCCGTGAAGGGCCCAGGCCTGCACCCAGCTGAGACACACAGACTGACCTCCAGGCCTGGTAGGAGCATCCTTCCCATTTCCTATCCTCAACCCAGGCACTGGGCTCTGGGCCCATGCAACTCAGACCTCACTGCCCCCACTCCCGGCCCAGACCCCACGGTAGGCAGGCCTCCGCTGGAAGGACCCCCACCCCACAGCCTGGCTGGAGTGACAGGAGAGCCGAGGACCAGAAACTGCTGGGGCTGCAGGAGGCTCGGCACCGTGGGTACAGGAACCCTTCCTGGAGGAGGTGCCTCGGGAGCCTGTAGAGGGTGTAGCGTCGGGAAGGGTGGCTCCTGGCTGGAGGGGATGTGGCGACATGGCTGGAGTGCTGCACCTGAAGAGAAGGGTTGGGATCCCGAAGGTTCAGACTGGCTGCCCACCTGGCCCCTGCCCTCTGGTCTGCGGGGCAAAGGCCCCATATCCGGGCCTGGGAGAGGCAGCCCGGCCCTCAGGGGGTTGGGGTTTGGGTGTGGGGCATACAGCAGGCACTAGGGGCTGTAACACGTTTCTGCTAAGACTTGGTTGGACACAGGGGCTCAGAATCTGACCCCAGAGCCCGTACAGCCTGCACAGCCTCACCCCCTATGAAGACACCTCCCTACATCCACACCCCACCCCCCAGGGCAGGGAGGGCGTCCAAATCCCTGCCCTGCATCTGCTGAGCCTCCCTGGCTCTACCTCAGGGCAGCTCATGGCTCCAGGGCCCCAGGGCTCAAGTCTCAGCCCTGCCCCTTATGTACACAGAGGTAAGAGAGCCAGCAGCAGAGCAGAAAGGGCCTCGCCCCACACCCCAGGCCTGTGCTGGGTGCTCCTCACTGCTGTCCCTGTCCCTAACCCTAACACACACTCGGACCCAGGGCAGAGGTGCTGGCACCAGGGGCCTGAAGGCAAGGAACCGAGGGGCAAGAGTAGGGGGAGGGCAGCCCCGCACGGCTGGGATGAAGGGTGGTTGGCAGCCCATGGGGTCTCTAAGTCACTCCCAGAGCAGCCTCCCAGCCCCCGGCAGCCACCAGGAGCCAGCTTCGGACAGGCATGTCTGGTGATAGATCCGGGCACCGGCTGGAGAGAGTCTGGGGAGGGTCGGCAGGTGGGTGCAGGAGTGAGCAGCGGTCCGGGCAGGTGGTGAGAGTGCGCAGGTCAGGGGCTGGGCTGGGAAGCTGTGGGCTTGGAGCCTGGCTGCCCCTCACTCGGTGCCGTTCTGGGGCACCCAGCGAGGCCATGGCAACACTAGAACCTTGAGGCCTCACACCACCTGGGCTTGCAGGAGGGCCTGGGTTGTCTTCTCAGCCACAGTAGCCTGGAGGGAGCTGGCAGCCCTCGGGGACACTCGTGAGGAATTGGGAGAGCTCAGGTGGGTCCCATCTGTGTGCTGGTAAGACCCCAGTGCTGCAAGGACAGGGGGTGGGCAGCCCTAACCCCAGCCTGGCTGGGAGGAAGAACGCACTGCAGGTCAGCAAACGGGCCCCACACCCACCTGGACCCTCCCAGTCCCTCCTCCACGAGCGAGGGCTCAGAAAGGCAGGCCAAGCAGCAATGCCGGCTACTTAGACTCTTCTGGACTGGGACTCCTACTCAGCTCCCACAGGGTGACACCCAGTCAAGGCTTGCAGGGCCTTGTTGATCTTTTGGAACAGGAGGGGAGACCGGTCAGTCGGGCCAGCCTCCTACGCAGCCTAAGAAGGCTGCACTCGCTCAACAGAGAACTTGGGGCCAGGCAGGGCCCAGGGCTGGCACCTGACAGGGAGGTGGTGGTGACAGTGGGGACGGCCGAGCAGGCAGCGTCCCCGACCCTCCACACCTACGGGAACAGCTGGCCCAAGGGAGAGCCCAGCCTGGCCTTGGACTCCACCTCCCAGGACCTGCTTAACTTCCTGTGCTTCGGGGCCAAGGCCAGGGTCCTCGCAGCTCCCCACTGTCCTGAGGGTGACATGGGACACCAGAGAGCACACGGAGAGTTCAGAACGTTTCATTCAAAACCAGCCCAGCGATCCTTCCGTAGCAGGGCTGTGGGCCACAGGGTGCCTGAGGGCTTGGTGGAGGGCCCCCCATGTCAGCAGCTGGCCTGGAGCCACCCCAGGGCTCAGAGTATTGCTTCCAAGCCTGCCTGGCCTTGGGGCTAGGCCCCACATCTCCTTGGGGAGACTAGCAATGCCCAGGCTTTCTGGGCTATGCCTCAGGATCCCCCGTGGATGGGCTGGGCCGGGGCTGAGGTAGGTCGGCCGCCACAGGCTCACATCACAGCCTCCATATGCAGGATCCTCAGGGCCTCGGAGATCTGCGCGCTGGGGTCCATCTGGCCGTACATGCCCACCAGGAAGGCCCGGTGCAGCAGCACAGCCGCGTGCTCTGTAGGGGAGATGGGGCCCCACACGTCACACTGGCCGCAGTGACTAGACCTTGGGACTTCCAAGAACCAGCTCTCAGGAGACTCTCTGGACTCCCCGAGGGCTGCCAGGGTCCCAGGTGGGGGACTAGTCCTCACCTTGGCACAGAAGGGTGTACTCAGGCAGGTTCCTGAGGGCTGTCTGCACCACCTCAAAGTCCTGGCTGCCCAAGCAGTACATGAACGTGGGCAGGAAGTCAGCTGCGATGCTGAAAGAGCCAGGCACTTCAGTGGGCACCTCCACCCTGTGCCCACGTCAGGTCCCCACCCAACAGGAAGCTGCCTGGAAGCCTGGTCTGGCCATAGGCGGGTCAACCTGTCACCTGGGTTAGCAGGGCCTGGAGGGTGCTGGGACAGCAGTGGTGGCAGGGCCGGCCTCACCTGGGACTGTTCTGGATGGAGCGAAGGGCCAGGCTGAAGGCCAGGTTGCGGCAAGACTCCTCAGCCGAGCTCATCAGCCGCTGCAGGTTGGTCTGATGGGGGGAAGGTGGGAGGTGTGTGACCAGGGGGCCCAGCCCCCATCGAGGCCCCTTCACCCCTTGGTCTCTTGGTCTCATGATGGTTGGCAACGGCAGGGGACTCTAAGCTCCCATCCAGAGGGCAGGACACATGCATCGCTGAGCAGTCCCAGCCTGGGGCCCCACCCGAAGCCCAGCCTTAGAGGACTGGCTGGGGCTTAGGGCTTTGACCCTGCTGGGGTTCTCCAAGGGAGCAGCTCCTCCCAGCTCTCCCTCGGCTCCGCTCAGCTCACCGAGAAGAAGCCCAGGATCTCAGGTCTCCGCCGGGACATCTCGTCTATGTCACTCAGGACCTCCAGCAGATCTAACACAGAGGGAGGGCCAGGTCTGAGCTGCAGGGCCCAGGCGGGCCTCTGCCCACCCCACCCCAGCCACTCAGACGGGGCAAGGCCTCGAGCACCACAGGATGGAAAACACTGGCAAGCATGAGGCCAGTGACGCCCTCAGTGGTCACCCGCGCCCAAGCTCTGCAGATACCCGTCACTGCTCCAAGTGGCCTCCAAGGAAAGGGGCTGACCCCTCATGGTGACCCCACATCCAGGGTGCTCTGAGTACCAAGTGTCCCCCGCCACCCAACCCCATCCAGGCTGCCCAGCCCTGGTTCTTCTCTGAAGGTGGCCACTGGTCCTGCCCACTCGCCCAGCCTCTTCCCGTTGCGCCCCCCACCACCTCAGGGGGCTCCTCTGCTTTTTACTGTGAAGCAGAGCAGCCCCCTCCAGCTCCCCTGGGCCCCCGAGTTTCTAAGGCCCTCTCTGGGGGTGCCCCCCCCACTGTGAGGAATAGCCCACCCACCCATAGCCCAGTGTGGGCCATGTTCACACCAAAATCAGTGCCTGGACAGCTGCTGCCCATAGCCCAGTGGGACCCAGGGTGCTGACCAGGCGCTGACCTCGAGTGGGTAAAGCAGGGCCCTAACTCACCCTCCACCGTCTGGCCCCGGGGAAAGCCGCTTCATGTAGGGGGCCATCTCGGCCGTGGTCAGAGGGGTAAACAGGGAGACGCTGACCAGGGGCAAGGAGCCGGCAGAGCTCTCCTCTGGAAGACAGCGTCAGTGCTGCAGGAGGGCGGGAGCAGCAGGACGGGCCACACTGAGGCACCAGGGCCTGCCCTCTCCAGAGCACAGCGGCCACCACCCAGGCTCCCAGGATGCGTGTACACAGCAGCGCTCCATAAACGAGGTGGAGCCACGGGCCGGAAGCCGCCTTTGGACTGGGCGCGGGCACCTTTGCGAGTCTCCCCTGCCGGGCTTCTCGCAATGCAGGCCACGACCCACTGGGCACAAGGCAGGATGGTCCCTTGGACCCTGGACCTGGTGCTCTTCCGGCAGCATGGGAGAGACCTGCTGTAGCACCGTATCATCTTCAGGTGGGAGACAGAGACCTAATGTGGCATCCTGTCTCCCTCAGGCAGGGGACAGAGATCAGCTGTGGCACTGTGTCACCCTCGGGTGGGGGACAGAGACCTGCTGTGATCTCGTGTCATCATCGGGCAGGGAAGGACGGGAGTGAAGAGCCAAAGACAAGCCCAGCTCAGCAGAACCAGGGGAGGCTTCCCGGGGAGGGACGCCTGGGACAAGCGCAGGTGGGCAGGGGATGTGCTGGGGAGGCGGGGTGATGTGCTGGAGGTAGGGTGATGTGCTGGGGGCAGGGGTGATGTGCCGGGCCTGGGGGGCATGTGCTGTGGTCGGGGGTGTGGGAGGGTGGGGGATCTGCAGGGTTGGGGGTGATGTGCTAGGGCTTTGGGCTATGGGGGATGTGCTGGGGTAGGGGTGTGTGTGAGGGGGGGGCGAGGGATCTGCCAGGGGCAGGGCTGGTGTGACAGGGGCAGGGCAATGTGCTGGGATGGGTGTGCTGATGCCCAGTCAGGCACTAGTCAGCGCTTAGCCCACGTGAGGTGGGCCAGGGGCCAGCCAGCAAGGTCCCAGGCTCACAAAGCCCCCATCAGGAGCCTCGGACGGCCCAGGGCTAGCTGTGCAGTCAGGAAAACCAGGCCCTGCAGGACTGTTCCACAGCTGCTTCCGGCAGCCCCACCAGCCCCCACCAGCTTCACTCACCCTCGCCCTCCTCATCCAGGCCTCGGTCGGCCCTCCCGTCTCTGCTGGGCAGGCTGAGCCCTGCGAGGAGGGACTTCAGCATGACCAGGTCACTGTTGTCGAAAGATAGGTCGCTGTGGGGAGAAGATGCTTTCACTTAGGAGGAAGACTCTGGCAGGCCGAAGGCTGGGTCAGGGGTCAAACTAGGGTGGCATGGAAGGGCGGGGACCCAGGTGCACAGGAGAGGCTGGCATGCTCACAGGGAGGGCCAGGCGAGGAGGCCCTGTGTGTGTGGAATGAGCATAGAGCTGTAGGGGTCAGTTGGGACAGCTCTGGCGCAGGTGGGGCAGCCTCTGCACCCTGGGATGAGCACCACACTCAGCAGCCCTCCCTGGCCTCAGGAGCTGCAGATCTGACCCAACACGGCCTTCCCGGGAGTGCCCCCCAGAGCCTGGCTGGACCCTTGCCCGAGGCCCGAGGCTTTCCTGGAGCCTGTGGGCACTCACTGGAGTGGGTCGGCATGCTTCTGCAGGAAGGAGACAGCTGCGGGGGCGTTGCAGGTGATGTACTTGTGGATGAACTGCACAAACTTGTTGATGAAAGCGGCCAGGTGGCGGGAGGACTTCCTGTAATTCTGCAAAGGAAAAGCTGTGCCCTCGAGCTGCTCTGCCCTGTGGGGCCAAAACACAGCCTGTGCTCCCATCCCGCTCCCAGAGCCTCAGGCCACAGACCCCACAGCCAACAAGCCCCCTCTGCCAACCACCATGGATGGCGTCATGGGCCCAAGGGTGGACCAGTGTGGCCTGTCAGGGTGTGGACACGGCCGTCTGGGGCACATGCCCGGATAAATGAGGCACAAGGGACACTCAGAAAGCAGCATGGAAGGTCTGGGCTAGGTTTCTCCAGCATGTGGGCCCTCCAGGCACATGACAGGCAGCGGGCAGGGGCTTCCCAGTGTGGGGAGCTGGTCCCCAGGGCAGGGGGCCTGGCCTGGGCCCTGGCCACAGGGGTCTTCCCAGTCCCGGGTAGATGATGAGGGCCCCGGCCAGGGCCAAGAGATAAAAGGGAGCGGAAGAGAGCGAGAGGGCAGGCGGTGGGAACACGCACCAGCAGCAGGCGGATGAAGGACAGCAGGCAGTCCCACAGCGCCCCCTGGTGCTCGCTGCGGAACACGTGCGGCTGCAGCAGCTCCAGCAGGCCCAGCACGTGCAGGAAGCAGCTCAGGTGATTCTGCTGCCGGAACTCCTGGAAGTTGAGGTGGGTGCGGCCGTGCAGGAGCGCCGCGATCATGGGCAGGTGCCTGCAGGCGGGTGAGGGCCCAGTCAGCCCTGGCCAGCCGGCTCAGCTGGCACACATCCCCAGGAGGGCCCCCACGGCCTGTGCCCTGGGGGCCAGACCCTGTGCTGCCCCCCTCCACCTGCCCTAGTAAGTGCAGATGAGATCGCCCCTCTCTGGGCCCACCCAGCTCCTCCCACCTGACGCCCAGCCCAGGGCTCTGACTTCCCTCGGTCAACCTCAACTGCAAACCCTTTGCTTTCTGTGTGTGTTTTTGTTTTTTCTTTTTTAAATTATTATTATTATTTTTCTTTTGTGTTTCTTCATGGATGGAATGTTTTTGTAATTTTGAAAGGAAATTTCGCTCTTGTTGCCCAGGTTGGAGAGCCTCAGGCCCCTGGTTAAACCAAAGTCTGGCAAGGGCAGGGCTTCTGGGGCAGTACCTGAGCAGCAGCAGTGGGTGAGCCACCGCCAGCTTCCGGCAGGCCATGCTGGCGTCCGCCCCTCGGTTCTCTGACACCCGGGAGTCGCTGGTGTCCGCAAGGAGCGTGATGAAGCGGTGGATGAGGCCGTCCAGCTGCAGGCAAGGGTGCTGTGAGGCCAGGGCCTGCAGGCTCCTCTCGCCTGCCCGCCCACACTCAGCCAGGCTGCCAGCTGCAGCCTAGATCCACTGCGTGCCACGCCATGAGCAGAGGAACTGGCTCCTCCATGGCTTCCATGGGCACCTTGGGAGGGCAGGCTGGCCACAGCCGGCCTCTGGGCAACCCCACAAAGGATAAAAGCAAAGCTCAGCACCAAATGATGCACTGAGTGGGAAACAAACCAGAACCGCACATCGGCCAAGCACGATGGCTCACACCTGTGATCCCAGCACTTTGGGAGGCCGAGGCAGGAAGATCACCAGAGCCCAGGAGTTCAAGACCAGCTTGGGCAACATGGTGAGACCCTTGTCTCTATTTTAAAAATACAAAAAGGTTAACTGGGTGCGGTGGTGCACGCCTGTGGTCCCAGCTACTCGGGAGGCTGAGGTGGGAGGATCACTTGAGCACGGGAGGTTGAGGCTGCAGTGAGCTACGATGGTGCCACTGCACTCCAGCCTGGGCAACAGACACCCTACCTCAAAACCACCCCCACAAACCTGCTCATAGAGGGTGATTTCAACATGTAAAACAACATATAAGTGAAAAATCACAAGCAGAAATAACTAGAAAAAGTCAGCTGCCCTCTGTGGTACCAGCAGAAGACAGGCTGTGGGTTCCAGCCAGTGAAGGAGAAGCCGGGACGGGAAGCCCAGCCCTCCCCCCCAGGGTCACTGTAAAGGAGCAGACCCAGCTGTCCACCAAGACCTGTGCACAAGGCCCCAGCAGCTGACTGCTCCAAACCGGACGTGACCCCACGTCCACCAGCAGGGAAACGAATAAATCAGTGATGGATCCACACAATGGCAGGCTGCTCGGTGCCCGTGACACCACGAGTCTCCAGGCTGTGCTGGAAGGCACCCAGTGAACAGACCGCCCGAAGGCTCCCTCAGTAGCAAACTCAATGCAAATAAACCCACAGGGCTGCAAGGCAGCACGGACTGGGAAGGGGCAGGAGGGTTTGTGGCCTCTGCCCTCTCTCCCTGCCCCCCCCCGGGGCTCCTGGGAGCGCAGCGGGGGAGCAGCAGAGTGGTGCCCTCACCTTGCAGATGCTGCTGCCAGTGGCCCCTTCACTGTGCAGCAGGACCTCGGGCACAGGCACCCGAAGCTCTGGCCGCTGCAGGTAGAGCTGCAGGAGGAGGTCTCGGCAGCGCCTGCCCAGCACACTGGAAGAGAGGGGGATTCACTGAGCGGATGGGGCCAGGCATGATGGGACCCCACCCGGGACTGGGCCTCGACTTCCCCAGGGGCTCACTCCCAGACAACATCCAGGGCTGGGGGGCCTGAGCACCTGTCTCCCCCGCTGCTGGATGCAGCCCGCCAGGTGGTCCGTCACCTTCCTGACGCTCTCGTCATCCCCGTGGCAGCAGCTGAGCAGTAGGGGCAGCCGGGCCTGGATGAGGCTGCAGGCGGCTGCATCCCCGTCCTGGCTTCGCGTCTCAGCCTCAGCCAGGATCAGCTCCACCAGGCTGATGAGTTCTGGGCCCTGGACCCGCAGCACCAGCTCCTCCCGCCGCTTCTGCAACGGGCACCTGCGTCAGCCCTGGAGCACCACCCACTCTCAGGGACGGGCCACCCTCCCAAGACCTGCCTGCGGGGTACGCTGGTCCCGCCCCTGCCAGATGCGAGGAACATGGATGCAGGCCCAGAGGAAGTCCAGAGAGGCGGAGGGGTCGAACCTGGGGGGGAGGCATGGGTTCCACAGAGCATTTGGTGTCTCATCTCCGCATGGGAGACACCCGTCAGAGCTGGTGCTGGGAGAGTTCTGGTGAAGGCCAGTGTGTACACAGCCCAGTCGGGGATAAGGAGGTGCCCACCTTTGCTCTCGGCTCTTGCCCAGCAGGACTCGGATACACTGGTGTAGCGTGGGCCAGCTGGACTGGTGTGTGAAGAGGGCCAGGAGGTAGGGGCGGAACGAGAGTACCTGGGCCTGACCTTTGCCCTGTGGAGGAAGGAAGAAGGCCGGATGGCCTCACCTGGGCCAGTGTTGGCAGGCTCAGCTTCCCCATGGAGCCACTCAGAGCAGAGGCTCGGGGCACTGCTGGTGACACCAGGCCCCGTCGTGTGGTGCCGGAGGGTCCCTCCTGGTGCCTGCGTAGTGCCTCCCAACCTTTTCCCACAGGAGTCATGCCACAGGGCAGAGGTGCCTGGGGCTCCGTGCAGCCGTTCTGGTGAGGCCGTCCCTCCCCTTCGGGGGACCTGGGGAACCCTGCACCTGCTCTCCCTTCTGCTGGCCATAGCCCCATTCCCTTCGGGAAAATGGAGGCTCCTGCATGATCTACAGGGTTTGGCGGAGCTGACCCAACCCGTCTACCCACCCCATCCCACATCTGGCTGGTCACAGTGCTGGTCCACAGGTGACCATGACCCTGGCCTGGGTTCTGCTGGGGCCAATGGGGGTCCCTGCCCTTCCTCTGGGCTGCAACAGGGACACATGGGCTGAGAGCAGGGGGGCTGCTGGAGCCCTGCAAGGCTCGGCTAGGCCAAGGCTGCGGCACTCTGGGTTGGGAAGAGCCCTTTGCCCCGGGGTGGGTCCCGTGCTGAAGCTGGTGCCGCCTACCTTCCTCCGAGAGAATAGCAGTCTGTGCTGAAGATCGGGGCAGCTGCTGACCACCTCTGGGTCCAGCATCTCCAGCCAGTCCACCAGGAGGCCCGACGAAGGCCCCAGCCGCACAGCCTCCAGGCTGCAGAGAAAAGGAGGCTCAGGGAGGGGTCAGTGCCACCCGCCCACCCGCCCCAGCCGTGTGCAGCCCCCCAGCTCACCTGCTGCCGTCGGTGCCCGGCTTCCCTGCAGCCAGGGGCTCTTCCTCCTGCAGCAGCAGGGGAGCTCACCACCACCACGGGCTTGGAGGCCGGAAATGGGGCAGCAGCATCCGGGGGTGGCAGAAAAGAGTGCTCTCAGCAGCTCCTCCAGATGCGGGGACTGTACCTCGATCAGCCCCCGGAGGACTGCACAAGGGACAGAGGGACAGAGGGACATGCGGGTCACTCCCAGGTTGGGGAGGTGCCACCAAGTGGGCGTGGGCTGGTCAGGGCAGCATGTTGAGGGGGAGTGTGTGTGGGACCCAACAGCAGGGCCCAGCCGGGGCTGGGAGTGCAGCCAGGACCAGGGCTCACTTTGCTGGGTGCAGCAGTGATCAGGGGCACCCCAAGGAGAAAGCTCCAACTCATTCTCAAGAGGCCCCACCCTGGGGCATCTGGGAGGGGACCTCTGTGGGCACTTTCTGGGGACAGTGTTGAGCAGCCACTGTCTGTCCCCCACTGGGCAGCAAGAAGGAGCCTCAGGCTTGGGTCTTCCCAGGGCTCCAGCAGCCCAAGGGGACTGGGCCAGGAAGGTACCTTTGCTGATAAGCTCTGGCTCCACACTGCACTGCTCCCCAGACCTTAGGGTGGCGATGATGGCACGGATGGTGGAACTGACCACCTCCAGGTCCTGATGGAAGGCCAGGGCCTCGGCCAGGCGCAGGAGCCCCCCTCGCACTGTGGGAAGACTGTGTCAGTGCCCCGAGGCTCCGGCACTCACCCCCTCTCAGTGTGTCCCATCCTGGGAGGCCCCAAGGTGGAAGGGTTCCCTTGGGTCCTCACAGGCACCCACGCCCCCGCCACTCGCCGGGCCTCGGGGGGAGCCAGGCCACTTGGCTACTCCATATATTCCTGTCCAATGCCCCCAGCCACCTGCCAGCCTGGCGGGGTCCTCACCATCACTGAGCCTGCACCCGGCTGAGGCCTGGCTGGCAAGCAGCCTGAGCTGTGCCCGCAGGGGCCCACCCTCCACGCCGGGGCTGTCCAGCCACTGCAGCATCTGCAGGAGCACCTTCAGGAAGAGTGAGGAGAAGCCGGTGTCCTGTGGCACACAGCACTGTGGGGATAAAGCGGCACGTGGCTACCCTGGCAGACGACAGCTGACCCCTGCCACTCACCATTCTCAGAGGACATGGGTACCCAGCACTCAAGGCCCAGAGCAGGGGCAGTGAGGCTGCTGGGACCTGCTGTGACCAGCACCTTCGGCCCAGGCCAACCTCATTCCTCCCGCTGCCTGAAATGGTGCCTCCCCCTGCATGGGCCCAGACAACCTCAAAAAGACCCTTTTGAAACCCCCCAGCTGGTGAGGGCTCGCGTGCAGCTCAGGAGAAGAAATTAACACAGACACACAAGTAAAACAGTCCCAAGTAGACACCAACAGACAGGGAAAGCGAGGAAGGAGCGCCGAGCCTAGGTGGTGGCATGTGAACAGGCCGAAGCTGTGCTGCCCCCACCTCCTGTTCTGGGGGAATGCTCACTGACAAAAGTGGACCCTGCCCCCGCTCCCTGGGGCCCTGTCCTTTTTCACTTAGAAACAGACCCGAGACCCACAGAGAAGCAGTCGCAGAACATCCAGGCCACGTGCAGGAGGCCGAGTCCTCACTGACCTCCCTCCTCTCACCTCCCACCCAAGGGGCTCTGGGTACCTGGTACTGGGAGAGCTGGCGCATCAGCGGGCAGGCCAGGAAGTGGCTGCGGTGCATGGACATCACCAGGGCACCGCCGTGTGGGGAGCTGAGCAGGGTGGCGAGGGCCTGCAGGACTCGCACCGTGATGCCCGGCACCTCGGGGTTGCCCTGGACGACTCGGGCCAGCTCCTGACCCAGGGCCTGCTGCAGGGCGAGTGCCACGGGGCGGGGACTGGAGCTCTGCCACCGAGGGTCTGGGCTGAGCGGGAAGATCTGGAACAGGACACGGTGGTGTCAGGAGGCGGCGGAGGGGGAGGGGGGAGGGCAGAGATGCTAAGCGCCCGATGCAGCTCCATGCCAGAACCCCATCCCATTGTGTCCCTGTTCATTTGTGGCCCCCACCTTGTGGCCTGAGGGGCCCAGGGCCATTAAGACCTGTGATGGGGAGTGGTAAGAATCCCAACACCCAGCAGCTGCCCCAGAGGACAAAGGTGTCCAGAGCCTGCCCACGGCCCACCATGCTCCATCAGGATCCCCCAGCTCCAGCAGCAAGACCTCGGGCAAGCCCTGCAACCTCAGCTTCTGCATCAAACTGGGTGCCCCACAGAGGGGTGTGCAAGGATGGGAGGGAGGGTGCAGGGTGACCCCCTTCCCCAATGTTGGCCTGAGCCTCCCTCTGAGAGCATGGGGGTATTACGTAAAGCAGCGTGCCAGCATCGGGCAGTCGTGCGTGTAAAGGCCGCTGTGCGTGCAAGACAGCAGGGGAGGCTGCACCCAGAAGAGGGGCTGCAGATGGAGACCTAGGAGCAGCGGCATCACTACCTGGAGGAACATGCCGGCCAGGTCGTCCTCAGGGCCCAGCACACGCAGCTGGGTCCCTGCCCGAATCCGGCCCTGGCCCGAGGGCTGCTCGGGGCTGCTCTTTGGTTTGGGTGCCTCTGTGCTGTCTGCAGAGACAGGAGAACCGTCAGTGGCTGGACACTTTCTGACTGGCTTCCAGCGGTGGGAGCTGCACAAGCCATGGCCAGCCCTGCCCAGGGACCATCACCCAGACCTGGGGAGTGTGCTCCCCAAGGACCCCAGGTCTCACTCAGGACCACAGGGATCTCAGACTCTGAACTGGAACTCGCATGCTGGCCAGAGACAAACACTGACCAAAGACGGGCTGAGAACCTCTGTGGGAGCCCGTCAGGTGGTATCCGCAAGTGAGCACTGCCCTCCTCCCCAGGCTGGGTCTCTGTGCCGGTCCCACCCCTCCCCAGTACCTCGGCGGGGCGGCAAGGAGGCCGTGAGCAGGGAGTGGAAGGTCTGGCCGCCGGAGGCGCCTCGCTCATGCTGGACCTCCACCAGGTGGGCCATGTAATCTGCGGACAGCAGCAGGGTCACGCCTGGGCACGGCCAGGGGCCAGGGAGCAAGTCCTTCCCTCTCCACAGAAACCAGAGCTGGGGGATGCCCCCACGGTCACTAACACTTCCCAAGGACTTCTGAAGCTGGGCAGGCTTAGTCGGCCTTGAGAGCCCCAACATCTCCCCTCTAAGCTCAAAACAGCCCGAGTGGGTGCCTGGCCCGGGGTTGGGGTGGGCCCAGGGCTTGGCTCTCTCCTGACTATGCCAGCCTCATCAACCCACCGCTTTAAGCCTGCCCATGTGTGCCATCCATGCTCACCTGACTTCGGATCACCCACCTGCTTTGGGTGGGCCCACCCAGGCCCCAAAGCACCTGGCCAGGCTGAGGCTGGCACCAGGTGTGCAACCCCACTCTGCAGGTTGCCGGCATCTTACTCTTGTCCATGATGTTCTGCTCCAGCGTCTGGGGGTCGTGGGCCACTGCCTGGTCCAGGAACTGGAGGAGTTTGCTCATGCTGGACACGGGGATGCCAAAGGACTGCACAAACAGCAGCAGCTGCTGTGGCTCCAGGTCCTGCAGGGCTGAGGGTGCACGCGCTCGGTGACAACACCCGAGACCCAGGCAATATGCACTCAGGACCCCACCAGAGACCCTGGGCCACATGGGCTTGGAGACCCCACCCAAGGCACACACTTGGTGGCCCCAGCTAGGGCTGCATGCCCCTGGTGACCCCACTCAAGACCTGGGGCATTGCACACTTGGTGGCCCCCACCTGACACCTGGGGCTTAAGCAGGGGGCAGCAGCTTGGGACTGCCTTGGGCCCTGGATGGCAGCTTGGGAGTGGGGTGGACGGTTAGGAGGGCCTATGGTGGCATGGAGCGGCGCACCTCCCTGCTGCACACAGGCCACTGTGGCTATCTCCTCTCTAGGCATAAAGGAGCCTAGACCCCTTGGCAGTCGTGGGCCTCCTGAGCCAGCCCCACTCACTCACCAAGCCATCCACCATGTCCCCTCACTGTGCCCAGGCACCAGCCCTACCGACCTGCGCCGGCCCAGGCCCCTTGCTCAGCCCTTGCTGGGGCCCCCTTCAAGGACCAACTCAGAGGCCCCACCACTTCCCCTCCTCCCCTCCAACCCCAGACCACTTTCTCTTCTTTCCATCCAGGACCCTAGGTCTCACTCCAGGTCCCTGAGCCTGACAGTAGGCCCCTATCGGATGGGGCTAGCACAGGCCACTCTAGGTCTCCCAGCGTCCAGCACAGCCTTGTGTGGCCAGGACGTATGATCTGCAGGATCCTCTGAGGCCACGCAGCCAGCCCTTTCCTCTGCCACGGCTGGAGGCCGCCCAGGCCCACGAGGAGCAGGCAAGGCACCCAGGACCCCCAAGTCAGCAGCCCCCGCCCGAGCCCAGCCTGGGCCGTATCAGTGTCCACCAGGCGGGGGAACCTCAGAGCGTAGGAGCAGGTGAGAGGCCTGGGACCCCTAGTCCCAGCCCCCGCCCGAGCCCAGCCTGGGCCGTACCAGCATCCACCAGGCGGAGCACCTCAGAGCGGATCATGCGCAGCTTCAGCCAGTCAGGCAGCAGCAGCGCCTCCTCTGACGTGTCCACCAGGAAGGCGGTGGGTAGCGGCTTCTTCTCCGGAAACCAGATGTCCAGCAGTGCCTGGAACTCGCTGTCGTCAGCTTCAGGGAGGACAACAGGTGAGCAGCCTTCAGACCCACCAGGAGCCCAGCCCCAAGCACAGCTGGTGCCAAGGCTGGAGGCAGCTCCTGTCCCAAGGGGGACTCTGAGGCTTGGGAGGAGCAGGGGGAGGCTCCCGTGCTAGGTGAGCACTTGCTACATGCAGATGCTGTGCGTTAAGAGAACACATGCTGCAGGAGGGCGGGCGGCGTCACTGCCATTTTGTCTTGGCCAAGTGGACATGTGTGTGTGTCCCCCGCCCAGCCCCTGCCCTTGGGGCTCTGCTTGGCTGAACCAGGTCCTGTCCAGCTGCCTGGCTCCACAAAACCAATGGGAAACCCCACAGGCCCAGGCCTGCATGGGGCCACCTTCCCCTGCTGCCCTTCCCAAGGGTAATGCCTGTGACCATATCTGCCCCCCCAAAAGGGGTCACCATGCTGGCACAGCCCACCCACATCCATCTGACTCCCAGCAAGGGGGTAGAACCCCCTTGCCCCACTGGCAGACACAATGGGGTGACGTGGGAGCAGTTCCTGGTGTCATCCAGGAGCAAAGGGGAAGGCTGCAGCCTCAGAAGGCGTGGCCAGTGGGCTGAGGTTCCAAACACTGCGCTGGCCAGAGCGTCGTCAGGGCCACACGCCTGGGCCCTGGGGGAGAGGATCCACGTGCCTGGCAGCCTCATGTCACACCTCCACCCAGTGGAACCCTGACTTTGCACCTCCTGGGCACCATGGGCCTGCACAGCTGGGCTGGGGCAGTGAGGACTCTGACCCCAGGCTGCGCCAGGCCCTTCAGCTCAGGGCTCTACAGGCTGGGAGGTCCCGCCACGGGGTGCTCTCCCGAGCTTCCAAGTGCTCTGACACGAGGGACGGACTGCATCATCCTCTTTAGGAGAGAAGCCGGGCACAGGGTCCCTGGGAGGGCTTCCTGCCCAGAAGGGCTGGGGGCTTCCCACCCAGAAGCAAGGCAAGGAGGCAGAAGCCGCTGGGTGTGGTCAGGGCCATGGCCTGCCTGGCACGAAGCCGCCCCTCCCAGCACTCATGCAGCTCACCTCTCGGCGGGCCCAGCGTCAGCAGGATGACCATGGCGTGGACCACGAGGATGTGCATGGTGGCCGTCTCCCCCGCTGCTCCAGCGCAGGAAGACCTGGTCCTGAGACTCCGACTGTGGGAAAGGAGGGGGAGTCAGGGCCATAGGTTCGGGGGCACTGGGCTGGCGCTGAGGGCACCAAGCCGGCACCGAGATCCCCGTGCAGCCTCACCCAGCTGTAGACCTCCTCGCCCTCCTTGCTCTGGCGCATGCGCCTCACATAGCGAGAGAAGATGGACAGCAGGGCGCTCAGCACGGCGTCTGAGGCAGTGCTCGGGGGACAGCTTCGAGAAGAGATGGGACATGATGGTGGAGCGCTCCACGACCAGCCGGGCCACGTCCTGGTATGCGGACAAGGGGACTGTCAGAGGCTCTGAGACAGCTCTGCTCTCCGGCCAGCCAGGGCAGCCTCACTGCTGGCATGCCCCTTCTGGGATCCTAAGCAGGGCCCCGGCACCGCAGACCCCCGCTCAGCCACAGGCCGCCGCCAGGGGAGACGACCAGAGACCCTCACTCAGCTGCAGGCCACTTGGAGAGATGACCAGGGCTTGGTCAGACTCTCCAGGGAGGACGCGGCTCTCACAGCCAGGACAGTGACTGGGCCCTGAAAGCAGACGCAGCCACCGTCTAGTCACCCGTTGCTCATGCCGCAAGGACTGGGCCACGGACTTTCACTACATCACAGCACAGGCTGGGGACACGACGACAGCAGTGCAAAGTGAGAAGCCCAGGGGAGAAGGACAGAACCCAGGAGACAGATGGAGGCTGTGGGTTCACATGGCCTTTAGGGCCATGTGTGTGAGGCAGAGATGTTGACAGCGGGCAGGTACCCAGCCACCTGAGCCCACAGCCCAAACCCTCCTGGCATGGGGAGGGGACTGATGGCTGAGACTCCACCTGGCTATGACCAAGGCACCCTCACTCCCATGGCTTTGCACCCTCAGGGTCTGGGGGAGAAAGACTCCAGGAAGAAAGCCTCCAGGGAGTGAGTGATGACTAAAGAAGGGACACAGGTGGCCACAGGGTCACAGAGGCCCCAGCACAGCAGCCATGACAGCCCTCCCACGTTCAACGCCTCCTTGTGGCCCAAGAAGCCACCAGCCCAGGGCACCGCACTGCTGTCCCTGCCCCCCTCCCAAGGGTGGGGTCTCTGTGCTGTCCCCCACCCCCTCCCCAGGGGGGGGGGGGTCTCTGTGCTGGTCCTGTCCCCTCCCCCAGGGCTGGGTGGCTGTGCTGGTGCTGTCCCCTCCCCCAGGGCCACACTGCTGGCTAGTCCTGTCCCCTCCCCCAGGGCTGGGTGGCTATGCTGGCGCCAACCCCTTCCCAGGGCCACACTGCTGGCTGGCCCCACCGCCTCACCAGAGCCAGGTCGCTGTGCTGGGCCTGCTCCTCTACAGGCGTGTGCTGGGACAGGTAGATCAGGTAAGCGCTGATGGTCTGGGGGTCAGTCTCCATGTGGATTGCCTGGGAGGGGAAGAGTAGTCTGAGCAGCGCCAGGGCAGGGCCGTGACCTTCTCGTCCCTCCCCCGCTCCCCGTTGGCCCCCGGCCGGTGCTCTCTCGTCCCTCCCGCCAAGGTCCCTCACCTGCTGCAGGGCCAGGGCTGTGGTGCTCCTGACGCTATCAAACAGAGGCAGGCGAGGCAGGTCCCGCAGCAGCCACTGGTAGCCCTGCAGCACATCTGTGTCCCCCGAGTCCTCCTCCATGGGGGGGCTCTTTCTCCTCCCCATCCCGCAGGCTGCCTTCTGAAAGCACCAGTGACAAACCCTGCAGTGGACACACGTGAGCTGGGCTGGCTTGCAGCAGCACGGGCAAGGTCTCACCCGAGTCCCAGGAGCACACGTGTGGTGCCCGCAGAGCCCCAAGGAGAATGTGACGCTTGCTTCCCAGGGGACAGGCCACAGGTAAAAGGGAAAAAGGAGACCAGGCTCTTTCTGTAAAATGCTCTGTTCAACTTCCTGAAGCCACTCTGGACCCTCTTCTGTCACCAGCAGGAAAGCATGGGGCAGGTGGCAGCGTCCCCCTTCACATTTCACTAGCACGTCCCTCCTATATGGGGAAGTTACTTAGCATACAGTCGGCTGAACTGAACACTCACTTTCACTATATTTTACTTTTCAAGACAGGGCTTCATTCTGCCGCCCAGGCTAGAGTGCAGTGGTCTGATCACAGCTCGCTGCAGCCTCAACCTCCTGGGCTGAAGGGATTCTCCCACTTCAGTCTCCCAAGTGGCTGGGACCATGGTTCATGCTGCCACAGCCGGCTAATTTTTTTCATCTTTTATTTTTTGTAGAGATGGGGTATCACTGTGTTGCCCAGGCTGGTCTCAAACTCTTGGGCTCAAGTGATCCTCCCACCTCAGCTTCCTGAGTAGCTGGGACCACAAGCACACACTATCACACCCAGCTAATTTTTAAAGTTTTTGTAGAGATGGAGTCTGCCTGTATTGCTCAGGCTGGTCTCAAACTCCTAGATTCAAGTGATCCTCCCACCTTGGCCTCCCAAAGTGATGGGAGGACAGCAGCAAGCCACTGAGCCTGGCCTACTCAATTTATTTTATTTATTTATTTAGAGATGGAGTTTTGCTCTTGTTGCCCAGGCTGGAGTGCAATGGCGCTATCTCAGCTCACTATAACCTCCACCTCCTGGGTACAAGAAAGTCTCCTCCTGAGTAGCTGGGACCAAGGCCACCATGCCCGGCTAATTTTTGTATTTTCAGTAAAGATGGGGTTTCACCATGTTGGCCAGGCTGGTCTTGAACTCCCAAGCTCAAGCAATCTGCCTGCCTCAGCCTCCCAAAGTGCTGGGAATATAGGTGTGAGCCACCATACCTAGCCCCAGTCCACTCATTTTAAACATGAAGAGTGTGCTCAGAGGGCCCCGCTGCAGCCTCACCTTCATGGCCAGCACACGGGAGGCCACCTGGGAGGAGCCGAGGCGCCGAAGGAAGTAGTCCAGCACCTCACATGTGGTCTGCTCGTCGGCCTTCGGGCCCAGGAGCAGGTCCTGCAGGCGGCCCAGCAGCTGCCGCTGCTTCTGCTGCCTCTGTGGGGACAAAGGGGCTCTCAGGAGTGCAGGTGGCAGGCCAGGCGGGCGGGATGCAGGGTGTGGGGCGGTGGGCAGCCCTGACCTGCCGCTTCTTGGCCTTCTGCTCCTTGCTCTCGCTCTCGTCGTCCTCCTCCCCCAGAGGCAGCATCGTCCACAGCGTCATGCAACAGGAACTCACACAGGCATTGCACGGGCAGCACGTCCAGGGAGCCCTCGCTGGACTGCACCAGGTCAGCCAGCCAGGGCATGGACTGTGAGGAGGCCTGGGGAGGCAATGGGGACCCCCGCTCAGCACCTTCTGGACCTAACACCTGCTGCCAGGCCCCCGGGCGACCGTGCAGCTGGGAGGGCCACATGCAGCAGCCAGCTCATGGACCCCACACCCAGGTGTGTCCTGCCCCCTTCCAGCCACCGAGGCCTCTGGAAGGTTCCGGGCCTCCTGAGACCACCATCTCTACCTCCCGGAGCCTCAGCTCTCACCTGCCGCTGGATGATGTGGAGGAGGAAGTCGGGGTTTCGGCTCCGGCACAAGAGGTGCCCAAGGCGGAGGGACTGGTTGAGGCTTTTCACTTGATCCAGGATGTGAGGGGGGAGGCCTCCGGGGGGGGTCCCCTGAAGGTCACAGAGGATGCGATGCATCAGCACGCCCAGAGCAGATCACCTCCCAGGAACCACCGCAAAGGTAGCACTCCCTCCTCCCACCCCCTGCTTCTGAGGGGCAGCTGACGGCCCACGATGGGCAACCAGTCCTGACCTGACCTCAATGTGCCCAAGGCCTGGCCCGACAGCAGTAAGCCAGGGACATGGGGGATGGGGGATACATGGGCCTTTTAGGGTCTGCCGGTCTGCTCTGCCAGCTGCTTCAGCCTCTGCCCCACCCACACCAACCACCCACCGGTCCCGACGGCAGGCAAGGGGAGGGGGCTGCTCAGGCTTCGTACTGGGGGTCCAGGCTGGTGAGCTGTGACAGGAGGAGGCTGCTACTCTCAGTGATGGTCTGCTTGGTGGATGCAGCCGCCAGGTGCCCCTCGAAGGCCAGGATCTCCTGCTTTTCCCCGCTGAGCGGTCTGCAGCTCACGGTTCATCATCTCTGTCCGGGTTTCCTCATCCGTAGGGTGCACGGCGGGTAGGAGTAGTTGCTGCGGCCAGATGGGGTAGTGTGTCACCCTGTCCCCATGAAGGGCTTGCTCCCAGCGGACGATGCTCAAGTCAAGGAGGGTCAAAACCGCTATGGCCGCTGCTGCCTGGTGCACAGCACAGTCAGGAGCACAGGGCACCCGGGCCACCTACAATGCTGTCAGAGCTGAGACCACGGAGAGAAGCCACAGTGCTGCCCAGAGGCCCAGCCAGCCACTGCCTCGTCGTCCACAGGCAGCACTCCTGCCCTCACCAGAGCCAAGCCCAGAGGCGTCAGAGATAGGCCTCCTCCCTTTCCACGCCACCCATGCCGGGAGCACAGCCCAGCATGACAGCCAGGCAGGCTCTGCCCACCTCATCCAGGGACAGAACTGCAGGGCAGACTCTGCCTCCAGAAGCACATGCGGCTTTCACGTGTTCCAAAACCCAACTCCCTGTGGCTGCTCTCATCTGAGCCCTGTTCCCAAGGCCCCAAAGTCAGCCTGCTCCTTCAAAGGTGGGAGGGGGAGCAGCCGGGCCTCCCGTCTCAGGACATACACACACTGCTCCCTGCAATGCACAGGCAGACACATGCCCAGTCCCCACAATACCAGGGCCACACACACTCCCTGTCCCTACGATGTCACAGCCTCAGGCGCCACTTCACCTCAGTCACACTGCCCTTGGTGTGGTGCCGTCACTGGTGAGACAGGATGCTGGCTCCGGAGCTCGTCAGCCTTCGCCCTGTCTGAGCACCAATGCTGCCATGGTGGTGAGCCCTGGGCATCTCCCAGACAGGCTGTGCCAACTCTCATCCCACCTGCACTGAACTGTCCCTGAGGCTCACCCACTGCTGATCCCACGCAGGGTCACGCTGGGTCCTGTTAAAGCCCCCTGGCCCACTGGGCCTGGCTCCATCCTGTCCAGCCCATCTCTGGCCCGATTCTCTTGCCATGTCCTCCAGCATCACACCACCCCCAGCCTGCCCGGTCCCCACTCCAGTCGGCAGCATGCTCACTGCCCAGGAGGAGCTGGGACGGCCTGTGGACCTCCCTGCTGGCCTCTGTGATGCTGCCTCAATCCACACCCCCTCTCTCGGCAAGGGAAAGAGAAGAGAGCACAGTGCACCAGGCTTAGGTGCAGGAGCTCAGGTCCATGAGTTCAACAGAAGCCAGATGAAGCATGGCCCAGGAGACAGCGGGGGAACAGAGAGCAAGGCAGGAGACAGCCCCAACAGAACGAGACCAGGCCCTAGGCACCTGGCCCCGGTCCCACCAAGGAGATTGCGGACTCACTTGGTCATCACCATCTCCATGAGCATCTTCAGGGTCGGGTACTCCTCCCATGCAGCCAGGCCTAGGGAACCAGAGGGCGCTCGGAGCTGGCTAGGCTCCCCTGGGCACCAGGTAGCCCCCTGCCCCAGGCATGTGACCCTACCCTCTCCCAGTTCCTCCTCTCATCCCCAGCTGGGCTGATCCCAAGTCCCAACAGACAAACTGCCCCAAAAGCAAAAGGACCAGCAGGGCCAAGCGCGTGTGGGCCAGCCATCAGGGGCTCACCAATGTTCTCCGGGTTGAACGCGGCAACGACCAGCAGGAGGGGCCAGGCCTTCCAGTAGAGGGTGGAGATGGCGAGGTTCGGAGGCTGGTACCTGGAAGGCAGGAGCGCCCTGACTCAGGCCCGGCACACCAAGCTCAGCACCATGAATCGGCCAGGCCAGGCGCCAAAGCTAGGGTGTGGGGGTAGGGATGGTGCTGCCTCCCAGCTCCTCCTGAGACTGCCCTCCAGTGACACCTGTCCAAGCACATGTGTGAGCCCAGCTCTGGGCTCCCTGTCCAGGCCCAGACTCCATCTCCGTCCTTAACTTTCTAAGTCTCAGTTTCTCAGTTATAAAACAGGAGCGGTAGTGATACATAATAAATGCTCATTAAGTGTCAATGATTCTTGTCCTCTACTTGTCCTGGGGTAACTAGACACCACCGCAGGAACCATCGAGATGGAATTGTAACGATATGATTAAATGGAAGCACAGGTCTCTCAGGTGAGGAAACGGATCCTAGCTACCAGGAAGACGTGAATCGAGACCCCGCCTGGAGCCACGCGCAGAGGCGGTCGATTGGGAAAGACCACCCCAGAAATCAGAGTGGGCAGCGGCTGCTGAAGGAGAGAGAGGCAGGAGAAGCCCCAACTGTGGCATCAAGAGGGCACACGAGGCCGGGTCCAGCACGGGATTATGAGGCCCATCCAATCAAAATTCCAAAACACTGCTGAAAGGGTGACAGCTTTGGATAAACGGAAACCCACCAACATGCACGGATTGCAGGGTATGGTCTTGCTGACATGGTGGCGCTCCCCAGACTGACCCATGGATCCCACACTGTCCCCACAACATCCCAGGCAGCTGTTATGCAGACACTGACAAGCTGACCCTGAAATTCACACGGAAATGCAAGACCCAGAACAGCCAAAACAATCTTGGCAAAGAACAAAGTTGGAAAACGCACTCCCCAATTTTAAAACTCAGCAGTTATAGATGATGGACATGCAGATGGACAAGAACGGAGCTGAGTCGAGAGGTCAACCCTCTCGCCTACACACAAGAGTCCAGAGGTCAGCCCTCATACTTAGGCGCAAGAGACCGCTGACAGGGTGCCAAGATAGCCCAAGGAGCAGGAAAGCCCTCTCAACAGTGGTGCTGCGACAACCAGAAACAACACCAAACACCAGACACAAAGTGGAGGACCGACTCCAGAGACGGTGAGCACCAAACTCTAACATTCCCAGAAGGAAGCAGGAGGAGGGCTTTGGGAGCCTGGGCCAGCCGGCAGCGTCCTAGGCACGACATCAAAGCACACACAGCAGCAGCAGCTCGAAGATGATCGGGCCTCCCCAAAGGTGAGCTCTGTGCTGCCCGTGCGGGTCCCACAAGAACGGAATTGAGAGTCCAGAACAACCCACATGGGTGTGACTTCGGACACGGAGCCAAGAAAACCTCATCAAGGAAAGACAGGCTTTCAACATGGTGCCGGGACAGCTGGATGTCCACCCACGGAAGAATGAACCTAGATCCCTGCCTCACACCATTAAAAAAACTAACTCACAACGGATCAAAGACCCAAATGTAAGAGCTAGGACTATAAAACCCTCAACAGAAAACATAGAATTCAATCTCTGTCACCCCGGAATAGGTGATGGTTTCTTAAATAGGACAAAAAAGGACAGAAACTACAGAAAAATAGATCAATTGCACTTGCTCAAAATTGAAAACTGGCCGGGGCAGTGGCTCATCACACCTGTAACCCCAACACTTTAGGAGGCCAAGGCAGGAGGACTGCTTGAGCCCAGGGATTTGCAAACAATCTGGGCAATAAAGTGAGATCCTGTCTCTACAAGTACTAAAAATATTAGCTGGGCGTAGTGGCATACACCTGTAGTCCCAGCTACACAGGAGGCTGAGGCGGGAGGATCGCTTGAGTCAGGGAGGTTGAGGCTGCAGTAAGCCATGACTGCACCATGCACTCCAGCCTGGGTGACAGAGCGAGACTCCGTTCCTCACAAAAAGAAAAATGCAAACCGAAACCAACATGCGATACCACCTCACCGCAGCAGGATGCCTCTGCTGAGAAACAGGGGCCATGAGTGCAGGCGAGGATGGAGACCTGGAACCCTAGCACAGCACTGGGGATGTAAGCAGGGATGCGTGGTGGTGCAGTCGCTGGGGAGGGTCTGACAGAGCCTCACGTAAACACATGGCCCAGCAACCCCACTCCTAGCCACCTGCTCAGGAGAATTGAAGACATGTCCACACTGACTTGGACACACACCCTCACAGCAGCACTGTCCGTCAGAAGGGGAACAGGCGAAGCAGACGTGCTCTGTCCGCACAGTGGGGCGCCCTCAGCCACGAGGACTGTGACGCTGCCTCACGCTACAGCACAAGCGACTCTAGAAATAGCATGTCCCAGGAGGGATGCAGGTCGCAGAAGACCACGCCCTGTAGGATGCTATTTACAGAAAACACCCACAAGGGCCACCCTACAGAAGGTGACAGCAGGTGAGGCTGCTGTGGGTTGGGGGGGGAGGAATGCAGAGTGACAACTGGTGGGAACAAGGTTCCTTCGGGACCAGACAAGGCTCAACAGTTAAATTACAATAAAAGTTGTACAACCCGTGAACGTCCTAAAAACACTAAATTGTGCACTTTAGACGAAATGTTGTGAACCCCCCTCTCAATAAAGCCGTGAAATACAGAGTATAAACTCACTGTTGTAAAATAAAGCACGCTCATGTTAAACACAGGGGAAAAAAGTATGACTGAGTTGGAGACACCAAGGAAGACAACAGGAAACAGCTCACTCGAACCCAGGTAACAGTGGGACTTGGGCCGAGCTGGTCAAGGCCTGCAATGGCCTCACTGGTCTCTGAGAATAGGCCACGAGCGGACCTGTGGGGGAGTGGGGCATGGGCTTACCCAGGCGGGAGCTGGATGTTCTCAGGGTGATGGTAGGTGCACAGGTTCAGAACGGCGTCAATCAGCTGGGTCCTCCCCACCTTCAGCACCTCCACATCTAAGACGAAGAGCAACACACGAGTTCTGGGACCACTCGCAAACCATCAGGCACAGGCAGTGAGGGGGACGCGGCCCTGCCTGGGCGGTGTCGGGGTGGGGCGGGGGATGCCGTGGGATGGGGCGCAGGCCTGAACAGCAGAGCTGGGGGAAGCACAGCTTCTCATTGGGAAACGGGGCACTTTGCTCTTGGGGGTACCTGAGCTGGGTCTAGAGAGCAGGTGGACAGCCAAGGGAGAGTAGGGAGGTGAGCAGAGGGGGGACCTGCAAGGCCTCGGGGCAGAGCGTGACCCACAGACACAGGTGTGCTGGGTTTACAATCACTCTACTGGGCTCCTAAAGGGCGGGACAGACAGGAAATCCAGCCGTGGCCAAATCACATTGAGAATGTGCCAGTTCTAGGACAAACTCCAAAAACAGGTAGTGACTGCACCACTGCCAAAGCCATGCGCGCCTCTGAATTCTCAACGGCCGGATGTGGAGAAGGCACAGGACCCAGCTGAAGTACAGCTTTGCAGAGCGCCCCAAAGGTTCGTGCCAGTGTCGGGGCTTCTGCAGGGGTGAGGGCAGCAGAGCCCAGCACAGGTGCCATCCCCTAGAGAAGCCTTACCGTCCGCCTGTACAGCAGCGGCCCGCTTCACCAGGTGGTCAGCAAGCTCCATGGCGTCTGCGGGCCCGAGCGGGAGCTCCCGGGACAGCCCAATGACCAGGATGCGCATGAGTGTGTCTTCCAGGATGGGCACCTCCGAGCACAGGCGCAGGAAGAAGCTGTGGAGTGGTGAAGGCGTGACTCGGTGCGGGCTGCCCATACCTGCAGGACCCGAGGGGCCGAGGACAGGCCAACCTTTCCCCCCACAGAACCCACGGGCTGGCAGCAGAGGGCTGCTGCTGCCTTCCATGAGCCTGTCCCCTCTACCCTCAGTCCCCCCTTGGCAGGACAGGTGCCCTGGCTCTAGGTCTCGCCTGGGCAGGAGAGAAGGGGAGGCCATCCCCCGCCCTAGGCCTTCCAGGCTACACACAGTCACTGGTTCCTACAGCCACCACAGGGAGGCTCTGCCACCCCACAGGGGCCTCAAGATGGTTCTTGCCCTCAAGGAGCTGGGAGCCAGGTGGCAGAGATGGAGCCTATACCTCCAAAACCTAACAGAGAAGGCTGCAGTGAAGGTGAGCAGAGTGCCCAGGCCACGATGGGTGGGATGGACCAACAGGAGCCCCAAGCGGGGCTGGAGAGGAGCATGGGCCAAGAACCTGTGGGGTCACCCATGGGGCTTTAAGGGGGTCAGAGCCGTGAGGCCAGCCGGTGTGTGAGGCTGTCTGGAGGGAAACGGGCAGACGGTGCATTTGGGACCGTGTGGAGGGTGGGGTGCCTACGGATACCCCGGGAGGAGTTTTGGGGAGGTTGCAGGTGGGGCCTGGAGTCCTGTGAACACAGGCGGCAGCGGAATCCCTGGAGGGGCACAGGGACACCAGCATGGGAGTGGGAGAAGGGTGGTACCCAGGGTGGTGGAGGAGGGACAGGATAGTGATGTGAGTATGAGAACAGCAGTCCAACTCCCACTGGCTCTTCCTGCTGCAGCCAGCCCAGCCCCACCCAGCAACTCCCCCACCCCAGCCCTCCCGGAGCCCCCCAGCCTGCCCGGCACCCATGCCAGCCCTCCCGGCATGCAGGAGCCCCAGGCAGCGGCGCACTCACTTTCGGTCACTCTCGGGCGGCCAGTTGTCCCACTTGTAGTAGGTCTCCGGCTGCTCTGTGAAGAGCACCTTGTGAAGGCTGGGGCAGGTAGAGAAGACCCATGAGTCATGACATGGGTGCTCAGGGACGAAAGGGACCCCGCTCCCGCAGGCCCAAGTGGTCAGAGGCTAGGCTGCCTGGTGCCCAAAGTCAGCGCCTCTTCATAGCACCACCAGAGAACCCAGGGACCATTCACAGGGCTGCCAGGCTGGATAGTGACAGAATCCTTTACAAAATCGCTGCAGAGAAATGCAGCCCCAGCCTGACAGCCCCACCCCCCACCAAGGCAGAGGCCCCACAGGAGGTTTCAATGCACACAGGCTGCTGCTGTCCACTGGGAGGGGACAGGCTCCTGTGAGGGTCCCTGGCTGATCCCAGCTCAGTGGGCTGTGGGGGGCCCAGGCCGCACCAGTGTACGTAGTCTTTGGGCGAGCTTGCTGATGGAGGGGACCACAGTGTGGAGCCACCAGACGGCATCCCGCTGGATGGCAGCGATCTGGTTCTGGAACGAGCGCAGAACTTCCAGGTCTGAAACAGACACGTGGCTTAGGGCTGAAGCCGTGGGCTGTGAGGGGCTACAGACACCCCTCGGAGTCCAGTTCAAGGCTGGCACGAGGGAGGGGGTAACTCGGGGCATCCCCAGCTTCTGCACCATTCCCGGCTGGAATAAAACCCTGCAGAGCATAGAGTGACCCTGATGAGTGTGTAGGTGATTGGAATCCTGTCTCGAGTGACTTGCTCCAGTCAATGCCTTAGAGGGCTTCTGCAGCCCAGCCTTATGGCAAAACCAGGATCAAACACCCGGGCTGTCCTGAACACCACCTCCCCCTCTCCCCCTCCCGCCCTTGGCTGGGGCCACGATGCTTACAATGCCCCCACTCTGGGCCAGAACTGGAGCACACAAAAGATTCACTCGGGGAGAACAAGGCCTGAGCCTGCAGCTGGGGTGAAGTCCAGATGGACAGAAACAGGGATGGCAGCTTCCAGGCTCCGTGTCCCTGGGTGGCCGTGCTGTGGGACCACTCCTCCTGGGCGCTCAGGGGATGGTGCAGCCATGGAGGGCCACCAGCTGCCAGCCTGGACCCAAGACCCCCACGGAGCAGGGCTGGGCCACCCCCACGTCCTTACTCCTCTTTCTCCTTTGTCCCAGGCGATGCCGGCCTCCTTCACCTGCGCTGTGATGCCCAGCATCATGGACACGGCCAGTATGTCAGTGATATGCACCACGAAGCGCTCCTGCAGGGCAGCACAGGGTCTGCGTCCGGAAGGGGACACCAGGAGCCCCACTTCACACACACAGGCGCAGCACGGGGTCTGCAACCGGGAGGGACACCAGGAGCCCCACTTCACACACACAGGCGCAGCACGGGGTCTGCATCCGGGAGGGCCCATCCGGGAGCCCCACTTCACACACACAGGCGCAGCACGGGGTCTGCATCCGGAAGGGGACACCAGGAGCCCCACTTCACACACACAGGCACAGCACGGGGTCTGCATCCGGAAGGGGACACCAGGAGCCCCACTTCACATCCACGTGGTGCGTACACACACATACACACACGTAAGCAGGGATCCAGAGAGGGAGCCTGGGACCAGCTGGGAGAGGGGCCTGGCAGGAGGTCTTGGGCACCAGGGCTGGTGGGCCACAGGTCCTAGTCTGGCCACGGGAGGGAGGTTCAGCCAACAGAGATCCACAAAGCCCCGTTCACACAGCATACCACTCCCACCGGACTGGCTGCGAGTTAGCTGCAGAGACCTGGAATCTCTGTGATCCGCCCTCACTCTGCCTTCCAGCGCCAGCTCCCTCTACACCCCTCGCACAGTCTCCAACCCAGCCAGGCAGCCCGAGCCCCGCTCCCACTGCCTCCCTACCCACCCCTGCTGCAAACTATCCCATCCAGCTCAGGGGCTGCCAGTCCCCCCACGCTTGGTAAGCCCTCCTGGGTCCTCACACGGGACAGAAACCACGCTGCCCTCTGGGACAAGTTGCCACAAACAGCCTCACTCATCCCCCGTGCCCACTGCTCAGCCAGAGCACTCGAAGGGGGTAGAATGAGCATGGGACCCAGGATGAGGGGGCTTGCGATGCGTGAGGGAAAGACGGCCCGGTGGCCGGGCTGGGCACCTTGAACTCCATGTCCAGGTACTGCGGCTCCTTGCGCTCCTGCATGAGCCCCAGGCAGAAGGCTTGGAAGTTGATCTCGTGCTTGGTCTGCTTGATGATCTCCCGAAGCAGGGCCCGAGACGCCCGCAGGTAATCATCCTTGTTGGTCAGCAGGTCCTGAAACACCATGGCCAGGAACTGGGGCAGAGAGAGGCCATGTGGGAGGCTGCCCGGCGGTGCTGTCCCCATCACAGGCCTGTTCCAGGAGCACGCGCCCCAGCTCCCTACCGCAGCACAACCAGGTATGGTGCCCAAGGGCACCACAGCGGGTCTCAGACAGTGCAGGGCATGGGGTGGCGGGCTCCTTGCTCCACTGGCTGCCAGCCCTTGGCGAGCAGAGACCATATCAAGGAATCCCCCTCTCTTGACAACCAGCACATGGGAAGTCAGTCCTCATGAAATGAGGGAAAGAATTAATTGACAGATGCTGGGGACACGGACATCGGCGGCAAAGCCACAGAAGCGTGTGTGCCATCTCAGCCCGCCCCCACCACAGGCTGAACAGAAACCAAGACCACCACCCAAGATCTGAAAGGCTGCAGTCTTGTCTCAAAACGCCGGGCTGTGAGGACGGTGAGCCTGGAGCTAAGAGTTGGCTGCGCCTCCCCTCATGTTTCACAGGTCGCGGAGATCACTGGGAAGCCTAATGTGCTGGTGGTGATGGGAGCTTTCCCCCGGCCCCCTTCAAAGGAGACACGGGAATCTGAGGGTCCCTACCGCCAGGACCCAGAGGCCAGTTCCCAGGGCTACAGGGACCCCTGCTTAACCGGGGGATCCACTATTCAGGAGGCGGGTCTGAGCCAGGCCCAGGGACTCATGCCAGTCATCTTTGGGAAGCTGAGGCAGGAGGATTGCTTGAGCCCAGGAGTTCGAGGCCAGCCTGGGCAACATAATAAGACCCTGTCTCTACAAAAAGTTTTAAAACAAAAAGCCTTATTATCCACAGGCAGGAATGAACTTGAAAAAAAAAAAAGAAGGCAGGTTTGGGTCTGAGCTTGGAAACCTGGGTCGCTTTTTTAGACTCAGTGTGGCTCACTCCTAAACGGACTGAGTTTCATGCAGTTTCTGAGAAAGATGCTGGGACCTGTGGCTGCACCGACTCCAGAAATGGCTCAACATCATGCCCAAGGGTTTCAAGAGCTCCTTCCTGAGCCCCAGGAGCATTCTCCCACAAAACACCGTCAATCTGTTGACTTCTCCAGATGCCACGTGCCCCTGCAGCCCGGAGCCCCACTTCCAGTGTGGAGGGCAAGGCCGGGGGCCCTGGGCCTACCTTGGGCGCCAGCTCCGAGCTGTGCTGCAGTGCAGTGTAGAGGACCTGCATGTTGTTCGGGTTCCGGGCGCTGGAGAGCTCATTGAAGATCACCAGCTTGATGGTGGTGCCCAGGTTGTCCTTGTGCGCGCTCAGCAGCTCCCTGGGTGTGGAAGCCGCGGGTGTGGTGAGGGTGCAGGCGGGGTAGGCCCTGCCCCCACTCCACCCACGCACCCTGCTCTGCCTGCGCCCCCGCTGCGACCACGGCCGCCCACCACGCACCTGATGCACAGCATGAAGTGGTTGAGGAGGACCTTGGGCTTGAGGCGGATCTTGATGAGGTGCGAGATGACGTCCATGTCCTCGGAGCCGTGTGTGTTGCAGTTCATGCAGACAGACATCAGCAGGTCCTGGGCCGGCCGGGTCAGCTGCGGGGCCAAGGAGGGAGCTGTGGACTCACGGCGACCCTCGGTAGGAAGGCCACACCGTGAACCACACAGAGCCTGCCCCCCCCTCACCCCAGATGCCCCCGAACCTTGGGGTTCTGCAGCCACATCTCCAGCTTCTGCACGGCCAGTAGCCGCACCTCCTTGTAGCCACAGGTGGAGGTGAGGAGCCGCAGGAGGTTCCTTGAGACGTTGTCAATGGGCTGGCGCCGGTTCAGCTGGTCCCGCAGCATGTCCAGGACGTACTCCTCCACGCTCTCTGCGAGCTCTTCATACCTAGGCCAGAGGGGGGAGCGGGGGAGGGAGGAAGGTGGCCCCGAGGCACCCACCCCCACCACCCCCGGGCCCAGACAGGCATGCAGCTACCTGGGCATGAGCTGGCCCTCCTGCTCGGGGCTCAGCTTCTCCTCCGCAATCAGCAACTCTGTCTGGCTGTCCTCCTCCTCCGTGAGGGAGGGGTGCGGGCTGCTCCCTGCAGACGATGGAGAGTGCCCCATGCAGCGCCTCCCATCCCTCCCCTGCTGTGGGATTGGACAGTTGCCCTCTCCGGCCAGCCATGTTTCTTACCTGCGCCCAAGTCACCTGCGCCTCGGCCCGCCTCCCCCTGCAGCAGCACACTCCTGGGGGGGCATCCTGGTGTTGAAGGCCGTCTGGATGTTGTCCACAAACGTCTTGCAATGAGGGCTGTCCACCCAGATCCGCTCCCCCAGGGAATCCTCAATATACACCTGTGCGGGAGCCATGCCCTCAGCTCTGAGCCCAGCCAGGTAACCAGGCTGGGGAAGGCCCGCCTGCTGCCCAGGCACTAGGCGCCCAGGCTGCCCTCTCCAGCTTCTGGGTGCAGGGGGGACCATGCAGTGACCCGCTGGGGCTGTCAGACACAGACCTCTGGAGAGACCACACTTCTTCTGTCTTTCTTCCACCCCCGCCCTGGCGCTCTGCTCTCTTCAACACCAGAGCTACGACCTCACCAGCCCTGGGAGAGGCCACTCACCTTGACAAAGATCTCGGGCCAGTTCTCATCCTCCTCATAGGCGGCCATGAGGAGGTTACAGGCCAGCACAGACACCAGGCTGTTCCCCTTGGCCTTAAAGTTGATGGAGGCGTCCCCGCCGCAGGAGGCTACACAGAGCCTGTCAGGGAGGGCAAATGTCACGTGGGAGCCTTGCTGGCCCCAGAGGCAAAGTTGGCGTGGGACGGGCGGGACACATAAGAGGGAAGTGAGGAGGAATGCTGAGCACCCCGGTCTTGCCCCCCCTCCCACCAGGGGCCCAGCTCAAACCTCAATGACGCCCTCGGTGGCAAAGATATTGGGCTTGATCTTGGCCAGGTACATGAGGCTCAGGTAGAGGGTGCTGTCGGGCTTGGCCCGGGTGACCTTCAGCTGCTTCACAGCCCCGCACAGCACGCCCTCGATCCTGTCGTCATTGCCCTCCAGCTCGGCTGCCTCAATCTCATCCAGCAGTACCGTGGGCAGCACTGGCCGGAGCAAGTGGCACGGTCAGAGCGGGGCCAGGGCAGGTTGCCCCAAAGCCACGCAACACCGGGTAGACCACAAGGAACCCAGGGTGCTCAGGGTCAGCCCCGCCGGGAACCAGCGCTCCACCGTCGGAAGAGCTCCCACAGGAAACAAGGACCCCATCCCTGAGGGCACAGAGCAGATGGTCTCCTCAACACAAGGACAGGCTGCCTCAAAGGCCTCAGCACTGGCCCGTCAGCCACTCCAGCCTGGCTCCATAGCGGCCTGCATGACTACCCCGGAGGCCACAGACAGACATTTCTCAGTAAGCTGGTCCACTGCAGCCTCCCTTTTCCCAAAACATGGCTCCACCTGGCAGCTCCTTTCTCACTGTGGACTGCAGCACAGCCGCCCGCTCCTCCATACCCGCCCCGGCTCCGGGCTCCAGCAAGCCCTTCTCCCTACTTTTCCTCCCTCTTTACATGGCGGCTCAGCTCACGACCTCCCCTCCAGACAAGCACCTACCCCGTCCCTCACTCTCCGAGGTACATCAGGGCCAGCACACACCTTTCCTAACCTCGTGCTTGCCTCTGTTTAATTGGAGGAGGTTTTCTAATTTTCATTCTGATTCTTCTTTGACCCAAGAGTTTTTCAGGATTGTGTTTTTAAATATCCACACATGCCCAGGTGAGGTGGCTCACGCCTATAATCCCAGCACTTTGGGAGGCTGAGGCGGAAGGATCACCTGAGGTCAGGAGTTCAAGACCAGCCTGGCCAACTTATAGTGAAATCCCGTCTCTACTAAAAATACAAAAATTAGCTGGGCATGGTGGCGCAGGCCTGTACTTCTAGCTACTTGGGAGACTGAGGCAGGAGAATCACCTGAACCCAGGAGGCGGGGGTTGAAGTGAGCCGAGATCGTGCCACTGCACTCCAGCCTGGGTGACAGAGTGAGACCCTGTCTCAAAAAAATAAAAAACTAGGCCGGGAGCGGTGGCTCACACCTGAAATCTCAGCACTTTGGGAGGCTGAGGCAGGTGGATTGTCTGAGGCCCAGAGTTCGAGACCAGCCTGACCAACATGGATAAACCCCATCTCTACTAAAAAAAAAACCCACAAAATTAGCCAGGCATGGTGGCGCAGGCCTGTACTCCCAGCTACTCAGAAGGCTGAGGCAGGAGAATTGCTTGTACCCGGGAGGCGGAGGTTGCAGTGAGCCAATATTGTGCCACTGCACTCCAGCCAGGGCAACAAGAGGGAAACTCTGTCTCAAAATAAATAAATAAATACGTACACACTCACACATGAGGACAGAGTTGTTCTAACCCACCTTAACTGCACCTGGGGTAAGACCTTGAGGAAAAATCCTGACGCCCTGAGACAAGCAGGTGGGACAGGGGGGCCGGCCTAGGAGGGGCTCCAAATACAGATACCACAAATGGCTGGATGCAGCTGTCTCTCCATTTTGCTGAGAATACTTAATATTGTAAAGTGATCTACCGCTCAGAATAAGCTTTTCATAACCATATCTCCTTTCACCTTCAAAATCTCCTTTCTACAGGAAGTGGTCCAAGAAAGAAAAGAACAGAACAGAACTGAGCAGCCGGCGGCCGAGAACCCGGGCCAGGTGAAGCCTATGGTCTGTCTTCACTTTCGATCCTCACCAGCACCAGCTGCCCAGGGACCGGCCTCCCGTGGGAGGTCTGAGGCTCGACCTCCTAAAGCAGTTCTTCATCTGTGCCCTCCTGGGCCATTTGCCCCCAGGGCTCCCTGATGCCAAATGAATCCAGCACAAACACTGTCTGCAGTGCCCACCCTCGGCTCTCACTAGCATGTGCTGCCCACGCCAGGCCAGGCCTCCATCCCCTGGGCACAGTCCACTCTCTGCTTGGCACCTCCCTTTCCTGCCTGCCCCAGTTTCATCACCCTGCCTGTGTTTCCTGGCCCGAGTTCACACCACAACTCCCTGCCAGGCCTCCTCCCCTCCAGGCCCTCAGGGACTCCATATTTTGAGCCTTCACCAGACTCACTCACAGGCTTGCACTGCAGCACCCAAGTCCCTCCCTGAGGGCAAGGCCACAGCCCACAAGTCCCCTGGGCCCTGCCTAGCACAAAAGTCAGTAACTAGGGGTGGCATAGCTTGAACAGACACCTCACTACCAAAGTCACCAGGATGCTTGTTCTTTTTGATACAAAAGAAATTATCCAAAATAAGGCCGGGTGTGGTGGCTCACACCTGTAATCCTAGCACTTTGGGAGGCCGAGGTGGGTGGATCACCTGAGGTCAGGAGTTCAAGACCAGCCTGGCCATCATGGTGAAACCCCATTTTTTTTTTTCAAAAACAAAACAAAAAAGAAATTATCCAAAAAATAAATCCTCCCATAAAAACAAAACACTGCAGACAACAAGGCTTGCTGGGGTGGTGTGACAGCTGCCAGCGGGACTCCCCCAGGGAGTCATGGTGCCTTTAAAAACGGTTGTTGGGAAAATGGCGCAGAGAAGCAGGGGTGATTCTAGACACACAGTTAAAGGTGTTTCTGAGAGCAGCGGGATCATGGTGAAGTTTACATTTCCCCTTGCTGTCTGCTGTTCTGCTGCTTTTCAACTGCAAACAGGGAGGGGGATCAACTCTTCCCTATTGGTAACCAGGAGGGAAGGAGGAACAAAGGGCAATCACCTCTGCTCAGGATGAGAGAGGAACGCACCGGGATGCGCATCCTTAAGAACACACACCTGGGCTGTCACCACGCACGATTTACCCGCTAGGCTCAGACAGTGTCTGTCACAAAGTGGGTGCCCAACAGATACATGAGATATGAGACAAACAAGTGAAGAGGGTTGTGACCAGCTTCTCAAAGGGCAGCCACCAGCAGCCCAGGACACAACACACGCGGGGGTAAAGGCAACTACGTGAGAGCACTTCCAAGAACAAGTCACATACATCTGCTCTCCCAGGGGACCCTGGCAATATGGGTGGCGCTGGGCCTGGAGGTGGCCTTCCATGAACACCTGATGGACGGATGCGGTGAGGGGTGAAGTCCACAGACTCATTACCTTCGATTGGCACCACAGATGGTTCTTTAATTGATGGAGAAATGGCTCGTTTTTCTGCCACTGCAGCCTCAGCCAGGCGCCCCAGGGCACTCAGCGGGGGTGTAGAGGAGAGTTTGGGGCGTTTGGTGAGGCCGGTCAGGGCCGAGGCACCGGACAACGCAGCTGCCGCATCCCGCTTTCGCTCGGAAGGCAGGCCAGAAGGGGCTGGCTTCAGCAGGGTGGACGCGGTTTTCGATTCATTGGACTGACCCTTTGAGCCCAGAGCAATGAAGTCCCCCGGGGGGGAGGGTGTCCTGCAGGGAAGGGAGAGAGAAAACCTGGTGCATTCACAACACCGAAGGTGAAAAAAGCCTGACTCCACCCTCCTGTTATCTCAGAGGGGATTAAGGAAGGGTCAGAGGAGGCAAGGAAGAAGCCAGAGGTCACTCTCAGCAGTCAACAGCAGAGCTGCCACCAGCAGGACGGGAACAGGTGGCAGCGGACAGTTACGCGGTGCTAACCACACACCGGGCCATCTCAGCCTATCCCAGTCAGTGTGCTTAGTCCCGCCCGAGTTTCTGCAATAGGTGCGATTACTCTCACTTTACAGGGGAGAAAGGGACACAGAGAGGTTAAGCGATGTGCCCAGTGTCACACAGCAGGTGAGTGGCAAAGCCCGGAGGATCTGAGCCGACAGTCTGGCTGCAGACCCCTTGCTCTTAACGCTATGCTGTGCTGCCTCCTGCCTCCCGCCTGGGGAACCCCTTCCACGAGATCCTTCCACTCGGCAGCCTTGCAACTCAGCCTGAAACGAGATCACTAGAATCCCGGAGAAAGTCGCCGCTGTCCCGAGCCTCCCAGGGACTCCCAGAGCCGCTGAGGACCGAGGGTAGTGTTTCCAAACCCAATTCCTGGAAACAGCCGCGACTGCGGAACACCCTGGCCGAAGGCAGGCTTCACGGCAGCTGAGAGCCCCAAAGACCCGCGGGCTGCAGAGCGGGGAGGGCGACGCACCTGAGGGTTTGGCCGCGGCGCTGGGGCGGCGCACGGTGGTGGGCTTGGCCCGGTTCATCCTGCCCCGTCCCTCGCGGTTCCCGGCGGCTGCGGCGTCACCTGAGGAGGAGCCAGCGCGCGGTCATTCATTCATTCATTCATTCGCTCGCTCGCTCGGTCATTTGCTCCCCTACCGCTTGGGGCCTGGGCCTGGGACCCAGAGACAGTGGTCCCGTGCCCGCCCGGCGGGGCGATGCTGCAGAGACCCCGCCTCCCAGCCGCCCGGGAGCGGTTCAGTCAGGCCGCAGCAGGCGGCGCAGACACCGGGCTGGGGGCGGCAGAACCTGGAGGGACAGCCCCGAAGCCGGGAGGGGGATCCAAGAGAACCAGGTGCTCGCCCCGCAATGACGGAGCGCCCAGGCCGCAGCCCACTTACTTCAGACCCATCGCGACTGGAGCCCCACCACCGCCACCCCGACACCCCGGAACCGGAAACTGATCTCGCCGCACTGGAGGACCCCGACTTCCGGAACGACCGGAAGCAAAACAGCGCGGCGGGAAACAGGACCAGAGGACGGGCGCCAGACCCACGGCGCTGGCCTGGTGCCTGGAGCGCCCCCTGGTGGCGGGAGGCGGGCTGGCCGGCGCCGCGTGCTCGTGGTCCGGTCCAGGTGGGTCCGCGGCGTGGGGCGGGCGCCGGCCTCCTCCCCCATGCGCAGGTGGGGCTGGCCTTGGGAAGGGACACACTCGAAGACGCAGAGCGGGGAGGTGTGACGTCAGGGATCCGCGGAGGTGTCAAGTGGAAAGTTATGCAAGTCCCAGAGGACGGGGACGACCGGGGCGCAGGCACTGGGGAGGGGCAGCAGCCCGGGGGCCCCCGGGGAGAGACTACGTCTCAAATAATAATAATAGCCTTATTGAGATAGAATTCGTGTTCCACAAAGTTCATCCTTTCTTTTTTTTTTTGAGACGGAGTCTCGCTGTGTTGCCCAGGCCGGAGTGCAGGAGCAGGATCTCGGCTCACTGGAACTTCCACCTCCCAGGCTCAAGCGATTCTCCTGCCTCAGCCTCCCGAGTAGCTGGGATTACAGGGGCCCGCCACCACGCCCGGCTAATGTTTTTGTATTTTCACCATGTTAGCCAGGCTGGTCTCGAACTCCTGACCGAAGGTGATCCGCCTTCCTCTGCCTCCCAAAGTGCTGGGATTATAGGCGTGAGCCACCGCGCCTGCCCCCCACCTTTTTTTTTTTTAATAGATGAAACACTGATGGGAGCAAAAATCAAAAGACACAAAAAATCCTACAGTTGTTGGGTGGGGTGTTCACGCCTGTAATCTCAGCACCTTGGGAGGCCAAGCTTGGCAGGAGGATCACTTGAGTTCAAGACTACCCTGGGCAACATAGCAAGACCCCATCTCTACAAAATAAAAATAAAAATTAGCTGGACATGATGGTGTGAACCTCTAATCCCAGTCCTTTGGGAGGCCAAGTGGAAGGACCACTTGAATCTAGGAGTCAAAGACCAGCATGAGCAACATAGTGAGACCTTAGCTCTACAAAAAAAAATCAAAAATAAATTAGCCAGGCATGCTAGTGCACACCTATGGTCCCAGCTACTCAGGAGGCTGAGGTAGGAGGATCTCCAGCCCAGGAGGTCAGGGCTGCAGTGAACTATGATGGTGCCGCTGCACTCCAGCCTGGGCGACAGAGCGAGACCCTGTCTTAAAAAGGAAAAAGAAAAGGATCATCCAAAGGATCAAAAGTCTCCCCTGAAGCCCTGTGCTGCCGGTCCGTCCCCTGGAGTCAGCCTCTGTTCTGATTTGTGCCCATCTTCCCATTCGTGTTCAGACAGCCCCCACCCGTGTGCCTCCCTCTGCCTAGTCACCCTGCAGGTAGCGAGCACATGGCTCCTCTTTCTGCACCTGGCTTTTGCCACTTCACGATATCTCGGAGCTCCGTTCCCAGCAGGGCACTGACTGGAACCCTGCCCCGCCACCGAGGGAGGCCTAGGCGTCCCTTGCCCAGCGTCCCCCCCATCTCCCCCTCCAGGGACGGCAAGGAGGAGATGGTCTCCCTGCGTCCCTGAAATTGGGCGTGGCCATTCGGATGTGGCTTCAGCGAGGCTCGTGGCCCCAGGCTGCAGCCTGAGAGCTGCAGTGTGACCAGCCAAGGTCTCTTCCCGCTGCTGCAGGCATCAACTGGGTCCCCCGCATGACCCCAAGGGCTCCAGGGCCCTGTGTGGGCAGCGAGACCGGAAGGAAATGTCCATGGTGCCCCTGGGAGAAGAGGCCAGTCAGACGAGGGATCCCTGTGCCCCGGCCGGGGGCTGTGCAACTTCTCCATCCGCAGTGTCTCAATCTGTCCCTCAGGGTAACTCTCTAAGGTGAAGCGGAGATCCAGTGAGGTCACGCTTCCTCCTCCTCTCTCCTGAACACGAGCAGCCTGCAGAGAACTTCCTCCGCCCACCACCTGCCTCCCCCTCACCTCTGACCAGCATGGCGGCCCCTGCATGTGGGGCCTGTGCCGCCGGCAAATGCCCTCACCCGGGCCCAGGCCAGAACCTCAGGGTTGACCTTGATGATCTCCTCCCCCTCCCCCCTCTTCCCCCTCCCTCTCCTTCCCCCTCCCCCCTCCCCGTCCCTCTCCTCCTCACTCCTCCTCCCTCTCCCCCTCCCCCCTCCCCCTTCCCCCTCACTTCCCCTCTCCCTCCCCCCTCCTCCCCTCCCCCTCTCCCTCCCTCCCTCCTCCTCCTCCCCCGCCTCCTCCTCCTCCCCTTCTCCCTCCCCTCCCCCTCCTCTCCCTCCTCCCCCCTCCCCCTCCTCCTCCTCCTCTTCCTTTTTTCTCAAAAAACTCAGGAGTCAACCTTGACCACTTCCTCTCCCTTTTCTTCCTCCTCCTCTTCCTCCTCCTCTTTCTCTACAACTCAGGGGTCAATCTTGACCACCTCCTCCCCCTTCTCTTCCTCCTCCTCCTCCTCCCCATCCTTCTCCTCTTTCTCTACAAACTTAGGGGTCAATTTTGACCACTTCTTCCCCCTTCTCTTCCTCCTCTTCCTCCTCCTCCCCCATCCTTCTTCTCTTTCTCTACAAACTCAGGAGTCAACCTTGACCACCGCTTCTCCCTTCTCTTTCTCCTTCTTCTCTTTCTTCTCTTCTTCTTCCTCCTCCCACTCCCCCCACCTCTTTTTAAAAACAGCTTTTTTGAGTTATCGTTGACGTCTGATACACTGCAGATGTGTAAAAGGTGCACGCTGATGCATGTTGACATTTGCACGCACCTGTGGCCCCATCCCTTCCGACCCCATCACGAACGTTCCCAAACCACCCCTGCCTTGTCCCTAGGCAACCAGAGGTCCACGTTCTGTCCCTGGAGAGGCACAGTTTGCTCTTCTGGAGTTTGTGTGAATGGAAGCACACAGGGCACGCTCCCTGGCCGGCTGCACTCTTTGTAATGATTCTGAGACTCACCCTGCTGCTGCGTGCACTGGAGGCTTCTGTCTGCTGCTGAGTGGAGCCTGCAGGGTGCATTCCAGATTCCAGCAGTGTCTCCTCCGCGGATGGCCCGGGGTAGGACGGCGGGGCGTTCCATCATCCTGGGGGGTGTACACGGTCCTCCTTGCATCTTCGTCGGCAGCTCCCCCGATACGTAATGATGAGCGTTTTCTCATCTGTCCTTTTGCCATATGTATGTCTGCATTATTGGTGTCTGTTCAAATTGTTTGCTCGCTTTATTTTTTTAGGGTTTTTTTTTTTTTTTTTTTTTTTTTTTTACTTTTTTGGTCTCCTCCCCCATTTGCTCACTTTTTAAAAATACTTTTTGTTAGAAATTTAATTTTTAGGCTGGGCGCAGTGGCTCATGCCTGTAATCCCAGCACTTTGGGAGGCTGAGGTGGGTGCATCACCTGAGGTCAGGAGTTTGAGACCAGCTTTGCCAACATGGTAAACCCCACGTCTACTAAAAATACAAAAATTAGCTGGGCATGGTGGCGGGTGCCTGGAGTCCCAGCTACTTGGGAGGCTGAGGCAGGAGAATCACTTGAACCCAGGAGGTGGAGGTAGCAGTGAGCCAAGATCGTGCCACTGCACTCCAGCCTGGGCAATAGAGCGAGACTCTGTCTCAAAACAACAACAACAACAACAAGAAATCATCAGATGTTCCTCCCCTGCTCAGAATTCTCCAAAGACTGCGTATCACCTGAAAAGTGAAATAAACACCAGTGGTTGTTTCCCATAGCAGCTCTTACAAAGCACCACACACTTGGTGGCTTAAAGCCACAGGAATGTCCTCTCTTGCAGTTCGGAAGCCTGAAGTCACAGCTGTGCTCCCTCCAGGGGCTCTAGGGGAGGACCCTTCCTACTCCGACCAGCTCCTGGGGGCTCCAGGGATCCTTGGCTCGTGGCCACATCCCTCTAGCCTCCGCCGATGTCTCCATGTGGCCATCTTCTCTCTGTGTCTCTGTGCCTCGTGAGGACACTTGCTGAGGGATTTGAGGCCCACCCACATCCAGGGTGAGCTCATCTCAAAATCTTGACCTTTATTAGGCCTGCGTGGTGGCTCACGCCTGTAATCCCAGCACTTTGGAAGGCCGATGGGGACAGATCACTTGAGGTCAGGAGTTCAAGACTAGCTGGCCAACATGGTGAAACTCCATCTCAACTAAAATACAAAAATTAGCCAGGCATGGTGGCATGTACCTGTAATTCCAGCTACTCGGGAATCGGAGGCAGGAAAATCGCTTGAACCTGGGAGGTGGAGGCTGCAGTGAGCCGAGATTGCACCATTGCACTCCAGCCTGGGTGACAGAGACTCCATCTCAAAAAAAAAATCTTTACCTTCATTATATTTGCAAAGTCTCCCCCAGTGCCACCCACCCAACCCCTCAGCCTTCTCACCATTTCTCGAAGGTGCCTGCCTTTCCACACACTATTCCTTGTGCCCAGAATCTCCCCAGCTGGTCCTGGGGCTCCCCCGTCCACCCCATCCTGGCCTTCACTCGAGTGGCCTCCTTCCCTGGATCAATAACTGATGCCCCAGCCCCCAATACCTGGATGTCACCTTCATGTCTTTTTTTTTTTTTTTTTTGAGATGGAGTCTGACTCTGTTGCCCAGGCTGGAGTGCAGTGGTGCAATCTCAGGTCACTGCAACCTCCACCTCCTGGGTTCAAGCGATTCTCCTGCCTCAGCCCCAACCAGTAGCTCAGATTACAGGCATGCACCACTAAGCCCAGCTAATTTTTGTGTTTTTAGTAGAGACAGGGTCTTGCCATGTTGGTCAGGCTGGTCTCAAACTCCTGTCCTCAGGTGATCCACACATGTCGGCCTCCCAAAGTGCTGGGATTACAGGCGTGAGCCACCGCGCCTGGTTCTTCCTTCATGTCTTTCTTTCCTTCTTTCCTTCCTTCCTTCCTTCCTTTCTCTCTCTCTCTTCTCTCCCTCCCTCCCTACCTTCCTTCCTTCCTAGATGGAGTCTTGCTCTATTTCCAGGCTGGAGTGCAGTGGCATGATCTTGGCTCACTGCAACCTTTGGCTCCAAGGTTCAAGCGACTCTCCTGCCTCAGCCTCCTGAGTAGCTGGGACTACAGGCATGCGCCACCACACCCAGCTAATTTTGTGTTTTTAGTAGAGTCAGGGTTTTACCAAGTTGTCCAGGATGGTCTCGACCTCTTGACCTCGTGATCCTCCCTCCTCAGCCTCCCAAAGTGGCTGGGATTACAGGTGTGAGACACTGCACCAGGTCCTTTCTTCCTGTCTTTTAAAAAAATGTTTTAGAAACAGGGTCTTGCTCTGTTACCCAGGCTGGAATGCAGTGGCGTGATCATGGCTCACTGCAACTTCAACTCCTGGGCTCAAGCGATCCTCCCACCTCCGCCTCCCGAGTAGCTGGGACCACAAGTGCACGCCCACCTCTGGCTGGTCTTTCCCTGCCTCCCTGCCTGACAGAGTCACCAGCAGAGCCTGGTCTGCCTGGTCCCTGCTGGGTCCAGGGCGGCTCGCCATGTACAGTGAGTGCCGGTGGATAGGTGAGCTATGCCTGTGATCTCCCTGGCGGGAGGAAGCCACGGCTGTTAGGAGAGCTGAGCCTCAGTCCGGAGGGTCGCCGTTGGGGTGGGCCAGCCCAAACCTCTGACTCCCACCGTCCTGGGGTCCTCTTTGCTGTGACCCCAGAGTGCAGCGAGTGCCAAAGGTGACCCTGTCCCAGCAGGACCCAACCTTGTGACCTGGCCGGTGTGGCAGGTTTGGCCTCCAGGGCCCCGCACGACCCACCAGCACCAGGGACTGGGGCGGCTGGCAGGGTGGGGGTGTGGGGGAGGGGGAGCAGAGGCCCAGGTCAGGCCCAAGAGCCTGCAGCTGCGTGTGGCTTAACTGCCCCATGCCAGGAAGCAGCTGCTGCTCTCTACAGCCCGGGCCTAGACCGGGGGCTCCAGCCTCTCCTCCTGGGCCAAGCGTCCTCAGCGCAGAGCAGACCTGGCCTTCCCATTACACATAGGGGTCCTCTCGGGGAGCCTGCGGTCGTTCCCAGATGACCCGCATCCTGGGTCCCCAGCCCCGACCCCTCCCCTAACCTCCCCGAAGCCTTCCTTCCCCATCCACCCCAGGTTAGCCCCTGCGAGGAACCTGGGCTCCCACTTTGCCTTCCACTCCCTGGCTGGAACCCCGAGCCTTGTATCGGGCTCCCATAGAGTGCAGCCCCAAAGACAGAGCCATGTCCAGAATCCCACCTCACCCGGGGACCAGTCAGGTCACGTCACCACACTGAGACTCGGGACAGCTGGCCCACTGCAAGAGCTCAGGCTTCACTGGCCACCGCCTCGAGACTCGGATGGCTGGGAGAGCTTGGACCTCACTGGCCACTGTGCCGTGACTGGGGATGCCTGTCTCCTGCAGTAGAGCTCAGACCCTTTGGCTTCCAAGAGCAGGGCCCAATCCCAGATCCACCCCCAGGCTGCTTGGGAGAAAGGTGAACCGACGAAGAAAACTGGGAGCCGTGAGAAGGGGAAGGACTCTGGGAGGCCCAGGCCCTGAAATATCTGCTGTGACCTGCTTTGGATCTCAGGCTCTCCCCCTCTTCTCCTCTCCTTCCTCGGTGGAATTCGCCCCTCCTGTGTCTGCCCGCCCTGTCCTCTGGACCCACCCCCTCAAACCTCTGGCTTCCATTGTCCCTTCCCAGGCCTGTGTGCTCACAGCCCCTTCTTTGTGGGCTCCCTCCCAGGGCCCCTCAGGCCAGCTCCAGGGCCTCCTATAACACAAACATGCCACCTCTGCCTCAGTTTCCCTCCTGCATCCAAGCCCCCCCCCCCCCCGCCTCCCCCACTTTGAGTCCCAGAGCCCCAAGCCTTATCTCCGCAACTCCACTTCCCCACTGCCCACCCACCTCTCCTCTCACTCCAGCCCCAGGCACTTTCCTGAAATGGGCAGTGCTCTGAGGACACCAGTGGCTCCCCCGGAGTGCCCCATCCCATGGCCACACTGAGCACCCGTGCTTTGTGCCTTTGGGCTCCGTGACATGGCTGTCCTGATTCTCTTTTTTAAATTTAGAGACAGGGTCTGGCTCTGTGGCCCAGGCTGGAGTGCAGTGACATGATCACAGCTCACTGCAGCCTCGGCCTCCTGGGCTCACGTGATCCTCCCACCCCCGCCTCCTGAGCAGCTGGGATCACAGGCATGTACCACCATGCCTGGCTCATCTTGGTCTCTTTTGGTAGACTCAAGCTGTCACTATGTTGCCCAGGCTGGTCTTGAACTCCCGGGCTTAAGCAATCCACCTGCCTCGGTCTCCCAGAGTGCCGGGATGACAGGAGTGAGCCACTGCACCCGGCCCAGGTACCATTCCTGTCTTTTTGAGACAGGGTCTCACCCTGTCACCCAGGCTGGAGTGCAGTGGTACGATCTCGGCTCACCGCAACCTCTGCCTTCCAGGGTCAAATGATTTTCCTGCCTCAAACTCCTGAGTAGCTGGGATTACAGGTGTGGGCCACCACACCTGGCTGATCTTTGTAATTTTAGTAGAGATGGGGTTTTGCCATGTTGGCCAGGCTGGTCTCAAACTCCTGGCCTCAAGTGATCTGCCCGACTCGGCCTCCCAGAGTTCTGGAATTACAGACGTGAGCCACCGTGCCCAGCCTCATTCTTTACAGGGAAACGAGTGAGGAGGGTGGGATGGGACAGGAAGAAGCCAGACAAAGGGGTGCTCTGTGGAAGCCTCCACCTGACCAGGAGCTCTCTCCTGCCCGAGGCTGGGGGCCGCCCTGGGAGCATGCATCAGGCACCGGCAGGGTGGTGCCCACCCCCAGCCCAGGCCATTCTCTGGAGAAGAGGCGGCCGGAGGCTGTTCACCAACGCTGGCTGCAGCTGCGGGGCCCGTGTGCCACCTGCTCAGGGAGGCTGCCCACCCACAAGTATCCGCTGCACACACCATTTTTTTGGTTTTGTTTTGTTTTTACATTTTGCAGGTGAGGAAATTTAGAGAACTATGGGGAACGGCTGTGCCCCACACCCAGGATAGGTCTGGCCTCCGGGGCCTCGGGCAATGTGGCAGAAAAGACCCAGGGAGATTGTTTGTTTGAGACAGAGTTTTGCTCTTATTGCCCAGGCTGGAGTGCAGTGGTATGATCTTGGCTCACTGCAGCCTCCACCTCCCAGGTTCAAGTGATTCTCCTGCCTCAGCCTCCTGAGCAGCTGGGATTACAGGCATGCACCACCATGCCCGGCTAATTTTGTATTTTTAGTAGAGATGGGGTTTCTCCATGATGACCAGGCTAGTCTTGAACTCCTGATCTCAGGTGATCCACCCGTCTTGGCCTCCCAAAGTGCTGGGATTATAGGCATGAGCCACTGCACCCAGCCCGCCCAGGGAGATGTATCCGGTGTTGAGTTCTGGCGCCTGGCTCACTGGCTACGTGGTGTTGGGGAAGTTTTCTCTCTGTGCCTTAGTTCACCCACCAGGCAAACGGGCACGGCAGATGTCCCGCTCTCCTGGGGCCCGCAGAGGGGCCTCAGTGAGAACCGGCGGGGTCGGTGGCTGCCACGGTCGCTGGGAGTAGGTGCTGAGGGCCGGGAATGGATTGAGAGAGTCTGAGTTCCTCTGAATGACAAGTGACCACAGGGTGCCTGGGGGGCTGGCCGCCTCCCAGCCACTCTGCCCACTAAATTTAGAAACCGCCTCATCCACACTGGAAGCTCCTCAGCCCAGTGACGAGTGTTAGAGCGGTGAGTCAGCAGTTACGAGGACTTCGATGCCCGTGGGGGCAGCTCGGAGCCCATCAACATGCCAGCGGAGGTTTTGTTCTCTGCTAAAGAACATTCTTCTATGGAGGTTTTGGGCTGGATTCTGCCAAGAAGATCCCTTGCAGGTGGCCCCTCGTGGGCCATCGTCCAGCCGAGCTGATGCCTGGGTAGCCCAGGCCAGAAACCAACCCTTTGGGGGCTGGTGTTCAAGAACCCACTGGACACGAGCCTCCCAACCTATGCAGACCCCAGCCAGCAAGCAGAAGATCCGGGGGTTGGGGGGGGGGCAGCTTCTGGCTGGAGACAGGGAAACGCTTTCCAACAATTGTCTGAAAATAGCTTGGCCAGCTCACGAGGAAATGAGTCCTCATCACGGGGAGGGGGACGCTGGAGCAGGAAGACTGCGGGGCAGGGAGGGGGCCAGAGGCCTCTGACCCTGAGGGACCCAAGTCCTTCTGCTTCTCACCCCTGACATCCCAGACGTCCAGGAGAACTCGGCATAGAAAGCTGCCCTGGGCTGCAGGTGCCCACTGTCAAATTCACTGCCAGGAGGAAAAGTCGGTGCTGCTGAGGGCACTTCCTCCCATGCTTGGATGTTCTGGGCAAAGAACTGGCCGGGGCAGGAGACATGGTGGTCCCATCTGGCACCTGTGCGCTTCTCTTCGGTGCCACCCCTTCTCTAAGCCTCAGTTTCCCTTTCTGTTCAATGAGAGGCAAGCTGCTCTGGAAGGCCTACCACACACTGATGACCCGGGATTCTGCAGCCCCTACTCTGAAGACCCCCAGAGTGAGCTCCCACCCCTCCAGGATTCAAGCTTCTTGCTGCCTTTGGCCAGGTCTGTGACTGAGTTCAGGCTGCTAGACTATGGGCTCCGGAGGCAGAGATAAATGCGCTCAACCTTTTTCTAACTGTGGTTTAGAAAAGTTTTCTGGCTGTGGTTTCCCCATCTTTGAAAAATCATGAATACTAGATGCAGTGGCTCATTCCTGTCATCCCAGCACTTCGGGAGGCTGAGGCAGGAGGATTCCTTGAGTCCAGGAGTTTGAGACCAGCCTGGGCAACATGGCAAAAGCCATCTCTACAAAACACAAAAACAAAAATGAGCTGGGCGTGGTGGCGTGCACCTGTAGTCCCAACTACTAGCAAGGCTGAGGTGGGTGAATCACTTGAGCCCGGGAGGTCGAGGCTGCAGCGAGCTGAGATTGCGCCACTGCACTCCAGCCTGGGCAATAGAGTGAGATCCTGTCTCCAAAAAAGAAAAGAAAGAAAAATCATGACGATGCAGAATGTTCTTGTCAGTCATGAAGTACAGGGCAGACTGAAGCTGCCTGCCCTTGGAGTGTGGGGAGGGGCCCGGAACCCCTGCTGGGCTTGCCGACACAGAACTCGCTGTGTTCTGGGGAATGAAGTTTGGGACCCAGCGCAATCGCGGGAAGGAAGTGAGGAGCAGGGACTTGTGCGAGCCCAGCCAGCTCCTCACCTTCATTGCACTGTCTTCCTGGAGAGGCTGAGGCCCTGGAGGGGTGTTGAGGCTTTTTTTTTTTTAATATAATTTTTTGTTTTTGGGATAGAGTCTTGCTCTTGTCACCAAGGCTGGAGTACAGTGGCACGATTTCAGCTCACTGCAACCTCCACCTCCTGGGTTTAAACGATTTTCCTGCCTCAGCCTTCCGAGTAGCTGGGATTACAGGGGCGCGCCACCACACCCGGCTAATTTTTGTGTTTTTAGTAGAGACGGGGTTTCAGCATGTTGGCCACGCTGGTCTCGAACTTTTGACCTCAAGTGATCTGCCTGCCTTGACCTCCCAAAGTGCTGGGATTACAGGCGTGAGCCACCGTGCCTGGCATAATATAAAAATTAAAAAAAAACTGGAGACAATGTTTACCATGTTGCCTCTTCTGGTCTGGAACTGCTGGGCTCTGGGCTTGAGTGATCTGCCTGATTCAGCCTCCCAAAGTGTGCGGATTACAGGCATGAGTCATGGTGCCAGCCTAGGCTTTTTATTTATTTGTTTGTTTGTTTCTTCTATTTGGTGATGTAAGCTTCTGGAGGCACCTTGTGAGCAGTGGTGGAGAGAAGGAAGGCAGAGGTCAAGGGCGTGGGCTGGGAGAGCTGAAGGTCACAGCCGACATCCAGTGGGGCTGTGTGGGGCTGTGTGGGGAGGCTCCCCTGGAGGGCAGAGATCGAGAACCTGAGCTGCAGCCCCTGTGCCCCTGTCTCCTCCCCTCTCCCCTTCCTAGGCTGGGAGGAGTCAGGTGGGCGGCACCTGAGCCGTGACCTCATCCCGCTGACCCTTTCCAGGGCAGTCCTGATTTTCATGTGTCCCACTGTCCCCATAAACCATGAAAATCTCCCCTGCACTGCTGGGGGTTGCGCAGGATTTGTTTCCTCATTTGGGCTTGTCCAAGTTTTCTACAACGAGCTGATATATTATGTTTGAAATTAGAAAAATAACCTTATGAACTTTTCTTTAAAAAAAAAAGCCAAGACATGTCCCAGCCATTCCAACCCATGTCCTAATCGCAGTTCCCAGATGGCATTTTTTTTACGGACTCGTGCCACAACAAACTCACACCAGACCGTGTGTCCCTGACTTTTGGCTCAGAAATTACAGTCGCGGACAGAGCTTCCCAGGTTGGGTTGCTGTAATGTGACATTCCCAGGCTGGGGAACCACCAGCGTAGGGAGAAGAGGCCTGGCTCTCTGGGAATTCAGACTGCAAGTGCAAATCAGCATTTGTTATCGTAAGGGTTATTTACAATGGCCATTCGCCACGACCTCTCAGACCTCTCGTGGTTCTGGCTTGACTGGATGAGCCGCATGGTTCTTACCCCAGGGGCACTTCCGTCCTGCGGCTGCAGAGGACACAGCTGGGGCTTGCACACATCATGACTTCCTGCCTCACGCATTCCTGCTTAATACCGGCTACAGGCTGGGACCTGACAGGAGGGGTCTAGAGGTGGCGTGGATGTCCTCACATGGTGCTCTTCTTCCAAGGGGAAGAGGCCCTGGGAACAGTGAACAATATCTCCGTATCACACAGTATAACAAAAAATACACGCCAGGTGTGGTGGCTTGCACCTGTAACCCCAGCATTTTGGGAGGCCAAGGCAGGGGGATCACTTGAGCCCAGGAGTTTGAGACCAGCCTGGCCAGCATAGCAAGACCCCATCTCTATTAAAAAAATTATTTTTATAGATAAATAAGGTTTTTGTTCTGGGTTGCTGGCACAGGGAATTTCCTGAGTGGGAGGAGTGTCTTTTTGTCATAATAAGCCACCTATCTGAGTTTCTGCTAATGAAGTGACTTAAGGTGGGGTCCTAGATAGCTCCAGGTTGGGGGCTGGTCACCAGAGGAACCAATCGTATCAGTATTGTTCTTATTTTAAATAGAGACAGGATCTGGCTTTGTCGCCCAGGATGCATAATTGTGGCTCACTGCGACTCCTGGACTCAAAAACAGCGTGTTCCCGCCTCAGCCTCCGAAGCAGCTGGGACCACAGGTGTGCACCGCTACACTTGCCTGTTTTATTTATGTGTTTATTTATTAGATAGAGTTTCACTCTTGTCACCCAGGCTGGAGTGCAATAGCGTGATCTCAGCTCACTGCAACCTCTGCCACCCTGGATTCAAGAGATTCTCCTGCCTCAGCCTCCCAAGTAGCTGGGATTACAGGTGCCCACCACCACGCCTGGCTAATTGTTGTATTTTTTTTTTTTTTTTTCTCCCCCACTCTCTCCCCCCCCCCCCCCCCCCCCCCTGCTCTCCCCCCCCCTCCCCGGCCCCCCCCGCCCCCCGCCCTTCTCTTTTGGGCGGCGGCCCCCCCCCCGCCCCCCCCCCCCTCTCCCGTCGCCCCCTCCGGGCCCCGGGGGCCCCCTGAGTAGAGATGAGGTTTCACCATGTTGGCCAGGCTGGTCTCAAACTCCTGACCTCAGGTGATCTGCCCACCTCAGCCTCCCAAAGTGCTGGGATTACAGGCGTGAGCCACCACGCCCCACTCCTAATGTTTTTTTTTTTTTAATTTAAAATTTTTGTAGCGATGGAGTCTTGCTAGGTTGCCTTGGCTGGGCTTGAACTCCTGGCCTGAAGCAGTCCTCCTGCTTGGGCCTCCCAAAGCGCTGGGATTGCAGGTGAGAGCCACCACTCGTGGTTGCCGTGTGATTACTGAGTTGGAACCTTCGGCCCACTCCAGCTAACCACTCCCGAGGGGAGCCGGGGATAGAGTTCAATCACACCGGCCAGTGGTTTAACCCATCGTGTGTGTGTCATGAGACCTGGATACTGAACTCAGAACCACAGGGCTCGGGGCTCAGGAAGCTTCTTTTCCTTCCTTTTTTTTTTTTTTTTTTTGAGATGGAGCCTTGCTCTGTCACCGAGGCCGGAGTGCACTGGTGCGATCTCAGCTCACCGCAACCTCTACTACCCAGGTCTGAGCAATTCTCATGCCTAAACCTCCAGAGTAGCTGAGACTACAGGTGTGCACCACCACACCTGGCTAATTTTTGTATTTTTTGTAGAGATGAAGTTTCACCACATCCCCCAGGCTAGCCTTCTGGGTGCACAGTGCTCCTGGGTTCAAGCAATTCACCCACCTCAGCCTCCCAAAGCGCTGGGGTTACAGGTGAGAGCCACCGTGCCCAGCCACGGGGAGCTTCTGAGCTGTGTCGTGGTGCCGGTAGGCAGAGCTCCTGGAGAGGGCGTGGGTGCCTGTGTAGCCCACTTCCCTGCCTTATGTGGTAAGTCCACGTGGCTGGTCCTGAGTTGTACCCTTATAATGAACTCTAGTCATCAGGAACCCATGCGTTGTTCTGTGATAGTGAATTATCACACCGGATAATGAGTGGGAGGTCATGGGAAGTTTGTCGTGAGCCAAACAAAGGCCCTCAACCCCATCCTGAAGCTACCTTAAGTAGCCTGGGGACCCCATGTGTGGCTGGCAGCTAAAGTGAGGACGGTGTTGGGGACCGAGTGCTTAACCTGTGGGTTCCATACTAACTCCAGGTAGTGACTTGCAGTACACCAGTTGGTGTTGGCTGTCTTGGTTAATTTTATGTCAGCTTGATGGGGCTAAGGGATACCAGACAGATGGTATAACAGTCTATTTTTTTTTTTTTTTTTTGAGATAGGGTCTTGCTCTGTTACCTAGGCAACGGTGATGCCATCATAGCTCACTGCAGCCTCGACCTCCCGGCTCAAGCGATCCTCCCACTTTGCCCTCTTGAGTAGATGGCTAGGACCACAGACATGCACCACCATACCCAGCTAATTTCTTGATACTTTTTTTTTTTTTGAGATGGAGTCTCGCTGTGTTGCCCAGGCTGGAGTGCTATGGCACGATCTCACCTCACTGCAGCCTCCACCTCCCCGGTTCAAGCGACACTCCTGCCTCAGCCTCCTGAGTAGCTGGGATTACAAGCATGTGCCACCATACTAGGATAAATTTTATATTTTTAGTAGAGATGGGGTTTCACCATGTTGGCCAGGCTGGTCTCGAACTACTGACTTCAAGTGATCCACCTGCCTTGGCTTCCCAAATGCTGGGATTACAGGCATGAGCCACCACACCCAGCCATTTTTTGACCTTTTTAAAAGATGGGGTCTCTTTATGTTGCCCAAGCTGGTCTTGACCTCCCAGGTTCAAGCAGTTCTCCTGCCTCAGCCTCTCAAAGTGCTGGGATTACAGGTGCTAGCCACTGTACCCGGCCTAAAACATTCTTTCCTGGTGTGTCCATGAGGGTGTCTCTGGGAGAGATCAGCACTGGATCAGTGAATCCAGGAGTCCCCCTCCCCCAGTGAGAGCAGGCACTATCCAATCCACAGAGGGTCCAACTGGAACAAAAGGCAGAGGAAGGCCGAATTTTCTCTCCCTCCTTTCTTCTCCCCTTCTCCTGCCCTTGGACATGAGAGCTGCTGGTTCTTGGGCCTCTGGATCTGGAACTTTCTCCAGTTCCCCCTCAGGCCTTCATCCTCAGACTGAGATTTCCACCATTGTCTCCCTGGCTCCCAGGGCCTTTGGGCACAGGTGAATTTCATCAGCAGTGTTCTGGGCTCTCTGGGTTGCAGACGGACCATGTGAGATAATTCCTCATAATACATCTCCTGACATCCCCTCTCTCTATGTCCCCTTGGTTCTGTTTTTCTGGAGACCTCTGACTAATGCAGTTGGTGTTTGGAAAAACCAAACAATTGCCTTTCATGACCCACGTCCCATGACATCACCTCTATTGTCCTTTGCTGGCCAAGGCTGTCGTAAGCCAGCCCAGGTTCATGGGGGAGAGGGCCTGACTCGGCCTCTTGCTGGAAGAGTGGTGAAGTCACCGTAAGGAGAACATGAGGGATGGGAGAGATTGCTACAGCCCTCTCTGGAAGATGCCACGTGTGACATCACGAAAGGTGACTTGGCTGTGGACAACTGCAAACGTCTGGGAATGAGGCACCTCTCCCAGGTGGTGGACTCCTGGGTGGCTTCAGTTTGGGGCGATGATGAACAAAGCTAGGACAAGCCCGATTTCACCTGCACGCACTTCTATGGGCCATGGTCCTGACTCTCTGGTCCTCCTGGGAGAACACAAAGCTGATGTATTAGTCCATTCTCAGGCTGCTAATAAAGACACAACCTGGCTGGGCACAGTGGCTCACCCCTGTAATCCCAGCACTTTGGGAGGCCGAGGCGGGTGGATCACTTGAGGTCAGGAGTTGGAGACCAGCATGGCCAAAATGGCAAAACCCTGTCTCTACTAAAAACACAAAAAATTAGGTAGGTATGGTGGTGGGCACCTGTAATCCCTGCTACTCAGGAGGCTGACGCAGGAGAATCGCATGAACCTGGGAGGCAGACGTTGCAGTGAGCCGAGATCGTGCTATTGCACTCCAGCCTGGGTGACGAGAGTGAAACTCTGTCTTAAAAATAAATTAATTAATTATTTAAATAAAATAAATAAATAAATAAATAAAATAAGTTAGCCAGTCATGGTTAGTCCCAGTTATCAGGAGGCTTAGGCAGGAGGATCACTTGAGCCCACGAGGTCGAGGCTGCAGTGAGCTATGATCGTGCCACTGCAATTTACTGTAGTCAATAGAGTGAGACCCCGTCCTTCTAAACACAAAATAAAAAATAAAAAAATTAGCCAGGCCTGGTGGCGAGCATCTGCAGTCCTAGTTACACAGGAGGCTGAGTGAGGACGTTGAAGCTGCCGCGAGCTATGATCGTGCCACAGCATTCCCGTGCACTCCAGCCTAGGTGACAGAGCAAGAATCTCACTCAAAAAAAGAAACCCAAAACAAACAAAACCAAATATTTTAACCTGGGTAGTTTATAAGCTACGGAAATCTAATGCACACAGTTCTGGAGGTTGGGAAGTCCGAGACCAAGGTACCAGCAGATTTGGTGCTCAGCAAGGGCGCAGTCCTCATGGAAGGAGGGCGCCTTCCTGCTGTGTCCTCACAGGGCACGACAGGGAAGCAGCGTCCCCAAGACTCTCCACCAAGACCAGTCTCTCCAGTCCATTCATGAAGGTGGAGGCCACACGATCTGACCGCCTCACAGAGGCCCCACAACTCAGTACCACATTAGAGATAGGCTTTTAGCATTTGAATTTATAGGGGCCAGGCATGGTGGCACACACCTGTAATCCCAGCTACTTGGGAGGCTGAGGCACAAGAATTGTTTGAACCCAGGAGGCGGAGTTTGCAGTGAGCCAAGATCACGCCACTACACTCCAGCCTGGGCGACAGAGTGAGACTCTGTCTCAATTAATAAATAAATAAGGCCGGGCATGGTGGCTCATGCCTGTAGTCCCAGCTACTCGGGAGGCTGAGGCACAACAATTGTTTGAACCCAGAAGGCAGAGGTTGCAGTGAGTAACCGTGATTGTGCCACCGCACTCCAGCCTGGGTGACAGAGCAAGACTCTGTCTCAAGAAAAAAAAGAAAACTTGAATTTTGGGGAACACATTCAGACCACAGCAATGGGCGAGGAGGAGCCCATTCCATGCTGAAAAGGAGGGGGCTCTGGCTAAATTGCATTAGCAGGATTCTTGCTAAAACCCAACAATGCGGAGTTGAACAAGGAAACCCAAAAGTCAGGACCAAGTTGAAAAAGCCAGAGGCCGGGCGCGGTGGCTCACCCCTGTAATCCCAGCACTTTGGGAGGCTGAGGCGGGTGGATCACCTGATGTCAGGGGTTCGAGACCAGCCTGGCCAATATAGTGAAACCCTGTCTCTATTAAAAATACAAAAAATAAGGCGGGCGCGGTGGCTCACACCTGGCACTTTGGGAGGCCAAGGCGGGCGGATCGCGAGGTCAAGAGATTAAGACCATCCTGGCCAACGTGGTGAAATCCTGTCTCTACTAAAAATAAAAAAGAAAATTAACTGGGAGTGGTGGCGTTCGCCTGTAGTCCCAGCTACTCGGGAGGCTGAGACAGGAGAATTGCTTGAACCCAGGAGGTGGAGATTGCGGTGAGCCGAGATTGCTCCACTGCACTCCAGCCAAGTGCCTGGTGACAGAGCAAGACTCTGTCTCAAAAAATAAATAAATAAATAATAAAAATAAAAATAAAAATAATTAGCCAGGTGTGGAGGTGTGCGCCTATAATCCCAGCTGAGGCTGAGGCAGGAGAATCGCTTGAACCCAAGAAGTGGAGGTTGCAGTGAATGGAGATTTTGTCACTGCACTCCAGCCTGGGAGGCCGGGCGAGGTGGCTCACGTCCATAATTTCAGCACTTTGGGAGGCCGAGGCAGGTGGATCACCTGAGGTCAGGAGTTCGAGACCAGCCTGGCCAACATGGCAAAACCCTGTCTCTACTAAAAACACAAAATTAGCCACGCATGGTGGCCCATGCCTGTACTTGGGAGGCTGAGGCACAAGAATTGTTTGAACCTGGGAAGCCGCTACTAGGGAGGCCGAGGCAGGAGAATTGCTTGAACCCGGGAGGTGGAGGTTGCAGTGAGCGGAGATGGCATCACTGCACTCCAGGAGAGAGAACATTGGTCACCTCCCCCCACCACTGGCTTCCGTGACAGCCAAGGAGGCAGGAAGCTGCCCCCAGAGGCCAAGTCACCACTGGGTGGGAACTACTGTTTTTTTGTTTGGTTTGAGGTTTTTGTTTTTTTTTTTTGAAGACAGGGTCTCATTCTGTCACCAAGGATGGAGTGCAATGGCACCATCACAGCTCACTGCAGCCTTGACTTCATGTGCTCCTGTGATCCTCCCACCTGTCTCCTGAGTAGCTGGGATTTCAGGCGTGCACCACCACATCCAGCTAACTTTTGTATTTTTAGTAGAGATGGGGTTTCGCCATGTCAGCCAGGCTGGTCTTGAACTCCTGACCTCAGGTGATGCGCCTGCCTTGGCCTCCCACAGTGCTGGGTGTGAGCCACTGCACCCGGCCAGTCTTTTCATTTGAGAACACTTTGCAGTTTACAAAGAACCTCCCCGTGTCTGGCCCTCAAGTGGATCCTGTTCCTATTTTTAGGGATGAGGAGGAGGCTCAGGGGTGGCGGCCATGCCCCCAGGCCTTGCAGCTGGGCACGTGGAGAAGCATTGGGAAATCAGATCTGGTCTCTTCCCTCTCTGCGGCCCTTTGTGCCTCTCCCAGATTTGACATGCACGGGGACCCCTCTTCCCTCTGCTCCCCCTCAGAGGCAGAGGTTCCCAGCCATCCTGACAGCCCCAGCCCATCACTGCTTCCTGGGAGGAGTCTGACTGCTGGGACCCAGCTGGGGCCCCCACACTCCCGGGAGGGCCTTCACTCAGGTGGAAATTTCCAAGGGCACAACACTGACCCAGCCGCAGCCAGGATGGCCCTGAGTGCCCAGGTGTACCAGGCCGAGGTGCTGCCTGGCCTCTGCAGAGAGAGTCCCTGAGCTTTGAGCAGGTCACATCTTCTCTCCTCCTCATGGTGGGCAGGGAGTGCTGGACATGGACGGGCCCCACTGAGCCCTGCAGTCGTGCAGAGGAGCGTGTGCCACGTGTGTGGTGGTCAGCAGGCACCCGCCTGCAGAGGCTGCCCCTTCCTGAGGCATGGGGTGTAGACACTGGGCCCCCTTCAGTTCCCAGGGAGCCATGCTGGACTTCCCGAGCTGGGGGTGGCATGTGGCAGGGGACCCTGAAGCCCAGCCTGTTCCAGGCTCCAGTCCCTGCTTTTCTGGGGTCTGAGTCCTGGGAGGAGAGTCTGTGGGGGATGCTGAGGGTAGGACTGCTGGGGCCCACCTCCCACCCTTCAGGCTCAGGGTTCCTGCCTGTCTCCTCCCCGAGGCAAAATTGATCCTGGTGGCCTCTGTGTCCTTCCCTTTCCCCAACCTCAGCTGGGACCACCTGAGTCCCCCCGTTACCCTCCATGCCTCCAACTCTCAGGAAGAATTGGGGGTAGGAGAGACCCCACCTCTCCCAGGGCACCCCGGGCTCATGGTACAATTGGACTCAACTCCCTGCAAGCGATGAGACCTCAACCTCCCAAGCAGCTAGGACTACAAGCGCATGCCACTATGCCTGGCTAATTTTTAAATATTTTATAGATATGGATCTTGACACATCTCTCTGCACCGCCGGGGTCCCGGGGCAGGCCCTGCTCTATATTCTAGTCCCAGCGCCCTGATGGTCACACGGCTCTTTCCAGGGCAAACAGGGACAGGCTGTCTGGGCATAACCAGAACTGCCTCTGCCATAAAGCTGTAATAACAGGGACATTCACCAAGGCACAGGGCAAAGGTCTGCACGGCCCCTCAGAACCTCAACCCACACAGCCACTTTGTGTTCCTTCCTCTTTTTCACTTTACATTTAATTGTATAGTTTCGAACAGGTGAGATACGTGGTCTGACAGCAGCCAAGAGGACATAAAACGAATTTTCCAGAGAACGCTGGCCTCACCCTGCCCCACCCACCCCGCCAAACGCACCTGTTTCTACCGGCTTTTCTTTTTATTGTTTTAGAGGCAGGGTCTCGCTCTGTTGTGCAGGCTGGAGTGTAATGGCACAATCTTAGCTCACTGCAGCCTCTAACTCCTGGGTCAAGTGATCCTCCCACCTCAGCCTCCTGAGTAGCTGGGACTACAGGTGTGCACCATAGCACCCCACTAATTATTATTTTATTTTATTTACCTTTTTTTGAGATGGAGTTTCGGTCTTGTCGCCCAGGCTGGAGTTCAGTGGCATAATCTTGGCTCACTGCAACCTCCATCTGCCATGTTCAAGTGATTCTCCTGCCTCAGCCTCCCAAGTAGCTGGGATTACAGGCGTGTGCCACCACGCCTGGCTAACTTTGTATTTTTAGTAGAGATGGGGTTTCTCCATGTTGGTCAGGCTGGCTTGAACTCCCGACCTCAGGTGATCCGCCCACCTCAGCCTCCCAAAGTGCTGGGATTACAGGTGTGAGCCACTGCACCTGGCAAGTTTTTTTTATTTTTTAATTTGTTAGAGATGGAGTCTTACTCTATTGCCCAGGCTGTAGCGCAGTGGTGCAATTTCTGCTAACTGCAGCCTTCACCTCCTGGGTTCAAGCGATTCTCCTGCCTCAGCCTCCTGAGTAGCTGGGATTACAGGCGGGCACCACCATGGCTGGATAATTTTTTATATTTTTAGTAGACAGGGTTTCGCCATGTTGGCCAGGCTGGTCTTGAACCCCTGAGCTCAAGTGATCTGCCTGCCTCAGCCTCCCAAAGTGCTGGGATTACAGGCGTGAGCTACCGTGCCTAGTTATTTCATATTTTGTAGAGATGGAGTCTTGCTCTGTTGCCCAGGCTGGTTTTGAACTCCTAGGCTCAGGTGATTCTCACACCTCAGCCTCCCAAGCAGCTAGGACTACAAGCACGTGCCACTATGCCTGACTAATTTTAAAATTTTTTGTAGATATGGGGTCTTGCCACGTTGCCTAGTCTGGTCTTGAGCTCCTAGCCTTAAGCAGTCCTCCTGCCTTGGGATTACAGGCGTGAGCCACCACATCCGGCCTCTATTAGCTTCGGTTTATCCTTCCAGTCTTCCTTGTAGCGGTGCAAACATGATTCTATGTTTTTCTCTTCTGCCCTTCCTTGCACTCGAGGTTGTAGGGTGCAGACCTACAGGGTCCCGTGAGTCCTTCTCTACTGGTGCAGAGACAAGCAACTGTGGAAATAAAAGACACAAGACACTGAGAAGGAGAAGACAGAGTTTGGGCCCAGGGGTCCACTGCCAACCAAAGCTCAAAGTCCGGCAGTGGCCCCGAGTGCCTGGATGCTCTGACTTTTATTGAGTACAAAACAGGGGGCAGGGAAGGTAGGGTGAGGTAATGGTGGTCAGTGATAGGGTCAGGTAAATCATGTGTCTTGGAGATAGAGGTCCAGGTCTTTCAAGTAGCCGAGACCAGGAGAAAACCTAATGCGTCAGCACTTTTTCATACTTGTCAAGAAAGAACAAAGACATTAAGATCTATGTTACTGATTTTGTCTTTTAAGAAAAGGAGGGACCAGGTGCAGAAGCGGAACATGAAAGTGACATGGAATGTGACCACTGAAGCACAGCATCACATAGAGACGGTTAAGCCCCCGGATGTCTGCGGGTCTCCCTGACAACTGTCAGGCCTTACCACGAGAGCTTGGAGAAGTGGAGTTTTCTCCTAACTGCCCCAAGGGAGGAGACGTCTCGGCCATTTTGGACATCTCCTTCCCTAGCTGGCTAAACGGTGGGCGCTTTCCCAGTGCCCTTATGTGGGTGTGACAGAGGGCTTAGAGCATCTTGCCTTAGGGTCACTTTGTTCACAGTGTCACCTGAGTTCCATGCTTCCTAACCCGATAATCATTAGTAAGAGTGAAAGATTATATTGAATATATGTATTCCTGTGATTACATATGAATAACTATGTGATTATTCATGATTATATACAGGAATAACTATGTAACTATATCTCTAATTCTTTTCTAGTTCTTTATTCATATGGGAACAGGCTGAGGCTTCAGACCCTTGCTCGGCACTTGTGGGGTCTCCCACGGGGTCTCCCACCCACACAAAGTAGCATATTATACACCAGTTCTGCATTTTGCTTTTTCATTCACAGTGTACCCCAGAATTCCTTCCGACTCAGCATGCAGAAGACTTCTGCTTTCTTTTTCATGGCTGCATAGCACTCCGCTGTGTGGCTGTGCTAAGTGACTCAGCTAGTCCCTCAACAATGACAACTTCGCTGTTTCCAGTGGGTCACAATGACCGTCGATGTCACTGTGGTGATCCTTGCACATGTCCCTTTCACACGTGAACAAGTGGATCCATGGCACAGATTTTAGAAGTGGGATTTCTGAGTGCTGTAGCTCACATCTGTAATCCCAGCACTTTGGGAGGCCAAGGTGGGAGGATTGTTGAGCCCAGGAGTTCAAGACCAGTCTGGGCAACAGAGTGAGACCCCGTCTCTATAAAAAATATATATAAAAATTAGCTGGATGTGGTGGCATGCACCTGTGGCCCCAGTGACTCAGGTGGCCGAGGCGAGAGGATCACTTGAGCCTGGAGGTTCAAGACTGCAGTGAGGTAGAATTGCATCACTGTACTCCAGCCTGAGCAGAAGAGAAGAGGAAGAGGAAAAGGAATAAGAAGGAGAACGAGGAGGAGGAGGAGAAGGGGGGAAGGGAAGGGGAGGGGGATGAGAAGTTAAAGGAAAAGGAGGAGGGGATGAGGGAGGACGAGGGGGAGGGGAGGAGGAGAAGAAGAAGGAGGAGGAGGAGGGAGAAAGGGGAAAGGGGGAGGGGAAGGAGGCATTAAAGGAAAAGGAGGAGAAAGGGGGAGGATGAGGGGGAGGGGAGGAGGAGGAGGAGAAGGGGAGGAGAAAGAAGAAAGAGAGGAAGAGGAAGAGAAAGAAGGAAAATGAAGATGGAGAAGAAAAAGAAGGAGGAGAAGAAGAAGGAGAAATAAGAAGTGGGGAAGATGAAGAAGAAGAAGGAGAAGAAAGAGGAGGGGAGGGGAGAAGGAGGAGGAGGAGAAAGAAAAAAGGAGAAGAAGGAGGAGAAAGAAGAAAAGAGGAGGAAGAGGAACAGCAGGAAGAAGAATGAAGAGGGGGGAGGAGGAGGAGGAAGAGGAGGAAGAAGAAGATGGGAGGAATAAGAAGGAAGAGGAGAAGAAGGAGGAGGAGGAGAAGGAGAATGAAGTACTGGGCTTTCTGGGTCCTGGCACAAATCGCGGCCATGGTCCCACGGACAGTGTGGCCAGACTGCTGCTCTGGGGCTCCGCTGCCTTGCACCTCCACCAGCAGTGTGTCGGAGGGTGCCTTCCCTGAGCTGTGCCACTGGGGCACGTGGTCTGATTTGGTGATTCCCATGGATGAGAAGCAGAACTGCAATGTCATTCTCTGATGTGCATTCCTCTGATGATGAACACCTTCTCGTGTGTTTGCTCTGTGGATTTCTCATTCTGTGGATGATCTGTTCGTTCATGTACTTTGCCTTCTTTCATTGGTTGTTTTCTTCACACACGTTTAGGAGCCCTGCCCCTGGTAGGTCTGGGTTGCGAGTATTTTTCCTAGTGTGTGCTTTGTGTTGTGACATTGCTTGCGAGGATTTTTTGCCTTGAATCTGTTTTACAGTATTTATTTTTAATCAAGATTATAGGAACCTTTTCCCACTCTAAGTTATAAAGAAAGTTACTTTATAACATGTTTTCTTCAAGGCTGAGCACAGTGCCTTATGCCTGTAATCTCAGCTCTTCGGGAGGCTGAGGCAGATGGATCCCTTGAGCCCAAGAGTTCAAGAACAGCCTGGGCAACATAGTGAGATCCTGTCTCTATTAAAAAATATAAAAATTGGCTAGGCTAGGTGGCTCACACCTGTAATCCCAGCACTTTGGGAGTCCGAGGGGGGTGGATCGCAAGGTCAGGAGTCTGAGACCAGCCTGGCCAATATGATGAAACCCTGTCTCTACTGAAAATACAAAAAAATTAGCCGGGCATGGTGGCGCACACCTGTAATCCCAGCTACTCGGGAGGCTGAGGCAGACAACTGCTTGAATCCAGGAGGTGGAGGCTGCAGTGAGCTGAGATTGCCCCAGTGCACTCCAGCCTGGGTGACAGAGTGAGACTCCGTCTCAATAATAATAATAATAATATAAAAATTAGCTGGGCATGGTGGTGCATGCCTGTAGTCCTAGCTACTTGGGAGGCTGAGGCAGGAGAATCGCTTGAGCCCAGGAGGTCAGGACTTGCACCATGACACTCCAGCTTGGGTGGCAGAATGAGATCCTGTTTCAAAACAAACAAACGCACAGAAGTGTTTTCTTTAAGTACTTTAATGATTTCTTTTAAGAAATTGTTTTTGTTTTTAGAGAGTCTCACTCTGTCACCCAGGCTAGAGGGCAAAGGTGCCGTCATGGGACCATAGGCACGCACCACCATGCCCTGCTAATTTTCTGTATTTTTAGTAGAAATGGGGTTTCACCATGTTGACCAGGCTGGTCTCGAACTCCTGAGTTCAAGCGATCCACCTGCCTCCGTCTCCCAAAGTGCCGGGATTGCAGGTGGGAGCCACCACACCCAGCCAGTCTCTAGTCTCGTCAGCTCCTTGAAAACAGGAATGAGAGGGTAGAATCAGGCAGAAATTGAGAAGGCAGCTCCCACTAGGCACAATCTTTTCCAGGAGTGGGGTCAGGGTGGGGGATCTGGGGGGGTGTCTCTTCATTTCACTTCTCTCAGTCTTAGTTTCTTCACTGCTAAAATGGGCTTAATACAGCACTGTGAGCATGGACTTTTTAATAAATGATATTGGGACACCTTAATAATTATTTAGAAAAAGGAAAAGTTGGGTCCACAGTTATCTACAACACATGGCAGTATACATTTTAAATGGATCCAGAACTTAACTTTTTTGTTTTTTTGAGATGGAGTTTTGCTCTTGTTGCCCAGGCTGGAGTCCAATGGCGTGATCTTGGCTCACCACAGCCTCCACCTCCTGGGTTCAAGCGATTCTCCTGCCTCAGCCTCCCGAGTAGCTGGGATTACAGGCATGAGCCACCATGCCTAGCACATTTTGTATTTTTAGTAGAGATGAGATTTCTCCATGCTGGTCAGGCTGGTCTCAAACTCTGGACCTCAGGTGATCCACCTGCCTCGGCCTCCCAAAGTGCTGGGATTACAGGTGTGAGCCACTGCACCTGGCCAGAACTTAACATTTTTTTTTTTTTTTACAAAAGGAACCACTAAATGATGAAAAACTTATGGAGATGGATGGCGGCGATGTTTGTACAGCAACGTGGATGTACTTAATGCCACCGAACTGTACACTTAAAAATGATTATGTTGGCCTAGTGTGGTGGCCACCATGCCCAGCCTAATCACACCTGTGATCCTAGCACTTTGGGAGGCTGAGGCAGGAGGATTGCTTGAGGCCAGGAGTTCAAGACCAGCCTAGTCAACATAGCAAGACCCTATCTCTCAAAAAGATTTTTTTTTAAGTTAGAAAAAAAAATGGTTCAATTCTATTGTTGAAACTAAAAAAAAAAAAATGGCTAAAATAGTAAATTCTATGTGATGTATATTTTACCACAGTAAAAAATAAACTTTGGGCACAGTGGCTCATGCGTGTAATCCCAAAACTTTGAGAGGACGAGGTGGGAGGATCTCTGAGCCCAGGAGTTCAAGACCAGCCTGGCCAACAGCATGAGACTCCGTCTCTGCAAAAGACACAGAAAATTAGCTGGATGTGGTAGCACCAGCCCATGGTCCCAGCTACTCAGGAGGCTGAGATGGGAAGATCACTTGAGCCTGGGAGGTAGAGGCTGCAGTGAACTGTGATTGTACCACTGTACTCCAGTCTGGGCACAAAACAAACAAACAAATAAATCAAAATTTAAAAAATGCTGGGTGCGGGGGCTCACACCTGTAACCCCAGCACTTTGGGAGGCCGAGGCAGGCGGATCACCTGAGGTCAGGAGTTTGAGACCAGCCTGGCCAACATGGTGAAACCCCGTCTCTACTAAAAATACACAAATTAGCTGGTGTGGTGGCACATGCCTGTAATCCCAGCACTTTGGGAGGCTGAGGTGGGTGGATCATTTGAGGTCAGGAGTTCGAGACCAGCCTGGCCAACATGGCGAAATTCTGTCTGTATTAAAAATACAGAAATTAGCCAGGTATGGTGGTGGGTGCCTGTGATCCTAGCTTCTCGGGAGGCTGAGGCAGGACAATCACTTGGACCCAGGAGGCAAAAGCTGCAGTGAGTCGAGATGGCGCTACAGCACTCCAGCCTAAACGACAGAGTGGGACTCTGTCTCAAAAGTAAATAAATAAATAAAATTAAAAAATCAAAAAGATAATAATAAAAGTGTGTGATTAGTAACAAAAGCTTAGTATGGAAAGAATGCAGTTGAGTTAGAGGAACAACACCATGAGACACGTAGAGTCCCGTGGAGACCCCCACAGCTTCTCAGGAGGCTGCCGCGGCATCAGAGGACCCCAAGTGCAGTATGTGGGCCGGGACAAGGGAAGTACCTTTCCCATTCCCGGGGGATGTCTTTCTGCAAACCTCCTGGGGGTGTGGGACATTGTTGCTACTGCTGCTGTTGAACTGTTTCTTGGCAGCTGTTTCTTCAGTCAGGTTGGAGGCATCACTGTGGCTGGCTGCCCCAGAAGGCCACATGGGCCTCAGCAAAGAGGGGTCTCCAGGCGGTCAGTGCAGGACTGGCATGTGGGGGGTAAGAGATGGCGCAGGAAGCCTCCCCCTTGCTCTACAGCAAGAGGCCACTGGGCTGCTGCCTAAATCCCCAGCCACGTGGTGGCAAGGATGACACTGGAAGACCTCCCTGCACTTGCTCCAGAGTCCCACCTGAGCCGAGAAAACAGGCTTCCCAGAACCTGAAGTGGGCAGATGCGGCGGGTGCCCTGGGGGACCCTCGGTTGCCCAGGCCTGAGACTCTTCCTGCAGTGTTCAGAGGAGGGTGGGGCTTGGGGACCCAGAAGCATAGCAAGGGACTCGCCCTCCCCCTCCAAGGGACTCCAGACGGGTCCCTTCTCCAGCCTGTCCTCCACCTGTGGCAAGAAGCAGAGGCAGCTCCCGCAGGGGCCAGCCCCCACCTGAGGATCCCTCACAGGACTCCTCCGGCCAGTGGTGCTCTGATCCCATCCTGGGCACTCTTGCTGTGCTCCCCGGCAACCACCAGGTGGGGCTTTAGAAGGGGGCTGGGCCCACCCACAGAGGCTGTGGTCAGTAGCCGCTCATCCCCATTTTTTTTTTTTTTTTTTTTTTTGAGACAGAGTCTCGCTCGGTTGCCAGGCACCAGGCTGGAGTGCAGTGGCGGGATCTCGGCTCACTGCAACCTCCACCTCCCGGGTTCAAGCAATACTCCTGCCTCAGCCTCCCGAGTAGCTGGGACTACAGGCGCGCACCACCACGCCCACCTAATTTTTGTATTTTTAGTAGAGATGGGGTTTCGCCATGTTGGCCAGAATGGTCTCGATCTCTTGACCTCGTGATCTGCCCGCCTCGGCCTCCCAAAGTGCTGGGATTACAGGCGTGAGCCACCCCGCCGGGTGCTCATCCCCATTTTTACATTACTGGTTTGCTTGTTTTGTTTTTTGAGACAGGATCTCACCATGTCACCTAGGCTAGAGTGCAGTGGCAAAATCATGGCTCACTGCAGCCTCCACCTTCCAGGTTCAAGCCATCTTCCTGCCTCAGCTTCCTGAGTAACTGGGGCTAGAGGCACATATCACCACACCCAACTAATTTTTGTCATTTTTTGTAGAGATGGAGTCTCATGATGTTGCCTAGGCTGGTCTGGAACTCTTGAGCTCAAGCGATCCTCCTGGTTTGGCCTCCCAAAGTGCTGGGATTACAGGCTTGAGCCACCGTGCCCAGCTGGCCTTAATTTTTTTTTGTAGAGACGGGGAATAGGGAAAGGGAGGTTTCGCTATGTTGCCCAGGCTGGTCTTGAACTCCTTGCCTCCAGCGATCCTTCCGCTGGGCCTCTCAAAGCGCGGGGATTGCAGGTGCGCACCGGGCCAGCGGCCCCCTCTGGCGCGAGAGGAGGGCGTGGCCGGGGGCGTAGTCGCGGGCGGGGCGGCATGACGCGCGCGTCGCGGATCCCGGAAGCAGTGTCAGATGCTGGGGGAGCCGGGCGGGCGGGCGCGGTGGCGACGGGCGGCGGGGGGGGACTTGTTGTTCTTCGCGAAGTCTGAGCCCGAGCGCCAGGCGGCGGCGGCGGCGGCGGCGGCGGCGGCGGCCGAGGGGAGCGCGAGAGTGAGCGCCGGCGCGAGGACAGCGCGTGCCCGCGAGGAGCCGCCGCGCGCCCGCGCCACCCGCGCCAGGTGAGGGGCGGCGGGTCGGCCGGGCAGCCTGGCGGGGGCGCGGGACCGGGCCTCCTGGCCGCTGAGTCACAGCCGTCCGGGGGCGCGGGCCAGAGGTGGCGGGGCCGGGTGCGCAGGGCCCGAGACTCCCATGCGGCCCACAGGGCGGCCGGCGCACCTGCCCAGGTGGGTCCGGCCCCGCACGCCGAGGGGGCTTCCCCGGGCCCGGCGCCGGGACGCGAGGCTCCCTCCCCTGAGCGTGCCTCCCGGGCCATGCTTGCGGTGCCCGGGGCCCTGGGGCGTGGACACCAGACCTGAGGTAACGGAGAGGGGGGGGGGTTCCCGTGGGGCGGGGGCGCGCACCGGACCCGCGCCTTCACACCTGCGGGGGGCGGGGCGGGCGCCACGTGCGGGCGGCGCGGGGAGGGCGCGGGCGCGTGGATTCCCCGCGGCTTCCGCCCCAGCGTGGCTTCCGCGTGCGCCCTGGCCTGCCCCCGCGCTTCCTCCTCGTGACTGGCGGCGCTCCGGCCCAATGGCAGGGCCCACGCGCGCCCGGGGACGGGCTAGGGGTAACCAGGTCTCCCCCAGAGGCGGGGTCCTGAGGACTGGTGTAGCTCTCAGCCGCCCACCTGCGGGGGGATGCGGAAGGACGGCCTTGCGGGAGGCGGGAGGGGGCAGGTGACAGTGGCCCCAAGGCGCGTATCCTTTTGCTCATGTGTGGGGCAGGGGCTCAGGCCTCTTCCAGCTCCCACTGCATGGGTTCTTTTGTGCCTCTGTCAAGTTCAGGAAACTGTGTGTATGTGCCTGTGACTGTGTGTGCGTGTGTGTGTGTGTGTCTGCACAGCCTCTAGATCCTGGGGGTGGGAGGAGGTGCCACTGAGGAACCCATCAAGCCAGGACCCCCGTCTGGCCTTGGCCCTTGACCTGGGTCTGCCTGGGGCACAGCAGTGACCCTGCGCTGTGCTGCGTTCTCATGCTCACGCCCGGTGTGTTCGCGGGGCCTCCTGTGCCCCCTCTTCCCGGTCCTGCGCCCCCTGAGCATGCTGTTGCTTGCTTCTTAACGCGGCTTTTGTAGCCCAGGCAGAAATCAGATCCACTCACCATTCATTCACCAAGTAACCCACAGGCAGCCAGCCTCTCTCTGGCCAGGTGCCTGGCCTCGGGAAGATCTTGAGACTCAAACCCCCCACCCCCTGCCGGACACCGTGGGATAGGGATATCTGTGTGGGATAGGGATATCTGGTTGGGCTCCGGCACAGCCCTTCTCGCCTCTCTTATTCTCCAGGGTGGGCTTCTAGGTCTCTTGACTGGCATTGAGGTTTCAGCGTGTGTTGTAAGGGGATCTCCGAGACAGAGGGGGGGTGCACGGTGCAGCTTCTCCAAGCCCAGCGTCTTCAGGGACATGGAGCGTTAAAAGAGCTGTGGGTGGGGTCTGGAGAGTGTGGGTGGGCCGTACAGGTGACTGGGACACACCTGCACCCTATTTGGGCATTAGCACCATTTATGAGACCATCTCCCCCTCCTTAGGTAACCCAGCAGGAATGTGTGAGTTTGACCTTGGTAGAGGGAGTCTACTTTTAAAACTAGACCTCTCATGATTCCAAAATAAGACATTTATTCAAGCAAAAACACAAACCAGGCTTCTCCTGCCTTTTAGCCTTGAACTCAGCCAGGGCTTTGAGGGGCTGGCTCCCTGCAGTGTTGTTTGGTGCTGGTAAACGGAGGAAGCCAGCGTTTACCGAGGGTCGGGGCTGTCGGGGCACCAGCCTTTCTGTGCACCCAGGAGGCTGCTGTTCGAGCCACTCTGTGTCTACAAGGTGCATGCTTTCACCCACGGGGCTCGCCGATGGCTGCGGCGTTTGTTTACAGTCTCCGGCAAAGCTGTTTACCACCCAGACTGAGAAGAAGTTGTGCCTGTTCCTGTCCCAGCTGTTTCTGAGTCTAAAGGTTTCTGGAGTGGACTTTCTGGGTTTCGGGTCCAGTCCACACGGGAAATGGAAATCTGGCCAGCTGGGAGAATGCTCCGTGTGGCTGCCTCTCCACAGTAAACAGTGACTCACCGCTCCGTCCCCACCCTCCCTGCTCTCCGCGAATGGAAGATGCTTTTCCCTGCTATTTATTTTTGCTTTTTATAAGTCACAGACTCGTCATGTTTCCGCTTTCCTGCAGTTTCAGGAAACTAGGAGTGTCGTCTTAAAATCGGAGTTTAGAGCAGGTACACATGAACCTGAGTGGCCACACGCCCCGCCCTGACCGGCCAGTCTAGATGAGGAAACCCAGGCCGTGACATCTGCTGGCCTGGCCCCAGGACCGGTGGGGTCTGGTCTAGAGCCTGCCTGCTTCTGCACGCTGTGCGTCGGGCGCGTTGGGGATGGTATTGGGGTGGAGGCTGCCCTCTTCCTGCCCTCCCGTGCGGGGCTGGCTCATCTCGTGCAGCGGAGGCTCGTGTAGGGTGTAGGGAAGACATGCTTCCTGCTTGCAAGGAGCTCACCATGCTGTGAGGAGGCCCCCTGTCCCCAGAAGGATCTAGAACCAGGCCTTGGTAGAGGGTGTTTGCCTATGCGAGGAGGACAGTGGAGAGTGTTTCTGGAAGACGGGCTTGAGGGCGGGCAGAACCACGTGCTCAGTGCAGATGGGGGGGGATCAGAAACCTGCCATGGCATTGGGACAGGGGAGTTGGGGTTCAACCCCAAGCCTGTGGGGCGCCATGATCAGGGTGAGGGCATCCCATTTGGCCAAAGCTGTGGTCCAGTCAAGAGAAGTTGGAGGCCTGAGCCAGGGCAGGTGCCATGGGTTCGGGCAGGCAATGGTTGGGGACTGGGATGAAGCCAGGTCGCTGAGTGGATGAGGAAAGGAGAGAGGATTGGGGCCACACCACTCAACGATGCAGTTTGGGGCTGGGGGGGCATCTGGGCTCCCTGGAGTGCCCCTGGTTGTACTTGGAGGCTGGGGGAGCTGGGTAAAGCTCCAGGGCGGTTGGGGGAGAACAGATGCTGATGGGGAGCAGAGGCCGAGGACGGGAGGATGGTGTGGGAGCCAGGGCGGGGACTGGAGCGGGTGTGGTGTGTTCTGCAGTTTGCTCTCTGCTGCTACAGCTGCCTGAGTCACCTCTGGATGTAGCGGGATGACACAGCTTCCTCGGACTGCAAATGCAAGGTGACCAGACGTCCTCCAAGCCGGGCCGAGAGTTGTGGCTTGCTGGAGGGCGGCCAGCCAGGGCCAGGCTTCGGGCTGGTGTGGGCCAGGCTAGGGGTGCCAAGCGGGGTGCCTCCCACATGCTGAGGGGGACCGTGTCCAGAATAGCTGGACCGTGGGGGCCCTCCAAGTCTAGCACCTCATCCTCAGTAGGAGGGGGTGTCTGGCTGGTCTCTGGGACCAGCCAGGACTGCAATTAGTCCGTTGATACCTGTTTCGCAGGTGCCCACCAGCACCACAGTGGCCCCACTCACCCTTGTGGCCCACTGTGGGGGAGTGCCTGCCTTGGGGTCTCTTGCTGAAAGGCTCCTGGTAGGGGCCAGCACCGCCCTGGGTGGCCTATGGTTTTGTGGATTGCACCTGTTGTGGGAGTCATGGGTAAGGGAGGGTGGGAGGGCAGCTGCTGATGTGCCGCTGGGTGAACCGGAGCCTCTCGCACAGAACGCTCATCCTCCGTTCCTGGGCCTCCTCCGGCCCCTCCTCCCTCTCCTGCATCCCACATCCTCCTAGACCCATAGATAGTGGAAGTGGAAGGGCTACTCTGTCTCGGTCAGACTGGCTGGGCGGCCGAGGGGGTGGAGCATGGAGTCTCCGTTGTCATTCACCCCTTGGGAAAGAGCAGGTGACCTGTCCAGAGCCCCTGTGCTGGCCTCAGAGAATGAGCGGTGGCCCCGATGCATCCTGTCATCCGGGAAGAATCAGAGCCCTAAAGTTTTGAAATCCCTATGTCTCCATGGGCATCCTCACCCGAGACTGTTCAGAGGGGTCATCCAGCCGTCAGCTGCCCTACTCACTTTGTTCTCTCTCTCTTTTTTTTTTTAATTAAGAGACAGCGTCTTGCTCTGTCACTAAGGCTGCTGGAGTGCGGTGGTGCAATCACAGCTCACTGCAACCTTGGCTTCCCGGCTCAAGCAATCTTCCCCACCTCAGCCTCCCGAGTAGCTGGGACCATAGGCCATCACATCCGACTATTAAAAAATTTTTTCTTTGTAGAGACAGGACCTCGCTATGTTGCCCAGGCTAGTCTAAAACTACTGGGCTCAAGCATTCGGCCTCCAGAGATGTTGAGATTCCAGGCAAGGACCACCGTGCCCAGTCCCAACTTTATGGAGAAAGTGTTCTCTCCTGGACCCCAAAGGTGGTCCTTCTCAGCTTATGCCAGCACACCAAGGGATGTCAGGGCTGTCAACCCCACGCTGAGTGGGGTCAGACCCATGGGTGACCAGTGAATATTTGCTGGGATTTAAAAAGTTAAAAATGGCCGGCATGGTGGCTCACGCCTGTAACCCCAGCACTTTGGGAGGCTGAGGCAGGAGGATCACTTGAGCCCAGGAGCTTGAGACCAGCCTGGGCAACATGGTGAGACCCTGGCTCTAAAAAAAAAATTCAAAATTCTCTGGGTGTAGTGGTGCCCACCTGTAGTTCCAGCTGCTCGGGAGGCTGAGGCAGGAGGATTGCTTCAGCCCAGGAGGCCTGCAGTGGACCATAATTGCACCACTGCACTCCAGCCTGGGTGACAGAGCGAGACCTTGTCTCTAAAGTGAAAATCAAAAGGTAAAACATGACTCTCCGGTTGCTGAGGTGGCTGCCTGGGCTCACCTGCTCCTGAGAGGGCAGTTCTGGATGGCTGACCCTGGGCTGCGTGCCCTGCCTGCCGGAGGCCTGGGCTCCAGATCCTCATCCTCCACGAGGTTCCTCCGTGGCAGAGCTGCCCTGCCATGCGCTTTATGGAGCCCAGACCCTCGGTCTGGATCCTGGGTCCTGAATGGAAGCGTCCAGGCTCCATCACTTATTCCCAGCTGCAGCCGCAGGAGTTGCCTCTGTCTGAGGCTCCTGGCGGTTCCTTTTCCTTTATTTTTTATTTATTTATTTTTTGAGACAGAGTCTCACCCTGTCATCCAGGCTGGAGTGCAATAGCACGATCTCAGCTCACTGCAACCTCCACCTCCCCGGGTTCAGGCGGTTCTCCTGCCTCAGTCTCCTCAGTAGCTGGGATTACAGGCGCCTGCCACTGTGCCTGGCTAATGTTTGTATTTTTAGTAGAGACAGGGTTTCACCATGGCCAGGCTGGTCTTGAACTTCTGACCTCGTGATCCACCCGCCTTGGCTTCTCAAAGTGCTGAGATTATAGGCGTGAGCCACTGTGCCCAGCCTCCTTTTCTTTTAGAGGAAATGATTTTCCCCGCTGAGCTTTGTTTAGATGTACGTCATGTTGAGGTGTCTGGCTTTGCGTTGAAAGCCCTTCCTCTTCCATCAGAAAACCAGTCACATAAAAGGTGTTCCAGGTTATAGGTGGTGCCAGGGAACTTTGCTGCCAGGGACGGGGGTTGGGGGTGACGGGGGGTGAGCGCTCACCCTTTACCTAGGTCAGTGGTTAGGGCCCCATAGCAGAAACTCAGACCCGCCTCCCCAGGCCCCCGGCTGTGGCGCTGACCACTGCACTTTTCGGGTGACTCTACAGAAACCCAGAGGAGCTCAGGGGCATCAGGGCATGTGTGGCAGTGCTGGCGTTTTGTTAGCTGGTGGGCGTAAGAATGCCAGGGCCTCACTCCTTGGGGGTGCTGGGGAGGAGCTTGACTGTACTGCTGACCAGGTGCTGATGCAGTAGCCCCTGCCTTGGGCCCTGGGTAGCGGGAAGCCGGTGTCGTGGGTGTCTTTGGGACCCCAGGCCTGCTCTCCCCCCTGGCATGATACCCTAAGGCTGCATCTCTGGCCCTGGGGAGGGAGCCCTTTCTACGTGTGCTCTGGCAGTCCTTGAGACTGTGTGAGGTCGAAGGGTTCACAAAACCCCTTTTTAGGGCAGTCATCATTTTTAGATGAGTTGCTTTACAAACTTTTTTGTGCACGCAAAACTCTTCTCTGAATCTCCTCCCAAAAGCAAGCTGTCGATTTTCTTGTCTCTGATGTTTAAGGCGACTTTAGGTTAATGCTACTTGGATTTATCTTGTTCGTGGTGGGGAGAGGTAGGCGCCAGCAACATCCCATCCGTGCAGGGTTCCTGAGAGAACCTTTGACACTTGGCTAGCCCGTCCCTTCTGTGTCGCCTCTTGGGGGTTGGCTACAGAGGCTCGTGGCTGGTCCAGGCTTCCTCGCCAGAGCAGAGTCTTGACCGGCCCAAGGAAGTCGGGGGCGAGCTTGTGAGCACAGCATCGGGGCTGCCCGGGACCCCTGCCTCCCCCAGGTCTCTAGCTCCTCGGAGGGGCCCAGTGTAAATGTGCCCTAAAGCACCGGGGGACATGAGGGGAGCGAAGGTGTGCTCCAGCAGCCTTGGCGACCTTGACCTTGTAGAATTTGTCAACTGCCCCTCCTGGGGTTGCCACCGGCTCCCGTGCGCCTCCCTGACATCACAGGCATCTCGGGAAGCCTCTCCTTAGTGGAAGGATCTCCACGCTGAACTCTGCCCCCTGGTACCCGGCCGAGCCCTGCACGTCACTGGGTCTGGCCAGACGGCCCTGTGCCCGGGACCTTCCTTTTCCGCCCAGCTCTGCTGCCATGGTGGGCAGGGGGCCTGGGGGCCTGGGAGCGGGTCCTTGCTGGGTGGGAGGCCGGGGTGTGTGGGAATGCGAGAGGCTCTGTAAACATCTGGTGACTCACCACATAGCTATGTCGTGGCCGGCCTGTGCACTGACGTGCTCGCAGCAGAGCTGGAAGCGGTGCCCGCGGCCCCTCCCTCTGACATGGAAAAGTTTCTCATGGTGCTCCCAGCCGCCGGCATCTGCAGGTCCCCCCGGTGGCCGAGGCAGCCGGACCCTGGCTTCTCCACTGTCACACTTGCCCCAGGGCAGGTGCGGAGGAGTCTGGAGCCCACCTCGCCTTCTCCAGGACCGGCTGGTGTCGTCCTGTGCCGTCTACGTCAGCGCCCTGAGAGCAGCTGGCCTTGGCAAGGGCAGTGGGCTCCGCAGCCTGGTGTGGGACTGTCTCGCCTGTGCGGTCCTGTGGTTGTGGGGGTGGGTGGGCTGCAGGGGTGGAACCCCAATTGGAGGCAGGGGTGGAACCCCAATTGGAGGCAGGGCTGGAAGGTGGAGGGATTTGAGCCCGAGGGCTCCCCTGGCCCAGGGTGGGAGGTGTCTTGGTCTGGCAGGGAGGGCAGGATGGGGTCACCCCCCTGACAGTGCCCATGTCCAGTGGAGGTGTTGTCCAAGGACACCGCCCACTGTCATGTGCCACTCTGATGTTCCTTCTGCAGGAGCCCATGTCTGGTATTTGGGGTGTGGGAGTGGGTGCTGTGAACCCCTGTCCTGCAAGCAGCCCCGCGCCCTCTGCCCACCTGTCTCGGCTGCGGGATATGAATGAGTTTGTTTACTGCCTGCCAGCCTTGTGATGTCTGTGCAGCCTGACCTGAAGTCAGGATCGTTTTTTGGGCTTCTCGGTTTCCATGACGACCATGGGGGCTGGCTCGGTCCCAAGGTCGCCATGGCAACTATCAGAGGGATCATGCCGGGGGATGTCTTGGCTGGGTTTTTCATGAATGATTAGAATGTGTGACACAATGCAGACGTGAGGACGGCGGGGGTGGCGGCAGGGACGGCTCCCGCCAGACAGTCTAACGCTCGGCAAGGCGGCGGCTCCCCCACCTCCCTGGTCTCTGGCTGCAGCGCCCGACCTGCTGCCCCTCGGAGCCCCACACCCCCTCGGGCTGCAGGGTCCTTGCTCGGGGGCAGCTTAGGTGGAGGTGGTGATGTCACAGCCGCAGCGGCTGGGGCCGTGGTAGGTGACCCGTGGCCTGCGGGGAGGGTGGGGCGGGAAGGCGGCTGGGGCCTTACCCAGGCCCACCTTGGGGGAAGCTGGCGATGGCAGGGGCTCCCCAGAGGCCCCCTCTCAGGGATCCAGGCTGCGTCCGGAGCACTGGAGTCTTTGCCAGGGTAGGGTCACTGTCCAGCGGGGCCTTGGGGCCAGCACAGCCGTCTTGGGGGGAGGGAGGTTTTGCCAGTGGTCACTTTGGTCTTGGGGATGGAGCACCTTGTGTTGCGCAGGTGTAGACGTCTTGTCTGACCTCAGGGAGAGTCAGAGCAGGAAGCAGCCACTGCTGGTGCCTGCTGGTCACCCCACAGCACCGGCGGCCATAGCCCAGGCCCACAGGGCAGCAGGGGGCTGCATGTGGCTATTAGGCCCTGGGGGTGGGGGGGGGCCCAGCCGCTCTGTGGACTGTGCTAGAGCGTGGGGTGTGGCCAGGCCATCTCTGCTGGGCAGAGACAGAAGCTGGGCCAGGATGCCCTGGGGGAGCCCCTCAGGACGGGCCGGGATGGTGCCCCGTCTTGTTTTCAGGGTGCTGTGATCATCCATCCCAGGCTGAGGAGGTCCCTGCATGGGAGGCGGCCGCCCGGTCCTGCACCTCTGGCCCTGACCTGCGCTGGCTTCTCTGCTTGCCCGGTGTTTTCCAGCTACGAGTTCCAGAGAGCTCTGTCCTGGTGACTGTGCCCAGGTTATGACGACTAATCCCAAACCGAACAAGGCATTAAAGGTAAGGCTGGCTCCAGGCAGGCCCCATTTCAAGCACAGGCATGGACAAGGCCCCCCGGCTTCCCAGGGCTGCCCTGAGCCTGTGATGGAGGCCTCCCTGTCGCCAGGAAGAGGTGGGGTGCTGTGTCCGGGGGATGTTCACAGGAGAGGTGGGGTCAGGATCGGGGACTGTGGCCCCAGGAGATGACTCTCAGGCTGTGAGCTTGGTAGGGTCTGATGCCCCCCCCGACAGGGCCGTGTGTCCGCTGGGCACTACTGCATGAGCTCATCCCCCTGCTCCAGGTATGAGCAGTGTGGCCTCATCCTCCCACCCAGGTGTTGGCAGCATGGCCTCTGGTGAATGGGATGCTCCAGCTCCCAGGGCCTGAGCCCATCAGTGCCCAGCGCTTCCCGCCTCTGTAACGGCCCATGCCTATGAACCGGCTCAGTCCCAGCAGCAGAACCTATGTGCCTGGGTCCTCATGGGCTCTGAGGCTGTCAGTAACCAGGAGTGACCAAGGTCGCTGCTGGCTTTTCCCATTCAGAAAGGGTCCTGTGGGGCCACAGCCATCATGTGGGCTGCCTGCATGCACGGCGTCTTGTGGTCCGAAGGCCAGCCCCGAGAGCGCGCGGGCATGCAGGGGTACCGCTGGGTCCCTACCACGCCGGTGCTCGTCCCAGGTGGGCATCCCGCGTTCTCCTGCCACTGACCCTGTGCTGTGGCCCCCCCAGGTCAAGAAGGAGGCGGGCGAGACGCCCCGGTGCTCAGCGATGATGAGCTGGTGTCCATGTCAGTGCGGGAGCTGAACCAGCACCTGCGGGGCCTCACCAAGGAAGAGGTGACCCGCCTGAAGCAGCGGCGGCGCACGCTCAAGAACCGTGGCTACGCGGCCAGCTGCCGCATCAAGCGGGTGACGCAGAAGGAGGAGCTGGAGCGGCAGCGCGTGGAGCTGCAGCAGGAGGTGGAGAAGCTGGCGCGCGAGAACAGCAGCATGCGGCTGGAGCTGGACGCGCTGCGCTCCAAGTACGAGGCACTGCAGACCTTCGCACGCACCGTGGCCCGCGGGCCCGTGGCGCCCTCCAAGGTGGCCACCACCAGCGTCATCACCATCGTCAAGTCCGCCGAGCTCTCTTCCACCTCCGTACCCTTCTCGGCCGCCTCATAGTGCCTGCCAGAGGTGGGGGCGGCGGCCAGGCGAGCAGGGTCGCGCCCCTCAAGCCTGTCACTGGGACGCACTTTCAACATCCAAGTCCAGGCTCAGGCCCCTCAGGTGCAGGCAGCTAAAGCCGGGATGAAACTATGGTGCAGGGCGAGGAGTGGGCTCCCGTGAGCCCACCGGTCCACATGCACGCACACGCACACACTCACGCCCGCCCCCGGCTCCTTGCAGGATGTGTTCGTGTGTGGGAATTGGTGTCTTGTGCCCGTGGGAGTCGGGTTGGATCGACAGAAAGGCCTTCGGGAAGTTCCACTGTCCCCTGCAGGGGCTGCCAGGAGACACGGCCCCGGGAGTCAGGCCCCTGTGGCTGGGTCAGCATGTGGCTCGTCTTCCACTCCTGCTGTGAGCAGCTATCAACACCTGTCCTTCTGCGGCCCTCCAGCTGGTGCGGGGGCCCCTCGCTGCCCTGACCAACTCCACAGCCCCTGCAGAAGGGTGTGGATGGTGCGTCCATCCTTCCAGCTGTCCTGTTGGAATGGCTGTGACCTGCTTCTGCCTTAGCAGGGGCCTGCAGGAGTGGACACGGTGTGGGAGGCCGCCTGTGTGGGATGGCATGTCTGTGTGTGCACATGGGTGTGTGCAGGCAGGCCTGGCATCATGGCACTGGGGCTGAGGGGGGGCAGCTTGCTGGTGTTCAGCAAGGGAGGGCCTGTGGGCACGCGTGGCAGAGAATGGCTCATATGTTGTGAGGTCTCCTCTGTGCTCTGGTGATCGGAGTTCGCATAGCGCAGAAGCCCCCTGCCCACGGGAGCCGGCCACCCAGACGAGGACCCCACAGGCTGTCAGATCTCGGTGGAGACAGGCAGGAGCATCCCATCAGGTGACAGTGAGCAGGACTTAGGCTCTGTGTCCTGGAGTTGCTTCTTACCAGCTGTGGTCAGTGCAGGGAGAATGAGGTCTTTTGGGGGCCTGGGGAGGGGGTGCAGCCTGGGGGTTGTTGGTGGACGTGGACGTGGAGGTGGGAGGGAGGACGTCGCATGGAGTGGTGGAGGAGGCGGGAGCTGTGTGCGAGAGTGGGTGGAGAGCCTTCAGGGGCAGGACCAGGACGCGGCTGGGTTGTAGAGGAGCTTGGGAGTGAGCCTGGCACTCCAGAGGGCACGGCAGGCAGGGAGGTGGCAGGCACCAGGCCAGGAGAGCCTCATGGACGTGGTTCCCCCGTGCAGACCCCCAGGAGCACAGCCACAGGCTGCAGGCCCTCAGCACTCAGTCCTCATCTGGACCCTTTTCCTGCTCCTCCTTCCCAGAGCACCAAGGCACCAGCGGGGTTGGCACTCCACCTTGGGCTTGCTTTCTTGGAGAGCCACTTGAGGGTCCCTCCTGTGACTGGGGCCTCCACAGCGGGAGCCGGGGGGTCACAGAGCCCCTGCCTGGGGAAGCTGGTGGATGTGAGCCGCCCATCTGGGGCTGCCACTTAGGACATGCAAGGCAGTGCCTGGGGCCCTGGCTCCCTCTCAGTGGCCCCTGCCCACCCGGTAACACCCCCCCACTGGCTGCAGAGCCCCGGCCGGTGCCAGCCACGCTGGGAGGCCGCAGGACAGGCAGCCCCAGGGCTGCGACTTGATTCTTCATCTACTGTTAGAAGTGAGCGGGAATCTGCAGGCCCGCCAGGGCCACCGGGTCCCGACAGAGCAAAGGGCTGCATGTTCCCAAACAGCTGTTGCCCCCGTGGCCGTGGTAGGTAATCCATATTGGATGTCATAAGGACCAGGGGGGTATTTAAAGAGAAACAGAAATATATAGAGATATAAAATTATATTCACAGTTTATCTACAGATTTTCGTAACAATCTTTGTTTTCCAGTTTGATACTGTAAATCTATCAGCAGAGCTGCGGGCGTGGGCATGGTGGGAGTTGGGAGCCCTGGGCCGCCCGCTGTCCCCCTCCGTCTCCCCCAGGGACCGCACCAGGCCACTGGGCCCCCGCAGGACAGGCCACAGCGGGTGGCCGGTTCTGTCCCTTCTTGAGGTTCTTGGGATCCACATCTTGTGGGCCGTGGGCGTCTACCTGCCCTTGGTCTGCGGTGCTTTGCCAGAGATGGGACTCCGCGCCCCCGGCCCCCAGGGTGGACGGAGCCCGTCACCGTCCAGGGCCGGGCCAGGGAAGGATGGCGCGTTCTGCTTTCCCTTCCAGATTGTTGAAATTTCATTGTCATGATTTAATATATGGATTTTTTTATTTAAAAGACGAGGGCCTCTTTGTCGAGTGGGTTTGTTTTCTGTATCTGTGCCTCCGGCTTCCAGGTCTTCGCGTTTCCCAGGAGTGGGGACCCCTGCTCCCGCCTCCACACCGCCTCACCCTGGCCTCTGTGCTACTGGGCAGTTCCCATTTCAATATTTATTTTTGTGTTGCTTTTTATCATGATATAAATTATTGAGAACAGATCACATGTGGGCCCGTGTCTGGCCGCCGCCCTGCCCCGTCCCTGCGGCCACCACCTAATTTATTGCTGTGCGTCTGCTGCTGTGACCGCTTTTGTACCTTTGCAATAAAGAATTTTCTGGTTTCAGACCCTTGCGTTGTGTAGTTGGTGCTTTCAGCTGGGGCTTTCTTGGGCCAAGAACCACTTCCCCATCCCAGGGGACCCCGCCTGTCCCTCACCAGGGAGGGTCAGGGTCAGGATCTGGGCACCATGTGTAAGTGGGTTTCCTAGACTGCCAGCCCCTGACTGTGATGCTGGGACAGCCACAGGGGAGGTGCCGGTCAGGTGGCCACCTCCTGGGCTTGGTCTCTGAGGGTCAAGCTGCAGTCCTCAGCGTCTCTGTCTGCCCCACCCAGAGCCTCCCCGTCCAGGCAGCCTCTGTTCCAGTAGAAGGAGCAGAAAGCAGTGCAGTGGTCAGCGTCCCCTTCCCCCCGGAGACCCCTCATCCAGCTTTGCTGGACTCAGTGGAGCCTGCAGGAAGTTGTGAGCAGGACAGGGTCTGTCAGGGAGCAGAGAGTAAAGCCCCCTGCACAGCAGCCAGAAGCCCATGGACTCCTCGGAAAAGCCAAGGGCCTGCCCAGATGCCGTCCCCGCCCTGCCTGGCCTTCCGGGGGAGAGCAGCCCCTGCCCACCTGTCCCCATTTTTGGGGCTGAGCCGACTGGGGTCTGAACGCCCTCCAGTGCTGGAACACACTGGGTGAAATCCCAACTCAATTTTTTTTGAGACAGGATCTTGCTCTGTCGCCCAGGCTGGAGTGCAGTGGGATGACCACGGCTCACTGCAGCCTCAACCTCCCCGGGCTCAAGCAGTCCTCCCATCTCACCCTCCTAAGTAGCTGGGACCACTGGCATGCACCGCCATGCCCAGCTACTTTTTCTATTTTTTTGTAGAGATGATGTTTTACCATGTTGCCCAGGCTGGTCTCAGACTCCTAGGCTCAAGCAGTCCACCAGCGTTTGCCTCCTCAAGTGCTGAAATTCCAGGCGTGAGCCACTGCGCCCCGTCAAAATCCCAGCTCTCGGCACCCATGTGGCCTGGGGCCAGTGAGTTGGGCGTGGAGGTGAGTGCAGTAGCCAGTGCATGGTGCAGTGAGGGTGGAATCTGCTGGGGCTACAGCAGCCTGAGCTTGTCACTAGCAATGGCAGGGACAGCACTTTCCCCAGCTAAATCTGACCTCCCTGTGGCCCACCCTGCGGCTCTGGGCCCAGCCTGCTCCTCCTCGGGGAGGACAGATGGGGAAGCTGTGAAAGGAGACACCACCCTGCACAGCCACGCAGCCTGCACCCAGGCCAGGCCGGGGCCCCCAGGGCTTCCAGCCTTTCTTGTGGATCGCTGAGGATTCTCAGCTGGACCATCTCCAGATAAGGACACTGAGGCTAGGAGGGGGCTAGAGAGCTTGGCGGGAGCACCCAGCCAAGACACGCGGCTCCTGCGTGCCTCGAGGCCTGCTCCTCTGTTGGAGCCTGTCACTGGGGAACCCCTTTTTCAGCAGTGATGATGACACTGGAACCACGCTGTTCTCTGCCCCCCCCCCCCCCACCTCCCATGTGCCCATGCTCCCTCCCGAGGTGGGCGAGCCCGGCCTGGACCGCTTCACGCTTCCTTCGTCCACACAGAGTGGGTTTAGCCCTGAGGGCTTTCCTTCAAGCTGTGTTGGAAAGCAGCAGAAGCCGCCTCGCCTGCAGGGGGAGAGGCATCTGTGAGGGGCAGGAGGCAGGCTGGAGAGACAGCCTCTGCGGAGCTGGCTCACTGGCGTCCAAGTCGCTGCTCTGTGACCTTAGGCAACTTTCTACACCTCTCTGAGCTCGGTCACCATCCTGGCTGGTGTGAGCGCTGAGTGTGTCAGTTTCCTGGCACAGTCTTCTGAGGTGCTGCTGGCATAGGAGCCCGGTCCCTGGCCCTCAGCCTCTGCCGCCTGGAGCCCATGCGGTATCTGGATCTCCAGAAGGGGAGCCCTCAGCCACGCACCCTCCAAACATGAGATTTGGGCAACTCAAGCCTTAAAGGGGCGGCCTTCCCCAGGGCAAGGGCAGAGCAGGCCCAGAGTTCAGCCAGTGTCCCCAGCCTCCAGAAACTGCTCCTTGGCAGCAGTTACCTGGGGGAGCACCATGCTCCCACCTGCTGATGGGGTGAGACACGGTGGCCACCTGGTGGGCCTCCCGCTGCAGACGTCCAGTAAGGTGGGTGGGGTCTTCTAGCCAGGGAGGAGCTCGGCCTCTCTTACCAGGCAGCCCAGCTGGGCCCTGCAGACCCACTGGCCTTGAGTCCCCATGTTCCCAGCCCAGAAAGCAGGAGTCTGGGAGCGGATCCTCTCTAGCCCAGGCACCACTGGTCTGTTGCCACCCTGCGGAGTCCCTCAGAGACCCGACACACATTTCCCGCTGTTCCTGGTGGCCATGGGTGGGGGCAGTGTGGGTGGGAGCTGCGGTTCCTGGGTGGTGCCCACTGAGCCTTCCTGTCTGCTCTGCCTGCCGGGCCCTGACTCTCCACGCCCATTGCCTGAGCACCCCCTCCCAGGCTCTGTCCACTTCTGCTGCCCCTGCCCCAGCCCCCACCCAACCTGTGCTTCGGGCCCCAGACACATAGATTTGACTGCCACCTGCAGGCTGGGTCATTGCCCTCTCCCCTTACTGGCCCTGGGCCTGGGGGGGGTGCCCCTACAGTGACACCCCTCACCCTGGTCCAGCCGCGTGTCCTCCCAGAAGCCCCTTCGGTCCTGGGTGGCAGTTGTTCTCGCCGCCGGGATTTCTAAGGCCACTTGGGTGCTTCCAGCTTCCTGAGGGCAGGGCATGTGTCTGAGGCTTGGCTCCTCAAACCCAGGGCCGTGCCTGGCACGTGGAGGAAAAGAGAAGGGGAGGAGGCAGGCGCCCAGGCAGGAGCCCCCACTGTGCCCCAGATGCTCAGGGCTCTGCCCTCGTGGCCTCTACCCCTGCTGCAGATGGGGCTGGCATGAGGCCCATTCTGGAGGAAGCAGAAGCTCCCAGGAGAAAGGCGGCAGCTGTGATCTCACAGCCTGACCTCTGCCCTGCACTACCCTAGGCAACGAGGCTATCCACCCCAGATGGGTGGGACCCCCTTTCCCGTGTGCAGACTGAGCAGTCAGCCTCCTGTGACCCCCAGTGCCACCTGCTCCCAAGGCTACAGGCCCTGCAGGAACAGAAGCCAAGACTCAGTAGAAAAATCCAAGGTGTTTAAATATAAATAAGAGCAATTCTCGCAGCCCTGTGGCACTGGCCAGCCTCACAGGCACCGGCAGTTCTGTGAACCATCCCAGGCACACCTGGTGGGTGCCTGGTCAGGGCTCCCCGTGGCTGGCATGTGGAGTCACGTGGGCCCTTCTCCATGTGCCCACAACGGCCGCAGCAGGCTCTGAAGAGGCACAGCCCCAGCCAGCCTGTGTGGACCCTGCCAGCCTGCAGCACCCGGAGCTGCTGTGTCAGGGCTGGGCTGCCCAATGCCCTGGCACCCCTTCCTGCAGCCACCCAGCCTGGGATCTGTCCATTGTCTGTCTCCTGAGTCAGAGCGTCTGACCCACTCACAGTTCCCGTGAGGCCCGTGCAGCCGAGGCCCTGCAGCCACACTTGCTGCCCGCCCCACCTGCTGATGGCAGGTGATCCCAGGGTGTCCCCAGGCTCTTCTGATTGGCTCAGGTGCCCTCTCCTGGGGCGGCCGGCCCACCTGGGTGCCTGGCAGGGCCATTAAGTGCCCTGAACCCTGGGCTGGAGGGAGGATGGGAAGTGGGCTCCGAGGGCCTCACAGGAGGGCTCTCAGGAGAGGCCCCACCTTTGGCAGGAAAGTTGGTGGGTTGGGAGGCCCTGTTCTTCCCAGAGGCCTGGGCAACCTGGGTCCCTAGCTAGGCGCCGGCAGGCCAGGCCCCCCTACAGGTCCTCTGAGGGGGATCAGCATCCGCTTCTCCAGGCTCCGGCTCTTCCTGCCCCCCACCAGAGCCGCCACCAGGGTGGGTGCCAGGTTGGGGCACCTCGTGCATGGCCTGCTGTGTGTAGTGCTGGTAGGTGGGGGGAGAAGTTGTGGATGGCATCCTGCACGATGTCCTGGGGGCTCACTGTCTCCCTGAGGCCACTGGAGATGCTCTGCATGGGTGCCGGGGGGAGCTGGGGGAAGGCAGCGTGTGAATCCCACCATCCCCCCTGCACTTCAGCCCCCAGACATGCCCCTCAGCCCTGCCCCTATGGCCCCAGACCCCTGGACCCAGCCCAGCTTCCTCCACCCAGCACCAGGCCTGTCCCTGGCCAGATCCCTGGACCCCAGCCCAGCTTCCTCCACCCAGCACCGGGACTATCCCTGGCCAGACCCCTACCAAGGACCACATCCCCCTGAAGTTTGGAGGGGCTCTGAGCAGCAGGGTACACCTTTGGCTGGCCTTGGGTGGGCACCCTGGCCACTCCACAAAGACCGATGAGAATCCAGGCAGGCAGGCCACAGGCTGTCCCCGCCCTCATGGGGGGCATGCCTGGCAGTGGATGCCCATCCCCTATCACCACTGGGGTCTGGGACTACCTGGGCCCCATACAGCCCAGGTGCCTGTCTGGAGCTGGATGCTCACTGGCTGTCTCCCTGCCCAGTGAGCTGGCATTCCTGGACCTCGAGAGTGGCATGGACACAGACCCGGTGCCCCGGCTGGAAGGCAGGGCTGTGCGTTCTGGGTGCCCCGGCTGGAAGGCAGGATGTACCTGGCGCGTTGTCCTTCTCTGCGTACACCTCGCAGGGGGAAGGCGTAGCGCAGGGCCACAGAGGCGAACAGCATCTCCATGCAGATGATGAAGTTTTGGTAGCCGGCGGCCAACGTGCCAGCCCCCAGCCTGTTCCCCACCGACGGTCTCCACCTCCGGGATGACCCCACATCGCTCCAGGATGGCCAGCAGCAGCCCTGCGGATGCCACAGCCACTCAGCCCCAGCCCCCGATGGGGTCTACAGGGGAAGAAGAGGCCCCAGACCCCGAAGCGGCTCCTCTGACAGGCACTGTGATCCTGTCCCTGTGGTTTCGTCCCACCCAGGGGAGACTGAGGTTCAGGGGGGCAGGGCACCTCCAAAGTCAGGGATCTCAGCACAGCAGATGCTCAGGAGCTCTCCTGGGCCTGCCCTGCTGCTCCAGCCCCAAAGCAGACCTCCCACTTCCCCCTGTGCCCACAGGCTTTACTCTGGCTTCCAGCTGTTCTGTGCCACAGCTGGGGAAACTGAAGCGCATGGGGCCTGGGGGAAGGGGGCATGAGATGAACCCCTGATGGGGGTGTGAGGTGAACCCGGGATGGGGGTGTGAACCTGGGATGGGGTGTGAACCCGGGATGGGGGTGTGAACCTGGGATGGGGTGTAAACCCGGGATGGGAATGTGAGGTGAACCCAGGATGAGAGTATGAGGTGAACCCAGGATGGGGGTGTGAACTCAGGATTGGGGTGTGAAGTGAACCTGGGATGGGGGTGTGAACCCAGGATGGGGCTGTGAACCCAGGATGAGGGTGTGAACCCAGGATGGGGGTATGAGGTGAACCCAGGATGGGGGTGTGAACCTGGGATGAGGGTATGAGGTGAACCCGGGATGGGGGTGTGAACCCGGGATGGGCATGTAGGTGAACCCGGGATGAGGGTGTGAAGTGAACCTGGGATTGGGGTGTGAACCTGGGATGGGGGTGTGAAGTGAACCCTGGATGGGGGTGTGAACCTGGGATGGGGGTGTGAGGTGAACCCTGGATGGGGATGTGAGGTGAACCCGGGATCGGGGTGTGAACCCAGGATTGGGGTGTGAACCTGGGATGGGGGTATGAGGTGAACCTGGGCTGTGTGGACTATAGCCCTGGCATACCCCCCACCCCAGTCGCCCCACACACCCTGCCAGAATGACAGGAAGATGACGGCTTTGATGGTGAGGAACTTGAGGACGGGCTCAAAGGGCCGCAGGAGCTCCCTGGTGGTGAAGTAGAAGAGAAACAGGGCGTAGAGGGCGAGGCTGACGGAGGCGTTGTAGATGAGGGTCACATAGAGGTAGCCGCTGTGGACACTGGGCCAGACAGGAGCTGTGGTCAGGGTGGCCCCACGCCCTCACCACCCTCCCCACCCCAGAGCTGCTGCTGCCACACCCTCGACCTGACCCCCACCCAGAAGCATGGGCCCTGCAGAGAACCTGGCCCAATCTGATCCTCTCTCCAGGGCCTGCAGGAGAGTGTGGGGGAGCTGGGGGGTGGCTGCAGGGCTCTGCAGGGCAGGGCAGGGCCACACAGCTGTTCTCCCTTCCAGCCCTGCCCCCTCCTCATCCCAGGATCCCGTCCTCTGCTCAGGCATCATCCAAGCTGCCTCTGTCAAAACACTGCCTCCCAATCCAGTCCACCTGGCCACTGCCTGAAGGTCCTCTGTGTGGTGGACACACAGGCATCATGCCTGTGTGTGCACCTATGTGTGTGTGTGCATGTATGCCGTGTGTGCACGTGCACGAGTGGGGTGCATTGTGTGCACATTGTATGCATGTGTGAATGTGCATGTGTGCACGCAGGTGTGAACATATGTGTGTAATTGTGCTGTGTGCATGTGTGCATGTGTGTGCATGTATGAACATACACATGTGATGCCTGTGCACATGTAAATGTGTGTGTGTGCACGTGTGTGGTGTTGGTGAGCGTGTGTGTGGACCTTGGCAGGGGTCCTTCCTGTGCCGGGTGGCTGCCTGTCTGCTCGGCCAATAGGTCAGGGTGGACCTTGGCACCCTTGGCCCAGATGCCCCAAATGTCAAGGGAGCCCATGGTGGGGTGGGGGCTGGGGCCATCACTGGCTGCCATGAAGCCCTGGGGTCCTCTTTACAGACACTGGCACAGGGGCCAGCTTCAACCTGGTGTGTCCTGCGAGGGGGAGGTCCAGCCCCCTGGCCTTGGCAGTGCTGAGGTCCTTGTGGAGAGGAAGTGGGTGCCCGTCCTGGGGGACCCAAAGCCTAGCTGGACGCCGAGCCCACCTTGTGGGGCCCCACTCCCAGGCCCCAGGGGACCCCACCCAGTGACCTTCTCTTGCCAGGCACCCCCAAAGCTCCTGCCTTACTTGAAGTCCCCCGTCGTGGTATTTGCCGAATGCCTGGAGGATGATGGTGGTGATGGCCATGACGGGCTTCACCAGGCAGAACTGCAGAGTGGCCTAGGGGTGAGGGCACCCGGTGGGCATGGGGTGGGGGTCCCCCCGGGGCCCAGGAATGGGGGATGGGGCAGACAGCAGTGAGCAGCCCCTCGACACTGGGTGGGGTGGCGCTGGGCTGGCCAAGCCCAGATGAGCTTGGATGGGAGGAGCGGGGGACAGGGCCAGGTGTGTGTGGGGGGGCAGGGCTGCGTGGGAGGGGGCAGGGCCAGTTGGAAGGAGGGCGGGCAGGGCTGGGTGGGCCCCCTCACCTGCTTGCAGAAGCGCAGGAACCCGATGGAGTAGGTCATGCCCCGGAGGCAGCAGGTGCCATAGAAGCAGCTCGACCTGAGGGGGGATGTCCCTGAGCTGGCGTGGAAGAAGGGCCCCAGCGCTGCCCCGGGCTCCCTGTCCCGGTGTGTGGGGTGTGGGGGTCTGGGTGAGGGGCTTACTTGATGGGCTTTCCACGGATCTCGGCCATGATGGCACTCTCGCCCCCCCAGGTACTGGAAACACAGGCTCAGGAAGCTGTAAATGACAAAGGCTGCAGGGAGCCCAGAGGGGGACGGGACGTGAGCCCTGAGCTGCACTGGGACCCCATGGCACCCATCTCACCAGGACACGAGGAGGCTCAGGAGGGGCTGGGCCTGGCAGGACACACAGCCAGAGGCTCCCTGAAGGGCCCCATCTCCAGCAGGGCGCCCGAGAGGGTCAGGGGTGCTCTGTCAGGGCCCCTCCAGGCCAGGGCAGGTCCACCGAGCCCCTCTCCCGGAGGCTGTGGGGTTGTATGTTCCAGGCCTGCCAGTGCTGCTAACCCCGACCATTGTGGCAGCCCCTCTGACAGGGACCAGGAGAGTGGGGTGCTCCTGGGGCTGGCCCTGGGGAGTCTCTCCCCTCCGCTCCCCCACGACCTGACACAGCCCAGGGCTCACCCTCATAGCAGTCCCGCACAGAGTCAAAGTAGACGTAGTACTGGTGGTCTCCCAGGAGGAGGAGGCTGAGCCAGGAGTCGAAGGCATAGATGGGCACGATGAGGAGCAGGCGGATGACATAGCGCTGCTCCTGTGGCACGGTGTAGGAGCGCAGGTGCAGGTAGATCTGGGCACAGCGGGGGGAGGGTCTGGGTGAGAGCCAGGCCCACCCGGCATCCCTGCACCAGCCCAGGAAGGAGGTGTGGATGGCTGCACGAGGGTTTGGGGTGACAGACGGGTCCACCTGGTAACCCCACACCAGCCCAGGTGAGCCAGGAAGGAGGTGGGGATGGGTGGGCATAGGCCACCAGGCACCTTCTATGTTCCTGCATTTTCTAGTTTTCTACAATGGGCATGGTTTTTACTATTAGAGAAAATTTTTTTTCCCTCTTGTAATCACATACATATTTTTGTATGTATTTACTATAGAAGTACATGTAAGTATCAGTGTATAAGTATATATTAAATACATATTTCTGGTTACAACTAAAAATAATACACAATTGAAAAATTTACTTTTTATGGTTGGGCACAGTGCTTCACACCTGTAATCCCAGCACTTTAGGAGGCTGAGGCGGGTGGATCATTTGAGGTCAGGAGTTCAAGACCAGCGTGGCCAACACGGTGAAGCACCGTCTCTACTAAAAATACAAAACTTACCTGGGCGTGGCAGCGCATGCCTGTAATCCCAGCTACTCGAGAGGCTGAGGTGGGAGAATCACTTGAACCCGGGAGGTGGAGGTTGCAGTGAGCCAAGATTGTTCCACTGCGCTCCAGCGTGGTGACAGAGCGAGACTCTGTCTCAAAAAACAAAACAAAATAAAAACAAAACAAACAAAAAACCAGGTTTCTCAAAAATCTTTTTTTTTTTATTACTGTTTTGAGACAGGGTCTCACTCTGTTGCCCAGACTGGAGTGCAGTGGCGCAGTCTTGGTTCACCACAGCCTCCGCCTCCAGCATTCAAGCGATTCTCCCGCCTCAGCCTCTCAAGTAGCTGGGATTACAGGGATTCGTCCCATGCACAGCTAAATTTTGTATTTTTAGTTGAGACAGGGTTTCACCAAGTTGGTCAGGCTGGTCTTGAACTCCTGAACTCATGATCTGCCCACCTTGGCCTCGCAAAGTGCTGGGATTACAGGCGTGAACCACCTCGCCCAGCTAAAATTTATTTTTTAAATTGGCAAATCAAATTGTATGCACTTAGAGTGTGCAGTGTGATCTCTGATATGTGTGTTCCTGAAAAAGGGCTGAGTCAAACCCAGTAACATCTCCATTATCTCCCATACTTAGCATTTCTTTGCAGGGAGGACATGGAAAATGTCCTCTCTTGGCAATTTTCAAGCATAGAATACGTTGTTGTTTATAATAGTCACTGTGTTGTACAATAGATCCTTTTTTTTCTGAATAACCTCCTTGGTCATGAGCGAGGGTCCTGTTTGTTCCTAGGCTGGCCACAGGAACGCTCACTCATTGCTTCTTTCAGCAGGAGTTTCCAGAGCCCAATCCAGCTAAGTGTCCGACCTGGGGGGACAGAGAGGGGGACATGTCCTGGCCCCGGGCTGGGCAGACACTCAGAAGGTAGGTTGGCTTTTGCTGTGGAGGCATCCAAAGGACTTGTTCGCACCCTTCCCCGCTGATGCCTGGGAGGGACGGCATGACCAGCCAGCAGGAGACCTCTCCCGGGGCTGGCGCTGCCTGGCTGGGTGACCTTGACCAGCTGCTGTCCTCTCTGGCCTTGGTCCTCCCAGGTATAAAGTGAGGGGGTCTAGCCACTCTCTGTCCTGCCTGAGACTCCTCACTCAAGGGTGGTCTGGTGGTGGGCTCAGGGCTGGGACAGGGCCTGAACTCCAGCCCGAGTGGTTTTCACAAGCCCTTTGATTCCTAAGAATTTGTCCCTGGTCAGGCGCCGTGGCTCATGCTTGTAATCCCAGCACTTTGGGAGGCTGAGGTGGGCAGATCACCTGAGGTCAGGAGTTCGAGGCCAGCCCTATCAACATGGAAAAACCTCGTCTCTACTAAAAACACAAAATTAGCCCGGTGTGGTGGCACATGCCTGTGATCCCAGCTACTTGGGAGGCTGAGGCAGGAGAATTGCTTGAACCTGGGAGGGGGAGTTTGTGGTGAGCCAAGATTGCCCATTGCACTCCACCCTGGGCAACAAGAGCGAAATTCCGTCAAAAAAAAAAAAAAAAAAAAAAAAAATTTTATCCCTAGGGGCTGGGCACAGTGGCTCACACCTGTAATCCTAGCACTTTGGGAGGCTGAGGCGGGGGTGGATTGCCTGAGCTCAGGAGTTTGAGACCAGCCTGGCCAACAGGGAGACCCCATCTCTACTGAAAAACAAAAAAATTAGCCGGGTGTGGTGGCGCACCCCTGTAATCCAGGCTGCTCGGGAGGCTGAGGCACAAGAATTGCTTGAACCCGAGAGGTGGAGGTTTCGGTGAGCCGAGATCATGCCACTGGACTCCAGCCTAGGTGACAGAGCCAGACTCTGTGTCAACACAAAACAAAACAAAACATAAAAAGAATTTTATTGTTCCCTAGCAATAAATATATTCAGAAACAAAGAAGGAGGTTTCTGTACAAAGACACAGTCATGTCCCACATGGTGGGACAGGCTAGTCACATCGTGGTACAACAGTACAAAGAGCTGTTATACCACCAGTGAAAACCATGCTTAAAAATACACCTACAGCGGCTCACGCCTATAACCCCAGCACTTTGGGAGGCCAATGCGGGCAGATCACTTGAGGTCAGGAGTTTGAGACCAGCCTGGCCAACATGGTGAAACCCCATCTCTAATAAAAGTACAAAAATTTGCCTGGTATGGTGGTGTGTGCCTGTAATCCCAGCTACTCGGGAGGCTGAGGCAGGAGAACCGCTTGAACCTGAAAGGCAGAGGCTGCAGTGAGCAGAGATTGCAGCACTGCATTCCAGCCTGGGCGACAGTGAGACTCTGTCTCAAAAAAATAAAAACAAAACCAAAACACCTATTGCCGGGGCAACATAGTGAGCCCTCGTCTCTAGAAAAAAAAAAATTAGCCAGGTGCAGTGGCTCACACCTGCAATCCCAGCAGTTTGGGAGGCCGAGGTGGGAGGACTGCTTGACCCCAGGAGTTTGAGATCAGCTTGGGCAACACAGTGAGATGCCATCTCTACAAAAGATCAAATAATAAAAACTAGCCAGGTGTGGTGGTGAGCATCTGTAGTCCTAGCTACTCGGGAGGCTGAGGTAGGAGGATCACTTGAACCCGGAAGGTCAAGGCTGAAGTGAGCTGTGATTACGCCACTGCACTCCAGCCTGGGTGACACAGCGAGACTCTAAAAAAGAATAAAAAGCTGGGTGTGGTGGCGCGTGCCTGTAGACAGCTACTTGGGAGGTTGAGGTGGGAGGATCGCTTGAGCCCAGGAGTTCTGGGCTGTAGTGCGCTATGCCGATCGGGTGTCCGCACTAAGTTCGGCATCAATATGGTGACCTCCCGGGAGCGGGGGACCACCAGGTTGCCTAAGGAGGGGGTGAACCGGCTCAGGTCGGAAACGGGCAGGTCAAAACTCCCGTGCTGATTAGTAGTGGGATTGCGCCTGTGAATAGCCACTGCACTCCAGCCTGGGCAACATAGTGAGACCCCATCTCTTTAAAAAATAAATAAAAATTTTTAAAGTTAAATAAATGTAAAAACATTAAAGAAGAAAAAAAAAGAATAAAAAAATACACCTGTGTAAGGAAATGCTCTGATAGGATACAGCATTTAAAAGTTAAGATGACAAAGTAGGATCTCAAATTATGTTAAAAATGCCTGGTAGGCCGGGCATGGTGGCTCACACCTGTAATCCCAGCACTTTGGTAGACTGAGGCAGGAGGATTGCTTGAGCCGAGGAGTTTGAGACCAGCCTGGGCAACATAAGGAGACCCTGTCTCTACATAAATAAATAAATAAATAAATACAAATAAAAAATACAAAAAATAACCGGGCATGGTGGTGTGCACCTGTAGTCCCAGCTACTCGGGAGGCTGAGGTGGGAGGATGCTTGAACCCGGGAGGTGCAGGCTGTGGCGAGAAATGATTGTGCCACTGTACTCTAACATGGGTGGCAGAGTGAGACCCTGCCTTAAAAAAAAAAGCCTGGGAAAAAATATGGATGATTGTAGTGTTTGCTTTTAAACCTTTCTAGACTTTCCATGTTTTTTTTTTTTTTTTTTTAATTGAGACGGAGTCTTGCTCTGTTGCCCCTGCTGGAGTACAGTGGCACAATTTCAGCTCACTGCAACCTCTGTCTCTCAAGTTCTAGTGATTCTCCTGCCTCAGCCTCCTGAGTAGCTGGGATGACAGGTGTGTGCCACCACATTCAGCTAATTTTGTATTTTTACAGGGTTTCACCATGTTGGCCAGGCTGGTCTTGAACTCCTGACCTCAGGTGATCCACCCACCTCAGCCTCCCACAGTGCTAGGATTACAGGCGTGAGCCACCTCGCCCAGCCGATTTTCCATGTTTTCTGTGAGGACACGACACAATCACAGGGTCTTTGAGAGGCAGCCAAGCCTGGTAGCTGGGCGCACAGGAGCTTGTGGGGAAGGCTTCCTGGAGGAGGTGCCATGAGTGGCAGCGGTGGGCGAGCAGAGGGTATATGCAACTGGTTGCTTGGGGTGCAGCTCAGGAAGTTGGGGGAGGCTGGCGGCAGGAACACACTCTTATCAGTCACACGCTCCCCGACTGGTGTCTGGGAGGGACGGCATGACCAGCCAGCAGGAGACCTCTCCCGGGGCTGGTACTGCCTGGCTGGGTGACCTTGACCAGCTGCTGCCCTCTCTGGCCTCGGTCCTCCCAGGTATAAAGTGAGGGGGTCTAGCCACTCTCTGTCCTGCCTGAGACTCCTCACTCAAGGGTGGTCTGGTGGTGGGCTCAGGGGTGGGACAGGGCCTGAACTCCAGCCCGAGGGTCTTCACAAGCCCTGTCTTGACTGCAAGCCCCCATGACGCTGAAGCCAGGCTATAGCCACACACACAAGCCAGTTCCCCAAAATTACAGCGAAAAGATGGCTTCCTCCGGAAAGCCCTCCCTGATGGCCTTACAGGAAGGGCCTGCCTCCACACCACCTCCCGGCTCTGCACACTCCAGGCCCACGCTCATACACATCTACCTTGGGTTTGGTTACCTAGTCACAGCTCACTGTAGCTTTGAACTCCCTGGCTCAAGCAATCCTCCCACCTCAGCCTCCTAAGTAGCTGGGATGATGGTGCGGGACCCCATGACCGGCTAATAAGCAGCTCATAAGTCGTCACTGAGGTGCTGCCTTGGAGGCTTGTGCCCATGTCCCTGCCAGCCAGCCTCCTGGTAGGCCAGGCACAATGGCTCCCTCCTGTAATCCCACCACTTTGGTAGACCAAGGCAGGAAGATGGATTGAGCCCAGGAGTCTCTTGATGGCCCCCTGCCCGGCTCACCTATGGATCCATTCCCTATACCAGTGCCCCTGGCACCCAGGGAGCAGCTCTGCTCTCAGCCAAGCTCTCTGCAGCCTTCCTGGGCTCCCAGTGCCCCCTGAAAGCTGCCTCCCCACACTGGGGTCAAGGGCTCTGGACAAAGCCCTGTCCCCCTGCCCCACACTGCCCCGGCCTCTCTGCGTATCCGAGGCTCTCAGCCTGGTCCCATCCCTGACCCCCTGCCCTCTCTGCCCAGCCCCTGCCCTTGGCGATCACTTCTTCCTTGCCTCTGCCTGGCCCTTCTTTGCCACAGTGCCTGGCCGCTTCTCTACCTGGGGACTGCTCCGGGTGGGTGGGGGCTGTGTGCAGCTGAGGGCTTGGGGAAGATGCTTCTTGCCCATCTCTCGCACAGGAGTCCCAGTCCCTCTAGCCAAGCTGCGACCTTTGCTCTCCAGCTCCCTATGGAGCAAAGTTCAACCCCTTGCCAACCCCCTGCACCAGCCTTCTCCAGGGTGCCACACCTCTGGAGGGAGAAGGCCCTTTCCCCTTTCCAGATACATGAGCCTGGGAGAGACCTCTGGTCTCTCTGAGACTCAGTCTTCTTGTCTGTGAATTGGGACCACACTGCTGACCTCAGTGAGCTGGGTGAGAAGCCTGAGAAATAGCCAGGGTTGCCTGGTGGGCACTCTGCACTCAGCCTGGCAGACTTCCCCATTTTCAGGCCCAGCTCCCCACACACCACGTCTTGGGGAAAGCCCGTCCCTCCCCCTGTGCCCTGGCCTGATGCCACTTCTGACAGCATCTGTAGCAGCAGCACCCAGGGGGACCCGGTTGAACCACAGCCATGTCCCTTGGAGACCGGGGTCCTGAAGGAGGCTGAGGCAGGAGGGCTTACCTGGTGGCAGGTGAGGACCAGGGCAGTCCACACGAAGATGCCTGAGACTCCTCGGGCCAGCGCAGAGGTGAGGAAGAGCCAGGGGGCCCCCTGGGAGCCGTTCCCCATGCGGTCCATCTGCAGCCCAGCTGGCACAGACGGCGGGGGGCTGGGCTGTGGCCAGGTTGCTGATACCAGGGGGACGCCAGCTGTCCCCAGGATCCCTGAGACATTACTCATCTGCGGAGGGAGGGAGGACACAGACCCAGAGGAGTGAGGGCAAAGGTGCTGGCGCCCGGCAGCAGGAAGCAGCTGGGGAGGGAGGGGACAGTGAGATGGGCGCCGAGGCTGAGCCACCCGCCAGGCCGCGCCCCCCACACGCATGGACAAGGCCCAGGTCCCTCCCTGCCCTGAGCTCAGGCACCCAGGCTCGCCCATCAGCCACCTTCGACCTGGGGTCCCTACCTGGATTCCCCCTTGTAAAACCAGCTTCCACCTTGGAGTCGCAGGTGGGCTGCTTCTGAGGGGACAAAGACTGTCTTCCAGTGGGGCAGAGGAGGAGGAACCCCTGCCATCCTGCCCGCCCGGGAGCTCTGGGGAGCGGGCGCAGGCCAGCACTGCCTGCCCCAGCAGAAGAGAGTGTGCAGCCACCCATGGAGGAGTGGCCCTCACCAGCTCCCCAGGACCTGCCCGCCCACCTGGGAGCCCAGCTTTGCTAGCATTCTTGGCAGACCCAGGTACCTGCTCTGCCCACTAACCTGCTGTGGGCCTGGGTCCACCCCCCTCCCACACTCGCAGTCCAGCCTCCTCCTCTCCCTCTGGCCTGCAGTCACAGGACCCAGCTCTACCTCTGCTGGCAGGAAGCACCTGGCCCAGTCCCGGGAGGCCCGGCCTCCAGGGAAGCCTGGCTGGTCATTCTTGTGGCCACGTGGCCTTCACTGGCGGCCCCATAGTGGGCGGGGCAAGGCTGGGATCTGAAGGGCTGTGCCAGGCTGGGATGGGGCGGGGCGGCCAGCACCTCACGTCCCCAGTGGCCCACCTGAGCCCCAGGCTGCAGGCCCATCCCCTCCCATGGCTGACACTCTATCCTCCTGGCTGTTTGCTGGGTGGCAGCTGGCTCCCAGGAACCTGCTGGCTGCCAGGTGCCCTCACCTGCCTATGTCAGATGGCTAGGTAGCTGCCACCCGGCAGGGACAGGTGGGAGAGGTCTGCGGTGGGCCGAGGAGGGCCAGGCTGTGGGAGGAAGGCTGGAGAGCTAATGGTACAGGGATTCTCTGGGCGTGACAGGGGTCCTGAAACAAGGTAGAAGCAGGCACACAGCACTGCAGATGTACTCACTGCCAATGAGTTGTTCACTTAAACATTGATGTTATGTGAATTTCACCTGAATAAAAAAAAATCCATGCCCCAAGAGGTGTGTTGAAAACATCTGTTTTCTGGGTGGGTGTGGTGGCTCATGCCTGTCATCCCAGCACTTTGGGAGGCCGAGGCAGGCAGATCACTTGAGGTCAGGAGTTCAAGACCAGCCTGGTCAACATGGTGAAACCCCATCTCTACTAAAAATATAAAAATAGCCAGGCGTGGTGGTACACACCTATAATCCCAGCTACTCAAGAGGCCTCATTTATTTTTTGAGATGGAGTCTCACTCTGTCACCGGGCAGTGACACAATCTTGGCTCACTACAACCTCCGCCTCCTGGGCTCAAGTGATTCTCCTGCCTCAGCCTCCCGAGTAGCTGGGACTACACGCAGCCACCACCACACCTGGCTAATTTTTGAATTTTTAATAGAGACGGAGTTTCACCATGTTGGCCAGGCTGGTCTTGAACTACTGACCTCAGGTGATTTACCTGCCATGGCCTCCCAAAGTGCTGGGATTACAGGCGTGAGCCACTGTGCCTGGCCTGTTCCCCTTTTAGAGATGGGAACGAGACACATCACTGTATCCAACATCCTCCAGGGATCCACGAGGGTCCCGGGCTGAGGCCTATCAGTCCCTGGGACACCCCGGCCGCTCTCCCCCAACCCCTCTACCCACACTGTCCCGCAGGGAGCCTCCCAGGCAGGGGACAACTCAGGAAGTCGTGCCCAGCTCTCAGGCCTGCCTTGCTGGACCTCCCCATCAGCGCCCGCCTGGCCCAAAGTCACCGAGCGCACACCCTGGCTCAGCCTTCCCAGAGCCTGCCTGCTCCCCAGGCCAGGACCTTCTGGACCAGCCGACCCTGCTCCCCCGAGTGACTCTGTCCTGCAGCCTTGGGTGTCACCTCTGGAGAGAAGTCCCCGCTTTCCCAGCACCCTCCTCATTTCATGTGCTATTCCCTGTCCACCTGTCTGCGTTTGCTGCTGGCCCTCTCGGCGGGAGCTACCAAAGCCTGGAGCCGTGCCCTATCCATGCTTGGGACATGGGGGGTAGGGGGGTCTGTCCTGCTGAGGCGGTGGCCCTGTGAGTTAAGGTCTCCCCCTTGGCCAGGCAGGGGTGCTGGAAGGCGGTCACCAACTTCCATTCGGCTGCATTCCAGCTGCAGCTGCAGGTACTCTCCCCCCTGCCCCGCTACCTGCCCCGCAGAGTCCTAGGCAGACGGCTCAGCTCATGCAGATGTCGCCCTCTGGCTGTGAGTGTTGGGATCACCATCACAGACAATTACGAAGTGATGATGGCTGGGGGCTTTGAAGGGTGAAAACTTTGGTGCCTAGGTGTGCACAGTGCTGGAAGGGACCAGGAATCACCTCATCCAGCTGGCTCATGCTACAAGTGGAGAAACTGAGGCCCCAGTCCCTGCTTGATTTGCTTGCAGCCCCCAGCACAGGATGAAGCTTCAGACCCTTCCCCTGGGCTGGTGGTGGGGAATGGCTGCACGGATGGCAGGAAGCACTGTGGTTAGATGTCAGCAGAACATCTCTGGCTGGAGCCACCAGGGCCAGGCTTCTGGAAGGGCTCCGGCTTCGGGGGAGGCTCAGGGTCTGGGCCCCAGACACAGATGGAGGGAAGTCCAAAGCTCTGCCTTCTGCCAGAGGCAGATCCTCGGTGGGAATTCTCACAAGGCCAGCTGGGCATAGGGCAGGGAGGCCTGCTGATCTCCTCAGCCCACAGCTGTGCCAGTGGGGAGTGTGGGTGAAGGGTCTTTGGTGTCAGCCTGAGCTGGGTTGTGACCCCTGAGGGTCCCTGACCCTTAGAAGCCCCTTCACTCAGGGATGCTCCCTGCCCTGATGGTGGGGGGCATGTCCAGCATTGCCTCTGGGTCGTTCTCATAGCCGTCCTACCCTGGCGTGTTCTTGTTTAGCCAGTGCCTTTAGGAAACTGTCCCGAGAGCCTGGGCTCTGGCCCCTAAGCCCAGAACTCCAGGTTCTCTTGCACACTCAAGGCAATGACTTTGCCTCATCAGGCAGCTTTGGCTGTATCCCTTCTCCCCCAGCACTGGGCCTTGCAGGCCTTTTATAAACCCAAGGCTCTGAAAAGAGAGGAGGCCTCTGCCATCTCCACCCAGCCTTCCTTCTCCATAGCTTTCTGACCATGCCACTCTCAGAAGCAGCCTCAGCCCTTGGCCCTTTGTCTTGCCCATGGCCTTGGCAACCTTGACAGGCACCTTTGCCTCTCTGGGCCTGTTTTCTCACCTGTAAAGTGGATTTGCTCCAAGTCCTGGCCAAAGCAGGATTTGATCAGTGCTGGCCTGCCCGTCTGCTCTTCTGGGCCACCCTCCCCACCTGTCCTGCCTCTGGCCCCGCCCCAGCTGTTCCCCACCCTAGCTCTGTCTCCATCACCTGCCCGCCCTCTCCACCCAGCCTGCCTCTGTCCCCACCCCTGCTGTCTCTCCCACCTGGCTCTGTCTCCATCACATCTGCCTCTTTGTCCCCCACATCCAGCAGACCCAAGGACTACCAGGGTTTCTACCAAATCCCTGCCCAAGATGCTCGATCATTCAGCAAAGTGAACACTCAGGGCTCTTGGGTGTGAACTCCAGCCCCACCATTCCCCCGTGTGCACACCTTAGTCTCCATGTCCCCACCTGGAACATGGGAGCAGGGATGCCTGCCCTGAGAGGCTGCTGAGTGGACGCAGTGAGACCCATGACTTGTGCACACCATGCTGAATGGCCACTGGCTTCCCTCTCTCCCCTACCCCAGTGACCGCCTGCCCGGCTGTGTGAGTCCTCCCATTCCTGAACCACCCTCACCTCTCTGGCTCTCAGCTGGTTCTGGCCCTGCCAGTGTCTGTGAGCAGCTCCAGGGTCTCCCCAGCGGGTTCCAATGCTCTCTGAGCCCTGTACTGCAGCCCCCACCTCCTTCGCCTGCCCTGCTCAGGCCCGGCCCATTCTGGGCATGCTGAAGGACACCCTGGGTGGGAAAGGATCTGACGGAGCAGCCAGTCCCTTATCTCCTCCCCAGGGAGGATCCTGGCTCCCAAGTCCCACAGGGAGTTTGTGGGGGGCCTGGTCCCCAGGGTGGGGCAGTTGGGAGGTTGACCACTCTGCCACCTGCTCATGGGGCTCAATGGCTGATCGAGGCCTCATCCGGTGCTGGTGTCGCAGCCTGCACCCAGTCACAAGAGGCGGCAGAGTTGGCTGGGCCTGATTTTCTTGGCGGGGGCCGGATGCTGACCAAGCCCATTGCAGGACAGACCTGCCTGCCCAGATCCGGGCGTTGGGGCCCTCTGACCCCTGTTCACCCTGTCCAGGTGCCTGGAGCCGAGAAGCCGCCTAGCCAGTCCCACACCCTGGTCCTGGCACAGCCACCTCCTGCCCTCGTGAGAAGCCTGGCTTCAGGCCCATGCGCTGCTGCCCGGTTCCAGGCTGGCCGCCCTGCTGGTGCCCACCCCAACCCCCTGCCTGCCCGCCTCTCTGCAGACACAGGTGGGTGCGCTCTACCCCCTGCCTGCCTCTTTCGCTGCTGGGTGGAACTTGGGGGTGCCTGGGAGCCACGTCCTCAGAATTGGCTCATTCAGTGTCCTAGGCCAAGCTACACCCCAGGAGGATGAGGTGACCGGTGCACGCATCCCTGACACCCAGCTTCCCAGGCCCACCCCACCCCATCCTGCAGCGCTCCCCTGGGGGCCCTGGCCAGCAGTTCACTAAGGCAGCAGCCCTGGGGTGAGAGCAGGGGGTGACAGGGGACAGGTTTCCCTGTCGGCCAGGCCCTGGTGCTCAGGCCATGGAGTCACATAGAGGGGCCCCTCTTCCCTCCAGCATGACCCTGGAAGGCCTGGACAAGTCCAGCCCAGCCACCCAACATGCTGGGGACCTGGGTGCCATGTCCGCCTCCTCCTTTGGTTCTGGGATTTCCCTGGCTCCTGTCCAAGAGCATGCCCTCCGGGGAGCTGAGTGGGGCAGGCAGGCAGTGTGGCCTCCTGGAGGTCCACATGCCCCTCCTCACTAGGGCTGGGGAACGGCCCCTACAGCTGGGAGGAGCAGGTCCTGGGCAGACACCAAGAGCTGGGGCCAGCTCTGGCTCTGCACGGTGTCTTGACCTTAGACAGAGCCTGCACCAGCCTGCGCCTGTCTCCACTAGCGAAAGCTGTGCAGCAGGTCAGGGCGGCCGGGCTGGGGCCCCAGGTTGGCCTCCTGTCACCTGCTCTTCTGGGGATGCAGGCTGCTGCATGGGAGAGCCAGCCTGGTCAGGCCCTGGGACTCAGCTCCACTGTCTCAGCTGGACTGGCGACCTGGCAGCCAGGTGCAGCGTGGAGGGCCCCTGCCTCAGCTTCTGACCCTCAAGCAATTCCGCCTGCCTGAGCCTGTCAGCCCCAGATCCTGGGACAGGGCCATCCTGAGGACTCTGCTTTCTTCCTGTAGTAGGTCTCCCGCCCTGTCCTCCTGGGCCCAGCCCCCCGCCTCCCTGCTCCTGTCCCTGTTGCCCCCCTCCCCAGAGAGTCACCAGGGCCTGTCTGTACTTGCCTTCACCTGGGGGAGCTGCCAGCGCTGGGTGTGGACAGGTTGGGGGCACCCTTTCATCTGGAGCCAGGGTTGGGGGTGCTGGTCTGGCCTGGATTTGCCAGGCTGGCCTGAGACCCTGTTTGGTGGCCAGGTGCCATCCTAGGGCCCAGCCTCTGGGGCAGAGGTGGGGCTCAGGGGTGGGGAGACTGTGATTCGCAAAATTTCAAGATATGGCTTTTTTTTTTCAGGAGCCCCCCCACCCCATTGAAGTGTAGGGGCTCAGCCTGGACCCCACACCCCATGTACACACACACATCTTGCACTTCCACACCCACGCAGCTTACCTCCCGGTGGCACTCAGCCTGTCAGGCAGGTTGGCTGCAGGTCTCTGGGTTTGTGGCCCTGAAGTGAGGTCCCTGGCCTCCCGGCCTCCACTGCCCCCTCCTCACAGCAGCGGGGCAGCCTGGATCCCTGCAAGACGATTGCTCCTGAGCTCTAGCCTCTCCCCCAGACCCAGGTACTCCTCCCAGCCCCACCCCCCACCCCACCCAGCTGGCTCTACCTGCCTGGGTGCAGCTGGCATGGGCCACACCCTCCACCTTCCTCTCTGCCCGGATTCCGGGACCCATGTCTGTCCATGTGCCACCCCCTGCCTCCCGTCGTTCCAGCAGATGTGAGAGCCTGGACCAATCTCCCCTGTCCGGTGGATTTCAGACGTGGGACTGTGCATGGACTGGGGTCCTGATGCCCCTTCACACATGATGCAGGCCCTGCCTCCCCCTGCCTTCCCCTTCCCTTCTTTGCCCCCTCACCCCTGAAAAGCCCCATCCAGGAGCCCAAGGGTGTTGGGACACAGATCGCCGTCAAGCTCTGCCCCTCCCCATGCACGCCTCCTACCCGGGGGCACTGGAACATGAGATGCACGCACGAGCTCCCGTGGGCCTGGCAGCTCGGGCCTCCCACCCGTTGGGGCAGGACGAACCCGTTTGATGGGGAAGCTGAGTCAGGAGCTGCAAGCCCCTGGCTAGTGGGGCATGGGGCTGGAATTGGGGTTTGTTCCAACTTCCTGGGCTGAACCTTGGGTGGGGGACGCCGAGCATGGCCCTGGGCCTTGATCTTCCCACCTGCAAGGTAGCCTCCACGATGTTTCCCCTCTTGGGTGGTCGGGGTGAAGTTGGACAGGCAGAGCAGGTGCATGCCCTGAGTCCTGGCTGCGAGTTCTGTAGAATTCTGCTTAGAAACAGCGCTGCCAGCTTCCCTTTTCTTGGAGACCCCTCCCACCCTCCCCCCACCTTTCCTTCCAGACCCCAGGCTTCCTCCAGTGCCCTCTCCCTCCTGTGTCCCAAATTGTGCCCAGCCAGGGGCAGCTGACCTCTGCCCTCCTCAGCCGGCGTGGCTTGGGCTGGCAGCCACCTCCCCAGCCAGCAACTTAGAGCCCAGCTTCGCATCTGCAGGTCCCGGGGCTGGCGGCTTCGTGCTCCCTACCTTGGGGTGTTCTGGGGCCCATGAGAGCAGTCTTCATCAAAACATCCCCAGACACGTGTTTCTTTCTTGTTTGCTTTTCCTTTTGGAGGCAGGGTCTCACTTTGTTGCCCAGGCTGGGGTGTTCACGTGGCTCTGCTCCATGTCATATGCAGGGTCCCAGGCCACCTGCCTTGAAGGCGGTACTGAAACTGGCGTGTACTTGAGAGTGGGCTCCCAGCACCCTCCCGAGGTCCTTCACAGCTGCTTGGCCACAGTTATTAACAACGTGATCTGGGTTCACTGCAACCTCTGCCTCTCTGGCTCAGGCCGTCCTCCCACCTCAGCCTCCCAAAGTGTTGGGATAACAGGCGTGAGCCATGCACTTGGCCTTATTTCTGAAAACGACTGAATCCCCAGAGCTCCAGCGCCTTCGGACTTCTCAGTTGTTATGGAATCTACACATCCTCACTCACTGCTCAAGTCACCCTTCACCACACCCAAGACAGGGTTTGTCGTTTTTCTCTTGGTTTTATGCCAACCTATAAAACCAAAGTGGCAGAGCGCCCCTCTGCAGCTGTTTTCCCCCACCATTCTGGTCTCTCCTGGTTCCATTCCCTTCGGTCAGGCCCTCATTCCAGTCACTTACCCAGGGCTCCTGTTCCAATTGCATTCCCAGATGCTCAACAAGATAACCGAGGCCAGCTCACTCCGCTGGTCCCCGCATGCCGCTCTCCCCCTTCACGGATCATTTGTCATCATCAGTCCACATGGGCCAAGGCTCGTCAACACCCTGTAGAAGCCGCTTGAAACAACAGCCAAGAACAGTCCCCTCACTGGCTCTTCTTGGCCTCCAAGGTTGCCACATTCACTTAGGAAAAGGGGGTGGTGGGGAGACTTGGGGAAGCTCCCTTGCAGCCGAGCAGAGAACAGTGCTGGATGCTGCACCGTGCTGGATGCTGCACCGTGCTGGTGCAAGGGCATTGCTTTAAAGAATGAACACTGTCCGCTGCCTCAGCTGCAGTGGCTGCTACAGGCCCCGTGTTCATTACTTACAGCGGGCCGTGAGTTTCTAGGAGCTGTGATTACAGCTGGATTGCAGGTAAGTGCCACGGGCAGCTCATGCTCCTAAAGGAGCAGCAATCCCCACAGCAGATGGCCCTGCCTGCGATCACGGCCGGCTCCACAGAGCTCCTCACTGGAGCAGGTGTGGCTCCTGAGTTACGAGGCTGGGAACGGGCCCCAGAAAGCAGAGGGCCAGGGTTCTTCCACAGTTGCTGCCATCTGATTTACAGCAGAGAAGCTGGCCGGATGGCGGAGGTGCTTAGCCTCGGTCTGTGTTGCTAATGGCTGCCAGGCAGCTGTGAAGGACCTCAGGAGGGCACTGGGAGCCCACTCTCAATCACATGCCAGTTTCAGCACCGCCTTCAAGGTGGGTGGCTTCAGGACCCTGTACAGGACATGGGGCAGAGCCGTGTGGACATCCCAGGAGCCTCCAGGCAACCTGCCCACCCCCTCCTGAACCTTAAGTTTCTCCACAGCCTACTTTTTTATGAAATTCATTTTTGTTTTTATATGCTTTTTTAGATATAGAGCTGGGGTTTCCCCATGTTGCCCAGACTGGTCTTGAACTCCTGGGCTCAAGCAATCTGCCTGCCTTGGACTTCCAAAGTACTGGGATTACAGGCACCCACCTCCACGCCTGGCTAACCTTTTGTATTTTTAGTAGAGATGGGGTTTCTCTATGTTGGCCAGGCTGATCTTGAACTCCTGACCTCAGGTGATCTGCCCGCCTCGGCCTCCCTAAGTTCTGGGATTACAGGTGTGAGTCACCATGCGTGGCCTCTAGACTACCTTTGAAGGGTGGTCACGAGGACTCAATTAGATGTGACAGGCCTCCCAGGCCTGGCTCTCAGGAGCCAATGCTCTCCCGAAACTGAGGGCCACACCAGACCGGGCCCCCATGGAGGCGAAGCCGACCTTGGCCTTGGCGAGAACGATTTTCCTGGCGCAGTTGCGTCATGAAAGAAAAGGAAGCCATTGCCAGCACAGTGGCTCACGCCTGTGATCCCAGCACTTTGGGAGGCTGATGCGGGCAGATCACCTGAGGTCAGGAGTTCGAGACCAGCCTGAACAACATGGTGAAACCCCGTCTCTACTAAAACCCATGTGTGGTGATGCGTGCCTGTAATCTCAACTACTCCAGAGGCTGAGGCAGGAGAATCGCTTGAACCAGGGAGGCAGAGGTTGCAGTGAGCTGAGATTGAGCCACTGAACTCCAGCCTGGGTGACAGGGTGAGACTCTGTTTCAAAAAAAAAAAGGAAGCCATGAAGGAGAACCATGGGGCCCGTGACTGGGGTACAGGGGCTCCAGGTATCCCGCAGGGGCAATTCTGGCTTCTCCACCTTGGGGTGCGGCCTGTGCCTGCTTCTGTGTATGGAAAACGCAGGGGGTCACTCACGGGGTGAGGCCTGAATGGGTGGCCCTGGTGGGAAGGGGCGATCCCACAGGCAGCAGTCCACCATTACCGCTAAGGACAGGTCAGGAGGCGCACGCTGCAGAGCTGCATGAGACTCACGTCGGAGCGCCGTCCACGCCGTGTCCCAACTGGTTAAATGAGTGAAGCTGCGGCTCTTCAACAAAACTGTCGGGTTTGTATTTGTAGAGACAGGCAAGTATGTATTTAGATGGGGTCTTGCTCCATTGCCCAGGCTGGGCTCAAACTCCCAGGCTCAAGCCATCCTCCCCCGTCTCAGCCTTCCAAGCAGCTGGCATTTGGGGCATGAGCCACTACACCCAGCAAAAACATCTGACTTTTAGACAAGCATGAGTAATTATGGGCTAATACCAAACCGTGAGGCTCTGCCCGGGGCACCCACTCTATTAATCTGCTGACACCATGCCCTGGCCTCTGGTTCAAGGCTGAGCCCTTGGCGAGCCTGGCCCCCCGCCGCCCTAGGTCCCCTTCCTTTGGCAGTGATCCTGAGTCCCTGGGCCTATCCTGACACACCTGCTATCCACTGGGGCCTTACTCATGTGCAGATGGCCCTTCCTTTTCCTTCCATCCACTCTTTCATGACCTTTAAAATTGTGGGTTCAGGTCCCCGCAGGAGGCAGACACCAAGTGGGATTCAACGTAGGATTTCATGAGGGGCTGGCAGACCTTGATGCACGCCTGCCCGAGAGTCCTATCCGCCAGGGCTGGGTTTGCCTCAGTATCCCGTGTCCCTGCTGCATGTAGACGACGGGGGCAGCATCTCCTCCAAGAAGTCTGCAAAGATCCCCACATGGGACTCCGCTGCTCTCTTCTTCTCATGCTAAGGTTGTCTGACAGCCGACTAGGCTGTGAACCCACAGGGGCAGGGACCACCACAGCTGTGGGTGACCCAGCAGGCAGCATGGCACTGGGCACTCCACAGGCCCTTGCTGAAGAAGTGAGCCCCTGAAGTCAGTTTCCTTCTGTCCCATCTTTAGCAAACTCACCTTCCAAATTCCTTTTTTTAAAAATTTTTTATTTATTTATTTTTATTTATTTTATTTTATTTTTTTAAAGATGGGGTTTCACCATGATGGCCAGGCTGGTCTTGAACTCCTGACCTCAGGTAATCCAGCCACCTCGGCCTCCCAAAGTGCTAGGATTATAGGCGTGAGCCACCGCGCCCGGCCAAACTCCTTTTAAATCGGACCAGCAGGAGAAACGGTCCTTCCCATCACCTGTCCTCAGGGGTTTCCAATATCGAGAAAATTGGCCAGGTGTCGTGGCTCACGCCTATAATCCCAGCATATCGGGAAGCTGAGGTGGGAGGATCGCTTGAGTCTAGGAGTTTGAGACCAGCCTGGCCAACATAGTGAGACCCTCATCTCTACTAAAAATACAAAAATTAGGCACTTCAGGAATGAGGCATGCACCTGTAGTCCCAGCTACTCGGGTGGCTTGGCTGAGCATGGGAGGATCGCTTGAACCTGGGAGTCAAGGCTGCAGTGAGCTGAGATTGCACCACTGTGCTCCAGCCTGGTTGACAGAATGAGACCCTATCTCAAAAAAAAAAAAAAAAGAAAGAAAGAAAAAAGAAAATCACGGGACTTCAGAAGCTATTAGAAACAAGCAGGGGTTAGGCTGGGCATGGTGGCTCACATCTGTAATTCCAGCACTTTGGGACGCTGAGGCGGGCAGATCATTTGAGGTCAGGAGTTCAAGACCAGCTTGACCAACATGGTAAAACCCCATCTCTTCTAAAAAATACAAAAAATTAGCCAAAGGTAGTGGCACATGCCTGTAGTCCCAGCCACTCGGGAAACTGAGACTTACTTGAACCTGGGAGGCAGAGGTTGCAGTGAGCTGAGATTGTACCACTGTGCTCCAGCCTGGGCAACAGAAAGAGACTGTCCCAAAAAAAGAAAAAAAAAAAGAAACAAGTAGGGGTTTAGACTGGGTAATAGGCATAATAATTAAAAAAGAAAAAAAAAAGGAAAGAAATAACCAGGGCACATGCCTGTGATCCCAGCACTTTTGGAGGCTGAGGTAACAGGATCACTTGAGTCCAGGAGTTGCAAGACCAGCCTGGGCAACAGTGAGACCAGTCTCTACTGAAAAAAAAAAAGAAAATATTCCTTTCTAATTCCACAAACACCCTATGCCCCTAAGCTGTTTCTTCACAGGTAGATAAGGCAGTAAACCCCCGATTCCCTGGAAGGCCATGCGGGGCGCTCGCTCCGCTCCAGAGCCTTGCCTGATTTCTGCTTCCGGATCCTGTCACCCACCCTAACTTTCCAGTTGCCTGTTTCTCACGAGACTGCCAGAGTCGAGTGGTCCAAAGCTTTGACTTCCGGCTTCAGAAATTCCAGCCTGGGCAAGATCAGTGAAGCTTCCCTCGCAGCAGCTGGAGTGAGCCCAAGCTGCCACTTGTCAGAGGCGTAAATGCCATCCGAAGCCAATTCCTGGCCCTGGGCTCTGCCAACCCTTGTGAACACTGCTCCCAGCAAGACTAAGTCCTGCGGCCTCAGCACAGTAGGACCCCTGCTTCCCCCACAGGGAGGTCATGTTCAGCCACACCCCAGCTGCCTACCAGCGAACCCTGGCGACCCACCCCAGTGCCCTGCCCTCCTGATCTCTGCACACTCGGCTCCTTTGACAGAAGCGTCCCTCCTCCCTTGCCATTCAGGATTCAGAGTCCAGTGTCTGTCCCCCGGCTGCCGCACAGTAACGGGCACACACAGAAAGACAGAAATGTCCGCGGAAGGCCACCAGCTTCCCAGCAGGCTCAGAGAAGTCACGGGAGGAGGAGCAGGGTGACAGTGTGCACAGACCCACGCCTGGAATCCAGGCAGTCGCCGGGAATGACATCCCTGTGTTCTCGCCCAAGTTTTCCTTCCCCGTGAAGAACGTGAAACTGAACTCATGCTGTGCCACTGCAGGGTCTTGTCACTGTTAAGGAGGACGGTGAAGTATTCTGGGATACACATTCGCTTTTAATAAAAAGAAATTTCCTCCTACAATTGATCCTGCACACAGGGGAGCCATGAGCCAGGCCTGCTGACTCATTCCTCCAATTCTCAAGCACAAGCAACGACTCAGGTCCCAGTGAGATCCATTCACGACTCCCCCGGGACACGCTCCACCTCTCCCCCCATGCACAGATAATCTTAGTAACCAGAGTAAGAGTCTGCCTGAGACACAAATATTTTTCCTTGCTCAAGGGCTAGTGCCAGACAAAGTTCCTCCCTCCACCGGGGAGGGAGGGCGAGACTTGAGTCCCTGAGTGGGTGTCTAGATCCTCATGTGTCCTGCTGAGCAGCGAGGGGCAGCCGCCTCCAGGTCACCACACCTGGCACACCCGGATCACCTCCCTCAGCGCCTTCACCCCCTCCATGCTTTTGTCCTTCATGGCCACGGCAAGGAGGACTGCTTTGTTTCCAGCTTCTTGAGACACAAACGCTACCAGGTTCTTTGCAAACACATGGATGAGAGGCTGTGAAAGGAGGGAGAAGAAACCATTTCAACTGCAAGAAATCTGTTTTTTTCCTCAATGCTTTCATAAAGTATCCCTTAGGAACCCAGGTGGGCCTCCCATACCACCATTAACCACCACCTCTAACCACCACCATGTTAACTCCATGCCACAGTGACTCAGAGTTCAGGCAGCACTCAGAACACTCCAGTCAGGAGCACACTGCTAAAGACGCGTCATTCCATTCACTCAGCGCCTTTGCAGCCCTGTCTCTTCTGGCTGTCTCTCATCTACAAGAACCCAGGAAAGACAAGCCTGTGGAGGCAAGTGCTGCCGAATCTCACATGTGATCTTTGCAGAGCAGAGCAGGGCACAGCCAGCCACCCGCTCACAAAATGTATCATGGCAGGGGACGCGGCCTGAATGACAAAATTGGTACCTCTGCTTGTCTGCTGGATAAATGCCTGCGGGCTGGATAAAGCACCCACTGAGGGCAAGCAGGGTGCCTTGAGACCCAAGAATGCCTGGAAAATGCTGTTGCTGTACAGGGATTTGTCCACCAGATGCCCCATGTCCTTAATGACAAATTGCAGCCAATGTAGGGGTTTTTCCTCCTCCCTGGGGGTCCCTTCCTGACCACTTTATTATTTTCAGAGACAGACTCTTGCTCTGTCATCCAGGCCGGAGTGCAGTGGCACAATCATGGCTCACTACAGCCTCAACCTCCAGGGCTTAAGCGATCCTCCCACCTCAGCCTCCCAAGTAGCTGGACCACTCACCACCATGCCCAACTAATTTTTTTTCTTTTCTTTTTCTTTTTTTTTTTTGAGACAGAGTCTCGATCTGTTTCCCAGGCTGGAATGCAGTGGCATGATCTTGGCTCACTGCAACCTCTGCCTCTTGGTTCAAGCGATTCTTGTGTCTTAGCCTCCCAAGTAGCTGAGATTACAGGCATGCGCCACCACATCCAGCTAATTTTTAGTAAAAATGAGATTTCATCATGTTGGCCAGGCTGGTTTAGAACTCCTGATCTCAAGTGATCCACCCACCTCAGACTCCCAAAGTGCTGGGATTACGGGTGTGAACCACTGCACCCCGGCTCTCTCTCTCTCATTTTTTGTAGGCACTTGTTTTTTTGTAGAGACTTCTGTGTGCATTGCTGTGTTGCCCAGGCTGGTCTCAAACTCCTAGCCTCAAGCGATCTGTCCACCAAGGCTTCCAAAGTGCTAGGGTTACAGGCGTGAGCCACAGTTCCCGGCCAATTCTCTTTACCTCATCCTGCCCTAGAAGGACTTTTGTGGTGAGCACAGGCTGGCTGATGTCGTTGGCCACGCTGCTGGGCTCCAGGGAGACGAGGGTACCCATCTTCCCAAACTGGGTCACCACCACCAGGATGTGACTGCTGAAGGCCGTGCACACCACCTGGGTGGGGACTCCGCACACCATCTCCGTCTTCTGTTTCGATATCACCAACGGCCTATCTTCCATGGCAGGGCCCTTCAATGGCAGCTTTGATTTGGGTTAAAGAGAAAGGAGAAAAAAGAGTTAATCAAACGGTACGGATATGTAGCACCGGGCATTGAAACAGAAATGCAAGGAGGTCCATTCAAAAGGAGGGGCAAGGCGCGGTGGCTCATGCCTGTCATCCCAGCACTTTCGGAGGCCGGGGTGGGAGGATAGCTTGAGGGCAGGAGTTCGAGACCAGCCTGGCCAACACAGCGAGACCCCCATCTCTACCAAAAAAATTACAAAAAATTTTAAAAATCACCCCGGCGCGCCTGTCGTCCCAGTTAATCAGGAGGCTGAGGCAGGAGGATCGCTTCAGCCCGGAGGTCGAGGCTGCAGTGAGCCGTGATCACACCACTGCACTCCAGCCTGGGCGACAAAGCGAGAAGCTGTCACTACAAAATAAAACCCAGGCTGGAACGGGACCGCCCGTACAGACCGTGCCTGGGACTTCCTGGGTTAGCGGATCGACTTGCACGTTCACACTGCCAGGCCAGGCAGTGGCTTCCTGCCCCTAGGCCCCGCCACCTCCGCCCTGGCCCTGCAACCGCGGGCCGGGGACCCCCACGACACGCGGGGCCAAGGCCAGCAGGGCTACCGCGGGACGCAACCGCCCGGGAAGACTCGCCAGTACCTGCTCTCACCAAGCAAGCGCCGCGCTCGGAAGTGGCTCTGCGTGAGCGACGCGGGCCCGCCCCGGTTCGCAGGTTCCGTCCACCTTCCGGAAGTCAGGGCCGCAGCGCTTCCGGTCCCCGAGACGTGGGACTCCTGGGCTCCTCAGCTGCTCAGGTTCCGCGCTGCCGGGAGGGCTTGGGGGCGCCTTAGAGCCGGACCCCGTTCTTTTCAGGAAAGGGCGTCGCGAGAACCTCCGTCCCCGGGCCTCAGTCCCTCAGCTGCAGACCCTCGGGGCCCTCGCTGGTGAGAGCTCTGTCCCCCGTGTCTGTGTCCAGGACCCCCCGAAGCGTAGCGCAAGGGAACCCCCTGCGCTTGGAGCCCGGCCCTGCTCGACCTTCAGCTTTGGGCTGGAGGCGTTGTAGTCACCACAGCGAACGCTTATTTGGCACCAAGTGTGTACCAGACATCGTTCTAAGCGCTTTATACCCATAACTCGTTTGATTTCAGCCATCCGGTTCAGTAGAAGCGTTTCATCCACGTTTTACAGACGCGTGCAGTTGCAGTGAGCTTGGCTACGCTTGGGTAGCTGACGGGCCGGGGTGGGCTTCGAACACCCACCCTCAGTCACTGCTCCATGACACGAAGCCCCGGCAAAGGCCAAGAGGGGGGACCAGCCCCCACCCTGAAGCAGGATGGGTTCTGGTTCCTCCAGGGACCCCCACACCCCCTACTGCTCAGCCTCAGTTTCTCCAAGCTGGAAGTTTTATTGGCAGGGCCAGGCATCTTTGGCAGTGGCTGAAAGTGATTGGAGCCTCCAGAGCCTTCCTCGGGGGATCCACACCCCTTCAGAACCCCACCCTCAGAGGCCTCTCTGTTGTTTCCTGACAGCCATGTCAAGGCCGTATTTTCTGTTACATTACCGGAAAGGGGTTCCGATCCAGACCCTATGAGAGGGTTGTTGGATCTCATGCAAGAAAGAATTCAGGACGAGTCCATAAAGTGAAAGCAAGTTTATTAGAAAAGTAAAGGAATTGAGGTAGAATAATAGGGTCTGGAGGCAGGGTACATAAGGCCAATGAACACTTCAGCTATGACAGGAAATATCCTCTCCAGGCCTGGCACAGTGGCTCACGTCTGTAATCCCAGCACTTTGGGAGGCCGAGGCGGGTGGATCATGAGGTCAGGAGTTCGAGACCAGCCTGACCAACATGGTGAAACCCCCACCTCTACTAAAAATACAAAAATTAACTGGGCGTGGTGGCATGTGCCTGTAATCCCAGCTACTCAGGAGGCTGAGGCAGGAGAATTAACTTGAACCGGGGAGGCGGAGGTTGCAATGAGCTGAGATTGCACCACTGCACTCCAGCCTGGGTGACCGAGTGAGACTCTGTCTCAAAAAAAAAAAAAAAAATCCTCTCCGTAGGATGTACACTGAGTAAGTGATTCTGTAACTTTGCTTTATCCTCTTCATTTACATAGGGGGGGACGCCAGGTAACCAGTGGAAACCCCTAGAGGATATTTAAATCCCCACAAATTCTGTAACAGGGTACTTGAGCCCCTGTGCTTCTGCTGCTCCCACTCTGCAGAGTGTACTCTCAGTTTCAAAAAAATCTCTGCTTTTGTTGCTTCCTTCTTTTCTTGCTTTGTGCTTTTTATTTTTTGAGGCAGAGTCTTGTTCTGTCGCCCAGGCTGGAGTGCAGTGGCATGATCTCAGCTCATTGCAACCTCTGCCTCCCGGGTTCAAGCGATTCTCCTGCCTCAGCCTCCCAAGTAGCTGGGATTACAGATGTACACCACCACGCCTGGCTAACTTTTGTATTTTTAATAGAGACGGGGTTTTGCCCTGTTGGCCAGGCTGGTCTTGAACTCCTGACATCAGGTAATCTGCCCACTTCAGCCTCCCAAAGTGCTGGGATTACATATGTGAGCCACCACACCTGGCTTTGTGTGTGTTTTTGTTTTTGTTGTTGTTGATTTTTTGAGACGGAGTTTCGCTCTTGTTGCCCAGGCTGGAGTGCATTGGTGCAATCTCCACTCACTGCAACCTCCACCTCCCGGGTTCAAGTGATTCTCCTGCTTCAGCCTCCAGAGTAGCTGGGATTACAGGCATGCACCAGCATGCCTGGGTAATTTTGTATCATTAGTAGAGATGGGGTTTCTCCATGTTGGTCAGGCTGGTCTCGAACTTGTGACCTCAGGGGATCTGCACGCCTCAGCCTCCCAAAGTGCTGGGAATACAGGCATGAGCCACCTCTCCCAGTCTGCTTTGTGCATTCTGTCCATTTCTTTGTTCAAGACGTCAAGAACCTGGACACCCTCCACCAGTAATAGAATAATGACTGCTCCATAGGCAAAGCAGCCCCAAGGGCTCCGGGTTGCCCATTTTTGTGGTTATTTCTTGATTATATGCCAAACAAGGGGTGGATTATTTCTGACTCCCCTTTTTAAACCCTTTGGGATACCTTCCTGATGTTGCCATGGCATTTGTAAACTGGCATGGCGCCGGTGGGGAGTGTAGCAGTGACAATGACCAGAGGTCACTCTCATCGCCATCTTGGTTTTGGTGGGTTTTGGCCAGCTTCTTCACTGCAAACTGTTTTATCAGCAAACTGCTTATGACCTGTATCTCGTGCTGACCTCCTGTCTCATGCTGTGACTTAGAATGCCTTAACCGTCTAGGGATGCAGCCCAGTAGGTCTCAGCCTCATTTAACCCAGCCCTATTCAAGCTGGAGCTGCTGTGGTTCACACACCTCTGACATCTACGCCATTACAGCCCTTAGGAAGAGCGTGACTCCCTCTTCTCATGATTTGATGACTTCATATCCAATCCAGGTCAAGTCAAATGAAGCATGCTCCTCCAATGATGATGTCTGGAGACCTGAAATAAAAGGCATGCATACAGAACATGTTCAAAATAGACATAAATCAAGAGGAAATTCATTTTTGAGCAGTCTTGCAGCCAGTACACAAAAGGAAAGATGATGAGTTTCATGGTTCTACTACTCAAAAAGCAGGAAGCATCTCAATTTCCCAGGAAAGTCTTAAGTTGCTGCCGGTTCTAAATTTAAACACACATCCACCCACACATACCCCACAAGCAAATTGCCAATGTATTGCTTTGCCATCTAAAAATCTTCAAAAGGTTCACTCATTTTTATTCACCTGTGTGTGCATTCTCCTTCTCTGTAGGCAAATAGACACAAGAAATCTGATCCTGTCCCCTAAAAAAAAACAAAACAAAAACCCTCTGAAATAAACTTATCCCCTTTATAAAGGGATGTTGAAGAACAAGATGGATGCTGGGTTTTTGTGTTGTCGTTTTTTGAGGCACAGCCTTGCTGTGTCACCCAGGCTGGAGTGCAGTGGCGCGATCTTGGCTCACTGCAACCTCCACCTCCTGGGTTCAAGGGATTCTCCTGCCTCAGCCTCCCGAGTAGCTGAGATGACAGGCACCTGCCACCACACCTGGCTAATTTTTGTATTTTTAGTAGAGATGGGGTTTCGCCATATTGGCCAGGCTGATCTCAAACTCCTGACCTCAGGTGATCTGCCCGCCTCGGCCTCCCAAAGTGCTGGATTATAGGTGTGAGCCACCGCACCCAGCCTGGATGTTGTTTTTGATTACACTGTTAATTACATATGTGAGGGATTGTTTGGTCAGTTTGGGTCTAGATCTAAGATAAAGACAGTGGGAAAGAAATGAGAGGTGGAAGGTTGTCCTAGGCTGAGGTGGTGGTCCAGGGACTTTCTGGCAGCCTAAATGGACAGAAGTTATATATCTAGAAGAATGGAGGAGGATCTCATTGCATGTCATTCATTGTTCTCCAGTACAGAGTAAATGAACTGGAAAGAAGACTCCCCTCAAGTGCATTCATATAAAATGGGAATCTAATAGTAATGGTGCCAATCGTGGCGCAAAGAGTTTGAGGAGTTATCTTAAAAATGAAAAAAAAAAAAAGGAAAGTATCTTAAATTTGTCTTATATTCACTAAATTGTAGGTAAAAATGCCACAGTGTGTTAATCTGTGAAACCAACAAAGAATTAGTCAAGTGCTGATTTGGTAGGATTGTAATTTTTCTGACAAACTGTATGATGGCTCCACACGTTATCCTTCCCACTGTGTGTGATTCTCCCAGCTCCAGGATGAAGACGATTGTTTTACAAAAATGTGCAAGGGCGCCATCAGTTTCCCAAGGAGTCTCTCTTCATCATTTGATATTCACGCCGTATCTTGTGGAAGGGGCATCCAGTGATTAGCCATGGCGGTGGCCTTACTCTCAGTTGCCTGCCTGTGTGGCTTTGCCAGAGTCTCCCACGCTGACCCATGGCATTGGTCTCCGTCTGAGCATCCCTGGCGTCCCATTTGTGGGCTTCCTGAAACCTTACACCTCTTGAAAGATAGACAGTTTGGCTTTGCAGCTGACATGCTTTATACGTGCACAGCCTCACAACACGCTCTCCAGTCCGCTCAGCAGGAAAGATTCCGGAGCTCCGCCGGGAGGGGTGTGTGAGTGGAGACCAGTGACGTAACAGGTTCTGTGTCCGGGATGATTTCTGTTTTCCTCTGCAGCCCTGTAAGGACAGGGACTCACATAGTCTGGCCTTTAGAGCCGGAGGACTACCAGGTACGAAAATCTTAGATTGGGTAAAGCTTTAGGCATCAGAATCAACCTCCTTGGCTATTAATTTTGAGTAACTGTAATTTTGGGCAACTTGCCTCAGTATCTCAGCTTAAAAATGAAGATGGAAAAGGAGGGTGCCTGTCTTGTGGGACTGAGAGAGGCAGCCCACACTCAGCAGTTCACTGGAACATCATATGTTTATTACTTTATTATTTATTTGGGAGACAGGGTCTCACTCTGTCACCCAGGCTGGAGTGCAGTGGCATGATCATGGCTCCCCTCCGCCTCAGCCTCCCGGGCTCAAACAATCCCCTTCGCCTCAGCCTTCTGAGTAGCTGAGACTACAGGCACGCGCCACCATACCCAGCTAACGTTTGTGTTTTTGGTAGATACGAGGTTTTGCCATATTACCCAGGCTTGGAATATCATCAGTTTAGCTGTTAAGTTTATGATTACCCAGCTGTTCTCCCTGTCCTTGGATAAATAGACCTTGCTGCTCTACACATGATGAGGAGCAGCTTGAGTGCAAATGGACCATATGGCCGGGACATCCTGGGCTGGCAGGGCACTCTACAAGCTGCTGGAGTGGTGACCATCAGGCCCTGCACAGGGCCCCCAGGGGCTGCCTGAATGGCTGCTTTTTTTCTTTTTTTTTTGAGACAGTCTTGCTCTGTCACCCAGACTGGAGTGCAGTGATGTGATCTCAGCTTACTGCAACCTCCACCCTCGCAGGTTCAAGCAATTCTCCTGCCTCAGCCTCTGGAGTAGCTGGGATTACAGGCAGGCGCCCTCCACCATGCCCTGCTAATTTTTGTATTTTTAGTAGAGACGGGGTTTCACCTTGTTGGCCAGGCTGGTCTTGAACTCCTGATCTCAGGTGATCCTCCTGCCTTGGCCTCCCAAAGTGCTGGGATTATAGGCGTGAGCCACGGAGCCCAGCCAGGCTTTGGAGTTTTATGTGAACTGGAGTATTTCGTTTAACACCACACAGTAAACAAAGAAAACCCACTGCTGCTGGGCCCCCTTCCATCGTGGCGCATAATTGAGAGTTTAGGACGCCACTTTGTTTTACGCCGAACTTAGCCAAGTTCCAAGTCTTACAATCTTTTCATCCCTAGCATGAGGCTTTCTGTCTTTGTTGCAAATATTGAAAACTGCCACCTCACCTCTTGCACTATTTGCTTAGTTCTTTAAGAAATGAAACCTTAATCCATGTACAATTTCTAAAAGCCTTTATTTCAATATTTTAAGAAGTTATTTCCCCTGGCAAAGAAGCCGGCTGGTGGCCGGGTATGGAGCCTGATGACAAAGCTCATGAGCGTGAGTGGAAGCTCATTCATTATTGCTGCGTTTTTCCTCTTCCAGGAGAGAACGGAGAGCCAGCGTGCTGTGTGTCATGGTCTCAGGGTGAATGTTTGTGGAACTGATTGAATTAAACAAGGCGTGCAAAGCAAGTGGTCCGTGAGATGGTGTGGGGGTGTAGGGATAGGGACAGACCCAGGAGGCAGGACACAGCCCAAGCCCTGCCTCGGCACCACCTCTCAACTTGCTGACGACCTTGGATGATTCCCTTTCGGTCCTGGGCCTCTGTGTTTTCATCTGTAAAATGGACAGATTGGCATTGTGGCCTCCAGGTCTGTGCTTCTGTGATTGTCGTGTTTCCTGGGGTCTTCCTATCTGCTCATAAGACTCTTGAACTGGGGTGGGGATGGGGACCAAGGAGGAAGGGGTGGCCTGGTGGTCCTGTCTGTGGGTGGTAGAGACAGACCTGGAGTTGATCTTGTACAAGCAGAGAAGGAGTGTGGGGGGTGGGGAAGGTGAGAAGGGCCTCACTTCCTGAAGGTCCTGTCTGTGTCTGTGGGTGAGTCTAGAGGCCTGACTGAATGGCGGGCTGGAGCAGGCAGACTGGACACAGCAGGAGGACTTTCTGAACACCAGAACTTTCCAAGGCCTTCTATGCATGGCATGTGAGGAGAACCCTGCCCCAGAGGAACTGAGCCCTGGGCCTGTGTGGCTTGCATCAGATATTCTGCATTTCGGAGGCTGCACTCAGACTGTGAAAGGCTTTTGCAAATCTAAATGGCTGTCATTCTGTAAGCAGTGGTAGAACTGGTAACCACAGGGGATACTGCTAAAGGCAGCTCTGACATCTAACAAAAAACAAAACGCAAATTCAGACTAAAGTCAAGGCTGGGCATGGTGGCCCACGCCTGTAGACCCAGCTACTTGGGAAGCCGAGTTGGGAGGGTCACTTGAGGTCAGGAGTTTGAGGCCACCCTGGCCTCAAACTAGACCCCATTTCTACAAAAAATAAGTAAATTACCTGGGCATGGTGTGGTGCACCTGTAGTCCCAGCTACTTGGGAGGCTGAGGCAGGAGAATTGCTTGAACCCAGGGGTTCAAGGCTGCAGTGAGCTATGATCATGCCACTGCACTCCAGCCTGGGTGATAAGAAAGTAAAGAAATAGCCCGAGGTGGGCAGATCACGAGGTCAGGAGTTTGAGACCATCCTGGCTAACATGGTGAAACCCTGTCTCTCCTAAAAATACAAAAAATTAGCCGGGCGTGGTGGCACATGCCTGTGGTCCCAGCTGCTTGGGAGGCTGAGGTAGGAAAATCGCTTGAACCTGGGAGGCAGAAGTTGCAGTGAGCTGAGATCGTGCCACTCCAGCCTAGGTGACAGAAACTCCACCAAAAAAAAAAAAAAAAAGAAGGAATAAAAGGGTGGCTATCCCATAGGCAGAGTTGCCCTAGGTGCTGCTGACCAGCTATTTTTAGGGTTATTTCTTGATCATATGCTACACAAGGCCTGGATTATGCATCAGTTTTTTGGGAAAGAGGGGGAGGGATTCCCAGAACTGAGGTTTCCTCCCCTTTTTAGACTGCGTAGGGTAACTTTTGGATGTTGCCATGGCATTTGTAAGCTGTCATGGCACTGGTGGAAGTCTTTTCACATTCTAATGGTTATAATTAGCCTGTGATGAGCAGTGAGGATGACCGGAGCTCGCTTTCCCTGCCATCTTGGATTTGGTGGGTTTTGGCTGGCTTCTTAACCACATTCTGTGTTATCAGCGGGGTCTTTGTCACCTGTGTCTTCTGAAACCAGTCCTGCTGACCTCCTAACTGAGTCATGTGGTACATAGCCTTTCCTGATTGGCTTCTTCCACTTAGGATACTGATTCAACCATGTCGTTGGCCACATCAGTAATTCATCTCTCTCTCTCTCTCTCTCTTTTTTTTTTTTTTTGCTGAGTAGTATTCCATTGTCTGGATGCACCACAATTTCTTTATCCATTCTTCTACTGCAGACATTTGGGTTGTATCCAGCTTGGACCACTGTGAATAAAGCCACCATTGACCTTCACATACAGGTGTTTGTGAGAACATAAATGTTCATTCCTCTTGGGAAATACTTGGGAATGGGATTGCTAAGTAGCATGGCAGGTACTTGTTTAAATCTAAAAGCTTCCAAGCTGCTCTCCAACGTGTGTGCACCACTGTGCATTCCCTCCAGCATTGCAAGCACATCTCAGTTGCTCTCTGTCCTGCCGAACAGACATCTATCCATCTACCCATCCATCCACCCTCTCACCCATCCATTCATCCATCCACTCATCCACTAATCCACCCACCCATTCATCCATCCATCCATCTGCTCATCCACCCACCCATTCATCTGCTCATCCATTCATCCGCCCACCCATTCACCCACCCATTTGTCTGCTCATCCATCCATCCACACACCCATTCACTCACCCACTCACCCACCCATTCATCCGCTCATCCATCCATCCACCCACCCATTCATGCATTCACTCATCCACTCATTCATCCATTCACCCACCCATGTGTTCACTCACCCATCCATCCACCCACCCATGCATTCACTCATCCATCCATCCACCCACCCATTCATCCATTCATCCATCCATCCAACCACCCATCTATCCACTCATCCATCCACCCACCCATCCGCCCGTCCATTCATCCATTCATCCACCAACCCATTCATCTGCCCACTCATCCATTCGCTCATCTATCTGTTCATCCATTCATGCATTCACTCATCCACTCATTCATCCATCTACCCACCCATGAATTCACTCATCCATCCATCCATCCATCCATGCATTCACCCTTCCATCCATCCAACCATCCATCCATCCATCCACCCACCCATGAATTCACTCATCCATCCATCCACTTATCCACCCACACATGAATTCACTCATCCATCCACCCACCCATGAATTCACTCATCCATCCACCCACCCATGAATTCACTCATCCATCCATCCATCCACTTATCCATCCACCCACACATGAATTCACTCATCCATCCACCCACCCATGAATTGACTCATCCATCCACCCACACATGAATTCACTCATCCATCCATCCACTTATCCATCCACCCACACATGAATTCACTTATCTATCCATCCACTCATTCATCCATCCACCCACCCATCCATCTGTTGATCCATCCATCCATAAGAGAAATGTTTGCTTGGTCATTCATTCGATGAGCATTTTCTGCTGGAAGCTGGTCCAAGGACCCCCCACTACCTCCATAAGATGGACAATAAGCAAAGGGCTACAGGTCAAGGCAGAGCCAGGAAAAGCAGAAAAGACCCTACTGCCAACAAGTGGAACAGGAAATCATTTCAAAGGGATTTGAAAGGAAGGAGAAAATCCTCCCCTAGGAAGACAGCTGTGAAAAAGAATGAGAGGGGCCCATAAGCAAAGAGCTCCTGGAAATACAGGACCCGCCTGGTTGAGAAGGCCAGCAGTGATGCCGTGTCACCAAGCTTGACTGGGGTGGTGGGGCAGAATTAGGTGGGACTGTGCTTCCAAGTCCACACATATTCTATATGAATTTTTTATAGTTGACGTTTTTGTTGTTTTTTTGTTTTGTTTTCAACAGAGTCTTGCTCTGTTGCCCCGTCTGGAGTGCAGTGTCACAAGCTCTGCTCGCTGCAGCCTCGACCTCTCAGGCTCAAAAAATCTTCCCACCTCAGACTCCCAAAGTGTTGGAATTATAGGTGTGAGCCACTGCACCCGGCTATAGCTAACATTTTACTTTTACAACCACAAAAGAAATCAAAAGGGAAAAGAAGGAAAAATACTTGCAGTAGATGTAGCCAGGGAGGCTGGCATGGCACAGAAGCACCCACGAGCCCCAGGTGCATGCGTCCCGGGAGGGGATTTGAGCCGGGCCTGGCCGGGATGAGGGCGGAAAGGATGAGCACCTGGACTGCCTCCCAGCCGCTGGGAAGCCGGGTCGGGAGTGCATGTGTTGCCAGCAAGCACCTCTAGGGGGCAGCAGAGGCCACAGAACCCTCCTGTGCCGCGCTGGGACTGGGCTGGGACTGGGCTGGGGCTGGGTGCAGGGTGAGTGGAGGGAGCGGAGTGTCTTATTCTCCTCACTCCCTGCTTGGGGGAGGGTGGTCCTCCTCCTCCTCTTCTCAGAAATTCTGCATGTTCCTGGGAGGCCAGGAGCCAGTGCATCTCTCTGTCCCTCTCTGTCTCTTTGTCTGTCTCTCTGTTGCTGTCTCTCTTGGTCTCTGTCTCTGTCAGTCTGTTTCTCTTTGACTGTCTCTGTCTGTCTGTTTCTGTCTTGGTCTTTCTCTTCTCTTTCTCTACCTGCCTCTCTGTCTGTGCGCCACTCTCTGTCTCCGTCTCTCTCCTCTCTCTTCTGTCTGTGCCTGTCTCCTTCTGTCTCCCATGGTCTGGCTCTGTCTTCTGTCTGTCTATTTCTCTTTCTCAGCCTGTCTGTCTGTCTGTCTCTTTCTCTCTGTCTCTTTCTGTCGTCTGCCTGCCTCCTTCTGTCTCTTATGGTCTGTCTGTCTCTGTCTTCTGTCTCTTTGTCTCAGTCTCTCTCGTTTCTGTCTCTCTTGGTCTGTCTCTTTCTCTGCCATTCCTGCCTGTCTGTGTCTCTCTTTCTCTCATGGTCTCTCTCTGTCTGTTTCTCTGTCTGTCTGTCTGCCTGTTTCTGTCTCCTTTGGTCTGTCCGTCTGTCTCTATCTCTGTCTCCCTTTCTCACTCTCCCTTTCTATCTTTCTCTTATCTGGGTCGTCTCTCCCCCATCCCGTCACCTGATGACAAAGCACTTTGTCTTTGGAAGGTGTTGGCATCTGTAATTGACGTCACAGGCACCTGCTGAGCCTGACTCCGTGCTGGCTCTGCAGAGGTAGCCAGGAGACAGTCCCAGCCCGCAGTCCTTTGGGGAGATGGCAGGGCGCACGCAGGTAGAGGGTTATAAATCAGACAAGGGCATGAATTCCAGAATCGGACCTGGGGGGGAGAAACGCTGGAATAGACTGTCAAGGCCGTAACAGAAGCACAGAGCATGTGTGTGCTGGTGCCGGGTCCTCTGCAGTTACTGTTATTGGGTCTCAGCCTCAGCTCTGACCTTCCTGGTAGCCCTAGAAAAAGGGGAACAAGATCGGGCAGCCAGGTTCCTGACTCACTGTCCTGGGCAAGGAACCTACTGGCTGCTCAGCAAAAGCTACACACTCTGAGCTGCTCACAGCCCTGAAGCTCTCTCCAGGGCTTCCCAGCGTCAGGGCGGTGTGTGGGCACTCTCTGTCTGGCATATATGTGACAGGCTCACTCTCTTCCCCTGGAACGTAGCTCCAGAGCACAGGGCCCAGGGACCCTGCCTTCCCCAGGACGAGGTCTAGGGAGCTAAGAACAGGGCTCCTGGCTGGGCTTGTGTTTTGTTTCCTTCTATTTTTATCTTAAAAAAAATGATGATATAAGCGCTGGGTATGGGGGCTCATGCCTAGAATCTCAACACTTTGGGAGGCCATGGTGGGCAGATTGTTTGAGCCTAGGAGATCAAGACTAGCCTGGGCAACATAGCAAGACCGTGTCTCTACAACAAATAAAAAAATTAGCCTGGTGTGGTAGTGCCATCTACTCGGGAGGCTGAGGCCTGAGAATCGCTTGGGCCCAGGAGGTGGAGGCTGCAGTGAGCCATTATTATACCACTGCCCTCCAGCCTGGGTGACAGAGACAGACTCTGTCTCTTGAAGAAATAAAAATTAAAAAGGAGGTATATATTTTGCATACAGTTTAATGCACCCCTTTGGTGTTTTGTTCTATGAGTTTTGACAAATGCTGACCATCTTACAGATATTATCATGATCAAGACCAGCCTGGCCAACGTGGTGAAGCCCCGTCTCTACTAAAAATACAAACATTAGTTGGGTGTGGTGGCAGGTGCCTGTAATCCCAGCTACTTAGGAGGCTGAGGCAGAAGAATCGCTTGAACCTGGGAAGTGGAGGTTGCAGTGAGCCGAGATTGCACCACTGCACTCCAGCCTGGGCGACAGAGCGAGACTCCATCTCAAAAAAAAAAAAAAAAAAAGACCCAAACCAACACTGTCCTCCCCAAATTCCCTCACCAGCCTTTGCTGTCAGCCCTGCGCCCACTAAGCCCTGACCCACTCCCTGCCTCCTCTCCAGAATGTCGCCCATGTGAGATTGTACATCAAGTACCAGCTGGGATTTGATGAGGGTGAGCTGTACACGTGCGTTATGAGCACGTATGTGTAAGCATGTGCAGATGGAGCACGAAAACCTGTGCATGCATGGAGGCTTGTGTGTTCGTGGAGGGGCTGTGGGACCTGAGGACTCGCCACTGTGTGGCTGGGACCAGCTCTATCCCTCTCTCTCACCTGGTCACTGTGTTCACCTACCCATGCAGTCTCAGTTCCTCCCTCAGTCTCCCTGCTTCTGCCTCCGTCCCAGGGAAGCCCACCCCATTGTCCATCTTCCTGTCTCTCTTGGTCCATAGCCAAACCCTTTTTATCTTAGTTTTTCTTAAAGACAGATTCTCTGTCTCCCAGGCTGGGGTGCAGTGGCACGATCTCAGCTCACTGCAACCTCCGCTGAGGCAAGCGATTCTCTTGCCTCAGTCAGCCTCTTGAGTAGCTGGGATTACAGGCATGCACCACCACGCCTGGCTAATTTTTGTATTTTTAGTAGAGACAGGGTTTTGCCATGTTCGAGACCAGGCTGGTCTTGAACTCCTGACCTCAAGTGATCTGCCTGCCTCGGCCTCTCAAAGTGCTGGGATTACAGGCATGAGCCACCACGCCTGTCCCATTTTAAGTTTTGATTGTAGTAAAATGCACATCACAGAAAATCACCATGATAACCACGCTGCCACGCAGAGGCCAGTGGCATTAAACACAGTCACGTTCTTGTGCACCCCTCAGCACCTGTCTCCAGAACTCCTTCATCTTCATGTCCCATGAAACCCTCACTCTCCGGCACCCACCGTTCTGTTTTCTGCCTCTGCAGATTCGAGTGCTGTAGGGACCCCATGTGTGTGGAAGCATACGATACTGGCCCTTTCATGACTGGCTGATTTCATGGAGCCTGACGCCATCGAGGTCCATCCACGCTGCGGCAGGTGTCAGACGCCCCTTCCTCTGTTTGGCTGAACAGTTTCTGGATATATGGACGGAGCGCTTCGTGCTTATTCACTCGCCTGTCGGTGGACACGTGGGCAGCTCTCATCTCTCAGCTCCTGTGAGTGACACCTCTGGGAATGTGGGTGGGCACCTGCCTCTCTCTAGATCCTGCTTTCAATCCTTTTGGGTGGGGCCAGGCATCGTGGCTCACGCCTGTAATTCCAGCACATTGGGAGGCCAAGGAGTTTGAGACCAGCCAGGCCAACATGGTGAAACCCTGTCTCTGATAAAAATACAAAAAAAAAAAAAAAAAAATTAGCCAGGCATGGTGGCGGGTGCCTGTCATCCCAGCTACTTGGGAGGCTGAGGCAGGAGGATCTCTTGAACCCAGGAGGCAGAGGCTGCAGTGAGCTGATATCACACCGTTGCTCTCCAGCTGGCGAGACAGAGCGAGACTCCGTCTCAAAAATAACAACAACAACAACAAGTTGATCCTTTTTTTTTTTTAGATGGAGTCTCTCTCTTTGTTGCCCAGGCTGGAGCGCAGTGGCACAATCTTGGCTCACTGCAACCTCCGCCTCCCAGGTTCAAGTGATTCTCCTGCCTCAGCCTCCCGAGTAGCCAATTTTTTTTTTTTTTTTGAATTTTTAGTAGAAACAAGAATATTCCCAGCTGCTGGATGCTGGGACCCACGAGTGGGCAAGAGGGCCATGCACACCCCTTCCAGCTGTGGCATTGGGACCAGAAGCTCCACCTCCTGGAAGAGACGCTCACTGGGTAAACACGGAAGTGCAGTGTTGGAGTGACCCCAGTGCACAGCCCAGAGGGAGGAAGCACAGTGGCTGATAGGGTTTGCTTTTCTCTCTCCGCCTCAGGTTCTGTTCCATCCCCGGAAGGACCTCTGAGGTGCTCCCTGGCTGGCTGTAGGCCCCACTCAAGCCTCCTCCTTCAGGAAGCCTTCCCAGCTCTGGGCATCTGTAACCAGCTGGGCCTTTATCACCTGGGGCCCGGGACATCTCCCATTCTGAACTGCTGTGTTTTGGTTTTACTGTTCTCTGGCTTTCGGTCCGAGCCTGACGGTGGCTTCTTGTGTTCAGGGACAAGGCAGGGAGCATCCATGCACCCCCCACAGCACCCAGGCCGGGGTCTGTGCCGGCAAAGCCTAGATGATTTGGGGCTGTGCTGCTCTTGTGCCGCTGACTCGCAGTATCTGCTGGCGGCCATCGCACCTCCTGCATCCGTCATCCCATCCTGCATGCCCCCACCGCAGGGATGAGCTCCCTTGGGAGTTAATGGCTTATGGAGTCTCTGCTCTCCCGTCCCATCCTATTCTCAGGTGGCTTCTACCAACACCACCTAATAGTGAACCCCAAAACAAGGGCACAGGCTGCCCCCTAGCACCACTCTGGGCGCTGCCAGCATGACTTCTCTAAGACCCACAGAGGAGGGCTGGGTGCCGTGGCTCACACGTGTAATCCCAGCACTTCGGGAGGCGAAGGCGGGCAGATCACCTGAGGTCAGGAGATGGAGACCATCTTGGCCAACATGGTGAAACCCCGTCTCTATTAAAAATACAAAAAATATTAGCTGAGCGTGGTGGCGCGCACCTGTGGTCCCAGCTACTCAGGAGGCTGAGGCAGGATTATTGCTTCAACCTGGGAGGTGGAGGCTGCAGTGAGCTGAGATCGTGTCACTGCACTCCAGCCTGGCAACAGTGAAACTCCATCTCAAAAAAAAAAAAAAAAAAAAAGAAAACCCACAGAGCGACACCTGGAAATTCAGCTGTGGCACTGGGACCCGAACCTCACCCAGAGTGGCGCCCGCTCCATGGCGTCTGCATGGCTCCGCCCATGAGCACAGCCGCCCCGACCTCCCTCCCGACTCAGAGCTCCAGAGTTCCACTGTGGATGGCACAACCACACAAATCAGACCTGCTAGGAAGCCCTCCCCCGGCCACCAGCTCCCGGGCTGACGCATGCAACAGGGTCTTTTGAACTCTGTGAGGTTAAGGTTCCCCTTGAGTCTCCTGGGCTATAAGCAAATCCCTCACGGCCTCCTGCACCCCTGCCTTGGGAAGCCACACCTCACTTGGCTCTAGAACTTTCGGGGAGCACTGTCTTCTGAGTCCTCTCTCTCTGTGTAAGTTCTCAGGGCCACGTCTCAGTGGATCCACTGCAGCCTGGGTGGACAGCTCTCGTGTTTCTAGCTGGGTCGCTCGGTTGGGAGCAGCCCTCAGGCGTGTGGCCTCTCCAGGCTGCCTGACTGTCTCCACCCCAGAGCAGGAAGAAGACTTCATGCTCTGGGCAGTGGTTCCTCAGGCATGGTGAGGTCTCTGCTTCCCTCTGGGGCCCACCATCCCTGGCTGCAGCTTCCCAGCTGAGCGCAGACCCTTTTGCCAGGAAAGGCTGGCAGCCCTAGAGGGCAGACAAACCCTCCTGAGTGGTCTCTGTTCTTTTGTTCTTTTTTTTTTTTTTAATACGCAGTCCCACTCTGTTGCCCAGGCTGGACTACAGTGGTGCGATCTTGGCTCACTGCTACCTCCGCCTCCCGGGTTGAAGCGATTCTCCTGCCTCAGCCTCCTGAGTAGCTGGGATTACAGGTGCGTACAACCATGCCTGGCTAATTTTTGTATTTTTAGTAGAGATGGGGTTTCACCATGTTGGTCAAGCTGGTCTTGAACTCCTGACCTCGTGATCCACCCACCTCAGCCTCCCAAAGTGTTGGGATTCCAGGTGTGAGCCACCGTGCCCGGCAGTCTTTGCTCTTCCAAAAGTGATGTTGACCCATGTATCTCCGGCAGCTGGCAGGGTGGTGATTTCATCTGTCATTATGGCCTTGTATCACTGCGGTCTCCCACTCAGGGGAAGTCTCTGTCCAACCACAGGGAGCTTCCAGCCCCTACACTCTGCATGGGCTGGGGGAGAGCCTGGGGTCAGGGTGGGAGAAGCATGACTCTGGGATCAGACCTTACAAAGCAGGTTCCTCCTGGGGGTCAGTCCAGGTCTAAAAGCAGCTGGGCATGAAGGGGGTGCCATTGGGTGTCAAGGGGTGAGCTAGGAGGACCAGACCTCCAGCCCCGGCACCCGCTGTCTCTTGGAAACCAGCCTTGGCTGTGCCCCTGGGGACACCATCTGCTGTGGCCTGCTGTTCTCCTCCCCCGCACAGGCGGGGGTCTCCCTCCTCCACCACCACTCCCTTGGCCTCACCCTCTCTGCCACGTGTCTGACTTCTCCCTGCCACTCCCTGGGGGGGCTGTGGCCCCCAGAAAGGCTGCACTCTGGGAGCACAGTGGCCTGAAACCAGAGAAAAGAACACCGGGGGATTTGGCTTAAACTCGTTAAACCCAGTGAACCCTCCCGCCGAATGATCCCAGTCTGCGCCAGGTCTTTTAATCTTGGTCGGGCCGCAGGGTAATTTGTTTAGCTGTGCTGATCAGCTGAAGGTTAATTCAATTGGACTTGGGTTATTTATTTGTGCCTGGATTTGCTAAGTGTCACTGGAGGTACATGAGGTCTTTATTATGGTGGCGAGATGGCTTCATTAGGGTGAGGGCCACTGCCACTCCTGCCAGACTCCGCCCCCCTCCTGCCCACTCCAGGCTGAGGGAGCACATGGCAGCCTTGGGAGGCTGGAGCCCTGGGAGCCGGGGTGCTGTGGCTCTTGTTCCTGGATGCAGGGGGATGCCTGAGCACTGTGCTGAGAGTCTATCCTCACTGGCCTCTGGCGCTGACACCTAGTGGTTCCGTCTGTCACGTGACCCATCTTAATCCAGGCTGAACTACCTGCTTCCTGGGACCCATCCCCTCCCTCAGGGGGGACCTAAAGGTGTTTCCTCCACCCCGCCTCAGTGTTCCCATCCACACATTGGGAATGACACCCTGCCCTCCTGCAGCCTCCTAGGCTGGGCTTTGTAGCTGGGTGGGTGAGCTCCAGCCCCCACCCTGCCTGGTGACTGGTGTAGAAGGATGCAGAGGTTGAAGAGTGGGTAGCTGGGTTGGCCAGGTGGGCAGAGCTCCTGCGAGGAGCCGGGATCCTTCTCCGGCAGCCGCAGATAATGGATTGCACGTTGTCACCACCTGGGATGCGTGTGACTTGGCAGCCTGCCCCTTTCCTGCCTTGGGATCAGACGCCCTGGTGGGTGTCCCTTTCCAGGTCCCATGTGCTCCTAACCTGTGGTGGTGTCTGGAGGGGGGAGGCTTGCCCCTGTGCCCCTGTCCTCAGCTACTTGCCCATCCCTGCCCACCCTGGCCGTGGATGGGCAAAACGGGGTGTGGAGACTCAGGAGTCCTGGGGTGGCACAGAGGTCCCAGGCTGGAGGCCGTAGCAACCAAGGCCGTGGGAGACGAGGGAGGGATGGCAAGTGCCCCAAGGAGTAGCCCAGGCGCCCCGGAGGCTGCCGAGAGGGCTGGGAGTGCAGAGGCGAGGGGCACAGGGAAGGCGTGGGTTCTTTCGCCATCTGCAGTGTAGGAGCCCAGACAGGGCAAGGCAAGGAGGGGTCCGGGGGCGAAGATGCCAGCCACATTCCGCCTTCCCATTGGGCTCCTAGCCCTTCCAGGAGAGAAACCATCCCACAAGTCCAGAGTAGCGGTGTCCCCCGGGACCGTGTCTCCCGAGCAAACACTGCTTTCTAGGAGTCTGAGGGGCCTCGGCCATCTACGTCAATCCCTTTGCAGAACAGTGGAGGAATCTGAAGCCCAGAGAGGGGAAGCGATGCCTCCTGGGTCACACGGCCCATCAGGGGCAGGGCAGGGACCAATGGTGAGAATAGGAGCCGCGCAAGAGGAGAGCCCTGCTGGTGACTCCTCAGCCCAAGCCCTGCGTCTACCCAAATCCACACCTCACAGCCACCCACAGGGAGGACACCATTGCCCCTTTTCTTCCTCCCTCCCTCCCTCCTCCCCTCCCTCCCTCCCCCTTCCTTCCTTCCTTCCTTCCTTCATCACCCAGGCTGGAGTACAATGGCGCAGTCTCAGTTCACTGCAGCCTCTGCCTCCTGGGTTCAAGTGATTCTCCGGCCTCAGCCTCCCAAGTAGCTGGGACTACAGGGCGTGCCACCACGCCTGGGATAATTTTTGTATTTTCAGTAGAGGCAGGGTTTCACCATGTTGGCCAGGCTGGTCTCAAACCCCTAACCTCATGATCTGCCCAACTCAGCCTCCCAAAGTGCTGGGATTACAGGTGTGAGCCACCATGCCCAGCCCATTGCCCCTTTTCAACGGTGAGGAAATGGAGACTCAGAGAGGTTAATCAACTTCTCCCAGGCCACACTGCTGCTCCTTTGTGGATCTGCAGTTCGAGGTACCCCTGCGTGCTCCCCCTCCTGAGCCATCTGCTCCTACCCTCCTACCCTGAGCCCTGGCCCTCCCCGGTGAAAGCAGGGTAGCGGCCTTCAGAAGCCTTGGGTCTAGTCAATCCCAACTGTCTTGGATTGGGCTTCCCAGAAGCAGATCCTGAAGGAAGGAGTGAGAATGCATGCTTTCTTTGGGAGGTGATCTCAGGAATTGCAAGGAACAGTAGGGAAGCATATTAGTGAGGCTCTCTGGAGAAACAGAACCAATGCACAGAGGAGATTTAGGGTGAGGAATTTGGTTCCCATGACTCTGGGGGCTGAGAAGTCCCACCGTCTGTGTTGCAAGCTGGAAACCCAGGGAAGCCCGAGGTGTGATTGAAACTCAGCTCAAGTCTGAAGGCCTGAGAACCAGGGCAGCTGATGGTGGACATCTAGTCCCAGAGCAAGAGAGGATGAGCTGTCCCAGCTTCAGTGGCGAGGCAGGAAATGAGGGGTGAGTCCTCCTCCCTCTGCCATCTGTTCTGTTCAGCCCCTTGAGGGACTGGAAGATGCCAAGCCACTTGGGGAGAGCAGGCCACCTTTCTGAGTCCATAATTCAAAGGCTAATCATCAGAAACACTCTCACAGACACAATGGGTAATCTAGGCACCCCACAGTGCAGTTAAGTGACACATAAAATTAACCATCTCAGGGAGTGAGGTAGGGAAGGGAAGATGTTTCAAAATGGATGTGTCTCCCTGCCTGCCACTGCTGTAGCACACACCTCAAAGTCATCCCTAAGGGAGAAGGAGCTGGGGTATTTATACTCCAGTTCTATTGGGCATTGGCTGAATGTCCACACTCCTGGATCACAGCCGCTCATCCTCATGATGTCCCATGGTCCTCATTTCATAAATGGAGAAACTGGGATCCTGAGAGTCTTGATGGGGTCAGAGCCAAGAGCCTTCATGCCAGGAAGCCCTCCCTGTTCTTTTTCCAGCTGTATCAGCCCCCCTCCCCCCCGCCCGAAGCTGCTGTGCTGCCCCGTGTCTCCACCATTGATGCTCCAATGACCTTGTGGTGATAACTGCCTGGTGACTTGATGTGCCCCCCACTGGATTGTGAGCTTCACAGAGGTAGGGCATGTTTCTGATGCACCTGAAGGTCCCCCAGCTCCCAGTGAGCTCTGGGTACATGGGGAGCATCAGTCACATCCTGGGTCAGTACCTCAGCTGTCCCCTCACATGATGTCCTTATTATCCACACTGCAAAGCAAACCATCCCTATGATGGACTCATTGTGGATCATGACTTAGTAGGTCAAGAGTTTGGAAGTGGCTCAGCTGGGCGGTTCTTCTGCTCCATGTGGCTGCCAGATGGTCCCGTGCCGGTGGGAAGTCTGGTCTAGAGGGTCCATGATGGCTTTACTGACATGCCTGGCATCTTGGCAGGGACAGCTGGAAGGCAAGATTCAGCTAGGACTGTCCATGGAGCTCCTCCCTGTGGCCTTTCAGGACGGTGGTCTCAGGGTAGCTGGACTTCTTGCATGACAGCTCAGAGCTCCCAGAAACACTGTCCCAAGAGACAGGAGGTGGAAGCTGCCAGTCTCTCAGGCTAGGACCAGAAACCAGCACCACTGCACCCACAACCTTTTGGTAGTGACAAAATAAACATAACATTTATCATTTTAATCCTTCATAAGTGGCATTAAATACATTTATAATGTTTATAACCATTGCCAATGTCGATACCTAAAACTTTTTCATCATCTGCAATGAAAACTCTGTATGCATTAAACCGTAACTCCCCCCATCCTTCTGTCCCTCCCGCCCCTGGTACCCACCATTTTGCTTTCTACCTCTATGGATAAGGCTATTCTGGACACTTCTCATAAGCAGAATCATACAGTATCAGTTTTTTGGTGAATGGCTTATTTCACTTTACATAATGTCCTCGAGTTTTCTTCACACTGCAGCACATGACGGCACTTCATTCCCTTTTTAATATTATTTATTTATTTATATATTTTTGAGACAGAGTCTTGCTCTGTCGCCCAGGCTGGAGTGCAATGGTTCGGTCTCTGCTCACTGCAACCTCCGCCTCCCAGGTTCAAGCAATTCTCCTGCCTCAGCCTCCCGAGTAGCTGGGATTACAGGCACCCACCACCATGCCTGGCTGACTTTTGTATTTTTAGTAGAGACAGGGTTTCACCATGTTGGCCAGGCTGGTCTCGAACTCCTGACCTCAGGCAATCCATCTGCCTAGGCCTCCCAAAGTGTGGGATTGCAGGGACGAGCCACCGCACCCAGGCTTCATTCTCTCTCCCTGTCTCTCTCTCTCTCTTTTCCTTTCCGAGATGGAGTCTTGCTCTGTCACCCAGGCTGGAGTGCGGTGGCGTGATCTCAGCTCACTGTAACCTCCGCCTCCTGGGTTCAAGCAATTCTCCTGCCTCAGCCTTCTGAGTAGCTGAGAATACAGGTGCCCACCACCACGCCCAGCTAATTTTTGTATTTTCAGTACAGACAAGGTTTCACCATGTTGGCCAGGCTGGTATTGAACTCCTGACCTCAGGTGATCCACCTGCCTTGGCCTCCCAATGTGCTGGGCGTGATTACAGGCGTGAGCCACCACACCCGACCTTCATTCCCTTTTAAGGCTGAGTAATGCTCTGCTGTGTGGAAGGACCACGTTTTGTGTATCCATTCATCGGTCCATGACTCTTGGGCTGCTTTCTTCTTTTGGCTGTTGGGGACAGTGCTGCTGTGAACACAGTGAGCAAGTGACTTAGCCCCATGTGCTCTTGATGGAGACTGGAGCCCACAGATTCAGTGGGAGGGGGGAACAGCCTCCTCTCAATGGCAGGAGGGCAAAGAATTTGCAGTGTTTTTCTGTTTGTTAGTTTGTTTGTTTGTAGACAAGGTCTTGCTCTGTCACCCAGGCTAGTGCAGAGGCACCATCATAGCTCACTGCAGCTTCAACCTCCTGGGTTCGAGCAACCCTCCCACTTCAGCCTCCAGAGTAGTTGGGACTACAGGTGCGTGCCACCAAGCCCGGCTAATTGTCATTTTTTGTAGCAATGGGGTCTGGAGGTGTTGCCCAGGCCGGTCTCAAACTCCTGGGCTCAAGTGATCCTCCCACCTCGGCCTCCCAAAGTTGTTGGGATTACAGGCGTGAGTCACCTTTAATCCCCCACACTGTGGTAGACAAAAGTTGCTGAAGACTCTCTTCCCGGGGCCACATAGCAAATCTGCCGAGTGGCAGAGGAAAGGGGAGATAGGTGCCCAGAGTCTGGAGAAATAAGGCTGGGTCTAGGGAGGACGTGTCAGAGGCAGCATGGCCGGGAGGCACAGCTAGGAGAAGTGGAAGGAGAGGGTGGGGGTGGAGGCTTCCAGACAGTGGTGGGCACATCATCCCTCAGGTCTGGAGAGGCTTGGGTTGGGTTTAAAGGAAACTGGGCTAGGGAGAATTTGAAAGCCCAGGCGCTAAGGCTGAAGCTTTGAGTGTGCATCTGGGCTTCACTGCCCTGAGCTCTGTGGCCAGGAGCCATCACTAAAACTCTCAAACATTCTCTTATAAGATGAGAATAATATAGGACCTCCTTCAAAGGGCATTGAGGGAATTCAGTGGGAAAGTCCATGCGTACCTCTGACCTGGCTGTGATGTTAATTTTAGGAGTCAGTTTGACTGGGTAAGGGACGCCCAGAGGGCTGGTGAAACATCACTTCTGGGCGTGCCTGTGAGGCCGTGATGGCCAGCTGGGCAGGTCCGAGCTCTCTTCGGTGGTCCCCACGGCTGGGGGCTGGCAGTGCAGAACCTGTGGTCCCCGAGGCCTTGGGGGGCACCTCCTGTTACTCGCCCCCACCCTAATCTGTTCAGGACGCACTTCCCCACCTCCCACGGCCCCCTCTCCCTGCAGGACCACCTGCCTCTTCCTGCCTCCCAGCCCAGCCTGCATTTTCCTTGCACGTCAGCCAAAATCCGATTCTCCCATTTCCAGAGAGGATCAGCATTTGAATCAGTACACCACATAGACAAGTCCACCCTCCCCAGTGTGGGCAGGTGTCACAGAAACCACTGAGGGCCCCCTGGGACAAAGGCAGGGGAGGGGAGAATTATCTCTCTTCCTCTTCGGGGCATCCATCTCCCTCCTGCCTGTGGGCGTTGGTCGAGCCCCTGTTCTCAGGCCCTCAAACTCGGACTGAATCACACCACCGGCTTCCATGGGCTTCCAGCTTACAGACAGCAGATGGTGGGACTGCTCAGCCTCTATGATTCTGTGAGCTGATTCCCATATGAATCTCTCTGTCTGTCTCTCTCTCTGCCTCCATGTACACACATGCACATACAGTCACACTCATTTTTCCTCTGGCTCTGTTTCTCTGGAGGACCCTGACTAATCTGTGTGCACTTCCCAGGGGCCCAGCCTGAGCCAGAGCTGTCTGGGAAGCCACAGCGTCCCCCCCACCGGCAGCCCACCTTGTTGGAGGCTGTGGGTTGGTGGGGGCTGGGGGCTCCCTTCTCTGCAGCATCGGACTTGGTGGTCCGAGGTGCTGGGGTCCCTTGCTTTCCTCACAGGGCTCTGCCTGCAAGAGGCTGGACTGCGAATGGGGTCTGGAGATGTTGCCCAGGCTGGTCTCAAACTCCTGGGCTCAAGTGATCCTCCCATCTTGGCCTCCCAAAGTTGTTGGGATTACAGGCGTGAGTCACCTTTAACCCCCCCGCATCGTGCTAGACAGAGGTTGCTGAAGACTCTTCCCAGGGCCACATAGCAAATCTGCCGAATGGCAGAGGAAAGGGGAGATAGGTGCCCCGGGGTCTGGAGAAATGAGGCTGGGTCTGGGGAGGACGGCCAAGGGGAAGGAAGGAGGCCTTTGGAGATGAGGAGAGAACCTAGAGCCCAGCCCTGGCACCTCAGGCTCTTGGGAAGCTGGTTTCCTCCTTGGGCATCTCAGGGTCTGAGCAGAGGCTGGGGGCTTCCTGAGATCGTGCTTCCAAAGCTGAGACGTCCCCCCTCAGGGGAGGGGACATCCACTTTACTCATGACTGGGAGGAAAAAATGAGGCGTGAGGGATGGGACGAGCGTGGTGGCCACCCAGAGACGGGCCAGCTGGTGTCTAGCTACATGAGGCTAGGCGACAGTGGGAGTGGGTGGGTGGGGCTGGGCGGGCAGGAGCAGCCCAGTCTGCCAGGGGTGTAGGGACAGACACTCACTCAGTGAATGTGCCTTGGTGGCACCAGGAGTCGCTGGGGTGCCCAGAAAGTGCATGCTTATTGCATGACGGGTGAGATGTAAACGGTCAGCCAGGTGGGTCCAAGCTCTTCGGTGGTCCCCAGGGTTGGTGGCTGGCAGTGGAGGTCCTGTGGTCCCCGAGGCCTTTTGGGGGTACTTCCCATGGTTCGCCCCCACCCGCATCCGCTCAGGACTCACTTCCCACCTCCACCGCCCCCTATCCCAGCAGGGCCACCTGCCTCTTCCTGCCTCCCCCACCCAGCCTGCCTTTTCCTTGCTCGTCAGCCAAAATCCGATCCCCCCAAGACTCTGCCTCATCAAATATCCTCTTTCTCATCACCATAATTTTCCATTTGTAGGTTAAGCTGCACCTGGGGTTCTCAGAAATCTGCTAACTCTCTTGCAACTCCCCAAACTCCTCAAATGCTTCGTCCTCCACCCCCTCTGTTGTTCGGAGGACAGGACGTAGCAGGCAGGGGCGGCTGGGGAGTGCGCTGTCCCGGAATGCTGTCCAACACCACGTGTGGGTGGGCGGGGGCCAGGCTCCTCCATCGAATTCACAGAACTGTTTACCTGGAAACAGCAGGACCGAGGCGCCTGCGTTCTCACCTGGAGGGAAGGCAGGGCTCACTGCTATCCGCCTGTCCGTCCGTCCGTCCGTCCGTCCTTGCCAGGGCTCTGGAGTCTGAGGCTCAGAGCCTTTTCCCAGGAAGGAGACGGCAACCAGCCTGTCCCAGCATGTCCCATGCTCTCTGCACCTCTGTGACAGTCTGCACTCTGAAGCTTTGCACACCCCTGTGCTCCCAGTCGTAACCACAAAAAACCAAGGCTCAGCAGGCACGCGGCAGGCCCCAGGGCACCCGGATAGGGCAAGGGTGCTGTGACATGACAACCCGGCTCTGGGATTTCAATTAGGCTTGGAAGAGAAACTGTGTGAACAGGAAGCTATCACAGAAGCTAGAACAAGCCAGGCCCGGTCAGGCTCTATTCCCGGGCTTTGCTGTGGGTACAGAGGAGAGACGCTCTCTGGGGGTCCAAGTGGACAGTGGCATTGGGGACTGCATCCCTGGCCGGGGCATGGCATGGACAAAGGCTTGTGGGAGGGAGGCCTGGGGCAGATTGAGTGCAGGATGCCTGTATGGGACCAGGCCAGGAGGCTCCCAGGCCTCAGCCTGACCCACCTTGGCTCAGGGCGGTGCTCACAGAGGCTGTGCAGGGAGTTAGCAGGACACCCACAGGATCTCCCTATGAGGCCCCTTCTGCCAACGGGGAGGAAGGAGGCCTCTGGAGATGGCAAGAGAAGCTAGAGCCCAGCCCTGGCACCTTGGGCCTTTGGGAACCTGCTGTCCAGGCAGGGCGGACTGGAGCCCCCAGAGGAGACCCCCGACTCCAGAAGCCCCTCTGCCGATGGTGCCTCAGGTTCCCTGCCTTTCTGAGATGGTCCCAGGGTCACTCCCCAGAGAGGGTCACAGCCCCAGGCCAAGGGCGCTAGCTTGCCCTCCTTCCTCCCCTCCTTCCCCCTCCACCCTTCCCCTTTTCTCTCCCCCCCTTCCCTCCTTCCTCCTTTTTTTCCCCTCCCTCCCCTCCATCCGTCTATGTTATCTTTGCACCCCTCCCCTCCCCTAACTTGATAAACCCCTCTCCCCCAAATCATTTTCCAATTCCTCAAGCCATTTCCCCTCATTACTTGACAGGAAGCCATCTCTCTAGTTTCCCAGGCAAACCCTTAGGGACTGGGGCTTTATTTGTGTGTTTTTAACCCATTGTACGGATTATGATTTCATTAGTGAAACCGCACCTTGGCGACCACAGTGCCTTTCGTCTGCAAAGGGGCCCTGCAAAGACTGATTACTAAAAATTAATTAAGTTGTTTTACTCTCTCAGTGCCTCACGCTGCAACATTCCCCCTCTGGTGTCAGCTGAGAGAAAAACAGCCATGTTTATATACGAGCTCTTGGAGGAGCAGAGACCACTCAGCCCCTGATACTATCTTGGGTGCCGTGTGCGTGGGGACAGTTTACAATCCCGCATGACAGAAATCAGATATTTGGGGGAGATGTAGTGATGGCCTGGCATTCGTGGGGTCCGACGTGTTCCAGGCTCCGTGCCCTGTTCCCAGGGCTCTAATGGCTGTGCGTGGGTGGGTGGGGGTGCACCCCGGCCACGAGGAGCCAAATGCATTTATCAGCTTCCTGGAGATTTAAAACCTAATAGCTCTCTCCTGCCATTGCAGAGAGTGGCAACAGTGCATGCAGGTAAAACACATGGTTCCCAAGGTACTTGCTGCTTTCTCTCCCCCCCCAGGTCCACCAATTATTCTCCCCGTGGTCCTTCTGCTTGAGCCACTGACTCCATGCTCGTTTACCAACCCTGTGCCAGGAGCCTGACACAGCTCCTACTGTTCTGGACAGGCAGGGACTGCTTGGATGCGTGGGAGGGTGGATGGATGAGAGGATGGGTGGAGGGAGGATGGATGGAGGGAGGATGGATGGGAGGATGGATGGAGGGAGGATGGATGGAGGGAGGATGGATGGGAGGATGGACAGGAGGATGGATGGAGGGAGGATGGATGGAGGGAGGATGGATGGAGGGTGGATGGATGGAGGGAGGATGGATGGGAAGGTGGATGGAGGGAGGATGGATGGATGGGAGGATGGATGGAGGGTGGACGGATGGGAGGATGGATGGAGGGAGGATGGATGGGGGATGGAGGGAGGATGGATGGAGGAAGGATGGATGGAGGAAGGATAGATGGGGAAGGATGGATGGGAGGGTGGATGGAGGGAGGATGGATGGATGGGAGGATGCATGGGAGGATGGATGAAGGGAGGATGGATGGAGGGTGGATCGATGGGAGGTTGGATGGGAGGATGGATGGATGGATGGATGATCCATCCAGGTCAATCCACATAAGCTGTGCCGACCCTGGGTCATCTCAGGGGTCAAGAGAGCTGATGGCCACATCCAGGGGGCTGGACAGACAGGAAGAGGAGCAGACTTGTCAGTTCATGAGGCCATTTCCAGGGATTAGCGCCCTGAGGACACCAACATGGCGGGGCGCGATCATGCTGAGGGGGTGGTCTGAGGAAGAGCACCTGAGGTGGTGATGTTTTGGTTGAGGCTTGAATGCTGAGCAGAAGGCAGGCAGGTGGAGGTAGAGGGAAAAGCATTCTGGGCAGAGGGAACAGTGTACAAAAAGGCTCAGAGGCAGAAAAGAACCCAAATGGTTTGGGGAGTCAAAGAGAGGCAGCTTCCTTTGACAGCCATGATACGGTTTTGCAAACTGTGGGGCTTAAAACCACAGAAAGTTACTGTCCCACAGGTCAGGAGGGAATGAGAAAGTCAGAGTCAGTAGGGCTGGTTCCTTCTTGAGGGTCCCCAGGAGGAATGGATTCCAGGCCCCTCCCCCTGCTTGTGGCAGCCGCCAGCAGCTCATGGTGGTCCTTGGCTTGTAGACACGTGAAAAGTAGAAAAGTTCCTTTTTAAAGTTTCCTTTTTTGTTAAAGAATAAGTGTGCTAATAACTTTGTTAAGCCCTATCCTATGTAGCTGTTAGACATGCCATGCTTACAGGCACGTAGTACATTCTATGTCCTTGTACTTTAACCAAGACATCTGTGCCAGACGTGCTCACAGGCATGTCCCAGCTCTCCACTGCTTTTACCTGCTTAGAAAAGTTTTAAGTTGTTAGCCAGTCGGGGTTTAGTTTAGATTGTGAGGTCTGGCTCCAGCCAACAGAGATCAGACACAACAGCAAGGACGACCCCAAATGCGTAAGGGATAAATATGTCAGCTTTCCTTTGTTCATTGTACGCTCATGACAAGGTGGCTTGTGAGAGTCCCTTCCTGCAGTCCAGGAAGTAAAATTGCGCTGCTGAAGATCCTTGACTCAGCGCTGATTTTTCTTTGCGGCACGAGCATCTATTTCCAATAACACACTGCTCCGACTCTGTCGCTGTCATCTCACAGTCTCGTCACATGGGCTGTGTCTTTGTGTCCTTCTCTGTTCCTACAAGGACATCTGTCACTGGAGTGAGGGCCCATCTTCAGTCCAGGATGACGTCATCTTGATATCTTTCATTAATTACATCGCCTAAGACCATCACAGGGTGAAGGGTCTCATTCACAGGTTTCAGGGGTCAGCGCTCCGGCATATCTCTTTGGGGTCCCCCATTCGCCCCACGGAAGGCAGCTTGTAGTCTCGATGGTGACTCGGGAGGCTCACAGTGTGAGATGATGGAGCAGAAGTGGCAGGGCCAGGCTCCATAAGGCCCATTGGCCCCAGTACGGGGTTGGCTGTGTTAAGGGCGCAGCTGGCGGCTGCTGCGGGGTTTGCAGGGGCCTGGATGTGGGCACAGGGAAGAGAGGATGGTTCTCAGAGCTTCCAGGGGTTCTGTGGGGGGCAGGGCCTCTCCCACTTCGTTGAGGGGAAAATGGAGAAATCAGAACTCCTGAGGCCTTTGGGAAAATGGAGCAGTGATAGAGGAAGAAGGGGAAATGGCACAGGGGGCCGTGGGATGTGTGGAGGGCTTCCAGTGTGGGTCGTGACAGCCCCCGGCTTGCGGGTGGGATCCCAGTCCTAGCTGGGCAGAAGGGCCAGCAGGAGGGTTAAGGGCATCCCGAGGCCTGTGGCTGGACAGGATGTCACATTAAGGTTTTAAATTACACTTGTTAAAAACATAAAAGTATTCATCATTCTTGAGGGGCTGCACCAGCTGGATTCTGATACCTCCTGGGTGGGGAGGGGGACATGGGGGCGTTGAGGAGGCGGAGGCCAGTGCAGGGGCCAGTGTGGGGCATGCACTGTATGACCCTGAGCCAGCCCCTGCTCCCTCCAGGATGCCCTTCTACATCAATTACGCAGTCCGGCACGCCTTCGTGCCTGTGATTTTCCCTAAAATCTGTGAGAAGCTTCCCACCCACGATTGCCTTCCAGGCCTGCTCTCTAGTGTAAACATGGCCTCAGCTAAAAGGTTGAAATAATGATGAAGCTTCTCCGGATTCATTATGTTCGCTGGGCTTCCCTCCCCCCTGGGAGCTGTGATGTCAGATAAGCAGCTTTTGGAAAGTGTGGGGCCGGGCTGCTGGCCTTCCTCGGGACTGGCCAGGGCAGGCTCAGTTCGTGTTGGCTACAAAGGGAAGATGTGTCAGAGGGAGGCATCAGGTGCGCAGGTGTGGGGGACAAATATGTTGACAGATGTGTGCACAGGTTGTGCACAGGTGTGTGTGGACAGGCATGTGCACAGGTGTGTGTATGTGGACAGGTGTGTGCATGTGCACAGGTTGTGTATGCACAGGTGTGTGTATGTGCACAGGTGTGTGTATGTGGACAGATGTGTTAGTCTGTTCTCATGCTGCTAATAAAGACATTCTCAAGACTGGGTAATTTTTACAGGAAAGAAGTTTATTTGGCTGTGAACGGAAAAAACAAAAAAAGTTTAACTGGCTCACAGTTCAGCATGGCTGGGGAGGCCTCAGGAAACTTACAATCGTGGTGGAAGGGGAACCAAACACGTCCTTCTTCACATGGCGGCAGCAAGGGGAAGTGCAGTGTGGAGCAGGGAAACTATCAGACTCTCAGATCACGTGAGACCTCACTCACTATCATGAGAACAGCATGGAGTAACCGCCCCATGATTCAATTACCTCCCATTGGGTCCCTCCCATGATACGTAGGTATTATGGGAACTACAGCTCAAAATGAGATTTGGGTGGGGACAAAGCCAAACCATCTCAATAGATGTGTGTGTGCACAGGTGTGGAGCCTCCACAGACACAGAAGGCCAGTGTTGCGAAGGCCCCTGGGAGCTGGACCGGGCCAGGTTGGAGCCCTCCAGGCCGAGCCTGACCTGGCAGGTGTGCAGGGGTGGGCTGCCCTGCCAGGTGGCTCAGACTTCTGGTCCAAAGCAAGATAGGAGTGTCCCCCGGCTGAGCAGAAGTCCCAGGCCACAGGTCTTGCATAGGATACGAGGGTGGGGCTGCGGTGATGCAGAACCCCAGAGAGGGGCTCTGGTGGACCCCAGCCTGCCTGTGACAGCCACAGTTTATGGTGGGAGGCAGGGTCTGTGGAGTTCCATGGGTGTGCGGAGTGGTGGGAGGCAGCGTCTGTGGGGGGTGGGCTTCCAAAAATGCTCATCAGGCGGGGAAGAGGGATGGCTGTCGTGAGGCCCAGCCTGTCTCTGGAGCGACACTGGGAGGGTTGTGGAGAAGCAGATATGGTCGGAGGTTGCTCTGGAACTGGGATTCAGAGGCTCAGCTGCGGTGGTGCTCAGGGTGCGGGGCCCCAGGAGAGCTGGCTCCCAACAGGCAAGGCTTCAGAGGGGCTGTGCAGCCACACAGAAGTTGCTTGGCCTCTCTGGGCTGTGTCCTTGTCAACCCCTTCAGCTCCCGTTTAGCTTCCCCAGGGTTGGGCCTGGCTGATGACATCCCAGATGTGTGGTACTTGTGACTGATGTGGGCCTCAGAGAACCGGGAGGGGGTACAGGAGAGGGGAGCCTGGCCCTGGTGGCTGGGAGAATCGGCGGGGAGTTACAGGGCAGGAGCTGGGAGAAGCCAGGGCTTCCCCTGACCTTCGGGACTGTGGTCCGAGGGGCTGGATGCCGGGACGCCTGTGAGTGGGGAGAACAGGGCCTGGCAGGGCCTTCCCTGGTGAGGCAGGGGAGACTGGAGGCCCTGGGCGATGCCCGCCTGCTTCTGACATGAGGGCCCGCCTGCTTCTGACATGAGGGTCTCTGGCCGGAAGCCAGGAAGGCGAGCTCCTCAGAGTCCTGGGTGTTCAGGGCGTTGGAAGCCCAGAGAGCCCAGAGGGAGGATGGACGCCCCCTCGATGCTGGTGGAGGAGGGCGAAGAGGCCGCAGCCAGGGACATGGTGACCGGATCAGACTATGGCTGACGTCCCCACGGAACCTGATCTGCTCATAAGCTTGGCAAGCATCTCCCGGATTTTTAATTTGTGGGAGAGGCGACCTTTTATATTTCAGATCACATGAAGTTAATTTGCACTCCAAGTTCAAGAGAGCTCCTGAAAAGGTACAAATGTGATTTCTTAACAACTGTTACTGCAGGACGGAACATGACAGAAATGAAGAGAAGCAAGCGTTCATGTTTAGACAGTGAGGACCAGGCTCTCTCCCTAGAGCCGGCCCAGGATGCAGCAATCAGAGAGCCCAAGGGAGCCTGAAGGCCAAGTGCTCACCTTGCACGATGTTCCTGACCCATAGCTGTCCTGTCTCTGTTTGAATACCTCCAGTGACGGAGAGCTCACTACCTCTAGGAGTGGCCAAGTCTAATGTTGGTTGGGTTTGACTGTGAGAAGGTCTTTCTGGCGTTAGGTCAAATCTGCTTTTGCTCATTCTATTCTGCCCTCTGAAGACACATAAAATAATCCCCGTTCCTTGTCCTCACGGAAGTGGCTGTCTCATCTGCTGCTGACCACCTCTGATTCTTTAAGCACGCATGTGTGCGCTGATGTCTGGGTCCAGCTCACCTTGGTCCCTGGGAATGGTCTGGTTTTCCAGTGTCCCTAAAGTGGAGGATTTGGGACCAACACGATGCTCCTTTTTCCAGCGGACCACCCAAGATTCCTATCACTTTCCCACTTCTGGGCGCTGTACCCAGCAAGGCGGTGAAGCTCACGTTCATGCAGAGCTTCCAAGGTACCTGTCAGCCCACGTGGGTGTCTGGGAACAACCTCTGTTTGAGGGGTGCTATGGCCAGGGCTGTAGGGGACAGGGCAGGAGAAGCAGCCAGCAGGAGGTTAAATCTGGTGGGCGCAATGGAGTTGGCAGTGATGGGGACTGGCAGTTTTAGGATGAACCTGCCAGTCCAGAGTGGGGTTTCGCTGCTACACAGGGGAACCCTGCCCCATACACCAGGGTCAAAGTGGAAACAGTCAGATCCCTCTTTCTCAGTTATTTGGGGGGAGTTGGGGACAGTGGGTTTGTCCCTGCAGGTGGCCGTGGGTAGCTTTCTTTCCCATTGAGTGTGGGAGGTCTAAAGTCTGGTTTTCAGAGAAAGGATAGAAGGGGCCAGGCACGGTGGCTCACGACTGTAATCCCACCACTTTGGGAGGCGGAGGTGGGCAGATCACCTGAGGTCAGGAATTCGAGACCAGCCTGGCCAATATGGTGAAATTGTGTCTCTACTAAATATACAAAAATTTAGCTGGGCGGTAGTGGTGCGTGCCTGTAATCCCAGCTACTCAGGAGGCTGAGACGGGAGAATGGCTTGAACCTGGGAGACAGAGGTTGCAGTGAACCAAGATTGTACCACTGCACTCCAGCCTGGGCAACAGAGCAAAACTCCGTCTCAAAAAAAAAAAAACAAAGGGAAGGAGAGAAGGGATCAGGGAGGCAGTCGGGAGGGAAGAGTGAAGTAAGCAGCAGACACAGAGAGAAGCTGGGTGAGCGCACACCCAGAGCCCCCACTGTGTCACCCGCCCGCTACCACCCACTAGACCCTGGAAGGTCCCATGGGGGTGGGGGTCCTGGGACTTAGCTCCCCCCTCCAGCCTCGGCCCTCCTGGCGCGAAGATTCTTTAAAGTCCTCTGGATGCACCTTGGCGCTGTGGGGCCATCTGAGCCAGCCTGGATGCCCTGGCCTCTGTCTGGGTCCCAGCCTCCTCGCCGCCGGTCGGGCAGGTCAGCAGAGCAGGCAAGACTGAGCCGGTTGCCCGGGGCTCCTGTCGTCTGTGTCACTTCAGCACCTTTTGTCCTTGCTCCCGGCCGCTCCTTGAGGATGGTTACTGGCTGCTGGCGCCGTGCCTTGATCATTCCAGGTGCAGCCTCGAATCAGGCAGGATGGCCCAGGCTGAAGCATCATGATGAAGAGCTTGTCCCAAGGGCGGTTAAGGTGTGTGTGTGTCCAAATCCCCCCACGTGCCTTCTCCTGGAAGGAGCCAGCGACCTGACCTCTCTGGGCCTCTGTTTTCTCCTCTGTGGAATGGGGATCAAGGTGTCCCTACCTCAGGGGGCTGCTGGAAAAGTAGGGCTGGTTCTTGGCTGAGATTTTCAGCCAGCGCCGAGGACCAAATGCCCTGGTTCCTGTCCACGTGGCCTGGGACCCCCACAGCCCTGCACCTGGGCTCCGAGGGCAAGTGTGTTGGCTTTTAGGACCCAGCCTTGGAGGTCAGATAGCATCCATTATAGGTTTAATTTTGTCACCCCTAAATTCATAATGGTGAAGTCTTAACCCACAGGACCTCAGAATGAGACTGTATTTGGAGCCAAGGCCTTGCAGGAGAGTGTGAAGGTAAATGAGACAGGGAGTGGCAGCTCATGCCTGTGATCCAAACTCTTTGAGAGGCCAAGGTGGGAGGTTCACTTGAGCCCAGGAGTTGGAGACCAGCCTACGCTGAACAGAGAAAGACCCCATCTCTGCAAGAAGAGAAAAACACAAAAAACACTGGTCACAGTGGCTCCCCACCTGTTATCCCAGCCCTTTGGGAGCCCAAGCCAGGAGAATCGCTGGAGCCCAGGACTTTGAGAGTAGCCTGGGCGGCATAGCAAGACCTCGTCTCTACTGAAAAAAAAAAAAAGTTAGCTGGGCCTGATGTTGCACCTGTGGTCCCAGTTACTTGTGGGGCTGAGGTGGGAGGATGGCTTGAGCCTAGGAATTCACGCCTGCAGGGAGTGGTGATGGTGACACTGTGCTCCAGCCTGGGTGAGAGAGGAAGACCCTGTCTCAAAAAGTAAATAAATAAATAAAGCGAAGTCATATGGGTGGACCCTAATCCAGTCTGACAGGCAGTCTTATATGAAGAGGAGATCAGGACACAGATATGCACACAGGTCTTCTGTGAGGACCCAGGGGAAGACATGTCTGCAAACCAAGGGGAGGGGCCTCAGGAGGAGCCAGCCCTGCCCAAGCCTTGATCTCAGACTTCAGCCTCCAGGACTGTGGGAAATGAATGAATGGCTGTGGCCGGTACCGCCTGGTCTGTGGCGTTTGTTCTGGCAATCCTGGGAAGCTGGTGTGACGTCTCTTTGGCCTTACTCTCTCCATCGAGACCTCACATAGGTGTGTCTGGGTTGAGCAGGGGCCACAGAAGCCCCTGCTCCTGGTGGGGAAGGTGTCGAGAGAGCGGTGTACAGGGACATCGTGGCGGTCGTTTGTTGGCCCCGCCTGCCACCCAGCTCCCATAAAGACCAAGAGTGCCCCAGCCGGTCTGAGGAGAGGGTGAGCTCCCGGGTGGGATTGGGGCTGGGCGATGGGTGGGGAGCAGGGCTGGGGGCTTTAGGCAGGCCTAGGTCCTCAGGACACAGGCAAGGGAGGCCAGAGAGACAGCTGGGCCTCTGTGGTGGGCTGAGGAGTTCAGGAAGCCCAGCCTGGGCTGGAGAGAATCCCAGGCGTGACTGGGGCCATTTCTGTAACCCTTCAGAGCAGGTGCATGGGACTCAGACCCTAGAGCACAACAGTGCTGCCAGGAGGCTCCCACCAATCAGAGAGACGCCCGTCACAGCGACAGCAGGTGCCACGGGCGCTGCTGGAAGCTCCAGGCTGCAGGGACAGGGCCACCCCAGGCCACCCGCTCGCCCGGCCCGATGTCTCCCGCCTGGCACTTTGATCCATCAAAAGCCTCTCAACTCCAGGCTCTGTAATCTCAAGATTTGTGTGCCGGGTGGGTCTGGAGGTCCCGAGTCTCCGCAGGTTTATTCCTCCCATTATTTTGCTTAACGGGCTGTTACTGCTGTCTTAGACAGCGTGGAGGGGAAAAATTACACTTTTTGGGAGACTGCTAAAGAGAGAGATTAGAAAAGCATGACTTACTGGCAAAGGCTGGAGTGCTGTTTCCACCTCCCGGGGCAGAGCTGAGGCCCTGAGCTGGGCGAGAGGGAAGTCCAGGCCTAGGGGCCAGGGGGAGCCCACAACCACTGCTGAGGGACGACTCTGGAAGCCCCCCTGCTCAGGCAGGTCACAGGGCTCCAGTCCAAGCCAGTGCTCAGCTTCAAGACAGGAGAAAAAAGGAACTTCTTATTTCTCTTTTCTGTTTCTGCGTCTCCTTTCTTTTATCTTTAAAATAAATTCCTTTCAAAACAGGCAGTTTGGCTGGGTGTGGTGGCGTATGCCTATAATTCCAGCATTTCGGGAGGCAGAGGCAGGCGGATCACCTGAGGTCAGGAGTTCAAGACCAGCCTGGCCCATATGGTGAAATCGAGTCTTTACTAAAAATACAAAAATTAGCTGGGCGTGGTGGCACGAACCTGTAATCCCAGCTACTCAGGAGGCTGAGACAGGCGAATCGCTTGAACCCGGGAGGTGGAGGTTGCAGTGAGCTGAGATCATGCCATTGCACTCCATCCCGGGTGACAGAGCAAGACTCTGTCTCTATAAAATACAAAAAGTTAGCCGGATGTGGTGGTGCACTCCTGCATTCCCAGTACTTGGGAAGCTGAGGCAGGAGGATCGCTTGAGCCCAGGAGATGGAGGCCACAGTGAGCCGAGATTGTGCCACTACACTTCAGCCTGGGTGACAGAGTGAGACCCTGTCTCAAAACAAAAAACCAGGCAGCTCAAATGCTTAAATATAGACTTACCATGTGACCCAGCAATTCCACTCCTGGGTATATACCCAAGAGAAATGGCTGCATATGTCCACACAAGAACTTGTGTGTGAATTGCCACAATGGTATTGCTTATAACAGTCAAAAAGTGGAAACCACCCCGATATTCATCAATGGATGGTTGGGTAAACAGAAGGCGGTGTAGCCACAATGGAATATTATCCAACTATGAAAAAGACTGGGGTCCAACATAACCTGCAACGTGGATGGACCCTAAAATATTAGATACTAAGTTTATTTTCTTATTTTTATTTATTTATTTATTTTGAGATGGAGTCTCACTCTGTTACCCAGGCTGGAGTGCAGTGGCATGATCTCGGCTCATTGCAACCTCTGCCTTCCGGGTTCAAGCAATTCTCCTGCCTCAGCCTCCCGAGTAGCTGGGATTATAGGCACCCTCCACTGTGCCCTGTTAAATTTTGTAGTTTTAGTAGAGATAGGGTTTCGCCATGTTGGCCAGGCTGGTCTTGAACTCCTGACCTCAGGTGACTCTCTCACTTCGGCCTTCCAAAGTGCTGGGATTACAGGCGTGAGCCACCGTGCCTGGCCCAGATGCTAAGTTTAATCTGTAGAATTCTACATGTGAAATGCCCAGAATAGGCAAATCCAGAGACAGAATAGAGAGGAGTAGCCACCAGGTGCTGGGAGGGAGGGCACTGGGGAGTGACAGCTAAAGCGTGCAGGGTTTCTTTTTGGGGTGATGAAAGTTGGTCTAAAGTTGACTGTGGTCATGGTTGCACGATTCTGAATACACTAAAAGACGTTGAATTGTGTGCTTTAAGTGGGTGAGTCGCATGGCATATGCATTATATCTTAATAAAGCTGTTTGAAAAATCACAGCTCCTAGGTATCATTGTTGAAAGTATTGGTTATTTACTATAGAATATTAAAAATAGTGCCTGGCACATGTTGGATGTTCAATAAATGTTAGCTATTAAAAAATAATACATTCCACACACAAAAAAAGAAAAAACAAAACAAAAACAAAGAAACAAACAAAATAATAATACATTCCTTTTGGCCGGGCGCAGTGGCTCACGCCTGTAATCCCAGCACTTGGGAGGCCAAGGCACGCTTGTAGCCCCAGCTATTTGGGAGGCTGAGGCAGGAGAATGTCATGAATATGGGAGGTGGAAGTTGCAGTAAGATGAGATTGCGCCACTGCACTGCAGCTTGGGCAACGAAGGGAGACTTCATCTCAAAAAACAACAAAATAATAATCATACATTTCTTTTAAGCACCTGAAGCCTTGCCTGCCCCGGGGAAACCGCTGGGCCTTGACTGGAAAGGCATCCACGGGGCTCCCTCTGATCCCCTGCCCCCACTGCTGGCCATGGCCACTCTGCTCCTGCCTTATTTGTATTTCACTTTTGAGTTTCAGACAGGCATCTCTCTGTGGGGTTTTTGTTTTCTTTGGGGGGGGGACAGGGTCTCGCTCTGTTGCCCTGGTTGGAGTGTAGTGGCTGGATCATAGCTCACTGTAGCCTCTAGCTCTGGGCTCAAGTGATCCTCCCACCTCAGCCTCCGGAGTAGCTGGGACCACAGGTGCCCACCACTCCCATGTCTGGTTTTGATTTTAATAGTCACCCTGGAGGGGGCCCAGCAGCGGCCTCCTCTTCTTCCCTTCCCTCCTCCTCCCCCTCCTCCTCCTTTCTTCCCTCCCTTCTCCTTCTCTTCTTCCCCCTCCCTCCTTCCCCTCCCCCTCCTCCTCCTCTTGGTCCATGCCAGGCACCCTCGGTTTGCTGCCGCTTTGGAGGTTTCCCCCTTCTTGTCCTCCCCCAACTCACTTTTCTGGGATTCCCCCAAGCTCCCCCTGTTGTCCCCTGCCCCTCTAATCCAGGTGAGGTCAGCAGTCAGTCTCTCTCTCTCTCCTCTGTCTCTTTTCTCTCTTTCCTTTCTCTCCCCTCTCCTCTCTCTCTGTCTCCTCTCTGTCTCCTCTCTCTCTCTCCTGTCTCTCTCTCCCCATCTCTCTCTCTGTCACACACACACACACACACACACACACACACACACACACACACACTCTCAGTTGTTTGCTCCCTGCCACAGGTAACATGGGCAGCAGGCATCATAAATGGTGGCGTTCTCCCCTCGAGGCTGGAACTAGGATGGGCTCCTGGGCCCCTGGCTGGGGGCTGCCTCCATAAAGCATGTTGATTTCTGATCCAGAGGACAGAATGGCAAATCCATTGACCAAAATTTGCAGTTAACATTAAACTGACAGAACAGCTAATAATTCAGATGATATTAAAACTATCCAACTTTGTCTGAGTAAATTAGAAGAATAAAATGAGATTTATTAAGGGCAAAGTCAGCGCAGTCTAACAAAAGAGAAGAAATCAGAACTAGAAAAGGAGGACATCTGGAACAATGGCAGCACAGAGACAGCTGGGGGGTCACCCCTGATGAGAAATTAAATATTAATCATGGTAACAAGGCCTCCAATTGCACCCAGGGAGCTCAAAGCACCTCACAGCTTCCGCCCAAGATATCCTGCCCCAGGGCCTCCAGGCAACAGGGAGGGGGGGCTCTTGGCCTGTGTGGCCGCTGGTGGTGCTGGCCAGGGGCTGAGCTGGGCTGGGGCTGAGCTGGGCTGAGGTTGGAGCGGGGCTGGGGCTGGGGCTTTGTTAGGATTAAGCTGGGTCTGGGGCCGGGCAAGGGTTGGGCTGGTGCTGGGATGGGCAGGGTTTGCGCTGGGCCTGAGCTGGGGCTGGGGGTGGGCAGGGGTTGTGCTGGGGCTGGGCTGGAGCTGGGCGGAGATTGTGCTGGGGTTGGGTCTGGGCTGGGCTGGGGTTGGGCAGGGTTTGAGCTGGGGCTGGGTAGGGCTGGGCTGCGGCTGGGGCTGGGGTTGGGGTTGGCCTGGGGTTGGTCTGGGGTTGGTCTGGGGTTGAGGCTGAGCTGGGACTGGGCTGGCTCAAGGGCACCACTGAGGTCTCCTCTCTCTCTCTCTGTGTCCGTCTCTTTCTGGGGATGGCTTTCCTCCATGCAGCTGAGGGCAGTGGCCACCAGAGGTTCTAAATTCCCGTCTTCCCAGCATCGTGACCCAAAGGGTGAGAGCAATCATCTCTCTGGGAGAGAAATCCCGGGCAAAACCAAGTCATGTGCCCGAGCTGCTTGGTATGGCCAGGGGATCAGCTGGTCACGTGCTTGGGAGGGGTCAGCTCCATGACTGGCAGGTCGGCTCTGGCCACAGTGCACCAGGGATGCTGGGGTCTGTGCTGGGCTGGCGTGCTGCGTGGGGGCCTGTGCCGGGCTGGCGTGCTGCGTGGGGCCCTGTGCCAGGCTGGCGTGCTGCGTGGGGGCCTGTGCCGGTCTGGCGTGCTGCATGCAGCCACCAGTCCAGGCAGGGCATGGGGGAGAGGCTTGGGCCTGCATGGGGGGCAGTGGGGAGACAGCTTGGTGAAGGACCTCCAGAGACATTTAGAAGTCAAATTGGCAGGATTTGGTGATTGACCAGATGTAGAAAGAAGGTGGGATCAAGAAACGCTTTCCAGGGCCGGGCGAGATGGCTCATGCCTGTGATCCCAGCACTTTGGGAGGCTGAGGAGGGAGGATCACCTGAGCTCAGGAGTTTGAGACCAGCCTGGCCAACATGGTGAAACCCATCTCTACTAAAAATACAAAAATTAGCCAGATGTGGTGGCGCATGCCTGTAATCCCAGCTACGCTGGAGGCTGAGGCAGGAGAAGTGCTTGAACCCGGGAAGCAGAGGTTGCAGTGAGCCCAGATTGTGCCACTGCACTCCAGCCTGGGCTACAGAACGAGAATCCATCTCAAATAAAAAAAAAAAAAAAAGAAAGAAAGAAAAGAAAAGAAATGATTTCCAGGGTTCTGCTTTGATCAGCTGGTCAGATAGTTGGTGTCATTCACTGCGGAAAGACTGAGTAAGGGGAGCGGAGCAGTTCCTGCAGGACGTCTGGAGGTGCCGGCATCCAAACAGAGACACTTAGGGATCATCTGTGGAGGTGGTTATTCAAGGTGAGGTCACAAGTGAGCTCCCATAGGGTGGGGGGAGTGAGTGAGAGGGCAAGAGGGCCTGAAAGTGAGGCTCTAGGAGCTGCACAGCTGTGTGCTGGGTCAAGGGGACTGAGGCAGATATGGAGAAGTCAGGGAGGTAGTAGGAGAAGTGGGGGGCTGGGGAGCCTAGGGACGAGAGCTTCACGGGAGAAGGTGGGCACCCGAGTCTCAGGTGCCGCAGCAGAGCAGACATGGCTGGACCTCGCTGAGTCTCAGCATGGCATGGTCCACCTTCCCGGGCTCCCACCACACCGGCCTGGTGCTGGGTCTCCCTCGTGGACCTCCCGTGCTGGGCCGTCACTGGGCTCAGGTTGCCAGCCTGGACACCCCCCGGAGGAGGGGGAGCAGTGGGCACCAGACTTCTCCCACGCCCTTTCTTCTTCCCACGAGTGAAGACTGCCTACTCTCCAGCCCCTGGAGGAAGGACTAGGGTTATCCACATTTTGCACGTGGGGAAAATGAGGCTCCGAACAGGGCCAGGAGCCGAGGATGGAAAGAGCTAAGATGGGTCTCTTGGAAGGCAGATTCCCACACACCAGTAAGGTCCCTGCTCCTGCGTCCTGTACAATTCATGAGACCCCTCCATAGCACTGAGGCCCACCCAGCCAGGGAAATGCCAATGGTGAGGGAGGGCGGAACCTCTCAGAGCCCAAGAATGCGACCAGCCTCCTAGGGTGGGGTATCTGCATGGGGACCAGTCTGGGGTCCCCCACAGGCCAGACAGAAAGAGCCACTGTGGGCCCAGCTGGCAGAGCGTAGCCTGGGTGGTGGGAGCAGTGGGGCGGGCGGGGGAGATGGCTCCGAGGGCGGGTGAGGACAGGCCTCCATCGAAGAGTGCCGCCAAGGAGCACTAATGACGGCTAGTCAAAGCCGCCCTGAGTCCCACCTGCGCTGGCATCTCCAGCGGCACCATGCCAATTAAAGATGAGTTGAGCGTATCGTTAGTTTCCAAATCGTCAAGACTCTCATTAGGAGAGTCTTAGACTCACCCGAGCAGCTCTGCTGATTGTCCGATTGTCCACACTGGAGATGCTGGCCGGGGGTGGGGGGAGTTGCTGCATGTTGATGAGCTGTAGCTGGGCTTTGTCAGGCAGGGGCGCCAGACTGAACTGGCCCACCTGTGCTGAGGGCCTCGGTCTCCTGGCTGACTGGTCAGTGGTCCTCAGCCTGTGTCTCCCTCCTCCAGTGGGGTGATGGGCTAGACTGGTCATAAGTCTGTTGGGAGACAGTTCCATCAGACTTGGCCAAGGGGCCATCTCATCTACCCCATCTTTTTTTTTTTTTTTTTTTTTGAGATGGAGTCTTGCTCTGTTGCCCAGGCTGGAGTAAGGTGATGCAATCTCGGCTCACTGCAACCTCTGCCTCCCAAGTTCAAGCAATTCTCCTGCCTCAGCCTCCTGAGTAGTTGGGATTACAGGCATGCCTGGCTAATTTTCATATTTTTAGTAGAGATGGGGTTTTACCATGTTGGCCAGGCTGGTCTCGAACTCCTGACCTCAGGAGATCCACCCGCCTTGGCCTCCCAAAGTGCTGGGATTACAGGCATGAGCCACCATGCCTGGTCTACCCCATCACTTTATAATGGGAGAAACAGAGACTGGCAGAGGGAGGAGCGCTTGGGTAGCAGCCCCTGGGATACACAGGGGCTGGAGAGACCCCTAGAGACTGGTCTAATCCAACCCTAGAGCAGATCTGAGTCCTGTCTCTGTTGTCTCAGCTGAGTGACCATTTTGCTTGTGCTCATTTGTTTTGAGACAGTCTCACTCTGTGGCCCAGGCTGGAGTGCAGTGGCACGATCCAGGCACTGCAACCTCTGCCTTCCGGGTTCAGGCACTTCTCCTGCCTCAGCCTCCTGAGTATCCCGAGGACCTGGGATTACAGGCACCCACCACCACCACCAGCTAATTTTTGTATTTTTAGTAGAGACGGGGTTTTGCCATCTTGGCCATGCTGGTCTCCAACTCCTGACCTCAAGTGATCCACCCGCCTCAGCCTCCCAAAGTGCTGGGATTACAGGCATGAGCCACTGCACCTGGCCACATGCCTTTTATGACAAAGAGGCCTCCCCTGCCCCATGCCCATGGCCCCTTGTGCCATCCGTGCCCATCAGGGTCCTTTACTAACAAGTAACAGAGACCGGGCTCAAATTTGCTGAGACAAGAAAGGAATTTACTGGAAGTCAGGACTCTGTGGCTTTGCACACAAAAGGAAGGCGCAGCTATCCTGGGATTTCTCCCACCTTATCCCTGCTGCCCTCAGCTCATCTACCTCTGGCCAGGCGGCCTCTTCCACCTGGGGGGGGTGGGGGATGGGGTTACTGGGGGACAAAGAGCTCCAGAGCCACATGCCACGCCATCTGCTGCCAGGCGGGATCTGCTTGCCTTTCTTTAGCCTCAGCTGGGAAAATCCCGTGGAGGACTGTGCGTGGCCCGGCTTGGTCAGGTGCTCGTCCTGAGTACACATGGCAGCCTCCATTAGAACTGTGTGGTTGGAGTTTATTCATTCGTCTCATGTTTACGAAGACTGTGCTGTGTGTCAGGCATTGCTCTATATCTAGCTGGGAGAGGCTGACCATAAACAAGGGCACCAATAATAAAGCTAATTCCAACAGATGATAAGCAGGGTGCTGTGAGGGGCGATGTTAGCCAGGATGGTCAGTGAGGCCACAGGTGGGTGTGGAGGAAGGGCGCTCTGGGCACAGGGGAACAGAGCGTGCAAAGGCCCTGGGGCAGGAACTAGTTTAGTGTGGGTAAGAAAGGTGGCTGGTGTAGGCCGGGCTCAGTGGCTCACGCCTGTAATCCCAGCACTTTGGGAGGCCAGGGTGGTAGATTCCCTGAGCTCAGGAGTTCAACACCAGCTTGGGCAACATGGTGAAACCCCATCTCTACTTAAATACAAAAAAATTAGCTGGGTATGGTGACACATGCCTGTAGTCCCAGCTACTCAGGAGGCTGAGGCATGAGAATTGCTTGAACTTGCGAGGCGGCGGTTACAGTGAACTGGGATCAGGCCACTGCACTCCAGCCTGGGCGACAGAGACTCTGTCAAGAAAGAAAGAGAAAAGAAGAAAGAAGGCAGGCAGGCAGGAAGAAAGGAAGGAAGGAAAAGAAAGAAAGAGAAAGAGAGAGAAAGAAAGAAGGAAAGAAGGAAAGAAAAGAAAGAAAGAAAAGAAAGGAAGAAAGGAAGGAAGAAGGAAAGGAAGGAAAGAAAGGGAAGGAAGGAAAAGAAGGAAAGAAAAGGGAGGGAGGGAAGGAAGGAAGGGAGGGGGGGAGGGGACGGAGGGGCAGTGCGTGGTGGCTCATGCCTGTAATCCCAGCACTTTGGGAGGCCAAGGTTGGGAGTTTGAGATTACCCTGACCAACATGGCAAAACCCCATCTCTACTAAAAATACAAAATTAGCTGGGCGTGGTGGCGCATGCCTGTAATCCCAGCTGCTTGGGAGGCTGAGGCAGGAGAATCGCTTGAACCCGATAGGCAGAGGTTGCGGTGAACCGAAATCATGCCATTGCATTCCAGCTTGGGCAACAAGAGTGAAACTTTGTCTCAAAAAAAAAAAAAAAATAGAGAGAGAGAGAGAGAAAGGGAAAGAAGGGAGGGAGGGAGGAAGAAGGATGGAAGGAAGGAAGGAAGGAAGCCCATGTGGCTAATTTGAAACCATCCCTATGAACTTTTTTTTGTGTGTGACAGGGTCTTGCTTTGTCACCTGATGTGGAGTGCAATGGCAGGATTGTAGCTCACTGCAGCCTTGCAGCCTCCACCTCCTGGGATGAAGTAATCCTCCTGCCTCAGCCTCCTGAGTAGCTGGGACCACAGGGGCATACCACGACACCCAGCTAATTTTTATAATATTTTTTTGTAGAGATGAGGTCTTCTCACAGTTGCCCAGGCTGGTCTTGAATTCCTGGGCTCAAGTGATCTTCCCTGGCCTCCCAAAGTGCTGGGATTACGGGCATGAGCCACCATGCTGGGCCATCCCTAGAAACTGTGTAAAATTAATCAGAGGCCGGGCACAGTGTCTCATGCTTGTAATCCCAGCACTTTTGGAGGCCAAGGTGGGTGGATCACTTGAGGTCAGGAGTTCAAGACCAGCCTGTCCAACATGGTGAAACCCCATCTCTACTAAAAATACAAAATTAGCTGTGCGTGGTGGCAGGTGCCTGTAATCCCAGCAACTTGGGAGGCTGAGACAGGACAATCGCTTGGACCTGGGAGGCAGAGGTTGCAGTGAGTTGAGATCACACCATGGCACTCCAGCCTGGGTGACAAGAGTGAAACACTGTCTCAAAAAATAAAATAAAATAAATCAGGGAAGAAAGGGAGAACTTCCTGATTCAGAGAAAAAAAATATGTGAAGATGTTTATAGGGTGGACTGGCAGGCATACAAAGAAGAGGTAAGCAGAATTCAAGAACAGCTAACTCCAAGTCAGATTATGTCTTTGGAAAAAGAAATCATGCATAAACATTTAAACAGGAAAGCTTTAATAATATAATAATAATAATAAAAAGAGTTAACACTGCTTGGAAAACCAAAAAGACTTTGTTCAGCTTATAACATTTATATAGCTGAAAGCTTCCAAGAAGCTAAGGATGGTTCAACCACAGGCAAAGCTAAAGACTGTAAATGAAATCTGGAAAAATCTGTCTGGTTCTCAAAAGTACATATTCAGCTTGCTAAAGATGATAAAATTTGTTATTATAATGAAATGAAGTCGGGAAGAACAGGTGATTGAAGTTGGGTGAAAGAATCTTATATGTTGCAAAATAAAGCAACCACCAAAAGACAGCACTGAGGCTGGGCACAGTGGCTCACGCCCATAATCCCAGCACTTTGGGAGGCTGAGGTGGGCAGATCACCAGGTCAGGAGATCGAGACCATCCTGGCTAACACGGTGAAACCCTATCTCTACTAAAAATACAAAAAATTAGCTGGGTGTGGTGGCACGTACCTGTAGTCCCATCTACCTGGGAGGCTGAGGTAGGAGGATCACTTGAACCCAGGAGGCAGAGGTTGCAGTGAGCTGAGATCATGCCACTGCACTCTAGCCTAGGCAACTGAGGGAGATTCCATCTCAAAAAACAAACAAACAAACAAAAAAAATAGATGGCACTGAGGAGACTTAAAAGTAGAAGATTCACAATGGATAGGCACAAGAAACTGGTTAGGTCTGAATACCTGAAGCTATTGTAAAATTAGAAAGGATAAATTTGGTAAATCTTTTATATTCAATTTCTTTTTCTTCAGTTCATGGACTTCTGCCAGTGTAATACTTGCTTTGGAAAACCCAGATAAAGGTTTATGCAAAATTTATTTTGTGTTTAGGAACTACTAAGGATCAGAGTAATCCATGCAAAGGTGAATCATTTTACATTTGATAAAGGTAGATAAGACTATGAAGTTTTTTAAAAATACAGAATGATGACTATGGAAGGAGTATTCGTGTTTCCTTTTATTATGGAGGCAGAAGTTTCTTTTTCAAAATTGTTACAAATGATAGAAGCCACAATATTCTGTGATATAATTGTGCATTTTTCAAAAAGCAGCCAGAACTCATCTAGGTAGATTCCAGTTCCTAGGTATAATTCATATCATATTCAGAGTTGATGGTTGTACACATAAGTGATTGCTGGTTTCAGCTGCAACTTTTTATAAAAGGGACGGAGAAATTTATAAACTTTTTCTCATTATCTTTTTTCTAAAGTAAAAACTAACAAATTATGTACCAGATCTATGCATATTATTTTATGTTGCATAGAATAAAAATTTTAGTCCTTAATTTTACATTTCCTAATTATATATTTTAAGATGAAACATTTGTTTTACAGCTTTTCCCTTTTTTAAAGTAAGGAATTATGTTTTTTTCTGAATTTTCTCTTATGTGAGTATATTGATCCAGAAAGAAAACTTGGCCGGGCGCGGTGGCTCATGCCTGTAATCCTAGCACTTTGGGAGGCCGAGGTGGGTGGATCACCTGAGGTCAGGAGTTCAAGACCAGCCTGGCCATCATGGTGAAACCCCATCTTTATAAAAAAAGAAAAAATAAAATAAAAATAAAAAATAAAAAAAAAAGAAAACTTGTATATATTTTAAAATGAGAAATCTAAAAAATGAAAAGTCTCCAAAATCTCTGGAATTTGAAAGACTTTGCATAACATATAAAAGCCTGTATAATAGATAGCTAACTATGGCCTGTGGGCCAAATCCAGCCTGCTGCCTGCTTTTTGTGGCCTGTGAGCTAGGAATTGTGTTTGTAATTTAAAATTTTTAAAAATACTTTTATGATACATGAAACTTAAAATGAATATTTAGTGTTCATAAATAAAGTTTATTGGAACACAACCAAAAAAAAAAACACCCCAGACCAGAACTCCATGGGGAGATAGATTTGAGGGTCTCCTCCCATCTCCCTGTTTGGCTCCCAGCAATCCTGAAACTCTTTCTCTACTGCAAACCCTACTGCCTCAGTGCATTGGTCTGTAATTGCATAACAGGCCCACAAAACTGTGGGCCCATGTGCAGCTCCTCCCTCCTGAGTGTGACCATTGGTGAGCCCTGCATCCTTGTGCGATATTGACCCACCACCTGTGGAGGTCTGTCCTGCAGACCCTGACTCAACAATGGATGAATAAATGCACTCTCACACCATTAAAGTGATTCAAGTGGGCTAGAGATGGTCGTCAGCTGCTTTCAGAGGGCAAACTGCAGCCAATCGACCAAGACTCCCTGTATATTCACACCTTTATTCAGTAAAATATCTCGTAACTGAGGTTCTAAGTCAACATGCTTGTGGATAATTAACATGGTTTAAAAAGTGGTTTTACACCACATTGAGATACCATTTCACGCCAGAGAATTGTGATCATTAAAAAATCTGGAGACAACAGATGCTGGACAGGATGTAGGGAAATAGGAACACTTTTACACTGTTGGTGGGAGTATAAATTAGTTCAGCCATTGTGGAAGACAGTGTGACAATTTCTGAAGGATCTAGAAATAGAAATTCCATTTGACTCAGCAATCCCATTACTGGGTATGGGATTAGAAATTGTTCTATTATAAAGAGACATGCACACATATGTTCACTGCGGCACTGTTTACAATTGCAAAGACCTGGAACCAACCCAAATGCCCATCGATGATAGACTGGACAAGGAAAATGTGGCACACATACACCATGGAATACCATGCGGCCATAAAAAATGATGAGTTCATGTGCTTTGTAGGGACATGGATGAACCTGGAAACCATCATTCTCAGCAATCTGACACAAGAACAGAAAAGCAAACACCGCATGTTCTCACTCATAGGCAGGTGTTGAACAATGAGAACACATGGACACAGGGAGGGGGAGCATCACACATTGGGGTCTGTTCGGGGGGCTAGGGGAGGGACAGTAGGGTGTGGGGAGGTTGGGGAGAGAGAACATGGGGGATAAATGCCAGATATAGGGGGATGGAGGCAGCAAACCACATTGCCATGTATGTACCTATGCAACAATCCTGCATGATCTGCCCATGTACCCCAGAGCCTAAAGTACAATTTAAAAAAAAAAGTGATTTTACAAATGATAAAAGCTTTAGGTTCTGGGCTCAGAGTAAACACTATTAACAGGTAATTCCCCTTTGATCTCCCCCGACAGGACCATCCAGCACAAAGTTTACATGAGTAAACAGAGTAGAGACAAAGGGATGTGGAGTAAACAGATTTAAACTGGGAAAGTTTTTTATCATCCCTATGTTTTCCCTAACATAATGGACCAGCTGCCTTCAACCTGTCCCCAATAAAACCTTTTGGCCTTTCAAAAGGTTTGAGACTAATCTATAACTTTCCCTAATATTTTGCTAATGTTTTGCCAGGCACCCTGAGTGAATCTCAACATCCTTGAGGAGCCCCCCCTTTCCTCATCTGTGAAATAGAGTCACATCTCCTGCCCCGTAGAGTTGATGTGACAGTGACGACGTGTGGAGCACCAGCATGGTCTGCCAGAGCGTGGGGCCAGGATGGAGCTCTCCCCCATTGTCGCTCCCTTGGTGTTTGGGTTCCTGGTCCAGGGCTCCTTTCTCCTCCCCCCAGCCAGGACCAAGCCTGCTCCTAAGCGTGTGCTTTCAAGTGGACAGGAGGCCCAGGGCAGGGAGGGCAGCTCATGCTTGCTTCAAGCATTTCTGACCTCTGGAGACAAGGATGCCAGGACCTCCACTGGGGGCCACCAAGGCACACTTTCCTGCTGTCAGGACATCCCACATGGCCCCCGGGATCTGGCTTTGGGAAGGAAGATGGTGCCTGGCTTGTGAGGGCCTTTGAATCTCATGGCCAGTGTTGTGGGGTAAATTGTGTCTCCACAAATTCAGATGCCAAAGTTCTCACCCCCAGGACCTCAGAATGTGGCTGTATTTGGAGACAGATTTTTTGTTTTTGAGACAGGATCTCACCCTGTCACCCAGGCTGGAGTGCAATGGAGCCATCAGGACTCGGTGTAGCCTCCACCTCCTGGGCTCAAGCAATGCTCCTGCCTCAGCCTCCTAAGTAGCTGGGACCACAGGCATGCACCACCATGCCTGGCTAATTCTAAAAAATTATTTTGCAGAGATGGGGGGTCTTAGTATGTTGCCCAGGCTGGTCTTGAACTTCTGGCCTCAAGCAGTCCTCCTGCCTCAGTCTCCCAAAGTGCTGGGATTATAGGCATGAGCCACTGTGTCTGGCCAGAGACAGGGTCTTTAAAGAGATAACAAAGGGAAAATGAGGTCACTAGGATGGGCTGTGATCCAATCTGACTAGAGTCCTTCTAAGAAGAGGAGATTAGGACACAGATGCTCATGGAAAGACAATCATGTGAGGACGTGGGGAGAGGACGCTGTCTGCAAGCTGAGCAGGAGGCCTTGGGGAACCAGCCCCACCCACACCTTGATCTTGGACTTCCAGCCTCCAGGGTTGTGGGAAATAAACGTCTGTGGTTTCAGCCACCTGGTCTTTGAGAGTTTGTTATGGCGGCCCAAGCAAACTGACCCATCGAGGAATTTTGCTTTTGATCTTATGGGTGGTGGGGTTAGTAGGGGCTTTGAAGCCTTGGTCCCACATGGGGCCTGGAGGCTCCTTGCCAGCAGGGCAGAGGGGACAATCCATGGGAAGAGGCCCAGGCTGGGGAGACCTGTGTGTGTGTGTGTGTGTGTGTGTGTGTAGGGATGTGTGTATGTAGGGGTGTGTGTGTGTCTGTAGGGGTGTGTCTCTGTAGGGGTGTGTATGTAGAAATGTGTGTAGGGGGTGAGTGTGCCTGTGTAGGTGTGTGTGTGTATGTAGAGGTGTGTGTATGTAGGTGTACGTGTGTGTGCCTGTGTAGGTGTGTGTATGTAGAAGTGTGTGTGTGTAGGTGTGTGTGTGTGCCTGTGCAGGTGTGTGTATGTAGAAGTGTGTGTAGGTGTGTGTGTGTGTATGCCTGTGTAGGTGTGTGTATGAAGTGTGTGTGTGCTGTGTAGGTTTGTGTATGTAGAAGTGTGTGTGTGCATGTAGGTAGGGGTGTGTGAGTATGTAGGTGTGTGTATGTAGAAGTGTGTGTGTAGGGGTGTGTGTGCACACATACCTGTATAGGTGTGTGTATGTAGAAGTGTGTGTGTGTAGGTGTGTGTGTGTACCTGTGTAGGTGTGTGTATGTAGAAGTGTGTGTGTGTAGGTGTGTGTGTGTGTGCCTGTGCAGGTGTGTGTATGTAGAAGTGTGTGTAGGTGTGTGTATGAAGTGTGTGTGTGCTGTGTAGGTGTGTGTATGTAGAAGTGTGTGTGTGTAGGTGTGTGTGTGTGCATACCTGTGTAGGTGTGTGTGTGTAGGTGTGTGTGTGCATACCTGTGTAGGTGTGTGTGTATGTAGGGGTGTGTGAGTGTATGAAGGGGTGTATGTGCCTGTGTAGGTTTGTCTATGTACATGTAGGTGTGCATGTGTGTGTGTAGGGATGGGTATGTGTGTGTGTGAGTGTAGCTGGGGGAGTGTGCTCCAGCCCCAAGTGGGATGCCAAGAACGTGATGAGGGGACGGTGGGGACAGCTGGGCCCGTCTAGGCGGGGGCGGGCCATGTGTGGAAGCCAGAACCATGCGAGCAGAACCGAGACACTGAAGGGTCCCCACCTGGGTGGGGCCGTGAGTGTGGACAGTTTCTGCTTCCCCCAGAAGCTGGACTTGGCAGAAGCCCTTGCCTGCCAGAGCAGGGCCCCAGGCCTCCTGGTCACTCTCTGTGGCAGGGTCTGGCTCCGTGTGAAACGTCCTCATCCAATCCCTGCAGCTGTTCTCCCCTGCTAATCTGGGCTGTTGAGTGGGGGGTGGACCTGACCAGCTCCTCTGCTCCGTCAGCCCCCAAACGAGCCCTGCCTGTGCTGGGGCAGGGAGGTGGGCAGGTGAGAGAGGTGACCACATCCAGGCCTCCCTGGCCACCAGCAAGGTCCCCCACCGTGGTGGCTGCTTTGCTGCTAACTCCTCCCAGGGACCCCACGTCCCCATATCTCTAAGGGCCCCCTCTCCACCTGAACTGCCTTGGAGGAGGGCTGCATCTCATGCGGAGCACCCCTCCATGCCTGTGACCTTGGACTTGGTCTCCCACCCCCGCCTGGGCCTTGGGGCTCCAGAGGTTAAGATGAAGCAAGCAGGTGAACTGCACCCCGGTGCCTCTGATGGGACGGCCACAGGCAGCGAAGAGCCCAGAAAACCAGGCTGGAGGCAGACACGCTGGTGCTAGAAACGGATGGGTGGAGGCAGCTCAGTCCCTCCTGGCTGCTTCACAAACGGCAGAAATTCACCGCTGGCTGCACTGGAGGCTGGAAGCTCAAGGCTCAGTGTCTGCTGAAGGCTTCCTGGGTCCCAGGTAGCATCTTCCTGCCATGCCCTCTAGTGGGAAAGGGGTGAAGGAGCTCTCAGGGGCTCCTTATATTTATTTTTAATTTTTGACAGAGAGTTTAGCTCTTATTACTCAGGCTGGAGTGAAATGGCGTGACCTTAGCTCACTGCAACCTCTGCCTCCTGGGTTCAAGCGATTCTCCTGCCTCAGCCTCCCAAGTAGCTGGGATTACAGACACCCGCCACCACAACCAGCTAATTTTTTTGTAATTCTAGTAGAGATGGAGGTTTCACCACGTAGGCCAGGCTGGTCTTGAACTCCTGACCTCAGGTGATCTACCTGCCTCAGCCTCCCAAAGTGTTGGGATTACAGGCGTGAGCCACTGCACCTGGCCACGGGCTAATTTATATATTTTTTGTAGAGACAAGGTTTCACCATGTTACCCAGACTGGTCTCAAACTCCTGACCTCAGGTGATCCACTCACCCCTGCCTCCCAAAGTGCTGGGGTGACAGGAATGAGCCACCATGCCCGGCCCTCGTGATTGGTGTTTTAAACTTTGTATAAATGGTATTTTGCTGTCCATGACATTCAGCAACTTGCTCTTCTCACCCCCACAGTACCCTTCTGAGGTTTATCGGCATTGACAGGCGCAGGTGTGGTTTATCTGGAATCTACTCATGTGAACTGCAAGCCAGAAAAAGGAACACCTGGGGCCGCAGTAGTTAGCGTTTCCTCGTCCAGGGTCCCCAGCAGGCTCTGAGCTAGGGGATCCACCTGTAGGAAGAGGAGGGCTCCAGGGAAGAGGAGTGGTCCCCGACAGGCCGGCTTTTGGCTGCTGTCTCCCATGCCTGATCATTGGATCTGGATCCTGAAAGCTGTGGACTGAGAGGTGGCGGCAAGGGCAGTGGGGATGGTGGCATCCTTGGGGTCTCGGGCTGGCGGGCTCAGCTGTGGGTGCAGAGGGGAAAGAGCAGCCCCAGTGTCCAGCCCTTGGGTCCCTTCTCCGCCAGCTCCCTCCAGGGCCCTGGAGTCAGCCCTCCCATGTCAGGATTAGGTGTGGGAGATGGGTCCGGCTGCCCACCTGAGGCTGGCTGAGCCCCCAGGCATTAGACATTGGCTTCAGACCTTGAGAGGATTCCAGGCAAGTGTGTGGGGAGGGAGGGGCAGTGGAAAGGAAGGGGGCCCTGAACCTGGGCGAGCCTGGCAGGGCATCTACCTTCTCACACCTCACCCCTCCCTCCACTCTGGATTTCACTTGAACACTGCCTTCTCTGTGTTTTAAATTTGTATTTATTTTCATTACTTTTTAAGGTAAAAAAAAATTGTGTTTTCTGAGACAAGGTCTCGCTCTGTCACTCAGGCTGGAAGTACAGTGGCACGATCACAGCTCACTGCAGCCTCAGCCTCCTGAGCTCAAGCGATCTGCCTCAGCCTTCCACGTAGCTGAGTAGGTGCGTGGCTGGCTAATTTTTTTTATTTTTAAATGATTTTTTTTAAGACGGGGTTTCACCATGTTGGTCAGGCTGGTCTTGAACTCCCGACCTCAGGTGATCCGCCTGCCTTGGCCTCCAAAGTGCTTGGATTACAGGTGTGAGCCACCACGCTGGCTAATTTTTAGATCTTTGGTAGCGACGTGATCTTGCCAGTTGCAGTGGGTCACGCCTGTAATCTCAGCTCACTGCAACCTCCGCCTCCTGGGTTCAAGCAATTCTCCCTGCCTCAGCCTCCTGAGTAGCTGGGATTACAGGCACCTGCCACCACACCCGGCTAATTTTTGTATTTTTAGTAGAGACGGGGTTTCACCATGTTAGCCAGGCTGGTCTCAAACTCCTGACCTCAGGTGATCCACCCACCTCGGCCTCCCAAAGTGCTGGAATTACAGGGGTGAGCCACTGTGCTCAGCGAAGAGTTCTTTATATTATACTACATAGTTCTTTATACAATATTTTGGATAGTAGACCTCTTATCAGATATATGACATAAATGATTTGCAAATATTTTCTTCTATAAATGTTTGTGTGAGGCGGGGGTCCAACTTCATTTTTTTGAATGTGGCTATCCAGCTGTCTTGGCATCATTTGTACACGAGACAATTCTCTCACCATTGAATGGCATTGGCATCCTTGTCAAAAATCAGTTGCTCATAGACGTATGAATTTATACATGGACTCCTATTGATCAATATGTCTTTCCCTTTTTTTTTTTTTTTTTTTTTTTTTGAGACGGAGTGTTGCTCTGTTGCCCAGGCTGGAGTGCAGTGGTGTGATCTTGGCTCACTGCAATCTCTGCCTCCTGGGTTCAAGGGATTTTCCTGCTTCATCTTCCCAAGTAGCTGGGACTACGGCGTCCGCCACCACGCCTGACTAATTTGTGTATTTTTACATTTATTTATTTATTTGACATGGAGTCTAGATCTGCCGCCCAGGCTGGAGTGCAGTGGCACAATCTTGGCTCACTGCAACCTCTGCCTCCCGGGTTCAAGTGATTCTCCTGCCTCAGCCTCCTGAGTAGCTGGGACTACAGGCAGGCACCACCACGCCCAGCTAATTTTCGTAGTTTTAGTAGAGATGAGGATTCCCCGTGTTGGTCAGGCTGGCCTTGATCGCCTGACCTCAGGTGATCTGCCTGCCTCGGCCTCCCAAAGTGCTGAGATTACAGGCATGAGCCACCGTGCCCGGCCTAATATGTCTTTCCTTACACTCCCTGATCTATACATCTAATCCTTGTATTAGCACCACACTGTTTGATTACTGTAGCCTTGTAATAAGTTTTGGAATTGGAAAGTGGTTGAGTTCTCCACATTTGTTCTTTTTCAAGTTTTTCACATCCTTGGTTAAATATATTCTTAAGTTTTCAAATTCTTTTTGGTGCTATTAGGAAAGAACTGTGCTTTCCTTTGCAGATTGTTCATTGTGAGGAGGTACAAACGCAGCTGGTTATTGCGTGTTGATCCTGTAGCCGGAAGCTTCACTGAATTTGTTTCTTCTGTGATGTTGTATACGTCAATAGTTTATTCCTTTTTATTGCATCGACTGGATACCCTACAATGTGTTGATCCATTTACCTATTAGTGAACATTTGGGGCTGGGCATGGTGGCATGTGGCTGTAGTCCCAGCTACTCGGAAGGCTGCGGCATGGGGATGGGTTGGGCCCGGGAGGGCAAGGCTGCAGTGAGCCATGATCATGCCACTGCACTTCAGCTTGAGTGACACAATGAGACCCTGTGTCAAAAAAAGGGACATTTGGGTTGTGTCTGGTTTAGGCTCTTACAAATAAAGCTGCTATGAAGATTATTATACAAATCTTTGTATGGACATATGCTTTTATTTCTCCTGGGTAAACACCTAGGAGTGGAATGGCTGGGTTATATGGCAGGCATATATTTAACTCCCCAACTTTTAAGAAACTTCCAAGCTAGGCCAGGCATGGTGGCTCACACCTGTAATCCCAGCACTTTGGGAGGCTGAGGCAGGAGGATCACCTGAGGTCAGGAGTTTGTGACCAGCCTGGCCAACATGATAAAACCCCATCTCTACTAAAAATACAAAAACCAGCCAGGTGTGGTGGTTCACATCTGTAGTTCCAGCTATAGGGAGGCTGAGGCAGGAGAATTGCTTGAACCTGCGAGGTGGAGGTTGCAGTGAGCCAAGATTACACCACTGCACTTTAGCCTGGGTGACAGAGCCAGGCTCCATCTCAAAAAAAAAAGACACTTTCAAACTATTTTCCAAAGTGGTTGTACAATTTTGTATTTCCATCAGCAGCATCTAAGGGTTCCGCTTCCTCCAATCTTTACCAGCACTTTACCAGTCAGTCTTTCTAACTTTAGCCATTCTAATAGATATTCAGAGGTATCTTGTGGTTTTAATTTGAATATTCCTAATGACTAATGACATTGTACATCTTTTCAGGTGCTTATTTGCCATTTATGTGTCTTTTTGGTGAAGTATCTGTTCAAATCTTGTGCCCATTTTAAAATTCAGTTGTTTGTTTTCAGATCTATGGTTTGCAAATATTTTCTCACAGCTTGTGAGCTGTCCTTTCATTCTCCTTACAGTGAGTTTTAAACAGCAGAAGGGTCTGGGTGTGCTGGCTCATGCCTGCAATCCCAGCACTTTGGGAGACTGAGGCAGGCAGATTACCTGAGGTCAGGAGTTTGAGAGCAGCTTGGCCAACATAGTGAAACTCAATCTCTACCAAAAATACAAAAAAATTAGCCGAGCATGGTGGCAGGTGCCTGTAGTCCCAGCTACTTGGTAGGCTAAGGTAGGAGAATCACTTGAACCCACAAGGAGGAGGTTGCAGTGAGTGGATATTGCGCCACTGTCCCAGCCTCGGCGACAGAGTGAGACTTCATCTCAAAAAATAATAATAAAATAAAATAAAGAGCAGAAGGTCTTTAATTTTGATGATGTCCAGTTTATTAAGTTTTATTTGGATCATGCTTTTGATGCCATGTCTAAAAATCTTTACCTGTAAGCAAAGAGTGCAAAGATGTTCTCCTATTTTTTTATGGAAATTTTATAATTCTAGGTTTCACATTTAGGTCTATGATCCATTTTGAGTTTACTTTTATATGTAGTGTGAACTATGGACCAAAACTCCTTTTTTGTATGTACGGATATCCAAACTTTCCATCCCATTTGATGAGAAGGCTCCCTATTCTCCACTAAGTTGCCTTTGCATCTGTGTCAAAATTAGTTTTCCGTGTATATGGACATCTATTTCTGGACTCTTATTCTGTTTTATTGATCAATTTGTCTATATTCATAGCAATGCCACACTGTTTTGATCACAATAGTTTTGTCATATGTCTTGAAATCAGGGAGTGTCAGTGCTCCAACATTGCTCTCTCTTCAATGTTGTTTTGGGTCTTCTAGGTCCTTTGCATTCCATGTGAATTTTACATTTGGCTTGTCAATTTCTGAAAAACAAATAAGAAAAGAAAAACTGGCCAGGCATGGTGGCTCACACCTGTAATCCCAGCACTTTGGGAGGCCAAAGTGGGTAGATCACCTGAGGTCAGTAATTCGAGACCAGCCTGGCCAAAATGGTAAACCGCTGTCTCTGCTAAAAATACAAAAAAATTAGCCAGGTATGATGGTGCATGCCTGTAATCCCAGCTACTCGGGAGGTGAGGCAGGAGAATTGCTTGAATCTGGGAGGCAGAGGTTGCAGTGAACCGAGATCATACCACTGCACTCCAGCCTGGGAGACAGAACAAGACTCCATCTAAAAAAAAAAAAAGAAAGAAAAACCTGTGCCAGGCTTGCACTCAGCCCCTGACAGCTGGTAGGCAGATGTCGTGGTTTATAGTATTTTCTCTGATGCATGCTGGTCTTCCCAGGAGCTTGCCTGCTTCTCCCTGGCATGGCTCCTCTGCCAGCCTGTCTGTCCACTCCCATCTGTCTCCCTACACAGAGACACGTGGCCTTTTCCATTACTCATGGAGTTTCTTGGGGCTGGAAATCATTATGTTTTCTCTGCAGTCCACAAAGAGCCCAGCAGTGTTGGGTATGTGGAAGGTTTTTCTTAAGGTTTTGATAATATTTCCGGACTAATTCTTTATATAATATAATAAAATCAATATTCTAGTGGGGATGTCTAATGCTGTGAGTTCCCACTCACCCATCCACCCACTCATCCTTCACCCATCCATTCACTCATCCATCCATCTACTTGTCTACCACCCATTCGTCTATCCATCAACCCACCCATCTACCCATCCACACATCCACCCATTCATCCTTCCATCTATCCACTTGTCTATCCATTCATCCATCGATCCATCCATACACTCATCCATCTCCTCCATCCATCCATTCACCATCTACCCATCCATCCCTCTACCCTCTGTCATCCAACCATCCACTATCCATCCATTTATCCACCGTCCATCTATCTCCCATCCACGCGCCCATTCATCCATCCATCATCCACCCATCTACCCACCCATTCATCCATCTACTCATCCACCCACCCGTTCATCCATCCATCCTTCACCTGTACCTCCTTCCATCTTCTTCCATGTACTTACTCCAATTTCTGATCAACAACTGTTTTGAACACGGCCATAAATGTGCCTTCCAGGACCTAAGTTTCTTTATCTTTAAATGAAAGAGTCGAGTGAACCAGTCTCCCAGGGCCCTTCACACTCTGGCATTCTTTGACTTCTATGCAAACACAGCCTTCCATAAGAAGGGTAAGAATCTGGGCCACGTCAGAGAGAAGGCCTGATGCCCACTGACTTGGGGCACAGACCCAGATTATTCCACCCTTTCCCTTGCTCCTATTTGAGCCAAGGCCACAGGAACTGAGATCCCATCACAGGAGCAAGCATGGCAAACGTCCCAGAGATGGCCCCTATTGGCTGCAGGTGGCTTAATTGGGCATCCAGAGGGTGTTCCTTATTGTCCTGTTCCAGTGGGAGCTACCTGATGATCTCTGCAGCCATGGAATCCACAATATGCTGAAGAAGCAGTTGTTGGGCACAGAGGGCTCAGAGCCCACCTAAAAGCAGGGCAGGGGCCTCTGCAAGGAAGCCTGAGGCTTGTCTTCCCCCAGGGAAATGTCCAGGTCCATGATGTCACCGCTGAAGCTGCAAGTTACAGATGTGGTCTTTGAGCTGACATCATCATCAGACCTAGGATCCCTGCCTATATGTCCCCTACCTGACCTGTGCACACTCTACTTAACCTGTGCACACTCTACCTCACCTGTGCACAATCTTTTTTTTTTTTTTTTTTTAGAGACAGAGTCTTGCTCTGTTGCTCAGGCTGGAGTGCAGTGGTGTGATCATAGCTCACTGCAACTCTCCGCCTCCCAGATTCAGGCAATTCTCTGCCTCAGCCTCCTGAGTAGCTGGGATTACAGGCGTGCGCCACCATGCCCAGCTAATTTTTTTTTTTTTTTTGTATTTTTAGTAGAGACAGGATTTCACCATCTTGTCCAGGCTGGTCTTGAACTCCTGACCTGGTGATCCACCTGCTTTGGCCTCCCTAAGTGCTGGGATTACAGGCATGAGCCTCCACACATGGCCGCCTGTGCACACCCCCATCTCACCTGTCCACAGGCTACCTCACCTGGGCATACTTCACTCTCACCTGTGCCTATCCTACCTCACATGAGCATCTCACTTGTGGGCGGCCTCACCCGTGCACACCCTCATCTCACCTGAGTACACCCTTGCCTCACAGTCTTACCTCACCTGTAAGTACCTCCACTTTTCTTGTGATACCCCTACCTCACCTGTGCACACTCTTACCTCACCTATAACACCCCACCTCACCTGTGCACACCAAGGGCTGCTTGCAATCCACACCTGCATCCTGGGCCAGGCCTGAGCATTGGTAGGCCTGCCAAGCAGTGAAGCTGACATCCAGGGAGGCCCTCCAGGGTCGGGAGAGGCAGGATCCTCGAGGGGGGCGTTGACCCCTTGCCTCTCCTGCCTCCCCCCCGAGGGGACCCTGGTCTCATCCTTGCCTCCCTGGCAGTGCAGGGCCAGTGAGATGGCACTGGCTAGGCTTCGGTAGAGGTTCTCATCTCCACAGTCCTCTGTGTTCTTCTGCTCTGTGGCTTCTGCCACGGTGGGGGAGGCGAACAGAGCTGAGTACAAAGAAATCAATGGACTTTCTGTATGAATTTTTAAAGACCAGCAGCAGTGGCACTATTCTAAAGCACAGAAGATTTCTTTTGCAAGAGCAGGGCTTTTTGAGAAAGAAAAGGTTTTAAGTGAGAACATGGACTTTACTGGCTTAAGCTGTACAGTGGGGGGTGGCTGCAGGGGGCCTCTTTCCTGTCTGAGAGAGGGGAAAGGTTGGACCACGGGGTGCAGGGAAGGAGCATCCTAGTCCCTCACGTGGTGGCTGCTTGGGTGAAGCCACATGGAGGTGGCTGCTGGGAGACTGAGGGGAGGTGGGGGATGTCAGTGTAGACCTGTGCTTGATCCACTCCTTAGAGAGAAGTCCTCACAGCAGCACAGAGGTGTCCCCCAGGGGGAGAGGAGCCCCAGTCATGGCTCCAGAAAGCCCATGGGGGCAGCTCAGGGGCCAGTGGTCCTGAGAGGTGGGCTGGATATCAGCAGGCAAGGGGCCTCGAGGTTAGCACAAGGAGTTCCCGAGGGGTGTTAGTGGCCGTGGAGGGCAGGGTGCCTGGACAGCTGGACCAGACTGGCCACAGGACCCATGGGAGCCTTACCTGGGCCCCCACGTGGAGGCACAGGCAGGCGGATGGGGGAGAGGGCAAGGGCGGGGCACTCAGGACAGAGTGAGTGCTGGCCCTGAGGCTGAGACAGCTGGAAGGGGTGGGTGATCCTGAGGGGGCTGGGGACAAGGGTGATTCCTGGGGAAGCAGATAGTTCTTCCTGCAGAAGGGACTTGGTTCTGCGAACTCACTGCTTAGCTTCCACATGCCTTTAACCCCTGCCCCCCCGCCGTAATCTGCCTTCTGTGAGGTTTTGGGTGCCCCCCAGAACACCTACTCAGGACAGCCCTCCCCCATGAAGGTCACTGTGGTGGGGAGAACAGACGGTCACATCGCCCTGGGAGGCCACAGATAAGTCCTTGTCCCTGCCCTTCAAGGCTGGCTGGGAGGCCCTGAGCCCCCTGACGTGCAGCTCCTGGTGGGGAAGTTGGGGGCTGACACTGACGCAGAGAGTGGGGCCGGGACCTCACCATGCATCATCTAATGCTGCCTGGTGCTGGTAGCATTTTCTGGACAAGAAACAAGCTGTCCCAAACCTGAGCTTCTCCTGGGGGCGCCAACTTTTACTGACAGCAGCACAGGGGCCTGGGTGTGGGCTCAGGCTCTCCCCCTCATTGCTGCGATGATTCAGGCAGGCAGCACCCCCTAGCTGTGCACGGTGTTGGGGGAGCAGAACCCAGAGGCCCTTCTGTCCCCCACCTTCGCCTGAAGCTGTGGCCTGCTTGGACTGAAACCACTCTCATCGCTCTGTGTGTCTCTCTTCATTGTCTCTCCGCCCGTCTCCCTGTCTCTCTTCATCCCTGTCTCCTTCCAGGCTAGCCTTGCAGTGGGGCTGCTGGGGGGGTGTCGCCAAGGCAGGATTTGGGAAGGATAGGTTGGAGGCAGCTGCCCTGGGGACACTCTGCCAGTGCTCAAGGCTCTGCAGGAGCTTGTAGAAGTCCCTCCTCCCCCAACTTTGTGGCTGTCCCTCTCTCTGGAGCACCCTAGGTTACTGCCCCCTCTGTCTTCCCCGTGTGCTTCAGCTGAGTGTGTGACACCCCCCTCAACTCACTCCTCTCTCAGGCTCTGTCATGAGTGACCTTCTCTAAACACCATTGTGGGTCACGTCATGGGAGCACAGGGATAGACTAGGGGGCTGGGAGTCCACTTTCAAGAGTGTGCATCCCATGACTGGCAGGTGGGCACCAGCTGTCACTGGGAGCTCAGGCTGGGCTATGGGCCACTGTCCTCAGTTCCTCTCCATGTGGCCTCTTCATGGGCTGTTGGGCTTCCTTACATCATGGCAGCTGGGTTGCAAGAACGGACACCCCCAAGAAAGCAAGATGGAGTGCAGGACACTTAGAAGTCAAGTAGCATCACCTTTGTGAAGCTCTATGGGACGAGGGTCTGCCCAGAGTCAAGGGGGAGGGATAGAGACCCCAACGCTTGATGAGAGGAAGGTCAAGGTCACATTGTGAGAAGACAGTGTTGAATGGGAGATATCATTGCAGCTATCTTTGTAAAATACAATCTGCCATACATCCCCAGAGTGGGTTGGGTTATGCCAGCTCTCTGGACTCTGCTTTGTGAGTGATGAACCCATTCAGGGGCCCTGGCACCCATCTGTGGGATCCCATATATGACAACAGGGCCCACAGTGGCCCCAGCAGTCATGGGGACCCTGCAGTCAAGTCCCATCACTTTGTAGGCAATCTCCTACCCAAAGCCCCCATGGCCCTGTTTTCCACATGGAGGAATGAATTAGCTTTGCCCTGAGTGGACAAAATCTGGCAATGGTTTAAGAAAAGCTTTAAGTTTGACAAAGTGCTCTCTTACTTACAGATGTAGTTTATTTATTGTTATTTTTATTTTGGTTTACAAAGCACATGGGTTGTGTGTCAGTTATTTATTACTTCACAGCAAATTACTCAAATTATCCCAAAATCTAGCAAATTAAAATAATAAACATGTCTTAGCTCCCATAATTTATGGATTAAAATGATTAGGTAGTGGCTTAGGTGGGTGGTTTTGGCCCAAGGATTCTTATGAGGTTGCAGTCAGGAGCCAGCCAAGGCTGCATCTATCTGAAGCCTCCACTGGAGCAGGAGGTTCCCTTCCAAGATGGCGCCTGCACAGGGCTGTTGGCTGGAGGCCTCAGCTCCTCATCCTGTGGCTCTCTCTAGGCTGCTTAGGTTTCCTTGTGCCATGGTGACTGGTTTCCCCAGGGTGAGCGATCCGTAGAGCAAGAAAGAAGTGCATTGTTCTTTGTGGCCTAGTCTCAGAAGTCACACTCTGTTTTTCCTAGGATATCCCATTATTGCATAGGTCCACCCTACTTAAAATGAGAAGAGACTACACAAGGGCATAAACACCAGGAGGGGAGAATCAATCACTGGAGGCCCTCTTAGAGGCTGGCTGTCCCAGTTTATGAAACGTTTTCTGGATTCTGAAGTACTCTGGAGTTTGCATAGAACTTTATCATTTACAACTGATTTTTTTTTTTTAGACAGAGTCTTGCTCTGTTGCCCAGGCTGGAATGCCATAGTGTGATCTCGGCTCCCTGCATCCTCCACCTCCTGGATTTAAGCAATTCTCTGCCTCAGTCTCCCAAGTAGCTGAGATTACAGGTGCCCGTCACCACACCCAGCTAACTTTTGTATTTTTAGTAGAGATGGGGTTTCACCATCTTGGCCAGGATGATCTTGAACTCCTGACCTTGTGTTCTGCCTGTCTCAGCCTCCCAAAGTGCTGGGATTACAGGCGTGAGCCACCGTGCTGGCCTACAACTGATTTTCACATGAATTATCTCATTAACCCCTGAGATATTCCCATATTACCTGTGAAGGGACTAGGGTGGGGCTGTGCAAGTCACTGTGCCCTTCGTGGTGCCTTTAGCTGGGTCTCCAGATTTCGTGGGGCCCAGAAAATCATCCTGGAGGGGGAGGCCCAGCCTCAGGCCCCAAAGATGAGGCCAGAGTCAAGAATGAAAGGGTTAATGGGTCAGTGCTGGGTCAGTGAGAAACAGAGCAGGCCAAGGACCTGAAAACACAGCATACAGAGTCCACCACGGAGGGTTGGCCCCAGTCTGAGGCATCCACCTGAGAGGCCTGGTCTCCATATGTCCCCTCAGAGCATTCGTTTGCCAAACTCATGGTCACTAAGATTTTTCCCCATGAAAATGCAAGCTACAGACTGGGAGAAGATATGTGCAAACATTCACCTGACAAAGGATTTGTATTTAAAATATATAAAGATGTTTTAAACTGAATAATGAGGAACTAACAACCAATTTTTAAAATGGGTCAAATGGGGCCGGGCAAGGTGGTTCATGCCTGTCATTCTGGCACTTTGGGAGGCTGAGGTGGGAGGATCACTTGAGCCCAGGAGTTTGAGACCAGCCTGACCAACATAGTGAAAACCTATCGCTACAAAAAATACAAAAAAAATTAGCTGGGCATAGTGATGTGTGCCTGTAGTACCAGCTGCTTGGGAGGCTGAGGCAGGAGAAGTACTTGAGCTCAGGGGTTCAAGGCTGCAGTGAACTGTGATTGCACCACTGCACTCCAGCCTGGGTAACAGAGTGAGACCCTGTCTCAAAAAAATTAAAATGAAACAAAATAAAGTGGGCCAAATATTTAAACAGACACTTCTCTAAAGAAGATACACAGGTTTTTAGATAAGTTAGTTTAAGTGGGAAAAAAAAAAAGATACACAAGTAAGCACATGAAAAGATGCTGAACATTATTAATCATTCAGGAATGAAAAATAAAACCACAGTGAGATACCAGTTCACACCTACTAGAGTGGCTGAAATGAAGAAAACTGACCTCAACAAGTGCTGATGAGGACATAGAGCACCTGGAACTCTATGCTGAGTGCTGATGCTGAGAATGCAAGATGGCACAGCCACACTGGGGAATTTTGGCTGTTATTAGAGAGTTAAATACGTGCCTAGCATAAGAAGCAGCTACTCCACTCCCAGGCACTCACCCAAGAGAGATGAAAGCATCTGTCTACACAGAGAGTCAGACACAGCATACCTGGCAGTTCTATTTGCATGTGGCTAGAACACAAGTACCCATTTCTCTGGAGTGTTGGATGTATTAATGAATTAATTTTTTAAATTCAAAATTTTGAATTTAAAATAGAAGGTCAGGCATGGCGACTCACACCTATAATCCCAGCACTTTGGGAGGCCAAGATGGGAGGATCACTTGAGCCCAGGAGTTTGAGACCAGCCTTGGCAACATGGTGAAACCTCATCTCTACAAAAAATACAAAAATTAGTGTCGGATGAGGTGGTGCACATGTGTAGTCCCAGCTACTTGGGTGGCTGAGGCAGGAGGATAGCTTGAACTCAGGCGGCAGAGGTTGCAGTGAGCCGACATCATGCCATTGCCCTCCAGTCTGGGCAACAGAGCAAGACCCTGTCTAAAAATAAAATAGAATAGAATAAAATGAAATGAAATGAAATTAAAAAATAGGGATGGGGTCTTGCTCTGTTGTCCAAGCTGGTCTCAAACTCTTGGGCTCAAGCAATCCTCCTGCCTCGGCCTCCCAAAGTGCTGGGACTACAAGCATGAGGCACTGTGCCCAGCTGGGAGGATTAATTTAGTTGGTGAATGTCAATTCTGTGGCACAGCATGGCAGCCGGGGAAGAACTAAGTAACTGTGCCATTATTATTATTATTACTATTTGAGATGGAGTCTCGCTCTGTCACCTAGGCTGGAGTGCAGTGGCACGATTTTGGATCACTGCAACCTCTGCCTCCCAGGTTCAAGCGATTCTCCTTGCCTCAGCCTCGCCGAGTAGCTGGGACTACAGGTGCACACCACCATGCCCAGCTAAATTTTATGTTTTTTAGTAGAGACAGGGTCTCCGCCATGTTGGCCAGGCTGGTCTTGATCTCCTGACCTTGTGATCTGCCCGCCTCAGCCTCCCAAAGTGCTGGGATTACAGGCGTGAGCCACCATGCCCGGCCACTGTGCCATTATTATTATTATTATTATTATTTGAGACAGAGTCTTGCTCTGTCACCAGTCGCCAGGCTGGAGTGCAGTGGCGCGATCTCGGCTCACTGCAACCTCTGCCTCCCGGGTTCAAGCAATTCTCCTGCCTCAGCGTCCCGAGTAGTTGGGACTACAGGAGTGCGCCACCTCACCCAGCTGATTTTTGTATTTTTTAGTAGAGACGGGGTTTCACCATGTTGGACAGGATGGTCTCGATCTCTTGACCTTGTGATCTGCCCTCCTCGGCCTCCCAAAGTGCTGGGATTACAGGCGTGAGCCACTGAGCCCGGCCCGTGCCATTATTTTTATACCTCTCTGTGTTGCTTTCATCCCACTCAACTGCTTCAGTTTGCAGATGGGGGAAACTGAGGCCAAGAGAGAGGCAGGGTATTTTCAGGAATTGGCCACCAGGTCAGAGTCCAAGGTGGACCCAGCAGCCAGGCCTCTGACGGCCCCCACCGGGCCGTGGCCTGTGGAGACCAAGTTCCTGTTCCTCTCCACCACCCTAGCAGAGGCAACGCCCTGCATATGGAACCTCCATCTCGGTTGTAGGGGTGGCTGTCTCCAAGCTTCCCTCTTAGCTGGCTTAGGGCAGCATTAATTGGGCAGAACCCGGAGTGATACTCCTCCCGGAACCACCCAGCTAATAAGCTCACCATTAAAGTGTGATGGGCGCACTGCCGGGGAGCCCGCGCTGGGCTGGACTAATTTAATCCGGGAAGAGAGAGAGTCATGAGATGCCAGGCCCATCAGCTCTGATGGCTCTGAGAGGAGAGGGAGGAGGGAGGGGAGGAGGGAGGGAGGAGGCCGGACTTTGAGCATCTGCTTTGAAAACTGGAGCCCTGAGTTTCTGAGTGAGGACAGGACGGCAAGAGCCTCCCTCTGGCAGCAGATAAAGGAGCCAGAGAGAGTCCTGAGCTTGCCTCATCCCAAAGCCACTCGAGCTAGGGGCCGGGGGAGGGGTAGTGGGCGGGGCTGGAGAGGGCGGTGGGCGGGGCTGGAGAGGGACATGGACAGGGCTAGGGTAGAGAGGTGAGCAGGGCTGGTGTACAGGTGTGGCTGCCCCTTTACACAGGCTTCCTTGTTTTTTCATTTTTATTTTATATATATACACATATATATATATATATATATATATTTTTTCTTTTTCTTTTTTTTTTTTTTAGAAACAGGGTCTTACTCTGTTACCCAGGCGGGAGTACAGTGGCTCAGTCCTGGCTCACTGCAGCCTCACCCTCCTGGGCTCAAGAGATTCTCCTGCCTCAGCTTCCCCAGTAGGCGAAACTACAGGTGCCACCACACCCGGGTAATTTTTGTATTTTTTGTAAAGATGAGGTCTCCCTATGTGTTCTAGGCTGGTCTCGAACTCCTGGGCTCAAGCGATCTCCCGCCTTGGCCTCCCAAAGTGCTGGGATGACAGGCATGAGCCACCGCCCCCGCCTCCCACACTCGGTGGTTTGGATTCTCTGTTGCTACTTAAAAAACCTCCCCAATTTTTTATGTCATTTCATAACACAACAGTTCTCGATTCTGCTCAGGAATCCTTCGTCTGTGCAGGGCCAGGCACGGAGGCTTTGTCTGCTCCTCAACACCAGGCAAGGCAGCTCAACCGGGACTGGAGGACCCTCATTCAAGGTGGTGCACCTGCTTGACCCACAGTTTCGTGCTGTCCTCACGTCCCTCCCTGGGGCCCAGGTGTGCTCAGAACAGGCTATGTGGGTGCCCAGAGCAGGCATCCCAAAAGAGCCAGCCAGGTAGTAATGGTGTTGTCTTTTGTGGCCTCGCTGGGGCATGTCGAGTGGGGTCCCCAGGCTTTCTTCTGGGGGATCGAAGAGGGCCCCTGCATCCCTCAGCTGAGCCCTTCAGCATCAGACCAGCCCGGCCCCGACAAATTCTCCAAGTTAACAAGTTCAGGGCCTGATGATTAAGTAGACTCGCAAAGTTGGTGAAAAAATCGAGATATAAATAAATATTCCTGGAGATATTCCACCCCCTGCAGGCATGAACTTTGAATAATTGGAGAGTATTATGCTGAGGACTAATCAAAACTTTTTTTTCCTTTTGCTAATTACCTCTGGGTTTCATCAGTGTCAGAGTCTAATCAACTCCAGACATCTTAATTGACCCTCGGGAAATGTTAGAAATGGGGAGGGCTTTGGTGTCATAGGGAAGGGGGCCGGGAGCTGAGGGGAGCCTGGGGTCCTGGGCCCGGAGCTGCCCTGATCTGGAGTGGGGGACTGGTACATTGGTGAGGGGGGACTGGTACATTGGTGAGGGGGTCCTGGCTCATGTGTGGCAGGCCGCCTCTGATCAGGACAGATGATGCCCTTGCCTGGACCTCAGGTCAGTTGCTTCCCCGGGCTCCCTGGCCCCACGGCTTCACTACCATCATCTCTTGGGCTGGAGTGTATCTGGTGAGATGGAGGGGGGCCAGGAAGGGGGCTGGCACAGGTCCCTGTGGGAGCTCTAGATTCTCAGCCAGGAGATTCCTTTTTTTTTTTTTTTTTTTCCTGAGACAGGGTCTCCAGTGCAGTGGTGCCATCACAGCTCACTGCAACCTCACCCCCTAAGGCTCAAGCGATCCTCCCACCTCAGCCTCCCAAGTAGCTGGGACTACAGGCATGCCCCACACCCAGCTAATTTTTGCATTTTTAGGATGGAGACAGGGTTTCACCATGTCACCCAGGCTGGTCTCTAACTCCTGGACTCAAGTGATCTTCCCACCTCGGCCTCCCAAAGCGCTGGGATTACTGGTGTGATCAGCCAGGGGACTCTTGGTGTCTCCAGGTAGAAGGAGGTTTTGGTGTCTTCTCCTCATGGGAATTATTTGCATATGATACAAAATTCCTCTTCCAAACCGTAACTCCAGCAAAGACAGGCCCTGCCTCCCTTGGAGCCACTGGTATTGGAAGCAGCGTTTCCTGGGGCGTTTCAGAAAGGGACGCTGTGGCATGCGGGAGCGGGGCCAGCAAGTCTCCAGCCATCTCTGGACCCCGGTGACCCACCCCTCTGCCCCTTGCTGGGGTAGATCCCTACCCCTGTCCTTCCGAGTTTTGAAGGCTCAGGAAAGCCTTTGACCAAATTCAGAGGCAAAACCCATTCGTAGTGGAAATCCGCCCCAATATCCTCTGTTCGGGAAGCCAAATGCCCCAAACTGGACCCCTCAGCTCCTCCACGTCCCCAACCCCAGTCCCCACACCCAGCAGCCTCAGGCCCCATGATGCCAGGAGCCACCACCAGTAGGCCCAGGCTGCTCCCCCGTGGTGGGGAACTGCCACCCCAGCCTGGATCAGCCTCCTGCCCCTGCAGCTCGGAGCTCCCTCATCTCCCCAGCCTTGCTCCAGGCCTGTGCTGGCCTCTGCATGTGGGCTCTGCAGCTTCAGCTGGCCTGGCCCCCCCTCCACCTCCTCTCTTCCCAACTGAGCTACCCCAGGCCTTCTCCGAGCTGCGCATCGCCTCACCTTTCTCCCTAAGCCCACCTCTCCCCTCCACACCCCACCTACCCACTGGTCCCCCTCCACTCCCAGCCGAACTCCTGACGGTGCCCACAAACCCCACCCAGACCCACACCTTCCCCAGTCTTCCCCAAAGGTCATCAGACCCAGCCCTCCCTGCACCCCCTTTGGCCCTACAGAGGGTCCCCAGCTCCATCCTCTCCCTGCCCCTGTCTGTCCTCCCCACACTCAGACAGTATCCTTCCTAGCTCAGAACAGCCGGCTGTTCCTAGGGTCTCGGGCCTCACCCTGCCTGCCTTCTGCCTCACATGTGGTCTTCCTTCCGTCCGTCCACCCAGCCAGCTCTCCCGGCCGCAAGTTGTCGGCACTTGGTGTCCTTCGGCTGAGATTCCTCACAGCCTTGCTGCTTCTCACCACCTAGGTCTCAGCTCAAAATCCCCCCTCCTGGAGAGGCTGTTTTGGAACCCCGGGAGGCGAGATCAAGTATAGCGCTGCCCCCCTCCTCCCGCCCCCAGCTGATTCCATCGCATTGCCACGGTTGACTTTCTTCACTGTCTGAAATCTGCTCCTTCCTTCCCCCTCTCCCTTCCTAATTTGCTAAATGTCAGTTCCACGAGGCCAGGGTTCTAGGCCCTTTCCTGTTGATCCTGGCATGAGCCCCATCCACACAGCAGGCACATGGCAAGGCTGTCAGACTGAAGAAGCCGATTTCACCAGCCTCCCAAATGGGCCGGGGGGTGGTTCTGCTCTGGCCTGGGTTCCCTTCTTTTGTCCTCCTGTGAGTGGCACCTCCAGCCCTCTCCCAGCCTCTGTTTTCTCGTCCGTGAAACGGGGATAGCCTCCCAATGGTGGAAGGAGGTGATGTGCTTCGTAAAACCCCGAGCCCCCCAAGGAGGTTGGATTCGGGGTCCCTCAACCGATAGGGGAGTTGGGGTGCTACCCTGTTCCCCTGTTGTTCTCTCCAGATAGACCCCTGCCCCGGCTGGAATGGCACCCGGAGCTCCAGCGTCAGCAGTGGACATGGTGGGGCCGCGCTCCTGTTGGGACCCAGCACTCACTGTCGTTCTCAAGTCAGGCAGGAACAAGGGGGTGAGGGGACTTTCCTGGGCATGCAGGAGTGATAGGTGCCACCCAGATCCCCAGCCCCCACCCTGGAAGAACAGGGGGTGCTGCTGCGGCCATGACGGGCATGGTGAGGGGGACCCTCAGACAGCAGCACCCCCTCCTTCCCCGAGGAAGTCCCTGTGTGATGGGCCCCAGGTACAGCATCTGCCCCAGCAGACCTGCCCCTGCCCCCATGCTGACATGGGCTTGCCATGTGACTGTGGGTATGGCCTTCTCCCTCTCCGGGCCTCAGTTTCCCTTCTCTCATCCCAAAGTTGCATTCCGTGGGCCTGGGAGCCTTTCTGGCACAAACGCCGTGGTGTGACTCCAGCCGTGGTGTGATTCCAGCCATGGTGTGACTCCAGCCGTGGTGTGACTCCAGCCGTGGTGTGACTCCAGCCATGGTGTGACTCCAGCCGTGGTGTGACTCCAGCCGTGGTGTGACTCCAGCTGAGCAGCCGCCTCTGCCAGGGCCACCAGAGGCAGCCCCCTGCCTCGGTACCAAGAGCCCACCCACCCTCTCGGGTGCCCAGGCGCTGGCCCCTGGCATGTGGGTCGGCCTGGCCGCCTTGGCCATGGCAGGAAGGATCCATCACGGCTCCCTGATGGATGGTGTGAGCCTCCTCCTGCCTGCGCCCGGTGCTATTTCAGCTGCAGAACAATGTTTATCACTCAGCGCAGCAGCGACCCTCCTTCCCTCCCTCCCTCCCTCCCTCTCTCCCTCCCATGCTACGGACTCCCAGCAGACATCAGGAGGCTTTCTGGGGCTATTTTCATGATTTTAATTTCTATTCCCTATCTCCTCTCTTCCCCCTTATTACATTTTGGGCTTTTTTGGGCTTCTGGAATGAGCGTACATTTTCCTGGTGATATTTTTTAATAAAAACCATCATTTATGAATATTTTTCTTCCCCACTCACTGTCAGCCTCCCCTTGGATTTCTTACCAACACGGCTTCCCGCCTGCTTTGTCTCCGAGAGCCTCCCGCCAGCCCCAGGACCCTCTTGTGCCCATGCCCCAGCCAGCACTGCCGCCTTCTACTGACCATGGCCACTGGTTTTTCTGGGCTTTTCTGTCCTATCCTTCAGATGACTGTCATCTGCACACCTTTCCCTCCAACTCTCCCCTCCCTTCCCTCCTTCCCTCCTTCCTTCCTTCCCTTCTTCCTTCCTTCTTTTGTCCCCTCCCTCCCTCCCTTCACTTCCTCCCTCATTCTCTCCCTTTTTCCCTTCCTTCCTTCTTCTGGGCTTTCCTGTCCTATCCTTCAGATGACTCTCACATGCACACTTTCCCCTCCCTCTCTTTTTCCTTCCTTCTCTCCTTCCCTCCTTCCTTCCTTTCCTTCCTTCCTTCTCTCCTCCCCCTCCTTCCTTCCTTCCTCCCTCCCTCCCTCCTTCCTTCCTTCCTTCTTTCCTTTCTATCTTCCTTCTCTCCTTCCCCTCCTTCCTTCCTTCCTCCCTCCCTCCTTCCTTCCTTCTCTCCTTCCCTCCTTCTTTCTTGCTTTCGACAGAGTCTCACTCTGTCATCCAGGCTGGAGTGCAGTGGCACAATCACAGCTCACTGCAGCCTTGAACTCCCAGGCTCAAGCGATCCTCCCACCTCAGCCTCCAGAGTAGCTGGGTCTACAGGTGCGCACCACCACACCTGGCTAACTTTTTAAAGAATGTTTTTGTAGAGATGGGGTCTTGCTACATTGCCCAGGCTGGTTTTAAACTTCTAGATTCAGGCAACCCACCCGCCTCGGCCTCCCGAAGCACTGGGACTATAGGCGCGTGCCACTGTGCCTTGAACACCTTTCTTGGCTCCAGTGCACAGAAGGGGCTGGGAACTCAGAGGAAATGGGGCTGCCCTGCCAGCCTCGGGGCTCAGCTCCCTATGCCCCCCACCTGCCCCAGGTCTGTAGTTCTGCGAAGCTCCTCACGAGCCAAAAGGCCGCCAAGATCATTAAGGAGAGTGGTTTCCACACTCCAAAAAGACCCCGTCCTCAAACACCACCTAAACTGTCAACATTACTCAGTGAAACAGAAGCTGGCCCATCACTCTGCAGCGACGCCTGGGCGGGTCCCTTCATCTCGGTTTCCTTATTTGTTTGTTTATTGGAGGCAGGGTCTCGCTCTGTTGCCCAGGCTGGAGTTCAGTGTTGCAATCACAGCTCACTGCAGCCTTGACCTCCTGGGCTCAAGCGATCCTATTGCGGCCCCCCCAAAGTGCTGGGACTGCTGGCATGAGCCACCACACCACACATCCCCATCTTTAAATAGAAACTAACTTTAGGTTGTGATCCGTCATTCATTCAGCAAACACACTGAGCGCCTACTATGCGCCCCACACCTGTCCCAGAGCAGAAAACAGGTCAGATGTAACTCTACCTACCTGCATGCCAGAATCCGTCCCCACAGGCCGGGCACGGTGGCTCACACCTGTAATCCGAGCACTTTGGAAGGCTGAGGCAGGCAGATCACCTGAGGTCAGGAGTTTGAGACCAGCCTGGCCAACATGGTGAAGCCCCGTCTCTACTAAAAATAGAAAAATTAGCCAGGTGTGGTGGCAGACACCTGTAATCCCAGCTACTCGGGAGGCTGAGGCAGGAGAATCACTTGAACCTGAGAGGTGGAGGTTACAGTGAGCTGAGATTGCACCACTGCACTCCAGCCTGGGCGACAGAGTAAGACTCTGTCTCAAAAAAAAAAAAAAAAAAAGGATCCATTCCATGCTTACAGAAGCTTACAGAATGGAGCCCTGGGGCTTCTCCATGAAGTTGCTGTGTGACCTAGGGCAAGGCACTGCCATCTCTGAGCCGTCCTGGCTTTCCATCTCTGTGAAAGGAAAGGCTTGGGCGTGATGCTCCCTGCCTCTGACTGGACACCCCTTCCCCCACACATCCCCCAGAGGACCTTGAGATCCAAGCAGCTGCAGCTTTGCCAGGCTCCTGCGGCTCCTGCCAGCGGACACAGGAAAACCGTCTGAGACTCCCCCCTCGGCCCACCACGCCCAGGCATGGTGACCCCCCAGGGCACTGGAGCCTTCGTCCATGGCAGGAAGAGGCCACATGCTCCTTCCTGCTCAGGCCCTGTTGTCACTGGCCTCTGGTCTGCTTGAGGAGACTCTGGGGGTTTGCTGGGGGGAATGGCTTCAATGCTCAGGGCCTCCTTCTGGACTCTGGCCTGGAGGCTTGAGGAGGAAGAGGCCTGTCCTCCCTCACTGCCGCTTCTCCCTTATCAGTGGTAGGAGATGTTATGTGAATATTCATAAGACATACATGAATATTGATGAGAACACTGCACCGGTTCTCTCTTCTCGCCCTTGGGTACCTCCACAGCTTGCTAACTTGCCGCACCCACGGGGCTCTGTTGACCCTTGCATGCGAGCCAGCGAGGCGGTTTTCTCTCTCCCAGCAGCCGTCTGCCTGGCAGTCCCAGCAGCCCCACGGCCTCCGCGTCCAAGGACACCCCCGTGTAGAAATGATCCTTGGCTCAGGGCTCGGCAACAGCAGGCCCCGTCTCAGCTCTGATCCCACCTCCTGTGTAGCGGCGAGCCTGTCCCCCAGCCTCAGTTTCCCTTCTGACCGCCACAGGCCCTTTTGGCCCTGAAAGGGTTTGGCCAGGCTGATGGGCTTCGGGCACAACACATCCTGTCTGATTCCTCTTTCCAATGCTCCATTGTGCGGGGACAAAGCCGGGAGGCTCCGGTTCCCCACAGGTACGCCAGGCCAGATTTCGGGTTACCCAGGACGGGGAACCAGAGAGGTCTTCGGTCAAGTGTCCCCCGTTGGCCTCCGGGCCCACTGCCAGGGGCTGCTCAGTCAGCCGTTCCCTGGCACAGGCCAAACCGAGGTGAGCTGGGGGCACTCGGGGGCAGGGGCTGCAGGCATGGCTGGGGGAGCACACAGACTCCAGAGCTCAAGGACAGAGGGTTAGTGGGGCCTCCGGAGGAAGTCAGGCTCCACTGCTCCCAGCCATGCGACCTCGGGCAGGTCACGCTTCTCTGTGCCTCGGTGTCGCTCTCAGCCGTGCCTTCCCCAGCTGTGCTCAAGGCTGAGCAGCCCTTGGCAAATGTGGATGCTCTGTGTGGGGGACCCCCTGCTCTGAGGACATGTGACTATTTGTCCAGAGGGGACCCAGCTTGGGGAGCAGTGACACCATCACGGAGCCCAAAGCTTTGAGACTGCAGGGAGGCCCAGCCTTACCTCTGCCCCAGATCTGCTCCAGATCAAGCTCTGTGGCTGCCAACCATGTGGAGCCTTCCTCCATCCCGGGGAGCAACATGCCCCTTCTTGCCCTCTGCTGATTTTGTCTTTTTTCTGGAGACAGAGTCTTGCACTGTTGTGTAGGCTGGAGTGCAATGGCACCATCTCAGCTCACTGCAGCCTCTGCCTCCTAGGTTCAAGCCATTCTCCTGCTTCAGTCTCCCAAGTAGCTGGGACTACAGGCGCCTGCTACCACACCCAGCTAATTTTTATATTTTTAGTAGAGATGGAGTTTCACCATGTTGGCCAGGCTGGTCTTGAACTCCTGACCTCAGGTGGTCCATCTGCCTCAGCTTCTCAAAGTGCTGGGATTTCAGATGTGAGCCACCGCGCTGGGCCTTTTTTTTTTTTTTTTTTTGTAGCGGGGACTACAGGTGCATGCCAACATGCCCAGCTAATATTTTATTTTTTGTAGAGCCAGGGTCTTGCCGTGTTGCCCAGGCTGCTCTCAAACTCCTGGGCTCAAGTTACCCTCCCACCTTGGCCTCCTAAAGCAATGGATGACAGGTGTGAGCCAGCACGCCGGCCCTATCTGCATAGCCGATGCTCACTGGGCCTGGGAGCCGAGGGCCTGCTGGGTCCCATTCCTTCCTGGGTGCCCAGCCTCCCCACCGAGGGGATGGACCCTCCTCCAGGGGAAGTCGGGGGCCCTTGGGCTACAGGCCTTGTGCGGGGGGGGTGCCCCCTCAGGGATCCATAGACTAGTTGCAATTGCCAAGGAGCCTAAGCCCAGCCCAGCACCTTCCAGAGAGTTCCAAGACACTGGGGCCCCTGGGGGCATCTTCTTCCAACGTCTCCTGTCCACTGAAGCACGTCTGTGAGCTGGGAGCTTTACTGATTCTCTGGATTCTGGGGTCACAGTGTGAGATCTGATTCCTTCCCTTCAAGTTAGCAAACTAAAGGCTCTGAGAAGTCCTGATCTCTCCACCGGAGCTCCCAAACAGACACCGGCCCCTCTCCTCGGGTGCTTGGCTCTGACCTTAGCGGTGGAGGTTCAGAGGGCTTCAGCGCTTGCCGAAGATCACACAGCGGGCCAGTGGGGCTCCAGCCAGCGTCCAGGTCCACCTCACTCACAGCCTGAGCTTCCAGCCGCCATCGGCGGTGGAGGACGCATGGAGGTCCCTCGCGGTGTGAGCTCTCTGCGTGAGCTGACCCTGGTGAGCTTTGTAGCTCAGACCCAGCCTGCTGGTGTCGTTTGCCTAAATGTGTTCAACCTCGTTTTCCCCCGAGACTGACATGGCCACCGCCAACATCTGTGGGGGACAATGACAGAGGAATGCCTAATGAGGGCCCGGCGTGGCCCCGCCACGGAGCGCAGGCTGGGACAGATGGTCTATCATTACCCATTTTTATTAATTACTGCTCTCCGCGCCGTGATTGGCTCCGCGGCTCCGGCACGTTGGAAGCGCGGTGGCCGCAGCTATTCTGGAAGGAAGAAACGCACCATGCCTTTCCTCCCAGCTTCCTCAGAGGCCACGGGCATTTTTGGCTCAGCGAGGTCCCTGGGGGACTAGGCTGTGAGGAGGGAGACGTGTGCAGCTGCCACCTGACTAAGGAGAAGGGGTGGCGGGGCTGGTGCGGGGGAGAGGCAGAGAGCCACTGTGACTCCAGCCTGGAGAGGCCCTGTAGGAAGACCCAGGACCCCTGCAGACCTGGCCCAGGACCCCGTCTGCATCCCACAGGCTTGGGCCCTTGGCCTCAGAGAACCTTGGGGCCCACGGACCCCGATGCTGCCAATGAGTCTGTGCCTTACCCGGGTTTGTGCTCATGGGCGTTGATCGAGGTTGAGGGCCACAGCCTCTCTCCTGTTTACAGACACTCGGGGTCCCTGCCTGATCTGCCTAGGGGGGCTCTGGGGCCCCACTGACCTGGTCAGAAGCCCCGCACGGGCTCCAGCATTCAGGGGGTGCTGGGTATGTCCCTCCCCCTCCTGTGAGCTACACTCCTGCCTGCAGAATGGAGATGCAGAAGCTCCTCCCCCATCAAATGCTCGGGTGGCTTGAGTGAGCTGATGCCCCAGGCCTTCCCCTCCTCGGGGGATACCCACACTGCCATCCAAGTTCGGCTTTGGGCAAGTTTCCAGCCGCCTGCAGCTTTGTTGCCTCCATGAGGGGCGGTCATGTTCTGCCTGCCCTCCAAAACGAAGGGGATAAAAACACGTTGGGGTGACAAGGACCTACCCGGTCAGACCTTCCTGACTGGGGGAGGACCAGGGCCGAGGGCTGGGGCACCCTGCGTGGCATGGCATCTCCCTGCCCGCCAGGATGCCGTGTCCCCTACCAGCCTGCCTTGGTGTGGGCCGGTTAGCCTGGGAGATAATGGGACGTGAAGCTCGAGGTTTCCAGTCAACACAGAGGAGCCGGGAGGCTTTTTGTATCTTGTCCTGTTACCCTGGGCAGGCATTTTATCTGCTGCATGCTTGACAGCCTGTCACAGAGCCAGGCCCTGCCGGAGTCCCAGCCCAGCCTGTCCCAGGGAGGCTGCCTGAGGAGTGGACCCGGCAGAGACCTGAGCAGCGCCTGCAAGAGGGGCTTCTGTGTGGGACAGAGCGAGCCCTCCGCCCGGCTCCACACTAGACTGTGCCCCCGGAGCCCCCAGCATGGAGTCAGGAAGGCCCTGTCTGCATGAGTCTGCTCCGGCCGCGGTAACAAACCCCACAGACCCTGTAGTTTATGCTACAGGAATTTATCATCTCACATTCCAGAGGCTGGAAGTCCGAGATCAAGGTGTGGGCAGGCCTGACGTCTCTGGAATCCTTACCCCGTGGCCTGCAGACGGCGTCATCTCCCTGCTTCCTTATGGGGCCGTCCCTCTGTGCCTGTCTGTGTCCTGATCTCTTCTTACAAGGACACCCGTCCGATTGGATTAAGACCCGTATGACCTCATCTGGTCTTAATCACCTCTTCAAAGGCCTTGTCTTTAAATACAGTCCCATTCTGGGGTCCTGGGGGTCCGGGCTTCAGCATTTGAGCTTTAGGGGCACCACGCAGCCCATAACACCCCCCTTCTTTCTGGGAAGTCCTCTTCCTGGCATCCCCCTGACCCCCCAAGTGACTTAGGGCAGGCCCCTTCCCCTCCCAGCCTCTGTAACCTTCAGGGATGGTGTGAAGATGGGCCAGGATCTTCAGGGTCATTTCTGTGCCAGCTGTGAAGTGCTGCACCTACGGGAGCCTGCAGATGACAGGAAGGGTGGAGAGGGGGCTAGGCCCCGTGGAATGTCTGCCGCCTGGGACGCTGGATCCCAACACCTGGGCCTGGATCCCAGCCCTGCCACTTACCAGCCATGTGACCGTCAACAAGTTACATAACCTCCCTGGATTTCATGTCCTCGTTTGGGGAACAGAGATAGTCATGATCCTTCCCTTAGGTGCACAGCAAGAATGAATGAATGTGGGTAAGATGTGCCTGGTGAGCGGTCTGGGCTGAAGGAGGAGTTTGAGAAGGCAGCTATAAGAAGGGAGGTGGCCGGGCACCATGGTTCACGCCTGTAATCCCAGCACTTTGGGAGGCTGAGGCGGGTGGATCACTTGAGGTCAGGAGTTTGAAACCAGCCTGGGTAACATGGCAAAACCCCATCACTACTAAAAATTAAAAAATTAGCCAGGTGTGGTGGTGCATACCTGTAATCCCAGCTATTCGGAGGCTGAGGCATGAGAAGCGGAGGTTGTAGTGAGCCGAGATCGAACCACTGCACTCTAGCCTGGGTGACAGAGAGAGACTCTGTCTCAAAAAAAAAAAAAAAAAAAAAAAAAAAAGAGGGGACTTGGGGTGGGGTGGAGAGGGGCTCAAACCCTCGGGAAGCATTTGTGTTTAGCTCATGGGCAGCAAGGAGCTTTGGGGATTTGCTCCACAGGGACTCCTGAGAGATCAGTATCTGCAGGGTGACGCCAGTGTCTGGGTGACTAGGAGAAATGGAGGGGAGGGGGGCCTTTGCTGAGACCCCATAGAGGTGATGAGGCTGGGGGAGGGGTCATGTGGAGGAGACCAGCTAAGAGCACAGAGGGGCTGGCCTCAGGGACCACACTGCTGGTGCAGTGACGGGGCGCTCATACCTCCCAAGCACAGAGCCCGGTGAGTAAATTCAGGTACACGAGGCCAGCACCTGCCACAGCTGGGCAGTAGTGAGCTCCCTGGCGCTGGAAAAAAAATCAAGCACAACCTGATACTCACTGGGTGGGGAGACTTGACTGGGAGAACCGGGAAGACCAGCATCATGGAGGGGTGGATTTTATTTTTACCAAAAGCAGTTGGGGGGGAGTTCTGAGTCCTGGGAAGAAGCATTGGAGGAGAGATGGCTTTTGGGGTCCAGGGATGGACCCCCATAGCTGCCCCGTTTTCTGCATGAATTCATGCTTTCACGGAGGCCCAGGGACCAGAGAGCACTGCAAGTCAGGCGGTGATATCGGGGTCCCACACCAGCAGCCCTGGAGGAAGTGATTTCTCTGGAGTCACTGTCTGGTGGGATCTGAGGTTTGCAGCTGGTGATCCGGTCTCTGAGCCGAAGCTCTGCCCTGCAGAGGCACCGGATGCCCACACAGGGGAGGCTTTCAGGGCCAGCGTGCCCTCAGCCGATGAGGGTGGTTATGAATGGAGATCACCACAGGGACTGTCATTTACTGCCTCTGACCCTAGGGATCAGGCCAGAACCAGAGAGCTCCTGCCACCTTTGAGACTGTCATTGACTGCCTCTGACCCTAGGATCGGGCCAGAACCAGAGAGCTCCTGCCACCTGGGAGACTGTCATTGACTGCCTCTGACCCTAGGGATCGGGCCAGAACCAGAGAGCTCCTGCCACCTGGGAGACTGTCATTGACTGCCTCTGACCCTAGGGATCGGGCCAGAACCAGAGAGCTCCTGCCACCTTGGAGAGTGTCATTGACTGCCTCTGACCTTAGGGATCCGGCCAGAACCAGGGAGTCTCCTGCTAAGGAGGAAGCGCGATCAAACCCCGCTGCGGCAGAGCCCAGCCGAGCTCCTACTTCAGCCTGGTTTCCCATCACGATGGGGACTTGGAGGGAGCGGCCTTCACATGGGAGACACAGGGGAAGGCCTGTTGCAGAAGAAGAGGAGCTGAAGCAGAAATGCTATGAACTCCTTGTGGTGTTAACACCAGCGTCCCTCATCACCTGCCTCTGTCTGTGTGCTCTGAGTGCAGACTCACGGCACCTGGTTCGTCCTTCCAGCCACAGGTGCTTTATGCAGATGCTGATAGGTGATGGAGGAAAGAAATAGGGGATCATGCATGCACACATACACATGTGTGCACAAGCATGCAGGTATGCACACAAAGGCACAAAAACACACGTGCAGGCACACACATGCACACAATGGCACATAAGTGCGTACATACATGCAGGTCTGCATGCACAGGCACACAGAGGCACACATGTACACACATATGCAGGCATGTTCACACACAGAGGCTCACATGTACACACATGCAGGTATGCTCACACAAAGAGGCACACATGTACCCATACATGCAGGCATACTCACACACAGAGGCACACATGTACATATACATGCAGGCATGCTCATGAGGGTCCAGGGTGCCTACCCCGTGAGGATGATGAGCAGATGGTGGTGCAGTCACACACGGACTCTCAGCTCCTGGAGCAATGAAGGGACACCTGTGCCATGCAGGAAACTGGGAGACTGTGCGGGGGGAGGAAGTCACTCGCCAGGAGGACATACTTACGAGCCCAGGCGTGTGGAATTCTGGAACAGACTAGAACTACCCTGGACTAACCAGGACTAGAACTAACTAGAACTAATTCTAGAACTCACCTACAGTGGAAAACATCAGAACAGCAGTGGCCTCTGGGGCCAAGGGTAGGAAGGGACTGGGCAGGCAGTTGCAGCAGCCTTTGGGGGCATTGCCTGTTGTTGGAATAGATGTTGGAAATAGATGCTTGGTGCTGCAAAGAAAAATCAGCACTGAGACAAAGGATCTTTCAGCAATGCAGCTTTTATTTCTGCACTGCAGGAAGGGTACCTTTGCTAGCCATCATGCACAAGAGTACAATGAACAAAGGAAAAGCAGACAAATTTATTCCTTACGCATTTGGGGTGGTCCTTACTGCTGTGTCTGATCTCCATTGGCTGGAGCCAGACCTCACAATCTAAACTAAAACCCGATTGGCTAACAACTTAAAACTTTCTAAACAGGTAAAAGCAATGGAGAGCTGGGACATGCCTGTGAGCACGTCCAGCACAGATATCTTGGTTAAAGTACAAGGACATAGAATGTACTACGTGCCTATAAGCATGGCATGTCTAACAGCTACATAGGATAGGGCTTAACAAAGTTATTAGCACACTTACTCTTTACCAAGAAAGGAAACTTTAAAAAGGAACTTTTCTATTTCCCATATCTGTCTTTTTTATTTTTTAGAGGAAGGGTCTTGCTCTGTTGCCCAGGCAAGAGTGCAGTGACTCAACCACGGCTCACTGCACTCCTGACCTCCTGGGATCAAGGAGCTCCCACCTCAGCCTCCCAAGTAGCTAGGACCACAGGCATGTGCCGATACACCTGGCTAATTTTTAAATTTTTGTAGAGATGGTGTCCCCCTGCATCGCCCAGGCTGGTCTTCAACCCCTGCGCTCCAGTGATCCTCCCACCTCTGCCTCCCAACATTTTGGGATTACAGACGTGAGCCACCATGCCCGGCCCAATGTCTGTCTCTTGATAAGGGTTTGGGCTGCAGAAGTGATCCATTAGAGCATTCAATGGCCCCTTCAGATTTATACATTTCATGGCATGTGAATTTTACTCAAAGGAATAAAAAAATCCGAAACGAATTTTGAACTCCAGTTCATGACGTGCCGTCAGCTTGTTAAGGAGGAGAGTGTACTGGCGTCTGCAACTTGGAAAGAGATCGATTTACGGATGGGCAGAGGGACAGAGGAACGAGATGCAGCAGCTGTAACGAAACGTCAGTTGTGGAATACAGGTGACAGCATCTGGGTGGTCACTGTGAAATCATTTCAACTTTTCCGGATGTTTGAAGCATTTCGAAGTTAAATATGAAAAAGAATCTAAGCTTTGCAGACAAAGTGCTGGGAAGTGGACTATCTGTGTGGCCCTGGGTGGGTTTCTTAGCCTCATGATGCCTCAGGGTCCTCACTATTAAGCGTGGGTGGTAATAGCACCACTGTCCACGGTGTGAATGAGTTAACGCAGGCAGGGCACTTAGTGCATGGCATACAGCAGGTGCTTAATAAATGTGCCCTTTGTTGACAGTGTTTCTCAGCCCTGAATGTATCCGCCATGTGCGCCTCAGCTACTCTGAGATGCTGAGGGGCAGCTGGGCTTTGTACTGGGTTCAGGTGCAGGGGACCCCAAAGAGTCAAAACAAACTTGAAAAGGAAAGAACAAGGTAGGAAGACTCAGCTGAGTGTGGTGGCTCACACCTGTCATCTCAGCACTTTGGGAGGCCAAGGCAGGAGGATCACTTGAGCCCAGGAGTTCGAGACCAACCTGGGCAACATAGCAAGATTCCCAACTCTACAAAAAAAAATTTTTTTAATTAGCTGGGTGTGGTGGCACATGCCTGTAGTCCCAGCTACTCAGGAGATGGGTGGGAGGATCACTTGAGCCTAGGACTTCAAGGCTGCAGTGAGCTATAATTGCACCACAGCATTCTAGCCTGGGCAGCAGAGTGAGACCCTGTTTCTAGGAAAAAGAGTGGGAAGACTCACACTTCCCAATGTGAAAACTTCCTACGGTAATGAAGACAGCATGGTACTGTGGTAAGGACAGATATGTACAGCAATGGGCTAGAAAGGACAGTCCAGAAATGAAACCTTGTATTTTTACTCTATTTATTTCCATTAAGGGAACCAAGACAATTGTATGGGGCTGGAGGGAGAGGAGTCTTCTGACACATGGTGCTGGGATAAGTAGCCACACGCAAGGGAATGAAGATGGACCTTACGAACCTCACACCATATACAAACATCAACTCACAATGCATCCAATACCGGGCGCGGTGGCTCACGCCTGTAATCCCAGCACTTTGGGAGGCCAAGGCAGGTAGATCACCTGAGGTCAGGAGTTTGAGACCAGCATGGCCAACATGGTGAAACCCTGTCTCTACTAAAAATACAAAAAAAGTTTAGCTGGGCATGGTGGCGAACGCCTGTAATCCCAGCTACTCAGGACGCTGAGGCAGGAGAATCGCTTGAACCTAGGATTCGGAGGTTGCAGTGAACCAAAATTGCACCACTTCACTCCAGCCTGGGTGACAGACCAAGACTCTATCTAAAAAAAATAAAAATCTAGAATAGTCAAATGCATAGAGACAGAGCAGATGAGTGGTTGCTTACCATTGTAGGGGGATGGTGGGAAATGAGAAGTGGTTGGTTGATAGTGGATATAGGGTTTCCTTTTGGGGTGATGAAATGTCCTAAAATTAGATTTTTGCACAACCCTGTGAACATACTAAAACCCACTCAATTGTACACTTGAAACAGGCGAATTGCGTGCTAAGTGCATTATCATCGATAAAGCCTTTTGAAAAAAGATAGCCTTGGTTCCTATCCTAACCTGCTCCTGCAAGATCCCCTTTGGCAAATCACCTCTTAAGATTCAGCTTTGTCAGCTGGAAAAGCGGGAAGGAAGGATTCGCCTTCCTGGGTTACAGTGGGGACCAGAGGAGATGATAGAAAACAATTTTCCATTTTCATTTTCACATTTAAATTTATTATAAAGGAACATGTCTGCACATTGCACAGAATTCAAGTGGTATTACAGGGGTACACAGGGAAAAGTCTCATTTTCTGGGGTGATGGAAATATTCAGTATTTTGATTGAGGTAGTGATTGCACCCAGTGTGTAGATTTGTCCAATTTCAGAGCTGTACTTCAGAAAAGTATACAACTGAAGAACTATAAATTTCACTGTCTGTAAGTGAATAAAACATTAAAAATATTTTAAAAGTGGGTCCCCTTCCACCCTCTCTCCCAACCTTGCAGCCTCCAGCTTCCTACAGGAGGCACCCACTATTTCTAGTTCCTGGGGTCTCCTTCCAGAAATCAGTGTATGCACACATAGGCAAATAAAATGTCGTTTCGTTAACCCCTTTTTGTACACAGTGTAAAAAAAAAAAGGTGCCATATACACTGTCATGCCCCCTTTGATTCTTCACACTAAAGAGCATCTGCCGATGAACTCCAATCAGTCCACTTTCATCCGGCCAGATATACCATGATGATTTAAGCACTCCACTGTCAGAGGGCACTTCGGATGCTTCCAATCTGCTGCTATTACAAAGAGTGCTTTGGCGAATAACCTTGTACAAGGCAATATATCATTTTTCACATTTGTGAGGAGTATCTGGAGGACAGATTCCTAGAAGCAAATGCTGGGCCAAAGGGTGTGCATATTTGGAATTTTGACATTGTTTCAGAAGTTCCAAGGGTGTCTGCTTCCCCACACTATTGCAACAGGGCGTGTCATTAGACTTTTTAATCCGTGCCTAGCTGATGAGTGAAAAATCACATCAGGAGAGTTTCAGCTTGCACTTCTGGCATTCAGAGTGGCGGTAGGCACTTTTTCATTTGTTTAAACATTCCTTTTATTTCCTTTTCTGTTCATTATCTCTGCTTTTTTTTTTTTTTTGCCTCTTGGCTATTTTTCTTATTGATTTGCAAGAGCTCTTTATATAGGGGGGGGGAATGGCTCTTTGCCTGAGACAGAAATTGGACACACCATTTAATCTATGGCTTTGGGGTTTTACGGGTGTTTGTTGTTACTGTGAAGTTCTGGGAACAGGAAGAGATTATCGCCATTTTTCTCTGGTTATCATTTCCTTAGGATGGTGGTGGGGAGCTCTCTCCCGCCTCCTTCTGATTAATCCCAGCTGCTCCCTCCCTCCCCCTCCTTCCCACAAACACACTCAGGCAACTGGGTCATTTGCTTCCAGCCAGGCCATCCTGGAGAGAGGGCACAGGAACCACCTGCAGGGATGAAAAGGTATCAAAGCCACCAGGTGAGTCCTCACTTATTCTGGAACTGTGTGCTGTCATGTGGGGCTGGAGTGGGGCATTGAGGCTCAGCGGTGAATCGGCCTGTTCTGCTCTCTCGAGCCCACACTCTGCTGGAAAAAACTGACACATGAAGACATTGACAGTATAATATGGTGGGAACTTGGCCAGGGAATCCCAGGGCATCCTGGAGCGCAAGCTGGGGGCAGTGGGGAGGTGGGGTGCTTCCAACCACCTAAGAAGGGCGAAGCTCTGCAGCCCCACAGCCCCAGGCTCCTCCGGCTCTTACTGACCAGGCTCTCCCCTGAGAAGTAGCTGGGTGGGTCACGAGATGGTCGTTGATTTGTTTCCATAAAAATGAGAATCTTACTGGCTCAGTTAGGGTCCTGGTCTCCTGCCCCAGTGGGGTCCCTGTTCAGGCAGTCTAGCTCTTTTTTGTTTGTTTTTGAGAAAGAGTCTCGCTCTGTCACCCAGGCTGGACTGCAGTGGTGTGATCTTAGCTCACTGTAACCTCTACCTCCTGGGCTCAAGTGATCCTCCCACCTCAGCCTCCTGAATAGCTGGGACCACAGGCACACGCCACTGCACCTGGCTTATTTTTTATAGAGACAGAGTCTCACTACATTGCCCAGGCAGGTCTTGAACTGGGCTGTTTTATTCTGAATGAGCTTATCGTGCACATCAGAAAGGCCTGCTGAGCCCTGGATCTTGCAACGGTGCCCAGGTGGGCAGGGGGTGCTCCCACCATCCCCCAGTTCTGCCCTAGGTCCTGATCCAGTGGACTCATCTCAGGAGAGACAGGCTGTCTGATGGACAGGGCCATTGGGGCTGCTGCCATTGGGGCAGTGGCAGCACCTCAGAAAGGAGGCCTGAGGGAGCACGTGTGTGTGGAGTGACTACAGGTGAATGTGTGTGCGTGCAGGTGGGAACATGCTAAGCACAGCCGCCTTTGAGTTTGACTGTCAGAATTCCAACCCTGGCTTGGCCGTTTCCAGTTTATGGTGACCTGGGCCAAAGGACTTGAGCTCCGGACCCCTCGATTTCACCCTCTGGGAACTGGAGATCTTCACAGCGTTCACATCTAGGGTTGCTGTGAGGACTAAATGACTTGCTGCCAGCCACTGGCCCCTAGGAAGCTCCATCACAGGAGGGATCTTTATAATTCCACACCAGTATGTGTGCCTGTGTGCCTGGGGGTTACACGGGGTGGGGTGGCCGGGGTGTGTGGATTCATGGGTGTGTGAAGCAGGATGCCTTTGCAACTCTGCATAACCGCAGTGTGAGCTATGGGGGAGGGGTTTCCAGGTCTTCCTGTCCCTACGAAGCTGTGGCATCTTCACGTGGGGGGATGGGCTTGCAGGGGAGTTGGGGTGGGTGTAGACACGCATCTTCTGTGGATGTGCTGTGATGTGTCTACACAACGTTGATAGTCTGCCTTTGGGTACCTGTGTCTGCTGGGGGAGGGGGATCAAGAAAGACGAATGCCTGAGAAAGAGACCAAGACAGAGAGAGAAAAGAAGAGAAACAGTGACAGAGAAAGAAGAGAGAGGAGAGGGCAAAAGGGGAGAGGGGGAGAGGAAGAGGGAGAGGAAGAGGAAGAGGGAAAGAGACAGAAAAGGAGGGGAGAGGGAGAGGGACAGAATAAACATATCCTCTGACAGAGGCAGGGAGAGGCAGGGAGAGAAGAGCTCCAGAAGAGGCCAGGGAAGGACAGCCTCCCCTCCCACCTCCTCCCTTCGGGTCTGTCCTGGGGTCCCTTATTCCCAGCCTGAGGCGTGTCCAGTCCTTTTGGGGGGACAGTAACCCGAGGGCGGCCAGGCTCAGCAGGGGCCCTGTCCTCTCAGGGGACAGGAGGGCATATTTCAGCACCGAAAGACACTGCAGAGGGAGTCAGTCGGGGCTGAAATTCCTCAGCGCCTGGGAAGCCCCCGGACAGCTCCCCTCTTCCAACTTCCTCCAGGGAGCCAGATCCAGGACTCCCCAGGCCCAGCGAGTAGGAGAGGGGGTAAAGTGAGAGAAAGGGGCTGCGTGCCCACCTAGGCCACTGCCTGCTCCAGAGCAGCAGGGACTCTCCCTGAGGGACCGGGCAAGACACCCCCTCCACCAGGCTGGGTTCTGCCCGCTTCCGCTGCGGTTCCCTGGAGGTCCGCTCGCCCCAGCGAAGGGACAGAGGACTGGACAGCCGCAGGCAGAGGCTCTGTCCTTGGCCGTCACCCTTCGTGTCCAGCAGTCAAGGGAACAGACGGTGGCACCTCCTCCATCTCCCGGCCTCAATTACGGTGTCAGCCCCCCAACCCCGTCTTGTAGGAACCAGTTTGGTAGAGGCTGGGGTCGGATGCCAGGAGCTCCGAGGGTGGGCGGCCACCTCACAGGCTGGACGGAGTTTCTGGGCTGCGGAGAGGCCGCTGGACCGGCGTCCGGAGGGGGGGCCCCGCGCGCCTATCCCCGGCCCGGCCATCGTCGGGCCGTACTGCCGGCAGCCTCCCGCGCCGCTCCCATGCCTGTCCCAGGACCTCCTCCCGGAAGGACACCCCCGGGAACAGCCGCCTCCCTCCCTTCCAGCAACCCCCGCCTCCCCCAGCCGCTCTCTCCCCCTCTCCCTGCCGTCGCCGCGGTCTGAGGCTCCCCGACCAAAGGTCGCGTCCCGCGCGCGCCGGGGTCCCAGGCTCCGCAGCTCCGCACGCGGCGGCTGGTGAAGCGGTGCGCGGGCCTTAGCCCGGCGGGGGCGCTCTTGAGCCTGGTTTGGCATTTTTAACCCATGCGAAAGCCAAAGGCTGGGGAGGGGGCGGTGGGGAGTGGGAGACGCCCTGGAAGCCGGGAGGCCGTTCGGCGAGGGCTAGGGACCACCAGGGAGCGGCGGGGCCCCTCGGCTTAGAGCCCCAGGGAGCGATTTCGGATTCCCCGGGATTCGGGAGGCGCATGGAGGGGGAGAGGGGACTGATGGGAGGGAAATCCGCTAAACCGAACCTTCCGGGAATCGGAAGGCGGCAGGCTGCTCCCACGCCTCCCCCTCCTCCCGGCCGAAAGGCAGGGGGCGACGAGCGACGCGGGGGGGGGGGGGAGAGAGAGGGGTCGGCGACCTTGGGGTAGGGCGAGTCCCTGGGGACGCGGGGCCGCCGAGGACCGGACCCATCTCAGCTCCAGCTCCCCACCCCCAAGTGCCCCGCTCTCCCCCCCCGCCTCGAAAACGCGCGTCCTGTGGACTGTGCTTTGGCACCCGCAGACGCGCGCGCCCACAAAGGGTCTGACTTGGGGTCAACTTCCACGCGGTTGCCCGGCGCGTGTGAGCAGCCATGTCCGCCGCACCCCAGGTGCCCACCTCCCATCGCCACCAGGGTCCTGACCCCTAGACACTCGGAGGCTTCGCTTCCAAACTGAAGCCTGGGAGACGCTGGGTGGCCTGGGGCTAGGGCAGGGGCGCTAGGGGCGGACGGGGTGGGTGAAGGGCGAGGCCGCCTCTTGGCTTCCCACGCCGCCCCCGCGGCTCCCTCCTACTTCCCCTCCGGAGCCGCCCCCCGGCCATCCCCAAGCCCACCGACGTGCGGGCAGCGACCCCGCCCCCGGCCGCCCCCGCCCCTCCCGGTCGCCCCCGCCGCGGCCCCTTCCCCCTCCCGCAGCCCTCCCCGCGCGCTCTCCCACATGAAACCTTCCATCACGCTCAGAAAGAATGTGCTGCTACAACCTCGGCACTGTCGCGGCGACCGCCGCCGCCACCGCGCCCGCGCCCAAGCCGGAGCAGGAGCCGCCCGGCCCCTCGGCGTTGCTGGCGCCGCCGCTCCCCCGCCTGCCCGGCCGGCCCCGGGCTCCGAGAGCGCGGTCCCCGCCGCCGCCGCCGCCGCCGCCGCCCCGCGCTCGCCCCGCGCTTGACGCAGTGAGCGCCGCAGCCTGGCTCCCTCCGGCTCCGCTCGGCTCAGGGTCGCAGGCCGAGTCCAGCCGGGCGGGCTCCGGGAGGGGCCAGCAGGGCGGGAGGGGGGAGGAGGACTGTCTGGAGCCTGCGAGCCCGGAGGAGGAAGAGGAGGAGGAAGGAGGGGAAGCCGCCGCCGCCGCCGCCGCCGCCGCGCTCGGGGGACCGGGGTGCGCGCGCTCTGCTCGCCCGCGACCGTGCCTCCAGCCCGGGGCCCGCACCCCGGCCCAGGTAAGAAGGAGCCTGCGGGGGAGGGGGCTGTCAGGGGCTGGGAGACCCCTCTGCCGCGGCTGCGGGACCAGAGGGTCCCCGCCCCTGGGGAGGCAGGGAAGAAGATTCTCTTGGGGGGCAGCGGGCAGCGCAGGGTCCCCAACGGCTCTCGCAGCCCGGGCCACCCAACCCCGGTGCCCTGACCTCAGCGTCCGCGCCCGGGCCGAGTCCCCCGCCCACGGGGCTCTGGATGCGGCGCTCGGGGCCCGCGTCTCCGGGGCGTCCCCATCCACCCACCCGGGTTCGGAGGCGAGAGCACCCGAAGTTAGCGGCCGCCGAGCCCGGGCGGGTCAAACTTCCCTCGCCGACGCCGAGGCTGGAAGGGCCAGGACTCCGGACCCCTAGGGCTAGGAGGTGCCGCGGGGACCCCGAAACTTTCCCGAGCGCGCCTTGAGCAAACAGCCGACTGGGCAGAAAGAGGGGGAGGGAGTTGGGCGCGCCTCTGAGTGCGCTGGGGTAACCGCGGCGCCCCAAGTTGACCCACAGACTAACCCCTCTTCATCTGAAACCTGGTCTCTGAGTCGGAGGTGGGGAGGGAGGGGGCTGTGGGTGCCACGCCTTCGCGCAGCCCGCGTGGGGGGGCGCAGCGACCCGCCCCGCGCAGCGGGAGCCTCCGGAGCGGGTGTTACGGACCCCGCCCCCATCCCAGCCGGTGGCCGGGCTCTGCCCGCCACTGCGGAGCTCCCGGGAAGGACCCGCTCGCGGCTATTAATAGGTGTCGGTGACCCGAACCTCTCCTGGTCCGGGAAGCCGGCGCGGCTGGGCTGGGCTGCCGAGCGGGGCGGGACCTCGGACCCAGAGCGGACCCCCAGCTCTCCAGGTCCCGCTTCCGCCGATCTTCGTTCCCCGCCTTCTGCTCTCCTCCCATTATCCCCTCTTCGATCTCAGGGTGTCGACCACCCCCCGAACTTTTTCTCTTCCCAAACTGCACGGCGTGGAGGGTCAGGGCCCTGGGCCGGACGCGCGCCATCCTAGCACCATTCCTGACCGAGTCCTCCGCCGTGGGCTGAGCGCAAGTCCCCCGGGCCAGGCTGCCCAGGGAGCAGCGGGGGATTTCCTGCCATCCGCGCCCTTCCTCCCAGCCCACGGCGAGCGCAACACCTTCGCTCGCCCCTGCGGCCCATCTGGAGGCGGGGGAGGTCGCCGGGGGCAGCCTCGGGGGCTGTGGAGGGCGCGGGGTGGGGGACCCGCGAAGCTTCTGAAGCGTTTGGAGGTGCAGCTCGGGCTGCCTGTGCAGGGAAGAGGCAGCGTCCCGGCGTCCCCCCTTCAGCGTCGCCTTCGCGCTCCCCCGAGGGCCCAGGAGGGTTCGGTCTCTCCCACCCCACCCCTGTACTCGGGTCAGAGCCTGAGTGTTTTTGAGGATCTGGGGGACGGGGAATGCCGGGGTGCTCTTCCCGCCTCGGGGTCTGCAGAGCCCAGCCCGCAGGCAGCTTGGAGATCTTTGTCCCCTGGGCCAGCGTCGGCCCCGCCCCCCTCCCGGTTAACTCCGGGACTCCGCCGCCCTCCAGCGCCAGTGCGCCCGCAACCTCCCAGCTTCGCCGTCGCGTCCTTTCTCCGGCTCTGGGTCTGGGGGAGGGGCAGGGGGCGTGGAGCGCGGCGTTGGGACCCTGACAGATGTCCTGGGGGCAGCGCCAGCGCCCCCGTAACAGAATTAATGACTTACACGTAGGCCGCCAATCGGCGTGGCCACGGGGGAGGGGCGGCCGGGCCGGGACTACGGGGACTCCGTCGCAGCCAGACGGCACAGCCTCCGCCCTGGGTGAGGGGCGCAGCCGCGAGGACTCGATCCCCGCAGTGCAGCCTCGCCTCCAGTCCTCTGCCCTCCGCACCCCAGCTCCAGGTTTCGCGCTCTGCTAGGGTCCCGGCTCCTCAGGTTGCGCGATCTCCCCCTCCAGTTGACCTCCGCGGATCTCAGATCCCGAGTGGCCACAGAACTTACTTCTGGGGTCAGGCAGTACTGCTCAAGGGCGCTCTGAAGAGGCCCCCGGCCTCAGTTTGCACCCCGAGGAAATGGGCTAATAATTCATAATGCCTGCTCCTGGGAAGTAGCAGGAGGTCCTGGCGCGGCTTCTCCTGGCAGGCGCCCAGCACAGCGCAGGGCACATGGGGGACACCTGCGAACGCCAAGGAGGCTCCTAACAGAGCTTCGGCTGCACTTCGCCAGCGCAGGCCTGGGGGAACCTGCTGGAAACAGGGAGCCAGTACCTCTCTTGGGGTTTATGTTATGGCAGGCGGAATGGGTGGGCTGGGGCTTCCGTCCCTCGTGGTCATTTTCTGCACAGGGCTGGCCAGGCCAGAAGCTGGAGGGGTAGCTCACCCAGGCCTTCCAAACCTGACCAGGGAAGCTCTGGGGGCCGACCAGCTTCTCCCTAGTGGAGCTGCAGCTGGGGGAGACCTCACAGACGCACAGGGAGGAGAGGGTGCCCCTCTCACTGCCCTCCTCTTCCACCAGCCCAGGCCTGGCACATCCCAGGCTTGCAGTATCTCTCTGGGTAAACAAGGACCTGTTCTTGGCCTGCGGCCTGGCTCTGACAGTGGTCCAGGTCCAGGCAGGAGAAAGGCCACAGCTTAGGTGTTCCAAACCACCTGCCCTTCCTCCTGGTCCCTGGGGCTGTCATGGGTGTCCAGGCCCCCTGCTCCCCCAGTACTTGCATGGAATCGTGGGGGCGTACTGGCTTTTGTCCTAGCACTCCCCTTCAAGGCTCTGCACCCCATCATGGGAGCCCCACCCAGCCATCCGAAAGAGGCCACAAGCACTAAATTCCTAATTCGGGCCAGTGCTGGGGGCCTGGGGGTCAAGGCAGCTCCAAGCCCACTCCCGCGATTCTGGCTTCTGGAGAACCCTAGGAGCCAGGTGTGTCAGGCCCTGCAGCCGGGCGAGGCCGGTCCGTATAGGACTGAACGGCGCCGTGGGCGTTCATTCACATTCCCTCTCGCGTCCCCCACACACTATAGGATTTATCTTGATTTGCTGCCTTTGAATTGAGTCAACTCTTTTGTATGCTCGTTGAATTGCCCAGCTGCTGGCGGCGAGCGGAGAGCGTGCCGGGGGTACTGAGGCCGGGAACCAGAGGCGGGCGGGGACAGGAAGCGGGGTGGGGGCGCCAGCGGGGGCGCGGGCTGCGCGCGGACTGGAGAGGGCCCGGAGGCGCCGGGCCTCACTACACACCCGGGCTTGTCCAGGCACTGCCCGGGCCTGCCCGGCCCAAGCATGGAGTCCTGAGGGCTCCCGCCGGGAGTCCAGGGTGTTCCTAGGGCTCTGCCTCGGACGCGCTGTGTGGGGCGAGACTCTGGGCTTCTCTTGACTCAGTTTCCCCTCCTGTAACTTGCGGACGGGGGCTTCCGCACATGCAGGTTGTCAGGGTGAGACTGAGCCGAAGAGTGCTCGAGGGTCCCCGAAGTCCTCCCAGAGGTTGGGGTGAGTGAAGGAAGGGAGGCTAGGGCTGGGCAGAGGGGGCCCGGCCTGCGCCCCGCGTTCTCCGCCCCCTAGGTCCCTGCCCTCTCGGATAAGGGGCGGACCGACTGGAGGACCTGAGAACGCCTTGGCTTTGCTTGTGGTGGTGGGAGTCGCGGGTGGTTGGTTCAGCCAACAGCTGTCGCCCCCACTCCCCCCTCCTAACCGTTTAGATGTGGGCGGGGAGGGCCGGGGACAGGACCGCGAGGACGCCCCCCTGCGCTTTCTAGGACCTCTCCTCCTCCCCCAGCCTCAGCTAGTCGCCGGGAGAGGGAGAGCAGCAGGGCGGCGCGGGGAGCCGGGGGAGAGCAGGGGGCTTGGGAGGCCGGGAGAGAAGGGGAGGGCCGGAGGCACCGAGCCGGACTCGCGCCGGAGGAAGAGGGGGTGGAAGGGAGCGCGCAGGCGGGCGAGGGAGCGAGGGAGCGAGGGAGCGAGGGAGGGAGGGAGGAAGGGAGGGAGGGAAGGAGGGAGGGAGGGAAGGGGGCGGGCGGGGGCAGGGGCGAGCTTGAATTCCCCCCCCCGGCCGCGCGGCGAGGGGCGGGGCCGCGCGCGCAGATCGATGGGCGAAGCTGGGGAGGAATTTCAATCCCGGGAGCGAAGTTAGAGCTTGAAGGACGGCGGCAGCAGCGGGCGCAGCCCTGGAACGGAGGCCCGGCGGGCAGGTAAGCGTGGAGCTCGCCGAGCCCGAGTCCGAGCGCGGCCGGGCGCTGAACCTGGGGGACTTGGGACCCCGCCGAGCCCCCCGCCACCTCGAACCCGAGGCGTCCCAGAGCGCGTGGTATGCGCCCCGGGCCCCTGCTGCGCCCCGGGCCCGGCGCACGATCTGAGCGCAGCGGGCAAAGTTGGAGGAACTTGGTGGCGGCGGAGCGGATGCCGGCTCTGCCCAGCAGAGCCGCGGGGCCCGGGTCGAGGTCACTGCCGCAGCCAGCACGCTGTTCCGTCCCTCCAAGCGGTCCCTTCCCCCAGCGCCTCTCTCGCCTCCGTCCCCCTTCGCCGTCTGCACCCGGCCCCGTACCCCCGACGCGGCTTCCTGCCCTTTCCTTCCCGGAAACCTGAGGGTTGTCCTCGCCTCCTGGCCGAGTCGCTGACCCTACCCGGGCTCGCATTGCCTTCCCTGCTGGGCCACTCTCCCCCCGGAGGCTGCGAGCGTCCTCGCTCAGCGCGGGGACCGTCCAGCCAAGAAGGGGAGGGGTCACATTCCTCTGTCCTGGCCCCTGAGTCAAACCCCTGGCGCGGGGGTTGGGGGCTTCGCTCCGAACTGAACTTACTGGGTACTCTCCACCCTTCGCCCCACCTTGGACCCATCCTCGTCGTCGTCCCTCTGTGGGGTGGGGGGAGGCTGCCAAGCCTCCGAGCCCCGACCTGCCTCTAAAGACAAGGGCCCCCATTTCCATCCTTTGAAACTCGCAGGTCACCTGCTTGATGCTGAGGATGGGGTGAGGGGCACTGCCTGCAGTTACCGCCCCCCCCATAAAAACGACAGCCTCTGAGATGAAAATCAGGCTTTTCCAGGTCTCAGCTGAGTGACCTTGGGCCAGGTGATAGCTCAGAGCCTCAGTTTCCACACCTGTGAAATGGGGATAGGATGATAATGCCTCGTGAAAAAACAAAGCTTAGCAGAAAGGGCCGAGGCCGGGAGGGCCAGGTGTGCACGTCCCCAGCGTGCCAGCACTTTCCCTTCCTGCACACCCAGAGTGGGGCCTCTTTGGACCCTGGCTTGGGTTGGCTGTCTGCCTCTCACTTCTTCAGTTGGGCTAAGGGTGTGAGGAGAGCCTGGTAACAGAAGCTCTGGAGGGACAGAGAGCCAGGAGGAGATATAAATGGCAAATCTCCCCCACATTGCTTCTCTCGGGGGGCTGCTCCCTAGAGAGGCCCCCAACCTCCAGAGGTCTTCAGCCTGCACCCAGCCCTGGGGGAAACCCCATCAAGTAGGGCGTAGGTTGCTTGAAAAGCACAAACAGGCTCCTCTTCTCTGCCTGGCTGGCCCCTGGCCTCCTGCCCCCGGGTCCCTGCCCCTGCCACGCCCCTGCCACCTTTTAATTGAACAAGCATTGAGAAGACTGGCTCATAGGCCCCAGCCCAGGTTTGCGCCCCACTCCACCAAAGGCAGGGGGACAAACTCCAGAGGGCCGTGGGTGGGAGGGGGTCACCCCCTCACCTGGATTCGAGGGTGTTTGGCATCCAACCAGGACCCCAGCACTTGGATCCCTCATTTTCCTGAGTATACCATGGTCAGGGAGTTCTGGTCCCCACTCCTGGTGGGCAGAAGACCTTGGGGTCTCCAAGTTAGAAAGGTTGGGGGCCATGCCCCTCCCAGGTCCTCCAGCTGGATGTGCAGCCCCCTTCTCCGAGGCCGCAGCAGCAGGCCTGCTGTGAGCGTATAATTCAGGATGATACAGCAGGCCGGGCAGGCAGCTCCCAACTCCCAGAAAAGCCAGTGGGCACCTGAACCAGAGCCACACTCCTGAGGCCTGGCAAGCTCCAGGTGAGGGTGCAGGGATGTGGTGGCACCAGCGCCCAGGACCAGAGGAAGAGGGGGAGGGCGGTGTTCCTTCCCCACCGTGCCCGGGACTGCCACTGGAAAGCACTGATTTTTCAAAGTGTCTTTGGAGGCAGTGTCCCAACACCTGGGCCGGGGAGACACTGCTGCTCCTCTGCCTCCCTACCTCTGCCCCTACCAAGAAACAAGTGTCTGGGGCGCCAAGAAGAGCCCAGGGCCAGAGCCTGGAGTAGCTGCCTGTCTCGGACCTCAGCATTTGAATATTTTCACCCTAAACGTATCCTTGCAGGCTTCACCTGCTTTCCAGGAGAGAAAAATTAATGGGACTAAAATATGACCACAGTGCCTCGGATCAATGGGGTAAAACCGGAGTGGCTGCATGGGTCCCATGTTGGTGACTGCCTCTGTTTCCAACACACACACGCATCAGCTCCAGATTTTGATAGAATTTTCTAAGCACTCAGGAAAGCCTCCTTCTAAGGTCCCCCCTGGGTCATAGCCTCCACCCGGGGGATACCTACCCTGCAGCGAGCCCAGTCCCCATTTTGGCAGGGAACTCTTTCTCCGTGCCAGACTCAGACGCCATAGCGTTGGGGGGAAATTTATGAGCGGAGGTGCATGGACATGGGGTGTTTATATATCTCCACAAGAAGGAAACAGACAGGCTCTGGAGATGCCCGGGTGGGTGGTGCGTAAATACACAAGGGCATGGAGGGGGCAGGATTAAAAATGCAAGTGAGTGACAGGCAAGAGATAGATCTCCAGGGCCGGGTGACGAGGCCATAAATTTCCAGGCGTGAACCTGGAGCGGATGGTGGCATTGCCGCGGACACTGGATACATTTGCCATCTCTCCAGCTCTCCCCACCCCCGCCCTTTCTTTTTTGTTTTGTTGTCGATTGGGATTCTTCCAGCACAAGCTCGGGTGTCTAGTGGCCTTGGGTGGGTCTTTGTGGGGGTGGCTGGCAGTGGAGCCAGTGCAGTGGACATTGGCGTCGTATATTCCAGCACCCGCTGTGCAGATGGGGAGACTGAGGCCCAGAGCGGGGTGGGGCATTGTCTGAGGCTGCACAGGGAGGGGGCAGAGAGGGTGGTGTAGGGGTCCTGTGTCTGGCGTCTGTGTCCTGTTGTGTTGGTTCCGGTCAGGGGATTCCAGCAGGGTGGGGAGAGGCCTCAGTTGTTGGGGGTCCCTGCCTCCCCCTCACCCTGGTACACCGTGAGCCAGTCGGTGGCACCAACGGGGAACAGGAAGTGGAACAGCTACAGCCACTCGAATCCAGCACCACAGGCCCCCACACCCCCCATGCCCCCTTCCCGAGGGCATCGAGTTGAAAACTGGCTCTGTCCTGCCTCTCCCAGTCTCCTGGGGGCGGGGGGGAGGTGGCAGCAGGTGGAGAGACCACCCTGTACCCTGGCCATTGGAGCTGGTGGCAAATGATGCCGACTGTGTGGTGCCTGGACCCTGGGACGAAGCCCTGATGAGCCTGGCTGCCTTAGAGCCGGCGTTCCATGAAAGACAATGGTCTCACAAATAAACGCACCTTCTTTCCCATGGAGATCAGCCAGTCCAGCCCCATTTTCCAGAAGGGTCCAGCGTCACCCGAGATCACACAGCGAGGGAGCTAGAGCTGTGGCTGGACCAGGACTCTGTGCCTGTAGGGCTTTCCTGGGGCAGCTGGGGTTTTGGTTTTGGAGGAGAGCTGGAACCCAGGCTGAGGCAGCGGGAGGTCCAGCAGGGCTTGAGGGACCTTCAGAGGAGAGGCAGAGAGGACCACTCCTGCTCCCTGCTCTGGGCCATGGGGGGTACACAGGAGCCAGTGGGGGAAACTGAGTCCTGGAGGCTGGTCCTTGCAGCCCTTCCCCACCCACTTGGCTGGGACTCCCGAGCCGTTCTGTGGCAGGAGACCCTGGAGTCTCCGGATCTCGGGTACTCAGCCCTGCTCTCCTCCCTTCTACCCAGTGGATTCCTTGGGTCTCACGGCTTCTGGGCTCCCCCTCCTCTTCGAGCCGGACACAAGCTCCCCTTTGGGGCTGCTCTGCCCACAGAGGAGGGGTCTGGCTGGCTCCTGGAGGGTGGGCAGCATTTAGATAACCCCAGAGGAAGAGGCGGGCGTCCAGGTAGGAGAGGTGGTGGGAGGGGGAGGTGTGAGCCCCCCGGAGCAGTGAATGTGGTGGGGAGACGGGTCTTGGCAGGGACGATGACCACCTGCCCTCGACGTCCACCCTGATGTCTCCTTCGCCGTTCCGGGACGGACTCCGGCAGCTACAGTGGGAGAGACTGGTGGAAGGGACAGGGTTGGGCCTCCCTGTCTGTTGTGCCCAGCACCCCCACATAAAGCTGGGGTATATTGGGAAACTGAGCTCTGGGCTTCCGAGGGAGGGGTGGGGACAGAGGAGGCACAGCCGGGCAGGAAACGTCCCTCGGCCCAGCTGTCACCAGATCCACTGTGTTTGCTACAGCCTCTGATTCAATCCCTGAATTTTAAAGATAGGGACGCTGAGGCCCAGGCAGGGCAGTGGCCCCAAGCCGGCATCAGAGCAGGCAGCAGTATCTGGGCTCAGCCCCCTACCACACTGTGTTCCCCACACCTCATGTCCAGCCTCAGCTCGGAGAGGGCCCCTGGCCTTATAGACGGGGACCCTGCAGCCCACGAAGTGGAGGTGAACTGGCTTGTCTGGGAGGCCACATTCCACCCCTGAGCACCCCTAGGCCCCCTGTGGCCCACTACCCCTCTAGGACCCCACCCCACAGAAGCATGTCTCTCTGCCGTCCACCCCCTCCAATGGTGACTTCTGTAGAAGGCTCGTCACAGAGCATTTACCGCCCTGAGAGCTCCTCAGCAGTGCTGGACACATGACCGGGTGTTTGTCCCTGTGAGGGGGCGCACACCCCAGCATTGCTGCCCCAACATTTGGAGGCCACTGGGTCCAGGCGGAATCCTGCCTGGGATGGAAACCCTGGGAGATGATTGACAGCCTGGAGGCTCCCCCGTGTTTACCGACAGATCCGAGTCTTATTTTCAGCAGGATCAAACTCGGGCACCTCTAGTCATTAACTCCCTCTAGTTTAATAAGCACAGATACAAACACAGGCAGCCGTGTGCCCGCCCCACATGGATGAGAATCCTGGCTGGCTTCCGGGGGAAACGGGGTCCATCGGGGGGCTCCCTGAACCCTCGGCCAGGGCACAGGAGGCATTGCAGGGAGAGGGCTTTGCAGAGCACACAGTGAGGCAGCGCTGGCCTGGAGGGATGGGTCAGGGACAGCTGTGTGCCTTCACAGTCCTGCACTGCTGAGACAGAGCCCGAAGTAGTGGCTGGAAAGCTGTCCTGGAAATGCCTGTGGCACAGATGCCCCACCAGGGGTTTGTGAAGGGGCAGCCAGCCTTTGGCTCCCTCACCACCATCCTGACCTCCGCAGCCTCCCTGGAAGACCGGGGGGCTGAGGACCCTTAGGATGTATCTCCTGGGCCTGGACTCTGGGCTGTGCTAGGGCTCCTGCCTGGGTGACCCCTGGTCAGAGTGCTGACCAAGGGAGGCTGGCTGGGAGGGGGGACTGGGACGCTTCCCGGACATGTCTGGAAAGGTGGCAGCTGTTTCCTAGATGAGATCCCAAGGGAGATGGCATTAGCCAAGAGCCTGCTTCTGCCTGGAGGGTGCTGGTAGTGGCTCCAGGGCACCCTGGCTCCTGTTCCCGGGCAACAGTGTTTCCTGGAAATCGCCAACCCCCTGGTTTGCTGTGGCTCCTGGAGAGGGCCCCCCCAGTCTCACTTTCCCTGCCAGAGGGGGAGCCCTGAGGCCTCTGCCCTCCTCACAGAGGGACTACCCCTGTGTCTATCTGCCCTGAGGAAGCCATGGAAGGGCCCAGCTGCAGATCACGGGGCAGCCTGGGTTGGGGAGCCTCTGGCGTCTGGTGTGGCCTGAGGTGGGTCCCTTCCCCTCCTGGAGCCTCGGCCTCCCGTTCGTCAGGTGGAAAGGGTGGTGGATGGATGGCTGTGGGCAGTGTAAATGGCTGACACCAGTTCTGGACAGTCAAAGCCCCCTCAGTCGCTGGCAGAATCCCTGCCCTTCTGATTCGCCCACGAGACCCTCAGACCTGCAGCCCTGGATCCTGGATGGGGCGCAGATTCGGTCCCTGCCTCCCTCTGTGCCCTGCTGTGTAATGAGGCAGGGAAGGAGGATGCTGGGGAAGGGATAGCAGGTGCAAAGGCCCTGCAGCCGAGACACGCTTCGTGTGGGTGAAGGGCAAGGTCAGTGCGGCTGGCTGTAGGGGCTGAGAGGCCAGTGGGAGAGGCTCCAGGGTCCAGGATTTGCTCATGTCAGAGCTCTTGGGAAGAGTCGGATGGTGCTTGGATTGCCTTGGGAGTCTCTGGGGAGTTTGCAGCAGCTGAGAGACAAGGCTGGCTTTAAAGGATCCCTCTGGTGCCAACAGAGAAAGGGATTTTAGGGGCATACCAGGGAATGAGCCACCCAGGGGACTGCCGACGTCTGAGATCCACGAGGGTAGCCCGTACGGGGTGATGACGCTGGCGACTGAGAGATGGAGAGGCTGTAACTTCTGTTTTGACAGTGCTTAGAAATGGGAGCTACGTTCCTATGGAGAAAAACATTCTGTAAGGCAAAGCCCATTTTTCTATTTATATTCATTAGGAAATGAGGGAGGCGGTCCTGTGGCGAGGAAGGCTGTGCGAAGCAAGTCCTGCTTCCCTCTGAGCCATTAGCATCTCTGAGCTACGTTCTGGGGGAGATGAACCCCCCAAAATGGATTGGTATGAAACAGCAGGGTCAGCTTGGCATGGAACCCCTCGGGGTGCCCATAAAAGTGGGGCCTATTCCTCAGGTATCCGGCATCCCGGCTTCTGCCAGGGAGACAGGATTCTCAGATCTTCGTTTGTTTGTGGCTCTGAGTACAGATGGGTGTCCCAGTAAATCCAGGAGCAGGCACACGTGTGCACACGTATAGATTAGTGCCTGAGTGAATAGAGGAGTGTGCACGTGTGTGCATGTGGATTCATGTCTGCCTGAGTTCATGTGTGTGTGGGTTAGCGCCTGCGTGAATATAGGAGTGTGCACACGTGTGTGCGTGTGGATTCACATCTGCCTGGCTAGAGGAGTGTGCACACACATGTGCATGAGTTCACATGTGTGTAGACTAGCGCCTGTGTGAATAGGAGTGTGCACGTGTGTGCACATGGATTCATGTCTGCCTGAGTTCACATGTGTGTCGATGAGTGTCTGGGTGAATAGAGGGGTGGGGTGTGCACACCCTTCTGGCCCCTTACCTTTTTCACCTCTCAGATACCACAGTGGGCAGCCCATGTAGGTTCGTGAATGATGGTGGCTCTGATGTGAAATTCTTTCAGTCTGAGGGTTTAGGTTCTGTAAAAGGTATTTATTGTCTGCTTTTTCTTTTCTTTCTTTCTTTTTTTTTTTTTTTGCAAATTCAGTCAAGTGGATGGAGGTTCTGAGATGCAGGGAGCGTGTGGAACTCCCTCGGGCTCCTGGTGGGTCTAGGAGCAGCCGGCTCCCCCTGTCCTTGGGGTAGGCGGGGAGGGCCATCAGGAAGAGACTCAGGTCTCCGAGGCGTGTGCTGTCTGACAGACATCCGGGCTTATTTTTGTTCCTTCATTACATTGTCCCCACAGAGCAAGAGCATGCTACATCTGAGGGCTGTGAGTCCCTGGAGACGGCTTTTCAGGGAAACAACTCACCAGAAATCCAGTCTTCCCGCGCCTGAATCCACACCAGGCAGGGACCAAGGGGACACAGCTGAACGGGCAGCTCCCAGCCCTGGGCACTTGTGCCCTCACCATGCTCGGTGTGTTCCCACACACACTGGGGAGGCGTGCACAGGTGTGTGCAGGCACAGGTCACGCAGACACACACCATGGGGTCCTGGAGTGCAGCCCGTGCCAAGGTGGGACCTCAGCTCCTGTCCCACCAAGACCACCCAGGGCACCTGAGCCTCACACCCAACACCACCTGGGCTCAGAGCAGCTCACTCGTCCCACCCTGCGCCCTGCATGCTGGTTGTGGGTAAGGCCCACACCACTGGGAATCTTCACGCAGCCCAGAGAGAGGTACTGTGTGCCCATTTCACAGACCAGAAGGCTGAGGCATGGAGTGGGGAAGTCACATGGTCCAGGCTAAAGCCTCATGTGTGCCAGAACCCAGCATAGCCTGTCTCAGACTCCCCTGGGCCCCCACCCGACATTTTGCAGACAGTTCTGTAAATAGCCTCAGGACCTCCTGCGGCACCCAGACTGCCCCCAAGCTCCTCCAGCATCCTCTTCCTGCACCTGCCACCAGCCTCAGCCCCGATGCCCTTGCCTGGCTCTAGCAGTTGTGGGTGTAGCCCCTGAGCCCCAGCTCTCACTGTGCCCTCTGCCTGCCCACGTGGGTACCAGGGCATACCCCATTTCTTTGCGATGGTCTTGGTGACTACCCCGGCTTACCGAGCGAGGGAGTATTTGACACAGTGAACAGCGGCACAGTGAGATTGGGAGTGTGGGGGTGAGCAGGCGCGGGGGAAGCAGGTGGCAGGCATCTTGTGGACACACCGTGAGTCGGGATTCGGAGCTTGGGTGATGCCAGAGTGGGTGATGCCAGGGGCTGGCCTGTGCTCCCAGGAGTGCTTACCCTGAGGAACTGGCTTTGGTGTGGGCAGAGGAGGAGAGGAGAGCCTGAGGACCCTGACCCCCATCTCCCATCACCTCCACTGGGCTGCATGACCCTGAGTTACACATTAATGATTATGTCCATCCTGCAGGGATGTTGGCACCTGTTCAGCTAGAGCCCACCCCACCAACGTACACACACTTGCTCGCGCGCACACACACACAAACACGACCCCCACCCAGGATCCACGTTTGACAGAGGAGCAGCCAGGGCTCAATACCCTGCCAGAGTCCAGCTGGTGACCAGGGGCCAGGTGGGGGAGCCACAGCCCAGGCCTGGGTCCGTTGTGCCTGACACCATCACAGCTGCACATTCCCCTCTCTGCAGGAGGCCCTGGCCCCTCCCCCAGCCTGGAGGTGCCTGGCCTGACCAGCTTGGCCATGGACAGGATGCTCTGGGCCTGGGCCCTGGAGGACAGTCCCTGAGACTGCTCTGGGCTCCTCTGCAGCTGGCTGGCTGAGGGAACCCACAGGAACGTTCTCTGGAGGTTGAGGCAGGAGAGGAAACTGAGGCCCAGGCTGCTGCCTCAGCCCCATCTCCACCGAGCTCTGCTGTGGAGGATGTGGGGGAGGGGAGCAGGGGGTTCCCGCAAGCCTCACTTTTGCATCTGTACACTAGAGCTGCGAACTCCCATCGGCTGGGGTGGGTCCCACCAAGCAGGGCAGCATTTACAGGGCATTGGCAAAGTCTGAATCCCATGGTTCTGCCTGTCATTGTGCTCAGAATGAGGCCCCCTTCCCCTGCCTGCCCTGCTCCCCCAGCCACACTCCAACAGTGACTCCCTGCTGTGACTGCCCCTGTCCTTGGCATCATCCACTGTTGTGGATGTGGTGTTCCCTCCGCTCCTCTGAAAGCCCTGTTATGCAGGGTCACCTCTGCCTTGTCCTGTGCACCACAAGGCTCTGGCACCCAGCTCTCCATTCTAGAGGGAGGGAGAGGGCAGGGACAGAGATAGAAGGGGGAACAGAAGGGGACACATGTGCTCCTAAGCGCACCTGTGTGCACGCACACAGTTCATTACACATGACTGTGAAGTCAGGACATGGGAGTTACTCATTAAAGACAAAAATATACATTCATTCATTCACTCATTCATTCCTTCACTCATCCATCCATCCATCCATTCACTCATTCATTCACTCATTAATTCCTTCACTCATCCATTCATTCACTCATTCATTCCTGCACTCATCCATTCATTCCTTCACTCCTCCATTCATTCATTCATTCACTTATCCATTCATTCACTCATTCATTCCTTCACTCATCCATCCATTCATTCATTCACTCATTCACTCATTCACTTACCCAGTGGACGTTCTCCAATGCTGGGCTCCGAGGTCTGGTTTTGAAAGCCAAGCAGACATTATCCTGGGAGTAGCCTGGGCTTGCCTTGGGCATTCTGGCTCGTTCAGACCAGTTCTATCGGCCCAGGGCAGTGCTGGCACATCCCTCACTTGGAGGTGTGTCCAAGGCAGATCAAGTAAGGGAAAAAAATTCTGCATTCAATCTTTGGGAAGCTACCCCAAGATCATGAGGAGATCCTCCTGTTTTGAGTGAAAACCAAGGGTGGCAGGATGATCAAGACGTGGGTGGCCTGGGGGGTCTGGTAAAGTCATTCTGGTTCTTGCCACCCTCAGAACAAGACTCTGGTCACCCAGGAAATGATGTCGAAAGGGTCAGCGACTGTGTTGCGTTTGTTTACCTTGCATGAGTTTGCATCTCCTTCCTTCCTGAGCAGCTTTACAGATGTATCCTGTGCACCATGACACCGTCAGCATGCCTTCCACTGTCCGTCTGCATGCCCATTGTGAGGGCACCAGGCAGTGGTATTTGTGCATTCACAGAGTTGCACAACCATGGCTGCAAACCAGCTGTAGGACATTTTTGTGCCCAACTGTAGTCAGCATCCCCCACCCCACCCCCCAGGCATTGATCTGTACCCTGTCTCTGTAGATTTACAATGATTCATTTATTTGATACTGAGTCTCACTCTATCACCCAGGCTGGAGTGCAGTGGTGTGATCTTGGCTCACCATAACCTCCACCTCCTGGATTCAGGTGATTCTCCTGCCTCAGCCTCCTGAGTAGCTGGGATTACAGGTGCCCACCACTATGCCTGCTTAGTTTTTGTATTTTTAGTAGAGACAGGGTTTCACCATGTTGGCCAGGCTGGTCTCGAACTCCTGACTCAGGTGATCCACCTGCCTGGGCCTCCCAAAGTGCTGGGATTAGAGTTGTAAGCCATGGTTCCCAGCCTGTGGATTCACATTTAATGGACATTTCACATCAGTGGAATCCTGCAACATGCAGTCTTTTGCATCTGGATTCTACTTAGTGTAAAGTTTTTGAGATTCAATCATCTTGTAGAGTGTGTCAGTAGTTTTTGGGTTTTATTGCTGAATAGTATTCTGTTGTATCGCTAGAGCAATTTTTATTTATCCATATACCAATCAGTGGACACTGTGATGTACGGATAATAGATTAATGTATTATCCAAAATGTAAGCAGAGCGTGTGTGTCCAGCGTGGGGCCATTATGAATCACACCTCTGTGAACATTTGTGCACAAGCTATTGTGTGGACACGTCTTTATTTCTCTTGGGCAGCTTCCTGGAAGTAGAATTACTGGGTCATCTGGTAAGTTTGTATTAAAAAAAAATTTTTTTTTTGAGGCAGAGTGTTGCCCAGGCTGGAGTGCATTGTCTCGATCTTGGCTCACTGCAACCTCTGCTTCCTGGGATCAAGTGATTCTTCTGCCTCAGCCTCCTGAGTAGCTGGGATTACAGGCACACACCACCATGCCCAGCAAATTTTTGTATTTTTAGTAGAGACTGGGTCTTGCCATGTTGGCCAGGCTGGTCTTGAACTCCTGACCTCAAGTGATCCACACACCTTGGCCTTCCAAAGTGCTGGGATTACAGGTGTGAGCCACTGTGCCCAGCCATATTTAAATTTTTTAACAAGCTGCCAAACAGTTTTCCAAACTGACCAGACCATGTTACATTCCCACCAGCAACACATGAGGGTTTCAGCCCCCGTGTGTCTCACACCACCTGCTATTGTCAGTCTTTTTGTTACAGATCTTCAAGCGGATGTGTAGCGGTGTCCCATGTGGTTTAAATTTGCATTTTCCGAATGACCGACGAAGTTGAACATCTTTTCATGTGTTCATTAGGCATTCATATTTCTTCTTTGATAAAATGTCTATTCAAATCTTTTGCCCATATTTAATGGATTTGTCTTGTTGAGTTTCAAAATTATTCAGAACTATTGTGAGTTCTGTATATATTCTGGATACAAGTTCTTTATCAGAAATATAATTTCTGATTCTTATCCCAGCTGGAGCTTGTCTTTCATTTTCTTAATGGTATCTTTTTGGAGCTGTAAGATTTTTTTAACTTATAAAGTCCAATTTATCATTTTTTTTCTTTTATGGAGCATGTTTTGGGTGTCATATTTAGGAATTGTTTGCCTAACTGAAGGTCACAATGATTTTCTTCTAGGACTTTTATAGCTTTAGCTCTTGCACTTAGGCCTGTTGTCCAATTTCAGCTAATGTCTGTCCGTGTAGGGCGTGTGAGTCAGAGCTTGTTTTTCTGTATACATGTTTTTGAAAAAGACTATCATTTCTGCATTATATTTTATTGGGATCATAAATGGAAAATTTTATTTCTGGACTCTCAATTCTATTCCATTGAAGTATATGCCTATTCTTTTTCTTATTATTTTTTATTTTCAGAGACAGGGACTTGCTCTGTTGCCCAGGCTGGAGTGCAGTGATGTGATCATAGCTCACTGTAGCCTCAAACTCCTGGGCTCAAGTGATCCTCTCACCACAGCCTCCCAAGTGTTTGGGAACTACACACATTTACCATCATGCCGGATAATTTTTTTATTTTTTGTAGAGACAATGTTTTGCTATGTTACTGAGGCTGGTCTTGAATTCCTGGCCTCAAATGATCCTCCCACCTTGGCCTCTTGAGGCACTTTTATTTTTTTTTCTTGCCTTATTGCACTAACTGGGACTTGCAGAATAATCTTGAACAAAGAGGTGCTTTGTTGATGGCCTTAGAGGAAAAGCATTCAGTCTTTTACCATATAGTGTTAGCTGTGTGGTTTCATAGATGATCTTTATCAGGTTGAGAAGTTCTACGCCATTTTTAGTTTATTGAGAGTTTTTTCATGAATCGGTGTTGGATTTTGTCAAATTCTTTTTCTGCATCTATTAAGGGGATCAAAATTAGTTGATTTTCAGATGTTAAACCAACCTTGCATTCCTGGCAAAAATTCTACCTATATTTATATGTTGTTGGTTTTGGTTTGCTAATATTTTAAGGATTTTTGAATCTTATGTTTGTGAGGTATAAATGACTTATTTTTTGTGATTTTTTTGGTTTTGATATCAGGGAAAATATTGCTCTCACAGAATAAGTGGAGAAGTTTTTCTCCTTTTTATTTTGAAAGAGTTGGTGAAGTTTTGATATTATTTCTTTAAATATTTGACAAAATTTACCACTAAAGTCATATGGGCCTGAGCTTTTCTTTGTGGGAAGATTTAAAATTAATCAGTTTGTATGTGTTTTAACTTATTATGTCTTGGTTTTGTTTTGTTTTACTGGTTATAAGTCTGTTCAGATTTTCTATTCTTATTAAATCAGTTTTGATAATTTGTGTCTTTTTAGGAATTTGTTCACTTCATCTAAATCGTCTAATCTGTTGGCGTAAAGTTATTCATAATATTGCCTTATATTTCCACATACATTTGAAAACATTGTGAGGTCTTCTCAGTGGAGTGTTCTATAAATGTCAGTTAGGTCAGGTCGGCGGTAGTGTTGTTCAAGTCGTCTGTATCCTTGCTGGTTTTCTTTCTAGTTGTTCTATCAGTTATTGAAAGAGAGTGGAGTATTGAAATCCCCAACTATTGTTGTTAATTTGTTTCTCCTTTTAATTCTGCTAATTTTTGCTTAATGTATTTTGGGACTTTGTTGTTAATGAGAATTTTCATTTAGAACTGTTACATATTCCTGAGGTATTGACATATTTATCATTATGAAACCTTCCTCTTATCTTTGGCAATGTTTCTTGTCTTAAAGTCTTAAAGCCTATTTTATCTGACATTAATTTACCTACTCTAGTTTGGGTGTGGTGGCTTATGCCTGGAATCCCATAAGGCAGGAAGATTGCTTGAGCCCAGGAGTTTGAGAACACCCTGGGAAGCATAGGGAGACCCCATCTCTACAAAAAATTTTAAAAATTAGCTAGGCATGGTTATGCACACCTGTAGTTTTAGCCACTTGAGAGGCTGAAGAGGGAGGATCACTTGAGCATGGGAGGTTGAGGCTGCAGTAAGTCATAACTGTACCACTGCACTCCAACCTGGGTGACAGAGTGAGACCTGATCTCCAAAACATTTTTTTTTTACCTACTCTGGCTCTGTTATGGTTACTTTTCATGTACATCTTTTTCTAGCTCTGTTATGGTTACTGTTTGCCTGTGCATCTTTTTCTATCCTTTTATTTTCAACGTATTTGTATATTTGAACTAAAATATACCTCTTCTAGACAGCATATATTCATGTTGTTTCCACACTTCGAATATGCCATTCCACCACCTTCTTCCCTCCATAGTTTCTGATGAGAAATCAGCCATTAATCATATTGCTGTCCGGTCTGTCAATCTCTGCCTTTTATTTGGTGTGTTTAGTCCATTCACACTTAATGTAATTTTTTTTATTTCCTATGATTGCCATTTTCTAAGTTGTTTTCTATGTCTTATGTCTTTACCCCTTCTTTTCTCCTGTGCTGCCTTCTTTTGTGTTAGGTAAATACTTTTCATGTGCCATTTTAGTTACTCTGTTCATTTTTAAACTAATTTTTAGAGTTGTTTTCTTATTGGTTGCCCTAGGGGCTACAGTATGCATACCAACTTATTACCATCTATTTTGCATTAATGCTAACAATTATGGTAAAATACAGAAACTTTACTCCAACATAGCTCAGTTTTCTTCTCCCTCTTTTGTACTATTATTGTCATATATTTCATCAATATATGTTGACCTATGTTGTGTTATGTAACAATATAGTGTTAAAATTATTCCTTTATACAATCTTATAATTTTAAAGAAGTTAAGGGAAAGAAAGAGAAAATAATACATTTATAGAGCTTTTTATATTCATCTACATATTTACCATTTCTGGTACTCTTTGTTTCTTTCTGTGAATTTGAATTACCATCTGACATTTTCTTTCAGCCTTAAAGACTTCTCTTGGTATTTCTTCTAAATAAGCTGTGCTAGCCCTAAATTCTTTCAGTCTGTCTTGATATGTAATGTTTTTAGTTTGCATTCATTCTTGGCTAAGAATTTTTTATTTGTTTTCACACTTTGAATATGCCACTACACCACCTTCTTCCCTCCATAGTTTCTAATGAGAAATCAGCCATTGATCATATTGCTGTTACTCTGCACCCTGTGAATCACTTTTCTCCTGCTCCTTTCTTTGTCTTTCAGCAATTGGGCTATGATATGTCCAGGTTTGGATTTTTCTTGTGTTCATCCTATTTGGTGTTTGTTGATCTTCTTGAATCTGTAGATTAATGCTTTTCATCAAATTTGGGAAGTTTTAGCCATTATTTCTTCAAATCTTATTCTTGCCTCTTTCTCTCTCTCCTCTTCTCTTGAGACTCCCGTCACAACTTTGCTTGTGCACTTGATGTCTCCTAGATGTCAGAAGCACAGCTTATTTTTCTGTTCAATTTTTTTCTCTATGTTCTTTATATTGAATAATTTTTATTGATTGATCTTCAAATACACTAATTTTTTCTTTTGCCATCTTGCGAGCCCTCATGTAATGATTTTTTCATGTCAGTGATTATACTTTTTAATTCCAAATTTTCCATTTTTAGATAATTTCTGTCTCTTCATTGAGGTTCTGTGTTTTTAGTCATTATTATTATTATTATCCTTTTCTTCAATTCTTTAAACATAGTTGTCTTTATTTCTTTGAATGTATTTTTATTAGCTGCTTTGAAGTCTTTGCTATATCTAACATATGGGGACACTCAGTGACAGTTTGCTTGACCTTTTTTTTCTGATCATGGATCACCCTTTCCTGTTTCATTGCGTGTCTTGTAAGTTTGTGTTGAAAACAAACATTTCAGGTAATATATTGCAGCAGTTCCAGAGTCTGATTTTTATCCCCAAGAGTTTCTAATATTGCTGGGTTTTGTTGTTGTTATTTGTTTAGTAATTTACCTGTACAGAAGCTGTGAAATTCATTTTCCCCTGATGAGTGATCACTGTGTCTCTGTTAGTTTGTCCTTGTTCTTTTTTTGTTTTTTGTTTTCTTTTCTTTTTTCTTGTTGAACTTCAACACAGGATTTTTTTTTTTTTTTTTTTTTTTTTTTAAGAGATGGGAACTCACTCTGTTGCCCAGGCTGGAGTACAGTGGTGTGATCATAGCTCACTGCAGCCTGGAACCCCTGGGCTTGAGTTATCCTCCCACCTCAGCCTCCCAAGTAGCTGGAACTACAGGTTCATATCACCATTCTTGGCTTTCTTCTCTTTTCTTAAATCCCTACTTGTTTTAATTCTGGCCTCCTAGATTACCTCTGTGTCTGCATAGCTCTGTGGTCAATGATTGGTTTGGAGTTGTTTGCAAATACCTTGAGCCAGTCAGGTTTACACACTCTGCTGATAGGTCTGCATGTGGGTCTGTAAGCACATCCAAAGGTCAGGTAGTTTTCAGGCCTGACCTGGTTTCTGTTTTCTTCCAGACTCCCTTTTTCCTCCTCTGCATATGCCTACAGGCTCTCAGTAGGCCAGAAATTTGTGAATTGTTTGGGCCTTCTCTCCTCTTCCCATGTATGTGTGCTATCCATCCTCTGGGCACATGTGGAAGGCTTATCAGGTATCTCTATGACTGTCATATTTCATGCATCTCTGTCAGATTCCCAGCTAGTCCACTGGTCTATTGCTGCCTCAGCCAGGATCACAGCTTCAGCCTAGTGGAACCACTGGTTTTCCCCATTCACTTGCCACCAGGATTGCTGCTTCTTACTGACAACACTTCTGCCAAATGAGAGTTTGCCTTCTGCTCCAAATCAAATCAGCCCCTAACAGCAAAGCTGCTAGTTATTATGGTTTACCCTGCCCTGCCCTGCTCTGTTGGAATGACTGCATCAACTGAGTGGGGCAGGGGGGAGATGGGAGAGCTTCAGGTAAGAATTCCACAGATTCCCCCTGTCTTAGCCTAAGTTCAGCAGTTTTTCATGAATGAAGGCCTTTGGTTAATTTCAAGGATGTGGAAATGATTGTTTTTGAGAATTTAGACTAGTTTTTAGTTGTTTTTTGGAGAGAAAATTTGGTGACCTTTTTCACTATTCTGTGCCAGAAGTCCACCCTGCAGTATCTTTTAAAAACAAAACTTAAAAAAAGGTAATATATGCAAAGTGAAATTTATGTAGGAACCATCTAGCTCAAGAAATAAAAATGATACCTCTATCTCAGAAGCCCTCCACCCCATCTCCTCCTGATCACTACCTTTCTCTCCTCCAGGGGAATCTCTCAACTGTATAGGAGTGTACAATTGTCTCAAAATAGAAAAATTAATTCTAAGGAAATAAACTAATGCCAATGAAAATGGATGGTATATTTCAATAAAAGGGGTAAGACCAACTGGATTAGTATACCTGGGAAGAACTGAAACTTGATCCCTACCTCACACCATAGATTAAAAAATTAATTCCAGGTGGATTAAAGGTCCAACTGTCAAATGTAAAACAATATTTTAAGTCTTTGTCAACACTTGATGTTGTCAGTCCTTGTAAATTTTGGCATTACTAGTGAACACCATTTCATATGTATATTGGCCATTTGGATATTTGGATGACATTTTTGTGACATATCATTTAAAAGTCTTATTTTTTTTCTTTTATGTGTTTATTTTTTGTATAGAGACAGGGTCTCACACTGTTGCCCAGACTGGGCCCAAACTTCTTGGCTCAAGTAATCCTCCCACCTCAGCAGCATCTTACATAGCTGGGACTACAGACATATGCCACCATGCATGGCTAATTTTTTTTTTTTTTTTTTTTTTTTTTTTTTAGAGACAGAACCTCCCTTGTTGCCCAGGCTAGTCTCAAACTCCTGGACTTAAGCAATCCTCCTGCCTGCCTCAGGCTTCCAAAGTGCTGGGATTACAGGTGTGAGCCACTGTACTCAGCTCCATTTTCCATTGGGTTGCTTTCTTTATCTTATACATTTATAGGAATTCTTTATATATCTATTAATTCTTAATTTTTTGATTATATATGTTGCAAATATCTTCTCTCATTCTGTGGCTTGCCATTTCATTCTTCCAGTCGTGTATTTTAATGAGAAGAAGTTCTTCATTTTAATGTTATTCAAGTTCTCCTCCATGGTTAGCACTTTCTGTTAGCTTATAAAGAATTTTTTTGTCACCTTAAGTTCTTGAAGATGCCCTTCTATGTAATCTTTTAGGAGCTTTATTGTTTTACATTTGACATTTAGACCTTTAATACACCCAATTTTTTATCTATGATGTGAGGTATAAGGATCAAGTGTCAGTTCTTCCCACATATACTAATCCAGTTGACTTTACTCCTTTTATTGAAAAATACCATCCATTTTCAGTGACATTATTTTATTTCCTTAAAATTAAATTTTCTATTTTGAGACAATTGTACGTCCCATGCAATTGTGAGAAAGAATATAGAGAGATCCCATGTACCCTTTATCCAGTTTCCCCCCAGTGGCAACATCTTGGAAAATTATAGTACAATGTCACAACCAGGATGATGACAGTGATACAGTCCAGATACAGAGAAGTCCCAACCCCTAAATATTCCTCTTGTTGCCCTTTTATAGCCACACCCCTTCCCTCACCCCTATCCCATCTCTGACCCCTGGTCACCACTAATCTGTTCTCCGTTTCTATAATTTTGTCTTTTCAAGTACAGATGCTCCTCAGTTTATAGTAGAGTTACATCCTGATAAACACATCATAAGTCAACAATATCATGTCACAAATGCATTTAGTACCCCAATAAACCCATCATAAAGTCAAAAAAGTATAAGTCAAAGCATCATCGTCAGTGAGGGACTGTCAGTCTGCTGTGTAAATGGAATCACACAATATGTAACACTTTGGGATTGCATTTGTTTTCCCCCACAAAATTCCCTGATGATTCATTCAAGTTGTAATGCTTATCAATAGTTTGTTCTTTTCTATAATTGAGTAGTGACATTATTTCTTAACCTGGGCCTGTCTATGTGGCATACTGTATGTAGTGTGTATACACTTGTGCATGCTCATGCATATGTGTGCTTCCATGAGTGTGGAAGTATAATTTCGGCATTGCACAGGCTTGTAGTCACTATTCCAGTCATCTAATGTGTCTGAAGGCTGAGAGCTCAGATGGATAAGTGAGGGGGAACAAAAGATGAAGTGAGACGCCGGGAGGAACACAGATTCCCATCTCAGTCCCCAAGCCACCGGTTGCTAAGGAACCATGAATACATTTCTGGGATTGCAGACTGACCCTGTTCCCCTGGGATCTACAGAAGGCTCAGCTGGGCAGGCCTGGTTCCACCTTCACTGGGGGCTGGGTCTGGTGCACCATGGACCCTTGAGATGCTACAGAATTGGTGGCAAGGGAAAAGCATATCCTATCTCCTAATTTTTAATCATGTTGTTGAATCTCATAACCACATTATCCATTTACAGCCCCCTGAGCTAGCCAACTTCCCTGGCATGGCCCAGTTTAAAGCCTCTGCAGCCATGTGTCCATTACAAGTGGTGAGTGCTACACTGAGATGAGTGTCTTGCCCAGGTTCACACTGTCCTGAAGCAAGGCCAATGGGGAGTCCTCTGGTTCCTTAGCTTTTGGTTGTCTCCATGAGACTTAGAGTGGTAACAGGAGCTCTTCCCCAAGCAGTCAGGGATCTGAGGAAATGCAGTGACAGAATGGGAACCCCTTGAGTCCTCTGGACACCTGGCATCCTGGACAGGGCATTAGGAATTGGGGACTGGGACTCTATCCCTGGCACAGAACTGGCACATTCCCTTCTTGACATATGCGTCATTAGATGGAGGGATGGATGGATGTATAGATGGATGGATTGACGGATGGGTGGATGGATGGATGATGAATGGATGGATGGATGCATGCATGGGTGGAAGGATGGGCAGGTGGATGGATGAGCAAGTGGATGGATGGATGAGTGGGTGGATGAATGGATGGATGGATAAATGGATGAATGGATAGGGGAGTAGATGAATGGGTGGGTGATTGGATGGATAAATAGGTGAATGGATAGGTTGATGGATGAATGGATGGATGAAGGATGAATGGATGGATGGATTGATAGGTAGATGGGTGAGTAGGTGGGTGGCTAGGTGGATGGATGGATGGATTGGTGGGTGGGTGGATGCTGAAGGATATATGGATGATAAATGGATGGGTGGGTGTGTGAATGGATGAATGGATAGGTGGATGGATGGGTGGGTGGATGAATGGATGGATGGATGAATAGGTGAATGGATGGATTAAGGATGGTTGGGTGGATGGGTGAGTGGGTGGGTGAATAGGTAGATGAATGGATGATGGATTGGTGGGTGGGCAGATGCTGAAGGATATATGAATGATGAATGGATAGGTGGATGGATGGATGGGCAGGTGAATGGGTAGATGGATGAATGGGTGAATGGATGGATGAAGGATGAATGGATGGGTGGATGGGTGAGTGGGTGGGTAGAGAGGTGGATGGATGGATGATAGAGGTGGGTGGGTGGATGCTGATGTATATATGAATGATGAATGGATGGATGGATGGGTGGGTGTGTGGATGAATGGATAGGTGGATGGATGGATGGGCAGATGAATGGGTGAATGGATGGATGAAGGATGAATGGATGGGTGGATAGGTGAGTGGGTGGGTGGAGAGGTGGATGGATGGATGATGGATTGGTGGGTGGGTGGATGCTGATGTATATATGAATGATGAATGGATGGATAGATGGGTGGGTGTGTGGATGAATGGATAGGTGGATGGATGGATGGGTGGATGAATGGATGGATGGATGAATGGGTGATGGATGGATGAAGGGTGAATGGATGGGTGGATGGGTGAGTGGGTGGGTGGAGAGGTGGATGGATGGATGATGGATTGGTGGGTGGGTAGATGCTGATGTATATATGAATGATGAATGGATGGATGGATGGGTGGGTGTGTGGATGAATGGATAGGTGGATGGATAGATGGGTGGATGAATGGATGGATGGATGAAGGGTGAATGGATGGGTGGATGGGTGAGTGGGTGGGTGGAGAGCTGAATGGATGAGTGGATTGGTAGTAGGTGGGTGGATGCTAGAAGGATATATGAATGATGAATGGATGGATGGATGCCTGAATGAGGAAGGATGCAGATGAATGATGATGGAAGTAGATAATGAATGAATGGATGATGATACAGAGACCTACAGGGACTGAAAAAAGTCAATGTCAGTATGGACAGGAGCTTGGAAGAAATGGGAGTGTAGAATTCCCCAGGTAAAGAGACTGATTTCACCAAATGGCAAATGGAGACCCTAAGGCCCTGAGAAGTGGCTTGTCCAACCCCAGGGAGTCAGAGAGTGGCAGAGGACCCAAACCTAGCCTTGCCTAAGTCCAGATCCAGGTTTCCCCAACCACTTCATATCTGCAGACAGTGAAGGGTGATTCAGGATGCCGCCGGGATGCTGGCGGTGATCCTAGCAGATAGGATGTCAGTTTGCACTCTCTGAGGCTGATGCAGGGGGTCTGAGCGGCAGGGCTCTGGGGTCTCTACCCATGGCTGCTCCTACTGCTCTGCAGCCTTGGGTGCTTACTCCTGGCAACAAGCATTGATTGAGCACCAGCTGTTTTTGGTGCTAGACATTAGGCCCTGTGCCGGACCATGGCGATTCGCTCGGGTAAGCACTGTGGTCCCTGACTTTAGGGGACTTATGGCCCTCCCTCAGCTTCCTCAGCTGTAAAATGGGCAAGGGGTTAGAATCGACACCTCTGAAGACTGTGTTTGGCTGGAATTCCCAGCTTCACTGGCCTGCTCTTGCGGCCCAGACCTGACCCACTGCTGGCTTTGCGTCCCATAAGCTGGCCACCTGGTAGGTATCTGTTGGCATTGGTGGGTGGTGAGAGCCAAGGACATCGTGGAGATCCATGTGGACCATGGCTTCCCCATGCAACTGTGTCAACCCCATACCCAGGACATCACCAGGCTGTGTCTAAAGGCTGGGCCAGGGAGCCCAGGAAATGTTTAACTTTGAAAAATGGACCTTCACAGCTCATTAGGCCTCAGCGGCGCCTCAGGCAGCGTGGGGGAAGAGGGAGACGCCAGGGCATGGAATCGCTGAGGTATTTAAAGGCCGATTCTGCATTCCTGACCAACAATGTCTGCCTGCCAAGGCCGGCAATACCAGGCTCCAGGCTGGGCTGGCACAGCAGTGCTCATGTGTCCAGGATGGCCATGGTGGCTGGCGGGCGGGGGAGTGCCAGGCGCGAGGGACTCCTTTGGTCTCTAAATGCCATGACCCTCCTGGCATCTGCTCTTCCTGCCTCCGTGACCTTGGATGAGACACTTTTTGCCGCCGGGCCTCAGTTTCTCCACTTGCACTGTGGTCTGGTGTGCCAAGCAGCAAGCACTTCTATATTTGGAAGCAGAAGCTGGTTGTGAACTGCACAGATCTGTCTGGCCTGCCCTGCCAAGGCTGGATTGCCAGAGGGTTCTGTTAGTACCGACAGTGGCTGCAGGGACGGGCTTGGCTGTGCTGTGGAACCTGGGCTGAGGACTGCTCCCTCTGGCTGTCCAGGTCCACTCAGGGCTCACCGCAGTGTAGCGTGCACCTGTCTCCCAAGCTTGGACCAGGAGAGCGTTGCAACAGGCAGGGTACAGACAGGGGCTGGAGCTTGGGGAGCTTGAATTGGGGGATGCCTCTGTGTGGCGCTGGGGAAGAGATGGCGAAGAAAGATCAGGGCTGATCAGCAGAACTAGGACTGCTGCGGCGCCACAAACATGGAAAACTGTCTTCATCATGTATGTGACATGCAGAGGCATAAACAGGGCATGCCTGGGGCCAGTGGTCCACCTGTGGGCTTCGCCTGCCCCTGGCTGAGTGGAGGGGGGAGGGAGATTCTCAAGGCCCTCCTGGGGCCCCCTCCCCCTCAACCTCACCAGCTCCCTGACTCCCTGCTCTGTGACCTAGGGTCAGTTACTTTCCATCTCTGAGCTTCTATTAATAGTTCCTTCATTGGAAACTAGGGATGTTTCCTTAATTCCTAGGTGTGAGGATTGTGGAATCAAAGGAGAGAAAGTGAAAGAATGCCCAGTGGGGGCCAGATGAGCTTCCGCTTCTTTCTGTGTGCCCTGCAGGGAACGGCAGGGACCTCACAAGGCTGGCCTGGGTCTGCGCTGTGTGCCGGCTGGGCTGTTACTCTCTTAGCCTCAGTTTCATCGTCTGTACAATGGGTGCAGGTCAGCCTCTCCCTGTGAACAAGGATATGAGGATTCGGCCCCAGCTGGGGCGGCTCATTCTTCAGCCTCCTTGAGGGGTGCAGGCCCCCAGGAAGTGACTGCTCACACAGGCCCATAGTTACCAAATGCTGGGCTCCTTCTTGGATTCCTGGCAGTGGGCAGTGCAGGGCCTGGAGACGTTCGTGGCCATGTGGACACCTTCAGAGTCCAGCAGACCTGGGATAAGGACGAGAGGATGTGCTGGCTGGGGGAAGGAAACACCCATCGGGGCAGCCTCAGAAAGTGCCCGATTCTGAGAGCCTGGGCAGACGTGTACACATACATGGCCTGGGCTTGGACTGCTAGTGTGCCTGGGCAGGCGCACACACATACTGGCATGCCCGGGTAGGTGTGTACAGATACGTGTACACATAGGTGACATGGGCTCGGACTGCCCGGTGCGCCCAGGCAGGTGCATGCTCCAGGGACGAAGTGTACGGTGTGTGGTGTGGGGGGTGACCGCTTCCTGGTGCGAGAACACATGCACACATGTGGACGTAGCCTTGCTGGGTGTGTGCACAGCTGCAGGGGGCTCCGTGTGCTCCACTGTGTGGACACCTCTGGTGGTGCCCAGCCCATGTGTGACAGGGAGGTGAGCACTGATACAAGCGTGCATGTCCTCTGTGTGTCCCCGGACAGCTGTGCGTACCACACTCACCCCTCCTGCTCGTCCCCATGGCAACCCCAGAGCAGGTGTCTGGGAGACCCTAATCAGTGCTGATGGACACGGGGTGTGGGGCATATGGGATGGGGCTCCCCAGGGACGGCTGGGCCCATCGGGGTTCCTGGGCAGAGGCTCCAGCAGGAGTGAGAGTGCTTCCTCCTCTCCAGCCTGTGCCACCCCCTCCTGCGTGCCGGCCACAGGGACAGCACTCGGGAAGCCCCCGTCTGGCTGCGATTCCTGCAGGGCAATTGGAGCAGTGCAGCCCTGTCTGGCCTGGCCGTGCGCCCACGCTTAGAGCTGAACAGCCCTCAGGGCCACAGACTCAGCAGGGAACCCCCAGTCTGAGCTACTGGTCTCACTTCCTAGAAAGAGAAACAGAGGCTTGAAGCAGCTCCAGCCAGGGGTCCCCACCCAGCCCAGGGAGACCCAGGCCCCTCACACTCTAGCACGCCCACCTCCACCTGGAAGGAGGAAGGGAGCCCCCAGTCCCAGGCTTGGGGGGCCGGTGACAGGCAGGGCTGGGGAATGCCGTCACCTTAAACCCACGCCAGCCTCCCTGCTGGCCGTTTTCCTGCCTCCCTTTGCTATTTTGCTGGTTATCAAAGACCTTTGCTGTAAGACCCAGGCCAGCCCGGCCCAGTGCCTCTCCATCCTCCTGTGAAGTCATCCGCTCGGTTGGCAGGGTTCCCATGGCAACGGCAGTGATGTCACAAAGCGCTGGAGGAGGCTGGCTGGAGGGAGGAGTGGGGTGAGGCTCCGGGAGGGGATTCCTGGCTCCTCCCAGGCCTTCTAGAAAGATAGAGCTCTGGTCCATCAGTTGCCCAATAGGCCGGGGCTTGTGCCCCTAAAAGCAGATCCCAGGGGTACCCTCCACCTCCCCAAGACAGGAAACCACCTCCTTCAATGAGTCAGCTCCTCCAGCACCCAGACACCCACCTGCCCAGATGCAGAGGCCCTTGCAAGAGCGAGGGTATGAGATGGGAGGTCCCAACACCAAGATGTCACGGTCGCCATGCCTGGCCTGCACGGCTGCCGTTTGCCAAACTTAGACTGGCTCTGAGAGCCACTGGCTGTGCACCTCCCAGGGTGCATTCGAGACCACCTGTCACCTGCCCCTGCACTCACCATTTTTTTTTTAATCTCTGCTGAACTATTAAAGAAACTGTCCATTAGACACAAGTGGGGGACTCTGAGAGTCTCCCTGACCCTGGCTGCCGACAGCAGCCCTGTGCCTGGCTGGGACAACATCCAGCTCCCTGCCCTCCCTGTTGAGTGCCGCAGAGGGGCGTTGTGCACAGTGCTCGTCCCCCTCGCTTCGAGTTAGGCTCCAGACGGCTCCAGATGCCCTTGACCACGCCAGGCAGCAGATGTGGCGACAGACACACAGTGGGACCCACCCCGTGGCTCCAGAGCTCATGCGCAGCCCGCTGGGGCTGTGAGGATTCTGTCCCTCCACCATGAAAGCCACCAGGACCCTGCTCCTGCCTGAGAACTCTAGCGGGCCAGGCGTGTGGCTGGCCTCCCAACCCTTCCCAGCGCCAGCTGCATCCCCCTCCCCCAGGGCTGCCCTTCAGGGCTCAGGTGTTCGCGACAAGGGCACTACCCGAAGGGCAGGAGCAGGGCCATTGGCACAGGCCTGGGAGAGTTTCTCCGGGAGGCTGGAGCAGACTCAGCCCCTCAAGCCCATGAACCCCACTTTGAAAACCGTGTGGCATGCCTGTAATGCCAGCTCTTTGGGAGGCTGAGGCGGGCAGATCACTTGAGGTCAGGAGTTCAAGACCAGCCTGGCCAACATGACAAAACCCCGTCTACTAAAAAATACAAAAATGAGCCAGGTGTCATGGTGGGTGCCTATAATCCCAGCTACTTGGGAGGCTGAGGCAGGGAGAATTGTTTGAACCTGGGAGGCAGAGGTTACAGTGAGCTGACATCGCACCATTGCACTCCAGCCTGGGCAAGAGAGGGACACACTGTCTGAAAAAAAAAAAAAAAAAAAAAAAAAAAAAGGAAAGCATACTGATTTGGTTTCACTGACTCCCATTCATCCATTCACAACCATTCACTCAGCAAATCTTGTTGGGCCCGCCAAGCCCTGGGGTTACCAAACAAAGTCCGTTTCCTCCTGGAATGTGCGTTATTAAATGCCTACTGTGTGCCGAGCAAACCAGGCTGGTTTAGATGCGGGGCACAGCAGTGAGCAGGGCAGACGTGACTCCTGCCTGCCGTCGTCCACCCGGGCTCATAACGAAACACGGACACAGGGCCTGGACGGCAGCATGCAGTCTCCCCGCCCCCAAGACCGAAGCCCCAGAGCAGGTGCCAGCGGGGTTGGCTCTAGGAAGGCCAGTATCCTGGTGTGCAGACAGCCGCCTTCTCACTGTGTCCTTCCAAGGCAGAGAGAGAAACAGAGAGAGACAGAGGGAGAGGAAGAGAGAGAGAGCTGGGGAGACGAAGTAAAAGAGACAGAGGGAGAGACAGAAAAAGAAAGAGACGGAGGGAAAGAGAGACAGGGAGAGCGGGGGGAGAGGGGAGAGAGAAGAGACAGAGGGAGAGAGATGGAGGGAAAGAGAAACAGAGGGAAGGGGGAGAGAGAGACAGGGAGAGAAAGAGAGACAGGGAGCGGGAGGAGAGACAGAGAGGGAGACAGAGCATACGCAAATGCTCCGGTGTCTCTTTTTTTTCAGAGATGGTCTCTCTGTGTCACCCAGGCTGGAGTGCGGTGGCACAATCACAGCTCACTGCAGCCTCGACCTCCTGGGCTCAAATGATCCTCCCACCTCAGGTTCTGGACTAGCTGGGACCCCAGGCGCATGCAACCACACTCACATGCCAATTGTTTAAAACTTTTTTCAGTGGAAATGGTCTTGCTGTGTTGCCCAGGCTGGTCTTGAACTCCTGGCTCAATCAATCCTCCCGCCTCAGCCTCCGAAAGTGTTGAGATTACAGGTGTGAGCCATGGTGCTCCCCCCTGGCATCCTTCCTTGTAAAGGTGCTAATCATATCATGGGCCCCACCCTCCTGATCTCAACTAACCCTGATCACCTCCCAGAGACCCCACCTCCTGCTCTCATCCGCCTCAGATCAGGGCTTCAAGCCAGAGATACTGGACACACTTCAGCCCATGGCACTGCCCTTAAGGAGCTGAGGGGCTGATGGGGTGACTCGAGCAAAGGAGGGCATTAGGAAAATGATGGGGTGACAGGAAATGGCCATGGGCAATGTACTAGCAGGGACTAGCGCGGCCCCTTTCAGTGGGGCAGGCTGGGAGGCTTCTCGGAGGAGGTGAGGTGGAGATGGTTCACACAGGCTGGGGTCCAAGGCCCAGTGCCCCTCACTGGCTTTGAGACCCTGGACTGGGTTGACCCTGCCCACTGGTCCCCGCACAGCCGAGGCCAGCCCGGTGTGCAGCACGTGTTCGGGTCTGGGTTCCCAGCACTTTGGGAGGCCAAGGTGGGTGGATCACAAGGTCAAGAGATCCAGACCATCATCGCCAACGTGGTGAAACCCATCTCTACTAAAAGTACAAAAAATGAGCTGGGTGTGGTGGTGTGTGCCAGTAATCCCAGCTACTTGGGAAGCTGAGGCAGGAGAATCATTTGAACCTAGCAGGTGGAGGTTGCAGTGAGCAGAGATCATGCCATTGCATTCCAGCCTGGGTGACAGAGTGAGACTGTCTCAAAAAAAAAAAAAAAAGTAATTGTAATTTATTTTAAAGATAGGGTCTTTGTCTGTCGCCCAGGCCAGAGTGCAGTGATACAATCACAGCTCACTGCAGCTTTGAACTCCTGGCTTCAAGCGATTCTCCCACCTCAGCATCCAGGTGTGGGAAGAAAGGAGAGACAGGTTGGGCAGTGGGGCTGGGGCCAGGCCTGGGCTTCCTGCAGAGCCGGCTGGCGGAGGGGCAGGTGCTGACTAAGGCAGCGGGCTTGGAGAAGACCCTGGACTTTCTTTCCTGTTTCTAATAAGTATTTCCAAATGTGCCTGACATAACAGTTACTGTCTCTCCTGGACTTTCTGCGTCCCCTCTAGATGTCTTTTTTAATATGATGCCTACATTTGAACATCTCGCCAAATTTTTAGCCAATTAGATTCCGAGGGAACCTCGGCCTTCATTTCAGGCAAACAAGCAAATTTCAAGCCTCATTTTCTATTTCTAATAAGCACTTATCAAATTTACAGCTCTTATATACAATTCGTCAGGTTAATGCCTTTGGAATATTCCTGCCTCCCTTTCGTGGCAATTTTCTTCTCCTGCTTTGCACCCTCGGCGCTCTCTCTGACTTTGCTAAGCAAATTAGCACATCAGCTTCCTGTCGGGTGAGGAATGGCCGGACCACAGCAATGAGAGGAAGAGGATGGGGTGAGGGGGCCTGGCCACCCTTAGCAGCCGCAATGAGAATTTTTACAACATAGAAAACATTGTGCCATCCTGTATCACAAAGTCCTAATCAAACACGAATCCTTTTCTGGAGGGCTGGCATTTAAATATACGTAATAGCATATTATTTCTCTTTTTAATTTCAAAAGCAGTGTACATGTGTATACACTAAAGAAAACTAGGAAAATGCTAAAAACTGGAGATGTAAGCTCTGGCTCCACCATGCAAGGGAAGCTTGTCAGTGTTTTTGAGCTTCTCCTTCTGGTCTTTTTTCTTCTTTTGAGGACCGGTGTTTGTTTCAGGGTTGGTATCACCCTTAAAAGAAACTTAAAAATCTGAGATATAAGTTACATATGGAAAAGTTCACAAATGCTCACTGTGCACAGAGTAATGAATTTTCACAAGCACCCCAGGCCAGAAACAGAACGAAACCAGCCCTCCCGCCCCAGAAGGCTCCTGATGGTCTCTCCAGGTCATCTCTTCCCACCTGAGGGTAAACACTACCCAGGCTCCTACCAGCAGAGCTGAGTTTCGCCTGTTTTTTTGGATGTTGTATAAATGGAACCATTTCTTATGGAATATCATGTCTGGCTGCTTCTGCACATTTCTTTTCTTTTTTCTTTTTTCTGAGACCAAGTCTCACTGTGTCACCCAAGCTGGAGTGCAGAGGCCCGACCTCAGCTCACTGCAACCTCTGCCTCCTTCGTTCAAGTGATTCTCCTGCCTCAGCCTCCCAAGTAGCTCGGATTACAGGTGCCTGCCACCATGCCAGGCTAATTTTTGTATTGTTAGTAGAGATGGGGTTTCACTATGTTGGCCAGGCTGGTCTCGAACTCCCAACCTCAGGCGATCCGCCCACCTTGGCCTCCCAAAGTGCTGGGATTACAGGCGTGAGCCACCATGCCCGGCTACTTCTGCACATTTCACCTGCGAAATCCATTCATCCTTGTTGCATGTAAAGGCGGTTCCTTCCTCTTCATTGCTGTATAGTATTCCCATGTAAGGCTGTACCTCAGTTAATGGATTCCTTCTCTGCTGATGGGCATTCAGGTTGTTTCTAGTTTGGGCTACCATGGGTTCCGTGAGTAGCATGCTCTTCCCAGTACCTGTGTTTTGTGGAGACATGTTCATATCTCTGTCCATCTTGGGAATGGACTTGTTGGGTCTGATCATTCACTGACCTTCCGTAGTTTCCAAGTTGCGGCTGGGTGCAGTGTCTCACACCCATAATCCCATCACTTTGGGCGGCCAAGGTGGGCAGATTGCTTGAGCCCAGGAGTTTGAAACAAGCCTGGACAACATAGTGAGACCCTGTCTCTAAAATTTTTTTTTAATTAGCCAGGTGTAGTGGCACATACCTGTGGGCCCAGCTACTCAGGAGGCTGAGGTGGGAGGATCACCTGAGCCCCGGGAGGTCTAGGCTGCAGTGAGCTATGATTGAAATTCAGGGTCTGTTTTGTTTTGTTTTTGTTGTTTATTTTTTGAGATGGAGTCTTGCTCTGTTGACCAGGCTGGAGTGCAGTGATACTATCTTGGCTCATTGCAACGTTTGCTTCCCAGGTTCAAGCGATTCTCCTGCCTCAGCCTCCCTAGTAGCTGGGATTACAGGCGTGTGCCACCACGCCCAGCTAATTTTTATATTTTTAGTAGGGACAGGGTTTCACTATGTTGGCCAGGCTGGTCTCGAACTCTAACCTCAGGTGATCCGCCCACCTCAGCCTCCCAAAGTGCTGGGATTACAGGCATGAGCCCCTGCACCTGGCCTAGTCATTCTCCTCTTACTGAAAACTTTGGTGATGTCCTTTTATTTTCCTTCTCTATCAAGCAGCAATGGAAATCTTTGGCTGTACATGGTTTTCTCTCTGGGATTCTCTCCTTCTGATAGGTTCTCAGGAGTGGGGCTGCTGGGTGAAAGGCATGCCATGGTGTAGGCCATAAGTTGGAACAAACCGTCTATACAGCAGGATGCAAATGTCATGTCTGAGTCAGGGAAAGCGTAAACACCGTGTGAACCTTATGTGAATGCATCCGTGTAACCACAGTTGAGGTGAAGACCTGGAACACTGGTAGCCCTCAGAGACTTGTGGCGAATTCTTTCCTGATCCCAGTGCTCTGTCATTCCTGACTGTAGCAACGGACATTCCAGGACAATTGATTCTGGGTTTTCCCGTTTCTGAACTTCTGTAAATGAAATCATTGCCTACTTCTTCTCTGCTGGAATCAGATGCTTGGTGCCGCACAGAAAATCCGCACTGAGACAAAGGATCTCTCAGCAAGGCAATCTCTACTTCCTGCAGAAAGGGTACCCTCACCAGCAGTCTTGCCACATGAGTAACGAACAAAGGAAGAGCAGACATATTTATTCCTTCCACATTTGGGGTTGTCCTTACTGCTGTGTCTGATCTCCCATTGGTTGGAGCCAGACCTCACAATCTAAAACTGAACATGGTTGGCTAATAACGTAAAACTTTCTTGAATAGGTAAAAGCAATGGAGAATAAAAAGGAAGTCCAAATAAGGAAGGGGCATAGGCTGCGAGCTGGGACATGCCTGTGAGCACGTCCAGCATAGGTATCTTCATTGAAGCACAAGGACGTGCCTGTGAGTATGTCTAACAGCTACATAGGATAGGGCTTAACAAAGAGCTACTAGCAAAAAGCAAGAAGGCTTTGAAGGAAGTCAGTCTTTTAAAGAGACTATTATTTCTAATATTTATTATTATTATTCTTTAACAAGAAAGGAAACTTTTCTACTTCCCATGTTCTCTTCTGACCTTGTTCTTTTGTTCAACACCACGGGGGGGAGACATACCCATTCATTGTGCCTGGTGCTGGTTTATTCTCATCACTGAAGAGTGTTCCATCGTAAGAGGGAATCAAGGGTCTTTTCCAGTTTGGGGTGGTGATGCACTCCCTTGCATGTCTCCTGCTTCACATATGTGGGGCCCTTTCTGAGGTTTACACCCCAGAGAACAGTTGTGGGTCTCAGGTATGCACAGCTTCATGCAGCTGTTTCCCAAAGTGGTGGTGAGGGTTTGCGACCTCAGAACAGCAGACAAGGCTTCCCATTGCTCCACATCCTCCTTTCCCAGTGCGAGATCCCAGGAGACACTTGAAGCCTCTGGCGGGTGTGTCCTGGTATCTTACCACGCTTTCATTTGAATTTCCCTGATGAGTAACGAAGTTGAGCACGGGCTTTTTGGCCGTGTGGATGTCCTCGTTTGTGAAATGCCTTTTCAAGATCTCTACTCATTTTATGACTGAGGTGTCAGTTTTCCTTATTAATTCATAAGAGGCGTTTATAGATTCTGAATGAGATCACATTCTCTCAGAAGATAACTATCTTGTGGCTTGTGTTTTAATACTTTGTATGGTGTGTGTGTGTGTGTGTGTGTGTGTGTGTGTGTGTGTGTGTGATTTTAGAGACAGAATCTTGATCTGTTGCCCAGGCTGGAGTGCAGTGGTTGGATCATGACTGACTGCACCCTTGACCTCCTTGGCTCAAGTGATCCTCCCACCTCAGCCTCCAGAGTAGCTGGGACTACAGGTGCACTCCATCATGCCTGGTTAATTTTTTAAACAATTTTTTTGTAGACACAGTGTCTTATTATGTTGCCCAGCCTAGCTTTTCATAGTATATTTTTAAGAGCAGAAATTCTTTATTTTTTTTGTAGTAATATTTAGCAGTATATTCTTGCATGAGTGGGAAGAAATTCTTCCCTGTCTCTAGGTCACAATATATTTTTTCTGGCTGAGTGCAGTAGCTCATGCCTGTAATCCCAGCACTTTGGGAGGCTGAAGTGGGAGAACTGCTTGAGCCCAGGAGTTCAAGACCAGCCTGGGCAACATAGCAAGACCCCTTCTCTACAAAAAAAATTAATGAGGCATGGTTGTGCATGCCTGTAGTCCTAGCTTCTTGGGAGGCTGGGGTGGGAGGATCACCTGAAGCTGAGAAGTTTGAGGCTACAGTGAGCTGTGATTATGCCACTGCATTCCACCCTGCAAAACAGAGTGAGACCCTATCTCAATACACAAATATATATTTGTATTATATATACATATTTTATCTTTTTATCTACTTTGTCTTTCAAAAGGTATAGTTCTTCTTTCCCATTTAGGTCTGTAATCAGCCTGGAGTTGACTTTATATGTGAGGTAAGGCAGGTGTTCAATTTTATTTTTTCCAGTATACGTTCAATTTATTGAAAAGTGATGCCTCCTCTCTCATATTAAGGGCTGTTTCATGAGTCAGTTTCTGCATTTTTCTGTTTGTTCCATGGGCTTATGTGTCTAATCTTATACTAATAACAATATCTCAGTCACCACAACTTTATAATTAACTATCATTATCTGACAGAAGAAGACCCTCCCTCACTCCACCTTGTTCTTTTTATTTAGGGACATTCTTGGCAATTTTTTTCTTCCATATACGTTTTAGAATTAGCTTGTCAAGTTCCACAAAAAGAAAAAAAAAATGGACTGTGATTTTGATTGAGATTCCCTTGACTGTATAAATCAATTTGGAAAGTGTTGGCTTTTCATAAGTGTTCATTTTCTATTCATTACAGATATATAGAAATTCAATTTATATTTGTACATGAATTTTATGCTAATGTTTTATTAATTTTGGTAATATACACATTCTTTTGGACTTTTTATGTACATAATCACATCGTCAGTAACTAGCTAGTGCTTCATTTCTTTCTTTCTGAATCTTGTAATTATTCTTTTTCTTGCCTTATTGCAATGGCTGCAATTACTAGCACTGTGCTGAATCAAAGTGGTGGCAGCAAGTATCCTTGTGTTGCTCTTGATTGCAAAGGAAAGTTTTAATTGCTCCATGGTCTGATGTGCTGTAAGTTACACACATGGTAAGACTGTTTGATATGTGGTGCCAAGTGACTTTCCAAAAGAATTGTGCCAGTTTCACCATAGCCGTGCCAGCACTGCAGTGCACTGGGATTTATTTTTAGTTTAGTGTTTTTGTTTTTTTAGATCATGTCTATTTTGATGAGCCCATGGTGTCTCATTGTATTTTCTAAAAATTTGCATTTCCCTGATTATACAGGAGGTTGAGCAGTGGGCCATATGTCTCCTAACCACCTGTATTTTCTGTTTTGTGTTTGTTCCTTTACCCATTTGTTTATATGCTGTTGATGTTTCCCTAATCATTTTGAATGAGTTCTTTACATAATGAAGATAGTTATCATTTGTCTGTCACATTCACCACAAATATTTTCCCCTCTCTGCTATATAGCTTTGGGTTACTTTTTATTGTTCCTTCTTATTTTCATTTGGTCAAATCTGCCTTCTTTTTCTTTTAAAATTTATTCTCTTCCTTCTGAGCTTAGATAGCCTGTCTCCCTCCTGAGAACTGATAAGTATTGAATTCTGTTTCATCCAGCTTTTTTATGGCTTAATATTTCATATTTAACTGTTTACCCCGTCTGGAATTTGTGGGGCTGTGGGGTGTGAAGTGAGGAGTTAATTGCTGCTTGCAGTTTACCAGGGGATGGGGCCTCATTTGCACTTCCAAGTCTCTGGGCTCAGCTTCCTCCTTCGGTGCTCAGCGGGGGAGATTAAAGGAAGCAGGGAGGTGGCATCTTGTGCAGCCACAGCTGGGGCTGATTGTGGAGCCCTAATTACCACAGGGACAGTCCTACTTGCAGGCTCTGCCTGAGTTTCAGTCCAAAGCGAAGAACTCTCGGCTAGTTTGGCCACATCCATTGTATCCTTGGGGAGGTCTTGTCATGTGTTTGAGACTCGGTTTCCCAGTCTGTGCAATGAGGGTCCTGAGGATACCTGTCCTGTAAAAGCCATCACTGGGACTGTGTGCGCTGGGGGGTTTGTCCTGCAAAAAGCAAGGGGTCGGGCGGGCTCAGTACAAATCTGGCTCTTCTGTGTGACCTTGGGCAAGAGGCGTCACTGCTGCGTGCCTCAGTTTCCCCATCTGAAAACAGGGATAATAAAGCTGGAGCTTCCACCTCCTCGTGGAGCTAGGGGAGGATTCTGCAAGACAGCCCGTGGGAGGGCCTGGCGTTTGCAGCAGTTGCACAGCCCTGTTGTTCTTGTTAGGACTGCCATTCAGGAGAGCAGAGCCTGCAGCTCTGGGTGGGGGACCTTGCCAGCTGAGAGTGGGCTGGTGGGTGGGGCAACTCCCCCTTTCCCAGTGTCGATAGGGGCCTGGACTCTTCCCCCTCCTCACCCCAAAACTGGGCTGTGGGGAGTGGGCACCCGGAGACCTGGTCTCTTGTTTCCTGACCCAGATGAAAGGACCAGAGTTGCCTGGAGAACCTACAATACACACAAGCACACATGTATACACACACCCCCACACATGCACGCACACACATGTACATGCACATACGCACACACACTCAACGCACATGTATGCACGCATGCATGCACCCATGCACACATACGCATGCACACATATGCACACACAGTTGTGTGCACCCATACACACACGCATGCACACACACAGGCACGCGTACGAGGTCAGTGCCAGGCCTGGGCACCCCTCCCCAGCCACGTGCCGCGCACCCCTCCCCCAGCCAGGTGCCCGGCACCCAGTGGGCAGCAGGCACTTGAGTGGGAAAGTCCCTGCCCACTGAGGGCCTGCTGTATGCTGGGCTGTGGGCTGGGCAGGCCCCGCACTGACGGTCAGCCCTGTCCACCAGGGCTCAAGGTCAGCTTGGACCCTCATGGAGCTCCTGACTGGGGGAGAGGTCAGCCCTGTGTGTCCCCATCAGAATGTGGGAGGTGGGGGACACTGAGGATGGGCCCTGAACAGAGAAGCCAGAGCCTGGGTGGATCTGCGAGAGGCTCCTAGGGTGGGGGGGCACACAAGTGCAGAGGCCGAGGTGGGGGCCTGCTGCGGGGGGATGGCGTGTTGGAGAACAGAGGGGCACCCAGTGGCCAGAAGGCAGAGCTCACAGGAGGCAGCAGCCCAGCCCAAAGGCTGCACATCACAGGGGGCACCCACAGGGCCCAGGGGTGGGCAGCAAGGAGGCGTGGGGCGGCGGGGGACCCTGGGTGGGGCGGCACAGCTGTGCAGGAGGCTGGGCTGCTGGCATCAGCAGGCACCCCTCCTCCCTACCTCGCTAAACAATCATGGCACAAAATATGCAAATGGTATAATTACTGTTATTTGTTTTGCTGATATAAGTGTTTGAAATGCAAATGTCAAGTTTGGGCGCCTTCATTTTTCCAACCCTCTCACCCGGACATTTGCAAGTTGATGAGTTGTTCCTCGTCCTGGAAGGAGGAGGAGGAGCTCCCCCTCAACTGCCAGGGTGCCAGGGGAGTGAGCCCGGCACGGCAGCCGCCACCACCTGCCCGAGGGTACCGCTGGGCCCCCCCTTCCGACGGCACACAGTGGACACCTCAGAAGGGAGGCCTCACCGTGCACCTGTGTGATCTGCCCCTCGGAGCCTCAGTTTACCCTAGCATCTGAGGGCTGCTGTCTCTCTGGGCCCCTGCCTTTTCTGGCTCGTGGCAATTCAGTGGATGGCCTTGGGCCTCGGTCTCCCGTCCACAACATCCTACACAGTTTCTTTGCCCTTGTGTAAAGTAGAGCCTTGGCGTCCCAGGATGGTCCTCAGGGAGGGCTGATGAAGCCCTGAATGTCACAGACAAAACTGCCTGTGTATTTTCCAGAGCAGGTTCCTAGCTTTGACCCCTCCAGTCCAGTGGTCTCTGAGGCTCCCTGGCCTGTGGTTCCAGACAAGATTGAGCTGTTTTGAGCCTGCACCCTGACAAAGGGATGGTCACCATCGTCCTCATTCTACAGTGGGGGAAAAGTGACGCACAGCATTTCAGGGGCTTGTCAAGGTCACAGCAGCCTTGACCTTGGTGATGCCACTCAGCTGCCAGTGTAGCCTACCTTTGGGCTCCTCCTTGGAGCCACCATGGACCACATGCATGGGCAGGAGCCGTCACCTCCTCAAAACCCAGCAGCCCCACATCCTCCAAGTCCCACTGTGCACTGCTGCCACCCACACCACCCTGAATCTCCATGACAAGCAAATCTGGGTGTGCTCCCCCCATGCCCTGCCTTCCCAGTGCAGCCCCTGGGCCAGCAGCTGCTGCGTATCAGATCACCAGCAACCCCACGAATCCCTGATCGATGCTGGCTGCTCAGAAGCATGGATTTCTAGCAGCAATACAAGGACCTCCATGAATTTGTCTAATCACCTTCACTCCTGTAAAGCACACAGCCCCAGAGAGACCCCCCCTCCAGCCCTGGCTGGCTTCTAGAGGGTTGATGAGTGGGCCCCTGCATCCCGCCTTGTGTTCAGCCCCTCGGGCGCCTTGCATTGGCAGATTCCAGGGAGGATGTTGGGTTAAAGCTCAGGCTGTGTCAGAGGGGATGCGTTGGATGCCAGGGCCTGGATGTCACTGAGTGGGCCTTTGTGGAGAGTGATGAGTGTGCATGCCTCTGTGTGTGCAATGCACATATGAGTTCATGTGTATGTGTGAACATGTGCAACACACGTGTATGTGTACATATGTGGGTATGTGTGTGTGCTTGTACACTCGGTCTGCTGGTGATGCTAAGGGAAAGTGAAAGCCCAGGGCAGGTGCCCTGACCTTCCCACCGTGCCCAGCACACGCGTGTGAGAACACGCAGAGGTCCCGCTCTGGACCTCTGCTCATGAGGACACGGTGGTTCCACAAGGCCTGGCTGTTCCTCCTTTGGATGGCTTTGCTGGAAAGTCCGAGAGTAGCTGGAAATCCGCGTCCTGGCCCGACCCCTCCACGTGACTGGGGGCTGGCTGCACCCGCCTGTCTCCTAGTCTGTAACATGGAGCACTCTGCAGAGCTGGGTTGGGTATACAGTAGGCACTCCACAAGCATGCATTCCTGCCTCTCCCCTGGGGCTTCGCTGGAGGCTGCTGGACAAACACCCTGCACTGCGGCATCCGCCCTCCCAGCACGGGAAGTGGGGCAACCCTAGGGCTGATGGGTGCCCTGGCAGGGGCCTCAAGCAGGACTAAGCAAAGGAAGTGGGCATGGGCTGGGTAGACAGCAGGGGGATCCACGGGGCAAAGGCCTGGGGCAGAGAGGGTGTGGACCTGGAATTCTCCTCCTATTTTATTTCAGTTACCTTTTCCGAGCACAGGTTCAGCCTCATTAGCATATTCAAATACACACCATTATTATTTCAATTAGTGGTTAAGTAATTATCTCTAACTGACGAGCATCCCCCCCACTTCCCCATGTATTTTTTGGTTATTTACATCCGCTTCTAACCCACAATTTTAGGTAATTACATGCCACTCACTCATCTGTGTGGTGCGCGCGCCCCCACACACACACACACACACACACACACACACACACTTCCGCCAGCGACAGGTTCCTGCTCGCCTTCTGGCACTCGCTCTGGTCCTGGAGCTGTGGGGGCGGGGCATGGGCTGACAGACCAGGGGTCCTCTCCTGGTCCCCACCAGGGCCTTCTGAGACTCCCTTAGCCTCCAGGGGCACAGGTGTGGCAGAACCTCCACACCAAGCCCTTTGTACCCAGAACCCTCTTTGTCCTGCAGATGCCACCTGCTCTGGTCCCTGCACCCCACAGTGCTTCCCCTCCTGCCCTCCAGGTGCAAATACGTCCTTCATGGAGCTGGGCTCTGCACCACAACCCGGCTGTGCAACCCTGGCAGGACGATCGCCCTTCTCAGCCTCAGTTTCCCTGTCTACAAAATAGGGATAAGCTGCTGCCTTGTGGAGGAAGCAAGTGTGTTGGTGAGATGAGATGAAGCCTGGAGGGTCCTCTGCACCAGTGCTGGGCGTGCAGAGCTTCCTGGGATTGATACAGTGGCTGGACAGATGACCTAACCTGTAGGCAGCATAGTTCACTGGCCAGCCCAAGATCTCTCGCTTAGCAGACTGGCACAGAGCTGGGCTTTGACCTGAGGCTTCTGCCTCCTGACTTAGTTTCCTTCTCAGTGGTTGGCCTGGCCTGGCACTTGGCATATTCTGCTCCTAGGCAGCTGGGGTGAAAGGTGCCGGGCAGAGGGCCCTGCCGGGGGATGCAGCAGTTCCAGTGAGCATGCCCAGGGTCTCTTCCTCGTCAGTCCAGCCTGTTGTTTCACCTGCCTTCACCTCGTGGAGGGATGTTGGATGTGATGTGCCTGGAAGGGTCCCACATATTCAGTGGCCCCAGAGCTTCCAGGGCTGCAGACCAGAAGTGGGCCCCACCTTCACCCCAAACACCCGGGCCACCGCTGAGTGACTAGAGCTGTAATTGGTTGCAGTGACCCCAGGTCTGTCTACTCCCTTGCTCTGCAGTTCAGCTCACATCTTGCATCTGCTGTTGGCTCCTCTCCCCTCTGTCCTGGCTGGCACATGGCTCATGTGTCAGCCTGCTCTGTGTGTCAGGAAGTCCCTGGCCTCTCCAATTTGTTCTTGAGGTGTGTGACATACCAGCAGTCCGGTGCACGTGTGACCAACAGCTGGTGGCTCTGGCAGATGGGGTCTTCTAGCAGCTGAGACGGCTGCAAGAGGCAGTGTTCCTCCCCTCCTCACCCTCCTCCCCTCTGTCTCTGTGCAGGTGGGGCTGCCTTGGTGACCATTTGTCCTGCAGTTTGTCTGGACCCAGGCTGTCATTCTGTCTGCTGGAATGAGGTGAACATGTCCATGAGTCTGGCAGGGAGGAATCCTCCAGCCTCCTCTTCTCTGGTGCACCAGGTCGTTGGCGAGCCCTGACATACAAGTAAGGTATGCTCTTGTTCCTCATGCTCTCTGCAGAGGGTTGTGGGGAAGGGGGACGGGGATAATTCCTAATGACCTATGAGTAGGTGTGCCTGGAAGGAGGTGGAGACAGAGCCAAGTGTCCCGCAGAAATAAGCGCTCCTCAGGGACTGACTCTTGTTCGGCGGGGCTGCCCTGAGATGAACAGAGTGGACAGAGGCTGCAGGGGCTGCCTCGGAACTGGACAAGAGGAGCCTGGGGCTGCCGGGGGACCCTGAAATGGTCTAAGTAGGTGGTGGCCATATTCAGGGTATACCCATTATCCTTCCCTGACAAGCCAGGAGCAGCTCTGAGGATTAAAGGAGACTTTATCTTTCACCACTTTTGTGAACAGATATGGTCCAATATTTGAGTGTAAAACCACTTTATGAATAACATGGTCACATAGGTTAATATTCACTTACACTATATATTTGACACAGGTTCTCTGTCTGGAAAAATACATACAAATTGTTGAATTGAATGCCTAGGTGATTAGGGGGTGGAGGTGTCCATCCTAATGGCTTGCCAGATCTTCCAGTGATCCAGTTGTGCTGTGTCTTTTCTGAGTTTCATCCTGCTGTGGGAAGGTCGCTGGACAAGTTCTTTTTCTGCAGCATTTTTCAGAAATAGCAGATATGTCCTTTTTGGGCAACTATACTTTGGATTTGGGCAACTGTACTTTAGCCAGTTCTGGGACTCTAACTCAGCAGTTTTCAAACTTAGCTGGTCCTGTTATGTTGTTTCTTGGTCTAATAGAGCTGGGTTGTAATATCTCACTTGACCAGAAAGAGGCGCTGTTGTTAAGTGACACAGTACACTGAAAAGTCTGGGTTTTAGGCTGTGGGTTTCCTCAATAAATAGCTTGTCTTTCGTATTAAAGCGTTCTATATATTGAGTTTATTTAAAGTGGTTTTAATGCTTATGTTCTGCCAATTCCAGTGGACCACAAGAGGAAGGCATCTTGAAATTTTTGGGTTTTCTCCTTCATGACATGGAGGGACAGACACTCCATCTAGAACCTCCTAAGGCATGCCTTTTTCTGCTGATGGTCAGATGGTTCCCCAGACCTCTCTGCAGCTTTTAGAGGGAGGCTTCTTAGGAAAACAAGTTAGACTGGGCTCTGGGGAGGGATCCCAGAGGACCTTGTTTCCTGGGCTCTGTCCTGCCCCCTCACCCCTGCCACTATGGCATTATTCAGAAGCCTCACCAGGACTTGGTAGGGAGGGGTTCCATGCATAGCACTGGCCCTGCCAACACTTTGTAGCATCTCCAATTTGGGAGGCCCTCAAGTCTCATCCATTGGAGCTGTCTCATGTTACAGGTGGGGAAACTGAGGCCCGGGGGGCCACATAGTGATTCAGAGTCAGATTGGGGGAATAGGTCTCCTCTAACTCACAGTCCAGTGTTCATTGCTCCATGTCTTTCTCCTTTCTTCCCGCAAAGGCTGGCAGGCAGTGGGGTCCCCCAGGTCAGGCTGCTTCACTGCTGCTGTTAGCTCTGTGCTGGTCTGCTGCCTTGGGCTTCTAGAATACTAGGGCTGGAAGGAGCCTTCCGGATCATGAACCTAACTTCCTCATTGTATAGATGAGGAACTCAAAGCCCAGAGAAGGGAAGGGACTCACTCCCAAGACAAAATCTTCACAAAGCAGGGGCGAGGCCCCAGCCTCGAGTTCCCTGCGGCACAGTGGGCTGCCCCACCTGAGCCAGGATCAGCAGGGCCTCAGACGCCAGCCCTGCCTGGCCCCATCTGTGGTCTTCCTCCTCCCCCAATGGGGTATTCTCCTCCTTCCCAACGGGGTCCCTCCAAGCCCTGCTGACCTCGATACCCCCTCTGTATTTCAGAAAAGATCCCCCTGCCCCCTGGGAATCTGTGGACCAGGCTCTGGGGGGGGCTACACAGCGAGAGGCCCGGATTGGGCTGCGTCTCCTGAGTGGAGTGAAGTCCTCCCCGTGTGCAGACGCTGTGCTCCATGTGGGTCTGGTCGATTGGAAATGTGGGAATGAACCTGGGGGTGGATCTGCTGCCTGGGGGTATGTGGGGGCAGCTGCCACTGAGGCCAGCCTGTGGGACCCCCGACTCAGCCTGTGTCCCAAACATCCTGAGGCCAGAGAAGGGGAAGGGAGGGCAGGGAGGGTGAGAGGAGGAGAAGGACAGGAGAGAGGAACAGAGAGACCCAGAAAATATAGAGACTTCCAGAAAGAGGAGGAGACAGGCAGAGGCTCAGAGAGACACAGAAAGAAAAAACCTTGAAGAGAGAGTGAGAGCGAGAGGGAGAAAGAGAGAGAGAACACTCAGAAAGAGAAATCCCAGTTTTTAGTTCTTCATGTATTCAACCAATCTGTGCTGATCCCCTACCAGAGCAAAGCCCTGTGACAGTGGCCTGCCCCTGCCCCTCTGTGGGCAACACTGTCCCCCACCTGAAATGTGATGGTGTCCCCCACAGACCCTCTCTTGATGGGGGCTTCCCTGGGCTGGGAGCTCTTGGGAAGACAGGGAAGTCTGGGGTGGGGACAGCAGCTCAGACTATGCCAGGAGCCAAGAGCCCCACGGCCTCCAGACTGAGACCCATATCGCAGCAGACAGAACACCACAGAGGCCCAGGGCTGCGGCAGAGCGCGCATTGTTAGGGTGAGGCCGGAGGACTGGGCTGTGCGGACCCCAGCCCATTGCACAGCCATTGGGGATGGGACAGTGATCAGGAGGCATGGGCTGGGCTTTGCCTGAGATGCCCGGCGGTAGCCACAGGCTTTCCCTCTCTGTCTTTGCATGTGGGGGGTCCCTTTGCCTGGAATACCCTGTCCCCCCAAGTTTATCTGTTGCTTTTCTGTTTTTGAAATGGAGTCTCGCCCTGGCTGGCATGCAGTGGCGTGATCTTGCCTCACTGCAACCTCCGCTTCCAATTTTTAAACGATTCTCCTGACTCAGCCTCCCAAGTAGGTGGGATTACAGGCACCTGCTGCCATGCCTGGCTAATTTTTGTATTTTCAGTAGAGATGGGATTTCACTATGTTGGCCAGGCTGATCTCAAACTCCTGACCTCAAGTGATCTGCCTGCCTCGGCCTCCCAAAGCGCTGGGATTACAGGTGTGAGCCACCACGGCCAGCTTTTCTTTCCTTTTTAAAACTCAGCCCACCTCTGCCCTGCTGGGTTTTGAATGTGAAATGCTGGGAAAGTCATTTTCTACCTCTCATCTCCCTCTTTTGCTATAAAATGAGGATAATAAGCCCCTCTTGGGAGGGAAGCGTTCAGTGGGGGTGTGTAGACAGCCTGGCATCAAGTAGGTGCTCGTTCAGCAGCGCTGGATATTGCCCTGAGCATGGAATGGGAACTCAGCGATCTCTGGAACACAAGTGCTCCATCCATGTTAGTTTTTTCCTTGCTCCCAGAGATACCTATCCTTCCATCCCAGCCCAAGTTTGGGCTCCTCCAGGCTCAGCGCAGCCTGGGATCGCCCCAGCCCCATAGCCTCCGGAGTCCTTGCCAGGCATGAAATCTCCGTCTTCTCTTATGCGCTCAGCCCCAGGCTGCTGGCTCTGCGTGGCGGCGAGGCTCAGAGCCCGGCAGGTGGGAGACAGTGCATAAATGTTTGTTGAATGAATAGATGGGACGCTTCCCAGCCCGGCCCCACCTCAGGAGGCAGGTGGCAAGACAGATGGGCCTGGCTCCTGGGCGGTCTGATGGTGGAGGCAGCTGCTCGGCTGAATCTTCCTCAGGAACCTGGGGGTGGAACTCATTGTTTCCGAGATCCCTTCTAGGGACATCCTTTGTCACTCAGCGAGTTCAAGTTTCCCAGCTTCCAAGGCCCCTGCCCCTCTCCTCCTCCACTTCCTGCTTTCAAGGCCTGGTCCCTCGAAGTTGCTTTTATCCAAGCAGTGATTGAGAGTCTAGAAAGGGGCTCTCTGGTGTCCTGTGACCCTGGGTGACCTTGGCGGTACTCTTTCAGCACCAGGGACAGAGGCCGGGTGTGGGCCGGCCTGTTCAAGACAGCAGGGCCTGGGAGCTGAGGGAGGTGAGCCCAGGCTCTCTCTGCAAGCCCTTTCCCCCGCTGTAGGCCTTGGTTTCCCGCTCTGGGGAATGGGGGCGATGCTCTTGCCCGCAGAGGTGCTGCTGAACTGCAGAGCTGACATCCCAGTGACTCACCCAAGGCCACCCCGCCAGTCCCTGCACCTTGCATGCTGCCGCTCCCCTCGCTCCGCCGCACACCTGGCTCCCCCTCCCCCACCTCTCCAGGAGCAGTTATTTATCTGCCAGAGGGTGACAGGCGGCTGTGGCTGGCGTGTTGAGCCGCCGTCCAGAGATCAGCTGGTGGCTGCCGAGCAAACAGCCTGAGCTAATCGGCAAAAGGTCGTGCTGGCTCCCGGAGCCCCCGCATTTGAAGTGTTGCCTCACATGGGTGGGCTGGAAGGAACCTGGGACATTGAGTTAGTGGCTCGGTGACCAGGACAGCTTCAGATCACTGCCCACAGCTCATTGCCCAGTTAACCAGCCTGCTCTTCTGAGGCTGCGACTTCTAGAGATTGCCCAGCTCCAAGGGAAACCCATCCCCTGCCTCCGAGCTGAACAAACCCACTCACAGCAGAGGCTCAGCCCCAAGCATTCGGAGGGGCCAGGCTTAACTACCCCAGCCCTGCCCACTCCTTCTGCCCAGGGCAGACTGTCCCTCAGAGCTGCAGTGCAGGACTGGGCAGCATCCCCAGCAGAGCCGTCTGTTCACTGCCCCCCACACCCTCTCCAACTTCAAGACTACCGCCTTCCTCTAAATCCATTCACTTTTTAAAAACTTAAATACGTTTATTTAAAAGAGAAGCTTTATAGCACCACTACAAATGGAAAACAAGCCTCTCTTGCCATAAATAGAATTCATAATCATAAAAGTAAATTCAGTGGAAACAAAACAATGTTATTAAATTCTAGTTGGATATGATAGCCCAGGGGGGAGACTCTGGAGCCCAAGGCCGGCTATTGCCTTATTAAAGAGAGAGCAGTTAAGTGTGCAGAGGTGTTCCAGACTCACCACCCCGATCGGAGACATTCTTCTTGTTGTAATCAAGAGTTTTAAAGTAACAGTAACTTTCTAATAAAATGATTCAGTATTAATTTATGCTGTGTCAGCTAGGGACTGAATTTGGCTGTGCAGGACAAACCTGAACACTGTGTGGTTGAACCCCACGTGAGGGTCATTTTTCTCATGCAAAGAGGGTGGCAGTGGGGCTGGTACACAGCCTGAGAGGGTTGTCAGTGGCCCAGGTTCCTTGTAGCTTCCTGCTTTGCTGCTTTGGGCATTTGTCCTCATGGCCTCAGGATGGCTGCCACACCTCCGGCCATTGCATTTGCATCTCAGGCAGGAAACCAGGAAGTGGGGGTAGAGGTGAAGGAGAAGGGACTACACCAGCTAAGTCTGTTCCTTGTCATTAGGAAGGTAGCAGCCAACACCTGAGCCATCTCTTGCCCACGGTGGTCACTGCTGCCTTTGGGTTGGTGCTCACTACATGTTTTATTCATTTGCCAAGTAGTTGGTTGGTGCCTGCTAGTTGCCAGGCCACAGACCTTGTCCTGGTGGTATTCACAGGGTTGCATGCTGGCATTTATGAGATGAGCCACAGCCCATTCTGGGGCATCCTCCAGAGGCGTCCCTTCCCTCAGCCAGGGCCCTTCCTCTTCCACCCTACACCTGGCTTCTGCTCCTCACGGGAGCCCAGCACAAGGGCGGCCCCTGCCTCCATCCTGTCTCCCTCCACACACACCCGGGACTGCCCAAGCCCAGCCTGGACCAAGTCACCCCGTGGGCTGCCCTGGGTGAGAAAGAGCTAATCCTTTCCCCTCCCCAGCACCTGGGTCTCCTGCCCCTTCCCCCCCAAGCAATCGGCCTCCTCTTGGAGGCAGGCCGGGCTGCAGGGATCAGGCTTCTGCTCCTAGATCTCCATTTGTCTTTTAATTTCTTCCTGTAATTTATATCCTGAGCTTCCTGTAACTTAATTAGCAGACAGAGGGTGTGGCTGCAGATCCCCAGCCCCCTGCCTCTGGCCTCTCCCACTGGCAGGCCCTGGAGATCCCTCCTCGCCCTGGCCAGGGCTCCGGGACGCTGCCTCCCCCACCTACCTTTGAACTCTGGCCTCTGATCCCTGGTCTCTGACCTGCTCTTTGGCTTCCGGCAGGAGGGAACTTTCCCAGGCCCAGGTTTAACTATGGGCACCATTGCTCACCAGCTGTGCATGCAGAGGCAAGTCCTGCAACCTCTCTGTGCTCCTCCTCAGTGAGTTGGGGGCGAGGGTCTCTGAGTAAGTGAATGGGAAGCCAGGAGCCCTCTCAGCTGCCCCTGTTCCTCTTCCATCTGCTCCAGTCCCCTGCCCAACCCGAGGTCCTGCCTAGCCAGAGAGCCTACCTACCCTGCAATCCAGCCTTGGCTTGAGCTACCTCCAGGTTTCCCTCCAGGGTCATCGTGCTGTGTGCCATGGAGGCCCAGGCCCCAGGGGCTCACGCAGCATCTAATGAGATGAAGGCCTGGATAAGGTCGGAAGCCGTCTTGGGGCCCTGACATGTGCCCGGCGAGCCCTGTGGGCAGTTACCACCAAGTCTTTCTCCCCCATCCTCCCTCCAGAGCCTCAGCTGCCTTCCTTGCTGCTGCCAGATGTGGGTGTGTGTCTGTGTGTGCACGCGTGTTTGCATGCCCCAGTCTGGCCCAGCTACATGCCTGCACACGTGTGATCCCCAGGACCCCCGCATGTGCAAGGATGCCCACATTCTGCACACACAGGCATATGATCCCTGTGTATTCATGTTGAGTGATGACCCCTGGGGGCTGCATGCCTGTTGTAACCATCCCCTCCCCCTGCAGATGCAGCCCCAGTGACTCACAGCCAGGGCTGCAGCCGAGTTCCCCCAGCCCCACCCGGGGGAAACTGTGAAGCCAGCAGCCAAAGTGGGTCAGAGAGTGTGCGGGGGAACTGAAGGGCCTGGGGAGGAGGCTGGCGCCAAGACCTGGCTTGATGGCGGCCATGGAGGGTGAGGGGGGAGGAAGGAGAGTTGGGGGAGAAGAGGAGGATCTGCAGGGGCCGGGGTGCAGGCAGGCGGCATGGGGCATGAGAGCCAGAGGGGGAATTAGCAGACAGGGCCGTTGCTGTTTCATAGCAATGATTTGATCTGGAGAGACGTGGCCCAGAGCTCAAGGAGCTGCTTCTCTGCCAGAGCGTGCAGGAGGGAGGAGGGGGAAGGCATGAGAGGAGAAGGACGCGTTTACCAAGCACCTTCTAGATGCAGCCTCTCCATAACACCACAGCCCTGAGCGATGGGCATCAGTGGTGCTGCCACACTCAGGAAATAGAGGCAGACAGGGGCCATGCATCTGCCCAGAGCTGGAGCCCAGGAGAGCCACCCATGCTCCAATATCAGAGCCTCACTGCTCTCTGTGTGGAGATCACAGGCACCTGGAGCAGCCCGTGGCACTCTCTGCCTGCCCTGGCTTACGCTGCTGCAGCCGTTGGAGCATCCTGGCCTGGCCGCTTGCAGCATGGCCCCAAAATGCCATGGGCTATCCACTCAGTGGGCTACAGTTCCAGACTCACTCAGCTGACACACTGAGACTCTGGGACATCCAGGAAGGGGCAGGTAGAGGCAGGTAGTGTGCCCTGTCCGTAAGCACATGCTGCGGTCCTACTGTGTGTTCCACTCAGAGGAGGGTGTGGGGTAGCTGGAGCCTGAGCTGTGTCTTTGGAAATGCAGGCCTGGCTGGCGATGTGGTTCACCACGGTCCTGACACTCCCAGAGAGGAATGGTGCGTGCATGCAGAACTCAGAGAATCAGACAATCAGGGTGGCCTTCTAGGAAGGAAGGGTATATGGAACTTAGAGGGCCACAGTGGCTTTCAGGTGTGACAGATGGCAGAAACAGTGGTGTCTCCACCGCGTGTGGCATGTGCAGAGCGTAGGGATGGCCGGAGTGGGGTTGTGGTGCCAGGGTGGGAAAAAGAAAATTGGGCATGTCAGGGACAGATTGCAGGGGAGGAGGAAGTTGTATTCCTGCTCCTCCTCCCTTCCCCCATCTGCCCAGAGTACCTCCAGATTGTGCCAGGCTCCTCCCTCCCCTGTGCGTAATCTGCTCCTCTGAGTGAGAAGCTTCTCATCTGTATTAGGTAGGACAAGCAGCTGAAGAATGGCAGTTTAAATAAGATAGAAATTCATTTCTCTTTCACAAACAGTAAGAATTCAGTGGTTCAGGGCTGGTAGGGTGGCTCTGTCACCATCACCTGTAGTTTCATTTCTGGGACCAAAGTGGCTGCTCCCCGCTCCCACCATCACATCTGCATCCCAGCTGGCAAGGAGCATGCATGCCCATTTCTTATAAGGGAGTGGTTCACCAGTGGAACACTTCGACTCCACTCATGTCCCATTGACTAGAATGTGGTCCTAGCTGCAAGGGCAGCTGGAAATGTACTATTTAGGCGAGTCCAGCTCAAATTAGGAGTTTAATTAGTAAGGAGGAAGAGGAGGATAGGGATCAGCGAGAGGTCTTGGCCACTCATTCCTCTAGACATCCCACAGTGCCTTGTGGGAAGAAGGGAGAGTGGGCTGCCCTCAGCGGCCTGGCTAGAGAATGGGAAGTAGCGCTGGGGGTGACGGACCCACCCATAGGGCCTCTCCTTGGTCCTGGCCGAAAGCCTTCCTTGCTAAAAGTTGAAACAGGAGATCATTAGCACGCTTTGAATGGAATGGGTACCCAGAGAGACAGTGACTGTGTGATTTGGTGTCCAAACCAGAGCACTTCTGAGAGTACAAAGAGGCAGCGTCTGTGGTGACATCGGGACAGTAGAGCAGACCAGGATATGTGTGCAGTTACCCCCCGCCCCCAGAGACCACTCCATCTGTGTTCTGGCTGGGGAAGCTGAGGTCCTGGGTCATACAAGAGTTAATGATGGAGCCACCCTAGGACTCCAGAAAGGCCCCCACCCCCTGCCCGTATTGGTTCAGATTCCCTCTTGCCCATTGATTGGCTTATGGACCTCAGCTCTGACCTCTCTGGCATCCATCCTGAGCCGAACGGTCTTAGACCTCTGCCCTCATTTCTCTTCCCGAGAATCTCGCCTCCTCTGAGCTGCACTTCAGGGCTTCTTAGGATGGGATGCACAAGATGCTGGCAGCTTCCTCTTTTTTTTTTTTTTTTTTGCCCCCCCCCAAGAGAGTCTGGGAACCAGCCCAGAGCTGTCCAGGGTCCTGACTGCCTGCATAAGGTCTGGGGTTGAATGAGTGCCTCCATCTCCACCCTCAGGGGTTACCAACAGAGGCCCACCCACCAACAGGACTGGCTCTGGGCTAGGCAGCACCCTCTAATTCCCGCTTCTGCAGCCAGGGCCTTCTGGACACACCTACCCCTGGAGACTCCTGTGTCTTAGAGATGGCCCCGTTGTTCCCCAAGCCTCCCAGCCCCCGCAGTGCCCTCCCCTCCCTCAGCCGACAGAGAAGGAGGAGCCGAGTTTGGATGGGTCCACAGACTCTGATTCTGTGAGGACGCTGCCCTTTCCAGATCCGTTGGCAGACCTTTGGCATCTTCTTGAAAACCAAAGACACAACAGGGCCCAGAGGAATCTCCCCAAATGGTGGGGCTCGAAGCACTGGGATCAGGCCAGGAGCAAATGGCTAGGAGGCGAGGGCCTCTTCCACATCACCTCTGCAAACCCCAGCCCCAGCCACCGCACTCCATGTCCTGGGCTCCCCTTTCTCAGCCCAGAAATAAGACTCAGCTGACAGCATCCTGGCACGGTGTCCCTCGTGAGCCCGATGCTGCCTGGAGATGTCCCAGCCAGACACCTCTCCTTTTAAACCCCACCCTCTGCCCATTTTCCCTGCCCCAGGGAAGCCAGTATCCTTGCACTCAGGCCCAGCCTGGGTGGAGTCCAGGGCCTCTGCCCTTACTCCTGTGGGAAGATGAAGCCGGGGGCGGGGAGGCGGAAGTCTCCACCGTGGGCCCCAGGCTTCCTCTGCCTGCACTTGAGTTTCCCAGAGGCCTGCTGGCTCATGCCTGCTGGGAGGCCCATACAGCCGCTGGGAAGGGACAGCCAGCCATGCCCCAGCAAGCCTCAGGAACGGCACCCCCCACACCCCAGCCTCCACCCAGGCACAGCAGAGAACACCGAGGCCATGAGCCAGGAAACCAGCGTGCAGGTTTGTGGCATGAATGAATGGAAAGCCGCCTTCAATAACCCGGCCCCATCTAACCAGGCAGGTGGTAGACCAGATGGCTCTTTGCACCAGCTTGTGTGCCAAGAACCTCAGCAGGTTGTGATGCCTTTCTGAGCTCTTCAAAGCGCCTTCCTATTCCAGCGCATCTTGGGCCCTGGAGACCACCTCTCCCCTTCCTCCCCCCCAGCCTCACTCCCCCAGCTAGTATGTGCATCTCTTCCACAGAGTACGCTCCTACTTTCATTATGTAACGTAGAACGTCACTGTGTTATTGTCTGAGGTACAACTACTAAATACTGACCATGAACTCAAACTCAGACCTTGCACGCTCGGATGACTGTGTGGCCTCTGGTACAGAGGCTGCCGCACCCCCCATCCTGCCTGGGCCTGGGTCCCAGCTGTGTCCCCTTCCACTGTGTTCCTTGCCCTCTCTCTGTGCCTCAGTTTCCTCTTGTGGAAAATGAGAATGATCAGAGGACTCTCCACTTCATAGTGCTTCTATGTGTTTAATAACATGTTTAAATAAACATGTACCAGCACTTGCAAAATTAAACATTGGATAAAAGCTGTCTGGCATGACTATAATGAATTCTCTCATCCCTCTGAGGTGGCTGAGAGGCACAGAAAGGTTTAGCAACTTGTACTAGGGGAGAGAGAGCCGGGGGAGGCAGTTATATGGCTGATCACTCACTCACCCTCCTCCTGGCTGCCCAACCAGGCCTGATGTTTTCAGGGGAGGTACGGGGGTGTCACCTTGGAGAGGATCAGGAGAACCGGGCCCTCGTCCCTGGTTCTGCCACGCCCTCACTGTGTGACTCAGGGAAGCTCCCTTTCCCCTCTCAGGGCCTGCGTGTGTGAGTGCAAGCTCTCAGGGGGCAGAGGCCAAAGTTGGGAGGTTCTCTTGATGTGACTCCAGGCCTGCTGGAAGGCACACACAAGGCAGCAAACCTGCCTGGATAGCGCAGCCCATCTGCCTTGTGCGACGCCCTAGCGTGGTGCCTGGCACGTAGTAGGTGCTTTAAACTCCTTGTCGGCTGGACGAAGAACAGCTGGGGCCTTAAAGCCATCGGCCTGTGAGATGAAGGTTCAGCTTCTCACGGGTACCATTTGCAAAGCATTGCGTTATGCACCTGGCAAGCCCACCAAGCTCAGCCCATTAGATGTTTCCTCGGTACCCAGAGCAAGCCAGGCCTGTCAGGGTTGAAGAGGGTGTTCTGAGGGAGAGACTGCCCCAAAACCATGGGTCACCATCTGTTGTCCAGCAGTTTGTGAAGCCAGTCAGTTCCTCTGCCCATGACCCATGGAGGTCCTGGAAGGGAATGAGAAGGCCCAAGCTCAAGTCTCCCTCTGTCCGCTGTGATTCTGGGGCACTCCCTTCCCCTCTCTGGTCTTCAGTGATTCCATCTGAGCTTGCGTGTGACTCACCGCTTACAGCTCCAGGAGACTTCTGGGGTGGGTACATCCCATCCTTTACTACAGCAGGTGTGAAGTGGACAGACGTTTGCCCCAGGCCTGAGCATGGCTGAGCTGGTCACAGGTTCAGCTGGCCCAGGCCTGGTCCTTGGGACTAGAGAAACAGTGCTTAGACCAGAAAGCTGTTCCAGCTGGAGGAGTGGGCATGTGAGCAAATACAGGTGCTTGGCCCTACCTCCACTTACCAAATCAGGACCCCAGAGTTATGTCTTGGAAACCTCTTTTTAAAACTCTTGAGTGATTCTGAGAGCTATCCCAATTTAGGAGCCACTTTTTTTTTGAGACAGAGTTTCGCTCTTGTTGCCCAGGCTAGAGTGCAGCGGCGTGATCTCAGCTCACCGCAACCTCTGCCTCCCAGGTTCAGGCAATTCTCCTGCCTCAGCCTTCGAAGTAGCTGGGATTACAGGTATGCACCACCACGCCCGGCTAATTTTGTATCTTTTGTAGGGACAGGGTTTCTCCATGTTGGTCAGGCTGGTCTCAAACTCCCGACCTCAGGTGATCTGCCCACCTCGGCCTCCCCAAGTGCTGGGATTACAGGCATGAGCCATCACTCAACCTTTTTTTTTTTTTTTTTTTTTTTGAGATGGAGTCTCTCTCTGTCACCCAGGCTGGAGTGCAGTGGCGCAATCTTGGCTCACCTCAACCTCCACCTCCCGGGTTCAAGCGATTCTCCTGCCTCAGCCTCCCGAGTAGCTGGAATTACAGGTGCCCACCATTACGCCCAGCTAAGTTTTGTATTTTTAGTAGAGACAGGGTTTCACCATGTTAACCAGGCTAGTCTTGAACTCCTGACCTCAAATGGTTCACCTGCCTCGGCCTCCCAAAGTGCTGGGATTACAGGTGTGAGCCACCGCGCCAAACCAGGAGCCACTTTTTTAGTCTGCCTGCCACCCCATTGCTTAGGTGCCAGCTCTTGTGTCCTGCCTCTCCTTGTATACCTCCACTGATGGGGAGCTCAGTCTTACATGGCAGCCCATTGCTTTCCAAAACATTTTAAAATTGATTATAAAATATTTAAGATGTCTCAAATATTTAAGAAATTCCTTATAAATATTTCACTAGTTATAAAATATTTAATACAATCAATGATATAAGGAATAATACAATAAATACCTAAATGTCCACTTCCTTCCCAGCTTAATCCTGGTACACCGAAAGCTTCCCCTTTTAGATCCTATATCCCTCTTTGTTTTAAAAAAATATTTCGGCTGGGCATGGTGCCTCATGCCTGTAATCCCAGCACTTTGGGAGGCCAAGGTGGGCAGATCACATGAGATCAGGAGTTCAAGACCAGTCTGGCCAACATGGTGAAACCCCATTTCTACTAAAAATACAAAATTAGCCGGGTGAGGTGGCGGGCGCCTGTAATCCCAGCTACTCGGGAGGCTGAGGCAGGAGAATCGCTTGAACCTGGGAGTTGGAGGTTGCAGTGAGCTGAGATCGTGCCACTGCACTCCAGCCTGGGAGACAGAAGTGAAACTCTATCTCAAAAAAATTTTTTTTCTTGGTGGTCAAACATACATAAAATTCCCCACCTTATGAAGTTTTAGCCTGCAGTTCAGTTCAGTGGTGTTCAATGTATTCACAGAAGTGTTGTGCGACAGTTCTCCACAACCTTATGGTGACACATTTTTTACACTTTGATCATATTTGTATGAACGTCTATATAATACGCTTTTGCAAGCTCTGAAGCTTTGAATATGAGGTGTGATGCAACAGGTGTCTTGGACAGCTTGCTTGTTGGCTGGGATATTTGTGAGTGGGATCCACTCTGTGCACATGGCTCTGTGGTTCCTTTTTCACTACTGCATGGTACTCCACCAGGCCCATGACTCACAAGGTTCTAGTCCACCCTCTCATGGACATCTGGTATCCATCCTGTCACCATTATAAACAATGGTGTTATGAACATCTTTGGGCAGCTCCCCCAGCTTCTGCAGGGCTATGCCCAGGTCTGGGGCATGGACTCTTGGGCCGAGAGCACCTTTGCCTTGCTGAGAGGCTGCCTAGTTGTTTTCTCGCACTGCGTACTGGGTCCCACTCTCATTGTCAGGTGTGGAGAAGTCTCTGGGAGAATGAGGGGTGGCCACGTGCAGGGCCTGCCCTGGATGGGGGTGCTTTCTGGCATAGGCAGCTCTGTAAGCTGCAGTGCACCTGACGCCCCTTCCCTCAGCCAGACCCCTGTCTTCTCCCACTTTTTTTGGATGAGCTGACGTTGTGTCCCCTCCCATTGGGGTCCCTCATTCACGGGGGACCCGTAAGCCACACGGGATGTGGTTAGTCACAGGGGCTCTGGGGCCAGGCTGCCTTGGCTTGAGCCCCGGACCCACCACTTAGTTGCCATGGGAACTCAGGCAAGTTCATGAACATGTCTGTGCCTCATCTGTAAAATGGAAATAGCACAGATGACAAAGCGTTACCATAAGCATCCAACATGTTAACATATGCAGTTTCTAGTACAGTGTGTGGTACATGGTGGGCGCAATGTCAGCATGAGCTTGTTTTTTTTTTTGAGACGGAGTTTTGCTCTTGTCGCCCTGGCTGGAGTGCAGTGGTGTGAGCTCGGCTCATTGCAACCTCCACCTCCCAGATTCAAGCGATTCTCCTGCCTCAGCCACCCAAGGCAGCTGAGATCACAGGCACCCGCCACCACACCTGGCTAATTTTTATACTTTTAGTAGAGACACGTTTTCGCCATGTTGGCCAGGCTGGTCTTGAACTCCTGACCTCAGGTGATCTGCCTTCCTCGGCCTCCCAAAGTGCATGTGCACAGCCTGCATGAGCTTTTATGATCTCCCTGGAGGTCTGGAACCAAACCTTTTGTTGTGGCTAAGCAGTGCTGGACAGAACCAGATCACCTCCTCTATTCTACCTAACATACCTCTATTAAGTCAGCCTGTGTTGCCTTCTCAGGTGGCCACGTTTACCCTTGAATTTGCTCTTGATCTTTCTGTTCCCTGAGGTGATGTGTGGCCCTGCCTCCCCTGCTGGCTAGCTTCGTGGGTGTGAGTTTTGCCCGGTGTGACTTGTGGAGATGAATTTGACCCTCAGGAGGGAAGGCTTGGGTCTTGGTCCCTGCCCTCCTGCAAACTCTCAAATTTCATGCAAACTGCTGTTCACAGGTAGAACTGGGTGAGGACAGAGCTTGGGACCCCCGAACAGACCCCCCCCCTTGGGGAACCCCAGCCCTTTGAGGGACTCAAGCATAAGTGATCACACAGCACAGCCTTCCCAGAGGCTGGGCTCCCATGAACACGACTCCCCCCAGGGCCTGTCGCAGGGGCTGGGTGTGTCTCACCTAATTCTTCTTGGTGGACCCGCAGGTTCACGGCCACCACTGCTCCTTCCTCCAGGTCAGGGTCACCTGTGCCTCGCACCCACCTCCCCCTCCGGCACCCCCGGCACCCCTTTTGATCTATATCAGCCTCTTTGCCAAGTTCTGAGGGCATCATCACCTTCGTCTCCTTACCTCACAGGGGACACTGCCCCTGCCCCGACATCAGATGCCAGCCCCCTCCCCCACTATGCCAAGCATGACCCAGGCGAGGCCCCTGTGGGGGAGGAGCACAGCTCAGGAGGCAGAACAAGGTGTCACAGCCCAGCCCTGCACCCCAGAGGACCTCACCCTGCACCCTAGAGGGCCCAGCCCTGTACCCCAGAGGGCCCCACCCTGCACCCTAGAGGACAGTTCTGTCCCTGAGTAAGGCTGGGCTGAGGATCAAAGAGGGGTCTCCCAGAAGTAGGGCAGAGGCCAGGATTAGGGGGTGGGAGCAGGTGACCTTGACACCCCAAAACCTGGTGGGTGCAGGTAGTTTGTTCCTTCTTCCCTGTGTTTAGGGAAGAAGGAACCCAGGGAATAGGCTGATGACTCCCAGAGGGAGGCTGCCGGGACAGAATCCCGCCCACAGCCGTCGCCGGGGCTCCTGGCAGCTGATGGGGGCCCTGGCGCATGGGGAGAAGAGGAGACGGTGGGATGGGACAGGGCGCGGTGAGGCCAGTGACAGGTGCGTGTCTGCAGGTCAGTGCGGCTAGACAGACGGTCGGGAGGGAGGGCGGCAGGCGTGCGGGGCGCGGTGTGAGCAGAACACAGGCTGCGGTCTCATTGATGAACTCACTCTTGAAAGGGTGCGCTTGCACCCCAGCTGGATGCTTTCCAGCGGTGTCAGCTTCACCAAAAATGGAGTGTCCTCTGGCTGCCTCAGCTGTCGGACGCCTGCCTGCAATGAAACAGCGATGAGATGCTCGTGTGTGCAACACATGTGCGTGTCTGTGTGTGCAGTCGGGAGAGGGTGGCGAGGGGCCAGGGTAGACCCATGGCTGGAGGGGTCAGAGGCTGAGAACACACCCATACATGCTCACACACATGCACTCACACAGTGCAGGTTCACACAAAAGTCACACCTAGACACGATTCACACCCACACAAAAATCACTCACAAAATGCACACAGAAACACACATACACATGTACAAAACTCAATACACACTTGCACAAAAATCACACACACAAATACACTCCCATAAAAATCGCACACACAACACACTCCCAATCACACACAATACACACAGAAATCACACTCACATACACACACAAAAATCACACTCACAAATACTTGCACAAAAATCATACACAAATATCACACACAATACACACTTGCACAAAAATCACACAACACACTCCCTCACGGAAATCACACTCACACTCAGGGAAATACACCATCACACAAAAATTACTCACATACAAATACACACACAAAAATCACACTCACACACGGATACACACTCGCACAAAAATCACAAATACACACACAAAAATCACACCCACTCACACAAAAGTCACACACACACAAATACACACTCCCACGCAATCTCACACACAATACACACTTGCACAAAAATGACACAATACACACTTGCACAAAAATCACACACACAAATACTCCCCACACAATCACACACATAATACACACTTGCACAAAAATCACACACACAAATACACCCTCATACAAAATCACACACAGACACACACACACACACAGACACACGCACACACACACTGTTCTCTCCCAGGTCCTAGCAGGTCTCCGGCTGGAGAATGCAGGGCTCCCAGGTCCCCACCCTCCACGGGCCTGACCCCTCCTTGTGCCGTGGCCACCGCACCCAAGCTCTGTCCCGGCCACGGTGCTGGGATGGGGACGGGGTAGCTGTGGGCACCCAGGCCGAGAGCCACAGCCCTACCCGCACAGGGCCTCTCTAACCCGTCTCTTCTTCCTCACCTTGGCCCTTTGAAGCCTAAATGAGAAGATCTATTTATAGCAGTCAGCATATGGACCCTGCCGAATGTGCCCGCTCAGACATATGCTGGCGGCACGCACAGCCCGACACCGCGCCAAGTCCCTCCTCAGGGCCCGGCTGGCCCAGCTTCCCCGAGGCCTCGCGCCCGCCTGCCTGTGCTCTCCAGGGTCCCTGGATCCCCTGGGGTGAGGCGGCGGCTGCAGAGGGGACCCAGGCCTCCAGGGAGAGCTAGCCAGCCACTCACTTCTAGCCCAGGCTCTGTCCAGGGAGGGTCCCCGAGTCCCTTCCCTCTCGCCTGCTCACCTGGGTACAGACAGGTGGGTAGGTAGGAGGTGACAACCAGAGGCACAGTGAGAGTGTCACCCCAAGAAGAGGGGATGGGCCGTCATCCCAGCCTCAGGTGGGACATGAGCCCAGTTGTTAGTAGGGCCCGAAGGCTTGGATACCCCCTCCACCAGAACTCTCCCCCTGCACGCCCTGGGTCCTTCCACAGGGGACCCATGTCTGCTGAGACAGGAACCAGGCTGGGTTCTTCCCATGTGTCCTTTTATTTAGTCCTCCCAGGGTCATTTTACAGACGAAAAGACTGAAGCCCAGAGTGGGTGGGCCACTTGCCTAGGGGCACACAGCAACAAGCCACAGGATTGGTGTCCAGCATGGGGTCGGGCTGTAGGATTCCATCACTCTTGTTCTCTTCAGAGCCTCTGTGACTTATGCAGTCAGCAACCCTATTCCATCCATCTTGGTTCCCCACCCCCCAAGCACTCAATAAATACTGAGTGAATGAATGATTTTGGGAATGAAGGGTGAATGAGAATGGGAAGAGGGTGGAGATGGCAGGTGTGAATCCCCCAAGATTTAGCCAGGCCTGTCCACCATGCAGCCTTGCTCTTTTCCCCTGGGGTAGCTAGAAATGATGAGACAAGGTCTTTTATTCTGGAGAGGGTATATCCTGAGGCTTTTATCCTGGTGGGGATATCTCCTGAAGCTCAGATATTTCCAGGGACTAAGACACTAGGGCTGAATCCTCCCTTTTCTCTTTTCCATGAGAGGAGCAGGGAGGGGAGCTAAGTCTTAGGACCTTCAGTAGTGGGATGACCCTATGGTCAGTCCTGGGCTGCTCCAGAGGAGTGGCCCCAGGCTGTTCCAGCCCCACTCAAGGGGCTTCCTTTCATTTCCTCATTCAACCTGAGGACTCCACTCCCTTCCCAGAATCTGTCTGCCTGGAGGCTTTGGCCTTTTCCAGTAGTCTTTTTGGTCACCCAGGGTGGCGTTCAGTGGTGCTATCATGGCTCACCGTAGCCTCTGCCTCCTGGGCCCAAGGAATCCTCCTGCCTCAGCCTCCCGAGCAGCTGAGACTACAGGCATGTGTTGCAATGCCCAGCGGATTTATTTTTTGCAGAGTTGGGGTCTTGCTTTGTTGCCTGGGCTGGTCTTGAACTCCTGGACTAAAGCAGTCCTCCCACCTTGCCCTCCCAAATCCCTGGGATTATAGGTGTGAGCTGCTGTGCCTCACCTCCACTACTCCTTATTTCCAGCCTGTTGGACTTGTGAACACCCAGGGAACGGGCCTTCTCTCCACCCTGTGTGCAGGGGAGGGGTTTGAGAGAGGCCGAGAGGTCCAAGCACCGCCCCTTTGTAGGAGCCGTATTCTGTCCAGAGCCATTGAGAGGCAGGGCTGGACTTGGGTCCCAGGCCTTCCTGCTCCGCCCAGGGACCTCTCTGCCTCTCCTGCTCTAGGTTGTGAGGACAGGCTTTCCCTTAGGATCCCAGACCAGGGGTGAGAACAGGAGGTCTCCCCCCAGGACCTGGGAGTGCTCTCTGCTCCTCAACCCCTCCCACCACACTAGCCCCTGGGGGAGGAGCCCAGCCCCTGCCCACCCCCTTCCCAGAGGCTCACTGACTAACCAGGGGCAGCCTCTTTCAGACCAGCCCCGTTCTTCGGCCTTTCAGCTGTAATTAATGTTTGCTGTGTTATTAGAGAAATTCTTGATAGGGTCCGAGACGCGGAGGGTTTGCTGAGCTGGCTGGGCATGCAAAAGCCAGCTGTCAACAGGCACCCAGTCCTCCTCACTCAGGATCCCAGCCACCTTCCCTCCCAGAAAGCCACTGCCCCAACGCCCAGGGTCCCCTGGTTTGGGGGCACCTCCTGGGCTTTGTTCGGCCCCCCCACCTTTCCTTCTGTCCCCACAAATCCCACCGACGGCTTTGCAGACCACTTCAATCCCCCGGCAGCACGCAGCATGCAGCATGTGCATTTTCTCATGTCCCCTCTCTGGGAACCCACAGGGTGATACCAGTATTCTCAGTTTTCAGAAGAGAGAAAACAGAGGCTGGGAAAGATCCAGTGTTTTGTGAGCATCAGAAACGGAGTGTGAGGATCCAGCCCCACCCGGCTTCAGCTCCTGTCGGGAAGGGGGTTTTCACGCCAGCTCCTCCATGTGCCCAGCGTGTTCACAAACACCACCACATCTCACTCACATGACAGTCCTGTTAGTGGCTATCAGTGGCCCCATTTGTCAGAAAGGTAAATCAAGGCTCAGAGGTTAAGGACATTCTGCAAATCACCCAGCTGGGGAGCGGCCGGCTGCTCAGGAGGCAAACTCAGCTTAAAGCCCAGCTCCGGCCGGGCGTGGTGGCTCACGTCTATAATCCCAACACTTTGGGAGGCCAAGGCAGGCGGATCATGAGGTCGAGAGATCAAGACCATCCTGGCCAACATAGTGAAACCCCGTCTCTACTAAAATACAAAAATTAACTGGCCATGGTGGTGCGCACATGTAGTCCCAGCTACTCGGGAGGCTGAGGCAGGAGAATTGCTTGAAGCCAGGAGACGGAGGTTGCAGTAAGCCGAGATTGCGCCACTGTACTCTAGCCTGGAGCTTAGTGAAAGAGTGAGATGCTGTCTCCAAAAAAAAAAAAAAAAAAAAAAAAGTCCAGCTCCTCCTGCCCCGTGGAACTGGTGCTGCCCACCTCCCCTGGCCCTCATACCACACAGAGCCCCTCTGCTCCACTCACCGCCAGGAGCTCTGCAATCCTTCCTTCCCCTCCTTCCCTCCCTCCCTCCCTCCCTCCCTTCCTTCCTTCTTCCTTCCTCTCTTTCTCCCTTTCTCTCTTTCTGACAGAGTCTTGCTCTGTCGCCCAGGCTGGAGTGCAGTGGTACAATCTCAACTCATTGCAACCTCCACCTCCCGGGTTCAAGTGATTCTCCTTCCTCAGCCTCCCGAGTAGCTGGGACTACAGGTGCCTGCCACCACAACCAGCTAAATTTTTTTGTATTTTTTTTTTTTTTTTTTTTTTTAGTAGAGATAGGTTTACTGTATTAGCCAGCATGGTCTCAATCTCCTGACCTTGTGATCCACCCACCTCAGCCTCCCAAAGTGCTGGGATTATAGGCGTGAACCACTGTGCCCAGCAGGAGCCCTCCAATTTTCCAGTGGATTCTTAGAGCCAGATCTCAGCCCCCTGTGGTGGGTAGGGAAAGTGAGCATGGAGGGAGCCTGGGCTCCCCACCCACTCCTTCTTACTTGAAGATGTGGGTTTGGCATGAGCCCGTGATCCACGATACCTGACAAAGTCCTAGCCCCCAGGGGCTCAGTGCAGGCTTCTTTTGCTCAGGGTTCTTGGGTCAGGTGCTGGGAAGGGCTCAGCGGGGTGGTTCACCTCTGCTCAGCCTCGTCTCCTTCACTCCCAAGCCAGTGCCACAGCCCTGACCTCTCTGTCTCGGTGGGACCACACCCCCACCACCCAGGTCTCACAGCAGGGTGTTGGGAAAGTCGCTTTCTCAAAAGTAGCTGGGGGCGGAGGGGGCGCCAGTCTAGCTAGGACCTGTGCCCAGGACAGACACGGCTTTGCTTCTACCAGCGCCATTGGTCAAGGCTATCTCAGGCTAGCCCAGATTCGGGGTGCTGAGCTAGACCCTGTGTCTCAGCAGGGGATATCAAGGTCTCTGCAGACTGCAGGTGGGAGGTAGAGACGCAGCCGTCTTTTGCAGACAGGGTCTGCCCTAGCAGTCCTGCCTTGACCCCCTTTCCTTCCTGCCTGTGTTCCTTTTCTCCTGCGTTAGAATGGCCGTCTCAAGGGGCTGAGATTACAGTTTGCTTGTTTTGTATTCTCTGTGCCCTCCCCCTCCCTAATGCCTACTGGGATGTCCATCTGTCAGTTGGATGCCTTGGCACATAGACCCAGGAGGTGGGCAGGGTGGTCACAGGCCTAGCCTCCCAGGCAGGGAGCTGGGGTCTCCCTCCGAGGCCCTTGGCAGCTCCAGACACCAGCCCCTCCCAGACGCCATCTCCGAATCTGCCACATCAGAAGCCTTCCGGGCTGTCGTGAGCACTCCCAGAGGAGGCCTCTGTGTCGTTCACCCTACTTTGAGCCGACCCTGAATCATGAAAATCTGGAAAGCACAGAAGACGAATCAGGGGTGACATTTCCCTTGAGAAAATGATCATTTGCTTTACAAAGCGGTGCGTGGTGTTTGCCCTCGGCGCTTCCTGGAACACGTCCACTGGGGGAGGGGGCCTAAGCCCACAGAGCCAGGGGCCTTCCAGCACCAGCAGTGTTTGAGGATCCAGAGAAGGAAGCCAGGACAACCTCAAACCCCAAACCAGCCAAGACCCCGCAGGAAATGAAACCCCACCTTGATCTCACTCAAGAATATTGGATCAAAAAAGCCTCAAAGACACTCAAGGAAATCCAGTTCCACAGAATACCACAAAGATAAGAATCTGCCATGATTAATGTAGAATTTATACAAAGAATTCAAAGTTGACTTAATATTAGATTAATCTATTAATAAACTACACAGTGTCCGAAGGTCAGCTGTAATGCACATTCATAATGATGAAAGGCGTTTGATAAAATCCAGTGCCAATTTCGGATTTTAAAGTAACTGCTGGAAATAGAACCAGAAACACACTTCTTTATCGAAGTCAAGAATCTGTCTCAGTTCAACGGCCAGAGTCATTCTAGGTGATGAGATTTTTTAATGGTTCCCATTCAGAAACTTTTATTAAAAAACAGCAGTGCTTTCATCATTGTGCAGAAATTCTGGACATAGTAATAAGACACGAAACAGAATTAAATGGGATGTCTACAGGGAAGAATTGTAATTATTTGCTGACAATATGATTCAAGACCTTAGAAACCCAAGAGAACCAACTGAAAAAAAAAAATGACTCAATATAAAAATTTAATACAAAAGTGTTGGGCTGGAAATCAAACAAACATACAAATCAATAATTCTAACAACAGCTAGTCGAGAAACATAATTAAATAAACGGTCCCCACTTACAATGGCACCAATAAAATTACAACAAAACCCTCACAATTCCCAGGAATGAATTGACAAGAGAAATTAAGGATCATTATGAAAAACCCTATAAAGTTATCCTGAGAGATATCAAAGAAAACAAGAATGGTGAGATGTGCCGTGTTGCAATATTACCTGAAAATTATTCCAGAATTAATTTATAGGCTTAAACGAAATCTCATCAACAGGTTGGTGGCATTTTACAAAGCAAGATAAAAATTGTTCTGAAAGTTCACCTGAATGAATACTCAAATGACGAGTAAAGTAATGCAGAAAAGGGAGAATGATAAAGGATGTCTTTCCTGCCAGATATGAAGTTTATGACAGAGTTACGATGATTGAAATTGTGCTAAAATTGGTAAAGAAGAGGGGGAGGTGTTATCGATAGAATAGGAGAAATGGTCCCACACAGAGGCCTCATGAGAGGGTGACCGTATGACAGTTTGTTGCCCCAAATGGGATACTTTTAGAGAGACAAGGGGATATATTCATCATTTTACCGGGAAATAGACATGTGCAGTGCCCATCCCAGGAAAACCATAACATATGGTTGCCTTCCTTTATTTGTTTATATATTTTTTGAGACAGAGTCTTGCTCTGTTGCCCAGGCTGGAATGCAGTGGTGTGATATCAGCTCACTGCAACCTCTGCCTCCTGGGTTCAAGCGATTCTCCTGCCTCAGCCTCTGAGTAGCTGGAATTACAGTCCCTTGCCACCACACCCCCCCCTAATTTTTGCATTTTTAGTAGAGACGGGGTTTTGCCATGTTGGCCAGGCTGGTTTCAAACTCCTGAGCTCAGGTGATTGGACCACCTCGGCCTCCCAAAGTGCTGGCGTGAGCCAGGGCGCCTGGCCTGATTGCCTTCCTTTATAGGCAGCTATGGAGTTAATATTTCCCTGAATTCATTCAGCATGCATTTCCTGCTCGTTGCCTGGAAAGGAAACCCCAGCTCCTACCCTACCTGCCCTGAGCTTTCGGTGCAGAGTGTGGACTCCAGGTGGAGAGACGGGAATCAGATCCCGGCAGCACAGGGTCACAGCGGGGCAAGTGCAGGCCGCTATGATTACAGACAGGAGGTTCCAGCCCCAGCCTGGGCTCTGAACAGAGAAGCCCAGTGAGTGGGGGAACACTGGGGTGGTGGGAGGGGCTCATGTCCCAGGCAGAGGAAACAGCGTGTCAGCAAAAAGTCAAGAAGCCCATGCCAATCACAGCCTTATAGGACAAAGTGAGAGGTGACAGACAGCAAGGACCCTCACTGAGACCTGGTCAGCAGCACCCCCTTGAGATGGAGTCTCATTCTATCACCAGGCTTGAATGCAGTGGTACAATCTCTGCTCACTGCAACCTCAACCTCCCTGGTTCAAGCAGTTCTCCTGCCTCAGCTCCCGAGTAGCTGGGACTATAGGTGCGCACCACCACACCCAGCTAATTTTGTTTGTATTTTTAGTAGAGGACGGGGTTTCACCATGTTAGCCAGGATGGTCTCAATCTCCTGACCTTGTGATCTGCCCACCTCGGCCTCCCAAAGTGCTGGGATTACAGGTGTGAGCCACCGTGCCCAGCCCTGGTCAGCTTCTTAAGCCACACGAGGTTGCAGGGGGTAGGAGAGGCTGGAGACGCCCCAGCCCGGGTGGAGATGGAGCTCCAGAAATCAACCCGAGTGAACAGGTTACTCAATAGAGTGTCAGGGCAATTTGTTGCCTATTGGGGGAAGGAAGAAATCAATTCTGAGCCTTCTTTACACCAGAGAAATAGTTTCCAGGTAATTGACAGTTAAATGTAAGAATCGAAATAGTAAAGAGGTCGGTAGACAGAGGCGGATGTCCCAGCTCAGGATGGCACGAGTTCCCCCGCGCCGCAGAGCGGTGGAAGCCATGTCGGTGGGGAGAAATTGCCCCCCCACAGAGCTGCTGACATGCAAGTCAGCAAGTCAAAAGCCAGCATCTCCAGGCTGTGGCGCCGGCTTTGTCTGCAGAAACCTCTTTCCTGGGAGGCAAGCTCAGGCCACAGCGAGGACAGTGCTGAACAGAAGCTTCGGAGAAAGGCCGTGTGATGAGGTTGAGAGATGTCACATTTTTATTTTCTTTGTTTTTGAGACGGAGTCTCACTTTGTCACCAGGCTGGAGTGCAGTGTTGCGATCTGAGCTCACTGCAACCTCTGCCTCCAGGGTTCAAGCAATTCTTATGCCTCGGCCTCCCAAGTACTGGAATTACAGGTGCCCACCAACACGCCCGGCTTTTTTGTGTTTTTAGTAGAGATGAGGGAGGCTTCACCATGTTGGCCAGGCTGGTCTCGAACTCCTGGCCTCCAGTGATCCGCCCTCCTCAGCCTCCCAAAATGCTGGGATTGCAGGCGTGAGCCACTGTGCTCAGCCCATATTTTTATTTTCACAGCTCAGCCAGATCCAGCTGAGGTTCCTTGGCAGCCGGAACACCAGTCCCCAGGACACACAGCGAACAACAGGTAGCCTTGGGGGAGTGGAAATGGTGTGAACGTGAGCGACAGCTGGTGGCCGGGGAAGCCTCCTGGGAGAAGTGACAGGTCTTGTGGGCGCTGATGGGCATGGGAACAGCAAATGCCTTCCCTGTCATCTTGAGGCATGAGGTGCCCTGGGCGGTAGGACAGTAATGGCCTTGTGATGTTGTGTCAGCATCCTTAGGGTTGTGATAGAACTTTCTAGTAACAGACAGGAGATGGCACCACTTCTGACTGTGGGAGACATCCTGGTCACTGGGCTTACCCCATGCTGGGCGACTTCCTGCCTGGGGTGGCCACATCCCAGACCTGTCCCAGCCCATCTTCCGTGGCTAATACCTCATAGGCTAGACTTTGCGTAGTCATTTATTTCCTTTATTAATTTAACGTTTGAGGGCTAACTGCTCATTTCTAACCTTCGAAACCATGCCCCAAATCTCCGGCACAATTAATAGCCACCAGGAAATACACACAGATTCAGTCATCATGGTAACAGTGCTGTGAGGCAGGACCTGTGCATGCAAAGGCCTGGCCTGGTGAATGGGCTTACCAACAGCCCACAGGCCTGCGCACCTGTGCCTGGGAGAGGGGGAACCAGGCCTCAGCCCTGCCCCCCCAACCAAAGGGTCTTTCCAGCATCTTGGAAGGCAGTCCTATCTACCACCTGGCTGGGATCCAAGCTCAGAACAGGGACAGAATCTGCAAGCTTGCCGATCACCAGAAAGGCTTTTCCAGAGGTCAGGGGCCCCTGGAGGTCAGGGTACTTCTGGGAAGTAAAGAACCAACGCCTCTCTGCCTTTATTCTCAAACCTGCCATCCCTGAAAGCAACTGAAGAGATTCAGGTCAGACTAAAGATAGGACTTCCCACTGCCAGGGTTATGAGGGTGTGATGGAGAAAGTGCCAGGTATCCTTGGACACCTAGACCCTTGCCTGGCTTAAGTGATGCGCTTTCCGAGAGCGGTGGGAGGTGGACCAGTGTTCCTGGAGCGGGTCACGTCATCCCTCCTCTCCCAGGGCCAGCCAGCCACCCGCACCCCACATCCCTGCCAGCATCGGAGCGGGGGAACCATTGCAAAGTGATTTCTCCCTCCAACGGCACCATACATCATGTTTTTTAATTTAAAAGATGCCCCGTGGAAGCATAATAGACCATTAAATGTTTGGGTCTCTAATTAACTCCAGAGCAGCCTGAGGCTGTGGGCCCAGAGGCAGGACAGCAAAATAAGCCTTTTGCATCCCAGGGGGCAGCACTAGGGCCCCAGTCCCAGCCCCTGCGCCCCTCCCCCGCTCTGGTTGGGAGGAGGCAGAGGGGACCAGGCACCCCCCTTCCCCACCAACCATGGCCAGGGCCTTGGGGAGAGGCTGCTTCACCCAGCCCTGCGCTCCCGCTCCAGGGCCTGCCTCTGCACATTCTGGGGTGGGGCAGAAATCTGCATTTTTACTGTTTTTTAGTTTTGAGACAGGATCTCACTCTGTCACCCAGGCTGGAACGCAGGGGCACAATCACAGTTCATCACAGCCTCGACCTCCTGAGCCCGAGGGATCCTTCTGCCTCAGCCTCCCAACTAGCTGGGACCACAGGTGCACACCACCACACCCGGCTAATTTTTAAAAAATTTTTTGTCAAGATGGGGTCTCACTATGTTGCCCAGGCTGGTTTCGAACTCCTGGGCTTAAGCCATCCTCCTGCCTCAGCCTCCCAAATTGCTGGGGTGACAGGTGTGAGCCACCATGCCCGCTCCGGGAATCTGCATTTTTAAGCAGCAGGGGAGTGGGTACTGTTACCTTCCTGGGCCTTACTGTGGGGGAGTCTCAACTTCCTGGATGGACTTTCCCATGCTGAGCCTCTGTTTCCCCATCTGTCCAACTGAGGTAACAGTAACCTTTGCCTCCCTGAACCCGGGGGGAGGGGCTCTGCCTTCGGCGGGCATGGCACACAGGTGGACTGTGGAGTAAACAGTTTTCCTCTGTTGCAGACTCATAGGGTGTTCCTGTTCTGGGGAGAAGGAGGAGCCCTGAGGCTTCCATAAGTCTCGTGGATGGCCCAAAGGTCAGACAGCAAGGTGGTCGGGCACTCGGCAGGGTCCCCCACGGCCTCTCGACCTCTCCCAGTGCTCACTGAGTCCTTGCGGGGTGGGGGACGTGGTGCAGGCTGTGGTCTCCTGTCCTACTTCCCAGCCTGGCCTCCTGGAGGGCAAAGCTGAGGTCAGGGACCTGCTGAAACCAACCCTGCGGCCGTGTCCCCCAGGAGCCAGCCCCGCTGAGTCCGCCTTCCCAGCCCTGGCCTTGCCTGCAGCCTGTGCCAGCACCCCCTGCACAATAAGATGGGAGCAGGGAGCGGAAGAGAAGGCCGGGCCTGGGGGACCACAAAGAAGCCCCCCAGATCTGGCGAGAGCCCTCAGTGGGCCCCCCTGTGTGGGTTCCAGGGTCCGGAAACTGTGCTGAAGGAAAACCCACATGCATCCAGCGTGCAGCTCCGTCTCCCACACTGCCTTGCACCAACCTCCCCTCCCCTACCGAGGAGGAAGTGAGTGTCTACTGAGCACCCTCCTGTACCCAGCGTCATGCCAAGAGCCTTAAGTAACTGGTGATGCATTCCCCCCACACCCCTGGGAGCCAGATAACATGATGGTCTGTGTTTGACAGATGAGGGGACTGAGGCTAAGAGAGGTTAAGCGGCATGCCCAAGGTCACACAGCAGGTGCATGGCAGAGCTAACACTTCTCCTGGCCCATGATGGTTCTGTGCCCCCTGACGCAGCAGGTGGACAGGCAGGCCCCCGACCTGCTCCTAGCTGGGCCAGGTCACCATGGCAGGCCTTGTGGCTCGAGGCCCAACTGCCCTGAAACGCCCATCACTCCCCCATGGGCTCTGCGGCAGAGCCCAGGGAGACAGGTCTTGGCAAGAGCCAAGCTGCAGAGGCAGGCAGACGCTCGCAGTAAACATGATCTGTCGGCAAAACATTGGAACAACGAAAAGTTGTCGATCTATAGCTTTCCACCCATCTCCCCCGCCTCCCCCTCATGCCTGGCCCTCCACCCACGTTTCCCCCTGGAGCTGGAAAGTTTGCGCCATCAGCAGAATCCATCCAGCCCTGGCCCCGGCCCCAGACCAGCCCTGGCCTCTCGTCTGGTTTCGATGATCGAGGAGAGGAGCAATATTTTTAGACAGATGCATGCCCGTCCCAGCATGGCTGCTGTGATTATGCAAATCCAGCCGTAAGAAGTTTAAAAGCCTGGAACCACCATATTTCTTGATTTCATTAGCGATGACACAGGCTGCGGAAGGGACTCAGTGCCCACCTCACACACACAGTCCCTACTGTCCCCTGGGTGACAGGGGTGCTCTCTGCAGGGGCAGTGTGTGTGGCTCTGTGAATGTGATCATGAGACGTCACGAGGGCTCCAGCCAGGGAAACACCAGGCCCCAGACACAATCCCAAAAGTCTTGGAGGTGCCTGGTTCAACGATTTCATGTTAGGATGGGGGAAACTGAGGCCTGGAGACAGGAATTGGAGACGACCCGGGACTCTGGCTCCGGCCTCAGATGCCTGGCTTCTCCTGCTTTGGCCAGTTCTCCCGGCAACTCCGGTACTCACAGGGCAGAGGGTCTCCCCAGGAAAGGGTTCTCAGGGAGCAATGCCATGCTCTCTCCTCCCTCCCACCCCCTTCTGAGCAGAGAAGCCCAGGGAGCGGGGATGACCCAGTCGAAGCACAGGCTCCTCTCCCAGCTCTCAGGCCGCTCCACCTGGCCCCGATACCCCTGCAGCCCCACCTCCCACCCGGCATTGCCCACCACTACCCTCACCCTGGGCACCCCACACTCCCTGGAGGGGCCTCCTGCCTTCATACCTCAAACACACCCCCTCTGCCTGGGATACCTGTTACCCTCCTTCCCTAACAAATTCCTACTCGTCTGCTGGGGCCCTTCGAGCAGCAGCTCCTGCCAAAGCCCTGCCTGGTTACCTGCCGTCCTGCACACCTCCCTAGCTCTGGCCAGGCCTCCGTTTTCCCTGCAGGCCCCACTCTGGTCTGCAAGCCCTTCAGGGGCCCCATGGCTCCTAAATGTCCAGTGCCTGGCAACCCACCTCGAGTAGACAGAGCAAGATCAGGAGGCAGACACGGGCTCTCCTGCTCCAGGTCTCAGGGGCATGGCAGGCGGGAGACCAGCTGGCCCCCAGCCCTGAATCCCAGCAGATTCCAGCTGGAGTCGGTCTTTTCTGCTCTCCGAGGGGCTGGGTCCCACCGTCAGATGCTGAGTCACTCCCTCCACCCATCCAGGAGAGAGTGCTGCTTCAGGAAGGTCAAGTGTGCCTCATACTCAGTCCTTTTGAGTGTCCCCTCCACCTTCAATGTTCCCTAAGTGGCCAGCTCATTCCATCAGGGGCATTCCTGCTCACAGCACCTCCCTGCAGCTCTGCCTTCTGCACCAGCTCCTGTTTGAACACCCCTGGTGACGGGGTACTCACTACCTATCACAGCTTGTTGGACAACTCTTTAGCAACTGGGTCCCAGGAGTGCTCCTGTTTCCAGAGGCCACTGGCGGTTCCTGCCCTTCTCACCCTCCAGATGGGCCCAGAGCTCAGCACATTTCCAGGGCCACCTGGCCTGAAGTCTGACCCATTTCTCTGTTCTCCTGGCTTTTGTGTCTATACCCCAATCAGCACTTGCTGTGGATAGGGTGTGCTGGCCGCCTCTTCCAGCTCCCCCCAGGCCCTGGCTGTGCAAGGCAGAGCTGTCCCAAGATGGAGGCCCAGGAGGCCTGGGTAGGGCAGATGTCCCCAAGACAGCCAAGGTCCCAGTGCGACACATCCTGGGCGCTAAGCAGGCTTGGCAGTGGCTGTGAGTGAACGCAGTGGTTCTGGGAGCCCATCTCCCTGACTAGCCCAGGGACCTTGGCAACTCCTTTCACTCGAGGGGCTTCCCACCTGGACCACGGAGGGCATGTGGTCCCGTGTCCCGTGACGTGGCCTGTGCTGCTCTTGTGGCTGCCCAGGGCCGGGCACGTGAAGGCCTCTCTCCATCTGGGTGGGGGGGGGTGTCGGACGCTGAAGCTGGTGGAGACATGCACTTCTGACCCCGCCGGATGTGTGCAATGTGACCTGAGTGTCCAGTCCTGGCTGCCAGACCAGATGAGAGCTGGTGGGGCATGGCCCAAAGCTGACATGCTGAACCCCCTGTGGGCACCTCATCTCCTTCCCAAGGGGGTAACAGCTCCTACAGCCTTGATCAAACATGAAAAGGACCGCCGAGCATGGTGGCACACACCTGTAATCCCAGTGCTTTGGGAGGCTGAGGCAGGAGGATGGCTTGAGTCCAGGAGGTCAAGGCTGCAGTGAGCTATAATTGCACCACTGCAGTCCAGCCTGGGCAACAGAGTGAGACCCATCCCTTTAAAAAAAAAAGGAAGCTAACGTTTGTGTGAAACCACAAGCCCCTTGGGAGTCTTTACTCCCATTGGACAGAAGAGAAAACAGAGCTGACGCATCCCAGCCTGTGTGCAACGTGGCCTGAGTGTCCAGTCCTGGCCGCCGGGCACCGAGCCGGCCCTGGGATGCCACAGCAGTGACAGGGGACGCACAGTTCCTGCTCTTTCGGCAGCAGGAGGAGCTCCACCATGAAGTAAAAGTAAAGAACCAAGCAGAACATCAGGGAGAGAGAAGTGCCAGGATTTAAACTAGGCGGAGGGCTGAGAGTGAGTTCAGAGTGCAGAGTTGGGAGAGCTGTTGGGGCGATGCTTCTGCATCTCGGAGTGAATGACAGGAGGGAGTTGGAGCTTCCCAGGCACAGGGGCAGCTGGTGCAGGGTCTTTAGCCAGGAAGGGAATGTGCATCAGGGGAAGTGGAGTGAGAAGGGGCAGAGGCTGATCGGTGGGCCCTGGAGATGGCGTTTGGAGGCGGGATCTACTCTCCGCACAGAGGACTGGATGTCCTTAGGGCTGCATGAGGATGGGGCGGCAGGCCCGCCTTGGTAATTAGCGAGGCTCCTTCCAGCCATGGAGGGAGAGTGGATTGGGGGTGCCAGGAGATGAGGTGGAGCTGTGAGTGTTGTCGCCGCCGGAGGTGGGTTTGGGCGTTTTGGACCAGGGCGGTCGTGGTGGGAGTGGGGTGATGCCGGATGCTTCTATAGGTGGAGTGGATGGTGCCGCAGTTGGACCAGGTGTGGGGGGAGGTAAGAGAGGAGTGTAGGGTGTGGCCTCGACTTTCAGTGGAAGAATGCGGTGAATGCTGAGGCAGGGAGATGCCAGCTGGGGCAGGAGCTGGGAGCAGCCACTTAGACGCCACGGGGGAAGAATCTTCAAGTTGGGATTTTACTTGAGATAGATCGGGAGTTAGCCGCACGGAGACAAAACCACAGGGAATAAGACCCCCTGGGCATGCTTAGGGGAGGAGGCAGTGAGGACCCAGCCTGGCCTGGGACAGGTGGAGTCAGGGTGAAGGTGAAGGAGCCTGGACAGAGAGGGTGGCAGCTGGGACGCCAGAGCCGAAAGGGCTGCAGGAGGGAGCTGGCAGCTGTTTGTGCCAAGGGCTGCTGAGAGGCTGAGAAAGACAAAAGTGGGTGCTGCAGGGCAGAGGTCACCGGTGACCTTGCTGAGAGCAGCTCAGAGGGCCCAAGGGGGGGACGCTGGACTGGGCAGGGCTGAGGATGGAAGAGGAGGTGAGGAGAAGGATGGACACTGCTGGTGATCCTTCCAAGAAAACCTGCCGTGATGAGGCAGAGGCCAGAGGGTATGCAGGTCAAGTTTGTTTGTTTATGGAAGGTTCTAGAACTATGAGTTCCAATATAGCAACCACAACCCCATTTCCGGTGCTCCAGAGCCACATGGGACCCGTGGCCGCCCCGCGGGATGGTGCAAGTACAGAACCTCTGTGCCATCCAAGAAGCTGCGTGGATTTTCTTGGTGTTGCAGAGGGCTGGAGGTATCAGAGAGACCCGAGGGTGCCCATTCCAGGGGGGCCACGGCCTCTGTGTCTCCCCTGAGGCAGGAGGCCAGGCCCCCGGGAGCAGGTGCAGACAGGCTGAGCAGAAGGGGAGCACCTTTCAGGCCGAGGAGGGGAGAAGCCCTCCTGAGGGGCTGTGGGCCTGCCAGCCTCCCTGGGGCCTTATGGTCCACATCCACGAAAGGCCCTGGGTCTGAGGTTGCAGGTGGGCTGCGGAGGGCAGGGCTGGAGCCGGGTGTGCACAGGAGAGTGATGCCCGTGCAGGATCTCTGCACCTGCCCTCCCCCGCTGGCCAGCACTCCTTTCTAGAAACGTTGTTTAATGAGGGGCTCACTGGATGTGGGGTGCAGGGCAGGTGTGAGTGTGAATCAGTGAGGGCACGGGCTGGTGGGGGGATTGAGAATGACAGTGAGCGAGCCCAGCTGGAAAGGGCCTTGGGAGGGCCTGTGCTCCACGTAGAACCTTCCTAGGTGGTTCCCTGTTTCCTGTGTCAGGGCCACAGTCTCTGCCCCTGGGGGCTCCCAGACCCAGGGGTGCCTCTCAAACCCCTCCTAATGCAGACGCATCCAGCCTGTCCCCCCCAGCCCCCGACAGGAGGCTGCACAGGGCTGACTCACAGTGTGACCTTGGACAAGTCCCTCTCCCTCTGGGCCTGTTTCCCTGCCATAAAGGGAGCTGTAGAATGAAACATTTGCGGTCCCTCAGCCGGGCACGGCGGCTCACACCTGTCATCCCAGCACTGTGGGAGGCTGAGGTGGGTGGATCACCTGAGGTCAGGAGTTCAAAACCAGCCTGACCAATATGGTGATATACCATCTCTACTAAAAGTACAAAAATTAGCTGGGGGTGATGGCGGGCACCTGTAATCCCAGCTACTTGGGAGGCTGAGACAGGAGAATCGCTTGAACCCAGGAGGCGGAGGTTGCAGTGAGCCAAGATTGCACCATTGCACTCCAGCCTAGGTGACAGAGCAAGACTCCGTCTCAAAAAAAAAAAAAAAATTGGGGGGCCCCTCCAAAGCTGGGGGCCATAGAAGAGGCAAAATCCATGCCTCCTAAGAGGCGGCAGGCCCACCCTTTCTCACTGGCAGGGTGCTGGCCACACTGGGGAGTCCTGCCCACACGCCCCAAAGATCTCCCTGCCCAGGAGACTTGGCAGCGAGATCAGGCTGGGAGGGGGAGCAGGGGAAGGACTCCCCAAGCCTCTGCAGGCCCCAGGCTCCTGCTCACCTGGACTCTGGAGCAGAAGCTGAGCAGGAAAGTGGGGGCTGGACACTGGGCTGGGGACAGCTGCCTCCCTCATCAGACAGGCTGCCCAGCCCGATGGAGCAGGGCTCAGAGCCAGGTGGAAAGGTGAGGCTATGCTCCCAGCACCCCTCCCAAGGAGCCTGAAGCATAGATTCCTGGACTCACAATGGGGGGGACTGGGACATGGTGGCAAGGAAAGGGCTGGCAGGGGAGGGACCAGGTGAGTGAGGAAGGCGGAGAGGGTCTGGCGCCTAGCAAAGCCCTGGTGGTGCCGGCCACCAGTGCACACTTACAGCGTGTTTCCTGTGTACATGCAGCATGCCAGACATGCAGACCCCAATGTATGTGTGAACATGGGGAGGAAATCTGGGGGGGCTTGGAGCTGCACCCGTGCCACCCACACCTGCCTCCACTCAGCCCCAGATGCACCAGGGCCCCAGGCCTGGCTGCCCAGACAGAGTGCCCTCAGTGAGAGCTGCTCTGCCTAGTGCCCCAATGAGCACGGCCTGTGCATGCAGGTACACAAATACCTGCCCTGTGCACACACACCTGTGCACATGCACATGCAGACGGCCTGGCACACACATACGAGGGCTCACGAGTACCAAACACGTGTGTGGGTGGACATGGCATACATACATCCACAACACACACGCACACAAGCACACACACATGAACCCCATGTGCACACAGCCCTCCAGCCCTCAGCTGCAGGGCCCAGGAGAGCCTGGGCAGCCTGGCCCCGAGCCTCCTCTCTCTGCCTGCGATAAGGGCTTTTAGGCCCCATAATCCTCCTTACCTTGACTTTGGGTTATTTTGAGCAAGAGATTAAAGGTGATTACGACTGTGGCTGAGGCGCCACACCTCCTACACGCTTCCTGCGCGGCCACTGGTCAGGCCCGCCCTTCCGGAGGCTGGGCACAGCCGGACGCCATCAGCCCCACACCATCAGCCCTGTGCCCTTGCCCCTCCCCTGACCAGCACACACCTCTGCCTGAGACCTGGGCCCCCAAGAGGCCTGGGAGAGCTAAATCCCAGTGTTGGCACAGGTTGTCTGAGCACAGTGGAAGGATGGTGGGGGAGGTGCAGAGGGGCTGGCATGGGCGCGGGCAGGCAGGTGCACACGGCACACTGCGTGATGGTGACTGAGACAGCGCTGACTCCCATGCTGGTGGATTTCACATCCAATCAGACCACATGGGGACCCCATTTTCCCCAGCCAAGCTGTCCCCAGAGCCATTTCTGAGTGGGCCTAGTCAGAACCTGCCTGGCTGGGCTGGGCATCCCCTGGCCTCTCCAGGCCAAGCCCTGGGTTAGCTCCCCAGGGCCTGCTAGGACCTTGATGCAGCCCCCATGCCGTCTGACTTCTCCCTCTCTTTAAATCAGAAATAGACTCTTCTCCAGGAGCCAGAACAAAATTGTTCTTTATGAAGTTTCCAAAGAGAGGAAAAAACCCATTTCACATCATTATATTTTTTTTCTCTAATTTAAACCGCTTCAGTGCAGACTAGTTGCAAACGTCAATATCAGTGAAATACACCCAGCTGGCCGCCTGCCAGGCCACGGCACGGTGACAGAGGCCGGCTGTAAATCCACATATTAACAAGCAAACACACACCCATTTCTCTATCCTTCAGGACAAACACAGGCAGCCGAGAGGTGAGGCTGCACACCAGGGGCTCCCCTGCCTCGAGGATGGTGGGGGGGGGGTGTCTGCTGGGGAGCAGGAGCCCAGCACCTCCAGCCCTGTCTGCAGGGTCCTTCCTGCCTGGGGCTCCCTCCCCTATGACTTGATTGCCACATCCTCTGTGTGCGGGCTCAGGAGACACTAGGGAGATGGATGAGGCACCATCCTGCCTGGAGACAATCAGGGTCCTGTGGAAGCGGAGGGATAGAGCAAAGGACTCCATACAGGTGGCAGGGAGGATGATGGGAGGGGCATCCAGCTCCCCGAGGGACCTCGGGGCAGTCCCTCTCCCAGCCCGGGGAGGATGTGCAGAGCCCAGGAATGCTCAGCAGCGCAACAGGCTCTCTTCCTTCCAGAAGGGAGGGCAGCCACGCTCCACCAAGGTGAAGTTCGGACAGTGCCAAGTCCAGTGCCAGGTAGACACCCTAAGAGACCATCCAGCCAGCTCATTTGGGGAAACTGAGCTCAGAAGGGGCACGGCATGCCGGGGACACAAGGCAGGCAAGCTCAGACCAAGACCTGGCAGATGCAAGTCCCCGGACAGGCCAGAATACTTCCCAGTATCTCCTCCCTAGAGGGCTGGGGAGGAGCCCACACCCTGGAAGGATTTGGGGACCCTGGGTGGGTGTGCAGGGCAGCTCCTGCAGGCAACTCCTGGGGCGTTGTAGTGGGCCTCCCGGGAGCAGAAGCGCCAGGCGACAGGGACGGAGCCCAGCGGGGGCCTTCACATGCACGTCCTTGGCCGCAGCCGGCCAGCCGGCAGGAGAAGCCCTGTCACTCCTCAGCCAAGTGACTTTAGGTCCCAGTCCCCTGCCTCAGTTTCCTCATCCAACCAGGATTGCACCGAGAGTGAAATGGGCTGCAGAGGCCTCAGTTCTGGGCCATCAGTACCTTGGAGCCCAGCCAAGCAGGTAGTGCCCCGTCCAGTTTGCAGATGAGGAAGCTGAGGCCGGGGGAGCCGAGGGAGGGCCCCTCCACTGGAGGTTGGAGCATTTCCTCCACTATCCTGGCCCATCTCAGGAACCCCTAGGGGCTTCTGAGGAGGGGCTCGTGTTCTATGCTTTACAGAAGAGGCTCAGGGGGCTCAGCGGAGCAGGGACTCAGGCCGCGTTCAGAAGTCGCTGCTGCGAGATGCTGGATGTCCCCTGACCGCTGCCTTCTCTTTGTCTTGCAGCAGGAACGTCAGAGCAGGAGGAGCCAGTGGAGCCATCAGGACACCCAGGCCCATGGGGCAGGAGCCCCGGTCACCGCAGGATTGGGGCGGAGAACAAGAGGCGGCCAGCCGTGAGGGAGGCACCCTCCCTCCCCGCGCTTGCGCCTGGCGGCCATGCGGTTTGGGACAGGACACCCCTGAGAGTGCAGGCACCTCCCTCCCCACCCCACCATCCCTTTGGGGGCCACCGCCTGGCCCCCCACCCGGTCCCCCTGGGCAGGCTGGTGGGGGGCTCCCTGCAGGGCGGTCCCGATGGCCGGGCTCGGGTGGGGCGCGCTGTGGGTGTGCGTGGCGGCCACCACCCTGCTTCACGCAGGTGGCTTGGCCCGAGGGGACTGCTGGCTGATTGAGGGCGACAAGGGCTTCGTGTGGCTGGCCATCTGCAGCCAGAACCAGCCGCCCTACGAGGCCATCCCGCAGCAGATCAACAACACCATCGTGGACCTGCGCCTCAACGAGAACCGCATCCGCAGCGTGCAGTACGCCTCGCTCAGCCGCTTCGGCAACCTCACGTACCTCAACCTCACCAAGAGCGAGATCGGCTACATCGAGGACGGTGCCTTCTCGGGCCAGTTCAACCTGCAGGTGCTGCAGCTAGGCTACAACCGGCTGCGCAACCTCAGCGGAGGGCATGCTGCGCGGCCTGGGCAAGCTGGAGTACCTGTACCTGCAGGCCAACCTCATCGAGGTGGTCATGGCCAGCAGCTTCTGGGAGTGCCCCAACATCGTCAACATCGACCTGTCCATGAACCGCATCCAGCAGCTGAACAGCGGCACCTTCGCTGGTCTGGCCAAGCTGTCCGTGTGCGAGCTCTACAGCAACCCCTTCTACTGCTCCTGCGAGCTGCTGGGCTTCCTGCGCTGGCTGGCCGCCTTCACCAACGCTACGCAGGCCTACGACCGGATGCAGTGTGAATCGCCACCCGTCTACTCCGGCTACTACCTCCTGGGCCAGGGCCGCCGCGGCCACCGTAGCATCCTCAGCAAACTGCAGTCGGTCTGCACGGAGACTCGTACGCGGCCGAGGTGGTCGGGCCCCCCCGCCCAGCGCCAGGGCGCTCACAGCCAGGCCGCTCCCCACCTCCCCCCGCCTCCTCAGGAGCCCAGTGACGCGCCCTGCGCCGACGACGAGTGCTTCTCCGGGGGACGGCACCACACCACTGGTGGCCCTGCCCACGCTGGCCACGCAGGCCGAGGCCCGTCCTCTCATCAAGGTCAAGCAACTCACGCAGAACTCGGCCACCATCACCGTCCAGCTGCCCAGCCCGTTCCACCGGATGTACACCCTGGAGCATTTCAACAACAGCAAGTCCTCCACCGTGTCCAGGCTGACCAAGGCCCAGGAGGAGATCCGCCCTGACCAACCTGTTCACGCTCACAAACTACACCTACTGCGTGGTGTCCACCAGCGCCGGGCTGCGCCACAACCACACCTGCCTCACCATCTGCCTGCCCCGGCTGCCCAGCCCACCTGGTCCGGTGCCCAACCCCTCCACAGCCACCCACTACATCATGACCATCCTGGGCTGCCTCTCGGCATGGTGCTGGTGCTGGGCGCCGTCTACTACTGCCTGCGCAGGCGGCGGCGCCAGGAGGAGAAGCACAAGAAGGCCGCCTCGGCCGCCGCGGGCCGGGAGCCTGAAAAAGACCATCATCGAGCTCAAGTACGGGCCAGAGCTGGAGGCGCCCGGCCTGGCCCCGCTGTCCCAGGGCCCGCTGCTGGGCCCCGAGGCCGTGACGCGCATTCCCTACCTGCCGGCAGCCGGCGAGGTGAGCCGTACAAGCTGGTGGAGAGCCCGGACACGCCCAAGGCCAGCAAGAGCAGCTACATGGAGGTGCGCACTGGGGACCCTCCGGACCGCAGGGACGGCGGCTGGGCCGGCCAGGCCCCGACAGCCAGAGCTCGGTGGCCGAGATCTCCACCATCGCCAAGGAGGTGGACAAGGTCAAACCAGATCATCAACAACTGCATCGATGCGCTCAAGTCCGAGGCCACCTCGTTCCAGGGCGTCAAGGCGGGGCCGGCGTCCGCCGCGGAGCCACCGCCGCTGGTGCTGCTGTCCGAGCCACTGGCTGCCAAGCACGGCTTCCTGGCGCCCGCCTACAAGGACGCCTCGGCCACAGCCTGCAGCGGCACCACAGCCTGGAGGCGGCCGGGCCCCCGCGCGCCGGCACCTTGTCGTCCGGCGGCTCCGCGCGCAGTCCCCGCGCCTTCCGCGCCGAAGCCGTCGGGGTGCACAAGGGCACGGCCGCTGAGGCCAAGTACATCAGAAGAGCTCCCCCGCCGCGGCTGACGCCATCCTCACCGTGACGCCCGCGGCCGCCGCCCTCCGGGGCCGAGGCTGAGAAGGGCCGCCAGTACGGCGAGCACCGGCACTCGTACCCGGCCCACACCCGGCGGAGCCGCCCGCGCCCTCCGGGCCACCGCCACCGCCAGCCCACGAGGGTCTGGGGCGCAAGGCGTCCATCCTGGAACCCCTGACCCGACCGCGGCCCCCGCGACCTGGCCTACTCGCCGCTGTCCCCGCAGTACCACAGCCTGAGCTACTCCTCCAGCCCCGAGTACACCTGCCGCGCCTCCCAGAGCATCTGGGAGCGCTTGAGCTGAGCCGCCGGCGGCATAAGGAGGAGGAGGAGTTCATGGCGGCCGGCCACGCGCTGCGCAAGAAGGTTCAGTTCGCCAAGATGAGGATCTGCACGACATCCTGGACTACTGGAAGGGCGTGTCGGCCCAGCACAAGTCCTGAGCCCCTCAACCCCTTTCCCCCAGACCCGTGACGCCCACTGGACCAAAAAGGATGCAGGATCCACCCAGACAGTCAGCACCAAACCCAACACACACACAACACGACAGCAACTGTGAACGCCGGGGGGTGGGGGGCCCTGCAGAGGCGAGGTGGGGCGTGGGCAGGGACAGACACAGGGGACACATCCCTAGCTCATGTGGCCGCCCCGGGGCAGCACACGTCCACACACACACACAAACACACACACACACACACACACACACACACACAAGGGACTTCGGAAAACTGTGTCTTAGGGATGGGGGGGTGGGGGTGGGGATTTTTTTCATTATCTTTCCTCTTTTGAGTCTTCTCTGCCTTTTCCTCTCTTTCTTTTCTTCGTTTTTAAAAAATATATAATAAAAAACAAGTTCTTTTAAAAAGACATAAAACACGGTCTGTGGGGGGGTGTGGCCACCTCGGGGCCCCCGGCGTGATCTCCTCGGTCCGTGGTTTTTTGTGGGTTCTCTGTCCAGTCTGTCTCTTGTTGCCGCCTCCGGAGTCCACCGCAGAGGGGCAGAGTGAATGCCGGCGGCCAAGCGGCCTCCGGGACAGGTCCTGGCGCCCTGCTGGACTCAGGGTGGGTGGAGACTTGCCTGTGGACGGCCGGGGTGGCCGGGAGGGCCGAGGGCGGGGAGGCACGTCCCCAGCCCAGCCCCGTGTACACTGTAGTCGTTCTATTGTACAGAAAAAAAATTTCTATATTTGCAATGTTTGCTGTAAAATGAGAAAGAAAAAAAGACTATGTCTACTTAAAAAAAAATCTGCAAAGGAAAAAATCAAATGCTTGCTTGTCCTGGGTTTTTACTGTGGGTTTCAGGGGAAGAGTTGAGGTTTCTTTTATGTCCCGTTTAGGGGGTGGTTTTGTTGATTTTGGTCTTGGAGTGGGGGCACGCTGTGCTCTCAGTGAGAGCGTGGTGGGACCAAGGGGTGTGAGTGGAAGCCCTTGGGGAGGTGGGTGGCCAACACTGGACTAGAGCGTGTCTGAGAGCTGGTGTGGACAGGGCAGGCAGGAGCCGAGCTCACGTGGTGTGTGGGGCTGGGACACCCAGAAGCTCTTGAGTGAGGTTCCGGGTGAGCAGATGGTGTGGGTTTGCATGTGAGTGAGTGTGAGTGTGGGGTGGTTGGAGGGTGCGTCTGTCTGAGGGTGGGTTCCCCTGCTATGACCAGAACCCCACCTATAGGAAGTGCCCAGAGACCCCTGATTCTGCGGGGGTCTCTCAGGATGCTGAGCCCAGAGCCAGACCCTGCACTGCAGCCCCCTCCGCATGCATCTCACCCACCACCCCTCCTCCAGGCAGCCCGCCCTGGTGTGGGCCCCCATTCTGAGTGAATGAGAGGCTGGAGTCCACGTGGGACCAGCACCAGCTTGTTCAGCATCCCCAGGGGAGGGTGGAGAGTCCCTGGCTTCCTGCTGCGGAGAGCAGGGGGTGCCCCTCATCCCACCTACAGGAGTCAGAGTGAGATGCTGAGGAAGACACTCCACTCCCGGGCCCTCAAATCCACCTGCCAGCTGAGTAGGGGTCTTGTGCCCACCCCAGGGAAACTGCCCCCAGCCCTGCATGCCACACAGAATTGCCTTTCTGATCAGGGGGAGGGCCCTGCGGGGGAAGGGAACGCCTCATCCTGGCCCCCTCCCTCCCACCCGGCCCCCTGGGGTGGGACACCTGCCTGATGCGGGCACCGCCTGGGTCAATGCTCCCTGTCACCCCTCCCTGCCTGCCTAGACACCTCCTCCCCTCTCCTTCCTAAAGTCCCGGCTGCTGAGCCCCCACCCCGACCCTCCATCAAGGGTAGACCCACCCCTAACCTGAACTCTGGCACAGACCCAGGGAGGCAGGAGGCTGCGGCTGGAGCCAAGTCCCAGAGGCAAGAGGAGCGCAGAAGACTCCAGAACAGGGACCGGAGGGATGGAAGCCGGTCTTCAGGCTCTGACAGGTCCCCAAGAAGGACCCAGGCTCAGCCTGACCCAGTGGGGGACAAGAGGGAGGGAGGGAGGGCCGGTGGGGGAGTGGGAGCAGGGCAGCCTCTGCTTGCATGCCTTTGGTGGTGGGGGAGCTCACCCCTCTCCTCTGTAGCTGTCTCCAGCTTTCAGGACCTTCCTTAGACGGAGCAGAAGCCTGGGGCCACAGAACTGAGGGCTCATCTGTCCCCTCCAGGTTAGTCAGCCCTGTCCTGCCGCCTGCACCCAGGTCACCCCACCAGGGTCCTGGGAGTATGAGGTCTGCTCTGGGGGTGTATGCGCCGGTGGGCTCCATGGGTGCCCTGTGACTCATCCCTCCAAAGGGGGTCATTACCCAGGACACTGCATCACCCACTCTTCCCTGTTTGACCCAAGGTTTCCGGCCAGGCCAGGACTCCCAGGCCTGGGCAGCTCCTCGTCCTTTGTGAGGGGTCCCTGGAGGGCATGAGAGACCGCTGGAGAACACAAGGCCAAGCCCAGGGGAGAGGGGACAGGGACCAGGAGAGGGATCCAGGGCTGGCGAGTGGAGGCCAAGGGAAGGCCCCAACCTGCCCAAGGTCACACAGCAACTCGATGACAGTCTGGTCATGGGATGGAGAGGTGGCCAGACCTTCTCAGCCCGCTGCTCCCTTTCACTGAGGAGCAAAAATGGGCTATTTATAGGGAATGCAGGAGAAGGACAGCCACAGAAGAGAGGCACCTGCCTTGGGGACACCTGGCAGCTGGCCAGGAAGGGCGGGTGTGCAGGAGGGCAGGTGCCTGGGGAGAGTCCAGGGCCCACAGAGGAACAGGGAGAACCGAGGCGGGGGAGGTGCTGGTTCCTCAGCAGCCAGGACACCCATCCTGGGAGCTCAGGCCTCCCGGGAGCTGCAGGGCTTGGCCCCAAGTGTCTGGGAACACCCGGCCGACTAGTCTGGGACAAAGAACCCTAGTTCCCGTGCTCTTGCTCGAAGGTATCATGGTGGAGGTGACAGGACATAAGCAGGAGGAGACACCTATGAAGCGCCTACTGTGTGCAGGGCTCTGTGCCAAGCTCTCTGTGGGCACAGGGAGGAGCCCAGCCAAGCCCAGCCCCGGCCGCCAGGGAGCTCACAGGCTGGCAGGGCACTTGGTGTAGAGGGGTCACCTGGTTCAGGGCAGCAGGGGAAACGCTGCAGGTCCAGGAAGAATGGGAACTCCCGACTGGGAAGAGCCAGGAAGTTTTCCTGGAAGGGGTGGTATTCAGTTTGGGTGAGGACGGAGGTAGAGGCTGGGAAGTTGAGAGGGGTCGGTGCCCCGTGGGCTCACAGCTGGGCTCAGGAGCAGGAGGAAACCCCACAAAGCCAGCCTTGCCCTGCAGCTGGGATGAGTGCCTGGCTTCCAAGGGGTGGCCCTGGAGGGTAGCTCTTTCTTGTCTGCGAGACAGGTGCTTTGGAAGCCACAGTGAAAGCTCAGGCCCAGGCCATGCCCCTGCAACTGTGTGACCACAGCAAGCCACTGACCCCATCCACCTCAGTCTCCGCATTTGTCCAGTGGGGGAACGCCGACGTCTTCCCCCTCCCACACTGCACTGGTCATCCATTGCCGTGATAACGCTGCCTAACCCACAATGCACGGCATGCCCCGCTCGGGGAGTGGTTGGCAAGCGGGCGGCACTCTCGTGTCGGGGGATGCAGGGAGAACCAGGTTCTTCCCCCACAGTCTCCAATCCTCCAGCGAGCCAGCGTGCCCTGGTCCCGGTGGCGATGGCTGAGGGAGCAAACCCCACAGTCACATCTGCTTGCATCCCACGGGTAAGGGTGAGCCACGGGGCCGAGCTCAGAGGAAAAGGGTGGACAGGGCACCCTGGACCAGGGGCCCATGGCCAAGGCCACAGACATGGAGGGCAAAGACTGGGGTCCTCTGTGCGCCAAGGCTGAAGGCATGGCTGAGTCCAGGGGTCCCTCCCTGGGGCAGGGGCAGAGCAAGAAGAGCAGGGGAACCCAAGGCCCAGGTCTCCACCGCCCAGGCATTCGCTCAGCACACAAATGCAGAGAGCCTACTGTGTAGCAGACATGCCGCCTGCCCCTCCCCATCAAGAATATGTCAGTCAACGTTCCCAACAGGAAAGAGCAGACACCCCCAAAGTAGAATCCTTCAAGGGTCTGCCTATGAAGGGGCCATTTCCGGAGAGACAAAGCTCATGGCACAACTTGGCCCCCTGGGAGAGGGGAGGAGAGCCCCAGAACCCGGAGGGAAAGAGAGACAGAGAGGTGCAGAGAGGCCCCCTGGGCCCTGGAGAAGGACTTCAGGGGAGGTCCAGTGGGCCTGGGCAGCCTCTCGGGAGGGCTGGGGACACACGCCAGCTCTTCTCCGGATCTCCCTCTCACCTCCCACTGGGCTCCCTGCTGGCTGCATAGGCAAGACACCAGGGAGCCCGAAATGGGGCCCTTTGCACTCAGTTCACAGACAGCAGAGGCAAGAAGGTTCAGAGCCGACCGGGAGTGGGTGATGGGGGAGGCTGGCCTGGGGGCAGCCGCAGAGGAGGGGGCCGTCATCTTCACTGGGGGACAGGGGGGCTTTAGGGGAGGTGATCGCTCAAGACCCTGAAGGTGGTGGGGAGCAGTGGCTCATGCCTGTAATCCCAACACTTTGGGAGGCCGGGGGGGTGGGTGGATCACCTGAGATCAGGAGTTTGAGACCAGCCTGGCCAACATGGTGAAACCCCATCTCTACTAAAAATACAAAAATTAACTGGCATGGTGGCGCATGCCTGTAAATCCAGGAGGCAGAGGTTGCAGTGAGCCAAGATCGTGCCATCATTACACTCCAGCCTGGCAACAGAGTGAGACTTTTGTCTCAAAAAGAGAAAAAAAACAACAGCAATAACAAAAAACAGGCAAAGAAAAAGATCCTGAAGGACAAACAGGAGTTGGCATGGCAGAGACAGTTTTGGGGACAGGGGAGCAGACTCCGCCAGAGAGGATGGCAGGAACCAGGGTGCAGAGATCACAGACCCCTGGACCCGCCCTAAGGGGCCACCACAGGGCAGTGAGGGGGCCTGGCCTCCTGAGACCAGGGACGGGGTGCAGCCAGGCTCTGCGGTCTGCTTTGCAATCATGAAGAAATGAGAGCCAGGCTCTGGGCAGCGGGAGCATTGACAGTTTTTATTTTATTGAGACAGGGCCTTGCCTCTGTAGCCCAGGCTGGAGTGCGGTGGTGCGCTCATGACTCACCCAGCCTGAAATTCCTGGGCTCAGGTGATCCTCCTGCCTCAGCCTCTCAAGTAGCTGGGACCACAGGTGTGTACTACCACACCTGGCTAATTTTTTTTTTCTTTCTGTAGAGACTTGTTTTGTTATGTTGCCCAGGCTGGTCTTGAACTCCTGGACTCAAGTGATCTGCCTGCCTTGACCTCCCAAAGTACTAGGATTATAGGCATGAGCTGCCGCGCCCAGCCAGTATGTTAAAGAATAACAATTTTATTAAAACACAAACAATTTTATTGATTTTTTTCTTATCTCAAAAATAATCCTTTTGCTACATAAACTTGAGAAAACAGTTAAGGAAGGAACTAGAAATCATTCGCTCTCCCCACCCTGAGCAAACCATGGGAATATGTTGGTATCTGCCTTTCTAGCCCTTTCCTCTTTTTTTTTTTTAGATGGAGTCTCACTGTGTCTCCAGGCTGGAGTACAGTGGCACCACCTCTCACTGCAACCTCCGCCTCCCAGGTTCCAGCAATTCTCCTGCCTCAGCCTCCTGAGTAGCTGGGACTACAGGCGCGTGCCACCATGCACAGCTAATTTTTGCATTTTAGTAGAGACAGGGTTTCACCATGTTTGCCAGGATGTTCTCAATATCTTGACGTCGTGATCTGCCCACCTCAGCCTCCCAAAGTGCTGGGATTACAGACATGAACCACCGCACATGGCCTCTAGCCCTTTCTCTCTAAAAAATGTAGCAGGCTCAAAAGCTCTACCCTGCAAGCAGATGTGCACAGAGGCATCTCTTCATTTTCTGTAACAACAGATGTTTGGAGCCTCTGTTCCCCGAGATGGGGTGTAGGGCGTGGTACATGAAGATGGGGAAATAACTGTGTATTTTAGGATCCAGTGGAGAAGAAGACATTGGTGGTGAATGGAAGAGGGGGAAGAACTGCCGAAGCAATGTTTGAGTAAGAGGGGGATGGGATGCTGTGCTCCATGGAAGGGCCAGCCTTGACCAGACAGGCCCTGGACATGGCCGTTGCTCCTCTTCCTTAGCGGGAGAGAAGGTGGGGGACGTGGGCTCTGGCATGGGAGCTAGGGGCACACGCAGGGCGTGGGGACAGCCTCTTTTGGTGACTGTGACTTTCTCAGCATCTCTTCTCACTCCATTACATTGCCCTTTTGTTCTACTTCCTAGGAGTCTTTAAAAATTTTGTTTCAAATTTGAAGTAATTATAGAGTCACAGGAAGTTGTAAAGATAGAGTCACCCCGCCTCCCCCAGCGGTGACACCTTACGTAACTGGGGTACAGTATCAAAACCAGGAAGTCGGCTTGCACCTTGGTGTAATTCTGTTAACTAGACGAAGAGCTGATTCAGTTCCCCACCAGCCTGCACACGCATTCATCTGCGTGTACGTGTATGTAGTTCTCTGCAAACTCGCCCCACGTATACAGATTTCAGTAACCACCTCCCCAGCTGAGAATCAGAACTGTTCCATCACTGCAGAGATCTTGCCACCCCCTTCTCTGCCCCAACCTTACCCCTGCCTGGCAGCCACAAATCTCTTCATTTCTGTCATTCAGGACGTTATATGAATGGAATCACGCCCTATGTAACCTTTGAGACTTTTTTCCCCCACTAAGCCTAAGGCTCTTCAGCTCATCCAAGTTCTCTCTTTTCTTTGTTTTTGTTTTTGAGATAGAGTTTGCTCTTGTTGCCCAGGATGGTGCAATGGCGTAGTCTCAGCTCACTGCAACCTCTGCCTTTCAGGTTCAAGCGACTCTCCTGCCTCAGCCTCCCAAGTAGCTAGGATTATAGGCGCCCACCACCACACCTGGCTAATTTTTGTGTTTTTAGTAGAGACGGGGTTTCACCACGTTGACCAGGCTGGTCTCAAACTCCTGACCTCAGGTGATCCACCTGCCTGGGCCTCCCAAAATGCTGGGATTACAGGCATGAGCCACTGTGCCCGGCCCACCCCAGTTCTTTCATGGATCAACAGTTCGTTCCTCTTCGTCACCGAGTAGTACTCCACTACGTAGATGACACACCCAAGTCTGCCCATTCACCTGTGGGAAAACATTTGGGTTGTTTTGCACTTTGGGGCCATTACAAATAAACTTTGTGAAAATTCATGCACAGGCTTTTGTGTGAACTTAGGTTTTCATTTTTCTTGGGTGAATGCAAAGGCGTGCCATTGCTGGGGTGCACAGGAAGTGCATGTTTGCTGCTCTTTACCGTCTTTCAGGGTGGTTGCACCATTTTTTGTCCCCACCACCAATGTTTTCGAGATGCAATTTCTCCACACCCTCGCTGACTTTGGGTCGTATCACCGTTTTCTGTTTTAGCCATTCTTTTTTTTTTTTTTAATTTATTTATTTATTTTTTAATTGCATTTTAGGTTTGGGGGTACATGTGAAGAACACGGAAGATTGTTGCATAGGTACACACATGGCAGTGTGATTTGCTGCCTTCCTCCCCATCACCTATATCTGGCATTTCTCCCCCATGCTATCCCTCCCCAACCCCCCCCACCCCCCCACTATCCCTCCCCTTTTCCCCCGACAGACCCCAGTGTGTGATACTCCCCTCCCTGTGTCCATGTGTCCCCATTGTTCAACACCCGCCTATGAGTGAGAACATGCGGTGTTTGATTTTCTGTTCTTGTGTCAGTTTGCTGAGAATGATGGTTTCCAGGTTCATCCATGTCCCTACAAAGGACACAAACTCATCGTTTTTGATGGCTGCATAATATTCCATGGTGTATATGTGCCACATTTTCCCTGTCCAGTCTATCATGGATGGGCATTTGGGTTGGTTCCAGGTCTTTGCTATTGCAAACTGTGCTGCAATGAACATTTGTGTGCATGTGTCCTTATAGTAGAACGATTTATAGTCTTTTGGATATATACCCAGTAATGGGATTGCTGGATCAAATGGAATTTCTATTTCTAGGTCCTTGAGGAATCGCCACACCGTTTTCCACAATGGTTGAACTAATTTACACTCCCACCAACAGTGTAAAAGCGTTCCTATTTCTCCACATCCTCTCCAGCCATTCTAATAGTGTGTAGTGATGTCTCATCGTGGTTTTAATTTCTGTTCTCTGGCATTTACTGATGGTGAACTCCTATCCTGTGCTTATCTGCCCCTCTGTATCTCTACTTTGATGAAATGTCTCCTTCCATCTTTTTTCTCCATTTTCTTTATTTCTTTTCCTTCCTTCCTTCCCTTTCTCTTTCTTTCTTTCTTTTTCTTTCTCTTCTTCTCGCTCTTTCTCTCTCTCTCTCCTCCCCACACTCTTTCTTTCTTTCTTTTTTTTTTGACAGAGTCTTGCTCTGTCACCCAGTCTGGAGTGTAGTGGCGCATTCTTGGCTCACTGCAACCTTCGTCTCCCAGGTACAAGCGATTCTCCCGCCTCAGCCTCCCGAGTAGCTGGGCTTACAGGCACCCACCACTACACCCAGAGAATTTTTGTATTTTTAGTAGAGACGAGGTTTCACCATATTGGTCAGGCTAGTCTCAAACTCCTGACCTCAGGTGATCCACCAGCCTCCGCCTCCCAAAGTGCTGGGATTACAGGCGTGAGCCCCCGTGCCCAGTCTTTTCTTCCATTTTCTAAAAATTTTATTCATTTCTACCATGGGATCTTAAGTGTTCTTTACATTTTTATAGACACAACACCTTTGTCAGACGTGTGCGTTGCAAATATTCTCTCCCTGATTGTGACTTGTCTTCGCATCCTTTTAATGCAAGAGTTTTTTAACTTTTTGAAGTCTAATTGATCCATTTTTTAATTTCATATATCATGCTTTTGGCGCCACATTGCCTAGTCAGAGGTCCTGAAGATGTTCCGCTATTTCTGCGATATTTTAGAAGATTGTAGTTTACTTTTTACTTTTAAATTCATGGCCTATTTCAGATGAATGTTTGTATAATGTTTCTCAGGGCTTTGGTAGTTGCATTTTTTTCTTCATCTAACTTTTTTTTTTTTTTTTTTTTTTTTTGAGACAGAGTCTTGCTCTGTCAATAGGTGCCAGGCTGGAGTGCAGTGGTGCGATCTCGGCTCACTGCAACCTCCGCCTCCTGGGTTCAAGCCATTCTCCTGCCTCAGCCTCCCGGGTAGCTGGGATTACAAGTGCCCACCACCACGCTCAGCTAATTTTGTATTTTTAGTAGAGATGGGGTTTCAGCATGTTGGCCACGCTGGTCTCCAACTCCTGATCTCTGGTGATCCACCTGCCTCGACAAATATATCTTTACATCCACAGATGTATCCTTTTTTTGTTTTTGTTTTGAGACAGAGTCTCACTCTGTCCCCAGGTGCCAGGCTGGAGTGGAGTGGCGCGATCTCGGCTCACTGCAACCTCTGCCTCCTGGGTTCAAGCAATTCTCCTGCCTCAGCCTCCTAAGTAGCTGGGTCTACAGGCATGCGCCACCATGCCCAGCTAATTGTTTTTTGTATTTTTTAGTAGAAACGGGATTTCACCATGTTGGCCAGGATGGTCTCGATCTCTTGACCTCGTGATCCACCCGCCTTGGCCTCCCAAAGTGCTGGGATTACAGGCGTGAGCCACCACGCCCGGCCCTCATCTAACTTTTAAAACACAACCATAGTAGGATATTGACAAAAACAGCAGCAAGTCACGAACATATGATGATGGCAGTCCCTCACCCATTCCCTACTGTACGTGAAGTTCCCGGAGTGAGTGTTATTCACAGGTCCCATTAACAGGTTTGATGTTAGGCTGGATGCAGTGGCTCACACCTGTAGTCCAAACACTCTGGGAGGCCAAAGTGAGAGGATCGCTTGGGTCCAGGAGTTTGAGACCAGCCTGGGCAACATAGCAAGACCTCGTCTTTACAAAATAAAAATTTAGCTGGGCATAGTGGTGTACACCCATGGTCTTGGCTACTTGGGCGGCTAAGGTGGGAGGATCTCTTGAGCCTGGGAGTTTGAAGCTATGTGAAGCTATAGTGAGCTATGATTGCACCACTGCACTCCAGCCTGGTTGACAGAGCAAGACTCTGTTTCTCTAAAAAGAGAAAGGAGGCCGGGCGCGGTGGCTCACGCCTGTAATCCCAGCACTTTGGGAGACCAAAGCGGGCGCATCATGAAGTCAGGAGTTTGAGACCAGCGTGACTAACGCGGTGAAACCCCGTCTCTACTAAAAATACAAAAATTAGCTGGGCATGTTGGCGCACACCTGTAATCCCAGCTACTCAGGAGGCTGAGGCAGGAGAATCACTTGAATCTGAAAGGCAGAGGTTGCAGTGAGCCGAGATCACGCCATTGCACTCCATCCAGCCTGGGTGACAGAGCAAGACTCTCTCAAAAGAGAAGGAAGGGAAGGGGAAGGGGAAGGGGAAGGGGAAGGGGAAGGGAAGGGGGAAGGGAAGGGGAAGGGAAGGGGAAGGGGAGGGGAAGGGGAAGGGGAGGGAAGGGGGAGGGAAGGGGAAGGGAAGGGGAAGGGGAAGGGGAAGGGAAGGGGAAGGGGAGGAGGGGAAGGGGAAGGGGAAGGGGAAGGGGAGGGGAAGGGGAGGGGAGGGGAAGGGGGAGGGGAGGGGAGGGAGGGGAGGGGGAGGGGAAGGGGGAGGGGAGGGGAAGGGGAGGGGAGGGGAGGGGGAAGGGGAGGGGGAGGGGGAAGGGGAGGGGAGGGGAAGGGGGAAGGGAGGGGAGGGGGAAGGGGAAGGGGAGGGGGAGGGGAGGGAGGGGGGGAGGGGGAGGGGAGGGGAGGGGGAGGGGAGGGAGGGGGAGGGGAAGGGGAGGGGAGGGAGGGAGGGGGAGGGAGGGGAGGGGAGGGGGAGGGGAGGGGAAGGGGGAGGGGGAGGGGAGGGGGAGGGGAGGGAGGGAGGGGGAGGGGAGGGGAGGGGAGGGGGAGGGGAAGGGGAGGGGAGGGAGGGGGAGGGGAGGGAAGGGGAGGGGAGGGGAGGGAGGGAAGGGGAGGGGAAGGGGAGGGGAAGGGGGAGGGGAGGGGAGGGGGAGGGAGGGGAGGGGAGGGGAGGGGAGGGGAGGGGAGGGGAGGGGAGGGGAGGGGAGGTTCTTGACCCTTACTACCGCTCTGGGATGATGCTCGTTGTCATTAGATGCTTCTGTATTGTAATGGTGCCATCTTTCCTGATGTGGATCAAAGTCCACCAGTTCTACCTGACCCATCTTATCCATCTCTTCTCCTTCCTTCCTCTGAGGTAGGAGTTTTGCCAGCAAAGACAGTTGATCAGGAGACAGAAAGTCATTAACAGGAGAGTTTACCTTAAACTCAGTGACTGGGCGACCCTCTTCACAAGTTCTACGATAGATTGACGTGCTTTACTCAGCGCACACTTGACATCTCCATGCTCGGCGATGTGACCTGGACGAGAGGCGATGGGTGTGGTTCAGCTACCAAGAGTAGATGCTGGGTTCTGGAAACCACACACAGCGCTTCCACCAGCTGTGTGTTCATGCATGCAGAAAGGTCTCCTCGCCGAGTGAAAACAGCACTGTCAGCCAGGCACAGTGGCTCACACCTAACATCCCAGCACTTTGAAAGGCTGAGGCAGGAGGATTGCTTGAGCCCAGGAGTTGGAGTCAAGCCTGGGCAACATGGCGAGATCCCCATCTCTACAAAAATAACAAAAACTAGCTGGGTGCAGTGGCATGTGCCTGTGGTCCCAGCTACTTGGGAGGCTAAGGTGGGAGGGTGACTTGAGCCAGGAGGTCGAAGCTGCAGTGAACTATGATTGTGCCACTGCACTCCAGCCTGGCCAACAAAGCAAGACCCTGTCTCAAAAAAAAAAAAAAAATTAATGGTTGCATGGCGTTTCTTTTATCATTCTTTTATTTTCAACCAACCTACATAGTTATATTTGAAGTGAGTTTCTTGTGGGCAGTATATAGTTGGGTAATCTGTTTTATTTTAAAAATCCACTCTGTCCATCTCTGTCTTTTAATTGGTATGTTTAAACTATTTAAAGTAATTACTGGCCAGGCACGGTGGCTCACGTCTGTAATCCCAGGACTTTGAGAGACCAAGGCGGGCGGATGACAAGGTCAGGAGTTCAAGACCAGCCTGACCAACATGGTGAAAACTCGTCTCTACCAAATATACAAAAATTAGCCGGGTTGCACTGAGCCAAGATCATGTCACTGTACTCTAGCCTGGGCGACAGAGCAAGACTCCATCTCAAAAAAAAAAAAAAAAGAAATGATAAAATATTGATATCAGTAGGCTATGACAAGTTACATATGTGTACTGTAATATCTAGAGCTACCACTAAAAAAACTATACTGCAAGATATACTAAAAAACACTATCAATCAGTAAAAACTGAATTATCAAAAATGTTCAAGTAACTCATAGGAAGACACAAAAAGGAAACAGAGGAACAAAAAATAGAGGAAACAGAGGATGAATAATAAAATATCAGCCTTCAGCCCTAACATATTGATAATTACTTTTTAAAATTATTATTTAAATAAATATTATTATTATTTATTTATTTTTGAGACAGAATCTTACTCTGTCACCCCGGCTGGAGACCAGTGGTGCCATCTCAGCTCATTGCAACCTCCGCCTCCCGGGTTCAAGCAATTCTCCTGCCTCAGCCTCCCAAGTAGTGGGAATTACAGGTGCCTGCCACCACGCTCGGGTAATTTTTGTGTTTTTAGTAGAGACAGGGTTTCACCAGTTTGGTCAGGCTTCTCTTGAACTCCTGACCTTGTGATCCGCCCGCCTCAGCCTCCCAAAGTGCTGGGATTACAGGTGCGAACCACTGTGTCCGGCCTCAGGTGACTGCTTTGTTTGCTTGTTTCTATCTTGGTAAAGGAATCCAGAGTAAACAGGCAACATCCATCTTGTAATGAAACCCAGGTTCACCTGCTCGCTGTTATTGTAGAAGGCAAAGCTTGAGAGATGAATGCTGGGGGGGAGGGGAAAAAAAAAGCAGGTGTATTTGGAGGCCCAGCAGACCGGAAAGATGGCAGACTAGCGCCTTAAACACCATCTTTAGTACAAGTTTCAGGTTCAGTTTATGGTAAGTGTAGGGGAAGAAGAGGGGATTGGGACCAAGAGGTGATGGATGACCACAGACATCTGGACGCCACCGAGAGTCGGAGGAGGTCGGAGGCTTCTCAGTCCTTGGCCAGCTCACAGTGCGCCTATAAATCTTTAACAAAACTGAGTTAGCTGTTTATACACCTCCCTTTAATCCCGGAGTTGGTTTTGAAAGTCACGGGATTGCTGTTCTTGCATTTTTACCTCAGTGCTCTAAAACTCTCCTAGCCTATGTGCAGGAGTAGGAAAAGGCCCCTTAAGCAAGAGCGGAGTGAGTTGTGCTCATTCTTTTGCTGTTTCGCTGCTGCAATAGTTTTAAATGTAGCGGGACCCTGTTGGGTCCCCTGGTGGAAGCCTCTTGCCTCTGGAAACCAGGATCCTTGCAGCCATGAAGCCTAAAGTCATGGGATGGAAAGCAGACATTCCCTGCATGGGTCACTGGCGGTGATGGACAGTGGGGCCCCCCTACCTCCTTCCCTCTGGCTCTCAGAAACCTGTCTTCTATTCACTGGAAAAACAGCACCGTATAAACAGCACCACTGTGTTAACCTGTATGCCATACGCTGAAGGACATGGCCTTGTCCTCACAGCGTCACCTCCAAGCAGGTCCCCTTAGCTGTCATTACGACTCCACCCACCACTCTATCTGACTCGCAGTTTTGGGGTGAGGTACTGTGTGGTGGGATCAGAGAATCCCGTGGTCCTGTGCTCACCAATAACCTTCTCCATAAAGTGGTCCCTTGAGCCAAAATGATGTTACGCGGGTCCTCGAGCCAGCGCATCAGACACTCCATGCGCCCTGGGTCTGGTCCTGGCTAATCCCAGTCAGCACGAGTCCAGGCCAGAAGAGATCCAGTGACACCCACTTGCCACCGCCACCTCAAGAGATGGCCTCACACATAGCAAGATCCGGATATTTGGACATGGCAGAAGCTAGACACACCCTGGTGAAGGGACATTCTTGCCATTGGGCCCTGTAGAGCCTCCTTCCCTGCTATCATGGCTATGCCAAAGAAGAGCCCATGCATTAGCATCGAATGGCCATGGGTGATGCTGGGGTGGCCGAGGGTGGAGGCTGGCTGGCTTAGGGTAGAGGCTGGGGTGGCTGAGGATGGAGGCTGGCTGGCTGATGGTGGAGGCTGGGCTGGCTAGGGTAGAGGCTGGCTGGCTGATGGTGGAGGCTGGCTGGCTGAGGGTAGAGGCTGGGGTGGCTGAGTGTGGAGGCTGGCTGAAGATGGAGGTTCAGGTGGCTGAGGTTGGAGGCCGGCTGGCTGAGGTTGAAGGCTGGCTGGCTGAGGATGGAGGCTACGCTGGCTGAGGCTGGAGGCTAGGGTGGCTGAGGATGGAGGCCATCTGGCTGAGGTTGAAGGCTGGCTGGCTGAGGATGGAGGCTAGGGTGGCTGAGGATGGAGGCTGGTTGGCTGAGGGTGGAGGCTGGCGGGCTGAGGATGGAGGCTGGCTGGCTGAGGGTGGAGACTGGCTGATGTCCTGAGATGAGCCATCCTTTCCATCTGGTTGCTCAGAGCCTCGTTCTGCAGTGGGCTCCCTCTGGTGGGTGCCACCATGAGCTGCAAAGGTTCTCGTGCTTTGAGCCCACTTCTGCAGGTCCCCCATGTCTCTTCCACAATTATTTGTCCCCCCATATTCCATTATTGCTCCTCCCACCACCTCAGCCCAGCAGCCATGCCGTTCGCCACTCACTAATCCATATGGATCCCTACGCTGCGTCCCTTTTCTCTGCACATGGGAGCGCTGCCTGGCGGGCTGCCCGCTCTCAGCTCCCGTGAGCCCAGCCCTCTCTCTCATCAGCCGATCTTGAACCCCCAGGTGTGAGCTGATACAGACTCATGGGTGCAACAATCAGGAGACATGGGCAGCCAGGCCATGCTTGTGTGCAGCTGGCCAAGCCCAGTCATGGAGGGACTGCTGATGGCTGTCGTGCACTCAGGACTTGTTGGGTTTCTCAGCCTCTCGCTCAGGGTGGGCAGCCCACAGGCGGCACAGTCACAGGACGCCCTGTGGTTAGATGCCCAGCCAGGACCAGGCCCCCCAGCGCACCAGGAGCTGCAGTTTGGAATGGGAAGCAGTTCTCCACTGTGGTGTTGCCCTGGTCTGGGACTGCAGCCTTGCCCTGTACTATAGCACTGAACATGGCTGGCCTGACATCCGACCAGCGCATTCATCCACTGCAGGTGCCTTGAGCGCCACAGGATTTGCCGGCCAAATGGCCCAAGTGTCAGGATTCCTTGTACCTGAGTCTCTGTGGCAGAGTCCTTGCACCAAAGCGCCACTTAACCTTGGCATCATCCATGCCTTTTGATAAGCGTGGGGGAGCCCTCTTACCTAACGCAGAATAATCTGCCCATTCGTCTAACACAGTCTACCTAGCGTGGCGCTCTGCCTTCGTGGTAGAAGGTGCTAGGGGCGTTCACTTGTCTTTTTACCTTTCAGGGAACATCCCAGCCTGCCAAAGACTGTTACCAGGGGCTTCCTGGCCATCTGCCCAGTGGGTGGGGCAGGATCAAGACTTCCTTCTTTAGGCCCGTAGAGCCACACCTGGTACTCACTGTTTCAGGTTGAGTTCTCTTGAGGCAAAGTCTGAAACAGGAATTCTTTGCAAGTAATTAGAGAGTGCTTTCAGGAGGAAGAGGAGATTTGTTTTTGTTTTTGATTTTGAGACAGAGTTTCACTCTTGTTGCCCAGGCTGGAGTGCAATGGCACAAACTCGGCTCACTGCAACCTCTGCCTCCTGAGTTCAAGTGCTTCTCCTGCCTCAGCCTCCCGAGTAGCTGAGATGACAGGCGTCTGTCACCATGCCTGGCTAATTTTGGTATTTTTAGCAGAGACGGGGTTTCATCATGTTGGCCAGGCTGGTCTCAAACTCCTGACCTCAGATGATCTGCCCGCTTCAGCCTCCCAAAGTGCTAGGATTGCAGGCATGAGCCACCTTGCCTGGCCAGAAGAGGAGATTCGAACACTGACCATAGAGGGCTGGTGCTGTGAGGACTCAGTGAGAAGACGGTCATCCACAAGCCTAGCAGAGGCCTCAGGAGGAGCCAGCCTTGCCACACCCTGACCAAGGACTTCCGGCCTCCAGAGCTGTGAGCAATAAATGTCTGTGGTTTCAGTCAACCAGTCGCGGTGTTTGTTATGGCGGTCCTCACAGGCCAGCACAGCCAGGACTGTGCCAGTTACCCGCTCCGCCTGCCCTTCCTCTGACAGGAGGAGAGGGGGAGGAAGTTCAACTGCTTGACTGCATGCCATATGAGGCCTCTGCCAGACCCCACAGAGGACTCCATAACGCAGATTGGATCACGGAATCTGTCCTACCCCGGGTCCATCGGGAACTCACTGCAAGCAACCAGGGGTGAGGACCAAGCTCCCTGACACATCATCGAATCGGGGTGGGCAGCTCCAGGCGCCCGGGGCAAGACTCCAGGGAAGGCTGCAGCACCACCACCTGCAGCTATGGGACTGGGGGCCAGACTGGCAGGACCCTGCCCACCAAAAAGCCACCCCCAGGCATGTGCCCACGTGCCCATGTTTATTTTGATGTAAAGATGTTTTGAACGTTTATTTAGCAAAATATATCCATCTCTTGTTTTTACAGATTCTGTTTTGTTTCAGAATTTCATAATAGTCCCATTCACAACAGCCAAAAATGGAAACAGCCGAGATGTTCACCAGCAGAGAAAGGGCCAAATTATAATATTACCAGAGAGCTAAACGGCGGCAGCAGTGAAGAGGGACGGATCGCTGGCATTTGGAACAGCACGCGTGAAGTTCATAAACGCCATGCTGCGCTGCTGAAGGCCTCACGCTACAAGATTCCCACGGGTTCTATTTTTAACCCACTAAGAAACCCAGCCCACTCCTAATAGAAAATAATATATAATTTGCTTTTTGTTTTTTTGATATCTTTTTTTTTTTGAGACAGAGCCTTTCGGTGTCACCCAGGCTGGAATGCAGTGGCGCAATCTTGGCTTGCTGTAACCTCCACCTCCCAGGTTCAAGAGATTCTTCTACCTCAGCCTCCTGAGTAGCTGGGATGACAGGCGTCTGCCACCACTCCCAGCTAATTTTTGTATTTTTAGTAGAGACAGATCTTCGCCATGTTGGCCAGGCTGTTCTCAAATTCCTGACCTCAAGTGATCCTCCCGTCTCTACCTCCCAAAGTGCTGGGATTACAGGTGTGTGCCACTGAGCGACCCCGATATCTTTTTTTTTTTTTTTTTTTTTGAGATGGAATCTTGCTTTGTGGCCCAGGCTGGAGTGCAGTGGCGCGATCTCGGCTCACTGCAACCACTGCCTCCCGGGTTCAAGAGATTCTCCTGCCTCAGCCTCCTGAGTATCTGGGATTACAGGTGCCCGCCACCATGCTCAGCTAATTTTTGTATTTTTAGTAGAGATGGGGTTTCACCATGTTGGCCAGGCTTGTCTTGAACTCCTGACCTCAAGTGGTCCTCCCACCTCAGCCTCCCAAAGTGCTGGGATTACAGGTGTGAGTCACCGTGCCCGGCCCGATATCTTTTCATCTTAAACATTTACTACTCTGGGATTTATTTCAGTTTGGCATACAAAGTAGAGGATGTCTGAATTTTCTTGCAAATGATGGACCAGATGTCCTGCACAGTTATCGAGCAGTCCATTCTACACCCACGTACGTGAGACGCCACTCCCACCTCTCGCTAAATCTTCGTCCAGGCCCCGTCTCTTCCCAGCGCCTGCGTTCTCACTCACTGATCTATCCTTCTCTTCCTCCCCCAGATTCACGCTGCTTCAGTTGATCTAGCTAGTGATGCATTTTAATGTCTGATAGGGTAAGCCCTCTTCATTATTCCTTTATATTTTCACATTTTTCTTGGCTGTTCTCATGCGTGCATGAGCCTTAGAATCACATTACCACATTTCAGAACACTTGCTGGGCTTTTGTATGGGATTGCTTTAAATTTATAGACTAACTTGGAGGGGAAATTACATCTTTATAATATTGTCTTCAATGTACCAACATCATAACTCTCTCCTTTTATGCAAAGTGGTTTTTTATATGCCCTGGTGGAGAAGACATTTCTTTTCTTTTTTCCCATGCGTGTGCGTGTGTGTGTGAGTATCTACTCAGCAAACCACTTCCCCAGCCTTGGAGCCTTTTTCCTTCCCACTCCCAGGGATGCCGTCCCCACCAACGGGGTGGAGCCGTGAACCGCAGGAGCCAATCAGAGAACTCCATCTCCCTGACCGCAGTGATTGATCACAGCCGGGGTCAGATCTGTCGGCCCCTTCGTGAGATTTGATACATGGCAATTGGGAAATGAAGGAGTTCCCTTCTCTGGAATTACCATCTGTAAGGATGGGGTGGGTCTGGGGGCAGTCTGCCTGCCTGAGAAACGCAACAATAAAAATAACATTCCGGGAGCCCTTGCTGTGTACCAGGCCCTGTTCTCCAAAGTTTACATGAATGGACTGATGTCCTCACAATAACTGTGTGGGGGACTTTTAGATAGGAATGGTGTTCAAAACATTTAATAGCTGGACTGGGCATAGTGATTCACACCTGTAATCCCAGCACTATGGGACACTGAGGCAGGAGGATCGCTTGAGGCCAGGAGTTCAAGACCAGCCTGGACAACATAGTGAGATCCTGTCTCTAAAAAAATTAATAAATTAGCCGAGCGTGGTGGTGTGCACCTGTAGTTCCAGCTACTCAGGAGGCTGAGGCAGGAGAATTGTTTGAGCCCACGAGGTCGAGGCTGCAGTGAACTAGGATTGCACCACTGTACTCCAGCCTGAGCCACAGAGTGAGACCCCATCTCAAAATAATAATAATAATGATAATGACTGGCAGGACCCCAGCACTGCTTGGTTGAAATGGACCCCACACCGGTGTGTGCCAGCCGCGTCTCAGCTCTGATGGTCAGAGTCATCATCATCCCGTTTGCAAGGGTGGAAACGGGGCACAGAGAAGTTTCATAACTTGTCCAAGCTATGGCAGCTAGTCCTGGTGGAGCCTGGGTTCCCTCCTAAACCTGGAAAGTGGACCAGGAGTGGGTGCTACAGGCGACAGACCCTCACAGTGGCTGGCCTGAGGGGGGGGCAGGTCTGGGGAGCAGTGGGGACCCCCACTCCCAGCTGGGAGGACAGTGGTCCTGGTCTGAGGGCAGCAGGTTGGTTAAGGGGCCTTGCTACTGGGATGCATCTTCTGCCTGCAGAACATGGAGCTCCAGAGTGGGAAATGTTCCCAGCATGGAGCACTCATGGAGGTTCCATGTGACTTTATTTATTTATTTATTTATATTTTTTGAGATGGAGTCTCGCTCTGTCGCCAGGCTGGAGTGCAGTAGGGCGATCTCGGCTCACTGCAACCTCTGCCTCAGCGATTCTTCTCCCTCAGCCTCCCGAGTAGCTGGGACTACAGGCGTCTGCCACCACACCTGGCTAAGTTTTACATATTTAGTAGAGACGGAGTTTCACCATTTTGGCAGGATGGTCTCGATTTCTTGACCTCGTGATCTGCCCACCTTGGCCTCGCAAAGTGCTGGGATTATAGGTGTGAACCATCGTGCCCGGCCCCCCTTGTGACTTTTGATACAATCCCATAAGGAGGCCAAGTGGTGGCTCTCACCTGTAACCCTAGCACTTTGGGAGGCCAAGGAGGGAGGACTGCTTGAGCCCAGGTGTTTGAGACCAGCCTGTGCAATATGATAAAACCCCATCTCTACTAAAAATACAAAAATTAGGCAGGCATGGTGGCACAAGCTGGTGGTCCTAGCTATGCAGGAGGCTGAGATGGGAGGATCACCTGAGGCTGGGGTAAGTCAAGGCTGCAGTGAGCTGTGATTGTGCCGCTGCACTTCAGCCTGGAAGACAGAGCAAGACTCTGTCTCAAGGAAATTAATGAGAATAATGGCAAGGACAGGAATGCAGCTGTGCACGTTTTATTTTATTAAATTTCATGTATATAATCATTCCAGTCAAAAAACATTAAGTGAATTTTGTAAAACCAAAATATCTTCAAAGCTATAATTTAGGCAACATCTTTATTTTCTTGACTCATTCTTTAGTTTTAAAATAAAATTGCCTGGGTGTGGTGGCTCATGCCTGTAATCCCAGCACTTTGGGAGGCCAAGGTGGGCGGATCACCTGAGGTGAGGAGTTCAAGACCAGCCTGGCCAACATGGTGAAACCCCATCTCTACTAAAAATACAAAAATTAGCCAGGCATGATGGCGCATGCCTGTAATCCCAGCTACTTGGGTGGCTGAGGCAGGAGAATGGCTTGAACCTGGGAGGCAGAGGTTGCTGTGAGCCGAGATTGTGCCACTGCACTCCAGCCTGGGCGACAGAGCGAGACTGTCTCAAAAAAAAGTAAATAAATAACAACTAAGACTAAATTTCAGTTAAAAATATTAGTCAATTTCAGTAAAACATCTCACATATGAAAATTTGCATTCACCAAACCAAAATATTATACTTTGCAATTCATACTCTGTGTCACCTTTGAATTTTAAACCCAAATACAATCTCCACGTGGTCACAGAGAATAAAGGACTGATGGAAGTCGGGTTCTGTGTCTTTGCTTTTACATTGCTATGTGTGCTGGGCAGAGTGATGGCCCTGAAGATGCCCAGGTCTGGACCTCCAGGACCCGTGACCCTGGTGCCTTGTGTGGTAACAGAGGCTTTGCAGATATGACCCTGGCTGCCTCTGCAGAAAGGGAGTTTCCTGGGTTCTCCAGGTGGGCCTGAGGTCATCACAAGGGTCCTTAGAAGAGGGGGGCCTGGGACATCTGGGCACAGGAGATGGTGCCCTGCAGATTCTGAGGATGGAGGAAGGGCTCCTTGCCAGGGAATGCGGGTGCTTCCAGGAGCTGGAAAAGCCAGGAAACAGATCCTCCCTGAGCCTCCAGAAGGAATCAGCCCTGTGGACACCTTGATTTTAGCCCAGGGAGACCCAATTTGGACTTTACACCTATCCTATGGAACTATATGAATAAGTTTGTATTATTTTAAGCCACTAAATTTGTGCCAACTCATTATAGCAACCATAGAAAACTAGTGCACTGGGTTACAGTTTTTTTTTTTTCCCGAGGTGGAGTCTCACTGTTACCTAGGCTGGAGTGCACTGGTGTAGTCTCAGCTCACTGCAACCTCTGCCTCCCAGATTCAAGTGATTCTCCTGCCTCAGCCTCTCAAGTAGCTGGGATTACAGGCGCCTGCCACCATGCCTGGCTAATTTTTATATTTTTAGTGGAAAGAGCATTTCACCATGTTGGCCAGGTTGGTTTTGAACTCCTGACCTCAGGTGATCAGCCTGCCTCAGCCTCCCAAAGTGCTGGTATTATGGGTGTGAGCCACTGTTCCCGGCCTGGGTTACATTTATTTTTTAAGACAGGATCTTGCTCTGTCGCCCAGGCTGGAGTGCAGTGGCAAGGTCATGGCTCACTGCAGCCTCCAGCTCCTGGGCTCAGGAGAGCTCAAGAGATCCTTCCACCGCAGCCTCCTGAGTAACTGGGATTACAGGCATGCGCCACCATGCTGGCTAATTTTTTAAATCTTTGTAGGGACAAGGGTCTCACTATGTTGCCCAGGCTGGTCTTAAACTCTTGGACTCAAGCGATCCTCCTGCCTTGACCTCGTAAGGTATTGGAATTACAGATGTGAACCACTGTGCCTGGATAATTGTTTATTTTATTTCATTTTATTTATTTATTTTTTGAGACCGTCGCCCAGCCTGGAATGCAGTAGTGTGATCTCGGCTCACTGCAGCCTCTACCTCCCAGGTTCAAGCAATTCTCCTGTCTCAGCCACCCAGTAGCAAGGATTGCAGGTATGTGCCACCATGCTTGGCTAATTTTTGTATTTTTAATGAAGACGGGGTTTCACCTTGTTGGCCAGGATGGTCTTGACCTCCTGACCTCATGATCCACCTGCCCTGGCCTCCCAAGTGCTGGGATTACAGGTGTGAGCCACCGCACCCAACCTACCAATTGTTAATTTTGAACCGATTACTCAAAGCTAGGAAAATATAAGACCACAAGGTGAAAACCAAAACTGTGAGCCCAAATGATTCCAAACCTTCGTGAACTTACACCCAGAATAAACATGCGTCACTGTGTGTGTGTGTGTGTGTGTGTGTGTGTGCGCGCTGGGGCCGGGCGTGTCACTGGGAATTCTCTGAATTAACTTCATGTCTTCCACGGTGTTTATTAAAGGCTAAGAAGTGCAAACCCACTAAGTAGCAGGGCACACACTGCATCACTTCGCTCAGGCTGCCTTTACAAAGTGCCACACGCTAGGGAGCTCCAACAACAGAAACAGATTGTCCCAAGCTCAGGAGGCCGGACGCCCAAAAGCAAGGCATGGGTAGCGCTGGTTCCTTCACAGAACCGTCAGGGAGAGTCCATCCCTGGCTCTCTCATTTAGCCTACGGTTGTTGGAGGGCAGACTTTGGAGATCCCTGGGCTTGTAGAAGAGTCATCCGATCTCTGCCTTCATCTTCACACGTGCATCTCTGTCTCTGTGTCCAAATTTCCCCTTTTAACGGGGTCGCCCTACTGACTTCATCTTACCTTGATCATCTGCAGCAACCCTGTTTCCAAACACAGCCCCATCCACATGCACTGGCAGTTAGGACTTGAACATTCAACCCGTGACCTGCACGCACACGCACAACCCATGTGACGAAACCACCACCATGCCATTTTAACTCTGTGTGTGTGTGTGTGTTATGTGTGTGTGTACACGTGCCTGTGTGCATACACCTGTAGGAAGCAGAAAAGTTCCTTTTTAAAGCTTCCTTTCTTGGTAAATAATAAGTATGCTAATAACTTTACTAGGCCCTATGCTATGTAGCTGTTAGACATGCCATGCTTACAGGCACGTAGTACATTATATGTCTTTGTACTTTAACCAAGATATCTGTGCTGGATGTCTTCACAGGCATGTCCCAGCTCTCCATTGCTTTTACCTCTTTAGAAAAGTTTTAAGTTATTAGCCAATCGGGTTTCAGTTTAGATTGTGAGGTGTGGCTCCAGCCAGTGGAGATCAGACACAGCAGTAAGGACGACCCCAAATGCATAAGGGATAAATTTGTGTGTTTTCCTTTGTTCATTGTACTCTCATGGCACAATGGCTAGTGAGGGTACCCTTCCTGCAGTCCAGGAAGAAAAAATTGCATTGCTGAAAGATCCTTTGTCTCAGGGCTGATTTTTCTTTGCAGCACTGAGCCTCTATTTCCAACACACCACAAACAAACACACATACAGACACGCAGAGTTAAAATTCACCAGGGGAGAGCAGCAGGTGTTGAGAGCAGAGACACCAGGGCGCCCACACACGCCTCGTTTGAGATCCTGCAACCAGCTGGCCTGGGGGACGAGTGAGACCACCCATCTCTGTCTCTGCTCATGCAGCTTCAGGTGGGCTCTGTCACTTCCAACAAGAAAACACTACGTTGATGTTCACTCTAAGGTCGTGGCAGTTTTTTCCGAGACCTAATGCATTTTTAATTTCATGTTGTTATTTTGAATGGGCTCTTTCCCCCCCCACGTTATTCTGATGGCTATTGCTAATATGCAGGGAAAAAAAGTATTTAGCTGGGCGCAGTGGCTCACGCCTGTAATCCCAGCATCTTGGGAGGTGGGCAGATCACTTGAGATCAGGAGTTTGAAACTAGCCCAGCCAACATAGTGAAACCCCGTCTCTACTAAAAATACAAAAATTAGATGGGCATGGTGGCAGGTGCCTGTAATCCCAGCTACTCAGAAGGCTGAGGCAGGAGACTCACTTGAACCTGGGAGGCAGAGTTTGCAGTGAGCCAAGATCACGCCACTGCACTCCAGCCTGGGAAACAGAGCAAGACTCCTTCTCAAAACAAAAAAAAAATTATCTTGAAATACATCTTTCTTTTTAGAGTTTGTTTGAATTTACATAGAGTAAAAGTCAGCTTTTCGGGTGTGCAATTCTAAGAATTCAACAAATGCAGAGAGTTAGGTAACCACCGCCAAAATCAAGGTGCAGCTCCTTAAAGATAGTGCTCAGGTGCTGAGCCTCTGCAACCATCATTCCTCGAACACCTGAGCCCCGCCCTGTGCCCCTCTCAGTGCTGTGGGCTGCCCCATCCAGGCACCCTGCAGCATCATCCAGACCCAAAACTCCTCCAGCGGGAGCCTTCAGAGCCTGGCTTCCTTCAGCTGGTGTCAGGCGTCTGATTGATCTGGGTAGGTACATGTGTCCTTTTCATTGCTGAGTAGTATTCCTCGGTATGAAGGCACCACGGTTTCCTTATGCACCAGTTCAAGGTTGAGTTCCGTCTTTGGTAAATATGAACAAAGCTGCTATAAACTTGCAGGCATTGGTTTTTGTGTGAGCATAATTTTTCAGTTTTCTGGCATAGATATCCATGATATTGAGGCAGGAGAGGAGGGAATGAGGGTAAGCAGTGGTGAAGGGAGGAGCAAAAGAGCAGCAGGTGCAGCCAGTCCTAGGCCAGATGAGGCAGCACACAGGCTACGTTGCACCTGTGATAAGACAGGAGTCTCCACTTCAGCCTCTGATTGGCCACGGGCCAAGCCTTCATGGGGAGTAACCAATCGGAGGCCTCTAAAGGGCACCTAGGGGTGGTGCTAAGTTTTCTTTGCCCTATAAAAGCCGTGGGCAAATTGCTATCCGGAGGCGTTTGATCACTTGCTCGAGCTTCTCCTGCTCCGAGAATTGTGCCTCCGTTCCTCCTCCGTCCTTTTGTCTTCTTGTTTGTCTTTCGTTGCTTCACTCTCTTGTTGCTTTGTGCGTGCATTTTGTTCAATTCTTTCTTCAACATGCCAAGACCCTGGACAACCCCCAGCCAAGACCTTCCATCTGGTAACAACACCTGTTGGCAAGCAGGCCAGGAGGTAAGCCGAAATCTGGGGATTTGCTTTTCTTCTCTCTTTGTCAAAGCCGTCATCTGTGGGCGTGGGTTGGGCAGTGAAAGGCCACCAGGGAACCCACTGCTTGATGTCTCCGGTGACAGGATAACGCGGTCACAGAACAGGACATTCAGGTCCATGGAACACAGGACGTTGTCTGTATGGCAGAATGTCTTTGAGGAGGTGAGAGCGCAGGTGTTCCGATGTCTGTGGCCCTGTGCTTTGTGGGAAGGCCGTGGTACGGAGTTACATTTGCAGATTTCCTCTTCTTAAAGCGGGGCAGGGGACTCTCATTTTATCTAGGATTTTCTTTTTTCTTTTTTTTTTTTCATGAGAACCCAGAATTCTTCATTGTTCCTCAGGACAGATCCCTAACTTGTTTCTTAATAGTTTTAAGGTTTGTTGTAAGGTTCTGTGTCTCAAGAGGGTTACAGGCTGAAGAAGCTTATTTCACTTGGTAGGATGCAAAAAGCCCAGCACTGCATCCCAGGACTAAGGGAATCACAGGAAATCATCCCATTGCCTATGTGGGGGAAGCCTTCAAAACAGCGCCAGTGCTCGCCCTCAGGTTCGGGATGTCTCACACCCTAAGGCTTAGGACATCGCCTGTCACCCTCAGGTCAGAGACGTCCACCATATATAGGCCCTCCTTAGGCCAGACCACTATGGGATATACCTTCTAGAATCCTTCAATCTGTAAAGCTTCTAAGACTGGCCCTCAAAAAGAAAGTCCTAAGGCCGGGCATGGTGGTTCATGCCTAATCCCAGCACTTTGGGAGGCTGAGGCAGGCAGATTACCTGATGTCAGGAGTTCGAGGTCAACCTGGCCAACATGGTGAAACCCTGCCTCTATTGAAAATTAGTTGGGCGTGGTGGCAGGTGCCAGTAATCCCAACTACTCAGGAGGCTGAAGCAGGAAAATGGCTTGAACCTGGGAGGCGGAGGTTGCAGTGAGTTGAGATTGTGCCTCTGCACTCTAGCCTGGGTAACAGAGTGAGACTCAGTCTCGGGGGAAAAAAAAAAAGAAAAGCCTTAAGACTGAGCCAGACGTTGTGGATGAGTCCCTCTTACAAAGGCCACTTGTCTCTCAAGGGGAACTATGGCTGCCCCCCATATAACCGCTTGCCAAATACGCCAACCATGCAAGGCAGCCAGAGGAGGAACTAATCCTGCTCAGCCCCCCACATCCCAGAGTGGACCACCCTATTCGGCAGCTCCCACAGCACCGTTACCTCTCAGGGAAGGAGTGGGGGCCAGTCCAGTGCAAGTCGCATTTTCCATAACTGACATCCAATGTCAGGGAACATGGGGAAGGTACTCCGAGGTTCTGGCGGGTCTGTGGATGGGTTCCAAACCTTGGTTTGCAGTGAAGACCTTCCAGCCAGTAACAATGGGGTTGCTAGCTCATGAGGTCACTGTATGTCTAAGAAACTGTGAAACTGTCTTCCAGAGTGGCGGTGCCATTGGACATTTCCTCCAGCCACAGAAAATAATTCTGGTTGCTCTAACTACTCACCAGCATTTCATATTGCCCAATTTATTTCTTTAACCATTCTTTATTATCATTATTTTTAGAAACAGGGTATTCTGTGGCCCAGACTGGAATGTGATGGTGCAGTCCCAGCTTACTGCAGCCTTGAACACTTGTTTGTCACTAGTCTATAGACATTTGGTTTTTTGTTTTTTTTTTTTATTCATTTATTAAGATGGAGCCTCACTCTGTTGCCCAGGCTGGAGTGCAGTGGCGCAATCTCCACCTCCCAGGTTCAAGTGATTCCTGTGCCTCAGCTTCCCAAGTAGCTGGAACTACAGGTGCCCACCACCGTGCCAGAATAACTTTTGTATTTTTAGTAGAGATGGGGTTTTACCACATTGATCAGGCTGATCTCCAACTCCTGACCTCAGGTGATCTACCAGCCTCAGGCTCCCAAGGTGCTGGGATTACAGGTGTGAGCCACCGTGCCTGGCCAATTTTCATATATTGACCTTATTTCCTGTGACCTTGCTTAACTCATTTATTAGCTGCAGAAGCATTTTTGGAGATTCCACGGGATTTTGTTTTATTTCAGTCTGACCATCACTCTCTTTCAAGTGGTGTGCTTAAACCATTTACATTTGCTTTTTTTTTTAGTTTTAAAATTTAAAAATAATTTTATTAAACAAATTTTAGGCCAGGCACAGTGGCTCACACCTGTAACCCCAGCACTTTGGGAAGCTGAGGTGGGCGGATCACTTGAAGTCAGGAGTTCAAGACCTACCTGGCTAATGTAGCAAAACCCCATCTCCACTAAAAAATGCAAAAATTAGCCAGGCATGGTGGCGGGCACCTGTAATCCCAGCTACCCTGGAGGCTGAGGCAGGAGAATCACTGGAACCTGGGAGGCAGAGGTTGTAGTGAGCTGAGGTCACACCCCTGCACTCCAGCCTGGGTGACAGAGCAAGACTCCATCCCAAAACAAAATTCATATTGACAAATCGTAACTATTTATGGGGTGCATAGTGATGTCATGATATACATATACAGTGTGGAATGACTGAATCAAGCTAATCAATATATCCATCCCGTCAAACACTAATCAATATATCCATCCCGTCAAACACTTACTATGTATTCGTCTTAACTGAAACTTTGTCCTGTTTGACCAACATCACCCCCATTCTCCCCACTCCGCAGCCTCTGACAACCACCATTCAACTCTCTGCTTTTGAGTTTTGTTTTAGATTCCATGTAGAAGTGAGAGCATGCGGTATTTCTTTCTTTGCGCGGCTTATTTCACTTGGCATAATGTCCTCCGGGTTTTCCACGCCGTTGCAAAGGACAAAATTTCCTGCTTTTCAAGGCTGAATAGTATCCCATTGTAGTATAAAACATTTTCTTTATTCATTCACCCATGGATGCACACCCAGTTTGATCCCATAACTTGCCTCTTGTAAGTAATGTTCAGCGAACAGGGGGAGGACAGATATCTCTTCAACATACTGATTTTAAATCCTTAGGGTAGACATCAAGAAGTGGGATTGCTGGATCACATGGTCATCCTATTTTTAGCTTTTTGAGGAACCTCCATGTGTTTTCTATAATGGCGGTAGTAATTTACATTCCCGCCCACAGTATACAAAGGTTTCTTTTGTTCCACGTTCTCACCAACCCTTGCTACTTTTTTTTTTTTTGAAATACAGTCTCACTCTGTGCCCCGAAGCTGGAGTGCAGTGGTGCAATCTTGGTTCATGGCAACCTCCACCTCCCAGGTTCAAATGATTCTCCTGCCTCAGCCTCCTGAGTGGCTGGGACTACAGGCACGTGCCACCACACCTGGCTAATTTTTTGTATTTTTAGTAGAGATGGGGTTTCACCATGTTGGTCAGGCTGGTCTCGATCTCCTGGCCTCAGGTGACCCGCCAACCTCAGCCCCTCAAAGTGCTGGGACTACAGGCATGAGTCACCACACCTGGCCTCTTTCACCTTTTTGATATTAGTCAACCTAACACACATGAGGTGAATCTCATTGTAGGTTTGATTTGCACATTTCCCTAATGGTTGGTGATGATGAGCACGTTTTCAGTACTTGTTGGTCATTTACAAGTCGTCTTTAGAGAAATGTCTCTTCAGGGCCTTTGCCAAAGTTGTTTCCTTGCTGTTGAGTTGTGTGAGTTTCTACCCTATTTTGGGTATTAAGCCCTTGTTAGATGTGTGGCTTGCAAATATTTTTCTCAGCCTGTAAGATGTCTCTTCACTCTGTTAATTATTTCCTGTGCTGTGCAGAAGCTTTTCAGTTTGACATAATCCCTCTTGCCTATTTTTGCTTTTGTTGGCTGAGCTTTTGGAGTCAAATCCAAAGTCTCATTGTCCAGGCCAATCTCCTGTAATTCCCCCGTGTTTTCTTCTAGTAGATTTACAGTTTCGGGTCCTACATTAAGTCTCTAATCCAGCTTGGGTTTTTTTTTTTTTTTAATGTGGTATGAGATAAAGGTCCGATTTCATTCTTCTGCCTGTGAATACCCAGTTTTCCTAAACTCTTAATTACAGAGACTGTCCTTTTCCCATTGTGTGTTCTTGGTAACTCTGCTGCAAATTGATTGATCAATGCATGGATTCATTTCTGGGCTCTGTACTCTGTTTCACTGGCTGATGCATCTGTTTTTATGCTGGTAACATGCGATTTTATCCAACTATCTATCTAGAGATGGAATCTTGCTCTGTCGCCCAGGCTGGAGTGCAGTGGTGTGATCTCAGCTCACTGCAACCTCCACCTCCTGGGTTCAAGCAATTCTGCTTCAATTTCACAAGTAGCTGGGATTACAGACATGCACCACCATGCCAAGCTAATTTTTGTATTTTTGGTAGAGACGGGGTTTCACCGTTTTGGCCAGGCTGGTCTCAAACTCCTGACCTCAGGGAATCCACCCACTCGGCCTCCCAAAGTGCTGGCATTACAGGCATGAGCTACTGCGCCTGGTCCAACATGCTGTTTTAATTACTTTAGCTTTTGTAATATAGTTTGAAGTCAGGTAGTGTGATGCCTCCAGCTTTGTTCTTTTAGCTCAAGATTGAGCTGGTGTGTGTGTGTGTGTGTGTGTGTGTGTGTGTGTGTGTGTGTGTGTGTGTCTCCATATGAATTTTAGGATGTTATTTCTATTTCTGTGAAATGGGACATTGGAACTTTAATACAAATTGTACTGTATCTGTAGATAGCTTTAGGTAGTATGAACATTTTAACAATATTCTTCCAGTCCATGAACATGAAATATCTTTCCATTTATTTATTTTTATTATATTTTTTGCTCTCCCTCCTCCCACCCCCCCAACCCAACAACAGGCCCCACTGTGTGTTGTTCCCCCCATGTGTCCTTGTGTTCTCATCATCTAGCTCCTACTTATAAGCGAGAATGTGCAGTATTTGGTTTTCTGTTCCTGCGTTAGTTTGCTGAGGATAATGGCCTCCAGCTCCATCCACGTCCCTGCAAAGGACCTGAGCTTATTCCTTTGTGTTGCTGCATAGTACTCCATGGTGTATATGTACCACATTTTCTTTATCCAGTTTACCTTTGATGAACATTTAGGTTGATTTCATGTCTTGGTTATTGTGAATTGTGCTGCAGTGAGCATACGTATGCATGTCTTTATGACAGAACAATTTATATTCCTTTGAGTATATACCTAGCAATGGGATTGCTGGGTAGAATGACATTCCTGCCTCTAGGTCTTTGAGGAACTATTACGCTGTCTTCCACAATGGTTGAACTAATTTACACTCCCACCAGCAGTGTAAAAGCATTCCTTTTTCTCCACAACCTTGCTAGCATCTGTTATTTTATTTTATTTTTTTTAGAAAAAGAGAAAAAGAGAAGGAAGAAAAAAAAAATGAAATAAAGAGAAAAGAAAGAAGAAAAAAGAGGGGGAGAGAGAACGGGAATCCTGCTCCATTGCCCAGGCTAGAATGCAGTCCACAAATGGATATTGAAAGCTTTTTCATACTAATAATTGTGTCATACAATGGAGACAGGAAGGAATAAGGGAGGAAAATAACAAACAGCCAACCAATATTTCATTTAAACCTATGAAATGCTATGCAATTGCTAGGGAGTGATTTACTCCCAACCATGGGGTCACTTTTAGAATAAATGTGATGTGTTACTAAAAAACAAATGTATGTTTTGTGGATTTGGAGTAGAGAGTTCTGTAAATGTTTATTAAGTTTACTTGTTTGAGGTTTAAGTTCAAGTCCCGGGTATCCTTCTTAACCTTCTGTCTCATTAATTTGTCCAATATTGACAATGTAATGTTAAAGTCTCCCACTATTATTGTGTGGGAGTCCAAGTCTCTTTGTAAGTCACCAAGAAGTTGCCCTATGTATCTGGGTGCTCCTATTATTGGGTGCGCATAGACTTAGGGTCATTAGCTCTTCCCGTTACATTGATCCCTCTACCATTATACAATGTCCTTCTTATCTCTTTCGGTTTCTATTACTTTAAAGTTTATTTTATCAGAGATGAGAATTGCAACTACTGCTTTTCTTTTTTTTTTTTTTGCTCTCCATTTGGTTGGCAAATCTTCCTCCATCCCTTTGTTTTGAGTCTCTGTATATCCTTGCATGTAAGATGGATCTGGACGCAGCTTACTGATGGGTTTTTTGAAGTGGCTGATACTGGTTGTTCCTTTCTATATATAGTGCCTCTTTCAGAAGCTCTTGTAAAGCAGGCCTGGTGGTAATGAAATCTCTGAGTACTTGCTTGTTTGTAAAAAATTTTATTTTTCCTTCACTTATGAAACTTAGTTTGGCTGGATATGAAATTCTGGGTTGAAAGTTCTTTTCTTTAAGGATGTTGAATATTGGCCCCCACTCTCTTCTGGCTTGTAGGGTTTCTGCTGAGAGATCAGCTGTGAGTCTGATAGGCTTCCCCTTGTGGGTAACCTGACCTTTCTCTCTGGCCGCCCGTAGTATTTTCTCCTTCGTTTCAACCCTGATAAATCTAATGATTATGTGCCTTGGGGTTGCTCTTTTTGAGGAATATCTTTGTGGTGTTCTCTGTATTACCTGGAGTTGGGTATTGTCTTGCCTTGCTAGGTTAGGAAAGTTTTCCTGGATAATATCCTGAAAAAATTTTCCAGCTTGGATTCATTCTCTTCATCACATTCAGGTACACCTATCAAACGTAGATTAGGTCTTTTCACATAGTCCCATATTTCTTGGAGACTTTGCTCATTCCTTTTTACCCTTTTTTCTCTAATCTTGTCTTCTCGTTTTATTTTGTTGGTCTTCGACCTCTGAAATCCTTTCTTCTGCTTGATCAATTCGACTGTTAAAACTTGTGCATACTTCTCGAAGTTCTCGTATTGTGTGTTTCAGCTCCATTAATTCACTTATATTCCTCTTTAAATTGTCCATTCTCATGAACATTTCGTGAAACCTTTTTTCAAGGTTCTTAGTTTCCTTGCATTGGGCTAGAACATGTTCTTTCAGCTCACAGAAGTTTCTCATTATCCACCTTCTGAAGCCTGATTCTGTTGATTCCTCACATTCATTCTCAATCAGGCCTTGTTCAATTGGTGATGAGGCACTGCAATCCTCTGTAGGAGGAGAGGCATTCTGATTTCGGGTGTTTTCAGCCTTTTTGCGCTGGTTTCTTCCCATCTTTATGGATTTATCCACCTGTCATCTGTGTAATTGCTGACTTTCAGATTAGGTCTCTGAGTGGACGTCCAGCTTGTTGGTGGTAAAGTTTTTTCTATTTCTTAATTTTCCTTCAGCGGACGCCCCTCCCCCCACGGAGCTGGACCTTCCCAGGTTCAGCTGTACTTGCTGTGAAACTCAATCCTCAGCAGTTCCAACTGCTGTTTTTATTTTTTTTGTGTGTGGAGGGGGGTACCAGCCTTCCCCTGCGGCGACCCACTACGCCGGCTGAAACAGCAGCGTTAAGATTCCTGGCGCTTCTGCCTGGGAATCTCCCAGTCTGGTTCCTCACTTCAGTCCGCTTTTCAATCAGCTGAATGGGAGACTCTGCTTTCCTGGAGCTCCAAATGCCAACCAAAAGGGCACTCAGTCCCGTATACTCTGGACTGAGAACCGCGGTGTCAGGGCGCCTGCAAAACGGCCGCGCCATCCAAAAGGGTCGCGCTGGCGACCCGTGGGGCTCCTCCGCCAAGAATCTCTTGGTCCGTGGGCTATGAAAATTCGTCTGAAAATGTGGCGTCCACTCACTCTCTGCGCTTTCAGTGGGGAGCTACAATCCTGAGCTGCTGCTAATCGGCCATCTTGGATCTCTATCTTTCCATTTATTTGTGTTTTCTTTAATTTCTTTTATAGTTTTCAGTATACAGATCTTTCTCCTGCCTGGTTAAATTTATTCCTAAGTATTTTCTTGTTTGTGGCTGTTGTAAATGTGGAACAGATTTCATGGTTTCTTTTTCAGATAGTCTGTTAGTGTGTAGGAATGCTACTGACTTTTGTGTGTTGATTTTATGTTCTGCAACTTTACCATATTCATTTAATAGTTATAAAAAGTTTTTTAAAAAACATATTTAATGTGATTATTAAATTGGCTGCATTTAGAGCCTCCATTTTGTTACTTGCTTTCGGTTTGTCGCATCTGTTTTAAATTCATCTGTTGGATTAATTGAGTGGTTTTTTTTGTTTGCTTTTTGTTGTTTTTTTTTGTATTCCACTTTATATCTATTGGCTTTTTTGGCTTTTTTTTTTTTGTATTTTTTAGTGATTGCATTAGAGATTATAGTGTATATAGTGCAACTTTTCAGTCTACATAAAGTAAATATTTTACCACTTCAAGTATATATCAGAAATGTAGAATTCTACCTTTATGTTAAGATTGTCATACATATTATGTCCACATACATTGAAAACCACCCAGATAAATGTTATAATTTTTGCTTTCAATGGTTATACTTATTATAAAGAACTTAAGAAGAAACAGTCTATATTTAGCTGATATTTGTGTTTCTACTGCTTTTCCTTTATCCCTAAGTTCCAGTTTCCCTCTAGCAACATTTCCTTTCAGTCTGAAGAATTTCCTTTAGCATTTCATTAAAAGAAGGTCCACTGATAACAAATTCTCTTAATTTTTTTTTCTCTGAAAATATCTTCATTTACCTTCATTCCTGAAGGATATTTTTGCTGGACATAGAATTGTAGGTTGACAGTTTTTTTTTTTTTCTTTTCTTTTCTTTTTCCTTTCCTTTTTTTTTTTTTTTTTTTTTTTGAGACAGAGTCTTCCTCTGTTGCCAGCCTGGAGTGTGGTGGTGTGATCTCAGCTCACTGCAACCTCCACCTCCCAGGTTTAAGTGATTCTCATGCCTCAGCCTCCCAAGTAGCTGGGATTACAGGCATGTGCCACCATGCCTGGCTAATTTTTGTATTTTTAATAGAGATGGGGTTTCATCATGTTGGCCATGATGGTCTCCATCTCTTGACCTCATGATCTACCCACCTCAGCCTCCCAAAGTGCTGGGATTACAAATGTGAGCCACTGCGCCCAGCCAACAGTTCTTTTCTTTAAGCATTTTGTGTTTTCTGACGATAAACCCACAATTACACGAGCCATTGGTTTTTCCCATGGTTATCGTGTTCCTCTACTTGCCCTCCAGACTTCATTATTTTTTTAAATTATTTATTTATTTTGAGATGGAGTTTTACTCTTGTTGCCCAGGCTGGAGTGCAATTCCATGATCTCAGCTCACTGAAACCTCTACCTCCCAGGTTCAAGCGATTTTTCTGCCTCAGCCTCCTGAGTAGCTGGGATTACAGGTGCCTGCTATCCTTCCATTCACTTCCAGATTGCTCATCTTAACCTCATGAATTTTAAAAAAGTTATCTTCTGGGTTAGTCTTGGACTGGTGTCTGTTGATTCTTTTTTTTTTCTTGAATATTGCTCAGCTCTTTTCTTTCTTTCCTTTCCCCTTCCTTCCTTCCCCCTTTTCTTCTTTCTTTCTTTTTCTTTCTTTCTCTCTTTTTTTCTTTTCTTTCACAGGATCTCACTCTGTTGCCCAGGCTGGAATGCCAGTGGTGAGATCTCAGCTCACTGCAGCCTCTGCCTTCTGGGTTCAAGTGATTCTCCTGCCTCAGCCTCCCAGGTAGCTGGGATTACAGGTGCACATCACCACACCCAACAAATGTTTGTATTTGTAGTAGAGACTGGGTTTCACCATGTTGGCCAGGCTGGTCGTAGACTCCTCACCTCAGGCAGTCTGCCTGCCTTGGCCTCCCAAAGTGCTGGAATTACAGGCGTGAGTCACTGCACCTGCCTTGGTCAACTTTTCCTGTATCTTTTGTGGGTCAAGTAATTTTGGATAGTAGCTGGACATTTTGAATTCTATGCTGTGAGGTTCTGGGTCCCACTTAGCACTCTGGAGAAGGCTGCCTTGCTGTTGTTGCCTTAGTAGGCAGTGGTTCTGCTGGCCAGGTGCAGGGCACACATTCTGCCTTTCTCTCCATAGGTGGTGGTTCCAACATTAGCTGTTTCCAAAGTCTTTCCAACGTTGGTTGGGTCTACCTGGCATGTGGGCCCCAGAGGACTGGTCTGGGGTTTGTATGGAGTACATGATGGTTCAGGTCTTGAAGCCTGACATACCCCTTGGGAATGTTGCAGGAGTAGCTCAGGCCTGAGCCTGGGACTTCCGTTGGTTCATACGCTAGGCGGGGCCATGCCTTTCTCTAGCTCATTCTTTTCTTCGATTTCTTCCACACCCTCAGTGTCCCAGGGGGCCCCCTTTCTCTGTCTTCTCGCTAGACATATTTTTCCCCTGGGTTTTTACTGTTAGTACCTGTTGCACAGCACTGAGATTTGGCCCATAGGTGGGCCAACGCTGGGGGTCAGCAGAAGGAAGAACGGTGCAAACTCACCCTTGCTTCCAGTTGTTATTGAACCTTTGACTTCAGTCCCCAGTCTGCTTGCTATTACTGATTCTTCACAGGCCTCAGGCAGTTGATTTTTATATTCTGTTCCAAAGTTTGTGTTGTAATCAATGGGGGAGAGAGGCTATGTTACCAGTGGGCAGGTATCCAGGTTCTTGGCATCTTGAACAAAGAATTGGACAAAATGCACTAACAGGCTGGGGATGGGAGCGGCCCACGCCTGTAACCCCAGCACTTTGGAGACTGAGGTGGGCAGATCACCTGAGGTCAGGAGTTCCAGACCAGCCTGGCCAGCTAAGGTGAAACCCCGTCTCTACTAAAAATATAAAAATTAGCTGGGCTTGGTGGTGGGTACCTGTAATCCCAGCTACTTGGGAGGCAGGAGAATCACTTGAACCTGGGAGGTGGAGGTTGCAGTGAGCTGAGATTGCACCACTGCCCTCCAGCCTGGGTGACAGAGGAAGACTCTGTCTCAGAACAACAATAACAACAAAACTGCACAAACAAAGCAAGGAAAGAATGAAGCAACAAAAGCAGAGATTTATTGAAAACACAAATATACTCCACAGGGCGGGAGCAGGCCTGAGCATAGGGGCTCAAGAGCCCGGTTACAGAATTTTCTGGGGCTTAAATACCCTCTAGAGGTTTCCCATTGGTTAATCAGTGTACACCTATGTAAATGAAGTAGTGGTCTGCAGTTAGTCTGATTGGTTGCAGAAAGTGGCTAATCAGAGGCTGAAGTGAAATTACAAAATTACATCCTGTACAAATGTCTGATTGGTTGCAGAAAGTGACCAATCAGAGGCTGAAATGAAGTTACAAGTTAAACTCCTATTGCAAATGAAGACTTGGCCCAGGACCAGCCTGATTGGTTGCAGGAGGGGACCAATCAGAGATACTTTCAATTTTTCATCTGCCTCACAGAAAAACAGGGTCAGTGCCAAGGGAGTAGCCTCTAATCCTTTTGTTATTTGGGTATAGAAATTGGTGCTTTCCTTTTGATGTAGTTCTAGGAAGTCAGGATGAATTGGTCTTAGGTTCCCTGCCTCCAGACCCTATTCTCTTCCTCAGTTACAGTTCACTCCATCTTGGCTGGCACCAGAATTCAGAATCCACATTTTTAATCTGACCACTTTATTGGGCTCTTATGAATTCCAATACTTTTTAAAAAATGAAAACTATTTGATATACAATAACATATAAACATAGATATAAAAATCAAGGAATTTAGGAACAGAACAAATACCTGGGAACCTGTTATGCTCCTTGTGCAATTGGTTTATTCCATCCCCTCGACTCCAGAGGTAACCACTAGTCTGAATTAATTTTTATTATCATGACATTGCTTTTCCTTATAATTAAACTACTTTTAGGTGCATCCACAAATAGTGTTTACTTGTTAATTATTTTAATTAGACATAAAAATGGTGTCAGTGCATGTATTCTGTTCTTTTGCAAGTTGCCTTTTTTTTTTCTTTTTTTTTTTAAGAACGGGGTCTTTGTTGTACAGGCTGGAATGCAGTGGTACAGTCATGGCTTACTGCAGCCTCAAACTCCTGGGTTTCAGTGATCATCCTGCCTCAGCCATCCAAATAGCTGAGATTACAGATACTCGCACCACCGTGCTCAGCTAATTCTTTTTTATTTTTGTTGAGATGTGGTCTTGTTATGTTTCCCCGGCTGATCTTGAACTCATGTCCTCCAGCCATCTTTCCATGTGAGCGTCCCCAAAGCACCGGGATTACAGACATGAGCCACTGTGCCTGGCCCCTGCAACTTGCTTGTTTATTGAAAATTATTTTAAGATTCATCTACTGATGGACATTGCTGTAGTTCTTTAATCTCCGGTTCTGCATTGTAAATCACTGTATGAATATATATCCATATATTTGTTCATTCATCTGTTAAATGGAAATTGAGTTTTTTCTGGTGTTTTGACCTTGTGAACAATGATGTAGTGGCCCTTCCTGTCCTGGGACCCTTGTGCAAAAGTTTCTCTCGGGCCTGTACCTAGGAGCAGAATCGCTGGGCCAAAGGCTATCATATCATCGGCATGGCTAGATCATTTGAAATTCATTTTCAGAACAGCCATACCAATGTATCCCTCCATCAGTACGCAAGAGTCTCTGCCTCCAGCATCCTTGCTAACACCTGATATCATCAGATGTGATCATTGCTGTCAGTCCAGTCTGTATAAAATGGTGCCCCATTAAAGTTTTCATTTCCATTTCTTGGAATACTTTGAGATGGACCCTTGCTGGCTATGTGTTTTTTTTTTTCAGTGAATACTTTGAGATGGACCCTTGTTGGCTATGTGTGTTTTTTTTTTTTTTCAGTGAAAGCCTATTCGTGCCTTTATCCGTCTTTCCATTGGGTTGTCATTTTTCTCTTTTGGATTTTAGGAAGTCTTTCATTCTAGACACCCTTTGTCAGTTACGTGTGCCGAAATCATCATCTCCAAGCGTGTGGCCTCTGTGTGCACCGTCTTTGTGTTGGCTTTTGATAAACAGACATGCTTATTGTTGTTACAGTTGCACATAGTACTATCTCTCTTCGTGGTGTGTCTCTTTAGGGCCGCGCTGTGCTTTCTGTATCTCATGTTTGTACCTTGATTTCTGTTTTTGGTATGAAGTGGTTGTTGAATGCCATTCCTGCCCCCCCACTGCATAGGGATAACCAGTCACCAGAGCACCATTCACTGAATGTCCATTTCCTCCCACTGATTTATGGCACTACCTTGGCCATGCATCAAGTTTATATAGGCATGTGTGGCTCTCTGAGCTCACGATCTATCCTGTCCCTTTGACTAGAATGATACTAACCCCCGTAGTTACTATGAATTTACAATATGCCCTGTGGCCTGGGAGGCGGAGTCCTCCCACCTTTGAGAATGTTTTGGCTGTTCTTGACTCTGCTCTTAATTCTAGAATCAGTCCGTCAAGCTTCATGACAATCCTGTGTGTGCTTCCAGGAGTCATCACTGCACCCTGTGGCTGAGGTGTGAGTTTAAGGAATTTTTTTTCACTTTGCTAAGCATTTTTATTATGGATAGATAGATGTTACTTTTTTTTTTCTTATTATTGTACTTTAGGTTCTGGGGTACATGTGTAGATCACGCAGGATTGTTGCAATGGTACATACATGGAAATGTGGTGTGCTGCCTCCATTCCTCCCCCTGTCACCTATATCTGGCATTTCTCCCCATGTTATCCCCTCCCCCAACCTCCTCATCCCCCTGCTGTCCCTCTCCTGGCCCCCACCACAACAGACCCCAGTGTGTGATGCTCCCCTCCCTGTGTCCATGTGTTCTCATTGTTCGACACCATCTATGAGCGAGAACATGTGGTGTTTGATTTTCTGTTCTTGTGTCAGTTTGCTGAGAATGATGGTTTCCAGATTCATCCATGTCCCTACAAAGGACACAAACTCCTCATTTTTTATGGCTGCATAGTATTCCGTGGTGTATATGTGCCATATTTTCCTTGTCCAGTCTATCATTGATGGGCATTTGGGTTGGTTCCAGATCTTTGCTGCAATGAACACATGCACACTGTAAACAGTGCTGCAATGAACATACATGTGCATGTGTCTTTATAACAGAATGTAGATGTTACTTTTTTAAAATGGTTTTTCTGACCAGGTATGGTGGCTCACACCTGTAATTCCAGCACTTTGGGAGGCCAAGGCAGGAGGATCACTTTAGCACAGGAGTTTGAGATGAGCCTGGGCAACACAGCGAGACCTTGTCTCCAATAAAAGTTTAAAAAATACTAGCCAAGCATGGTGGTGCACACCTGTGGTCCCAGCTACTTGGGAGGGGAGGCTGAGGCAGGAGGATTGCTTGAGCTTGGGAAGTTGAGCCTGCAGTGAGCTGTGATTGCACCGCTGCGCTTGTCTCAAAAAATAAAAATAAAGTTTTAAAAATGCTTTTCCTATACTAGCAAGATGACCAAAGATGTTCCTTCCTTATTCTGTTACTGTGGTGAATGTGTAAATGTATTTCCTAATGTTAAGGCACCTTTTCAATCCAGGGATAAACTCGATTTGATCATAAGGAGTTACAGAAACAGGCACATACACACACACCCAGATACAGTGCTATCACATTATAGCCAAATTATATATATAAAGCACATTATGGGCCAAGCACGGTGGCTCACACCTGTAATCCTGGCACTTTGGGAGGCTGAGGCAGGAGGATTGCTTGAGGCCACGAGTTTGAAACCAGCCTGGGAGCAACATAGCAAGACCCCATCTCTACAAAAAAATTTTAAAAAATTAGCCAGGTGTGGTGGCACATGCCTGTAGTCCCAGCTACTCGGGAGGCTGAGGTGGGAGGATCACTTGAGCCCAGCAGTTCAAGGCTGCAGTGAGCGGTGATCGTACCACTTCGCTTCAGCCTGGGCAACAGAGTGAGACACTATTTTTAAAAAAGCATTATGACCAGATGTATATATAGTCGTGCACCACATGCAGACATTTTGGTCAGTGGTCTCATGAGAGATTGTAATGGACCTGAAAATTCCCTATCGCCTGGTGATGGTGGTCATTGTGACATCACAGTGCAATGCATTACTGTGTGTGTGTGTGTATGTGCGTGTGTGTGTGTGTGTGTGTGTGAGTTGCTGGGGTAAATAGCCCTCTGCACCACCAATCATAGAAAAGTCTAGCACATACAAATATGGCCGGTGCACAGTACTTGCTAATGATGATAAACCGCTGTGTTACTAGTTCATGTATACACGATCCTATGCTTTTTTATCATTATCTTAGAGAATACTACTGCTACTACTGACTAAAAACAAAGGTAACTGTAAAACAGCCTTAGGCAGCTGCATCAGCAGGGATTGCAGAAGGCTCCCAGTGCGACAGGATATGGAGGGGAAGTCGGTGATACTGGTGATCCCGGCCCCATGTATGCCTAGGCTGATACTGGGCTAATATGCGTGTTTGTGTCCTAGTTTGTAAGAAAAATTTTAAGGTAGGAAAAAGGGCCAGGCACGGTGTCTCACACTTGTAATTCCAGCACTTTGAGAGATCAAGGCAGGAGGATCACCTGAGGTCAGGAGTTTGAGACCAGCCTGGCCAACATGGCAAAACCCCATCTCTACTAAAAATACAAAAATTAGCCAGGTGTAGTGGCGCACACTTATAATCCCAGCTACTTGGGAGACTGAGGCAGGAGAACCGCTTGAACCCGGGAGGCGGAGGTTGCAGTGAGCTGAGATCATGCCACCGTACTGCAGCCTGAGCGACAGAGTGAGACCCCGTCTCAAAAAAACAAAGCCTCCACTGGTGCATAGTAACGTCCCAGGCCTTCAGACCCACTCGCCCTCTCACCAGCTCACCCAGAGCAACGTCCACTCCCGCAAGCTCCATCCATGGGAAGTGCCGCATCAGGTGTACCACTTTGCAGTCTTTGATCGTGTATTTTCGCCGTAGCCTCTCTGTGTTTAGATGTGTTTAGATATCACAGACACACAGTATTGCATTGCGGCTGTCTAAGTGTTCAGTGCTGTCACCTGCTGTGCACATTTGCAGCCCTGGAGACACAGGCGACACTGTACATCCTGGGTGTGGGGCGGGCTCTGCCACCTTAGAGTATACTGCTGGATCTGTGTAAGTTCACTTACGCATGACAATCACTCAACATGCACACACACAGATACTGTGCTATAACATTACAGCAATATGCATATAATACACAATGCATTTCTCAGAGCGTATCTCCAGCATTGAGCATTGCTTGACTGTATATATAACACCATTGGGGTAGGAGGTGAGAGTCAACTCCAGACCAGATTGAAGACTGGCTAAAACAGGGGAAGAGGACTGAAAGCCCCTCTCCATAAGACAGGCCCACCAGGGCCGCGACAGCTTAGCATTGCCATGGCAACACCCAAAAGTGACCGCCCCTTTCCATGACAATGACCTGGAATTACCATCCCTTTTCTAGAAATTTCTAAATAACCTGATCCTTAACTTATATGCATAATTGAAAGTGGAGCTCGGGCGTAGTGGCTCACACCTGTGATCCCAGCACATTGGGAGGCCGAGGCGGGAGGATCACTTGAGGTCAGGAGTTCGAGGCCAGTCTGGCCAACATGGCAAAACCTGTCTCCACTAAAAATGCAAAAATTAGCCAGATGTGGCAGTGGGCACCTGTAATCCCAGCTACTTGGGAGGGTGAGGTTGAGGCAGGAGAATTGCTGGAACCAGGGAGGCAGAGGTTGCAGTGAGCCAAGATGGCACCATTACACTCCAGCCTGGGCAACAGAGTGAGACTGTCTTAAAAAAAAAAAAAAAAAAAAAAGTGGGCGTAGGCATGATTGCAGAACTGCCCCTGAGCTGTTACTGTCAACACATGGCCTGTGGGGTTGCCCTGCCCTGCAGGAGCAGTCATGGGTCTATAACACCGCCTTGACAACGCTGCCTTCTTCTACCATACTGCCGGCTTTCCCTTGAATTCTATCCTAGGCGAAGCTAAGAACCCTTGCCAGCTGAGCCCTGCTATGGGGCTCGCCTGTCCTGCATCACTGCTACATGGTTTGACTTTTTTTTTGAGACGGAGTCTGGCTCTGTCACCCAGGCTGGAGTGCAGTGGCTTGATCTCGGCTCACTGCAACCTCCACCTCCCAGGTTCAAGTGATTTTCCTGCCTCTAGGGCTACAGGTGCACGCCACCACACCTGGCTAATTTTTGTATTTTTAGTAGAGACAGCTTTTCACCATGTTGGCCAGGCTGGTCTCCATCTCTTGACCTCATGATCCGCCCACCTCAGCCTCCCAGAGTGCTGGGATTACGGGTATGAGCCACTGCACCCGGCCTTTTCTTTTTTCTAGGGATTTTGTGTATGTTTATTAGAGAGTGCCATTAATTTCCCTTCTCTTACCACCCCTGTCTGTTGGGCACAAGGATTTTCTAATCATCAGAGGATCCGCAGGGGAGTAGTCTTTTGGCTGTCTTTCCTGGAAGACTCTGAATAAGATGGAAATCATCTGTGCCTGGAATGCTTTGCTAGAATTTGCTCACAAAACAAGCTGAGCCTTGTCTTTGTATTGTGAGAAGATTTCTAAAATACTGATTAAATCTTTGTTGTTGTTATAGTACAATTCAGGATGTCCCTTTTGAGTCTGTTTTGGGAATCTATTTCCTGGGAATGTGTCCATTTCATCTAATTATCACATTTATTTGCAAAAAACATGTTCATACTCTTTTTTTTTTTTTTTTTTTTTTTTTTTTTTTTTAGGTGGAGTCTCCCTCTGTTGCCCAGGCAGGAGTTAGTAGCACAATCTTGGCTCACTGCAACCTCCACCTCCTGAATTCAAGCAATTCTCCTGTCTCAGTGCCCTGAGTAGCTGGAATTACAGGCGCACACCACCACACCCAGCTAATTTTTTTATATTTTTAGTAGAAACGGGATTTTACCATATGGGTCAGGCTGGTCTCGAAGTCCTGACCTCTGGTGATCCACCTGCCTCGGCCTCAAAGTGATAGGATCACAGGTGTGAGCCACTGTGCCCAGCCCATAATATTCCCTTATTAACTTTTCAATCTCTTATTCTCTGGTGAAGTAATGTTCCTTTTCTCTATCCCAATAGTTTTTGTGTTCTCTATTTTTTAAAAATTGATCAGTTTTGCTAGAGGTTTAATTCAACTATATTAGTTCTTTCAAAAAATCGACGCTGTAATTCCTCTCCATTGTATTTTTATTTTCTCTTTTATTAATTTCTGCTTGCCTTTATTATCTTCCTTTCATTTTCTTTGCAATTATTTTCTTGTTCTGCTAACTTTTTAAGTTGGATACTCATTAATTTTTACGGTTTAAAAATATATAAGCGTTTATTATTACAAAATACTCATCACCATCTGGTATTATAATTCATTGTCATTTCTGGTATTTTCATTTAGTCCTAAGTATTTCTGAATTTCCACTTGTTTTACCCATGGGTAATTAGAAATATGTTTTTAAATTTCTAGATTTATTAAGATTTTTAGGTTTTAGGTTTCTTTAATCGTTACTGACTTCTAAACTACTTGTGTCGTGATCACAGAATGTTGTTACTATGAAACCAACTCTTCCAGGTCTGTTTAGATTTGATTTATGGCTGAACATGTCAGTTTTATAATATTCTTGTGCCCTGGAGAAGAAAGCATATTCTACGGTTATTGTGGCAGAATTCTATAATATCCTGCAGATCAAGCTTGTTATTTTACTGCTTAGATTTTCCAAATCCTTACTGATTGTTATTTGCTTGTTCTATCAATTACTGAAGGAGGTGTGTTAAAATCTCCCGGTGTGTTGGCCAATTGATCAGTTTTTTCTTGTAGTCATTTCTTTGTTTCCTTTATAAAATTTAAAGTTATCCTAATAGGTACATACAAGTTCAGATTCTTTTACAAGTTCAGAATTCTTTTACATGAGTCTGAATCATCATATTGTGACCTCTTTATCCATAACAATCTTTTTTGTATTTTGATTAGAATATTTTTTCCTTCTTTTTACATTCAACCTATCCCTGTACTAACATTTTAGGAATGTCTTTCTTGGTTTTTATTATTTTTTATTTGATTTCATTATTTTTTTTTTTAGATGGAATCTCACTCTGTCACCCCGCCTGGAGAGCAGTGGCATGATCTCGGGTCACTGCAACCTCTATCTCCCGGGTTGAAGCAACTCTCTTGCCTCAGCCTCATGAGTAGCTGGGATTACAGGCATGGGCCACCACGCTCGACTAAGTTTTTGTATTTTTAGTAGAGATAGGGTTTCACCATGTTGGACAGGATGGTCTTAAACTCCTGACCTCAGGTGATCCACCTGCCTTGGCCTCCCAAAGTGCTGGGATTTCAAGCGTGAGCTGCTGTGCCCAGCCATGGACATACAATTTTAGAGCTTTTCTTTAATAGTCATTTTCTATCTAAACTTGGAAGATAGTTGTTCCTGTTCCTTTTTTGCTGCTTTTCTCTCTGATAGGAAGTCGGAGGTGGTCTGTCTGTTTCTGATAGGAAGTCGGAGATGGTCTGTCTGTCTCTGATAGGAAGTGGGAGGTGGTCTGTCTGTTTCTGATAGGAAGTGGGAGGTGGTCTGTTTCTGATAGGAAGTGGGAAGTGGTCTGTTTCTGATAGGAAGTGGGAGGTGGTCTGTCTGTTTCTGATAGGAAGTGGGAGGTGGTCTGTTTGATAGGAAGTGGGAGGTGGTCTGTCTGTTTCTGATAGGAAGTGGGAGGTGGTCTGTCTCTGACAGGAAGTGGGAGGTGGTCTGTCTCTGATAGGAAGTGGGAGGTGGTCTGTTTCTGATAGGAAGTTGAAGGTGGTCTGTCTCTGATAGGAAGTTGAAGGTGGTCTGTCTCTGATAGGAAGTGGGAGGTGGTCTGTTTCTGATAGGAAGTGGGAGGTGGTCTGTTTCTGATAGGAAGTGGGAGGTGGTCTGTTTCTGATAGGAAGTGGGAGGTGGTCTGTCTCTGACAGGAAGTGGGAGGTGGTCTCTGTTCTGATAGGAAGTGGGAGGTGGTCTGTTTGTAGTGAATGGCTCACATGTATTTTTCTCTGGGGCAGCTTTCAAAACCTGGACGTAATGTTCTGCGGTCCACTATGGGGAACCTATGAATGGATTTCTACTCATCCTGCTTGGATACACCTGGACTTCCTTATCTGAAAGACTATGTCTTTCATTCATTCTAGTAAATCCTCTGCCATTATCCCCTCCCCACGGTGCCTCTCTCCATTTCTGCAGAATTTCTTCCTGCAGCACCAATTAGACCTGTGCGGGACCTCTCCCCTGACCTCTGTATCTCAGAACCTGTCTTTTCACCTCTGATTTTCTTGGTGCTACATTCCCTGTAATATCTTTGTAATTAGAAGTTACTAGCTTTGTAATAACTTCTAGTCCACTAATTCTCCCTTCAGCTGTGTCGGTTTGTGTTCAGACACTGCAGTTTGTGAATTTTCTTCAGGTCTGCCTTCTAGTCTGACAATCTTCTTTTTCTTTTTCTTTCTTTTCTTTTTTTTTTGAGACAGTCTCACTCTGTTGGCCAGGCTGGAGTGTGATCTCAGCTTACCACAACCTCTGCCTCCCTGGTTCAAGTGATTCTCTTGCCTCAGCCTCTCCAGTAGCTGGGATCACAGGCATGCTTCACCACCCCTGGCTAGTTTTTGCGTTTTTGGTAGAGACAGGGTTTCACCATTTTAGCCTGGCTGGTCTTAAATTCCTTACCTCAGGTGATCCACGCACCTCAGCCTCCCAGAGTGCTGGGATTACAGACATGAGCCACAGCACCTGGCCTCTTTCTTTTCTTTTTCTTTTTTCTTTTTTCTTTGTTATTTATTTATTTATTTTTGACAGAGTCTTGCTCTGGCTGGAGTGCAATGGTGCAATCTCAGCTCACTGGAAACTCCACCTTCCAGGTTCAAGTGATTCTCCTGCCTCAGCCTCCCAAGTAGCTAGAATTATATGCACCTGCCACCACATCCACTAATTTTTGTATTTTTAGTAGGGACAGGGTTTCACCAGGTTGGCCAGGCTGGTCTTGACCTCCTAACCTCAGGTGATCCACCTGCCTCGGCCTTCCACAGTGCTGGGATTACAGGCATGAGCCACCGTGTCTGGCCCTCTTTTGCTTTTCCTTTATATATATAAATTTTATTGCATTTTAGTTTTTGTGGTACGTGTGAAAACCATGTAAGATTGTTGCATAGGTACACACATGGCAGTGTGGTTTGCCGCCTTCCTACCCATCACCTGTATCTGGCATTTCTCCCCATGCTATCCCTCCCCAACTCCCCACCCCCTGCTGTCCCTCCTCTAGTTCCCCCCCTACAGACCCCAGTGTGTGATGCTCCCCCTCCCTGTGTCCATGTGTTCTCATTGTTCAACACCCAATGAGTGAGAACATGTGGTGGTTGATTTTTTGTTCTTGTGTCAGTTTGCTGAGAATGATGGTTTTCAGGTTCATTGATGTCCCTACAAAGGACACGAACTCATCGTTTTTGATGGCTGCATAATATTCCATGGTGTATATATGCCACATTTTCCCTGTCCTGTCTATCATCGATGGGCATTTGGGTTGATTCCAAGTCTTTGCTATTGTAAACAGTGCTGCAATGAACATTCGTGTGCATGTGTCCTTATAATAATGATTTATAATCCTTTGGATATATACCCAGTAATGGGATTGCTGGGTCAAATGGAATTTCTATTTCTAGGTCCTTGAGGAATCCCCACACTGTCTTCCACAATGGTTGAACAAATTTACACTCCCACCAACAGTGTGCAAGTGTTTCTATTTCTCCACATCTTCTCCAGCATCTGTTGTCTCCAGAGTTTTTAATAATCGCCATTCTAACTGGAGTGAGATGGTATCTCAATGTAGTTTTTATTTGCATTTCTCTAGTGACCAGTGATGATGAGCATTTTTTCATATGTTTGTTGGCCTCATATATGTCCTCTTTTGAAAAGTGTCTGTTCATATCCTTCACCCACTTTTGAATGGGCTTGTTTGTTTTTTTCTTGTAAATCTGTTTTAGTTCTTTGTAGATTCAGGATATTAGCCCTTTGTCAGATGGGTAGATTGCAAAAATTTTTTCCCATTCTGTTGGTTGCCGATTCACTCTAATGACTGTTTCTTTTGCTGTGCAGAAGCTCTGGAGTTTGATTAGGTCCCATTTGTCTATTTTGGCTTTTGTTGCCAATGCTTTTGGTGTTTTGGTCACGAAGTCCTTGCCTATGCCTATGTCCTGAATGGTTTTGCCTAGATTTTCTTCTAGGGTTTTTATAGTGTTAGGTCTTATGTTTAAGTCTTTAATCCATCCGAAGTTAATTTTAGTATAAGGTGTCAGGAAGGGGTACAGTTTCTGCTTTCTGCACATGGCTAGCCAGTTTTCCCAACACCATTTATTAGACAGTGAATCCTTTCCCCATTGCTTGTTTTTGTCAGGTTTGTCAAAGATCAGATGGTTGTAGATGTGTTGTGTTGCCTCCGAGGCCTCTGTTCTGTTCCATTGGTGTATATCTCTGTTTTGGTACCAGTACCATGCTGTTTTGATTACTGTAGCCTTGTAGTATAGTTTGAAGTTCAGTAATGCGATGCCTCCCACTTTGTTCTTTTTGCTTAGAATTGACTTGGCTATGCGGGTTCTCTTTGGTTCCATGTAAAGTTTAAGGTGGTTTTTTCCAGTTATGTGAAGAAGGTCATTGGTAGCTTGATGGGAATAGCGTTGAATCTGTAAATTACTTTGGGCAGTAGGGCCATTTTCACGATATTAATTCTTCCTAACCATGAACATGGAATGTTTCTCCATCTGTTTGTGTCCTCTCTTATTTCATTGAGCAGTGGTTTGTAGTTCTCCTTGAAGAGGTCCTTTACATCCTTTGTTAGTTGTATTCCTAGGTATTTTATTCTCTTTGTAGCAATTGTGAATGGCAGTTCACTCTTGATTTGGCTCTCTTTAAGTCTGTTATTGGTGTATAGGAATGCTTGTGATTTTTGCAGATTGATTTTGTATCCTGAGACTTTGCTGAAGTTGCTTATCAGTTTCAGGAGATTTTGGGCTGAGTCTTTTTTTTTCCGAGATGGAGTCTTACTCTGTCACCCAGGCTGGAATGCAGTGGCGTGATCTCAGCTCACTGCAACCTCCGCCTCCCAGGTTCTAGCGATTCTCCTGCCTCAGCCTTCCAAGTAGCTGGCATTACAGGCATGCGCCACCATACCCAGCTAATTTTTATATTTTTAGTAGTGACAAGGTTTTGCCATGTTGGCCAGGGTGGTCTTGAACTCCTGATCTCAGGTGATCTGGCTGCCTCCGCCTCCCAAAGTGTTGGGAATATAGGTGTGAGCCACCACACCTGGCCTCAATTTTCTAATTCTCTGTTTAGCTGTGTTTGTCTGATGTCTAATTTTTCCAGTGATTTAAGATTTATTCATGACGTTATTTGTTTTACTTAGTTTATTTCCTAGTTTTTAAATTATCTTACTATGTTTTCATTTCCCTATTTCAGGTCTTTACAAACAACGTTGTGTTTTATATGCTGCTTTTGTTAAGACCAATAATAGCCCAAGTCTTTCTGGGCCTAGTTTGTTATTTGGGCTGATCTTTTACATGGTGTCTTGCTTTCTGGTAGATATTTTTATTAAAAATCATATTATTGTACATATCACATGTAAATACATACTTGAACTTGACCCTGGAAATTCTCTGAGGTGTGGGTTGAGGCTTATTCCTCCAGAGGAAAATGTGTTTGTTTTGGGCAGGTTCCTGGGGCACTACAAATCCATGTTAAATTACAATCCTCCGCTGGGTGCGGTGGCTCATGCCTATGGTTCCTGGCACTGTGGGAGGGGAGGCCGGGCAGATCACCTTAGGTCAGGAGTTCAAGACCAGCCTGGCCAACAGGGTGAAACTCCGTCTCTCCTAAAATACAAAAATTACCCGGGCATGATGGCAGGCGCCTATAATCCCAGCTACTGGGGAGGCTGAGGCAGGAGAATCGCTTGAGCCCAGGAGGCAGAGGTTGCAGTGAGCTGAGATTGTGCCATTGCACTCCAGCCTGGTCAATAAAGTGAGATTCTAGCTCCAAAACAGAAATACAATTCTCGCCTTGTCATTTTGGGGTCATGCAAAGAGAAGAATGTTCAGGGCCCAAACCCGTGACAGGGTCAGTCAGTGCCACACATTCTCTCGGGATTTAAGAAATAAACTTTTGGCTGGTGCGGTGGCTCATGCCTGTAATCCCAGCACTTTGGGAGGCTGAGGCTGGTAGATCACAAGATCAGGAGTTCGAGACCAGCCTGGCCAATATGGTGAAACCCCGTCTGTACTAAAAATGCAAAAATTAGCCGGGTGTGGTGGTGGCTGCCTGTAGTCCCAGCTACTTGGGATGCTGAGGCAGGAGAATTGCTTGAACCTGGGTGGCAGAGGTTGCAGTGAACTGAGATCACACCACTGCACTCCAACCTGGGTGACAGTGAGACTCCATCTCAAAAAAAAAAAAAAAAAAAAAAAAAAAGTAAACTTTCCTGGTACTAAGGTTGAGACAGTTTCTCTGCCAGGTAAGGGTCAGTATGTTTCCTAGTTCACCCTTTCATGAAGGGGGCAGCCATTCTGGAATGCCGGCTTCAGGCTGGGTGGTCTGACCCCCTCCCACCTTGGTCCCCAGGTGCAGTGCCCCATCCCTCTTAGGACAGGGTCGCTGTGCCAGAGCCACATTCGCCCCCCGTGTACCTGCCGGCTTTGGCACCTCTCCTGCCTCCTTGGACTCTTGCAGTCATTTCATCCATGGACTCACTGAATTTCTTTTAGTTGCTTGCAGGTTGATTCTGGCAACATAATTTAGGTGCTTTGCAGGGAGTCATCTCAGGATCTCTAGTCCAGAGCTCTCAACCTTAGCTTACATACGAGTCCACTGGAGAGCTTGTTAGCAGAGGTGCCCAGCACCCCCTTCAGAGTTCTGGATCCAGACAGGCTGGGGCAGGCCTGAGAATCTGCATGTCTCAGGAGCTCTTGAACAATACTGGCACTGCAGGTGCCTGGGCCAAAAGTGGGGGCATCTGCCCCTTCTTCCTCTACCATAGCTGACAGGCACAGGAGCTCTCATCAGACACAGAGGATCACCATATCAGGGGTATTCAATTAATCTGGTGTATCTGCCTGGAAAGCCCCCTTCACAGTGACTTACAGATTCTAGTATGTGTGAGCGTCACCTGGATGACTTCTTAAAACACACAGAGGCCAGATGCAGTGGCTCACACCTGTAATCCCAGCACTTTGGGAGGCCGAGGCAGGCAGATGACCAGAGGTCAGGAGTTCAAGACCAGCCAGGCCAAAATGGTGAAACCGATCTCTACTAAAAATACAAAAATAACTGGATGAGGTGGCACATACCTGTAATCCCAGCTACTTGGGAGGCTGAGGCAGGAGAATCACTTGAACCCAGGAGATGGAGTTTGCAGTGAGCAGAGATTGTCACACTGCACTCCAGCCTCCAGCCTGGGAGACTGTCTCAAAATATTAAAAAATAAAATAAAAACACACATGACGTATTTGTTAATATTGGTTACAAAGAATCAACTTAGAATTTCTACATGTCACTAATAAGCTGTTATTAACATAAATTCTGTTTTTATGTGTTGCTTCCTCTTGCTTTCTTTAGGTGTGTCTTGATTCTTTCTAATGCACTGGCTTTATTTCTACTTGTTAAATAATGAAAACAGCTAATCCTATGTATTTTCTTTTCATAGTCTTAGCTGAATGTAAGTTTAAACAGCAATCATTCTCTCCATCGTTACAGAGTTTAAGTGTAGTCATTTATTTCATCTTTGACCCAAGACTCATTTAGGAGAATCCTTTATAAGTCCAACTGAATCATAAAATGCTTGTTAATTTCAAGTTATAATGCATTGCAGTTTAAGAAAATGTTCCATTAAATTTTTTTTTTTTTTTGCATCTCAATGTATTCTCAATCTTGCTAAATGTCACACAGACACTTGAAAGGCATATTCTCTGCTTGAATAAAAAATAATTTGAACATATATTTATTTCTTAAATATATCTCTTTTACAATGTTTAGATTTTCTCCAATTTTTCCCTCCTTGAGTGGGCCTTATGATTCTCCAGAGTCCTGCCTTGAGAATTTCCAAACCATGACACGGGGGAGGGGAAACCTCAGCTGAGCTGCTGGACTCACAGAGCTGAGGAAATGGAGCTAAGGGACCAGGGAGATAAAGACGGGCAGAGAGCACAAAGCAGAGCTCTGAGGAGGAGGGAGCCGCAGAGAGAGCTGGAGCTTTGCAGAGGGTGCCCATCAGCCACTCCTGAAAGCAATTCATGAATGTTACTGCATCTAACAGAGTTTCAAAATACACTAAGCCGGCCGGCCACAGTAGCTCAGGTCTGTCATCCCAGCACTTTGGGATGCTGAGGTGGGTGGATCACCTGAGGTCAGGAGTTTGAGACCAGCCTGACCAACATGGTGAGACCCCGTTTCTACTAAAATACAAAAATTAGCTGGGCGTAGTGGCGGGCACTTGTAATCCTCGCTACTCGGGAGGCTGAGGCAGGAGAATCACTTGAACTCAGGAGAGGGAGGTTACAGTGAGATGAGATAGCACCATTGCACTCCAGCCTGGGCAACAAGAGTGAGACTATCTCAAAAACAAACAAGATAACCAGTAACAAAGATTTCTAGAGAATACCCAAATATTTGGGGACAAAAATAAACACTTCTAAGTAATCCATAGGTCAAAGAAGAAATCAAAAATGTAAATCAGTAAGGAATTTGGAGTGAACGATGATAGAAACACAACATGTCAGAATTTTTGAGATGCTGCCAAAATATGGCACACAGAACACAAAATACTGGCCGGACGCGGTGGCTCACACCTGTACTCCCAGCACTTTGGGAGGCTGAGGCAGGGGGCTCACTTGAGGCCAGGAGTTCGAGACCAGCCTGGGCAATATAGTAAGGCCCTGTTTCTACAAAAACAAACAAAACAAAAATGAGCTGGGCATGGTAATGCATGCTTGTAGTCCAAGCTACTCACAAGGCTGAGGTGGGAGGACCATCTGAGCCTAAGAGGCCGAGGATGCAGTGAGCCGTGATTTCACCCCTGCAGTCTAGCCTGGGTGACAGTGAGACCCTCTCTAAAAAAATGCTAATGAAATGGAATGAGCAAATTATAAATAAGTGATGAATGTAGAAAAGGAAAGAAGTAAAAATGGAACATGGAACATATCAGACAAGGCCGGGAACGGTGGCTCGCACCTGTCATTACAGGACTTTGGGAGGCTGAGGTGGGCAGATCACTTGAGGTCAGGAGTTTGAGACTAGCTTGGCCAACATGGTGAAACCCTGTCTCCACTCAAAATACAAAAATTAGCCAGTCGTGGTGACACATGTTTGTAATTCCAGCTACTCAGGAGGCCGAGACAGGAGAATCACTTGAACCCGGGATGGGGATGTTGCAGTGAGCCAAGATCGAGCCACTGCACTCCAGGCTGGGTGACAGAGCAAGAATCCATCTGAAAAAAGAAAAAAAAAATCAGACAAATATAAAATACATAAGATGATGTATTTAAACTTATCTATAGTAATTACATTAAATGTAAACTGACTAAACATTTAAAATAAAAGATAATGGTCTGATTGGATGGAAAAGAAGACCCAAGTATTAGCTATTTAAAAGAAACATTTAAATATAAAAATACAAATACAATGTAGAAAAAATAAAGATATACCTTGCTAAATAAAGCTGGATTGGCTATATTAATATCCATGGACTTTAGGGCAAGATGTTTCCATGAGAGATAGATGGAGACTGTTTATAGTGATAAAAGACCAATTCAACAAAGATATAAAATTCTACATTTAAACATATCTACTAGCATAGGCTTAAAAATTTAGAGTTTTGAATGCATGGGTTAATTGTAGAAAGCTGAACTGAAGAAGTTAGAAAAGGAATAGCAAATTTCATTGATTTTTGAAATCTTTTTTTGCTATATAAAAATGATTGCAAAAAATCAATGAAATAAAAGGAACATATAAAAGAAATTTAATAAAACCAAAAGATTCTTCTTTAAAAATATTAATATCCTGGAAAAACTGATCAAGGAGAAGAGAAAAATAAACAATGTGCCAACATCAGAAATGAAAACAAAAGACATCAGATCTTACAGTCAGTAAAAGGATAATAAGCAATTATTATGGGCCAGGCATGGTGGTGGCTCCCACCTGTAATCTAGCACTTTGGGAGGCCAAGGCAGGAGGATCACTTGAACCCAAGAGTTTGAGACCAGCCTGGGCAACATACTCAGACCTTGTCTTTACAGAGTAATTACCTGAGTATAATGTCATATGCCTGTAGTCTCAGCTACTTGGGAGGCTCAGGCAGAGGCTTGGTTGAGCCCAGCAGGTCAAGGCTACAGTGAAGCATTGAGCTATGATCACGCTGTGTCACTGTGCTCCAGCCTGGGAGACAGAGTAAGACCCTGTCTCAAAAAAAAAAAAAAGGAACAACCTTATGCCATTGCAGTAGACAATTTAGAGAAAACAAAAATTTACTTGAAAAACACAGCTTATTGAAACTGACACAAAAAGAAATAGAAAATCTGAATAGACATATATTTGTTAAAGAAGTTGAATATAAATTTAAAACCTCCCGCATAAGAGAACACCAATCTCAGATGGCCTCACTAATTTTTCCACTTAAGAAACAAATACCAATGTCATGTGAATTCTTCTAGGGGATAGAAAATGTGGAAACACTTCCTAGCTCATGTTATGAGGCTAACATACATTTGATAGTAAAACATGGCAAAGGCATTCTAAGAAAAAAATTACAAGCAAATTCTTCACAACTATAAATGCAAACATTATTTAAAAATTAACAAATTGGTAGCACAGGGGATCCTTGTGATACAAGGATAAATTTCTCTCTTGTGTATGTTCTTTTTATCTCATTGATTTTTACAATCATTTTTAGATAGGAGAAAAATGATTTCAAAAATTAATGAAATTTGCTATTTCTTTTCTAATTCTTTGAGTTCAACCCTTTCTACTTTTAAAATATATATGCATTCTGTATCTTCATTGTGGTGCTGGAGTTACATCTAAGTGTGATTAAAATTACATAGAACAACATAGATTCACACACAAATGAGCACATGTAAACCTAGTGAAATCTGAATAAGCTTTGTGGATTGTATCCATGTCAATTTCCTGCTTTTGATATTATACTATTACATAACCTGTTACCATAAAATTTAATTAAGTAAGCAAAGGATATATGGGACCTTGGTGTACATTTTCAGAACTTGACTCTATAATTATTTCTAAATAAAAAGTTAAAAACTTAAGTTGAGCCCAGTGATACAATATATGAAACAGTAGAACCGAGAGGGATTTATTGCAGGAATGCAAGGTTGTTTATCACTTAAAAATCAATCAGGAATAGGGTCAGGTTTTCCAAGCTGGTAGAATCCTGGAAGGAGCACTGCTCTTATCCTGACAAGAAAGAGTAAATATATTAAATCTATTAAATCACAATAGAGCACCGAGGACGCAGAGTGACCAAGTAGCCAGAAATCCAAGAAGGGGAAGGCTCTTCCCAGGAGAAATGGGACGGTGAGCACTGGCTCCCCTGTGGCAGAGCACACTGAAGGTTATACAGGTAGGTAAGAATAATTCACCTAAAATTTTTAACAAGCTGCTAAGGCCAAACTGCGGCTAGTGTGAAAGTGTAGAATCAGAGCCACAGACAATAAGGGTGGTGTGCACACACGCACAGGCTCTTCTCTGTAGACCTCCAACAGGAGCATACCAGAAAGGTTGGGAACAGGAGGAGACTAGGAAAAGCCTCCCTGGTTGACGTAGACCTGGAGGAGGTTGGCATCTGCTGCTTCAGGAAAGACAAGAAGCCCCATACAGAACTACTTTCATAAGAACAAAAGCCGGCTGGGCACGGTGGCTCATGCCTGTAATCCCAGCACTTTGGGAGGCCGAGGCAGGTGGATCACTTGAGGCCGGGAGTTCAAGACCAGCCTGGCCAACATGGTGAAAACCTATCTCTACTCAAAATACAAAGATTAGCCAGGCGTAGTGGTGCATGCCTGTAATCCTCCCTACTTGGGAGGCTGAGACACAAGAATCGCTTGAACCCAGGAGGTGGAGGTTGCAGTGAGCCAAGATGGTACCATGGCACTCCAGTGTGGGTGACAGAGTGAGGTTCTGATTCAAAACAAACAAGCAAATATAAGAACAAAAGACTTAAGCCACTTAGGGAAGTGCTGTGCCCCAGGGCACAAGTAGATGGGAGAGAAAATATAAACACCCTCTACTTCTAGGGGAGGAGCAGGAAACTGGGCTGAGATTATTACAGGATTCTTTTTTAATTATTGTCTTTAATAGAGATGGTGTCTTGCTGCATCACCCAGGCTGGAATGCAGTGGCATGATCATGACTAAATGCAGCCTCAAACTCCTGGGAACAGGTGATCCTCCCAAGAGGATTCTTGTAGCTGGTGGAGGAGCAGGATCACTGGGAAAGCCTCACCCCAGAATTCTAGGGTCTGCCCCCTTTTCTAGGTTAGCAAGGACCAAGTAGCCATCAACAGTCACTGAGAGAGGGACAATTGCATAGAGACCAGTTACAAGGAACAGTCACCCAGGGAGGTCTGAAAGCTGATGGTAGGGCAGGAACATGGAGAGAACCTCCAACATACAATCCCCATGCTAGATCAAAAGATAACATTAAAGGAATTTAAGCCAGTGTTAATAACAAAACCCATGCCCAGATGAACTTCTGACTAGAATAACTCAATCCTCTGAATTATACCAGTAGTAATGGTCTGGCAGCAAAATAGGTATGCACATTTTCAGTCATTACTACAATTTACCCAAGTCTCTACTGTCCTGGACTAAATATGCAGCATTCGACCAAAAATTACAAGATACATAAGAAAGCGAGGAAATAAATGATCTATCAAGAGACAAAACAATCATTGAAATCAGATTTACAGATGACACAGATGTTTAAACTACCAGATAGGAAAATCAAAACAATTAAAATCATAACTATAATTAGTACGCTATTAGCTATAATAGAGAAGGTGGAAAATATGTGAACTAATGAAGAATTTCAGCAGAACAATGGAAAGTATAGGTCAAATGGTAATACTAAAAGCAAAACAAAAACAAATAACACAGATGAAGAATATCTTCAAAGTGTTCCTCAGCAGATTAGACACTACCAAGGAAAGAATGATTGAACTTGAAGAAAGATCAATAACAGATACCCAAGTTAAGGCATACAGAGAAAAGAGCGAAAATAAAACAAAAACAGAGTGTCTAAGAGCTGTGAGACTATAAAGCAGCATGCTATATGCAGTTGAAAACCTGAAACAAAAGAGAACAGGGCAGAGAAAAACTGAAGAAATAAAGGCTAAGAATTTTCCAAAAATAAGATATCAATAAATTCAAAAGGTCTGAGAACCCTCCTAAAAGATAGATACAAAAAAGGACGCCTGAACATATCATATGAAAATTGCTGAAGATAATGAGATGAGAAAGAAGAATGGAAGTATACTTTTAAGCAACCACTAAAAATTTTTGAAAAAATTACATACAAAAGTGGAGACAAAATGGAAAAAGAAATACCAAGTTTATCCAAAACCAAAGGTAAACAGAAAATCTTGATGTCAACCAAAGTAAAGAGTAGAAAGTGTATTACATAGAGAGGATCAGAGATAAATATTGTGACAGATTTGTGGCTAGAAAATAGATCACAAGATAATGGAATGATGTACTTTATGTAAGCTAGAGAAAAACTCAAATCAGAATTCTATACTCAGAAAAAAATATATTTTAGAAATCAAGACAAAATGACTTTTTCAGATAAAAGCTGAGGGAATTCATTAGTAGCAGATCTGCATTATAAGAAAAGTTAAAGTTCTTTGGTGAAAAGGAATATGGTATCAGATGTAAGTTTGGATCTATACAAATAATCTTTGGAAATGATTAAAATATAGTTAAGATTTATTTTCTTATATTTAATCACTGTAAAAGGAAATTGACTTTCATTTTTTTTTTGAAGTCAGGCAGTTTTATTTATTTTTTTTAGTCGTACATTTATTTTTTTATTAGGGGTACACATTACCAATTCTCAAACTACTTTATTTGTATGCTAGGAATGAACAAATAAATATGCACAATGAGGGCTATGTTTCTTTTTTTTAATTTATTTATTTTACTTTAGGTGCATACTATGGCATTTCTCCCCATGTTATCCTTCCCCACCCCCCTCCCTCCCTCACCCCCCACTGTCTCTCCCATACCCCCCACTGTCTCTCCCTTACCCCCACCAACTGCCCCTAGTGTGTGATGCTCCTCTCCCTGAGTACATGTGTTCTCGTTCAACACCCACCTATGAGTGAGAACATACGGTGTTTGGTTTTCTGTTCTTGGGTCAGTTTGCTGAGAATGATGGTTTCTGATTCATCCAAGTCCCTACAAAGGACACAAACTCATCGTTTTTTATGGCTGTGTAGTATTCCATGGTGCATATGTACCACGTTTTCTTTGTCCAGTCTATCATTGATGGGCATTTGGGTTGGTTCCAGGTCTTTGCTATTGTACACAGGACTGCAATGAACATATATGTGTATGTGTCTTTATAGTAGAATGATTTATAGTTCTTTGGGTATATACTCAGTAATGGGATTGCTGGGTCAAATGGAATTTCTAGTTCTAGATCCTTGAGAAATCACCACACTGTCTTCTACAATGGTTGAACTAATTTATACTCCCACCAACAGTGTAAGAGTGTTCCTATTTCTCCACATCCTCTCCAGCATCTGTTGTCTCCCGATTTTTTAATGATTGCCATTCTAACTGGCATGAGATATCTCAATGTGGTTTTGATTTGCATTTCTCTAATGACCAGTGATGATGAGCATTTTTTCATATGTTTGTTGGCCTCATATATGTCTTCTTTTTGAAAAGTGTCTGTTCATGTCCTTCACCCACTTTTGAATGGGGTTGTCTGTTTTTTTCTTGTATATCTGTTTTAGTTCCTTGTAGATTCTGGATATTAGCCCTTTGTCAGATGGGTTAATTGCAAAAAAATTTTTCCCATTCTGTTGCTGATTCACTCTAATGATGGTTTCTTTTGCTGTACAGAAGCTCTGGAGTTTAATTAGATTTCATTTGTCTATCTTGGCTTTTATTGTCATTGTTTTTGGTGTTTTAGTCATGAAATCCTTGCCTATGCCTATGTCCTGGATAGTTTTGCCTACATTTTCTTCTAGTGTTTTTATGGTGTTAGGTTTTAGGTTTAAATCTTTGATCCATCTGGAGTTAATTTTAGTGTAAGGTGACAGGAAGAGGTCCAGTTTCTGCTTTCTGCATATTGCTAGCCAGTTTTCCCAACACCATTTATTAGACAGTGACTCCTTTCCCCATTGCTTGTTTTTGCCAGGTTTGTCAAAGATCAGATGGTTGTAGATGTGTGGTGTTTCTTCTGGGGTCTCTGTTCTGGTAACAGTACCATGATGTTTTGATTACTGTAGCCGTGTGGTATAGTTTGAGGTCTGGCAATGTGATGCCTCTGGCTTTGTTCTTTTTTGCTTAGGATTGTCTTGGCTATGTGGGGTCTTTTGTGATTCCATATGAAGTTTAAAGTGGTTTTTTCCAGCTCTGTGAAGAAGGTCATTGGTAGCTTGATGGGGATAGCATTGAATCTATAGATTACTTTGTGCAGTATGGCCATTTTCATGATAATGATTCCTCCTAACCATGAGCATGGAATGTTTCTCCATCTGTTTGTGTCCTCTCTTAATTGACTGAGCAGTAGTTTGTAGTTCTCCTTGAAGGAGGTCCTTTACATCCTTTGTTAGTTGTATTCCTAGGTATTTTATTCTCTTTGTAGTAATTGTGAATGGGAGTTTGCTCTTGATTTGGCTCTCTGTTTGTCTGTTATTGGTATATAGGAATGCTTGTGATTTCTGCACATTGATTTTGTATCCTGAGACTTTGCTGAAGTTGCTTATCAGTTTCAGGAGATTTTGGGCTGAGACGACGGGGTCTTCTAGATATACAATCATGTCATCTGCAAATAGAGACAGTTTGACTTCCTCCTTTCCTAATTGAATACCCTTTATTTCTTTTTTGCCTGATTGCTCTGGCTAGAACTTCCAATACTATATTGAATAGGAGTGGTGAGAGAGGGCATCCTTATCTAGTGCCTGATTTCAAAGGGAATTCTTCCAGCTTTTGCCTGTTCAGTATGATATTGGCTGTAGCTTTGCCATATATAGCTTTTATCATTTTATGATACGTTCTGTCAATACCTAGTTTATTGAGAGTTTTTAGCATGAAGGGCTGTTGAATTTTATCAAAGGCCGCCTCTGCATCTATTGAGATAATCATGTGGTTTTTGTCTTTGGTTCCGTTTATGTGATGGATTACATTTATGGATTTGCATATGTTGAACCAGCCTTGCATCCCCGGGATGAAGCCTACTTGGTCGTGATGAATAAGCTTCTTGATGTGCTGTTGCAATCTGTTTGCCAGTATTTTATTGAAGATTTTTGCGTCGATGTTCATCATGGATATTGGCCTGAAGTTTTCTTTTTTAGTTGAGTCTCTGACTGGTTTTGGTATCAGGATGATGTTGGTCTCACAAAATGAGTTAAGGAGGGTCCCCTCTTTTGTACTGTTTGATACAGTTTCAGAAGGAAGGGAACCAGCTCTTTGTACATCTGGTAGAATTCAGCTGTGGACCTGTCTGGATCTGGACTTTTTTTGGTTGGTAGGTTATTGATTGCTGCCTCTACTTCAGCCCTTGTTATTGGTCTATTCAGGGTTTCAACTTCCTCCTGGTTTAGTCTTGGTAGAGTAGATGCGTCTAGGAATTTATCCATTTCTTCCTGGTTTACTGGTTTATATGAGTAGAGATGTTTGTAGTAATCTCTGATGGTAGTTTGTATTTCTGTGGGATCAGTGGTGATATCCCCTTTATCGTTTTTTATTGCATCTATTTTATTCTTTTCCCTTTTCTTTTTTTTTTTTTAATATGGCTAATGGTCTGTCTATTTTGTTAATCTTTTCAAAAAACTAGCTCCTGGATTTATTGATTTTTTTTTTTTTTTTTGAAGGGTTTTTTGTGTTTCTATCTCCTTCCGTTGAGCTCTGATCTTAGTTATTTCTTGTCTTCTGCTGGCTTTTGAGTTTTTTTGGTCTTGCTCCTCTAGCTCTTTCAGTTTTGATGATAGGGTGTCGATTTTAGATCTTTCTTCTCTTCTCTGGTGGGCATTAATTGCTATAAATTTCCCTCTTGACACTGCTTTAAAGGTGTCCCAGAGATTCTGGTAAGTTGTGTCTTCATTCTGGTTGGTTTCAAAGAACATCTTTATTTCTGCCTTCATTTCATTGTTTATCCAGTCGACATTCAGAAGCAAGTTGTTCAGTTTCCAAGTGGTAGTGCGAGTTTGAGGGTGTTTCTTGATCCTGAGTTCTAGTCTGATTGCGCTGTGGTCTGATAGACTGTTATGATTTCTGTCTCTCTTGCATTTGCTAAGGAGTGATTTGCTTCCAATGATGTGGTCAATTTTAGAGTAAGTGCAATGTGGTGCTGAGCAAAATGTATATTCTGTGGATTTTGGGTGGAGCGTTCTGGATATGTCTGTTAGGTCCACTTGGTCCAGCTCTGCATTCAAGTCCTGGATATCCTTGTTAATTTTCTGTCTCGTTGATCTGTCTAATATTGACAGTGGAGTGTTGAAGTCTCCCACTATTATTGTGTGGGAGTCTAAATCTCGTTTTAGGTCATTAAGAACTTGCTTTATGTATCTGTGTGCTAATGTGTTGGGGGCATATATATTTAGGATAGTTAGCTCTTCCTGTTGGATTGATCCTTTTACCATTATGTAGTGTCATTCTTTGTCTCTTTTCATCTTTGTTGGTTTGAAGTCCATTTTATCAGAGACTAGGATTGCAACCCCTGCTTTTTTTGTTCTCCATGTGCTTGGTAAATCTTCTTCCATCCCTTTATTTTGAGTCTATGTGTGTCTTTGTATGTGAGATGGGTTTCCTGACTACAGCACACCGATGGGTTCTGGCTTTTTATCCAGTTTGCCAGTCAGTGTCTTTTGATGGGGGCTTTTAGGCCATTTACATTCAATGTTAATATTGTTATGTGTGAATTCGATCCTGCCATTTTGTTACTGGCTGGTTTTCTTTCTCATTAGTTGACTCATTTTCTTCATTGCATTTTTGGTCTTTGCCAACTCGTTTGCTTTTGCAGTGACTGGTACTTGTTCCTTTCCATGCTTAGTGTTTCTTTCAGGAGCTCTTGTAGGGCAGGTCTGGTGGTGACAAAATCTCTCAGTAATTACTTGTCCATAAAGGATTTTGTTTCTCCTTCACTTATGAAGCTTAGTTTGGCTGGATATGAGATTCTGGGTTGAAAGTTCTTTTCTTTCAGGATGTTGAATATTGGCCCCCACTCTCTTCTGGCTTGTAGAGTTTCTGCCGAGAGATCTGCTGTGAGTCCGATTGGCTTCCCTCTGTGGGTGACCTGACCTTTCTCTCTGGCTGCCCTTAGCATTTTTTCCTTCATTTCGACCCTGGTGAATCTGACAATTATGTGCCTTGGGGTTGCTCTTCTTGAGGAATATCTTTGTGGAGTTGTCTGTATTTCTTGAATTTGAAATTTGGACTGCCTTGCTAGGCTTGGGAAGTTCTCCTGGATAATATCCTGGAGTGTGTTTTCCAGCTTGGATTCATTCTCCCCATCATATTCAGGTACACCGATCAAGCGTAGATTAGGTTTTTTCACATAATCCCATATTTCTCGGAGGCTTTGTTCATTTCTTTTCACTCTTTTTTCTCTTGTATTGCCTTCTCTTTTTACTTCATTGAGTTGATCTTCAATCCTTTCTTCTGCTTGATCGATTTGGCTATTAAAACTTGTGTTTGCTTCACATAGTTCTCGTGCTGTGTTCTTCAGCTCCATCAAGTCATTTATGTTCTTCTCTAAGCTGGTTATTCTAGTTAGCATTTCATCTAACCTTTTTTCAAGGTTTTTAGTTTCTTTGCATTGAGTTAGAACGTGTACCTTGAGCTCTGAGAAGTTTGTTATTATCCACCTTCTGAATCCTGTTTCCGTCAATTCTTCACACTCCTTCTCGGTCAAGTTGTGATCCTGTGTTGTTGAGGAGTTGTGATCCCTTGAAGGAGAAGAGGTGTTCTGGTCTTTGGTGGTTTCACCTTTTTTGCGCTGGTTTTTTCCCATCTTTGTGGATTTACCTGGCTGTGGTCTCAGGGAGCTGCTTGATGAGGTCGCTTGTCTGCCTGTGGGGGGCGCTACTGGGTTTCTAGGGACTCCTTCAGGTTACTGGGGAAGCTTCCTGTGTCTTTTTTGTTTATGCTGGGAGATTAGGCCCGCCTCTTCCGCTGACCTGTAGGTGCTGCTGGGTTGTCCAGAACGCCGTCCCGTTGCTATGTAGGCTTCCTGTGTTTTTGTTAAAACATGTAGCCCAGTCCCACCCCTCTAGTGGTGCGTTGTGCCCTTCCTCCACTAGGCTGGATCATTCAGGGTTCCTCTCAGACTGTGGCACTGGCTAAGTAACCCACTAGAGCCAGAGCTTCAGCCCTCTGGGGTTTTTAGGGGAGGTTAGGGACCCGCCCAGCCGTACCTGGCAGCTTTCTCTCTCTCAGGTCATGGGGTAGGGGCCACCCAGCTGCTCCCACTTACAACTCCCTCTCTCTCCAGGCGCCGGGAGGGGACAATAGCTCAGTCTGCAGACTCTTATTCAGCTCTGCACTTGTAATTCCCGGCGCTTGACTGGCAAAGATCCCCTTTTCTGTGTATTGCTGAGGCTTTGGGGGAAGCACTGTATCTGGACCAGAGCGCCAGAGGGGGAACCTCCAACTCGCCGGTCAGATGCACTTTCTGGGTGAAGCAGCACCCCTCCCCGCCTCGGTCTGCCCTGAGTGGGCTTTGCTCACTGTCGGACCAGACCCATTGTAATGCACCTGGTACCTCGGTTGGAGCTAGGAGATCTCTGGGTTTCTGTGTCTCTCTCGCTGGGTGTTGTGCGCTGGAGTTGTGTCCAATCCGCAGTCTTGGATCTCTCTCCCAGAAATTGACTTTCTAAAGCAAATGTAGTAACAATGTATTGCAGGTTTGTAGTATATGTCAAAGTAACATTTGTTAAAGCAATAGCACAAAAGATGAGAAAGAATTGGAAGTATACTTTTGAGCAGCCATTAAAAATTTTTGAAAAAGAGTTACAAAAGTGAAGACAAAATGGAAAAACCAATTTTATCCAAAACTAAGCAGAAAAAGTAGAAAAAAAGGGAAAAATGGAACAAAACAAGAACATAGGGAGACCCTCTCTCTATTAAAAATACAAAAATCAGCTGGGTGTGGTGGTGGCACATACCTGTAGTCCCAGCTGCTCGGGAGGCTGAAGGGGGAGGATTACTTGAGCCCAGGAATTCAAGGCTGCAGTGAGCTATGACTGTGCCACTGTACATCAGCCTGGGTGACAGTGAGACCCTGTCTCAAATAAAATAACCCACAATAAGATACTACTACATGCCCATCAGAATGGCTAAAATGAAAAGAGTGAAACATACCAAGGGTTGTGAGGATATGGAGGACTGGAGCTCCCAAACACTGCTTATGGGAGTAATGCCAGTCACTAGAAATCTGCTTGGCAGTGTCTGCTAAAGCCAATGTGATGGCCGGGCATGGTGCCTGTAATCCCAGCACTTCGGGAGGCTGAGGCGGGTGGATCAGCAGAGGTCAGGAGTTCGAGACCAGCCTGACCAACATGGTGAAACCCTGTCTCTACTAAAAATACAAAAATTAGCTCGGTGTGGTGGTGCACACCTGTAATCCCAGCTACTCGGGAGGCTGAGGCAAGAGAATCACTTAAACCCAGGAGCTGCAGGTTGTAGTGGGCTGAGATCATGCCACTGTACTCCAGCCTGGGCAACAGAGTGAGACTCCATCTCAAATAAAGCAAGCTGATGTGGATGCCCTTTGACCCAGTGGTTCCATTCCTAGGTATGTATCCCACAGAAGTGCACACCTGTGTTCCCCAAAAGACATGAACAAGAACACTCACCGTGACCCATTCTTGATGCCCAAAGTGGAAATCTACCCATCAGCAGCAGAATGGATAAACTATGAAATATTCGTGCAGTGGAATCCTATGCGTAATGACGATGAGTGAAAATAACCATTCACAGCAACACTGGCTGAAGGTAACAAACACCGTTTGGGCGGAAGCCAGACACAAATGAAGACACACTGTCATGGCTTCATTTCTATGAAGTTCACAGCAGGCAAAACATCTCTTGGTGGGAGGGGCTGCCCTATTGGGCACAGGTGGTTTTGGGGGATCCGATAAAGTTTTCTTTTGGAGCTGAAAAATGAAGATTCACTGAGCTGCACCCTCATAAATCTGTATCTTTATTCTTGTTATACTCCAGTAAAAATTTACATGTTAAAAACCCTTAGGAGGCCAGGTGCAGTGGCTCACCCACGTAATCCCAACACTTTGGGAGGCTGAGAGGGGTGGATCACCTGACGTCAGGAGTTCAAGACCAGCCTGGCCAACATGGTGAAACCCCGTTTCTACTAAAAATAGACAAAATTAGTCAAGTGTGGTGGCATGCACCTGTAATCCCAGCTACTTGGGAGGCTTAGGCAGGAGAATTGCTTGAACCTAGGAGGTGGAGGTTGCAGTGAGCCAAGATCACACTATTGCACTCCAGCTTGGGCAACAAGAGTGAAACTCCATCTCAAAAAAGCAAACAAACAAACAACAAAAAAAACCTTACGAAAAGAGAAATAGATTGAATTTCTTTCCGATTTCTTATCTGGAAGAGGGATCCAAGTATAATTTATAATAGCGAGACACTTGATGTATTCCCCTAAAAAAAAATTGCAAGAAGCTAGCAGCTCCCTCGAGGCCCCTCCGAGTCACTGCCTACCACCCAAGGGTGACCCCAATATCTCTGTGTGTGGAGCTCAGTAATTAAGAGAGTTTTGCAGGAAAGCTGGGCTAGACATCGTGACCGAGGAAACAGAACAAAGGCACAGACGCTGATCCACACGTGTGTGGAGGCCTGATTTATGACAGTGCGGGCGGTGGAGCCTGCTTGGGAAACAGGAGAATGTTTAATAAATGCTGCTGAGACAATTCGTTATTCATGTGGAAAAAAATGAAATTGAGTTTCTGTCTCATGTCATAAATAAAAGTCACTTGCAGAAGACAGTGTGGGAGATTATGTTTATGTCCTCACTGCACTGGGAAGGGTTTCTTAAGACGCAAGAGTGCCAATCATAATAGAAAAGACTGATAAATTTAACTATGTGAACATCAAGAACTTTATCAAGAAATGAAACAAAGAGGATCAAAAGTCACAGGGCGCAAAGAGATCTCTTCCATGCATACAGCATCAAAGGGTGGGTATCCAAGTATAAAAAGAATTCCACAAGATCAGTAAGAAGAGACCCACCCCCACAGAAAAAAGTAACAGACAGGAACAAACACTTCACAACAGAAGAAACGTGAATGGCAACTACTCCTATGAAAAGATATCCAGCTTCCTTGGTATTCAAGAAAATGCATGTTCAAGTTGCCATTTTGTGCCTAGTAGACTGGGAAAACTTGGAAAGTCTGGTAGTACAAAGTATTGGTGACAAGATGTGGCAAGATCTTGCCCCTTAGCTGAGTACAGTGGCTCATGCCTGTAATCCCAGCACTCTGGAAGGCCAAGGCTGGAGAATTGCTTGAGGCCAGGAGTTTGAGACCAACCTGGGCAACACAGTGAGACCCTATTTCTAAAAAAGTAAAATTAGCCAGGTGTTGTGGCCTGTGCCTGTTGTTCCAGCTACTTGGGAGGCTGAAGCAGGAGAATCGTTTGAGCACCACAGTTTGCGGCTGCAGTGAGCTGTGATAGTACCACTGCACACCAGCCTGGGCTACAGAGCAAGACTTGTCTCTGAATTAAAAAAAAAAAAAAAAAACAGATTTTGCTTCTTGTTGATGGAAAGGTAAATTTGTCTCAGCACTTTGGAAAGTAATTTGGCTTTAGCTTGTAAAGCTGAACATTTACAGTTTCAATGCCCTGGAAGTTCTACTCCAAGTTAAATTATAAAGAAACTTTTCTACATGAGCCCAAGGAGAGAGGTACTGGGATATTCATACCACACTGTATTTAGTAGCAAAAAACTGGAAACAGACCCAATATCCATTTGATGGATAAGGACATTTTTGGTATATTCATACAATGGAATTTTACATCATGGTGAAATTAATCAATAACAATCCATGGATAATATGGATAAATCTTAGAAATGGAACACTGAGTGAGAAAAAGTTAATGTGCAGGCTAGGCGGGGTGGCTCACGCTTGTAATACCAGCACTTTGGGAGGCCAAGGCAGGCAGATCACCTGAGATCAGGAGTTGGAGACCAGCCTGGCCAACATGGTGAAACCCTGTCTCTATTAAAATACAAAAATTAGCCAGGTGTGGTGGTGCACACCTGTAATCCCAGCTGCTCAGGAGGCGGAGGTTGCAGTTAGCCAAGATTGCCTCACTTCACTCCAGCCTAGTCAACAGAGCAAGACTCTGTCTGAAAAAATAATAATTATTATTCATGTTTTAGTCACCTTCATAAACAGGCTCACAAAATCATTCCGGCTTGTTTCTGTGTAAACTGTTTAAGCTTCTGTGTCCATTTCCTGCCTCCAAGGGGCATGTCTGTCCTACCCATGCCTTTTGGTTTCCTCAAATCTCTGCCTCGTCCCCCATCTCTCACCTCGCCACGTTTTCCTTGTACAGACAGCATCTTTCAACAGCAGTTTGCTCGCTGACTTCAAGTTTTTCTGGATCACTCATCCCTAAACTAGAAATGAGGTTTCAGGAGCCCCTTGGTGGCTTGAACCAAGAGGCAAAGGCCAGTGGCTGGTGGGGATCCGTCGGGGGGACAGCCAAGGAGGACGATTTGTTTTGTGACATGCGAGGCCTCTCCAGAGTCCCTGGCTGCGGGGTGGAGATGGTGCTCACAATAGCAGAGAAATTCAGCTTCTTCCTGACTCCAGGTCACGCCCAGGCCAGCAGCAGGCAGGAGAGACCTGGCTTCACACTCTTGACATAGGACAAACTCTGAGAGTTAAGAAAGAGGAAAGAAACATGGAAAGTGGCTCAACAGTCAGAGACAGGTTTATTTTGGAGAAATAAACCAGAGAGAGGCTTCTGGCCAATTTTGGTCAGGTGTACTCTCGCTTACAGACTAAGAGTATATGTTGGTTTTAGGATGAGGGGCTTATCATAAGCTTGGACTGTTTCTGTGTAGGGGAGAAGTTTGATGGCAGAGTTGGAATGTCTCTGGCTGGAGGGGGAGGTTAACTTGGGGCTGACTTCTTTCCAGCAGGAGGGGGTTATCTCAGGGTTGGCATATCTCTGGTCAGGGAGGGGTTTGAATGTTTCTGGTTGGAGATGTTACTTGTGGTTCATGGTTATGCTGACCTTAGCCATTAGGCTGACACCCTTTGGATTTAGGTGGGTTTTGATCAAGGTGAACTTTAGAATGGTGGAATTTATCTAAGACAGCAATGCTCCTGCTCTGTCACAAACTGTTTACCAGACAGGGTTCCCAATCCGGACCCCAAGAGAGGGTTCTCGGACCTCACACAAGAATTCAGGGCAAGTCCACAGAGCAAGGTGAAAGCAAGTCTGTTAGAGAAGTCAGGAAACAAACAGGTAACCACTCCATAAGCAGAGCTGGCTGGCTATTTTCATGGTAATTTCTTGATCGTATGCTAAACAAAGGGTGGAATATTCATGAGTTTTCTAGAAAGGGGGGAGCGTTCTCAGAACAGAGGGTTCCTCTCCTCTAGACCGTACAGAGGAACTTCCAGATGTTGCCATGGCATCTGGAAATCGTCATGGCGCTGGTGGGAGTGTCTCTTAGCATGCCACTGTATTATAATTAGCGTATCATGAGCATCCAGGATGGCCAGAGGTCGCTTTCGTCGCCATCTTGGTTTTGGTGGGTTTTGGCTGGCTTCCTTGCCACCTCCTGTTTTATCATTGGGGGCTTTGTGGCCTGTGTCTTGGGACCTTCTATGACATCCTGTGACTAAGAACACCCAACCTCCTAGGATGCGGCCCTGGAGGTCTCAGCCTCATTTTTCCAGCCCCTCTTCAAGTGTTCAAGATGGAGTTGCTCTGGTTGGACTGGCTCTGACGAAAGCGCCTCCTCTCGTCTCTGTTCTGGGTCTTTCATCTCCCCGGGGGCTCCTGCGTATGCAGAGACGCCCTCCCGCCTGTGCTCTGCTTCCTCTCCTCATCAGTTCACTCGCCTTACAAACCTACTAAGCATATGTCCCTCAATATTTAAACACCATTGCACGATTAATGAATCCCAATTAAAAAAATTAACCAATAATGTTTCCCAGGTATTTAGGTATTGATTACAGACTTTAATCAAATACTTCTAAATATTTAATTAAAATCACAAGCTAAATATATCACATTTGTTTAAATTACTTCACATACTGACAATTAGGTAAAATCCACGTGCTATGGACCAAATCGTGCACTCTCCAAATTCCTGTTGCAGCCCCGGCTTGGAGATAAGGCCTTAAGGAGATGATTAAGGTCAAATGAAGTCATAAGCGTGGGGCCCTGATCTCACAGGACTGTGGCCTTGTAGGGAGAAGAGAGCTCTTTCCTCCCCCCTCCCCCCTCCTCCCTTCCCCCTCTCCCCCCCCTCACTCTGCCCCTCTCCCCCCATTCCCTCTCCCCGTCTCTCCCCCGACTCTCTTCGTCTCCCTCCCCTTCCCTCCCTTGCAGCTATGGGAAAAGATACCACCCACAAGCCTGAAAGAGGCCTCCCCAGGAACTGAACCGGCCCATACCTTGATCTTGGCCTTCCAGCCTCCAGGACTGAGAGAAGTGGATTTCTGTTGTTTATGAGCTGCCTGGTCTATGAGATGTTGTTGCAGCAGCCTGGGTGGACGTGCACACCCCAAGTTATTCCCCGGGACTTAAAAGCACAGTGTCAGAGGGTGGGAGAGTTTTGGGGGACGATGTAGGGGTGGTTTCACAACTACATGTTTTGTTTTTCGAGATGGAGTCTTGCTCTGTCGCCCAAGCTGGTGTGCAGTGGCACAATCTCAGCTCACTACAACTTCCGCCTGCCAGGGTCAAGTGGTTCTCCTGCCTCAGTCTCCCAAGTAGCTGGGATTGCTCTGGTGCCACCACACTCAGCTAATTTTTGTATGTTTAGTAGAGACAGGGTTTAGTCATTTTGGCCAGGCTGGTCTCCTGACCTCAGATAATCCACCTGCCTCGGCCTCCTGAAGTGCTAGGATTACAGGCGTGAGCCACCTTGCCCAGCCAATGCTTTTTCTTTAAACTACAAATTCTGTCTCCTTCCCGTGTACATTTCTCCTGCTCTCAGTGACTGCCACTGTAACCGTGTATAACTGTGTGTGACCCTGTGTGACCCTGTGTGACTGTGTGTAACTGTGTGTAACTGTAACTGTGTGTGACCCTCAGTGACCCTGTGTGACCCCATGTAACTGTGACCGTGTGTGACTGTGTGTGACCCTGTGTGACCCTGTGTAACTGTGACTGTGTGTGACTGTGTGTGACCCTGTGTGACCCTGTGTAACTGTGACTGTGTGTGACCCTGTGTGACCCTGTGTACCCTGTGTGACCCTGTGTAACTGTGACCGTGTGTCACTGTGTGACCCTCGGTGACCCTGTGTGACCCCGTGTGACTGTGACTGTGCGTGACCGTGTGTGACTGTGCGTGACCGTGTGTGACTGTGTGACCCTCAGTGACCCTGTGTAACTGTGACCGTGTGTGACTGTGTTGCTGGCCTCACTGAGCCTCAGTTTCTCATCTGTAACCTGGGGGCCCGATCCAGGAGTAAATTGGGAAAAAGCAACTTGGCTGAAGCCTCCAGGCCTCCTCCTCCTCCCCAGTGACCTCCAGGGAGGCTCCTGTAAGGCATGGGCCAGAGGTGGGGCAGGGCTTGTGGTTTATAGGTGACTGCTGAGAAATAATGTTAACAAAAGGAAAAACTGAATTTCCTGACAAAAAGGGGAATCAGATATTTAAAGCACTCAGTGGAGCTCTTGGTGGCCATTGAAACCACACTTCTGGAGGGATGTAATGGCATGGAAAGAACCTTGTATTCTAATTTTTTTTTTTTTTTTTTTTTTGAGATGGAGTCTCGCTCTGTCATCCAGGCTGGAGTACGGTAGCAAGATCTTGGCTCAGTGCTACCTCTGTCTCCTGGGTTCAAGCGATTCTCCTGCCTCAGCCTCCTGAAGAGCTGGGACTACAGGTGTCCAGCCCCATGCCCGGCTAACTTTCTATATTTTTAGTAGAGACAGGTTTTGCCATGTTGGACCAAGCTGGTCTCGAGCTTCTGGTCTCGGGTGATCCGCCCGCCTTGGCTTCCCAAAGTGCTGGAATTACAGGCATGAACCACCATGCTCAGCCTTGTATTCTAATTTTTAGTGAAAACAGAAATAACACAAAACAGCATAGGCAGTAGGGTCCAAATTCCCTGAAAACATTATTTGTCTTCATAAATATGGTATGTATTATCTATAGGAATGTGTACATCTTGAGATATTTCTCTGTGTAGATTAAATATACGTATAAATGTGTGTGCAGAGGCCAGCGGTGGTGGCTCACTTCTGTAATGTTAGCATTTTGGGAGGCCGAGACAGGAGGATCACCTGAGGTCAGGAGCCTGGGCAACATGGCGAAACCCTGTCTCTACCAAAAATACAAAAAATTAGCCAGATGTGGTGGTGGGTGCCTGTGTTCCCAACTACTAGGGAGGCTGAGGTGAGAGGATCGCCTGAGCCTGGGAGGTAGAGGTTTCACTGAGCTGAGATCGCGCCACTGCACTGTAGCCTGGGTGACACAGCGAGACCCTGTCTCAAAAAAAAACTGTGTGTGTAGACATTTCTGTGTGTATGTATTTAAATATATAGTACATATTTCTCTGTATACATATATGTATGTGTGTGTGTATATATATATTTCTATGTGTATTATCAAAAAAAAGTATTTGTTTTTAAGACGGAGTTTCACTCTTGTTGCCCAGGCTGGAGTACAGTGGCGCGATCTCGGCTCACCGCAGCCTCCACCTTTGAGGTTCAAGCAATTCTCCTGCCTCAGCCTCCAGAGTAGCTGGGATTACAGGCATGCGCCCCCACGCCCGGCTAATTTTTTTTGTTTGTATTTTTAGTAGAGACGGGGTTTCTCCACATTGGTCAGGCTGGTCTTGAACTTCCGACGTCAGGTGATCTGCCCGCTTCGGCCTCCCAAAGTGCTGGGATTACAGACGTGAGCCAGCGCGCCCGGCCAAAAAACAGTATTTCAATGATTTAGGTTTAACGCTAGGGTGGCTCGTCTTAGCAATTCACGAATGCAGCAGCCTCCATCTGTGGAATCAGAGGCGCTCCCCTGAACCGAGGGCACACACAGCCTTTACAGTCAGAAAAGAGCAGGCATCCCAAACAAGGAACAGAAACCCGATGGGCCATTTCCGAGACCCTTTCTTTAGCGGACTGAAGCAGAGGGACTTCCACATTGCGCTGGCTCAGGTGGATGGGCCCCCTCATGACTGGTTGCTCTGATGTCCTGTTTTTTGGGAAACTGGCCCGCTTCTAAATTTGGCTGGTTGATGTGGCCCCAGGACCCCTGCCTCCACTCTGGTCCGCTCTGCTGGGGCCCAGTGCAGGACCTCAGTCCAGAATGGCGACCTCCGTAAATGTCACTTAATAGCATGCAAGTCGTATGTGTAAGTTTGTGGGTATTAGGTTCTCATCGAGAACTAATGGAATAAGTACATATACATAAAGGGGAGTTTATTAAGTATTAACTCACATGATCACAGGGTCCTACCATAGGCTGTCTGCAGGCTGAGGAGCAAGGAGAGCCAGTCTGAGTCCCAAAACTGAAGAACTTGGAGCCCGATGTCTGAGGGCAGGAAGCACCCAGCACGGGAGAAAGATGGAGGCTGGGAGGCGAGGCCCGTCTCTGCACATTTTCCTGCCTGCTTGATATTCTAGCAGCACTGGCAGCTGATTAGAGGGTGCCCCCCCCGATTGAGGGTGGGTCTGCCTTCCCCAGTCCACTGACTCAAATGTTCATCTCCTTTGGCAACACCCTCACAGACGCACCCGGGATCCATACTTTGCATCCTCCAGTCCAATCAGGTTGACGGTGTCGGCCATCACAGCATGTGTACATACTGTGTCTGTAACCACACGTGTAAACGTGCCGGCATATGTGTTGTGTGCCTGTGTGTAACATGGTGCATATGACACTGCACCTATGCTGTGTCTAACGACACAGGTGCACATGCACACCAGCACACGTGTGAGCACACATGTACACACGTGCAACTCAAACACGTGCACATGTGTGTGTTCAACACAACGTGGTCACACTCCCGCGGAGGAGGGGTGGGAGGCAGGACTCGAGCCTCCAGGGGCACTGCTGAGTGGGTGCGTTTAAGAGACTTTCATTTTTTTTCTTGAGAGTTTCCCATATTTTCTAAATGTTACAGTGACAAAGCATGAATGTTATAAAAACCCAAAATCCTAGCATATGTTTGTTTTTAAAGTAAAAACCCCTGAAGCCACCTCCTGTCGCAGGCAGGTCTGCTGTGGGGCGACTGTGAAGGCCCCAGGTCTGGTGCCATGGTCACCGCCCTGCTGTGCTGGGCTGGTGGAAGAGGCTCATTGCCGGGACATGTGGCCCAGGAAGGGGTGGCAGGAGCAGCGCCTCTAGACATCCTACCGAGGCTACATTTGCCACTGGGCCTCGGGGCCTTCCCCCTCTCCAGCCAGCTCAGAAGGGGTTAAAATGCTTCACCAATGCAAATAGATTCAATTAATCCTTTCATCAGCTGCAAATATACCTTCTGAACCCTATTAAAAACATGAATATGCAAATATAGACCTTTTTGAATTCTCATTTTCAAGGACTTGGTGTTGGGTTTGATTAGTGAATTCCGTTAACAGCCTGTAAACCTGGTGCAAAATTTAATTTCCATTTTTAATTTAAAAAAAAGCATGAAGGCGGTGGGTAATTGGGCTAATTATAGTGTTATGCTGAAGAGGCCACATACTGCACTCTGGGGTGTCCCCTACCCCAGCTGGGTGTTGGGCCAGGTGGACACCGCCGGCAGGTCCTGTGGTCTGTCCATTCTCCAGATGCAAAGACTGAGCCCTGGGGAGGGAAGGACCCTTGCCCAAGAGCATCCGCAAGCCGGGCTGAGCCAGCCTTGAACTAAGGCCTCTTGAAGTCTCGGCCAGGATGCGCCTGGATGCCCAGAACCCGGCTCTGTCGAGGAGGAGCGGGTGCTTGGAGAAAACCGAGGGGCTGTGAGCTCCAGGTCTCCGTCCACGGTGGGTACTGCTCACCTCTGGTCCCTCTGCCCAGGAGGGAGCCAGGCCTGGCTCTGCCTCTGCCTCCGCCTCCGCCTCTACCCGTGCTCCGGGACATCAGAGCTGGGACAGCCACTTCCCCTTGTCTCTGGTTCCAGTTTTCTCATTTGTCAAATAGGAACCCAGCGCGCCATCACCTGTCACCACACAGCATGGATTCCCCCCCCCCGGCACGCCTGCACACGCCCGCACACTGGTGTGAGCCAGGACTGTCAGGCGCTGGCTCCCAAAATGAATGTAACAAGGCCCTTCCTTCTCCACGGGGGTGACACACCAGAGCCAGGGACACCCAGGGTAGCTGGGCCCAACTGAGATGGACAAGTGGGAAATCCAGCAGGATCCCTGAGATCAAAACTGACGTGGATGGTGTCATTCACCGTTCATATTGATTATGTGTTGAAACGATGCCATTTTGGATATATTGGGCTAAGAGGTGTATTTATTGGCTGGCTTGGTGCCTCACGAGTGTAATCCCAGCATTTTGGGAGCCTGAAACAGGTGGACCACGAGGTCAGGAGTTCAAGACCAGCCTGGCCAAGATGGTGAAAACCCCATCTCTACTAAAAGAATACAAAAATTAGCCAGGTGAAGTGGCAGGTGCCTGTAATCCCAGCTACTCAGGAGGCTGAGGCAGGAGAATCGCTTGAACCCAGGCAGCAGAGGTTGCAGGGAGCCAAGATCACGCCACTGCACTCTAACCTGGGTGATAGAGTGGGACTCTGTCTAAAAAAAAAAAAAGATGTATTTATTAACGTTTATTTCACAGGCTTCTGCTTACTATTTAATGTGGCTACTAAAAAATTTCAAGTTACTTCTGCAGTTCGCATGGCGTCTATTAGACAGCACTGTTCTATGCGTGAGAACACAAAACTAAAACATGACTGTACCTACTGGAACATACGTGCAGTATGTGTGTATTATAAATAGACTATGCATTGAACAAAAGCCAGGTGGTGAGGAATGCCAGAAGAAAGGGGCAGAGCTGGCTCCGGAGATGGAGCGGGAGGGAGGGCTAACTGCTGGGTGAGGATGAGTTAGGCAGCTCCGGCCGCTGTAACCAAACCTCGGACGACAGCTTGCCAGGGCGGCTTCCGCTAAAGAGCTTCCGCGGCAGCAGTTCTTTCTCACAGTTCTGGGCGCTGAGGTCCAGGGTCAGGGCATCAATCGGCAGGGCTGTTTTCCCAGAGCCTCTCTCCATGGCTCGCCGAGGGCCACCTTCTCTGGTAGTTGGGATCTGGACTTAGAGTTTTGTTTTGCTTTAAAAGATAGTGACACAAATGGTTCAGAACTATGCAAGTTCTGAAATATGCTGTCAATTTTACTTTAAAATGAATCTGGTGTTTCTGGATGTCACTGTTTTCAATAAAACTTCTTGAGAGTGTTGGCAACAACAGCAAAAATCCAGTGAAATAGATCAGTAGAGGCTTTTATGGAAAATTTCCAAGACATATTGTCAAGTGAGAGAAACCAAGCTGTGGAACAGTACAGAGGGATTTTTAAACCACAGACCACCCAGGGAGGCAAAACTGTGTGTTTTCGTGTGTCCATATGTAGGTGTACACATCCGCCCACAGGCGGGAGAGTCTGGGACACAGGCCAGATGGGGACTTCTCCTTTTCGTTCCTCCTGTATTGTTGGAGGGATCTTTGTTTTGTTTTAATTTTTAAAATGTGTTTGAATTGTGCAGTTAAAACATAAATCACCACAAGACTAGCAGGCTGGGCCAGCTGATGCCTGGACTGGGCTCCTAGAACCTCCTCACTGGCCCTCTCTCACTGTGTGACTTTGGACAGGGGAACTCCCCCCTCTCGGAGCCTGAAGCAGGAATGTAAGCATTCTGGTGAAGCTGCCTGTCCTCAGGGTGCAAGCATGCTTGCACACACGCAACCATGTGCACACATGGCTATGTACCAACAGTCATGTGTGCCCCACCACATGCACACATGGCCTACATACCAATACACACATGTGGACAGTCATACATGCACACAGATGCACATACCATGTGCACACATGCTATGCATCAACAGTCATGTGTGCCCACACGTACACATGGCCTACACACCAATACACACATGTGGACAGTCATACATGCACACAGATGCACACACCATGTGCACATATGGCTATGCATCAACATTCATGTGTGCCCACACACGTACACATGGCCTACACACCAATACACATATGTGGACAGTCATACATGCACACAGGTGCACACACGCAACCATGTGCACACATGGCTATGCACCAACAGTCGTGTGCCCACACACGTACACATGGCCTACACACCAATACGCACATGTGGACAGTCATACATGCACACAGATGCACACACCATGTGCACACATGGCCAGGCATCAACAGTCATGTGTGCCCACACGTACACATGGCCTACACACCAATACGCACATGTGGACATACATGCACACAGGTGCACACATCCATGTGCACACATGGAACACACCAATCCAGTCATGCATGCACACACGTCACCTGTACATACATGTTCACACACAAACCATACATGGATGTACGCATGTGCACATGCCTGTATGTACACGGGCACACAGGTGGTGTGTACAGGTGTGGCAGTGGTGTATGCTCACACCTCTGCATGTACACACCTGCACACATACTCCTGTACGTATGATCCTAGGTGCTGAGCCCTGGACCTCTAAGTCTCCAATGCTGTCTCTGGATGAAGGTTCTAGTCCTCGCCTGCCCCTGAGTCCTGGAGACTTTTTTTTTTTTTTTTTTTGGATGGAGTCTCACTCATTCTGTCACCCAGGCTGGAGTGCAGTGGCATGATCTTGGTTTACTGCATCCTCTGCCTCCTGAGTTCAAGCAATTCTCCTGTCTCAGCCTCCTAAGTGGCTGGGATTATAGGTGCCCGCCACTGCTGCCTGTAGATGTTTTAACAGGAGGGAAATGGGCCAAGTTTGACTCAGATGCTAAGGCCTGGAGGGGCAGCTGAATCTGCAGTCGGAGGGCAGGCTTTGAGTCTGCGCCCAACACGACTCGCATGAGGCGTTGGTGGGCCGGCCTCTGTCTTTCTGCACCAAGGTTTCCTCTCCTGAGAAGACCAGACTTGCAGGATCATTATGGGATGGCGACAAGCATTGTCAGCTGACAAGTTTCAAGCTGATGAGAGCCTGTGCATGTTCGAGCTGCCCGAGAGACTTGTTAAAGGTGGATTCTGACAGTCGCTCCAGGTGGGACCTGAGGACTTGCCTTTCTCAGGCGCTTCCAGGGACCCCACTTTGAGGAGTGAGAGGCTGCAGAAAACCCAGGGACTTCTCAGCTCCAGAACTTTTACAAGGCGTCTGCTGGAAGGAAAGAGCCGGACAAACCCTGCACAGGTGCGCTGGCTGCTCTGTGCTGGGCGAGGTGGGAGGTGGCCGAGCTGGGAGGGAGGGAGGGAGGAAGGTCGGTCCCCTCGGAGGCCCCGGCAGGTGGCACTGTCCTCCCCGGCCTGCCAGGAAGCTGGAAAAGCCCTGGGGCCCACAAAATCCTGTTACATCCTGGCAATTACAGTTTATTGCTGCGGCACTAATCCCTTAAAATTAGTCATTAGCAGCTTAAGAACCATTTAATGTCGGGTGCCCACTGAGGAGCTGGGGGAAGTGGGAAATCTGCCAGAACCAGAACTTTCTCTGGCCCAGTGGCCAGGGCTAGGCGGGGACCAAGGCCTGGCAGCGCCTCCCGGGATCTTCACTCGCTGTTTTCTTTCCCATTCCACCTGGCAGGTGCGTGAAGAGGATTTGACAAACTCGGGGGAAGGGTTATTAAATCAGCCCGCAAGGGAGACATGTTATCAGGGACCTCTGCTCTCCCTGGCTCACCCAGACATGTCCCTTGGGGGTGGGAGGGCTGCTCTGGCCCTGCCTCTGCCTCTTCCCGGGAAAGAGAAATCCCACGATCAGAGCAGAGCAGAGCTGGTGCATCTCAGTGCTGGCTGGGGGGCCCAACCTGGTGTAGACCCTCCCGGGGAGCCAGCAGGGGAGGGGCCAGCTCCAGGCTCCCCAAAAGGAAGGTGCTTTGGAGACTCTGGCTGTGGAGGGGGAAGGGGAGACCAAGACAGGAAGGAGCCCCAGGTCCAGATGTGGATGTGAGGTTGCACCCGGAAACGGGGTGGGGACGGGGTTTGTGACCCTTTAGCTATGAAGCCCATCGCGATGCCAGAGGCTGGGGGTGGAAGGTGGGCGTGGGCAGTGGCCCAGGCTGAAGCAACCCGAAGGTTTAGCAGCCCCAGGTCTTGGGAATGTGACACAAGGGCTCGGGGACGGGGGGGTGGAGTCCCGTGGCCGCGGGGGTCTGTGGCTGAGACCCCCCGGTTTGGTTTTCCTGGCGTGGGTGGAGGCCATGACCGTAGCTCCCTAGCCACCAGGTTATGCATCAGTGATGGCAGAGCCAGTGGTCAAGGGGTCCCGGAGCTGTGGGGTGCGTGTCCACCTGGGGAGTCAGTGCCAGTGCCTGCTGAGGCTGTGCCTCCCCCCGACACCATCCCGTTTCCTCAGCCTCTACCCCAAATCCTCTCGATAAATCCCATTCCCACCTTGGCTGGCTGGAGTTTAGCTCTGACCTTGCAATCAAGACCAGCACCTATTGGCTGGGGGGCTCCTGCCTGGCCCTGGACCCGGCTATTGCCCATCAGGGGGTGGGGCAGAGGCCTCGGGCATCTGTCCTACCTGAGTGCTGGGCCCTCTGAGCTTCCCCAGGACAGTCCCTGACCTCCGGCCTCTGGGCCCGCTCCATCCCCCACTTCCTACCTGTTGGGGTCCCATCCGCCTTCAGGGCCCAGTTGGACCCTGTCTCCTAAATTGCCTCAGCAAGAGCTGACCCCTGCCTCTCTGTGTTCACAGCAAGGGTGGTGCTGAATCCCTGGTCCTGAAGGGCCAGCTGAGCAGGGCTTGGTCCTGGAAGCTGAAGCTCTGAGTACATGTGGGGCTGTCACCGGGGGGTGCTGGTAGATGATGAGGGTCTCCATTCTGATTATCTGTGGCCATGGGAGCTGCTTCCTGTGTGGGTCCCGGTGTGCTCAGCAGACACGTGGGGGCAGCGGCAGCCCCAGGGCTGTGATGGGGCTGAGCGGTCTGGGACTTGGGTTTCAGTGTGAGAGCCAGTGGCTATCCAGCTCTGGCAGGGCCATGTGTCTGTCCGAGGCACACGTGTGTCCAGGGGCTGAGTATCCGGAGCAGCCTTCGCCTCGACGTGGGGGCGTCTCACTTCCCCTCGTCTGCCCAGCCTGCATCCTGCACAAAGCCTCATGGAGTTGAACCCCACAGGCCTCCGAGGACCCCTCCAGCCCAGGAACAGAAGCTAATGCTGAAAGATGACATAAGGGGTTCGGGGAGGACATGCAGGAGGAATTAGGGGTTTCCTGTTCAGGCTGGGGGCACACCCACCTCTCCCCATGGGTCACTTGGAGGACCTGGAGCCTGGTAGGGTGTTTAATGGTGGTGAGAGTGGAAAGTGGGGCAAGGCGGGGGTGGTGGGCCGGAGCTGCCCCACCCTTGAGGAGTCTGGGTGGAGGCAGCAGCCCCACCTTCGCAGGCAGGAGTCAGGGTCCATGTCCCTGGTCCTATCTATCTCCCTGCCCCCTCCCGCCCCTGCCACGGGTCTCCCTCCGTCTGGAGCATGGCTCTGGAGCGAGGCTGTTCCCCTGGCTGCTTGGCTCCCCTCTGCTGGGTTCACATAGCGGCACCTGAATCATCAGCTCTTTTCTCCATGGCTGAAGAAGGCTGGGGCCGCCGAGCCGGGTCGGGGTGGCGGGGGAAGGGAGTCGGTCTCCAGCCTCAAGGGCTGGGTGCTCCATCTGCCCCATGGGGTGGGCCCCCCACCACACTTGCTGGCTGCTCCCTCAGAGCCCCAAGCCCCTGGCTTCAGTGTTGCCAGCCAGGTCCAGGCCCTCCCTTGGCCATGGAGCCATGGGCACAGAGGGTAGAGTTCCCCCTCGACGCACCCCTTATCTGTGAGGGCAGCCCCAGAGCCTCCATCCCAGTTCCATCAGACAAGGGAAGGCCAGAGCTGGGGCTGGCCTCAAGGCAGAGCTGGAAGAAGCCATGTGGAGGGGCCTCAGCCCCGTGGGGTGGGGTCATCCCAGCCACTCTGGGTCCCGGCTGCCACCTATGTGCTGGCTGTGTACTCCTAGCGGAGACGCTTGACCCACCCTAGCGGCATCAGGGCAGCAGATGGCAGGCAGCATGCTGCTGGTGGAGCTCCTTGCCCTCCTCCCTCCCACCCTGCTAGGGCTGGGCCAAAGATACACAGGGCAAGTGGGAGTGTCTGGGGGAGAAGACTTTATTTCAACAAGGTGAGGAGCCAGGCTCTGGGACGTCCCACCAGGCTCTGGGACGTCGGGGGTTTGCACGTGGGGAGGGTGTGGCTGCCCAGCAGGATGTCCGACGTGAGTCCCAGCATGTCTGTCAGTCTCGCTGCTGGCCTCTGGGCTGGAGAGGCAGGACTGCACCCTGCCTGTGGCTGCAGGTCAGGCCGAGCAGAGCAGCTCCGGCTGTGCCCCTGAGGCTTCGGGCTAGGCCACGGTCTGGCGGCTGAAGAGCTCGAGGGTGAGCGAGCTGAGGAAGGCAGGGATGCTGTCCTGGCGCCGCAGGTGCACCTCGATGAGCTCGCCCACTGTGCGAGAGAACTCCGTCTCCAGCAGCTGCATCTTGGAGCCTGAGGGGCCGGTAGCCTGCAGGATGGGCAAGAGACAGGACAGTGGTTAGCCTGGCAGGTCTCTCCCCCACACAGCCCCTCCAGCCACAGGGGGTCAGGAGGTGCTTCCCTCAGCCTGAGGACCTGGCAGGGATGGATGTGTCCCCAATCCTGCCAGGCCTTATTCCAGGTCACCTAAAGAGACTGAACCCAGGGCAGGGTCTCTCATCTACACAGGCAGCTGGGAGTCCCAGACACTGCTGCCACCTCACCCCTTCCTCCTCTGCCTGAGGGTTTCCAGCACCTGTGCCCATGCCTGCAGCTGGCCCCAGGGCCACTCTCCACTGAGGCTGGAGGACTCTATGCCCAGGCAAGTCTTGCAACGTCTTCCAGACTGCCTAGGGCTCCCCACTCCTCACGTGTGCAGGGGGGACCTGGTGGGAGGCCTGGCTCTGTGGATTCTGCAGCACACGAGTCCCTTCGTGGCCTCCTTGTGAAACTGGAGAATGGGCAAGGAGAGAGCTGGCCTGGTGACCAGGAGCTCCCTGACAGCACTGCAAGCTCCAGCAGCCAGGGGACACAGGGCAGGGCCCACAGGCTTCAGGCCACACAGCAGGTTGGAGCAAGCTGCTGTGCCACAGCCCTGGGCTATGGGGAGTGGACAGAGGCCCTGAGCCAGCGGGGGTTCAAGGCCCTTTGGGGCAGGGACTCTGCCATCTCTCTCCCTCCCCAGCAGCCCTCAAACACCCCCTGACCTGGGGACCAGAGCAGGGAGGCTGCAGGTGGGAAGGGACACACACACTCCCAAATATGGGAGTCCTCTACTTCCCCACGCGAGGGCACCCTGTCTCCAGACAGCTCTGACCGACTTCTAACTAATGCCCAAATCTGCCCAGGCACCTGCCACACCTGTTCCCACCCGGCCAGTCAGGGAGTTGCCCCGGGAGGGCACGCAGGCCCCAACTGTCCACAAGGCTGGAAGGTGTCCCACACAGCCCCAGTTCAGGCAGGACACAAATCCAGACCATCACAAAGCTCCCTCTCAAACCACGTACCTGGAAAGTCCTGTACCCAGAATATGTCCACAACTCAACCATCAACAGAAAAGGGCCCAATTAAACAAGGGGCTGGAATGAACATTTCTCCAGAGAACACCTGCACACGGCCAACGAGCTCATGCCAAGACGCCAGGCACCGGGGAAATGTGAACCACACCCAAGTGAGACGCGGACGGCCTTGCACCGACGGCTATTGAGAACAGGCAGCGTGGGCTGCTGGGACGAGGGGGTCAGACCCTCTGTGCCAAACGGCTGGCAGCTCCTCAGAACTGAATACAGAGTTCGTGTGCCTGGTCAGGGGAGCTGAGCAACGTCCACACGCAGACCTAGACACAGATGTCCGCGGCAACATTATCCCATCCCTAACATGGAAAGCAGAACGAGGGCTGGAGGGGAGAGACAAAACAGGGTTTACTCATTAATCTCACCTCGTGCAGCCAAGGAGGGAGGGGGCAGGAACCCTGAGACACGCTGCCACACAGGAGAACCCCAAAAACATGCCCAGCCAGACAGACCTGTCAGCACAACTCTGCCTAGGGGATGTCCTGGGGGGGCACATCAGGGCTGTGGGAAAGGCCCTACAGGTAGAGTGTAGTGATGGCTGTGCAGTGAATGTGCTGGGAAGAACAGACCCACCCGTATGTAGGCTTGAGGGTGGACCACGTGGTGTGTGCATCAGAGCTCAGGAAACTGTTTAGTAAAGCGCTCCCTCGACCCAGCAGCCCTGTGGGAACCCTCCCCAGGAGCCCCAGGGCAGCCCGGCTGCACCCAGCTTGGTCCTGGCCGCTCTCCTGTCCGCTGGAGTGTGCCTGAGCTGGGCCCGACCCTGATTGATAGTGTCACACCTGCTGTGCCCCCTCCACCTTTGGAGCACATGCTGCCCCGGAGCCCCTGCTGCCTGGCCTGTTCCTGCACCTCCTCCATTTCTCTGGAAGCCGACCCCCACCCTCCCCCCTGTTCCTGCTGCCTTAATACATTTGGCCTTGTCATAGTTCAACACAAACCATTTTTAAACAAAAACAAGAGAAACCACTCTGACCTTTTACTAAGAAAATCCTTTCATTTCTGCCTTCTGCTCTTGATTCTGAATTTCTCCCCCTAAATGTCAGAGGGGGTGATTCTCCTGCAGCTGCCAGGCAGGGCTGGGAGGCAGTGTGGGAAGAAGACTCCTTGGCCGGCCCTCTGCCCCTCCTCACAACCCAGGGCTGGCAACCTGGCTGGGTCAGGGGCACCGTGGCGCAGTCTCTGGCCAGGCTGGATGGAAGGACAGCTGTTGTCCAGGCTCACCTGCCCCAGCCCTCAGATGCTGGCAGGCTTTGGGAGCTTGGGCTTGCTTTTCTAAACATTTTTTTTTTTTTAGAGACAAGTCTTGCTCTGTCACCCAGGCAGGAGGCCAGTGGTGTGATCACGGCTCACTGCAGCCTCAAACTCTGGGGCTCCAGTGATCCTCCCACCTCAGCCTCCTGAGCAGTGCATGCGCCATCACACCTGGCTTATTTGTAAATTTTTCTAGAGGTAGTGTCTAGCCATGTGGCCCAGGCTGGTCTCAAACTCCTGGCCTGATGCGAACCTCCTGCCTCAGCTTCCCACAAGGTTAGGATTACAGATGTGAGCACTGACCATCCTTTATTTAAAACAGGTGCACCCCGCCAGCAAGACACCTGCTCTCAATGGTAGGCCGGGGTGCCCACCCATGGCTCCTACAGCACCTCCTCTCTGCTGGCCTCAGCCGGTTCTGGAAGAATGAAGCTCTAAGATACAGCACTGCCCTCCTGGTTGGTGGGGGGGATGGACGGGGAAGGCAGCAGTGACCAGTGCTACTCTCTCAGCTCAAACCCCACATGAGGGCAGACCCAGCAGACAAGTCTACCTGCCCTGCAGCCCACCTCTGCCTCTGCTTCCCCCAGCGTACCTGGTCTACATTGGCAGGGGGCCTCCTCTGTCTGGCAATGCTCTGGCATTATCAGGACCTGCTGAATGAGTGATGCCGGGCCCATCCATCTCTGCTCAGTGCTCTGCCATGTTCAAATATCACACAGTCCCCCAGGTACCTCGTAAATCACTGTAATTAGGGGCTGTTCACTTAAAATTAGAGCACAATTTTTTAAAAAGCAAATTGCCAGTAAGACATGTTGGCGGTGGCTGGAAATATTTATGGGGCTGCCTGTGCACTGGCTTCCTCTCCCTCCTGTCTGGCCGGCCTGAGCTGCCACCTTTCTTGTCTGCATACACAGCAGCTGTGTGGCTGGCGGGTGCCCTGGGGGGAGACTGAGACACTCACCCTTAATGAAGACACTCGTGGCGTCTGTTGTGGCCACCACACTCCAGCCAGACTCTGGCTGTCCTGGCCTCAGGCTCACCTGACCCTCTGGAAGCACAGCAGGTCTGAAGAGCATGTGCAGGTGTGCTGGGGGGTGGATGCCCGGCTCCTATCCCAGCTCTACCACGTGAGCAAATCTCTGTGCCATGCTCACTCGGTGCCTGGGGCTGAGGGGCTTACTAAGCACTGGTCCCCACCACTCCCGAGCCCAAAGGTGTCCCAGCAGGTACGGACAACAGGCATAGAGGGAGGGAGAGGTCGGTCGGGGCTGACGAGACCCTCAGAGAGCAGAGACAGCACCTCGCTCCACCTACCACTAACTAGGATGTGGTGGGGCTTGCAGACAAAGAGGGAAGTGTGGGGGATTCCTGTCAGCAAGACCCCCCGCTGCTAAGGGTCCAAGAGAAACTCCATGAACAGGGAAATTCAAGGGGAGGAATCTAGAGATGAACCCCTGTGCAATGAAGGGAGCCCCGAATCCTGGCTCAAACAAGCAAAGCTGAAAGAATGCAGTAAAATGATGAAACGATGCTCCTTTGAGAGACTGGGAAGTTATGTGAATATTGCTCATCTGTGATGATGGCGCTGGGGTGACGTGAGGAGGTGGCCACCTACAGGGCTGGAGCAGGGAAATGACAGCTGAGCCCGCAGTACTTAGACGTGCTCGAAACAGGAGGAGGTCAGTCAGAGAAAGACACAGGAAAACTTTAAGTGTCTGGAAATTAAACAGCACACTTCTAAATAATCCACGAGTCAAATGGGATGCCTCAAAGGAAATAGAACAGAAGGGGAACAGGAATATAACATAATAAAATTATGGATGCACCCGAGGCAGTGCTAGAGGGAGACTGATAGCATTCAGTGCCTGGATCAGAAAAGGAGAAAGATGTCAATCAGTTCTCTAAATTCCTACTTCAAGAAACAGAAGAGTAAAGCAAGCCCAAAGCAGAAGACAATAAAGAGAAAAGTAGGAATGAAGAAAACAAAAGACAGTTACTAAAACCCAAAACTGGTTCTTTACAACATAGCAATAGCCTGGGCAGGAGCAGGGGCTCATGCCTGTAATCTTAGCACTTTGGGAGGCTAAGGTGGGAGGATCGCTTGGGCCCTGGAGTTTGAGAGCAGCCTGGACAACACAGTGAGATCCCATCTCTATAATCAGCCAGGCATGGTGGCATGCACCTGTAGCCCCTGCTATTTGGGATCACTTGGGCCGAGGAGTTTGAGGCTGCAGTGAGCTATGATCACACCACTGCACTCCAGCCTGGGCAATAGAGTGAGACCCTGTCACAATTTTTTTTTAAAAGACCAGTAACAATAAAATGGATAAATTTAGCAAAACTGAGAGAGATTAAAAACAAAGAAATGACCAAAATCAGAATTGAAATGGAAATAACATAATAGATCCAGAAGCTATTAAAATAACAAACAAAAAACCAAAACGTTACGATCATAAAGATCTAGACGATTTCCTCGAAAACCACACAACTACAAAACATGCCGAGATGAAACAGACAGCCTCGGTAGTCCTATAACAATTAAATAGAGTCTGTTGTAATTAAAATGCTACTCAAAATCTCCAGTCCTAGATGGTTTCACTAGAAAGTTTTACTGAACATTAAATATGAATTAATACCAATTTTACATAATCCCTTTCAGCTAACAAAAGACAGGGAAACACTTTTCCACTATTAACCTTGTACTGAAACCAGCAAGGATGGTGCGTACACACACAGAAAAGTAAACAGCAGTCTCTCTCATGAACTTAGATGCAAAAATACTCAACAAATACTGGCAAATGGAATCCAGCAACATACCAAAGGCGGTATCATACCCCAAGCCAGTGGGATTCAGTTTAGGTGTACGAGGCTAGTTTAAGATTTGAAAATCAATGAATGTTGTCCACCCTATCAACAGGCTAAAGAATAACAATGATATGATCCTACTGATACAGAAAAAGCATTTGACAAAATTTAATCTCCACTCATGACAGGAACTCTTACAAAGCAGGAGTCAACGGAAGTCCTCCGACTTGGGAAAAAGCACCACGAAGAACCCTCGGCTTACGCTGCTTCACAGAGGACTTTGACTGCCTTCCCCTCATACGGTCAGTGGGGAGCTGCCTTTCCCCATTCATCCTCAACCCAGCACAGGCACTCCTCACACCAGCGCATGAAGGTAAGAAAAGGGAAGAAAAAGCATAGGGAATGGGAAAGAACAAACTGTCCCTACTTGCAGATGACGTGAGGGCCCACATAGGAAATCCTCAGCAATCTGCAGAAAACTCCTGGAACACTGAGTGAGCTCAGAAAGAGTGCAGGAAATAAGATTAACATTCAAAAATCACCTATATTTCTATAAAGCAATTGCAAACAAGTGAAAAGCAAATTAAAATACAATTTATAGGAAATCTTAAATACTTGGGTATAAATCTAACAAAAACTTGTACAGTGTCTGCAGAAAGTTACAAAATACTGAGGAAAGGAATCAAACGAATGTTTGCATAAATAGATACAATGTGTATGGATTAGAAGACTCAACATAGTAAATGTATCCATTTTTCTACAATTGATCTTTGGTTTTACTGTTATTTGCTATCTAAACCTCAGCATGTGTATATATATATGTATATACATATATACGTGTGTATATATATATATATATATATATATTTGAAACACGGTCCTATACATACTAAATGTACCAATTTTTCTACAATTGATCTTTGGTTTTAATGTAATTGCTGTTTAAACTTCAGTGCATATATATATGTGTGTATATATATACATATATATGTGTGTGTGTATATATATATATATATTATTTTTTTGGAAACAGGGTCTTCTTACTCTCTCACCCAGACTGGAGTGCAGTGGTGTGGTCTTGGCTCACTGCAGCCTTAATCTCCCAGGCTCAAGCAATCCTCCTGCCTCAATGTCTCAAGTAGATGGAACTACAGGTGCACACTCATGGCTACATTTTTTTGTAGAGATGGGGTCTCCCTATGTGGCCCAGGCTGGTCTCCGACTTCTGAGCTCAAGCGACCCTCCTCCCTTGGTTTTTGAAAGTGCTGGGATTACAGGCCTAAGCCACCATGCCTGGCCAGCATGATTTTTTTTTGGTAGAGATACCCAAGATTCTTCTAAAATTTACATGGAAAGCAATTTTGAAAAAGAAGAGAGTGGAGGAACTGCCCGTCCTGATGTTGAGAACTGAGCAGCTTCAGCACAGGGCTATGCAGCTCCTACGTCACACCGAGCTGGGTCAGCGGTGGCAGGGAGATGTGGAGAACAGGAACAGAACAGGGGAACTCGAAAGAGACCCACACAGACATGCCCAGGCCACTTTCAAACAAAGAATATTATGCCATGACCAAGAGGGACTTAGTTTAGGTTTGTGAGGCCAGTTTGGTGTTTGAAAATCAATCAATGTAATCAGCTGCATCAACAGGCTGAAGAGTAAACATGATATGATCCTATCAATTGATACAGGGGAGTCACAAAGTCACAAAGGCGCTTCAGTGGCAGGGGCAGGCCTGTCTGCTACAGCTGGTGCTGGAGCAGCCGGACACGCTTAGTTAAAAAAATTATTTTTTGACCGAAACTTCACATCTCATATAAAATTTAAGTCAAACTGTATCATGAACTTACATGTAAAACATATAATTATTTTACAAAAGAAATCTTCAGGATCTGGATGAGGGCAGAGCTGTCAGACTCAACACCAAAGCACAATCCATAGAATAAAATTAAGATGGATAAACGGGCCCTCACCAAAATTTTAGGAGATTGCACAGTAAAAGAGCCTGTGAAGCAGATGAAAGGACAAGCTTCCCCACTGGGCGCCAGCGTCTCCCTGTCCATCTCTCCTAGAATGCCACGGCCCCCAGGGACCCCAGCACATGGCGAGGCCAGTGCTCAGAACCTGGAGGGGGACTGCAACATCTTTACCGCAAGTGAGATTCCGGCCCGTGCCCTGGCCCACAGGGCAAGGCCCATATCTGTCTTGTTTCTCTCTTTTCCCAGGACAGACCTCAGTGGGTTTGAGAGTGGCTGGGCACAGAGGCTGGGGCTGTGGCATCAGGGGCCACCGTGAGGACAGAGCACCCAGTTCTCAGACATACTCTTGCTCGCTGTTTCCACAGGCCTTCCTGGGAGAAGCACCTCCTTGTTTCAGATGAGAAGCGGCAGCTGCCGGCCTGGGGGGGAGGCATGAACATTCCCTGCTCCGATCTGCAAGGGCCCAAGCCAGTGGGATTCAGTGGGATTGTGCTACCCTGAACCCCAATCTTCCCCTCCCTTGGTGTGCTGCAGGCCCTGCTCCCGAGCTGGGCTGTGTGCAGGGAGAGTACAGGAGCCCTCGGAGGAAGTTATGGTGGGGCCCATTTGTCAGGGGGAGGGGAGAGGGAAGCAAGGGGCATGAGGATGGGGCGTCTTGCAGCTGGGTCCTGAGCCAGGGCTGCTCCCTCTCCAGGCCCTAGACACTGCAGGAAAGCTGTGGGCAGTCAGCCTGCTGCCACCTCCTGCCCACGACAAACCTTCCAGATAAACAGCTCCATCCTGCGAGCACTGCCAGCCCCAACGCCTCCCCCTCTTCCTCTACCTGCTTGTGCAGGCCTGGTGGCAGAACTGCCTGCATCGGGCACTTTGATGCCCGCCAGACCTAGCTTCTAACCTCGGCTTGGCCACCGGGGAAGCTGTGGGACCCCGGGCACACTGACACACCTCTCTGAGCCCAGTATGCAAACTGGGCATGGCAAAGTCAGGTGTGTAAAATCAGCAGGCTCAGGGGGAGATGCCAAGCACAGTGGGATAGGGAAACCCTGTGCCCATGTTAGCCCAGACCATGAGGATGGCAGCTGCCCCGTGCCCTGGCACCACTGGGGCATGAGCTGCTCCGCCCTTGTCCCCCACCTCGTTGCTGGGGGACTGGTTGTCTGCAAGGCCCCGGAGCCCCCCCGGCTTCCCCAGAGGCTCCCTGACCAGGTCCCACAGGAGAGGAGATGGACGTGCCAGGCCGGCCTCTGCCAGGGCAGCCACAGACCCTGATGAACCTTGGTTGTAGAAGACACCCTCGCTCAAAGCCAGTGAAGGGGAGATTTTTTGTCTTGAGGCTGTAAGGAAATCAAAGTGTTTTCAACTTCAAAAGACTTATCTGGGCTTCTCAAGTTGGGAATCTGACACATCCCAGGCACTTTCATGAACACGCAGGACAAGCTGGGGAGAAGGCTCAGCTGCGTCTGCTGAGAGTCAGCCTTGAACTTCTGTGGTGAGAAAACCCTGCAAGTTCACACTGCGCCACCACACACACACTCTCACACACCCACACTCACACAGTGCAAAAGGACCCTCAGAAGACCATCAAAATGTTAATGGCAGTTAGCTCGAAGAGTTGGGATGGAAAGTGACTTATGGTTCTCTGCATTTTCCAGATTTTTTTTTATATGCTGCGTATTTGTAATTTGGAAAAAAAGTACATCTAAATTATAGCTCCAAGAGTGGAACAGCTTTGAGACAGGCCAGTGAGCACACGGGTTCCCCACTACGGACACACACAAGCACCAATCCTTACTGCGTGGCCTGCAACCCTCAGGCATCTTGCCCGGACCCGTCTGCCTGTCCGCCTGCAGCATCTCCCAGACACTCTGTGGGAGGGCCCCTCTGTGGGCTGCTGAGGCCGGTGCTGCCTGCACACCTGCCCCAGATGTCCTGTGCCTGGGGTGCCATGCTGGCATCAGGGCTGGCATCTTGGCTGGTGGTGCCACAGATGCTGGGCGTGGGTCACAGCACAAACCCACCCAGCTGGCAGGGGTGGGTGGTGCTGGCAGGGTAGGCACAGCAGAGCCCACTGGAAGCCACCTGTCACAGGGCTGCTGGGATGTCAGAGATACAGGCCCACACCCCTTGGCATCAAGTGGCCAGGGCACGGCAGGTTGGGCTTGGACGAATTCCAGGTGGGGCACAGCTTTCTCTGTCCACGGGTCTTTGTGGCGCCCATGAGAGCACCTGTGAACAGTGCTGGGCTGTCTCATAGTGCACACAGCTCTGCCTGAGCCTCCACAGCCAGGCCCTTGGGCTGTCCTGTCCCAGGTCAGGACTGCCTTACCTCCCCTTAGAAGTCTCAGGGGCTGAAGGCCTTGGCTCATGGTGTCTAGAGGTGATAAACCTGGGTAATATGTGCCCTCATCCCAGAGGGTGCTGCTGGGGGCTGGAGGCCAACGTGGTCCCAGCTTGGCTGCTGCTTGGCTTCACGACCTCTGCAGCTGAGATCTTTATGCCAGAGGTCAGGTGTGATAACGGCAAGATCGTGTTCGAACTGTCAGGTACAGTGTGAAAACGGCTGGTGCCACCAGCCCGGGATGCCAAGGACTCCTGGGAGCGTCAGTTCCCAGCCAGGCTCTGTGCAGGAGTCTCAGGTACTGTGGGGCCAGCATACCTGATGCACACCCACAGTCCGAGGGCAGCCCGGGAGCAGCAGCCACCCTGGAGTCCTGATAGTCACTGCCTGGCCTGCCCGCACTCTGAGGGGGAGAGAGCAAGTTTCCCACCTATAGTCTGTTATCCTGGCAGAGGGATTCCTCCTCCAGGCTGGCCACAGGACTCATCCCTGGCCCATGCCTGACTCCCTCCCTTACCTCGGGCTCCAGGGCCTCTGGATGCCCATGGCTGGCTGGCCCAGCCCCACCCCGAGCAGGCCCCCAGCCCCCTGCCCAGCCCAGCTCAGTTCCTCGGAGGTGAGGAGGTAGGTCCAGGTTCGACCCCAGGACACCCTGCTGTGTTCGTGGCCCTCAGCTCCCACCTCTCTCCCAGTGTCCCTCGAGGGAGGTGACACGGCTGGGCCCAAAGGAAGCCTCGCAGATGCTGCCGCACAAGCACCGCGCCGAGGGTCTGGTGGCAACTGGGTCAGGACAGCTTGGCACAAACGCCGAGAACAAATGTCCCGGCATGAAGTTCCAAAGAACGGAAGCTGGCAGAAAGCGTGTCCGGCACGGGGGAAAATAGCTCAGCCAATTATCCCTGCCTAATTGTACCGAGGAAAGCATCTAAATACTGCCTGTGCTAATTATACCAGCGTTATTGGGGTTTATCTTCCCAGAGAGGGTGACCTTTCCCTCAAGAGTGACTGGTGGGGGGGGGGCAAGGCCAGGCACCCCAGCAGTTGTAGAAAAATCCCAAACCAACAATTATTATTATTATTATTCTATTTATACAGCTCCCCTCGCACACGGGCGCTCTACTTTAGAGCCACACGCAGCTGCTCCTGCAGCCACAGCCAGAGGGGAGCGGAGGGAGTGGAGGCACGGGCTCGGGGTGGGGCGGCCTGCACAGCCCCTGCTGGTGAGTGGCACCCACCACGGCGGCAGGGGGGGTGCTCCAAGGGCCGTGGAAGGGCGTGGAGGCCACAGGGGTGAGTTAGAGGAGGTGGCAGGGATGGAGAAGGAGGGAGAGGGGGGCTGAGTATGGGTTGAAAGACAGGGAGACCCTGAGGTCAGCAAGAGTGCAGAGCACAGCAAACATAAAGGGAAGAAGACGGACACCGGAGGCAGGCAGCACGGGTGCTCAGCTCAGGCACGCAGGGCGAGAAGGGAAGAGCTGCTGTACAACCACTACCCAGCAGCGCCCTGAGCACGGGGGTGGGGTTGATTCCCCTCCTGAGCCCCCACCTGGGTGTGGAGTCCTCCCCCTCTGGGGCTGGACAGCACCACCCCTTCCTCATTGGAGTCCAATGAGGAGGGGGAGGGGAGGGCAGGGCAGTGGCCTCTGCACCTTCTCCACCTCCTGCCCACATGAGGCCCACGCTGCTGGGGCTGACATTTCAGGGCAATGAGATGCAGGGGGAGGGGGAGGGCCCACCCCACTTACCTGCCCCTCTTAACTGTTGTGGCTTATCTGTGAGGCGGCCCCTCTTATCTGCTGTGGGCCCCTAGGCCCATCAGTTTGTTTCTCCGAGCTGAAGTTTCCTGAATGTAAAATGAAGACAAACTGCCTATTTTCCCCACCTCAGAGGGCTGCCGGCAGCTTCCAGCCCAGACAGAGCCACAAAGACAGAAGCAGCCAGAATATGAGGCATGAAATGTGAAACAACAGTTTTCAGCCATGCAGAGCGGCAGGCCCTGAGAGACGGGGCGAGCCCAGGGAGTTTATAGGAGCGCACATGCACCCACAGGCATGCACGCACGCACCCACGCAGCACCCAACAGAGAGAAAATCAGCTGAGTGAAACCGACCTAGAGATGAGCTGATGTCAGAAGTGGCAGATCACACTAAGTCACTGTAACTTTGCTCCATATGCCCAAAAAGTTGAGGAGAGATGTAAAAGGGACAAGAAAGAGGCCGGGCGCGGTGGCTCACGCCTGTAATCCCAGCACTTTGGGAGGCCGAGGCGGGTGGATCATGAGGTCAAGAGATCGAGACCATCCTGGCCAACATGCTGAAACCCTGACTCTACTAAAAAATACAAAAATTAGCCAGGCATGATGGCACGTGCCTGTGGTCCCAGCTACTCGGGAGACTGAGGCGGAAGAATCGCTTGAACCCAGGAGGTGGAGGTTGCAGTGAGCTGAGATTGCACCACTGCACTCCAGCCTGGCGATAGAGCAAGACTCTGTCTCAAAAAAAAAAAAAAAAAAAGACAAACTGACCTTCTAAGGATGAAGACAATAGAGTGCGAGACAAGAAGTGCGGGGGCGCGACCCACAGCAGACTGGACATTGTGGAAACAAGCTCAGAGAACCTGCAGATGCAGCCACAGAAACCGTCCAAGATGAAACACAGGAGAAAAAGAAGAGCGCATAAAAAAACATAAATAGAAGGCAGCCCCCTGGGCGTGGGCTGTGGGACATCACGTGGCCTGACACATGGGGCGGGAGTCCGGAGGCACTGCTGAAATAGCTCCTGACGGTCCCTACCTGCAGGCATCACCCACATCAGTGCCAGCCCCCAGCGTGACTTCCAGCTGACGGAGAGTGTGGTGCAAGTGCTGGCTGTTCCCTCTGCGATTGCGTCACAACAGCCATGACTTCTGTGGCTCCCACCCTGGTTCTCAGAGCTCTGATGTGCCAGCTGCCGTGCGTGAGCTGCCCACGTGGCGAGGAGCTGCCACAGGAACCAAGCCCAGCGGCCCAACCACTGATGAGGAACAGAATCCTTCTGACAGCTATGTCGGTGCGCCTGGACGTAGGTCCTTCCCCAGCAGAGCCAAGAGGACCGAGGCTGGTGAGGTCCCTGAGCAGAGAGCCAGCTCAGCCACACTTGCATTGCTGACCTTGGAAGCCACAAGCCATTGAGTTCTGCAGCAATGTTATTCAAGGACAGATCACTGACACGGTGGGGACATGAAAGAGTCTTGAAAAAATAATGGCCCCAATTTTCTGAAATGTGTGGAAAAGTGTAAACTGAGAGATCTGAGAAGTTCAAAGAACCCCAACCACCAAAAAAAAGGGGAAAAATGACATCAAAGTACATCATAATCAAATTGCTCACAACCAACAGTACAGATGAAATCTTAAAAGCAGGCAGAGAAGAAGAGACAATTTACCTACAGAGGAACAAAGAATGGGATGCCAGCAGACTTCCTGGAGGAAATACTGGAATTAAGAAGACAGTGAGATCACCTCTATGAAGTAGAGAAAGACAAAAAGCAGTCAGTCCAGAATTGTCCACCCAGTGGAAATATCTCCCCCACAAATAAAGACTTCTTCAGGTGTGCAAGAGTTTAAAATATCCCAAAGCAGCTGACTCACACTGCAAGAATGTTAAAGGAAGCCCTTCAGATGGAAGGAAAATGAGGATGCAAACATGGGCTTACACAACAGGCCAGGCACGGTGGCTCAAGCCTATAATCCCAGCACTTTGGGAGGCTGAGGTGGACGAATCACCTGAGGTCAGGAGTTCGAGACCAGCCTGACCAACATGGTGAAACCGTTTTTACTAAAAATACAAAAATTAGCCGAGCATGGTGGCACATCCATGTAATTCCAGCTCCTTGGGAGGCTGAGGCAGGAGAATCACTTGAACCTGGGAGGTGGAGGTTGTAGTGAGCCGAGATTGTGCCACTGCACTCCAGCCTGGGCAACAGAACGAGACTCTGCCTCAAAAAAAATAAATAAATAAAAATGAAAACAAACATGGGCCTACACAACAAGAAGGAAGAACACCCCTACTCCTTCCATGAATGAGGAGGTGGGAGCTACATGTGCAGACATATAAAAAATTTGAAATTATTATTTACATCTCTTTAAAAGATAAGTGACTAAACAGAAATAAAAACAAAATATTGTGGAGTTTATCATGTGTATATATAAAATACATAAAAAACTGGAAACTGGAAGTATGTGACTGTCAGATTTTCATACTACACAGTCATTTCAGGATGACTGTGATGAGTTAAAGATCTACATGCTAAATCTTAACACAACCTGTAAAATAACAAGATAGAAAATATAGTTAACAAATCAAAAAGGGAGACACATGGATTTGTAAAAAATTCAGTCAATCCAAGAGAGGCAGAAAAAGAGGGAAAAAAAGGAACAAAGAACAGACAGGACAAACAGAAAACAAATAGCAAGATGATAGACTTATCTAATCAAAGTAGTAATCAATTTAAATGTCAATGGCCTAAACACCCCAGTAAAAGGGTAGAGACTGTCAGATTTTATGCAAATTTAAGACTCAACTATATCCTGCTTATAAAAAACGTTTTAAATATGAAGACACAGTAGATTAAAAGTAACCTGAAGCAGATACAGCCCACTAACAGAAGCCAAGGCTGCACCGTGTTCACCTGAGCATCCTTCAGGCCATCGCGCGCTGCCTTACTGTGCTTCACAGATACTGCATTTTTACAAGTTTAAGGTCTGTGTCTGGCAGGTCTATCGGCACTGTTTTTCCAAAAGCATGAATTCACTTCATTTCTCTGTCACATTTGGTAATTCTCATAATATTTCCAACTTTTTCATTATTAATGTATCTGTTATGGTAGTCTGTGGTCTGTGATCCTTAATGTCACCACTGTCATTGTTTTGGAGCTCCATAAACAGTGCCCATAAAGTAGCAAACTTAACTGATAAATGTGTGTGTGTGTTCTGACTACTCCACTGACCATCTCCCATCTCTCTCCTTGTCCCTGGGCCTCCCCATTCCCTGAGACACAACAATCACAATAATATTGAAACTAGGCCCGTTTATAACCCTACAATGGCCTCTGGGTGTTCAAGTGAAAGAAGAGTCACTCGTCTCTCACTTTAAATCAAAAGCTAGAAATAATTAAGTTTAGTGAGGAAGGCATGTTAAAAACTGAGACAGGTCAAAAGCTAGGTCTCTTGCACCAAACAGCTAGCCTGCAAAGGAAAAGTTCGTAAAGGAAATTACAAGGACTATTCCAATGAAAACATGAACAATAAGAAAGCAGAATGGCCTCACTGCTAAGATGGAGATTTTCAGAATGGTAGATGAGCCCTTAGGGACCTTAAGACTGATGCTAAGTCTTCTCTCTGTGCTCTATCAGTGGAACAACAAAGCCTGGATAACAGCACATCTGTTCAAACGCAGCAGGGTTCCCTGAATATTTTAAGCCTACAGTTGAGACCTCCTGCTCAGAAAACAAAATTCCTTTCAAAATATTATTGCTCATTGACAGTGTAACTAGTTACTGGGCTCTGATGGAGATGTTTGAGATTAACTTTGTTTCTATGACTGCTAACACAGCATCCATTCTGCAGCCCCTGGATCAAGGAGCAGCTGACTTTCAAGTGTTACTCTTTAAGAAACATATTTTGTAAGGCTATAGTTGTCACAGGTAGTGATTACTCTAATGAATATAGGCAAAGTCAACTGCAAACCTTCTGGAAAGGAGTTGTCATTCTAAATCCCATTAAGAACATTAGTGATTTCTGGGAGGAGGTCAAAGTATTAACATTAACAGGAGTTTGCAGAAGTTGGTTCCAACCCTCACAGATGACCTGGTGGAGTTCAAGAAAATGTCAGTGGATAAAGATGTACAGATGTGGTGAAAATAGCAAGACAACTAGAATTAGAAGCAGAGCCCGAAGATGTGACTAAACTGCTGCAATCTCATGATCAAACTTGAATGGATGAGGAGCTACTTCTTAAGAATGAACAAAGTGGTTTCTTGAGATGGAATCTGCTCCTAGAAAAAATGCTGTGAACATTGTTGAAAAATGATCGCAAAGCACATAAACTTAGTTGATAAAGCAGTTTGAGGGTTTGAGAGAACTGGCTCCAAGACTGAAAGAAATTCTGTAGGTAAAATGGTATTAGCACTGCATGCTACAGAGAAATCTTTCATGAAAGGAAGAATCAATCAATGTGGCCAACTTCATTGCTTTTTTTTTTCTTTTTTTCTTTTTTTGAGATCGAGTCTTGTTCTGTTGCCCAGGCTGGAGTACAGGAGTACAGTAGCACAATCTTGGTTCACTGCAACCTCCACCTCCCAGGTTCAAGCGATTCTTGTGCCTCAGCCTCCCAAGTAGCTGGGATTATATGTATGTACGTGCCACCATGCCTGGCTAACTTTTGTATTTTTAGTAGAGGCAGGGTTTCACCATGTTGGCCAGGCTCGTCTCCAACTCCTGGGCTCAAGTGATCCACTTGCCTTGGCCTCCCAAAGTGCTGGGATTTTAGGTGTGAGTTACAATGCCCAGCCCGTTGCTATTTTTAAGAAACTGTTGCAGCCACCCCCACCTTCAGCAACCACCACTCTGATCAGTTGGCAGCCATCACCATGAAAGCAAGACCGTCCACCAGTGAAGAGATTATGACTGGCTAAAGGCTCAGGTGATCATGAGCATTTTTTAGCAATAAGGTATTTTAAAATCAGGACATGTACATTTTTAAAAGACATAATGCTATTGTACACTTGATAGACTACAGTATAGGATAAACATAATTTTATATGCACTGGGAAACAAAATTCATGGGACTCACTTTACCATGAGATTGGCTTATTCACAGTGGTCTGGCACCAAATCCATGATATCTCCAAGGTTGCTCATTGACAGTGCAACTCTGTATCAGACAAAGTAGATTTCGGAGCAAAGAAGAATATTACTAGCAATACAGGCCATTTCATAATGATAAACAGGGTCCACCTATATATGAAACAAAAACGGATTGCAATGCAAGAAGGAATAGAGAAATCTGTAATTATACACAGAAATGTCAATATTCTATCGTTGGAAGATCCAAGATGGTGGATTAGACAGAACTCCAGCGCACAACACCCAGCGAAGAGACGCAGAAACCCAGAGATCTCCTAGCTCCAACCGAGGTAACAGGTGCCTTTCAACGGGTCTGGTCTGAGGGTAAGCAAAGCCCACTCAGGGCAGACCGAGGTGGGGGAGGGGTGCTGCTTCACCCAGAAAGTGCATCTGACCAGCGAGTCGGAGGCTCCACCTCTGGCGCTCCAGTCCAGATACAGCGCTTCCCCCAAAGCCTCAGCAATACACAGAAAGGGGATCTTTGCCAGTCAAGTGCCGGGAATTACAAGTGCAGAGTTGAATAAGAGTCTGCAGACTGAGCTATCGCCCCCTCCCCCACCTGAAGAGAGGGAGCTATAAGCGGAGCAGCTGGGCGGCCCCTACCCCATGACCAGAGATAGAGGAAGCTGAAAGGGGGAGACGGCCAGGTGCGGCTGGGCAGGTCCCTAACTTCCCCGACAAACCCCAGAGGGCTGAAGCTCTGACTCTAGTGGGTTGCATAGCCAGTGCCACAGTCTGAGAGGAACCTTGAATGATCCAGCCCAGTGGAGGAAGGGCACAACCCACCACTAGAGGGGTGGGACTGGGCTACATATTTTAACAAAAAACACAGGAAGCCTATGTAGCAATTGGACAGCGATCTTCACAACCCATCAGCGCCTGCAAGTCAGCGGAAGAGGCGGGCCTAATCTCCCAGCATAAACAAAAAAGACACAGGAAGCTTCCCTAGTAACCTGAAGGAGTCCCTAGAAACCCAGTAGCGCCCCCACAGGCAGACAAGCGACCTCATCAAGCAGCTCTCTGACACCACAGCCAGGTAAATCCACAAAGATGGGAAAAAACCAGCGCAAAAAAGGTGAAACCACCAAAGACCAGAACACCTCTTCTCCTTCAAGGGATCACAACTCCTCAATAACACAGGATCACAACTTGAGCGAGAAAGACTGCGAAGAATTGACAGAAACAGGATTCAGAAGGTGGATAATAACAAACTTCTCAGAGCTCAAGGAACACGTTCTAACTCAATGCAAAGAAACCAAAACCTTGAAAAAAGGTTAGACGAAATGCTAACTAGAATAACCAGCTTAGAGAAGAACATAAACGACTTGATGGAGCTGAAGAACACAGCACGAGAACTATGTAAAGCAAACACAAGTTTTAATAGCCGAATCGATCAAGCAGAAGAAAGGATATCAGAGATTGAAGATCAACTCAATGAAGTAAAAAGAGAAGGCAATACAAGAAAAAAAAGAGTGAAAAGAAATGAACAAAGCCTCCGAGAAATATGGGATTATGTGAAAAAACCTAATCTATGCTTGATCGGTGAAGCAGAATATGACGGGGAGAATGAATCCAAGCTGGAAAACACACTCCAGGATATTATCCAGGAGAACTTCCCAAGCCTAGCAAGGCAGTCCAAATTTCAAATTCAGGAAATACAGACAACTCCACAAAGATATTCCTCAAGAAGAGTAACCCCAAGGCACATAATTGTCAGATTCACCAGGGTCGAAATGAAGGAAAAAATGCTAAGGGCAGCCAGAGAGAAAGGTCAGGTCACCCACAGAGGGAAGCCAATCGGATTCACAGCAGATCTCTTGGCAGAAACCCTACAAGCCAGAAGAGAGTGGGGGCCAATATTCAACATCCTGAATGAAAAGAACTTTCAACCCAGAATCTCATATCCAGCCAAACTAAGCTCATAAGTGAAGGAGAAATAAAATCCTTTACGGACAAGCAATTATCGAGACATTTTGTCACCACCAGACCTGCCCTACAAGAGCTCCTGAAAGAAACACTAAGCATGGAAAGGAACAAGTACTAGTCACTGCAAAAGCAAACCAGTTGGCAAAGACCAAAAATGCAGTGAAGAAAATGAGTCAACAAATGAGAAAGAAAACCAGCCGGTAACAAAATGGCAGGATCAAATTCACACATAACACTATTAACATTGAATGTAAATGGCCTAAACGCCCCAATCAAAAGACACAGACTGGCCAAAAAATTTTTGCAACCTACCCATCTGACAAAGGGCTAATATCCAGAATCTACAAAGCACTAAAACAGATATACAAGAAAAAAACAAACAACCCCATTCAAAAGTGGGCAAAGGATATGAACAGACACTTTTCAAAAGGGGACATATATGAGGCCAACAAACATATGAAAAAATGCTCATCATCACTGGTCATTAGAGAAATGCAAATCAAAACCACATTGAGATATCGTCTCATGCCAGTTAGAATGGTGATCAATAAAAAATCAGGAGACAACAGATGTTGGAGAGGATGTGGAGAAATAGGAACACTCTTACACAGTTGGTGGGAGTGTAAATTAATTCAACCATTGTGGAAGACAGTGTGGCGATTTCTCAAGGATCTAGAAATAGAAATTCCATTTGACCCAGCAATCCCACTATTGGGTATATACCCAAAGAACTATAAATCGTTCTACTATAAAGACATATGCACACGTATGCTCACTGCAGTCCTGTGTACAACAGCAAAGACCTGGAACCAACCCAAATGCCCATCAATGATAGACTGGACAAAGAAAATGTGGTACATATACACCATGGAATACTACGCAGCCATAAAAAATGATGAGTTTGTGTCCTTTGTAGGGACTTGGATGAATCTGGAAACCATCATTCTCAGCAAACTGACCCGAGAACAGAAAGCCAAGCACCGTATGTTCTCACTCATAGGTGGGTGTTGAACAACGAGAACACATGGACTCAGGGAGAGGAGCATCACACACAGGGGACAGTTGGGGGGGGTGTAGGGGAGAGACAATGGGGGGGTGGGGGAGGGAGGGGAGGGTGGGGAAGGATAACATAAGGAGAAATGCCAGATATAGTATGCACCTAAAGTAAAATAAATAAATTATTTTAAAAAAATTCTTCTATCAAGAAGAATATTTTTGATAGAACAGGAAGACAGAAAATTGGCAAGGATATAGAAGCTTTGAAAATATTATTAAAAATGTCACCTGCTTGACATCAATAGCACATTCCAGCAGGATACAGCATACACATAGATTTCAAGTACACATACATTTACCAAGATAGCATTCTGGATGAACCTTAAACAAATTTCAAGAAATGTGGCCAGACACAGTGGCTCACGCCTATAATACCAGCACTTTAGGAGGCTGAGGCAGGTGAATCACCTGAGGTCAGGAGTTCTAGACCAGCCTGGCCTGGTGAAACCCCATTTCTACTAAAAATATAAAAATTAGCCAGGTATGGTGACATGTGCCTGTAATCCCAGCTACTCTGGAGGCTGATGCAGGAGGCAGGAGAATCTCTTGAACCCAGAAGGCAGAGGTTGCAGTGAGCCAAGATCGTGCCACTGCACTTCAGCCTGGGTGACAGAACAAGAATCTGTCTCAAAAAAAAAAAAAAAAAAAAAAAAAAGTAAAAGGAGTGAGACTGTTCTGAGAATGTTCTCTGATTACAATGAAATTAAATAAGAAATTAATAACAGAATGGCATCTGGAGATTTTCAAAATATGTGGAAACTAACACACTTCTAAATAACCCATAGGTCAAAGAAGAAATCAAAAGGGAGATTAGTAATCTGAACTGAATGAAGATAAAAACAAAATATCACAATTTGTGAGATGCCACTAGAGTGGAAACTAGCACTGAATGTCCACATTAGAAAAGAATAAAGGTCTCAAATCAGAGACTTTATCTCCGACCTTAAGGAAGTAAAATAAGAAGGGCAAATTAAAGTAAGCAGAAGAAAGAAAATAAAGATCAAACCAACAATCAGTGAAAGAAAACAAAAAGGCAGTAGAAATAGTAAAACCAAAAGCTGTTTCTAGCCAGACTGACCTGGAATAAAAGAGAAGAGACAAATTACTAACATCAAGAACAAGAGGGGTGACAGCACTACAGATCCTACAGATGTTAAAAGGACAGTAAGAGAAATGATGAACAACTTGATGCCAATACCTTTGAAAACAGATAAAATGGACAAAGTTCTGAAGACACAAACTATGAAAGCTTACCAGCGAAGAAAAGGATAATGTAAATAACACTATGTCTATCAGAAGACACTGATGTGTAGTTAAAACGTTCTCATGAAGAAAACCTTAAGGTTCAATGGGTTTACTGATGAATTGGATCAACCATTTAAAAAACAAATAATATCAATTCTACATTAACTCTTTTTTTTTCAGTTTATTTTAGTCAAGAATTCTACATGAAGTGTTTAAGAAAACTGAAGAGCAGGAATGCTTTCCAACTCACTCTATGAGACCAGCATTACTGTGATACACAAATCAGAAGACATTATAAGCCCCCTCAAAATTATGGAACAACACTAAGGAATATTTATGCAAAAATTCAAAACAAAATGGTTAGCAATTCACATCCAATAACATACAAAAAAGATAATGTATTATGACTAAGTGGGGTTTATCCTAAGAATACAAGGTTGGTTTAACCCTAGAAAATCAAAGTAATTCCACATATTAACAAAGTACAAAAGGAAAACCATATGATCAACTCAATAAATGCCAAAAAACATCTGGTCAAACCCAACTGGCATTCCTAAAAAAAAAAAAAAAATTCTCAGCAAACTAGGATTAGAAGAGAACTTCCTCAGTCTGAGAAAGGGTATCTATGAATGACATACAGAGAATACCACACTTAATGGCTAAGGATTGGATGCTTCTCCCTCAGATCTGAAATAGGACAAGAATGTTCACTCTCACAGCTTGTATTCAACAACATCCTAGAAGTTCTAGATAGTGAAATAACACAAGAACAAGAAACTTCACAAGCATCCAATGTGAATAAGTGGAAGTGCAAGTGTACTCAGCTACTAGAACTAACATAAGTTTAGCGAAGTTGCAAAATAAAAAGATTAATATACAAATGAATTGTTTTTATATAGTAGCAACAGAAATTAAACATAAAAAAACCCTTTTACAGTAATGTCAAAATCTAAAATACTTCAGACAAATCCGAAAAAGATGTGAAATACCTATGTCATCGGGAGGGTCTCAACCCAGACCCCAAGAGAGGGTTCTTGGATCTCACACAAGAAGAATTCGAGGCAAGTCCATACAGTGAAGTGAAAGCAAGTTTATTAGGAAAGTAAAGAAACAGAAGAATGGCTACTCCATAGGCAGAGCAGGGACGGGGACTGCTCAACTAAGACTTACAGTTATTTCTTGATTATATGCTAATCAAGGGGTGGATTATTGATGAGTTTTCCAGGAAAGGGGTAAGCAATTCCCAGAACTGAGGGTTCTTCCCCCTTTTAGATCATATAAGGTAACTTCCTGACATTGCTATGGCATTTGTAAAATGTCATGGCACTGGTGGGAGTGTCTTTTCATATGCCAGTGCATTACAACTATGGTATAATGTGCAGTGAGGACAAGAGGTCACCTTCATGGCTGTCTTGGTTTTGGTGGGTTTTGGGCCAGCTTCTTTACTGCAACCTGTTTTATCAGCAAAGTCTTTGTGACTTGCATCTTTTACTGACCTCCTATCTCATCTTGTGACTAAGAACACCTAACCTCCTAGGAATGCAGCCCAATAGGTCTTAGCCTTATTTTACCTAGTCCCTATTCAAGATGGAGTCACTCTGGTTCAAATGCCTCTGACACCTGCACACTGAAAATGAGAACACACTGCTGAGAGAAATTGTTCATAGACAGAAGTTTCCATATTGTTAGATGTCAATTCTCCCCAAAATGATCTATAGAGTCAGCGTAATTCCAATCAAAATGCTAGCAGGCTTTTTGTGTGTGTGTTTTTGTTGTTGTTGTTGTTCTTGGTAGAAATCAAAAAGGTGAGTCCATAATTCATATGGAAATGCAAAGAACCTAGAATATTCAAGGCAACTTTGAAAATGAACAAAATTGGAAGGCTAACACAATTCGACTTCAAAACAGTAATGAAAACAACATGGTATTAATATAGAAGATAAAAGGCAATTGTCATAGGCTCACACATATGTGGACAATGAACTTTTGACAAAGATGCAGGCAGCCATTCAGTGAAGAAGGGTAATCTTGATGCTGTAGTAACTGGACTTTCATATGCAAAAATAAATAAATAAATAAAAGAGTCAATCCAGACCTTGTGCCACATACAAAAAAACAACTCAAAATGGATCATGAACATAAATGTAAATTTAAAACTAGAAAACTTCTAGCAGAAAAAACGGAGGCAGTCTTGTGACCTTGAGTTAGGTAAAGATTTTTTAGATACAACACCAAAAGCACACTCAATAAAAGACAAGACTGGTAAGTGAGACTTAATCAGAATTAAAAATGTCTGTTCTTCAAAAGACATTGTTAAGAGAATGAAAAGACATGTCATACATGAGGAAAGAACACTGGCAATGTATATATTTAATAAAAGATTTGCATCTGGAGTATACAAAGAACTCTCAAAACTCATTAAGAAAACATATAACCCAATAAATAATTAGCAAAAGATGTGAACAGGCACTTCACCGAAGAGCAGCAGGTAGGCACAGGAACAGGTGCTCAATATCACTAGTCATCAGGAAAATGCAAATTAAAACTGCAATGAGATGCCATTAGTCTCCTCTTAGAATGACTGAAATTAAAAAGACTCATCATGTCAAGTACTGGTGATGATGTGGAGAAACTAGAAGTCTCCTACACTGCTGATAGGAATGAAAAATGGTGCAACCACTTTGGAAAACAGCTCGGCAACTTCTTGTAAAGTTAACTATACACTGACCATACAATCAAGCAGTTCCACTCCGATTCAACCAGGAGAAAAGGACATAAATGTCCATGCAAAGCCTGCATGTGAACATTCACTGTAAACTTTATATGCAAAAACCCCAAGCTGGAAACCACCCAAATGCCCATCAACATCTGGATGGATAAAGAAATATGATTTTAAAGGAATGAACCGTTGATATCATAGCAACATGGATAAATCTCAAAATAATTACATGTAGTGGAAGAAGCCAGACAAGAAAGGCTAGATACTGTGTGATTCCACTTAGAGAAACTCTAGAAAATGTGGATGAATCCATGTGACAGGAAACACAGAAGGATCAGTGGCTGCCTGGGGTCGGGTTTGCAGTGGGAGGGGGTGAGGCGGGCTGTGCAGGGCCTGGGATCTGGGGGCAAAGGATCTGTTCACTGCCTTGACTGTGGTGACAGCTTCTTGGGTGTGTATATACAAGAACGGCAGCTCACCAATAATGCAGGCTCAGCAAACAGGGAAGCCCTGGCAGGAGGAGATGGTGGCATCGGGGCAGGTCCGGCCGGCACAGGTGGACCCGGTGAAATGTGGCAGTGTGCTGCTCCTCTAGACACAACTGCTCCCTCTCGGGTGTCTACAGGTGAATCCCGCATAGCTGTGCCTAGACTGGGAAATATGTTCCTAACGTCATGCAGGGGCCGCAGTCCCTCCACCCCGAAACCCACGCAACACCCACACTTCACACCTTGCATGTGAATCTCAGGAGGTGCATGGACCCTCTAACCCAGCGGTGCCTGCAGCCCCTGGGATGGCCATGATGGAAAAGCAGACAGTGGCACATGCTGGGGAGGACGGGGAGGACGGGGAGAAACTGGGAGAACAGGCAGCTCCTCAGGAAGCTCAACTTTAAATTACCATGTGACCCAGCACTTCCTCTTATGGGTGTACACCCGAGAGAAACGAAATGCATTTCCGCACACGAGCTTGTACATGAAGGTTCACAGCAGCACTATGTGTAACAGCCCCAAACGGAAGCAACTCAAATATTCTATCAGCTGATGAACAGATATAAACAATGTGGTCTATCCGCACAGTAGACCATATGATTCATCAGTAACAAATGGAGTGTCAGCTCCCGGTCCAATGTGAACGAACCTTGAAAACCTCATGCTCAGCAAAAGACGCCAGGCACCAGAGACCACTCGCCACTGATCCCGTCTCCCTGCAATGCCGCAGTTCTAGAGACAGAACGCCGGCAGCAGCTGCCGAAGGCTGGGACTGGGAGGGGGTGGCTGTGGGGCACGATCTCCTCTGGGGTGATAAAAGCGTTCCTAGATGGACTGTGGAAATGGCTGCACAGCTACGCAGATGACATCTCAATCAAGCTGCTTCATGAGAAAGGCCCAGCCACTCGCAACAGGCTGAACATCCTGCTGTCCACAGCCCCTGGCCGAGAATAAGGTATGACTAACAGGTGCCTAAGGTCCCAGGCACGCCCTGTTGAGGGGGGCACACCCTGGGGGAAGGGGACAAGAAGAGAGTGTGCAAAGATGCTCCAGGAGGCCAGCAAAGGGTCCAGACCCCAGATCTGAGGCAGCCAGGAGCTGCCTGCCAATCCCAGCTCATGTGGCCTGAGCTTGGCCAACCACTGCAGGGTCCTACTTGCAGACCTCCGTGCCCCGGGGCAGGGACGTCCTGTTCCTGTCCTTTAGAGTGACAGAGAGGCCCTCCCTAATAGACTCCTCCAGTCATTTAGGCTGGAGGCAAAAGGGCTCAGTACAGGTGGGGCAGGGTGTGAGGGAAGGGGCTGGGTGAGCTTGCCTGGGGGTAGAGAGCGGTCAACTTCTAGTCCCCGCCCAAGACAGACACTCAGGGTCCTGGGGGAAGGCTCCACCTCCTGCCAGGCAGAAAAGTGTCCCGCCCGCCCCGTGCCATGGCTTCGGGAGTGGCTTGACTCTCAGGCCAGCTGCCCACAGGAGAAGCTGGGACCGGGGTGGGGAACCATCATGTTCGCTTTCAAGTGGGGCTGACACATCTCCAGCCTCTTCACAAAGCCTTCAAAAACTAAATGTCCCAGGGAACTGAGGCAGATCCACAGGACCATGGAGAGCATTTCCGACTTAGTCAAAGGAGTAACTTTCTAACAGTTTAAGTGCTCAACTGATGAGATGTGCAGGCTTGGGAGGCAGTGGACCAGATAAAACCATTGGCCAGAAGGTACAGAAGGGCTCTAGGCGGCCCAGGCCCTTCAGGTAGAAGAACATCCCTCACTCCCCTCCCCAACCCCCAGGGCAATGTCAGAGACCGTCTGGATGGAGGACCTGGCTGGTCCCAGGCTTCTCACAACTTGGGAGGTGGAGCAGCTGGGCACCAGGTCAACAAGCCACAGGTCCACCCACGGCCAGGGCCCGGGCTCCCTCCCTCCCCCAGAACTACCCTGGCATGGAGCATAGATCATGCCAGGGCATCGACCCTCCAATCTTGCTGGAAGACGCGCTCAGGCTGAGCAGGACCTCCACATTACTGCTGTGTGCCCAGCACCTGCAGCGGGGCCCAGCATGGCGGGCACTCCACATGGGTGAGGGCCAGATGGGTGGGCCACAACCCACCCTTTCCTCAACCATCCCCCATGATGATGACATAAGAGCCATCCCCCCAGGCCCAGGTCTGACACTCTCTTCCCTCAATTTTGGCCTGGAGCCCGAGTCCTACCCCTCAGCTCTCCCTGCACACCGGGTGCCCTGGAGCCACTCAGCATGAGTACATGAGGTCCTGAGGCCAGAAATGTCTCCTTGACACAGCTGGACAAACTCGAATTCACCCGTGAGCCCAAGCTGCAGGCCACCTCCTCCACGGAGCCTTCCTTGACAGCAGTGTGCCCCGAGATATCTGGGAGATGCCTCTGCACAGTCTTTGAATCAGGCTCTACAAGTATCTGTCCTAGCACTTACAGAACCGTGTTATGAACAGTAAAACAAGCCAGATGTGGTGGCTCACACCTGTAATTCCAGCACTTTGGGAGGCCAATGTGGGCAGTTCACCTGAGGTCAGGAGTTCGAGACCAGCCTGGCCAACATGGCAAAACCCCATGTCTACTAAAAATACCAAAAAAAGCCAGGTGTGGTAGCAGGCGCCTGTAATCCCAGCTACTGGGGGATGCTGAGGCAGGAGAATCACTTGAGCCCAGGAGGCAAAGGTTGCAGTGAGCTGAGATCATGCCACTGTACTCCAGCCTGGGCGACAGAGCAAGACTCTGTCTCAAAACAAAACAATAAAAACAGACACAGCAGCTCTGGGCTCCTGCAGTTCAAGGTCTTAGCTGCCTGGGCATGCGGTTTCTCTGCCTACGTGGACCTGAGCAGCCTCCGTCTGCCCAACGTCACTGCACACCCCCTGCATGCCAGGGCTGGGGCCAGACCCAGCCCTGACCTGGATGAGTGGACCATGCAGACGGCACTGTCATGGTGAGGAGCCATGCAGGCCAAGCCAGGATGGAGTGAACGCTGGCAGGCCCAGGTGGTCCCTGTACATTTGCAGCCTGCATGTGGACGCCCACCTCTCTGGGCCAAGCACAGCTCTCCACTGCCCACGGCTGGTGGGAGTTGATGCATCCAAGGCCGCTCCTGGACCGGTTGCACTCTGTGGGGGGACAGGTGTGGCTCTGGGGGTCCTGTCGGGCCTGAGTACATCCCAATAGCCTGGCTGCTGCCCACTGCCCAAGCACCAGAGCACACTGCCGCTAATGAGAGCTGTGCTTCCTGGTCCTGTTAAAAATATCCCCGAAAGTGACATGACTTTGAGAATTTTGTTTCTCCAGTCACTCACATGGGGGGCGGGGGGTGGCTCCTGGCTCTGAGTCTCGCCTGGCTGCGTCTGATGCCCCCTGGGGCTGAAACTGCATCTCATGAAACAGACAAGAAGTCATTCACAGGCCGGTGGCACAGGCACAGAAATTTTCTGTTTTATACCAAGTTGAGACGCATCTAGAAGCTTCTGTCCTGACCTCCCCAGCAAAGAAGTCATGGAACGAGGTGCTAAGCATCCTGGCCTCAGACAGGCCTCTCCTGGCAGCTGTGGGCCCCAAGATAAAAGCAGGTGCCACACCACTCATGACACAGAAGCCATTGTTCTCGGAGTCTCCCAGGCCAGTGGCCTGATGCCTGCCTGAAGGTGGATGAGCCCACAGTGCCTGAGGCTGGTGGGGACCCAGGGGGCTGGTTCAGCCTTCCCTAACCACCAAGGAAGGCAGACGCCACTTCCCTTTTTGGGCAGATGGTCTCGGCCGTGACTCTGCTGTCCCTGTCCTGGCTGTGCGCTCAGCCCCAGTGTCCCCGACTGTGAAATGGGCAGAACCCTGATCCTTCTGGGCAGGTGCCTCGCCTCTGCTCTCACACAGAGTCTCCCCCTTCCTGAGCCGGGATTCCGTCCCTGCTGGGTCGGGCGCTCCCTGGCTGAGAACCCGGTAGCCAGGCACAACCACGCCGTCACCACCCCAGCCCTCACTGGGCCCTGTCTGCTCGCTGCACTTCTAGTCCCCACCGGAGGGTAAGTGGCCGCCATCTTCCTATGGACGTCACTTACCTTCCAGTGTTGCCATCGGCTGCAAATTGCCTTGTTTTTCATCTTTGGCAGGGCTGAAAATTTGATCATGAAAGGGAATTTTCTTTTTTCTTTCTTAATTAGTACTTGGTAATATCACCAAGCTGTGAGTTTATAGCTTTGTAGATCTTGTGTGTTTGACACTAATTACTCACAAAGGCTTTTAAAGCTACATTTCAACTCTGCAACTGCCATGCCGGTAATTAAGCTAGAGGAAGCAGCAACAGATTTCACTTTTCACATATACCCCCTCCCGACGGGTGCTCCTACTCCGTTTGGCCACAGCCCCGTGGCCCTGTTTCCAGCAGCTCCTTTGGCTCCAGTCCTGGAGGCCTGAGGTGGCCTTGCACCAGGAACCCGGTCTCAGCCGTCACAGCCAGGCTTGGCCCTGCACTCAGGATCCAGAGGGTCAGCTGGGAAGGGTTCTCCCCAGTCCTCAGGCTACCAGAATCCCTTCCAGCACATTCCAGCCTGAGCTACCACAATGCCATGTGCTCAGTGTCCCCCCAGGCCTGTCCCTAGCAAGCTGAATAACGAGCCACCCAAGGCTCTGCAAGGGACAGACCACTGTACTTCCTCAGGTCTCCGAGGAAGGCCTTTGTCTGCTGCTGGGTCCATCATTTACTGAGCAGCCACTGCCTGCAGCCGCAGGCCTCCACCTCCCACTCCTCACCTGGGCCCCCATAAGGCAGCCAAGACCTGGGGCACTGCCGGGCTGTGTCCTGGAGGGGGAGGATGGGCAGGGCCTCTGAGTGCTGCACAGCTACGTCCCCATGCGTCAGCCGCTCGCCCACGTTCCCCCCTCCCTGTGGCTCAGCACACAGGCTGCCTCGGGGCTCACTCTGGCCAGGGAGGGCATGCTGCCTGGAGCTCAGGGACTGTCTGGGGTGAGTCCAAGGCCGGGCTCCAGCACAGCCTTAAAGCTAAGCCCGCAGTGGGGCAGCTGGTACTGAAATGGCATCTTGGCTTCCCAGTAGTGTGTTCCTCGAGGGTATGAGTCCTTCTGGGGACTGTCTGGACGGTGAGGGCTGGAGAACAGCCCTAATCATTCTCCACCAAGACCACACACGAGGCCCCCGATGGCACAGTTCTGGAATCCTGTGCCATCCGTGTTTGGGTGCCCCCATTGCCCTGCTTCTCTGAAAGCAAGCTGGGTTCACCTTGCACCCTGAAGGATGATGCTCTTTCTGCCTCTTTCTCTGTCTTCCTGAGCCTTACGGGTTCTTTGGCAGTACATCAACTAAACAGCAACCGTCTTCCTTCCATTTCCACATTCAGGCAAAGCTGGCCCTGGGGAGCTCCTGCAGAGTTGTAGCTCACAGCCAGGGAGGCTGCAATGAAGGCTGAACCTGGGGAAGGGGCCAGGGTGGAGTCTCGACCTCCTCTGTCATCCAGCCCCTCCTGAGGGTGCTTGATGGGTGTCCACGAGTGGGCAGCTTGTCCACGCTTCCCCATGTCTGACTATGCTGAGGGCTTCCTGAAGTGTAATTGGTTAGTCACGGTTTAGTGTTCTTTACTGCAATGCTATTTTAAGATGCAATTAAAATGTCTCATTGCCAAAGTGTGTGCTTCCTCCTGGGGGCTTCCTTCCTCACACGAAGCAGTCAGAAACCAAGCCCAGGAGGAGACCTGGGCTTAAGACTCACTTCTGGAGCAGCGCGCCTTGTCCCAGCTCTGCCTTCCTGGAGAGTGCCCAGGAAAGCCCGCTGCAGGAAGAAGCCCCTCGGCAGGGCACGTGGAAGCGAAGTCACTTCCTACCCAGACAGCGTGGGTGATGCTGAAATGATCTCAGCTCCCGCTGATTTCAGTGAGGTTCAAACCTCCCCTCTGCCTTCAGCCTCTGAATCTTTTCCATTTCGGCCGTGGCCACTCCATGGCTAGGGGAGGGAGGGGACACTGAGAAGTCTGGTTTCCTCCAAGGGGCCTGGGCACACGCTTGGGATGTGGGTAGAGCTGGGGAAGGCGGCGAGTGGAGCCTGCGCTGGAACACTTGTGCAAGCCAGTGCGGTTTCACCACCACTAGAAGGCAACTAAAACCCCGCAACTCCAGGTGTGTCCTGGCCAGCATCACGGAGCCTCACACATGGCTGAACTGCTCAACTTACATCTGGCCATGGAGCAGCCTGCCAGGGGCTCTGTGGGGACCTGGCAAGCATCAGCCCTTTCCCAGGGTCCCTCTGCCATTCCCTGTGTGGCCCCTGGGGGAGAAGTGTGGTGGCCCCACACGCCCCCCTGCCAAAATCTCATGCTTGAGTAAGCGAACCCGTGTGCCTGACACGCTGACCAGCTGGACCAGAAGGGGCCAGCCCCATCCTGCCCCAGCCACTTAACACCTGGCAGCCCGCTGGGCTCGGGGTTGGGAGACGCATGATTCCCCAGCTTGTCCGTAGCTTTTCTGATGCTAACGAAGGGCCTAGCACTCCACAGGGAGACTTGATCACACACAGGCAGTGCATAGAATGTCAATGTGGGAGAGGCTGGCGGCTTTGACCTTGGTCTGTTACACAGCCCTCGCCACCTCCCTCAGCTACCCTGACACAGGGGCTCAGACCACAACAGCAGCTCACAACCACAAACACATGCATCGGGCTCCAGATCACAGGGAGGAACGCGCTGTTTAGGAGATGGACGTGCTCCACGCAGACACGCATGGGGCTCCGGATCACAGGGAGGAACGTGCTGTTTAGGGGACGGACACGCTCCACGCGGACACGCATGGGGCTCCGGATCACAGGGAGGAACGCGCTGTTTAGGGGACGGACACGCTCCACGCAGACACGCATGGGGCTCCGGATCACAGGGAGGAACGCGCTTGTTTAGGGGACGGACGTGCTCCACGCGGACACGTATGGGGCTCCGGATCACAGGGAGGAACGTGCTGTTTAGGGGACGGACGTGCTCCACGCGGACACGCATGGGGCTCCGGATCACAGGGAGGAACGCCCTGTTTAGGGGACGGACACGCTCCACGCAGACACGCATGGGGCTCCGGATCACAGGGAGGAACGCGCTGTTTAGGGGACGGACGTGCTCCACGCAGACACGCATGGGGCTCCGGATCACAGGGGAGGAACGCGCTGTTTAGGGGACGGACGTGCTCCACGCAGACACGCATGGGGCTCCGGATCACAGGGAGGAACGCGCTGTTTAGGGGACGGACGTGCTCCACGCAGACATGCATGGGGCTCCAGATCACAGGGAGGAACGCGCTGTTTAGGGGACGGACACGCTCCACGCAGACATGCATGGGGCTCCGGATCACAGGGAGGAACGCGCTGTTTAGGAGACGGACATGCTCCACGTAGACACACATGGGGCTCCGGATCACAGGGAGGAACGCGCTGTTTAGGGGACGGACACGCTCCACGTAGACACACATGGGGCTCCGGATCACAGGGAGGAACGCGCTGTTTAGGGGACGGACGTGCTCCACGCAGACACACATGGGGCTCCGGATCACAGGGAGGAGTGCACTGTTTAGGAGACGGACATGCTCCACACTGCCTAGGGCAGGACGTCTTCTCTGTCCTCGGGCTCCTGGGCATCCAGAGCTAGGAGCTGCTTCAGGGGGAGGCTGAGATCCCTCCAGGCCCTAGGAAAGGCCTCCTGCTGCTTTGGGGGGTAAAGCTGTGCCAGGCTCTTCTCTCCATGCTCCCTGGAGGTGCCCAGGAACAGACCGGGAGACTCAGTTGGTGCCAGGATGGTGCCCATGACTAGGGAGATGTGCACATGTGCTCAGCGTCACTGTAGAAGGGGCCACATGGGCAGTCTCAGGCTGTAGCTGAAACCCCAGGCCTTTCCCTAAAGCACCAGCGTCCAGAACTGCCCCAGACTAGAGTGGGGAAAACTTCCAGGGCTGGGCTCCCCCGACTGCCCCTCCCACGGAGCTAGGGGCTGGTTAGCAACACAAGCCACCCCCCAGTGCTGCAGCCCTGGATGTCCATAGCTGACAGCACCAGGTCCTTGAACACTGCCCCTTCTTCCAGCTCTGCAGAGACACTTGCGGTTCCAGTCAGGACAGTGAACAAAAGGGGGGTCAGCCCTTGTGGACAGGGTTTCCGTAAGGGGCTCAGGAGGCTTTTAAACACCAGCAGGATGGATGATGCTACAGCCACCATGGGAGCCAGTGCCTAAGGGACCCCATGAGATGCCAAGGGTCACTCGGGCCTGAGGTGCCCTCCGGAACCGGAGACTACAGATGCCAGGGGTTGCTTGGGGCCGAGTGTGTCCAGCCACAAAGGTTACTGCCCGGGCCTGGGTAATCACAGGGACCAGGAGCTCCCTGCACCAAGAGAGAGTGGAAGGAAAGGGTGGCCGAGTGCCTGCCTGCAGCTAAGGAAGATATGCTGTGTTTGCATTTGTGTTGTTCCCAGAGCGAGGGGATGAGGAGCCCTAGGTCGGTGTCCCTGCTCCAGACCCCCCCCAGTAGGAGCCAAGGGGGAGGAAGTGCTTCATTCTCTGCAAAAAATACTAGCTTGATGCAATTTGCGTGTGCAAGATGTGTGAAGTGCCTTTTCCATTCCATCAGCACCCGCAGCCTATATGAATCTGCTGTTTGCTCTCAGCCGGCTGGTGGGGCTTGAATGGTATCACGGGAGGTCCTTCATCTTGCAGTGGGAGGGTCACGTCCTGCTGGTAGTGCCGCATTTCCACTGACCACATTCATTACAAAGAGACGTTTCAAAACATGTTCTGCAGCTGATTTACTCCTCAGCCCCAAGAATGGAATACAGATAATCTCCTCACATCCGCTAGGTATCTTTCTGTGATTTAATTTCGGAAACGATGTTTTAAAGGCCTCTGACTTTCCCATCTGTCCTGGGAACAGGGAGTTCCTCCCCTGATCCAGGGTGTTTGAAGGCCACGCATCTTTTCCAGCTGTTTGTCCTTTTCTGTTTAGTAAGCACCAGTTTTCTTTTGGGACACATAGAACGTGCTGGAAATGCAGGAGCTGCTGGACTATGGAGCAGCAAACCAGGCATGGCAGGCAGGGCTCACAGAGGCTAGTGGGTGGACTGGGGCGTGCAGTGTTGGGTGGCTCAGGAAGAAGTGGAGGGCCTGACATATCTTCCAGGAGAGGATGAAGACCGCTACCCTCTAGCTGTCCTCTGATCTGTACAACCCAGCCTCCACCAAGCAGCCACTGCAGGGAAGATTAGCTGGAAGGTTCCTGGGAGCAACCAGGCCAGTTCTGGCACCAACCAGCAGCTGCCGTCGGCCCACCTCCTGAAACCCAGAGGAACAGAGCATGGAGACCTCAGCCCTGGGCAGGCCTCAGTCCCCATCGCTTCAGCAGTCCTGGGCCCAGAACATGAATCGTGCTTGCCACGTGGCTCCCCCTCGGCCGGCTGCAGGCCGCCCCTCACTGTCAAGTGAGACTCCCACATGCTGAGGGGAAGGCGGTCCCTGTGACCTGCGATGCTCCCCCCTCTCACCCACGCAGCTGCTCAGTGCACAGCCGGCTTCACCAGGGCTAACAGACTACCCAGATGGAGGCTGGTCTTGGCCCCTGACCACACTGGTTTTCAAATAAACTGTGGGCTCTCATGACAGAGAAGCGGCTGGGAGTCCCAGTGTGGGATGTGGTGGGACGGGGCTGGGGTCTGTGCAGAGAGACTGATGGTGGAGGCGCTCCTTGGGGCACACAGGCCTAATGTCACCGTCAGGGCTGGGTCCGCAGCCACTCTCCCTCCCTCAGCAACACTCACGCCTGCTGCAGCCCCAGGAAGGGTCAGGACTCACAGACGCTGACCAGCAAGTGGCTCACACTGGAAGCATCAACACTACCGGCCCCGGCAGAGGCTCCCTGGTGTGTGTGTGGCTGAGCGTCAGCCACTCGGGTAGACAGAGGTGTGGGTGGGCTGCACATGTGGCAGGGCAGACGGACAGCCCGGGGGCCGAGCCTCCCTCCAGGTGTCTTCTTGGATCTAGAGCGTTGTTAGAAATGGGAAGTTTCCAGCTCTGAACATTGGACATGCCCGGCCCACGCGCTGAACAGAACACACCACCTGAGCTCGCCACAGTCCGTGGCACTCCTCGCTGTCTCCCCTGAGGCTGGGGCAGTCACCAGCCCCGGCAGTGCTTCACAGCTGCTTTTCTTATGAGAGAGCAAGAGCTCCTGGGATTCGAGGCCCTACCAGGAGCAGAAGACAAGGGTCACAGGAAGTCTGTGGAGCCAGCAGGGGCACCACTGGCCCTGCCCACTGTGGATTTGTGCTTCTGGTCCTGAGAGCCCCTGGCTGAATCCCGGCAGACGGGGGAGCTAGCTCTGCTCTGGAAAACAGCTGGTCCAGAGAAGGAGGAAGATGTCACTTAATTCTGGGTTGCTGAGGACAAGCCGGAGACCTCAGAGGTGACCTTGCTGCCCATAGCACCTCAGGGGGCGCCACGTCCCCCACAGGGGGAGCCTGGGTTCCCCACAGGACTGTGTGCCCCCAACTGAGATCCTTGCCCACTGGTCTGTGCCTCCATAGGACACCCACCTGCTCACACTATTTTGAAATATAACACTCTTCATCACCCGTCACCCAGTCACTCAGAATCACACCAGCAGGGACACAGAGGCGATGGCACATGGCCCTTTGGCCTGTTCGTGAGCATGGGTGCGCGTGTATATACATACACGCGCACACACGCACACGTGCACGCGGTGTCAGGGGAGCTGATGCTGTATGAGGCCATTGAGGGCGTCTTCACTCAGCGGCACTTGGGAAGCACTGCTCTGTGTGAAGCTCATCTACATCCTCGTTATTGGCAGCACGGGTGTCCAAGTGAGGAGGGGCCATGTTTACCAGTCGTCCTTCCAGTCCACAACTCCTACAGGTCCTTATTTTCACAAGTACTGTTTTGCAGACACAGAGACCACTAAGCAGCCTGGACGCCTTATCCGGGTGAAGCTTTGCTTTATGAAGTGCTGTCCAGACCCCCGATGGTCGGCTCTCCCAGGGAGACAGTGGCAGGCAGGCGGGGGCGCTCAGGGCTGTCTGCGGGGGGCAGCCAGGACCTCGCTGAGGTGGCTGAGTCCACGCCATCCTCAGCCCACACTGCTGGACAGGCCCCAAGAAGTTGTGCTTAGCGTGGACCACACCCAAGAGCAAGAAGCGGCAGCGTCCTGGGGTCCTAGGCGAGACTTCAAGAAGGCTCCCGTCCCTGCTCCCCACCTGGGCTAGAGGTGGGACCTGGGTGTAAAGAGGCCCCGGGGTACAGGTGAGAATGGATCAGCAGATGCCGGCTCCAGGAGGGCCCTGAGGGGCTGCAGAGGGAAGGTGACTCCACAGTGGCTGCAGCGGCAGCAGCAGGACAGTGCTGCGCCCGACACCCGAGGTCATTCTCCCTGGACACGGGGTGGGTGGCACTGTGAGGGGGCCGTAAAAACCAGAGTTTATTTAATAAAATGAGAGCCCATGTGGGAGCAGCTGCCTCCAAGATGAATGACGAGCACTGGAAGGGTGGCCACCTTCCTCCAAGGAAGAAACAGCCCCCGCTTTGATTAGGAAAATACTGGTTAATTTTCCAGTGCAGTGAATGACCTTAAGGGGAAAAATTTAATTTCCGGAACAGCTCTGCAAGGCGTTTATTCTCACCATTCTCATTTGCCTTAAACTGAGTGGTTGTGGATGAGTGGCGGCTGGGGCAGTGGCTTCCCCCTGGGTCTGGTGTTCAGTCACAAACCCCTGGGCAGGACTCCCCTTCTAGGGGAGGAGGACGGAACCAAGAGGCACCCAGACAGGTCCTGAGGGACCCTCTGGACCCACGTCTCTGGGCAGCTCCCACTGCCAGGAAGTGCTTGCAAAGAGTTCTATCTTACGAGGCGCCCACCCTGCTTCCTGGGAACTTGGCCCCTGCCATCTCTGGAGCCAACAGCTGCCCGGCCTGGCTCAGCCCCATTACCGTGAATGGCAGAAGCTCACTGCTCTACACTGGCTGTGGTACCCAGGCTTCCTCTAGCGGCTCTAGGTGGGGGTACCCCAAGTTCCTGCAGAGCTCCAGACAGTGGGTCCGGGCCTGGGCAGATGGTCTCTCGGCCCCTCAGCCTGTGCTCAAGGTTGCCATCCTCTGGGGGAGTTGCACAGGTGACTCAGGAGAGCCTGCCTAGGCCAGAGAAGACATAGGGCCAGGCCCAGGTCCCAGGACCACCAAAGCCAAGGTTGCCTAAATTCGCAGAGGTGAACAGGCACCCTAGGGCACAGGACCAGCCCTGCAATCAGGCACTGCACTGCCCACCCTTCACACTGCCCCTGCCCAGCTGCTGGTGATGGCAGTAATCGTAACAACAGCAAATACTCACTGCATGCCAGGCCCTGCACAGAGTGGCCTCAGAACTAGGAGCTCCTCCTCTCCTGTGATGGGGGAGTGGGGAGGACACACCAAAACCTACAAGACCCGGCGTGGGACCTCCACACCAAAATGCGCCCAGCCTGGCGTGGGACCTCCACACCAAAACCCACCCAGCCTGGCGTAGGACCTCCACATCAAAACCCGCCCAGCCTGGCATGGAACCTCCACACCAAAACCCGCCCAGCCTGCCATGGGACCCCCACAGGAAAACCCTCCTGGCCCCAAGTGGGACCCCATACCAAAACCCGCCCGGCCCTGAGTGGGACCCCCCACACCAAAACCCACCTGGCCCCGAGTGGGACCCCCACAGGAAGTAGCCTCCAGGCATTGGAGATCAGGAAGAAACCCAAGAAGGCCTGGCGTCGCACTCATGAGTAGAAGACTACAAACATGTTGGCTCTGAGCTTCTGCAACCCTATATCCACCGTGGCAGCCTGGCTGGAGCCAATGAGGTGACAGGGAGGGCAGGAAGTGAGCCCACAGGCCACAAGCATCTGTGCCTGCATCCACAGGCATACATGTGGCCCTCCCAGTCCAACTGCTCACTGATGATGGCAACCCTGTGGGGTGACCCATGCCCAGACCAGAGCGGGCAGCAAGAGCCCGGCTCGGCCGGTACACGGTAGAGGGCAGGGATGACCCATGCCCAGACCAGGAGCCCAGCCTCAGCTGGCACAGGGCTGGTGGCCGAGCCTGTGAAGAAGGTAGGGAAGGGCATCTACACGTTCATCCTAGAGATGGGATGTGTGGTCACAGGAAACCCCGACAGGGAGGCTGTGCTAGGGAAGCTCAAACTCAAACATGCCAGCCTTGTAGATGAGAGGCATCCCCAGCAGTGCCTGGCCCCAGGAAGCCCTCGATGAACTGCATGTCACCCCAGTGACCAGCACCAGAGGAATCTGCTCGGGGCCACAGGACAGCAAGGCTAGTCTGAAAACTCGGAGGAAATGCATGATTCCTGGAAAGTCACAAACCAACCAAAGCATCCGCAAGAAGAAAAATAGAACGGAACTGTGAAGGCACAGTGAGGAAGGCAGGAGAAGGCCACACGGGGAAGGTACCAGGACACACCCTTCAGTGCTGGGAACACCTGTCTTCTCAGGAACAGGCACTTCTGCCATCACAAAATCTGCTCTGCATCGCGTGCAGGTGTAGAAGGGCCTAAATGATCTGTGATGTCTGCCTGCCAAAAGGCCAGGGCTCCTAGCTGCTGCCCGGGAGCTGGAGTTGCCTGCCTGCCAACAGCAGCGGCACTGTTGATGGGAGCTGGAGTAGCAGGAACAATGGGGCTGGGCCCAAAGGTGGGAAGAGTCCCGGAAGCAGGGCCTGGCATGGGTGGGTGGACGGGGTCAGTGGCAACCAGAGGGGCTGGGAACCTTCACAGGTGCCCATATGGGGGGGCAGCTGTCACAAGATTTGTTTTAAGAAATCTGTCGGCTTGGGAGGGGCCCTCCTGAGGCCCGAGGCCCAGGGAAGGCCCCAGATTTGAGGCAGAGCAGGGCCAGCGAGGAGCTCCAGGGAAGAAAGTGCCTCCTGCAGGGACGAGGGTTGGACGTGACTTGGCGCTGGCCAAGGCTCCTGCTGACCTGGCAAGGGGTACCTTTTGGGTGGTTTTTCAGGGATGACAGCAGCTTGGTTCAGGCCCCCACACCTGCAGTGTAGGACTGGTGGTGGAGCTCACTGGGTTCCCTGGACTGGGAGGACCTGGCTTGGGGCTGGTGTCTCAGCCACCCTTAGACTCAGAGCCCCAGGAGCTACCACTGTCTCTCCAAGAGTCCCCCCTCACTGGACCTTGCACTGGGTATGGGGGGGTCCATGCTCAGGTCCCCCAAGGCTGAGATCAGCAACGCCCTGCTCCCCTGAGTGGAGAGGCTGGGGCAGCAACGCTTCCCCACCCCGGCCCGACCACTGCCATTTGAGAGAGGTTCGGTGACGTAATGTGATTTAAAAGTTAATTAAACTGAGTGGTATGAAGTATAACAGCCGCAGGTGTTTATTTCCAAAGAGGCTTTGGAAGGAAAGGGGAGAAATCTAATAAAAAGCTTTGTGAGATACTGCATTAGGAAGTAATCACACTGCTAAATCACCCAGTGTCGGCACAGGCCTCGTAATGACTCGGGACTTGCTGCTCCCCCGGCCCCTGAGCCACTGAGCCAAGATGTCCTTCTGGGACCCTCCAGGCTGCCCTGTAAGGCCGGGAGAGCCACCACATGAGGCTCTGAGAGCAGCACATGCTGAGCCTGGAAGGGGCGCCTCTGAGGACAGGCCGGCTGTCTCTGAGGACAGGCCAGCTGTCCCTGAGGCCCCTCCTGCATCGTTCATCTGGACCTTCACGCGCTCCTTCAGCACGCACCAGGCACTGAGCATGGGCCAGCCCACAGCGCCAGGTGGCTGAGGCACCTGCAGGACTCAAGTCACACGCCCCTGTCCCAGTGTGGAGTGGGAGCCACCAAGGACAGGCACCAGGAGACCGGAGGGCCAGGGAGAGCCCTGAGGAAGTACATCTGGGCTCAGACCCCAAGGAAGTGCTGGAACTGGGGGCCCTGATGCAGAAAGGACCACGGAAGTCGTTTCATACTACCACCGCCTTCTAACAGCAGCAGCACTGTTAACAGGGACTTGCTGCCTTGCGGGGCCACCCTCTGAGTTGGGGCAGGCCTGGCGAGAAGGCCTCATGCGTGCAGAGTTGATACCTGCCTCCCTGTGGATGGTACAGCAATGGCAGATAGCCTGGTCCCTCCGGAAGGAGTGGAGATGGAGGGGCCTGGCTGGGAGAACACACACATAGCAGCCCGACCTTCATTCAGCAAACACATGCTCAGCTCGGTTGGGCACAGGGACGACAGTAGGAAGAGAGAAGCAGGTGACGGCAGACGCTTAGCACCAGCCTATCCTCCCCAGGCACACAAGACCTTATGCCATGCCTCCTGGCCACTGCAGTGCCTGACCCCACCCCAGCCCCCACCCTGCTGCCTGACCACAGCAGATCAACCACCAGCCCAGAAACACCGTATCCTCCCCCGCCCTACACACCCGCACGCCTCCCTCTGCCAGGAGGCCCCCTGCCCCTTCCAGGCTGAGCTCAGAGGGATGCTGCCTCTTTCCTGGCCCACCCTTCCATCCCCGCCCAGAAACAGAAGGCAGCTGGGACTCACCTGTAAGGGGCCCTGCCTCTGCACCCTCCCCAACCTCCGACTTCACTCTGAGCAGCCTGGGTCGCAGAGCAGATGAGGACCAGGCAGGCCCCACCCGGCCGCCTGACAGGTGGACCCGCCTCAGCCCCTTATCAGAAAGCCCTCCCAGGAGCTGGTCAGAAAAGCCATCTTTTGGTCATTTATCAGGCTAATAAATGGCTTCTCCTGCCGCCGCCAGCTCCTGGCGCCATTCTCATGCCGTGCACTGGGTGCGTCACGATTAATATCACTCATTTTGAGGGTAATTACTAGCTTGATCACGGGTGCCGGGCACATTCATCCACCCCATCCACGCTCGGCGGAGGCCACATCACTCACACAGCTGCCCAGCCTCCGCTCTGGGGGTGCCTCCACCCCCACCCTGGCTCTTTACATTCTTTGACCAAGGGGACTGAGCCCCAACACTGAGCGCCCCAGGACAGGCAGCACCCACCATGGCCCCGGCGCCTTGGCGTTGGGTACGGAGCCTGCTGGGGCTGTGAGCAGCTGGGACTGCTCTGGTCCCAGCATTGAGGATGGCCCTTGGCCCCAGGCAGCTCATCCCTGACCCCCGTTGTGGTGGCACCTGCCCTGTGGAGGCCTGTGTTGTCCAACTGGCCGCCACAGACTGGGGTGGCTCGTAAGCAGAGCAGTTCTCACAGGCCGGGAGGCCAGGAGTGCAGGATAAGGCACAGGCAGCCTTGGTGTTTGGTGACAGTGCTTTCTCACTGTCCCTCACATGGGGAAGGGGTGGGGGGACTCTGGGGTTCCCATTCATGAGGACCCCACCCCACCCCCCTCAGCACCTCCCGAAGACTCCGCCTCCTCAAGCTCTCACAGGGGGGGGGATTCGGTTTCCACGTGGGAACCATGGGACATGAACCTCAGTCCCCAGCATCCTGCCCTTGGCCCCACAGAACCCACATCCTTCTCTGCAAAACACGTCCACTCCACCCCACAACGCCAAATTCTCACCAATCCTCAACTCCAAAGTCTCATCTCAACCTCGCCGCGTCACATACTGGGGAAATGAAGGCAGGACAGGAGAGAATGGGTACTCCACTTCCAAAAGGGGGAAAGGCAAGAGGGAGAGTGCCAGGCCCTGGGAAGGCCAAACCCCAAAGGGCAAGTCCCGTGAGGCCCAGAGGCCTAAGAGCTGCTGCTGTGGCTCCATGCTCTGCCTTCCGGGCCTGCTGGGGAGGCCCTGCGCCCACTGCCTGGCAGAGTTCCTGGCCTGTGGGAGGCACGTAGGCCTCGGTCCCCTTCTGAAGAAGGCGTTGGCTGGGAGTTATCCCAACTACCTTCAGGGTCACCCTTCCCCTGCGGTGAAGAGCCACGCGTTTGCTGGCTGACAGTTCCGTGGTCCTGTTGTGTCAAGTCCAAGGACAGCCTCCCTCATCCTTCCCATCTCCCTCCTCTTTGGTTCCAGCTAACGGTGTCTCTGCTAGATGGTAGACGGAGGCCAGGGTCACACCACATGAGCCTCCCTATCAAATGGTCACAGCGCCACAGCCCTAGGGTTCTCTCCCCAGACTCGCTTTCTCGTGTTCTATAGCAGCGATGATGGTGACGGGCTGAGCCCTCCCCAGGTCCTTCAGTGCCACTTACTTCTGCTTGATGCCAACCTAGGCCAGTCCTCTGTGCCTGCATCTGATGACAACAGCCGGGAGGAAAGGCCGTGCCTCAACATCTGGCCTGGAAAGGGCTTTGGCTAAATCTCCAGTCTCATCCCTCACACACTGTACTTCCCAGAAAACATGGCCCCGAGTCCAGCCCAGCCTCAGCTCCACACAAGGTGGGCCTTCCCTCATCGCCACACACAGGCCTCATTTCCGCCTACAGCCTCCTCAGAGCGGCCCTGCCCATGCCTCCTCCTACCGACTCTGGGAGCACTTCTTGTGCAGGAAGATGGGGGCTCCCTCCACTGTGCTCCCCCGTTCCTCCCTCACCTTTCAAGGCCTATTCACAGCAATGTGTGCTTTTTGCAGGCTCCACCCCAACCCTTCCAGCCTCTCCCACTCCCCAGTTCCAGAGCGGCTTTGAGGTCTGTTACTGCTGCACCCCACTCTTGGTACCAAGGCCCTGTCTCTTTGCGTCTGGCTTCTGGAACCCCACTGACGGGGTGGCTTATGAACAGCAGACACAGCTCACGGCCCTAGAGCAGAGCCCGAGCTCAAGGTGCCGGCAGACGTGGCATCTGGTGAGGGGTTTCATGTGTGCAGCTGACACCTCCTTGCTGTGAGCTCACGTGGTGTGGGCGTGAGGTAGCTCTCAGCTTCTTTAGAAAGTGCTAATCCCAGTCCAAGGGCTATACTTCCCAATCCCTCATCTTGGGTGGTAGAATTTCAATGTATGAATTTTGGGGGGACACAGACCTTCAGGCTGTGGCAAGGCCCCACACCCTCCTGCTTCTGACACCTCTCCACGGGCGCCCCTGAACTGGGACGTGGCTGGACCAGGGAGGTGCGTACCTGTGGAGATGGCAGGCCAGGGGCTATGGGGCCAGCACGTCAGCTTGGGCAGGGGCAGAAATGAAGGAAAGAAACATCTTGCTTCGTTCCAGCTGAAGGCGTGGGGCTATGCTCTGGGCTCAGCCTGTCCCAGGTACCTGGGAAGAACCCCCAGTCTCCACAGGCCAGCCTGGTTGGGGGGGGCACCCTGCCTCCAGAAGCCCTTGTGGGGCTGGGGGACAGGAAGGGGGAACTGGCGCACAGAGCACACCCACTCCCCACAGCTCTTGCTGGCCAGCCGTCAGTTAATCTGCCGGTTACAAGCAGGGAATTTCTCATCGGGGTCTGTTCACTCCCTGTTTATCACCCATGGCCTGCATCCACCAAGTGCTGTGTGAGCAGAGATAAGACTCATTAATAAAGAGAAGTTCAGGAGGAGGCGTTCAGTGGCTCCTCCACAAACAGAAGGGAAGATGACACAGCCCCACCATGCTCCAGACAAGCCCTGCCTTCTGCCTGTGGCAGGGCCCACGTAGACCCTGCGTGCCTCCAGGCTTCCATGCATAACACCAGACAAGACCACTTGCTTCCTGACATTGGCAGGGCACACACAGACCCCACGTGCTTCCAGGCTTCCATGCGTAACCCCAGACAAGACCACTTGCTTCCTGCCAGCGGTGGGGCGCACATAAACCCCGAGTGCCTCCAGGCTTCCATGCATAACCCCAGACAAGACCACTTGCTTCCTGACATTGGCGGGGTACACGCAGACCCCACATGCCTCCAGGCTTCCATGCGTAACCCAACTCTGGAACCCTCCGGTGTCACGTGGTCTCGGACCACAATGGCTGGAGGGACTCCTGGGGGCCCTCTCCCAGGCTCTGTCATGCTGGGAGAGGGACAGGGAGCCTGAGCCTTGCTGCCTGTGTGTCCCCCCAGGCCAAGCTGACCATGAGTGGCCACACAGCAGCTCATCCTGTTTTCTGGGCCCCCTAGAAACCCTGACTATGCTGGGCCCTGCTGGTCGCACTCCCACCAACTCCCCAGCAGCATGCGGGTGAGGGGAGGGCAGATTGGTGGGGCAGGAGAGACTGGTGGGGCAGGAGGGACAGTGTCAGGGTCTCCGCTCAGTGCCCGGGACTCCGGGAACCCCCAGGACTCCTCACCAACAGCAGCCGGAGCCATGGTTTCTTAGGCAGCAACAGTGAGTGGGGACCATGCCGCATCCTCCCAAGGACTTCAAGAGCAGCCCTGCCAGGAGGCACAGCTGTCCCGTCTCTCAGACGAGGGTGGGTGCAACCCCTGACTCAGTGCTCAGGGTCCCTGAAAGCCACCTTTGCTGTTCTTGCAGGGCGGCCGGCCACCTGCCAGTGTCCTGGTTATGCCCCGGGAGGTAGCTGGCCACAGCCTGGTTCCTCACTGGCCCCGTGACCCATGGACAGGCCTCTGCTGTCACACAGGCACTCTCCACAGCTCCCCACCTGGCCTGTGCAACCAAGTTTTCAGAAAGGCACAGGACAGTCCCCTCATTGCTATCTTCGAGTTTCTGCCCCTGCTGCAGCTGAGATGAGGGCTCAGGTCAAGGGGCTGGGCCCGAGGACAAGCTCTTGACGCAGGGCTGCCTGGGAAAGAGCAAGGAAGGGCTGGGCCAGCCAGACAGGAGGAACAGGGGCCTTAGAGCAGAAATGAGGACGCAGGAGTGTGGGCAAAGCCAAGGCTCACCAGGGGCTGGGGGATGTCCTGGTCCCAGCACGTCTGAGGCCTGGCCAGCAGGGCCAGCACAACGCCCCCTCTGAAGCTCTGATGTCCCAGCCAGTGCTTGTCTTTCTTGCTCCCCTAATCCAGGAAGGCAGGCAGTGCCTGGGGACCTCCAGGCTGGTGGGCCCAGGGAGGCTCTTGTCCACCCCGGCCTGCAGACCTGCAGAGGCAGCTCACTCCTCGGTCCCCAGGGGCAAATCCCCTGGGCTGCAGCCCACACTGACACTCGCTGCCCACAGAGCCTGAACTTCCTCCCCGCCTGTATTAACTATGACAGAGTAAACAACAGAGTTCTGAAAAATGCATGTTTCCGTGTGATTGCTTTTTTTAATTGGTTGGTCTAACATTTGAAAGCTGCTTTAATTTCGGCTTGCTTTTCCTCAGCACGGGCTCAGGCTGAGAGCGGGGAACTCATTACTGGCGTACCTGTCGGTGGTAGTGTCGGGAGTCCCAGAGCATGTGCAGGGTCTCCTGCTCGCCACAGCCAGGAGGTAGCAGGGCTGGGATCTGTTTGGGGATGTGGGCTGGCCAGCTGTACCCCAAGGCTGGACCCTGATGTCGTTCCTGGCCCACTCTGGGCCTGACAGGAAACGAATGTCTTTTGTTTTTGCCTTGGCTCAGCCTTCAAATGGCTCGGAGAACTCTGAAGTTCCTGGTGTCTGAGGCCTCCCTTCCGCCCAGGGACTCCGAGTGTGAGGGGGTGGTGTCCACGGCTCCCACGTGGTACTCCTGCCTCTGCACACCTGAGGGATGAGCATCCTGGGGTCAGCCCTGAAACCCATTCGGGTCTTGCTGATTGTGTCCCAGCACCAGGATGCTCGCAGCGCCTCCTCCCACCTGGTGGGGCCGAGAGGGTCAGACCCATGCCAGGGTGCAGGGCAGGGTGGGCCAGTGAGAACATGCGCAGGGCGTGTGGTGGCCACACAGACCTGAGGCCCGCAGGAAAGCCACAGAGGCCACAGACCAGGAACAGAAAACTGGGTTCCAGGGCAAGGGCCTCCTGGTCGGAAAGCAGGCCCAGCGGGAACTCGTCACGAACATGGGCAGTCGGAGCCCCTCCTGGCTGTGGGAGCAGGGCCTGACCACCTCTGACCTGGACCACAATGCCTTCCCACTGAGGCTCTGAAAGGCCACCCAGACACAACTCAGATCTAGGGGACCCCTCCCCAGACTCGGCCTGCATGGGAGACCTGGAGGGACAGAGCAGGCCTCCACAGAAAATACCCTAGGCAGGAGGGCCAGACGCCTGAGAGAGGCAGTGGGAGACGCTGCTGGGCTTCTGCAGCCTGCCTTCCCCCCAAACCCCCGGTGTGAAGGAGGAGCCCTTCCCCAGAACGCTCAGGCAGACGGCCGTGTGCATGGCACCGGCGGTGATCAGGACCCTGCCCAGGCCACAGTGGTGACAACAGTCCCCTGGGGCTGCAGGTTCACCAGACATCTCCACACAGGTTGCTCCAGCTTGAACCTCCCCATTGATTCCAGCTCTTTCCGCTCGGCCCCGTGGGGAGGATCAGGGCAGAGTCACATGGAGATGCGTGTTGGCTACTGTGCAAAGGGCTTTTGAAAACTCAATGCTGCCCACAGGTGGGGCAGGTGGCCATGAGGCAGAGAGCATCCCACTCAGGAGCCCCACAGGTGGGGGGTCTGAGCGGCCCCTAGGCTCCAGGACTGTATGTTTTTCTTTGGGGACCTTGCCGGCAAGGAGGCGTGAACATCAGTGGCAGCCCCCACAGAGAAGGGAGGAGCCAGGCCCCAGGGCACAGCCCAGCCCCTCAGCTGGTACTCTCCCTAGACGTGACATCCTGCATGGAGACCTGTGTTTCCTCTCCCTCACCAAACATTTTGTTCTTCCCCCAATGAAGCTCTGGAAAATGAAGCTGCCCAGCTCTGCCCAGGGGCTCCCTTGGCTGCCTAACCGAGGGCAGGGGCTACTGGCAACTGTACCCACATGGTTGCTGGCCTCAGGGAATACGGATCCCAGCCTTCCCTGAGTGCCGGCCTGGGCATCACCCTGGGCATCCCCCAGGGCCTGACCTCTGCTCACATCTAGGACTCTCTAAAGTACTCTCTCTCGGCCTGAGGAAGGGATGCCACGAGCATCCTGAGCCCAAGGGCACTGCACTGAGGGCAGGTCAAGGCTGCCCCTGGGTCACCCAGTGCCTTCTGGGCTCCCTGGCAGCTCCAGCTTGTGGCAGACAGGCTGGCCGTCGAATCTCCCATTTGGCTCCAGGTCCTGCCTGGAGGGGCTGGTCTAAATGTGGCTGCACCGGTGGAGTCCACCTCTCCCTGTCCCGCCCTCCCCTCCCCTCCCCTTGGATGCTGCCGCTGGGACGCCCAGTCTGTACTGCACAAGACCCCAGCACACAAAGCCCAGAGGTGGCCGTTCACCCTGCCTCTCCTTGGACAGCTGCCTTCCTATTCAAATCATGACCACCGAAGATGGGCAGGAGGCTGGTGACCCCCCTGGGGCTCGGCCATGGCCAGGCTCTGGGGAGCAGAGCAGGTGCTAGGTTGGGTGTGAGCCAGGCTGGCCCTCCTCTAGCCGTGGGCCCTGGGCACGTGACTCTGCCTCTCTGAAGTTGTACTCAGTGAAAATGAGGCTGAAAAGGGGACTAAAGGCCACACAGGTGGACACACCTCTAAACAGAAGTGTCACTGTTCTCCCTGCCCCCTGGTCAGATGGACTCCTGGTCAGCTGGACACACAGGCGGACACATCTCCAAACAGAAGTGTCACTGCTCTGCCTGCCCCCTGCTCGGATGGACTTCTGGTCAGCTGGACAAACAGGCAGACATACCTCTAAACAGAAGTGTCACTGCTCTGCCTGCCCCCTGCTCGGATGGACTTCTGGTCAGCTGGACAAACAGGCAGACATACCTCTAAACAGAAGTGTCACTGCTCTGCCTGCCTCGTGGTCGGATAGATTCCTAGTCAGATGGACACACGGGCCGGGACACGCGTCTAAACAGAAGTGTCACTGCTCTGCCTGCCTCCTGGTCAGATCGACCCTGGTCAGCTGGACACATAGGCCAGGACATGCCTCTAAACAGAAGTGTCACTGCTCTGCCTGCCCCCTGGTCGGATGGACTCCTGGTCAGCTGGACACATAGGCCAGGACACACCTCTAAACAGAAGTGTCACTGCTCTGCCTGCCCCCTGGTCGGATGGACTCCTGCCTCCCTGGTGCAGGAGCTGCTGGGAAAACAGAGGCCTGGGGTGTGCCCTTACCCTTGGAGCACCACTGCCATTCAGGGGACACAGAGTGACTGGAGAAGCAAGTCTCTCGAAGGCCTCCCAGACCTGCAGAGCCTCTGGCATCAGCTGTGGCTGAATATCCCCACCCAATTCCTCCACAGAGAAACTCAGGGAGCTGCTCAGGGGTGTCTGGGGGGTCCCCACAAGGGGTGTCCCTCAGCCTGGGCACTCTGAATGTCGGGAGCTAGGTTCCTCTGAGTTGGGGCTCCTCAGCACACCATAGGGTGCTAAGTAGCACCCCTCGGCTTCTGCCCACCAGAGCCCAGCAGCCTGGCCCCAGCCCTGAGGACTGAAATGTCTCCAGATGTTGCCTCAGGTCTCCTGGGAGGCAGAAACAGACACAGCTTGAACTGTGCCCTAAAATGACAAAGCTCCAGATGGTGTCTTCCCTTCTCATGTCCCTGTCCTGTCCACAAAGTCTGGTAGGGACCCCAGAGGCAGGGGCTGGAGGATTTGTGATGGACAGCCCCGGGACTGCAGCAGGGACCTGGGTCCCTCCCAGCTTTGCGCCTCCTCCACTGTATGAGTCTCTCAACCTTTCACAGGGTCAGAATCCTCCTCCATATCATCAAGTTAATCAGATCCACTGAGGGACATTACTGGGGCTGAAGGTGCTGGCCTAGGCCAGTTCAGCAAGCGGCTGCCATCTGCGGAATGGTCTGCCTACAGGCCTATTATTTACTTAGTATTTTCTTTAAATCAACTTTTCTTATTAACTTCAACAACCCCAGTATAAAAGGAAGCTTTACATCACTGCTGTAAAATGAAAACAAACAGTGCTTGCTAGAGTGACTACAAAAACAAACTCAACAGAGACAAACCAGCTCAGCCCACCAGAACCCTCACCTACTGCCTGAGGTGGGCTGGGGGCCAGCAAGGTCAGATGTCAGAGCCACATAGGTGCTGGGCTGACAGACTGAGCCTGAGTCTTCAGGGGATCAGACAAGTCCCACACGGTGTTGGGGGGGACCCAAACCCTCCTCCCCCACTGCCCCATCACTGACTGTGGGACCGTCCTACACATGCCTGGAGGCTGGGAGGGGACAGCCGCACTCCATTCACCCCACCCACCAGAGGAGGGAGCCTCAAATGCCCCAAGCCTGGCGGCATCCAGATCTGAGTGCAGAAAGGCAGCTACTCGCAGGCCCAGGGCCAGCAGCATGGCCATTACCAGGCCGGGGCAGGGAGACCTTGCCATCCACTGCAGACCTCTCTGAGGAGAAAGATGAGGCAGCAACTTCAGTCCTGGGGGAGAGTCTATAACAACTCTTCCCCCATCCCCCAGCACGGCCTGGCTGGCCAGCGCTTGCCAAAGGGGAGGCTGGAGGCCTGGAGGCCTGGGAACCTGTACCGAGGCTGACCCCTGAGCAGCATTTCAGCCGCATCTCACCCCCTGACCCAGGAGGAGACTTAGGCTTGTAGAGACTGTCACCCGCCTAGGCCCACACTCCACGTCCTGGGCTTAGTCTGTGTTCTCGGCTGCCCTTGCCCGTCCCGTCCTGCCCCACTGCTCCCTGGAGCTCCTGGGTGGAGGGTGGCTGGCCTGCAGTCCTGGAACACCGTGAGCTCCCACGCTCCTCCATCCCCGTCAGGCCCAGGCATCTGCATTGCAGCTTCAGGCACCTGGGGGCCCAGGGATAGAAAGCCCGAGGAAAACCGAGGGAGAAACCGTCTGGAATGGGGAAGCCCTGCCGAGGAATTCCCACAGGGCTCCCAGAGGAACAAAGAGCCCAGGGCCAGGGTCTCTGGAAGGGTCAGACAATGGGGGAGCTACTTTCCCGACCACTTGTGTAGCAAACAGGGATACCCGAAGGAAGAGGGGAGGCGGCTTCAGGGGTCATGGCCTGTCCCAGGCTTAGCACTGGCTCCCCGCAGGGCAGACCTAGGGTCCCTTTCCTGGGCGGGACTGGGGGGACCAGCCTTTTGGCCAGAGCTTCAGGGAACCTGCAGATCAAAGGCCCAGCCCTTCCTTTTGACTGGCGGCTCAGGGCTGGATGGGTCATTATCCAAATTGCTTCTGGCTTCTGAACACCCCCCCTGCCGGGAGTCTTTAAAGGGTGGATTTGCAAAGTCCTCATGACACAGTTGCTGGGCAATTTGTCAGGAAAAGGAAATATTCCTTAGACATCCACATGAGCTGATGCACAGAGCTGTTGAAGCTATGCCCTTCACCCACCCACAGCTGTGGCCTGGACGTCTGTCTCCTGAGCTCACATGGATTCGTGATCCCTGATACTGGAGTGGGGCCTAATGGGAGGTGTTTGGCTGTGTGGGTGTGCCCCTTGTGAACAGACTGGTGCCCTCGCTGGGGTGAGTGGGTTCCACTGTAGGGAGGGCCTGGTGTCCCCCGCCCACCTCTCCTCTCGCCGTGTGTTCTCTGCACACAGCTCCTCTTGCCTTCTGCCAGGAGTGGACATGACCTGAGGACCCTGCCAGATGCAAACGCCTGATTTTGAACTCTGCAACCAGCAGAATCCTATGTCAAATAAGCCTCCTCATAATAAGCCTCCTCATAAACCAGGCAGTCTCAGGAGCCCTGGTATAGCCAAAATGAAGGACTGAGACACCCACCATGCCTGCAGCTCACGTCCCCACCCCACACCCACTGACCACACTCTCGCCTGTCCAATGATACCCTTGCGGGAACATCCCTGTCCCCCAGCCTGCCCTGTTCAGTGCAGGTGACCAGGCCCATCCTGTCCCCGGGACTCCCAGAAAGGGGTACATGCAGGAGGCGTGCATAAGCACCCCACCATGGGATCTGGTCCAGAGGAGTCAGGGGCCCAGGGGGTGCCCACTGAGACTCCAGTTCTCCATGATGGCTCCTCCTTGGGGGAAGAGGGGCCAGCAGAGATAGACAGGAGCTCTTAGGGGTCTGCAAGGCCTGTCTGCCTGTCCCTTAAGTCAAAGCTGACCTTGCCAGGCAGACAGGGCCCCCAGGCCAGGTACCTGCCCCAGGGCACCCCTGCTCTGCTGTGGCATGGCTGTAGCCCTGTCTGTAGCCCTGAGTGCCCATGGCAGAGCCTCTAGCGGTCTCAGGACACCCTGCCCTGCAAGCTTCCCTTCTATCTCTTCAGAAGAAATTGCTTTAATATTATTTACAAGTGCAGGGCGACGGAGCAGCCAGATGGGAAGATGAGTCTTTTTACGATGCAGGGAGGTCTGGAGAGCTGAGGAGGGATATTCAATATTAATACCATCACCTCAGTGTGGAATTGGGGGCCTCTTGGTAACCAGAGGCTGTTCACACAAGCTCCCTCGAGGAATGTCTTCCACAAACTTTGATGTGAACTAATTAAGTTTGCACAGTTAATCAGGACTGGCTGCCTTGGAGACGTGAAGGCACAGACCCAGAGAGCGGCTGCTATGGGATATCAAGCAACTGCTCTCTTTATCACACGGCATCCCCTCCTGCCTGCAGGCACTATGCGCCGCCTGGGGGCTTCGTGGCATGAGCCAGATGACAGCTTCTAGTGACCCACTAAGCCCTCAGGGAAGCCCTCGACAAGCCTGCCAGTGTGACAGGCACCATCAGCTGCACTGGGCCAGGCAGACAGCCATGACGTGCCCTAGGGGAAGGTGGGGCCGTCCTGGGTCTGGAGAATCACGCTGGTTTTGAAGCCAAACTCTTGGGAGAGCCAGGGGTGCCCATGCCAGAGACTACGAGAGCCCTTGACAAAGACTATGGGTGGGCTCTGGGCAGCCAGGTGCCCAGGGTAGGAGCACAGATGCTCACCAGGGCCGGTATGGCGTAGAGGAGCCAGAATGCCAGGGTGCACACTGGGAGCCAGGTACCTGGGTTGGGAGTACAGGGCCTGAATATATGCTGGAAGCCAGGGCCTGGGTTGGTGGTGCAGAGCCCGAGTACACTCTGGGAGCCAGGGCCTGGGTTGGTGGTGCAGGGCCCGGGTGCACTCTGGGAGCCACGGCCCAGGTTGATGCTGCAAACCCCAGGTGTACTCCGGGACCCAGGGTCTGGGTTGGTGGAGCAGATAGATGCCTAGGTCCAGGTGCTGCAGGTCCTGACAGCCCTGCCCTCTGAGACAAGGCAGACTGGGGTGGTCCCATGCAGAGCCTGCTCCTGGAATCCTAACTGGTTCTATAAAGCTCCCCGTTCCCCCACTGCAGGCTGAGCTCGTAACATGCGCCTAGGAACAGAGGGCTGAAGTGGAGATAAGAGCAAACTCCACCCTGCAGACGCTTCCAATCTCTGGGGCAGAGATACAAGGGTGCACTGTGCTTGAGAAGATGTCTTAAGTAGGGGAAGAGGCGGCTCAGGTCCAGAGGGCTCAGGGAGCACTGCAGAGAAACTGCTGGCTGAGACATCACAGGAGGCTACAGACAGGCAGGCAACGCCATGGCCACAGCACCTCTTGCTGGCAGCCCCACAGCAGTATTGCTCGGTTGGAGCACTGGGGACAGACAGGGGTAAAGGGCAGGGAACGTCGTGAAAACCAACTACATCTGTTCCACGGGCTGACAGGAGCCCCGAGGGCCTTCAGTGAGGGTGCACAGTGACCGGGGAAGGACACTGAGGCAGCAGCACGAGTCCCAGTGAGGGCCAAGCCCAAGGAGGAGAGACAGGCACCTCAGCCACCAGTGCTGGCTAGGTCAGGCTCCTGTAGGCGTCTCACTATGCCAGCCAACTGTCCATGCCCACAGAGTCCTCCTCCAGTAGGAACAGGGAGGCACAGCTTGGAGGTAGGGGAGGCAGTGGGCAGCACTCACTACGGGACCCATGGGTTCCTGACCACAGAGTGGGTCACTGCAGCAGCACCTGGTGGTCCAGTGGGCGAGGGGCTGAGGTTGAAGCTCCAGGGCCAAGCTGGGGTGAAGTGGGAGACAGAAGCTGATGAGACGAATGGCACGGTCAGCCCACAGACACGGGCACTATGGGCCTCCTCTGGCATTGCTGGCCACATGCCAGGGACACACATGAAGCTCACACCCAGCCCAAACTCCAGAGGCCCTTGGGGCTAAGGAAGGAGGGGAATGTGGGGAACAAGGATGTGGGGGACAAGGATGCCAGGTGAGCCCCCAGGGGAGATGTAGAGGACAGAAGCAGGTCTGGCATGAAAGGTGGCACTGCAGCCTGAGCTCCAGGTCTGGGTGATGTGGCAGCAGCAACTTCCTCTGGAGGCTGCAGGAATTGGGACAGAGCTGGCCATCTTGCCCACCCAATCTTCAGCACAGTGCAAAGCGGACCATGCATCCCACCACAGGTGTGCAGTGAGTAGGAGTGAGGCAGGCCATGGGGCGCAGACCCCTCTGCACATCTCAGCAGCACCCTGCCTGATTCCACCGGTGGCTCGGGCCCAATTTCCATTCCAGGAACCTGGGCCTGAGGCCTCCCACAGGCAGGGAGAAGGTCTGCCAGGCCACGCTACCTGGCCTCCAAGGAAAGGCTCCTGCAGAGCAGCTGTAGGAGCTGGGAGGGGTGGCACAGGGAAGGCCCTCTGTGGAGGGACTGGGTAGGCAAGCACCGGCCCCTACCATCGGCTCTGGATGATAATTGGAGCTGAAGTTGTTCCAAGGACTTATTAAAAATAGATGGCTACGCATCGCAGAAAGTCCCTGCCCAGATAAGAGCTGCTTAATGAGAGCAGTGTCTGTGCTCGCTCTCCCACCTCCCCTAACATGGGGTGACAACTGCCTCTGAGGGACCCTCCGAATCCCTCCTCTGTGTGGCCAGTGTCCTGCCCTGCTCCAAGCAGCGCTGACCACAGCCTGGCAGTAATTCCCCTTCTGAACGCCATAAGCACCATCCTGGCCATGCCAGGCCAAGGGGGACTTCCTGAATCCCGCCATTCAGCACAGCCAAGGTGCACTGTGGCTCCTAGACATCAGCACTCCTGGCCCCGCAGTGACTCCTGGGGTGGACAATTTAGCTAAGATAACCTCGAGGCAGACCAGGGACCTAAGCCCCACCTCCTGATAATCGAAATCAGTGAGAACCTTCTGGATTTGTACGGAATCATCTCTGAGATTTCAAGCCACTACCTCCCCAGTTCCAGAGTACTGTGTGAACAGGGTGGGCTTCCACAGCCCCTGCCGCCAAGCACACACCATGCCTTCTGGGACACTCCCACACAGGCCACGCCTCCTGGGAGATACTCCCACACATGCCATACCTCCCGGGACACTCCCACACCGGCCACGCCTCCCGGGCGATCCTCCCACATAGGCCGCGCCTCCCGGGCTACTCCCACACAGGCTTGGCCTCCCAGGAGCTTCCAAACAGGCCAGGCTTCCCGGGCCCGACTCCCACACAGGCCACACCTCCTGGCTGCTCCCACAGAGGCCACGCCTCCCAGGCCGCTCCCACACAGGCCAAACCTCCAGGCTGCTCCCACACAGGCCACGCCTCCCGGCTGCTCCCACACGGGCCACGCCTCCCAGCTGCTCCCACACAGACCGCACCTCATGGCTGCTCCCACATAAGCCGCGCCTCCTGGGACACTCCAACTCAGGCCACGCCTCCTGGGCCGCTTCTACACAGGCCAAGCCTCCCAGGCCGCTCCCACACAGGCCACATCTCCCACACAGGCCCCACCTCCCACAAAGGCCAAGCTTCCTGGGAGACTCCCACACAGGCCCCCGCCTCCCATACAGACCCCCGCCTCCCAGGCCGCTCCCACACACACACAGGCTGCGCCTGCCCAGCCGTGTGCTGCTGGAGTGGGGTCCTCCATGTCTGTCCTCCCCAGCGAGGCCTCCCGCCCACTCCACCCTGTGGATAATTTATGCAGAGAAAGTACAGGCTCAGCAGGGGGCAGGGAGGGAGCTCCTGGAGGTCCCTCCAGGGATGGAGTGTCATCCTGGGGTCCTGGGATTAGGCTTGGATTTTTCCAACGCGTCATGCGACACACTTGCAGCCTGCCTGAAGTCAGCACAGCACATGCCGGGTGGGAGCGACGGGCACTGCGTGTTCACAGCCTTTACCAGAGACAAGAGTTCTCGCAGTTGGGAGACGCAGCTTAGCGCTGAGGGGCCAACAGGCCGCAGCGACGGCCACCAGAGGCAAGCCCACAAGACTGTCACGTCAGCTAAGGAGCTGGAGGTGTGACCCTCCCAGCACAGAGGCCCAGTGGCGCAGGCCCTGGCTCACCAACCCTCTATGAGGAGAACTTGCCCTCTTCCTCACACGGAGGAAGCTGAACACTCAATCCCTGCCTCACCATGCCAGGCAGAAAGCTAGCCCAGCCCGTCCCAAACCCTCGTGTGTGCAGGACTCCCTTGGGGCTCTGTAAAAGGCAGGCTCTGGCTCGGCAGGTTGGGCGGTCATCAACACAGCTGATCCAGACCACACGTGGACGGCGAGACCCAGGACGGGAACATCTGAGCAACGACCCATGCCCAGGCACCAGCGCCTGTCCCTATGGCTACGGGGGTGGGGGGCGGTCTCGGCGAGAAGGCCCTCACGTTGCTGTGAGGGCCACAGAGGCCCAGGGGAACACCAGGGAAGAAGTCAGCCCATGTGGAGAGCACCCCTTGCCTGGGACCCCCTCTCACACCCTCTCCTAAAGGCCTCTCTGAATTCCCAGCAGCCACCTCAGTACAGGTTCTTAGTTCTCCCGAAATTCACCTTGCTTGCTCTCAAGGGCAAGAACTAAGTCCAGGTTCCTCATTCCCAGTTTCCTTAAATCCCCAACCCAGGGCTGGGCGCACTCCCCCATGGTGGTCGAGCGGTGCAGTGAGGGAGGCAGCAGTGGGCAGCTAGTGAGGGGGTGGTGTGAAAGAGCTCAGCCCGCGTGTGGCTGGAAGCAGGTGACTTCCCCAGGCCCCTATTCCTGGTGCCTTCACAGCTTCCCCTTCTCTCCAACTTTAGTATCACAGGGACCTGGGAAAAGAACACCGGAAAATGTGACAAGACGGAACGTAACCGTGTTCCGGCGTGGCTATGCCATCCATCTCCCAGCCACCGAAGGGTGACTTAATTAGCATGCATTGGTAATGAGCTACAGTGGCAATCAGCACTGTTGCACTAGCATGGACTCAGGGGGCCGAGGACCGCAGCCTCATGGAGATCACGTGTGTGGGCTCCATTGACCACATCACGGCTGTCCCTGCAGGAGGTGATGCCATACCGAACCTAGACTGGGCTCCTCTAAGTGTCCCTGTGGGGCAGGGAGGTTCAGGTCCAACTGCTAGAGAGGAGCCAGGCTTGCCTAACAAGGCAGGCTGGCTTGAGTGGGGTCCAACAGGTGGCTGGGTGGAGTGCTTCCCAAGCCAAGTGGGTGCCTCGCCTGTGCCTCCCCCTGCCCTGGCCGTGCCAACCGGCAGTCCACACTGGTAGGTGAAGTGCGGGAGGTCCGGATACGGCCAGTGCACTTGAACCGAGACAGGGAGAGTGATCCCAGATGCAAGCTGTTGCCCAGAACTGTCAGCAGGAAGGCCATTCAGGTGGCAGCTCACGATGTGTCACACCCGGCCCAGGTGGTGCCCAACATATACCCACCACACTGAACCCAACATACGCCTGCCACATTGACCCCAACATATGTCTGCCACACGGAACCCAATGTAGGCCCGCCACGTTGAACCTAACATACGCTCGCCACCCTGAACCCAAATACATTGGGTGGAGCCAGGGGATGGGGCTTTGGGAGTAGGCGGTGGGGGGGCGGTTTGAGGAAGGTGGCATTTGGGCTGGGTCCTGGAGGATGCCAGGGATGAGGCGGAGGGGCAAGTGGGGAGCTAGGCAGAAAGCTAGTGCAACAATGGGCACAGTTGGGGTTGGACAGTGCTGAGGGATGCAGGCAAACCACCTGGGCTCTCCAGGGATGCAGGGCCAAGGGGCTCTCCTAGGGCTGGACTGAGGGGGCTGGGCAGGGGAGCTCTTGGGTGGATGGAGGGGTGGTGGGAGAGCCTGGCAGAGAACACACTAGCTGCCCACTGCTGCCTCCCTCACTGCACCCCTTGACCACCATGGGGGAGTGGGCACCCCAAGTGCAGGACGTACCCCAAGGATCGCAGCTGACCTGAGAGACACTTCCACTGAAGCCCAAGGTGACACTGAAGCTCAGTGGGGAGACGTGTGTTTGGGGGAGCAGGCAGGGCTTATCCTGCCCCCAAATGGGATGCTCAGGGACTCCTGGCCCTGAAGCCACTCCCCGTGGCTGAATGAGAATGGATACTGAGTCTGTCAAGTCAGCACCAGGGAGGAGGCATGGAACACACAGGCTCAAGCTGAGGCCAGGTGGCCTCTCTGAGCACCCCACACTTGGGTCAGTTCCGGCAGGGAGGAATGGAGCATGTAGACCCAGGGTGAAGCCACGCTGGCCTCTCTGAGCACCCCATACTAGGGTTGGTGCTTCTGCCTGGGCAGTGAGGATCCCAGGACAGTATTCCAGGCTCTCCAGTCTGCACCTGAGTGGGGATGAAAAAGGAAGACCAGGCTGCCCAGCAGACAGTGGCTGGCACCAGAGGTCAGTCCAGTAAGGCTGTCTTGGTGCACAGCTGGTAAGACCCAGGGTCCCCTACCAGCACGCTCAGCTTTGGGGAGGCGACACAAACAAGCAGACAGCCATGTCATCGCATGGCCAGGCCAGGACACTGTGCAGAGGACAGAGGAGGCGCTGCAGGCAGCACTCGGGGGGAAGACCCTGGCCAGGCCATGACACCAAAGGGAGCCCCTGCCATGGCCAGGGTGAGAATCTGGTGCAGGAGAGGAGGCAGAGGGCTGACCTTTGGATTCTGATAATCCTATAGCTTTCTGCACAGCTTGAGGCTGAGTATGACTTCCTTTAAAAAAAAACAAAAGCGCTGTTGAGTGGCTCTCACCTATCAGCATTACCCAGAGGCAGGTGGCTGTTCATTGATTGCCTGGTGGGCTTAGGAATTGACCTGGGAGGGAAAAGCGGCTTGCAGCACACCACCTGCTACCTGCTCGATTGGGACCTTGTGCAGATCAGCGGGACCCACTGGCCCTCCTGCCTGGGCACTTAGTGTACATGGGGAGGGGAGGGGCTGGAGGGCTCCAGGAGAAAGAGGTGGGGTAGGGAGTTAGGGAGGAGGGGCAAGCATGGGGAGGAGGAGGAGGAAGAGGGCAGGGAGACAGCAAAAAGGCCTCTGGCTCTGCAGCTTAGAGACCAACCATACCCCAGGCCCAGCCATAGGCACCCTGCACCTGCGTGGAACCAAGGACCTCCTTCCCCTCTGCAGGGCAGGCACACTCAGGACAAACTCCCCATGAGACTGGGAACCCAGGCTCAGCCCCAGCCCAGGTGAAGGTCCCTTCCTTCTGCCCCAGAGATGACTAACCAGCAGCTCCCTGGCTGCCCCAGAGCTGCCACAGGGGCTGCGGCTTCTGACCCTCCAGACTCAGCTGCTCAGAGGGGTGCTGCTTCTGCCCAGCCCTGCCTGCCCCCAAGGCTGCAGTCAAGCCTGTGCTGCGTACCAGGCCAGCTGAGTACCTGATAGGACCTGGGCTGAAGCTGCCCAGTGTGCAGGGAACCAAGAGGCCAACAAGAAAACATCCCCTGACTGGCTGACAGTCGCCCTCCTCAACCCCAGATGCCACTAAGAACAACGCAAAGTTCTAGTGCACAGGGAGGGGAAGTCCATGTTGACCTGGGGGCAGGTCTGCAGCAGGAAGGCTGTGCACACCCTCCACTGGCTACTCACTAACTCCCCTGCTGGCAGAACCTTCCGGTGCATGTGCAGAGGAGAAAGGAAGGTGGAGAACAGAGCAGGTGGCCCATGTGGGCTGGGAGGGGCAGGGAGAGGAACAGCAGCAAGGTTCCCAGCAAAGAGAAGACGCTACTCCAGGAACCTCGGGAGGTGTAAGGGAACTCTGTTTAGTAATGTTGCATGTGCAACATATAACATGCTGTTCACATGCATAGACAGACACGTGTGAACATCTATGATGTAAGTGAACAGGGCTATGCAGAGCAACCGGTATGGGCTGAACTGTGTCTCCCCAAATTTAGATACTAACCTAACCCCCCATGTGACTATTCTTGGAAATAGGACCTTTAAGGAGGTAATTAAAATCTGAAGAATTCGTAAGGGTGTGTCCTGATCCAACAGGGTACCAGTGCAGAGCGGTGGACATAGCCTGGTCTTACTTTGGTGAAACTAGCCCCTTGGGTCCACAGATCCCTGTAACGTGCTTATGTGGGAGGAAGGGAGGGACATGGCAGGCCCACCTAGGAAGCAAGGTCTTCACAAGCAACGGGCATGTTAAACCACCTGCTTCTCTGGAGGCCAAGGGCCTCACGCCATCAACTGCAGCCCAAGGCCCTGAGCCCCCCATCTAATCCAACACCAGGCATTTCATCCCTCTTCTTCATGCAGGTGGTCACCCTGCCAGACGCTGCCCTTTTCCTCGCTGTCCTCACCCACTAAGAGCAGGCCCTGCCACAGTAACAGGACTCTGGTTAAGGCCTTATGGTGTTACCGGCCTTTCAGAGACACACGCTATAATACTTGAATGATCACAGCTAAACTGATGATGCCTTGGATGTGCTTCAAAATAATCCAGGGAGAGCGAAGGGTGGGATGGGCTCACAGGGACTTCTCAATGCTGTTTTCCATACTTTTATATATATGCTTAAGACTTTCCATAGCAAAAAGTGAAAATAAACACAAACAGAAACCAAACTAGAAAGCTAAAATATGACAACTCATCCTAACCAGGCCAGGCTGGGCTCCTCTCAAAACCCAGGCTCTGGGGCTTTCTGGAAGGATGTCTCACTCCTACCCCCAGAAGGTAATGTCTTTGGCCCCAGAGTCCTGCCAGGGCTGCCTGGCCTTTGCCCCCTCTGCCCGAGGCCACACACTCAGGATGTCAATAGTATCTGTAGAATTAACGAGGCAGTGTATGAAGGTGGGGTTCCATTTCCAGGCCTCCCGCCTCCTCCCACTGGGTCTTAACTCCCAGAGGGGCCATAACACTTGAACATGTGAGAAGCCCTGCGCCTATCCACCCAGGAAAGTGTGCACAAGCACACACCATGCTGCCTGTATAATTCTGGGAATTACAGGGGTCTCTGACCCACCCAAGCTCCTGGCATACGGACCCCTGCCCCTGAGCTCACAGGTGGAATCCTCATGCTGCAACTCTTCCTCACGTGTGGACCTGGGACTTCATGCTGGGCCACTGAGACCAGGTTTGCCTTCATGTCATAAACAACTAGAAAAATGAACAAAATACAGTAAGTGTTCACAGAAATCAGACCGTGACCTCTGAGGACAGAGAAACAAATGAGGTGAACCTCTAAGCACCCCTTGTTCCGCCCAGTGGTTTCTTCCAGGATTGGTGCTGAGATGAGCAGCTCAGCATGGTGGTCCTGCTGAGAGGAAGGCAGGATCTGTGGAGGGCAGACCTGGGCAGAGCTGTGCAGAGAAGGCTTCCGGCAACCCGGGAGAAAGGTCTCACTGAGCTGCTGAACGATAGGCTCTACGCGTACAGCATGCAACTCCACGAAGCTGAGCCAAGCACAACGGGGGAGCTGCCAGGGAACAATTCCCAAAGGTCACATGGGACTGGGGACAGGCACACGCCCACCAGCCAGAGCAGACATTCTCTCTGAGTGCCTGGGGCATTTGCTAGGAACCTCAGAAGGGTCGTGTCTTACTAGAAGAGTTAAACTAGCCCTGGAATAAAAGCAAATCCAGATAAGCCCCAACAGAGTGTGAAAACAATTCTTGAAAGGATCAAGCTGACCCCAAAATAACTTAACTGCCTGCCAAAAAAGCCCAATACTCTTCAAAGAAAAAACAATGAAATTCACACACTTGGCAACATAATATTAACAATGCCCATCATACAATCAAAAATTACTAAGCATGCAAAAAAAGGAAGATGTGGTCTATAACTAGGAGAAAAATCAACCAATAGAAATAAGTCCAGAAATAATGAAATCAGCAGACAAGGACCTTACAACAGCAATTATAAATACGCTGAAGAATTTACAGGAAAACACAAATGCAATGAAGGGGATGGCTGCTAGCCCCCAGGATGGCCCTGAGCGACCTGCTTCCTGGAAGCCACACCCTCGAGGTGTCTCGTCCCACACCAAGGTTGGCCTATGTGATCAACAGAAAACACCAGAGCCAGGCATGGTGGTATGCACCTGTAGTCCCAGGTACTCAGGAGGCTGAGATGGGAGGATCACTTGAGCCCAGGAGATCAAGGCTGCAGTGAGCTATGACAACACCACCGCACTCCTCCAGCCTGGGCAACAGAGCAAGACTGTCAAAAAAAAAAAAAAAAAAAAGGCAGAGTGTTAATTCCAAGATTACATTATAAAAGACACTGTAACTTCCATCTTGAGCTGCCTCTGTCTGTCTGTCTCTCTCTTTCTAGCTCATTCAACACTAACTCTGGGGAAAGCCAGCTTGCCATGTTGTGAGGACACTCAAGCAGACCTACAGAGAGAAACTGAGTCTCCTGCCAAGAGCCACCTAAAGAAATGTGTGCAGATCCTGTGGCCCCTGTCAAGCCTTTAGCTTTGCAACCCACGCCAAAAGCCCCTAACTGCACCCTCTGACAAGGGTCTGAGCCAGAACCATCCACCTAAACTACTCCAGGTTCCTGAATTTCAAAAACTTCATGAGTTAACAAATGTCTGCTATTTTACGGTGCTAACTTCTGGAGAAATTTGTTACCTAGCAACAGATTACTCAAATGAAAAAGAAACCAAAGATACTGAAAAAATAACCAAATGGACCTTTTAGACATGAAAAACAAACTAAATGAAACTTTAAAACTCTACTGCATGAAATCAATGGCAGAGTAGACACTCTGGCATAAAAGGTCAGTGAACTTAAAGACAGGAACAGGAAATGATCCAAACTGAAGCACAGAAAAAAGATCGAGAAACAAAATAAAACAAAAAAAACCAAAAAGTATAAAGCTTCAGTAACTAGGATAATATTAGATGACTTAAAATATGTAAAACTGGAGTACTCGAAAAAGGAGAGGGGAACAGAAAACATACTTAAACAATGGGCAAAATTTCCCAAATCTGATTAACTATAAACCCACAATCCAAGGAGCTCAATGAACCACAAGCAGGATAAATACAAAGAAAATCTTAAAATCAGCTGGGGGTGGGGTGCATATTATATTACAAAGGAAAAAGATAAAACTACTAGCAGACTTTTTGTCAGAATCCATGCAAGCCAGAAAACAATGAAACAAACATTCTCAAGATGCTTTATAAAAATGACTGTCAACATAGAATTCTATATCCAGAGAAAATATCCTTTAAAGATACAGATGAAATAAAGACACTTTTGGACAAAGAAAAGCTGAGAAAATTTGTTGGTAGCAAGACTAAAATATAAGAAATGTTAAGTAAGTGCTTCCTGCAAAAGAAAAAAAAAAATACCAGATGGAAATCTGGATCAACACAAAGGAAGAAAGAGTGCCAGAAGTAGTAAACATATGAGTATAGTTAAATGGAATTTTTGAATCATTTTAATTTAGAAGATAATGTACTCTCTAAAGGGAAAAAATAATCTCACAAAAAATTGTTGCAAAAATTACACAAAAAGAAAACATGGAAAAATACTTTTAAAATACTGTATGGTAACTAGTATAAGATTATTTGAAAATAGATCATGACATTAATCATGCATATTGTAAATTTACAGCTGGGGTCATCAAACTGTAACCCAGGGGCCAATTTTGGCCCACTGCCTGCTTTTGTAATAGTTTTTCTGGCACAGAGCCAAGTTCATTCATTTATGTAACTTATACAGTTACTTTTGTGCTGAAACAGCAGGGGTGCGACAGAGACAGTATGGCTCCCAAAGCCTAAAATATTTGATACCTGTTTCTTTACAGGAAAGGTTTACTGACCCTTGCCCTAGAGCAATAACTAAACCAAAACAGAAGAAAACAAAAGAGTTATAATAAGTCAATGTTGGAGAAAACGTGGAATACCAAAAAACAGCCCAAAAGAAGGCAAGAAAAAAATTAAAAAAACAAAGAATATATGGAACAAAAAGAAAACAAATGACAAGATGGCAGATTTAAACTCAATGTCATAAGAATTACATTAAATATAAATGACACAGATTATCAGGCTGGATAAAACAAGCAAGATTCAATTATTGGTTATCTACAAAAAATCCATTTAATACATCAGAGTCTACATCTGTCAGTAAAGAAAAAAAATCCATTAAACATATAAAGACAGAGGGAGATTAAAAGATTAGAAATAGATATAGATAGATACAAATATTAAAATTATAAGAAATCAGGAGTGGCTGTATTAATATTATTCAAGTCAGACATCAGAACAAGAATATTTCAGGGTTGAAGACAGACACTGCTTAATTATAATTATGAATGCAAGTGATCAAAAAGACATAGCAATCCTAAATGTGCATGTGCCCCCAAACAGGGCTTAAAAATACAGGAAGCAAAACCAGATAGATCTGAAAGGATAGAGATAAAAAACTGATAAAACTTAGAGTGATGAAGAAAAAAGAGATAATATGTATTGCCAGTATCAGGAATGAAAGAAGGGACAGCACTGCAGTTGTTACAGGTAATACAAGGATAATAATGAATTATTATGAATGATTTTATGCCAATAAATTTGACAGTGTACACAAAATGAGCAAAAACTCAAGAGGATACAAATAACCAAAAATGACTCAAAAACCATCGGATTAGGACTTTACCTATTAAATAAATTAAATTCATAATTCAAAAAGCTTCCCACAAAGAAAATGCCAAGCCCAGATGACCTCACTAGTGAACTCTGTCAGATATTTAGGGAAGAAATACCTTACACAAATTCTTCCAGAAAACAGAGGAGGACGAACCCTTCCCAATTCATTTCTGAGGCTAGCATCATCCTGATACCAAGGTAAACAAACCCATTACAAGAAAAACTAAACCACAGATGAATATTGCACAAGACCATAGATGCAAAAATTCTCACCAAAAATTAGGAAATTGAATCTAGCAATTATATAAAAAGGGACCCAGTGGGATTTATCCTAGGAATGAAAGGTTGGTTTAACATTTTAAAAAATCAACCAGTATTACAATATCAACAGAACAAAGAAAGTTCATATGATCATCTCAATAGATGTAGAAAAACGAACACAAAATTCCACTCTGAGCAACTAGAACAGAAGGAAACTTTTTCAACCTGATAGATGATTATCTATGAAGAACCCATATTTAACAGCATACTAATGCTGAAAATACTAAATGCTTTCTCACTAGTATCAGAAACAAGGTGAAAGTGCACCCTCACCATTCTTATTCACCATTGTACTGAAATTCCTTGGCAGTACTGAAGAGCAAGATAAAGAAATATAAGGCATAAAAGTTGAAAAAGAAGACATAAAACTGTAACTTTCTGCATATGATGACACAATTGCCTATGTTAAAAATTCTGAAGAAACTACAAAAATTTTCTAGAACTAATAAGTAAATTCAGCAAGGTCACAGGATAGGAGGTCAATATATAAAAATCAATTATTTCTATATATTAGGAAAAAATTGGAAAATAAAAATTTTATAATGAATAAGCAAAGACAAATCATTTAAAATAAAAAAATTTAAAGCACATTTACAAATGAAAACATGAAATAGTTAGAGGTAAGCATTTTTAAAATACGCATAACCTGTATATTGAAAAGTAAAAAACACTGCTGAGAGAAATTAAAGGCCTATATAAATGTAGAAATATACTTTTCATGGATTGGAAGACAATATTGTTAGAACATCAAATCTTCCCAAATTGACCTACAGGCTGAATGTAATCCAAATCAAAGTCCCAGCAGGGTTTTTTTGGTAGAAATTGGCAGGCAGATTCCAAAATTCCTATGGATCTAGAATAGCTATAATTATGAAAAAGAAGAAAACTGGAGGCCTTATGTTACTTGACTTTGAGAGTTACTATAAAGCTGCAGCATTCAAGACAGTAGCAAAAGGTCACCTGAATGGAACAGAGAGTTCAAAAACAGAACCACACATATGGGAAACTGATTTTCAACAAAAGCACCAAGGTAATTCAATCAGGAAAGGATATTCCTTTAAACAAGAGTTGCTGGAATAGGCCAGCTAGGACTTGCCACAACTCCCACAGGAGTGACAGGTGAGAGCCGGACATACCTTCCATATCCCCACAGTGGTCCTAAATTGCCAGCCCTCAAACCTGGACTGACAACAGACATGTTTCCTAGGAGCCTGCTAACACCCGGGTTCCTGGATCCTACCTGCGGTGACCCAGGCTAGGCAGACTGGGCCACAGGCAGTTTTGAGAAGCCCTGCACCAGGTCATGATGTCTCTGCATGATCCCCAGAAGCTGAGGTTGTCCTGGTTAGGGGTGCTGAGGAGCTGCTGGGACCTCCCCCACAGAGCCCAAACGTGAAGAAAGCTGGAGCCTCAGGAGGAAAGGAGGCCACTCCACACAGTGATGACACAGGGCCATGGCCAGGTTGCCCCAAAGTCCTCCCCCTCCTTAAGGCTCCTGGCCTTTCCTCACTCACTACAAACTGACTACCTGCAATCACAGTGGGCCCTCAATTTGGCAAACAGTGTAGTTCTTGAAACTGTGAGCTTCCCATCTCAGGGGTCCCATACCAAACCACAGAAGGATGCTGACATACAATGTTTGCTGTAATTTCTAAAGCAAGAGGAAGTATGGTGTGGTCAACAGAAAGCACCCAGCCCCTGAGAGCAGGCAAGCTGCAGGATGTCCCAGTCACTCCCCAGGACCCTGTGGAGGCAGGGATCTCATTGCAGATGGGGAGCCTGGGATCCAGAGAAGCGATGGAACTGGGAGACGCGTGAGCTGGGAGCAGCCCCCACCTTCCTCCCTGCTCCCTGCCTGGGCCACAGCAGCCCCATGGTTCAGCTCAGGAGTGGAGCCTGAAGCCTGGAGGTGGAGTCTGGGCTGCAGAGCTGAGCTGACAGTGGGGCTCTCTAGGCAGGATGCCTGGTTCTTTGCTCAAACCTCACCCAACTGCAGAATCTTGGGCAAACCAGGGCCCCAGTGTACTGATCTTCATAATATGGAGACAGGAACTGCACCACCACATACATGGAGTTTCATTAAGATTATGAGCCAGGACGTTCAGCATGCTCCAAGGTCCTCCCAGCTCTGCAGTCTCAGAATTACACGGTATGAGCCAAGTCTCATTCCCTGAAGTCTTATATGCCTGAAGTAGATGCAAAACAACTCAAATATGGGTTTAAATGGTCATGCATTTGAATTAATCAATTTATGCCCAGTGTTCCATTACTGGAACACTAAGCTTGTGTGAGTTATATCTTACTATTCAAGGTCATCGCCAAGGTCTAATTTTTCACACAAAATTTTTGCAACCTCTGGCATAAATGGGTTAATAATTTAACTGGATAAAACTAATCAATCTTGATTTGCATTTCTCTAATGACCAGTGATGATGAGCATTTTTTCATATGTTTGTTGGCCTCACATATGTCTTCTTTTGTAAAGTGTCTGTTCATATCCTTCACCCACGTTTGAATGGGCTTGTTTGTTTTTTTCTTGTAAATCTGTTTTAGTTCTTTGTAGATTCTGGATATCAGCCCTTTGTCAGATGGGTAGACTACAAAAATTTTTTCCCATTCTGTTGGTTGCCGATTCACTCTAATGACTGTTTCTTTTGCTGTACAGAAGCTCTGGAGTTTGATTAGGTCCCCTTTGTCTATTTTGGTTTTTGTTGCCAATGCTTTTGGTGTTTGGGTCATGAAGTCCTTGCCTACGCCTATGTCCTGAATGGTTTTGCCTAGATTTTCTTTTAGGGTTTTTATGGTGTTAGGTGTTATGTTTAAGTCTTTAATCCATCTGGAGTTAATTTTAGTGTAAGGTGTCAGGAAGAGGTCCAGTTTCTGCTTTCTGCACATGGCTAGCCAGTTTTCCCAACACCATTTATTAAACAGGGAATCCTTTCCCCATTGCTTGTTTTTGTCAGGTCTGTCAAAGATCGGATGGTTGTAGATGTGTTGTGTTACCTCTGAGGCCTCTGTTCTGTTCCATTGGTGTATATCTCTGTTTTGGTACCAGTACCATGCTGTTTTGACTACTGTAGCCTTGTAGTATAGTTTGAAGTCTGGTAGTGTGATGCCTCCCGCTTTGTTCTTTTTGCTTAGAATTGACTTGGCTACGCGGGCTCTCTTTTGGTTCCATATGAAGTTTAAGGTGGTTTTTTCCAGTTCTGTGAAGAAGGTCATTGGTAGCTTGATGGGGATAGCGTTGAATCTGTAAATTACTTTGGGCAGTATGGCCATTTTCACGATATTGATTCTTCCTAACCATGAGCATGGAATGTTTCTCCATCTGTTTGTGTCCTCTCTTATTTCATTGAGCAGTGGTTTGTAGTTCTCCTTGAAGAGGTCCTTTATGTTCCTTGTTAGTTGCATTCCTAGGTATTTTATTCTCTTTGTAGCAATTGTGAATGGCAGTTCGTTCTTGATTTGGCTCTCTTTAAATCTGTTATTGGTGTATAGGAATGCTTGTGATTTTTGCACATTGATTTTGTATCCTGAGACTTTGCTGAAGTTGCTTATCAGTTTCAGGAGATTTTGGGCTGAGACGATGAGGTCTTCTAGATATACAATCATGTCGTCTGCAAATAGAGACAATTTGACTTCCCCCTTTCCTATTTGAATACCCTTTATTTCTTTTTCTTGCCTGATTGCTCTGGCTAGAACTTCCAGTACTATATTGAATAGGAGTGGTGAGAGAGGGCATCCTTGTCTAGTGCCAGATTTCAAAGGGAATGCTTCTAGTTTTTGCCCATTCAGTATGATATTGGCTGTTGGTTTGTCATAAATAGCTTTTATTATTTTGAGATACGTTCCGTCAATACCTAGTTTATTGAGGGTTTTTAGCATAAAGGGCTGTTGAATTTTGTCAAAGGCTTCTCTGCATCAATTGAGATAATCATGTGGTTTTTGTCTTTGGTTCTGTTTATGTGGTGAATTATGTTTATAGACTTGCGTATGTTGAACCAGCCTTGTATCCCCGGGATGAAGCCTACTTGATCACGGTGGATAAGCTTTTTGATGTGCTGTTGCAGTTGGTTTGCCAGTATTTTATTGAAGATTTTTGCATCTATGTTCATCATGGATATTGACCTGAAGTTTTCTTTTCTTGCTGAGTCTCTGCCGGGTTTTGGTATCTGGATGATGTTGGTCTCATAAAATGATTTGGGAAGGATTCCCTCTTTTGGATTGTTTGGAATAGTTTCAGAAGGAATGGTACCAGCTCCTCTTTGTATGTCTGGTAGAATTCGGCTGTGAACCCATCTGGACCTGGGCTTTTTTGGGTGGTAGGCTCTTAATTGCTGCCTCAACTTCAGACCTTGTTATTGGTCTATTCAGGGTTTCGACTTCTTCCTGGTTTAGGCTTGGGAGGATGCAAGTGTCCAGGAATTTATCCATTTCTTCCAGGTTTACTAGTTTATGTGCATAGAGATGTTTGTAATAATCTCTGATGATGGTTTGAATTTCTGTGGAATCTGTGGTGATATCCCCTTTATCGTTTTTTATTGCATCTATTTGATTATTCTCTCTTTTCTTTTTATTAATCTGGCTAGTGGTCTATTTTGTTGATCTTTTTGAAAAACCAGCTCCTGGATTTATTGATTTTTTGAAGGTTTTTTTGAGTCTCTATCTCCTTCAGTTCTGCTCTGATCTTAGTTATTTCTTGTCTTCTGCTAGGTTTTGAGTTTTTTTGATCTTGCTCCTCTAGCTCTTTCAATTTTGACGATAGGGTGTCAATTTTAGATCTCTCCTTGCTTCTCATGTGGGCATTTATTGCTATATATTTTCCTCTAGACACTGCTTTAAATGTGTCCCAGAGATTCTGGTATGTTGTGTCTTCATTTTCATTGGTTTTGAAGAATATCTTTATTTGTGCCTTCATTTCATTGTTTATCCAATCAACATTCAAGAGCCAGTTGTTCAGTTTCCATGAAGCTGTGTGGTTCTGAGTTAGTTTCTGAATTCTGAGTTCCAGCTTGATTGCACTGTGGTCTGAGAGACTGTTTGTTATGATTTCCATTCTTTTGCATTTGCTGAGGAGTGATTTACTTCCAATTATGTGGTCAATTTAAGAGTAGGTGCGATGTGGTGCTGAGAAGAATGTATATTCTGTGGATTTGGGGTGGAGAGTTCTGTAAATGTCTATTAGGTTTGCTTGTTCCAGGTCTGAGTTCAAGTCCTGGATATCCTTGTTAATTTTCTGTCTCGTTGATCTGTCTAATATTGACAATGGGGTGTTAAAATCTCCCACTATTATTGTGTGGGAGTCTAACTCTCTTGGTAAGTCATTAAGAACTTGCCTTATGTATCTGGGTGCTCCTGCATTGGGGCGTATATATTTAGGATCGTTAGCTCTTCTTGTTGCATTGATCCTTTTACCATTATGTAATGTCCTTCTTTGTCTCTTTTGACATTGAGATACCATCTCACACCAGTTAGAATGGCGATCATTAAAAAATCTGGAGACAGACTCGCCCTCCGCACCTTGCCGCTCTTCGGTTCTCTGCTCTGTCCGCCGCCATGGTCCAAGCTGACATCGTGGTGATCGGATTGGCCGTCATGGGCCAGAACTTAATTTTGAACATGAATGACCACGGCTTTGTGGTCTGTGCTTTTAATAGGACCATCTCCAAAGTTGATGATTTCTTGGCCAATGAGGCAAAGGGAACCAAAGTGGTGGGTGCTCATTCCCTGAAGGAGATGGTCTCCAAGCTGAAGAAGCCCCAGCGGGTCATCCTCCTGGTGAAGGCTGGGCAAGCGGTTGATGATTTCATCGAAAAATTGGTACCATTGTTGGACACTGGTGACATCATCATTGATGGAGGAAATTCGGAATATAGGAACACCACAAGACAGTGCCGAGACCTCAAGGCCAAGGGAATTTTATATGTGGGGAGTGGAGTCAGTGGCAGAGAGGAAGGGGCCCGGTATGGCCCATCACTCATGCCAGGAGGGAACAAAGAAGCATGGCCCCACATCAAGACCATCTTCCAAGGCATCGCTGCAAAAGTAGGAACTGGAGAACCCTGCTGTGACTGGGTGGGAGAAGAGGGAGCAGGCCACTTTGTGAAGATGGTGCACAACGGGATAGAGTATGGGGACATGCAGCTGATCTGCGAGGCGTACCACCTGATGAAAGACGTGCTAGCCATGGCGCAGGACGAGATGGCGCAGGCCTTTGAAGATTGGAACAAGACAGAGCTAGACTCATTCCTGACTGAAATCATAGCCAATATTCTCAAGTTCCAAGATGCCGATGGCAAACATCTGCTGCCAAAGATCAGGGACAGTGTGGGCAGAAGGGCACGGGGAAGTGGACCACCATCTCCGCCCTGGAGTATGGCGTACCCGTCACCCTCATTGGAGAAGCTGTCTTTGCTCGGTGCTTATCATCTCTGAAGGATGAGAGAATTCAAGCTAGCAAAAAGCTGAAGGGTCCCCAAAAGTTCCAGTTTGATGGTGATAAGAAATCATTCCTGGAGGACATTCGGAAGGCCCTCTACGCTTCCAAGATCATCTTTTATGCTCAAGGCTTTATGCTGCTAAGGCAGGCAGCCACCGAATTTGGCTGGACCCTCAATTATGGTGGCATTGCCCTGATGTGGAGAGGGGGCTGCATCATCAGAAGTGTATTCCTAGGAAAGATAAAGGATGCATTTGATCGAAACCCAGAACTCCAGAACCTCCTACTGGACTACTTCTTTAAGTCAGCTGTTGAAAACTGCCAGGACTCCTGGCGGCGGGCAGTCAGCACTGGGGTCCAGGCTGGCATTCCCATGCCCTGTTTTACCACTGCCCTCTCCTTCTATGACGGGTACAGACATGAGATGCTTCCAGCCAACCTCATCCAGGCTCAGCGGGATTACTTTGGGGCCCACACCTATGAACTCTTGGCCAAACCAGGGCAGTTTATCCACACCAATTGGACAGGCCATGGTGGCAGTGTGTCATCCTCATCATACAATGCCTAATCACGCTGCTTTTGTCACCCTCCACAAATCCACAGACCAGGACATTCCATGTGCCTCATGACGCGCCCACATGGCCCTTTGCCCTATTTTCTGTTCAGATCTTTTTTAAAAAAGGTGTTGTAAGTGACTCCTGAGGAAGGCACAGAGTTTATTTGTAAAGTAGCTTTGTAAGAGCTGCTGCGCCCTCTGCCCTTGCCTCTTGGGACTGACAAGGAGCTGCTCATGTGCACAGATGTGGGAACCTCCTCCTCACAGCAGTGTGCCCTGTACTGGTGCGGTTCCCATCACACAGATGGGAAGAGTGTCTGTGTACTCTAATCAACTGGCACCTCTGTATCATGCGGCTCAATTCCCTTTTCCTTTACTCAATAAAACCGACATCAGACTGAGGCTCTTTCTCTGGATTCTTAAGTAGTCCTCACCTCGGCCACACGGAGCCATTATCCCCATTGGCAGAAAGATTTTTCTTTAAAAAAAAAAAGGAGGGGGCCAGGCACAGTGGCTCATGCCTATAATCCCAGCACTTTGGGAGGCCGAGGCGGGTGGATCATGAGGTCAAGAGATCGAGACCATCCTGGTCAGCATGGTGAAACCCTGTCTTTACTAAAAATAAAATACAAAAATTAGCTGGGCATCTTGGTGCGCGCCTGTAGTCCCAGCTACTCGTGAGGCTGAGGCAGGAGAACTGCTTGAAGCCAGGAGGCGGAGGTTGTGGTGAGCCAAGATCACGCCATTGCACTGCAACCTGGGGGACAGAGCGAAACTCTGTCTAAAAAAAAAAAAGTAGAATAACACAGGAAACACATTTAGGATCATGCTTAACTCAGAGAAAGCAGGCAAGGAGAGCACACCAGGGGCTTTAGTCCACTGGGCATGTTTATTTCTCCAGGTGGGCAGTGCGTATGTGGATGTTTACTCTAACATGCTTTTTCTTTCTTTCTTTCTTTTTTTTTTTGCTCCTGGCAAGCTGTGTGTGACATTCTTTATGCCTTTTTGTATGTCAAATACTTCATAATAAACTTTCTAGAGAATTACACTTTAAAAAAAAAAATCTGGAGACAGATGCTGGAGAGGATGTGGAGAAATAAGAACACTTTTACACTGTTGGTGGGAGTGTAAACTAGTTCAACCATTGTGGAAGACTGTGGCGATTCCTCAAGGACCTAGAAATAGAAATTCCATTTGACCCAGCAATCCCATTACTGGGTATATATCCAAAGGATTATAAATCGTTCTACTATAAGGACACATGCACACGAATGTTCATTGCAGCAGTTTACAACAGCAAAGACCTGGAACCAACCCAAATGCCCATCGATGATAGACTGGACAGGGAAAACGTGGCATATATACACCATGGAATATTATGCAGCCATCAAAAATGATGAGTTCGTGTCCTTTGTAGGGACATGGATGAACCTGAAAACCATAATTCTCAGCAAACTAACACAAGAACAGAACATCAAACACCGCATGTTCTCACTCATAGGTGGGTGTTGAACAATGAGAACACATGGACACAGGGAGGGGGAGCATCACACACTGGGGTCTGTTGAGGGGAAATAGGGGAGGGACAGAGTGGGGTGGGGAGTTGGGGAGAGATAGCATGGGGGAGAAATGCCAGATACAGGTGATGAGGAGGAAGGCAGCAAATCACACTGCCATGTGTGTACCTATGCAACAATCTTGCATATTCTTCACCTGTACCTCAAAACCTAAAATGCAATAAAAAAACAAATAAATAAAATGAATCAATCTACTAGAAACCTAAAGAAATAGCCAGAGATGTAGAGAAAGGTCTGTGTCAATGGATGCTCACTGAGATGCTCTGTTCCACAGCGAAAGATAAATCAATAGGTGAGTAAATAAAGGAAATGGCTAAATGTCCCACAACAAGGAAATATTTTAAGTACATTATGGCACAACCACGAAATAGCACATTATGCAACCATTAAACATCATCATCGAGGAAATATTTAATTGAGCGTAAAATGCTCATGATATAGTGTCGAAGGAACAGAGCAGAAAACAAAACAATACGTTACAGCTCTGATTTCACCAGGGAACAGACATGGAGATGTGGGGATGCAGAGGTGGCAGGAAGGCAGCAGACACGGCCCCAGGGCTGCGGTGTCCCCGCCCTCTCCAAGTGACGGGTGACGAGCCACTCGAGTCTTCTCCTATGTTTGATATTAAGCCATGAGGGATTCTCTATGCAGATATGAGGAACGTTGTGCTTTTGGTCAGCAGTCCAGTGTGGCTGGTGCCAGGGTGGAAGGGTGATCTGAGCCACAGGCTTGCCCGTGTCCTCAGGCCCCACAGCTGGCGGCCTCCCCATCTCCCTCTCTAAGGGAGCAAGAATCACTCCGAGCCTCCGCCTTGTTGAACCTGGCAGTGGGCAGACACCATTCACCATGTGCACCCACCCCACCCCCACCAGGAAGGTCTGCGGCTGGGGCCAGGACATGAGATGAGGAGGGGCAGCCTTGGGAGGAAAGAACTCACCTTACTGTGAGCACCCCACCCTGGCTGGATGCCAACGCCCTGGGACACCTCAGGAAGTGAATGTGCCAGGCAGAGGGGACCTAGGGGTGCCTTGGGAGGTGAGTCTGCCAGGTAGAGGTCACCTGGGGGTGCCTTGGGAGGCAAGTGTGCTGGGCAGAGGGCAGCTAGGGGACACCTCAGGAGGCGAGTGTGCTGGGCAGAGGGCACCTGGGAGATGCCAGCATATGCAGATATAGCTGTTTGGACGTCCTGAACCACAGCTAAAGAAACAAGATGGGGCATGAAGTCAGCATGCATTGAAAGCAACTCCACTCTCAATTCAGGGGACCGAGAGTGGCAAATTCAAATTAAACTGTCTGTATAGACTTCATTGCTCCAGCAGTAGATGGGAAGACTTCAGAACAGCCTGTGAATGGGAGGGAGGGAAGGAAGGGATGAGGAGCTCACTGGTGGTGTTTTCCACCTTGCTCTGACTGGAGCCTCCCAGGGACTGCTGAGGTGGTCTTGTCAGTTAACCATCTCCTGGCAGCGCTGCCCACAGCCACAAGGTCCTGTTCACAGCCCTTCCTCAGCCAGGCCTGGAGTGTGAGTGCCTCTGAGGATGCCACACACCTGAGCAGACAGCGAGAAGGCTGCTGGGTGAGCGTGACATGGCTCCAGCCACTGCCCTGCCACAGGTCTGCTGCATGGCCCTGGGCACCCCTTCCCACTGCTGGGGCCCACACCAAGGCCTGCCCTCAGTCAGCAGGGCAACCGTGACTCTCATCAAGGGTGGGTGATGAGGTAAGAAGCCACCAGCACTTTTCCTCCTTTAGAAATCTATGCAGAGAACTGAAGTCTTGAGAAACACCAAACCCTAAATCACAACTGACCCAGATACCAGCTCCTTAACACGGAACCCTGCATCACAAATGACCCAGGTACCAGCTCCTTGACACCAAACCCTGCATCACAAATGACCCAGGTACCAGCTCCTTAACACCGAACCCTGCATCACAAATGACCCAGGTACCAGCTCCTTGACACCAAACCCTGCATCACAAATGACCCAGGTACCAGCTCCTTGACGCCGAACCCTGCATCACAAATGACCCAGGTACCAGCTCCTTGACACGGAACCCTGCATCACAAATGACCCAGGTACCAGCTCCTTGACATGGAACCCTGCATCACAAATGACCCAGGTACCAGCTCCTTGACATCGAACCCTGTATCACAAATGACCCAAGTACCATGTCCCCAACCACGCCCCCACCCTATACGAGCTCCTTAACACCAAATCCTGATTCACAAATGACCCCTGGTATGTAGGAGCTCCTTAACACCAAACCATGAATCACAAATGGCCGCAGGTATGAGCTTCCTTTCCAGAGGCAGCAGCCTTTTCTGAATGCCTGGGGCCATGAATCATGGGGAGGGGTGCCCACGCCAGGATGATGCCCATTTCCATGGAAATCAGCCCAGCTCCCCACTGGCTGCTGCCTGAAGGCCAAGCTCCAGTGTCCTGGAGACCCTCACTCTGACTTCAGCTTCAGCACCAGGGGACAGACAGCTCCCCTAACCTCTGATTTCTTCAACCTCCTCAGGCACAATCCATACAAAATACTTCTGCCCTGCCCAGGGCAGCAAAGAGTGTGCCGTGGCCGGGGCCACAGGGCCCAAGGCCTGATTTCATGGAGGCCAAGGCAGAGGGTGCGGGTCCAGGCTCACAGCACAGTCTGTGCTTCCCAGGCCCTATTAAAAGGAAGCCGCCATGGGTCGCCATTACCCAGACAGCCTCAAACCAGATACCAACTCCCAGCTCCGAGTTCCAGGACTCAACCTGAGGTGGGAGCCTTGAGTGAAGTAACTGGACAGTCACTGACCTCTCGGACCCCTGCCGAATTTCCAGTAAAATGAGGGGGTGAGGCAGAGCATGGTGGCTCATGCCTGTAATCCCAGCACTTTGGGAGGTCCAGGTGGGTGGATCACAAGGTCAGGAGTTCAAGACCAGCCTGGCCAACATGGTGAAACCCCATCTCTATTAAAATACAAAAAATTAGCCAGGCATGGTGGTGGGTGCCTGTAATCCCAGCTACTTGGGAGGCTGAGGCAGGAGAATCGCTTGAACCCTGGAGGCGGAGGTTGCAGTGAGCCAAGATCACGCCACTGCACTCCAGCCAGGTGACACAGAGCAAGACTGTCTCAAAAAAAAAAAAAAAAAAAAGAGAGAGAGAGAGAGAGATCAGATGAAGTCTCAGAGGACCCCTGGAGTCTCCAAGATTCTATGAAAAATCGAGAAGAAGCCACAGCGGGCAGAGAAGGTAGAAGGAGCTGAGCTATGGCTGAATCTGATCACAGGCCCTGACACACAGGGTCCCTCCTGGATACCTGGGTGAGGAAAACCATACAAAGCAGAAGGAAGCCTGGAGGAGGAACCACGTGCCTCAGGCTGCACAGTGCAACGCCAGCCAGGGACTGCCCTGCATCCAACCACTCGATCCTCACAGCCATGTCAGGGCAAGCAGCTCATTCGAGAGCACGTGGCTGACAAGAAGCAGTGCTGAGACTAAAAGCTAGGGTTGGCCTGACCCCTGGGCCAGTCTCCACCTGGGGCAGGGCCAGTGGCCAGGAGGGAGGGCAGCCGAGGCATGCACAGCGTTCGGTGGCAAAGTCCTGCTGGCAGCTGCCCTGACCGAAGAGATGTGGCCACCCACCCTCATACCCGGGTGCCCAACAGCATGCCCCACCCATGCACCCCTGGCCACCCACCCTCACACCTGGATACCCACAGCACCCCCGGCTACCCACCATCACACCCAGACACCCAGCAGTGCTCCCCTGGCCACCCACCCACATGTCCAGGCACGCACCAGCACCCCTGCCTCTGGCTTGGGGAGCTTCAGGGGAGCCCTGGACTCCCGCAGCCTCAGCGCCTCTAGGTGAGTCCCAGGCCTCCGTGCTCTCAAGGAGCTGCATTGGCTCAGGGGGCTAGGATCCCCCACCGCATGGAGGCCTGGAGCCGTCCTGCTGACCTTCCCTCGGCCCAAACTCCCATTTCATCTTCCTGCTTCTCAGCCCATCAATGCAGAACTTCATTTCCATTCCAAAATGTCACCGGGCCGAGAGACGACCGAGAGTGGCCTGGTGAGACAGCCTGAGAGGGGCCGGGCAGCAGGGCAGCGGTCTGGGCAGGTGGAACAGGACCCTGGTCTGATGAAGGAGGACTGAGTGAAGCGGACCACACCTGTGCCCTGGGGCCCCCAGTCGAGGCCTCCTGTCTGCTGTTCCACAGGTCAGAGCCCTGCGGGCAGCCTGAGCCACAGCAGGGAGGGCACTGTGCCCTCAGACACAGGCGGGGCAGGCCAAGGGGCGAGGGGGCAGCGAGCATTCTGCAGCGTGGGGTGGTTGCTCTGGGGACACAGCATGGTGGAGCACACCCCTCACGCCGCCCTCAGGAACAGGCAAGGGTGATCTCAGCTTTAGAATCAGGGATCACTGTCCCTGAAATTACCTGTGTTGGTCAAAAATCATACGTGTGCATGGTGAGCACACTTCTCCAACAACCTAAGTACTCAGTCATCACCACTGGACCCAAGGCGGGGGCGCAGGAGCAGAGGCCAGGTGTCAGAGTCATAGCAGGACAGGGAAGAGAGAAGACATCGCTGTTGCTCCAGCCTCAGAGATGGTTCCAGGGCCCTGCATGGGCACCTTACACAAGGACCCTACTTTCAAGGCACTAGCCTCAGGAACCACTCACAGCCCAGAGCTCTACAAGGGGCTGCCTCTCACATGCCCTTTGCCACACTGGGAATCAGGGGAGGCTGCCTCTCATGTGACCTCTGCCCACACCAGGAATCAGAGGAGGGGCTGCCTCTCATGTGACCTTTGCCCACACCAGGAATCAGGCCAGGGGCTGCCTCTCATGTGACCTCTGCCCACACCAGGAATCAGGGGAGGGGGCGTCCCTCGAGGGGCCGCCTCTCACATACCCTCTGCCCACACTGGGAATCAGGGGAGGGGCCACAGCATCCCTCTCTCAGGTCCTATGTCCCCCAAAAGGCTGTGTTGCAGCTCTACTCTGGAGAAAGATGCAAAGGGCTTAACGAGGGCTTTGAAGCTCAAACCCACAGCAGTGAACACCAGGAAGATGCTGGTGCGCTCAGACAGGAGAGAAATCTGGGGGGCCGGGCTGCGGGTATTTGGGGGCCACACGGGTGCAGTCGGGAAGGCAGATTCCAGGTGAATGCGTGACAAGTGGAGCTGTTCCAGGGTGGGCCACTGCAGCGCCTGCTTCCTGAGCAGCCCTGCAGTGTACGGGCTCCCAAATGCCCGACCTTCAACCCCCCAATTCCATCCACCTCTGGCTGAGAGCTGTTGCCATGACAACCCTGAGGTGCCCACTCACCTGGCCATGTGGCTCCGGCTGCCGCTCTGTGTAGCAGAGGCACATCCTCAAGGGCTTGGCAGCCCAGCACCCAGAACCTCTCGCTGTCTCGGCCCTTTAGTCCTGTCTGTCTCCCTCCAGCCTGGCTCCTGGGCCAGGTGGGCCAGCTCCTTAGCGGAGGAATAAGGAGGACGGAGCAGAGCAGGTAGATACCCCAGTAGAGATCCCTGCCCAGTGTCTCTGGCCCCAGACCTGGGGGCCCCATGTCTGGCTTCCCATTCTATGCCCCCAGCAGCAGTCTGCCTCCTCTTCCTCCATGAGGTCTGGCTGCCTCCACGGCAGGACTGCCTCGCCTGGGCCCTCACCAGCCCTTGTCTGCAAATCAGGGCAGCCTCATCCCAGCAACCTCCAGAGGCTCCAGGCCAGGAGCACTGTGAGGGCCAGGTTCACTTCTGGGCACCTGGTGGCAAGCTTGGCCTGGAACGGCATAGGGGTAGTCACTGTCTAAGGCCTGTCCTCCAGGAGTAAGCTCCCCTCCCAGAGCCTGGAGTCTAGAGTCCAGATCTGTGTGAAATCAGTGCACGGGAGATGGCGTGCTGGCAGATGTGCCGCTTATTCACAAGCCTGCTTCAGAAGAAAAGAACAAGGCAGCTACCAAGGTCACGTCTACACCCATGGGCACCAAAGCAGACACTTCACCTGGGAGTGATAAATCCTGTTTCAACATGCCCCAGCTGGACAGCAGGTCCTTGACTCATGAGTTGACACCTCTGGCATGGGCTCAGCGATGAGAGCGGGCGGCACAGGCGGGAGAGAGTGTGCCAAGGGCTTGCACACCACATTGTGCAAGTGGCGTGTACAAACAGGCATGTGGGCATGTGTGGGTGCTCCGCTCTCAACACACTGCTAGGGCAGCAGGGGTCAGTGGGACCCTGGGCCAGCCTGGTGGGAAGGATGGGAAGGAGACCCCATATATCTCTTTCCAGCATGGTGGTTTGCACACCATGGGGGCTTCACAGTCCTTGAAACACTGGCTCAGACTCACTTTCCCTCCTTGCCCCTGGATCCAGGTTATGGAAGCAGGTGGGATGCCCCGGGGAGAGACAGAGGCCAACTGTGAGCGTGTGTGTGCATACGTGTATGTATGTGACTGCCTGTGCTTGTGCATGTGTGACAGCATGCATGCGTGTGGGTGGCTGCCTGTGTGAGCATGTGTATGTGTATGTGGCTGGCTGTGTGTGTGAGAGCATGTGTATGTGTATGTGGCTGCCTGTGTGTGTATGCATGCATGCATCCATGTGTGGGAGTGTGCATGAGGTCAGCGTGAGGGTGGGGCCTAGGACAGGAGAGGTCAACCTGTTCCTCCTGCAACCTCCCTGCAGTTCTCACTGACGAGCCACAAAAGCTTGTGTTGCGATCACTGACCTGCAACTCCTAGTGGTTAAGACACTGCCTGAAGTTGGCAGACAGTGACGGGAGCCACTAAGGGCCATGTGGCGGGCATACAGGGTCCCTGACATGCCTGGCACTTGCATACATACTGGCACCCTCACCATAACCCTCGGGCAGATGCAATGATCAAGGCCCACATAAAGGAAGACAAGGCTTGAGGAGGTGAAGCCATGTGTCCAGGTCCCGGGGCTGGCAAAGGCAGGTGACATCCACACCCATGTGGCTCTGGCCTGGGTCTAGTCCCTTCCACCACCGGACGGGGGCAGACCAGCAGCAACGCCAAAGACCACCTCCATTCAGCAACGCTCACCCAAGGCCACAGATGCTGGGGAGGCTGGGGGATGGCATGGCCGGTGTGCCCAGAAAAGGTGGCATCCTCATGGCCACTCTTGCCATCTTCCCGGCCTTCCTTACTACTAGGGTCCTTCAGGAGGACCCTGCCAGCTCCAGACCCCAAGCCAGGCCAGGCCTGGCCTAGGGACTCCACAGCAGCCTGGCCACACGTGCCGAGCCTTGTTGGGCCAAGCCTCCCGGACAGGTGGTTCCAAAATGCTCTCCCCAAGTGGAGCTGCCCCTGCACCATCTCCTACGTTCCTCCACAAAGCAGAGACGCTTCACGGAGGTAATAGGCTCAGCCAGCCAGGGCCTGGAGCTGCATGCATCTTCCCCCTGGCCTGACTCACACAGGGCCTGCACCATGTGCCCTCTGCAGGCTCTGGGTGCTGGTAGGACACTTGCTGCCATCAGCTTAGCCGGCCATGTTTGGGGCTCCGCCCTTCCTCACCTTCTGAGCCAGCATGATGGCTCCAGGTCCAGCTAATTACTTCCCCTCTCCCCCACCCAGGCAGAGGCCCAGCCACCTATGAGACTCCAGAGCCCAGAGCTGGGGGGGGCGGGGCCTACTACTGCCACAGTTCGTCAGGGGCCATAAGAACAGCTGGGCTGTGGCCCCCAGGCTGGTGGTGTCCTGAAGGCCACCTACCCCTCAGGGCTGTGAAGGCAGCTGGGAAGTGGAGCTTCCTCAATTGCCAAGACACACAGGACCCAGGCCTTCCTGCCCCCTTTCTATGGCAGGAATGGGGAATTGTCTCCTGGGATGGGCCCGTATCCCTGGCAGGTCTCACCTCTGAACCACATGCTCTGTGTGGGTACGGTGGGCTCCTATCCCCAGGAGGGTCTCACCCTTGGACCTTGTGCTCTGTCTGGTGTGGGTGTGGTGGGTTCCTATCCCCGGAAGGGTCTCACCCCTGGACCATGTGCTCTGATGTGGATATGGTGAACCTGGATCCCTGGGAGGGTCTCGCCCCTGGACCATGTACTCTGTCTGGTGTGGATATGGTGAGCTCATATCCCCAGGAGGGTTTTACCCTTGGACCAAGTGCTCTGTCTGGTGTGGGTGTGGCAGGCTTGGATCCCTGGGAGGGTCTCGCTCCTGGACCACGTGCTCTGTCTGGTGTGGGTATGGTGGGCTCACATCCCTGGGAGGGTCTCATCCTAGAACCACGTGCTCTGGTGTGGCTATTGCTGGTTTCTCCCTGGCAAGTCTCATATTGAAATGAGATCCCCCAATGTTGGAGGTGCGACCTACAGGGAGGTGTCTGGGTCATGGGGTCAAAGCCTCACCAACAGCCTGGTGCTGCCTTTGAGGGAACTTGTAAGGTCTCCCTCTTTGTTCCCATGAGAGGTGCTTGCTAAAAGGAGCCTGGCACCCCACCCCCTTGGCCTCTTGCCATGTGATCTCTGCCCACATGGGCGGTTCCCCTTCCTCTTCTGCCACGAGTGAACGCAACCTGAGGCCCTTTCCAGAGGCACACATGCCCACTTTTGAACTTTGCATCCACCAGAATCGTGGAATTACCTTTTCTCTAGAAATCACCTAGCCTCAGATATTCCTTTACAGCAACATAATGGGAAAAGACAACACACAAGCCATCCTGCCAGTTTCCACGGAGGCCTGGCGTCGTGCTGGTTGCTGCAGGTGCACAGGGGGCGTGGGGGGGGGCGGGTAGGAGGGAGACAATAAGGAAGGGAGGGAGCCTGGAAACTGAGGTTTTCTGTGCTGTTTTATCAGCTAGTCACTGCTGATACTGGGGAAGCTGAGGCCAGAAGTCATTTCCCCAGGCCAATCTGCGGCCGCAGAGGAGTATGGATCCTGCCAGACACCCATGTTCTCATTTCTCCTGGGGCACAGTCTTCTTGTCTGGGAGTTCTGCAGTCTATGAAACAGTGAGAATGCGGGACCCTGGCAGGATCAGACAGATGCTAGCAGCGGGCTCTGCATACCCCCCGCCTACCCCCTAGCCTCCTAACCTACACAGCTGAGGTCCAGCAGGCGTGGTGAGGATGAGGAGGGGGGAAGAAGGGTACACAGCAACGCCACCCTGCATCAGCACAAGGACGAGGGGCGTGGGGCTGTTTCTGCTTCCCAGGAAGGCTGCTGTATAAAAACATTTTCCTATAGCTGTACAACATGCTTGTGCTTTAAGCTAAGTGTTATACAAAAACATTTAAAAAATTAAAAAGTTTATAACATCAAAAAGTTACAGTAAACTTTATTATTATTATTATTATTGGAGATGGGGGTCTCACTCTGTCACCCACGCTGGAGTGTGGTGGCATGATCATAGTTCACCACAGCCTCCAACTCCTGGGCTCAAGCAATTCTCCCGGTCAAACCTCTGGAGTAGCTGGGACTACAGGGAAGCGCCACCATGCCTGGTTAATTTTTAAATTTTCTGTAGACACAGGGTCTTGCTATGTTGCCAAGGCTGGTCTTGAACTCCTGGTCTCAACTGATCCCCCCACTTCAGCCTCCCAAAATGCTAGGATTACAGGCATGGGCCACTGTGCTCAGCCATTAATTTATTATTGAAGAAAGAAAAACGTTTTGAATAAATTGAGTGTCGCCTTAGGGGTACAGTGTTTATGAAGTCTCCAATTGTGCACAGTAATGTCCTAGGCCTTCACGCTCAGTCACCGTCATTCACCGGCTCACCCAGTGCTCCCACGGGCCCTACAAGCTCTGTTCATGGAAAGCACCCTATGCAGGTGCACCACTTTCCACCCTTCACACATCATGTTTACTGCACCTTTCCCACATTTAGACACACGCAGACATGCAGATGCTCAGCACTGTGCCACAGCGGCCTACTGCATTCAGCGCAGTTGTGCACTGCACACTGATGCAGCCTAGCGGCAACAGCCTACGCCACACAGCCCCGGGTGCGAGAGGCTGCGTGGCCCAGGGATGCGGAAGGCCACGTGGCTCAGGCTTGTGTAAGTCACTCTAGGATGTTCCCGCAAAGACAACACGTCCCTCAGAATGCATCCCTGCTGTCCGGTGAACTGTGACTGAACTAGACTCACATATATACACATAGATGAGTGCCGAGTACTCATAGGAAATGCTTAGGAACAAGTGTTTGGGATTTCCGGTTCTTCTGGTTGTTAGAATATCTGTATTATGTGCCTACTGGTTGAGTAAGCAAGTCATGCAAATATTCATCCCTAATCTGAAAATCCGGTATCAGAAACGCTCTATTAAGCATTTCCTTTGAGCAACAGATCCACACTCAAAAAGCTGTGAATTTTGGAACACATCTGATTTCAGGTTTTTGAATCAGGGAAGCTGGACCTGTATACCTTTCCCCCTCATCCATACAACAAATCCGGGAAGTCAATGTCACCACACGCCTGCTGTGCTTCACACACGGTGGTGATGCTGGGTTTGCGAGGTTCCAAAATCTGTGTCGTCCACGCCTCGACCCTGACGCCCACCTTGCAGGCCTCTGAGCCAGAGAGGGCTCTGGGCAGCAAGGAATGAGGAGCCTGCCAGAACCAGTGTGTCTCACAGACACCAGAAGTTCACGGTTTTGCCCCAAATTGCATTTCCTCTGTGGCCCCTGCCTGGTCATTCCACTTCTCCTTCTTACCATTGATTTTCTCACTCCTGTAACAGGAGGCTTTCTTCCCTTGGTCTTGAGAAGAGGGGAAAGGGGAGGTGGGGAGAATTCCTTGAGAACCACTGGGAGGAGTGTAGCCAGGATGGAGAGACCAGGAGCTCTGTGCCTCCCTTCCTCCGGGCCCAGGCAGGCTAAGGCCTTCCCAGGAAGCTCTAAGGACTCTGGGATCTCTGTCTCCTCTCGGGAGGGAGACCAGCAGAGGCAGTGTGCTCCCGTTGGGAAAAGCTGGAGCTGAGATGTTCCTGCCTTTCCCCCAAACAGCAGCCCAGGCAGGCAGCTCCCTCCACCCACGCGGCGACAAGAGGCTTCGTCCTGGCTGGGATGGGAAGCCCTGTCCTCCTTGGCAGAGTGGCAGGGGACTGTACGGCAAACCCTCAATTATTTCAGCACAAATCTGTGGAACCCGCTCGACTGGAACGAGCTTGGCTATTTCTAACTCCATATGCAGCCCCCTTTCTGCCTGAAGAATCATTTGGGGGAAAATCAGATAAAATGAATGGAGTGGCCAGGAGGCTGGGGTTTGGCGAGATCTTTCAGGAGCACAGGAACCATGTATGCCAGCCCCCAGGTGGGGTGGGGTGGGGTGGGGCAGGGAGCCTGTCTCCCTGCATCTCCCTACTCTCCTACACTAGCCTCTGCCCTCCATGGCCCTCCCTCAGCATGGCAGCTCACGGCAGATCCTTCCAGAAGCACCCAGTGATGCTCAGCTCCCTGGGGATGCCCTTCTGAAGCCAGGAGACCAGGATCAAGGCCCCCAGGGAACACCCAGACCACGTTCCTCATGAGAGATGGGGAAACTGAGTCTCACAGGAACACAGTGGCCTGGTCAAGGGTGCACACCAGGGTCAGGAGCTGCCAGGGACAAGGTGACTCCAGAGTGTCTCTTACCTCCCCCTCTGGACAATGGAGGCCAGGGCCACCACCACCTGGCCATGAGGAGTCAGTAACTGTCTGCAGGCAGAGGTGCCAACATGAGCCCTCGCCCTACAGGTCAGCCTGCTGTCTGTTTGTTCACTGTTTACCTCTTCCTCTTTGCTCCCCCGAAACCTTGTCTTTCTGTCTGTCTCGCAGAGCCCTGGAGCGCCCTCTCCATAAGCCAGGCCCTGAGCTGGGGTGTGGGGCGGCCATGAACGGCCCTAGTGCTTCTCCTCCCACCAAGCTTGGTGTCCTGGATACAAAGGAGACAGGAATGACAGATGGATGGGGCAGGACGGACGCTGGTCCCCTGGTCAGAGCTCCTGCCAGAAGACTTGGCAGCTCCAGGACTGTCCTCTTGGCACCCCAAGGAGGATTTCTCAGGAGGCTGACAGCCTCACCCAGTGAAGAGCAGCTCAGAAGAGGACTTGGGAAGAGTCAGCTCACCGGGAGCCTTTGAAAGCTTGGAGCACTGCAGGCCATCCAGAAGGTCTGCAGGGACCAGGACACCAAGGGCCACTTCCAGAGGCCCTGCGCTTTCTGCCCACTTGAGGCACAGCAAAGAAGAGCTATGGGCAGAGAAGGCCAGGAGGCCAAAGCGTGCAGACCCCGCTTCCTGCTCCCTCACACACCTGCTTGGCATGGGCCCCACGCGGAGCCCAGCCCAGCTCAGCTGGCTTCCTGATGGCCAAGCCCCTGCAGGAGAGGTTCAGGCAGCTGCAGGGAAGAACATTCAGAGGGCATGAGAGTGCAGTCGAGGCTGGCAGGGCTATCCTGTGGCTCTGGGGGGTGGCAGGCAGGGCTGCAGGATCACAGCTCTGGGAGAAGCATGAGTGCCCCGTGGGCTGGGAGCTGAACCAGCGAACAGGGATCCCAGTGTGACGTGAACCCTCCCCAGCTCCACAGGCGGCCAGGGCTGGCTGTGAGCACTTATCAGCCTCTGAGACGAGCTGCAGTCATCTCTACTCAATAGGTAAGGAGACTTGAGACCCAGCGTCAGCCCTCATGAAAATGCTTTAAAGGCCCAGACCCTTCCAGCAGGAGATCCCACCACTGGATGGGGCACAGGAAGGTTGGTGAGGCCCCAGCCCTCCAAAGATGGGAAGGCACATGTGGGGTGTTGGGTGCAGTCTGGCAGCAGGGCATGCCAGCTGGGCAGGACAGGGTCTGGCAGGAGTAGGAGGAGCGGGAGGAGGAAGAGGAGGAGGAGAGGGTGAGGGTTGGGTGAGGCTGGGGGGGGGAAAAAAAGGCTATGAAAGGAAGCCAGGGGAGAGAAATGGAACAAGAAGCATCTTTAAGGACAAGGAGCCCAGTAGTGGGGGAGGGGCACGGGGGAGGGGCATGCTTAGGCTCCCTGGCGACCCTCAAGGGACAATTAAGCCAATAGAATAAAACCTCTGGCAGAGTCACCTGTCAGGCAAAACACAAGGTGGCAGGTCTCCTAGGAGGGGGAGTCAGCTGAAGAAAGGGTCCCACGTCTGGGGAACCACCCAGGAGAGATTCCTGGAGAAGGTGTCTATGAGCAAGCTGGGCCCAGGTGAAGAGGATAGAGCAGGTGGGCCTTGGTGCTGGGGTCCCCACGGACAAATGCAGGCACAAGTTGGCAGCATCTGCCTCAGGGATGAATGAAGCCGATAGAAATGAAGCCGATAGACCAAGGTGGGGTCTCAGCAACCACGACGGGTGTGCTGGGAGCATGACCCCACTTACTCCTGTGGGTCAGACATCACTGTGCCTACTTTACAGATGAGGCAGAGGCCCAGCCGGCACTCCGCTGGCAATGGCTGTACTTGGGCACCAGCCCACACGTTCACCTTGAGTCAGCCCCCTGGCTGGGTTGCCCAGAGCGCCCTTTGTTGGGTCCACCAGGGAGCTCTCAGCCCTGCCTCCAAACATCAACTTGTGAAGCCCTTCCATCCTTTAATCTCCCTGATCCTGGAAGCTTCAAGCATGAAAACACAGTGCATGTCGCACAGTGGGAAAGTAGCTGAGCTAAAAGCAATCTTGTTCCCTGACACCACCTGAGTCCCCGGAATACAGCCAGAGCAGGTGTGGTGGGTGGCTGGGAGGGTGGGGAGTGGGGCTGCTGTGGGCACCAGGCCTTGCTGGTGGAGCGCTCCTTCCGGAGGCAGCTGCCTCAGCTCCGTGGCTTCTGACCCTAGCACACCCATCCCTCAGGGCCTGCAAAGACACATTCACACAGGCCTTGGGCCAGGACAGGCCATGGTCTGGAAGGTCAGGTCAGGCCAGGCCAAGCCTTCCATTAGAAAGAAGGGATAGCAAGGGCTAGAGGATGGGCAGTGATGGGGCGGCCTGGGGGAGTACACCAAGGTTCCAGATCACAAGGGTCTAGGAAGGCAGGCGGGATGCCCGGCAAGAGCTGCAGTGCCCAGGACAGATCCCTGCAGGAATCTTGGCTCCTCAGGGCGAGCCAGGCCTCCTGTACACTATGAGCTGGCCAGCTTCTGGGCTCTTTACCCACCTGGCTCCTTCTCCTGGGGCCCCCTCCCTGCCTCTCCCTGACCTCAGGAGTCTGGGGGCCGAGAGGACGCCAAGGTGGGGGAGAAGGGCTGAAGTTCTAGGGGAGCTGAGATGCTGGCTCGAGCAGGGAGAGTGGCAGGGCTCACACTTGAGGGCATGACAGGGAGGGACCTAGTGTCCAGGAAACCTGAGGACACCAGGCAGGGGCTCCAAAAGCCCATGAGGGACTATGAGAGTGGTCAAGAAACTACTTGCTGATGGTATTTTTAAAAGTAACACTGGAGCACACACAATGGAATCCCAGGATTCGGAGTGACCAGATGTAAATGAACATGTCTATGCACGTGCCTACGTATAAAACACCGAAAGGAAATACGGTAAAGCACGCCCATGGCTGCCTCTCGCAGGTAGGTGACTTGCTTCTCTCTTTTGGATTGCTGACAATCTAAATACAAAACCCTGTGGAAGGTGCCCCAGGGCTCTGCTGGAGTTAGTCTTCGTAAGACCACCGTTTCAACTACAGCACATGTAGAGATTCAGTGAAAACGCCGCCTCTTAATTTGTAAATGTTGCTGTGACGAGTGATGTGTTAAGTGGTGACTGTTCATGATACATCGTTATTAATACCTCCTCATCTTCAAAACCCATGGCATTTCTACAATGTATTAAACACCTCTCTGTGAATTATTCCACGTTTACAGAATTATGCAAAAATGAAGAAGTACATTTCTGATAGCTTAAAGACTTTGTGTGTTTGTATTATTCAAAGGTTTGAGAGTTTCCAGAGTGTAGACGTGGATGAACATGATCTGAGGAGCAGGAAATCCAGAAGGAACGCAGAGGGATCGGCGCTGCACCCCATGAAGCACTGGCTAGGGAGACAGGTGAGTTGGCAGGAGGAGGAGGAAGAGCCGGGCTAAGGCTGACTCAGATGAACAGTGGCTCACTGCTGTGAGAGGCTGATGGACAGGTGTAGGCCGCACTAGGTACAGTTTTTATACAAATCAAAGCTGGGTCTCTGTTTCTAGAAAGACATGCAGAGGCTACAGACTGCAGGCGGGTTAAACGCCCATTCCAGACAAACTGCAACAGGCTCAGGTAGGGCCGGTCTCTGCCTGTCCCCATCTCCGACAGCCACCGCCCACTCCACCCTTCCTGAAGCAGCCTCGAGGCCATGCTAGGGCCGAGATGCCACACCAGGCCAATGGCAAATCTTCACAAACGGGAGGTTAGCCCACTGGGGTGGTGATGAACAAGCCTTTGTCACCCTGGATTTCCTGGTGCTGGGGGTCCATATGGGGCCACCTCTACCCTGATGGTCAACACAGAACACCCCAATTTCTGCTACTGGACCCTGCTCACCCAAGACTCTTCATGCCCACAACCATGGACCCATCCCAGCTTCACCAGCAAACCAGAAGAGCGCCCACTGGCTTGCAGGACGCGAGTGTGGAGACACAGCTGGCTCTCCCTTCCTCTCCTAGTCTGTCTACCTCACCTTGCGCTGGTCTCTGGCCTGGCGGCTTGAAAGGTGCCCCCTGCCCGGCCCCACATGGACTTCAGTCCTCCCCAGGCGCTGCTGCCTCTGGACACACCGACACATGCCTGGGGCCCCAACCCTCATAGAATGAAGCCCAAGTCACAACAGACAGAGGCCAAGAAAGTCAGGGGAGCGGCTTAGGGCCTTCCTCGCCCAGGGGGTCCAAGGCTGCAAAGCCACGTGGGGTTAATCCAAGGCTGAGAAGCCTCAGGGGTGACGAGGACAGGCCAACGCATCTCCCTTCCACCTGGCCCACCACCCCATTGCCTTCAGACACGAGGCTGCTCCTTTGCCGAGGGCTACAATCAGATCTCCCTGCCAGAGGAGACAGAAGAGCCAGAGAGCCAGAGAGCCAGAGCGAGCAGGACCCACCTTGAAGATGAGGCAGTCACCCTGGTGCTCGGCATACAGCGAGGTCAGCCGGTACTGGTTCTCTGTGGTGATGTCGATCTGGTAGCCAGTGAGCGTGTAGCAGGCCTTGCGAAACTCCTGGATCTTGGTCTGAAAAACCTCCTTGAGTCGCTGGTTCTTCAGCTCAGCGCTCTCCACCTGCTTCCTCAGCTCTGTGGGAGGGAGGGAAGGAGATGGTGAGTGTGGCACCAGGCCAGAGAGGCGGGGACCCAGGAGGAGGCCGAGTGCGGGCAGGAGTGGAGGCTGCCCAGGGACACAGGCAGCCCGCGTGTCGCACCAGCCAGCCTCCATCTGCACGCATGAGGAAACTGGAGTGAGGGGTGAGCTGACACAGACTGATGTTCTTAATGAAGTTACTGCATTGAGAACAGTAACTGAGGGCCGGACTCCAGAAGCAGTCCGGGCCCTTCCACAGGGACCAGCCTTTGGCCGGCATGACAATGCCTGGAGCCACCCTAGTCACTGCAATGCAAGACACAGGATCAGGCATGCCTCAGGGGGCACCCCTGCTCCAATGCTCCAGCGATTTAGGCAAGAACCCTGAGAAGAGGTGGCGCTGAGGACATGGATCCCGAAGTGAAGGCCTGGGCCACCACGCCGCCCAGTGATCCTGACCATCCGTTCCCAGGCTGCTGTCTGGGTCCTTTCTAGGGTCGGAGGCCTGACCCACAGAGCCAGCACTCAGAAACAGGCAGGCAGGTGGGAAGCCACCTGGAAGTTCTGGGTCCTACTGCCCCAGGGCTTTGACCTGCCAGCCACCTCGGAGGCCAGACCACTTGTGAGATGACAGCTGGCCCCGCCCAGGCCCACTGCCCCCAACACGGCTTTAAGTGACCATTCAGGGCACAGCCCTGCACCCTGCCCACCACGATTTACAGCTGCTTGGGGAGGAAATGCTGTGCAGAGCCATCAGGAGGATAACAGCACTGATCATGAATCTCTCACCCGAGAGGTCTTCCAAGTAATTAAGCCTCGATTTATCCCCCTGTTAATTATCAGGACAGGCTCCACTTAGAGGCACACAGAGCCATTCCCTAGGCCGGGTGCTTCCCAGCAGTGCTAGCTGGAGCTGGTGATGGGGAACCCTGCAGGGGCCTGGGACCGCTCCAGGCGGGGGACAGGAGACACTGGACCCTATCCTGCAGGCCAGGGGAGCTCGGCCAGCTGCCAGCCTCCCTCCACTACGACAAGGGACCAAATCACAGAACTGATGCAAGCGCCCACATCCAGGCATGGGACGGTCAGCTCCCTGGCTGGGCTGAGAAGGGGGGATGTTCAAGTCAACCATGGCCACATGGCTGGGGAGAAACCAAGGGTTCCAAACCCATGCAGCGCCCGGGGGAAGGCTGGTCCTGAGTTACAGATGAGTCTGAAGGCCCCAGGATGGGTGTGGAGTCCCCAAGAGGAGGGTGAGGGAAGATGCAAGTGTGAGTGCCTGCTGGCCAGGTCACAGCAAGTGAGAGAGGGGCTGCCTGGGAGTTCGTGCACAGTGGCCCAAAGAGGCACTTACAGGCCAGTTTAAGGCAGATGGATTCAGTCAGGGTTGCTTCCTGGAGGAGGTAAGCAGGGACAGGAACCAAGTGCAAACAAAAAGCCCTCAAACCTGCAGAGGAAGATGGAGAATGCGGGAGAGGCCATGGTTCCAGCTCGGCTCAGCCTCCCCGACCTGTGACCCCAAACCTATCCCTTCACCCCATCTCCCAGGACCTATGTCTACCATACGGATATCAAAGGCGTTGGCCAGATCGTGCGCCAGAGGCCACCACCAAGAGCTCAGAGCTGCTGGGCACCCCCGACGGCGTGAGCTCAGTCAAGCAGCACGTTCCATGTGCAAGCTCACTCACTGCCTGGCTACGACAGCCACGAACACGATCTGATCCCCAGTTCACACAAAAGGACACCGAGGCTCACAGAGATTCACTGCTGGGCTGCAAGAGCAAGGGCACTGCCTGCCATGGGTTCTGGAAGGAACAGCAGTGCAGCGCCCATGTTCGTGGCATTGGGATGTCAGAGGTTGGGAGGAGACGGGTCTGTACCACCTCGGGTCTATCAGCAGGGGGGCCCCCGGCACCGGTCCACCTGTAGGACTGCAGCATCTGCACTGGGTTCGGCTCTCGCCCCAACCTAGCCTCCTCCCTCCGTTGCCTGCAAAGACAGCCCTGCAGGACATTGTTATTCCACAGCTGAGCTCCTCCAGCAAGACAAGGCCCAAGGCCTAGGGCCCAGGGCCCTTGATGAATCGAGTAATCAGGCGATGAAATCTGAAGGTTAATTGGCAGCAATGACCCCAATATTCTTCCCTGCATCCCTGGGCTGATCCTCTGGGAGACAGGGCCATCGGTAGCAGGAATCCCGCACGCAGAAGGAAGAATGCAGAGACCATATTTCAGAGGCCATAGTTCACCCCTAACAGGCCTGTGCTGCCTTCAATACATCTCAGACGTCCAAAGGGGAAGAATTAGATTTTGGTAATAAATGCAGCCTGACTTTGGAGGAGGAAACAGCCCTGTTTTCCCGTAGACCTCAAAGCTGCCTCTGTGCTGCTCACAGACCACCGGAAGCAGTCGGGGCTCCAGGCTGCATGGCCCACCCATGGTGGGTTGGTGTGAGGTCCCAGGGCAAGGAAGGCGTTGTGTGGGGCCCTCTCTCAGGGGCAAAACCACCACCCAGGCAGCTGGGAGCAGTGGGGCCGCTGCTCCCTCTACTAGGGGCCACTCTCCCACCTGTTGATAGCCAAAACCCAGGGCCCTGGAGGGGGAAGTGACCACCTCCATGTCACACAAACCCTTGGAGGGGAAGGGGCCCTGACCCTGGTCTCCTGTCCAGGTAGGGAAGGGTCCATCCTTTAGGCAAGGCTGCCTCAATGGTTGATTCAGCTTGGGGCAGATCAAGTCAGCGTTCTGACCCCCCTTTATCCCTGTAGTTCAGTCGCTTACATAAAGGTGAATGAATAATTCACACGATGGTTTGGATTAAATAAATAAAAGATGGGTTTTCCGCCTTGGAGATGTCATTACTATCTTGTCAGTTGCTCTCACGTGGCCTCCTCTCAAGTGAGCCAGGAGCCCGGGCTTCCTCTGGGCTGGGTTCTGTGGGCCTGGATGCTGGGCAGGCTCCTCTCAGACACCCTAGAAGCCAGTGGCAGAGACCCTCAGGGTGAGAGGCAACAGCCCTGTGCCTGACCTAGGCCCTGGGACCACAAAGGCACCGCCCCAGGCTGCTCTCACGCCTGACCTGCAACGGCAGTACGTGGGCCGAGGCGAGGCAGCAGTGGGGCCTGCAGTGCTCCAGGCCCCGGTGCCCCACCCAGCCCGGCCTGCTGTGTGCTCAAGGCCTGCTGAGCTGAGGTGCTCAGGGACGGAGCCCAGTTCTGCAGCCCTGCTCTCTGGGGCGGCCCCACCAAGGCTCTCAGGCCCTCCTCTCTGGCTTCCAGGGCCACCCCAGGCTTAAAGACAAACCGTAAAGAGGCCCTGAGCTCCTCAGAGCCCTGGCCCGGCCCACCCACAGCCCTGGCTCCCCACCTTTCCTGCCTGGGGATGTTGAACTCTGGCCACACTGACCAGGAGCACCTGCCTAGGAAGCAGCCACTTCCCTCTGCCTGGACGCCTGCCCTCCTTGGGCCCCTCCTCCACACCCCTGGAACCCCTACTCTGGGCAGAGCCAGCCCTCTTGGAGGCTCCTGCTACCACCTTGCAGGGATGCAGGGGCACAGGCCTGGTGCCGATGGGCTCTCAGGTCCTCGGTGAGGGGCAGGAGACGAAGGAGAACAGCAGGTGTTCAAGTGGGAGTCAGAGAGGATGTGGCAGCAGCTGCCCAGGGCTCGGGTCCTGGGGTGTTCCAGGGGAACGAGGGCATCCACAATGCGGGTGCTTAAACAGCTCCCCCCTCGCTACCTTAGCCTCACACCTGCCTCCTCCTGGGATGACAGGAGGCAGCCGTGAAAAGGATAGAATAAAAATAAATTGCGCTCCATTACGTAAAGGCTAGCTAGCAGGGAAGAGAGGCTTTACAGCCTGAGAGCCTGGATGTCAGGATAAAGGATCATTTAAGGCACTTATCTCAAGAGGCCCAGTTCACAGCCTGAAATGTGGAGAACGGTTCTACCTTGGCAGGACAAAAAGAGCCAACACACAGCTACGGCCCACGGGGATGGGGGACAGAGATGCTGGGGTCCCAGGACTTTCAGAAGCAGGGGAAAAGGTAAAACACAGTACTTTTCTCTACAACCTCTTTACTCCTTGGAGTGTTACGGGGCATATGCAGACGAGAGCAAGCAGAGATCCTTTGAAAGGTACCAACGGATCTTAGGAACACGGCCCCAGGGCACTGCCTGTCCACTTCCATCCTTCCCCAGGGGCCTGAGCTATACCCAGGCTGAACCAGGCCTGTGGGCTACATGAGTTTCAGGGTGCAGGGAACCCTCAGGGTGCGGGGGACTCTGGCCTTGCTGTTCGTCCTGCAGTGGGAAGAGGCCCCAGCACTACCCCAACTCTGTGGGCCTGGACTCTGCAACCTTCCTCTGGGACCTGACCCATGAGTGGGGCCGGCCTAACCCCTATCTGTGTCCTAAGACCAGCCTGGCCAACATAGTGAAACCCCGTCTCAACTGAAAACACAAAAAAATTAGCTGGGTGTGGTGGTGGGTACCTGTAATCCCAGCTAGTCGGGAGGCTGAGGCAGGAGAATCGCTTGAGCCTGGGAGGCAGAGGCCACAGTGAGTTGAGATTGTGCCACTGCTCTCCAGCCTGGGCAACAAGAGCGTAACTCAGTCTCACCAAAAAAAAAAAAAAAAAAAAAAAAAAAGAGCCTAGGCCTCTCTGTTTACCAAGCACCTGCAGGCACCCGCAGGCACTAGGCAGCTCTGCCCTGAGGTGGCCAGCCCTGCACAGCTGAGGCAGCTGGCCCACATGGGAAGACCGCACATGGGAAAGAGATGCCAGCCTCTTCTCAGGCTGGCCTCACTTCTCTGGCCAACACCGCTCCTGGCACCCTGTCTAGTCCCTGTCCAGGATGAGAACCCCGGCCATGTAGACAGAGCTCCATGCTCCCCGCAGCAAGACACAGGCTGAGGCAGGGCTCTCTCCTGGGGCATTCACACCCTGCTGGGTACCCTGGCCTGGCCATCAATGCAGCCGCATCTGGTCCTGGCCTGACCTCATCCCAGCCCTGCCCCAGGGCTCTGAGTGCTCGCTCCCTTTCCCAGCTGCCTCTCCTGTACCCAGCTTCTCCATGGCTCCAGCCTCTCTTTTGAGAGGCTTCACACACTCTCTTTTTCCTGCAGGGTGCAGATTGTGGCTCCTACAGAGCTGTTTCAGACGCCTGGGCCTCATGATCCTTCCCTGCGGTGCACTCGGAGCTCAGGGGGGTGGGGCCAGGCTTGTGTGTCACTACCAAACCCGCCCTGCACCTGAGAACCTGGAACATGGGAGTGCGTGACGGGCGTGTGCTGAACATGCAGGTGAGCAAAGCCACCATTCCCCTACCGCCCTGAGTTCCTGCCCCTGCACAAGCCTCATGGTCAGCTTAACCACAAGCAGGCACACACACAGCAGACGGGGGCACACGTGCCTACCGCTGAACATCCGTTCACCCCTGAACACCTGTGTTCATCCCTGAACATACACCTTCCTATGGCCTCAGAGGAAAACCCCTCAAGATCAAGGCAGGCTGAAGAGAGGCCTTGCCACTGCTCTGCTCCCAAGCCCCCACTCCTATCCCTGCTGTGGCTACCAGGGTCACTATGAGAGCCAGGGGCCTCCGGGGGCTTCAGACTATGAGGGGGGGAGGGTGAAGGCACCCATGGCCTCAGAGCTGCTCCCAGCTACTCCAGCTCCTGCCATGCCCCCATCTCCCCACTGCCATCACCTTGCCCCTGTCCCACTCCTTCCCCCAGCCTGGACAGGTGCCCCAGTGAGGAGCTGGCCTGGGCCCAGGCCTGCATGGCTGCCACTGTGGGCCCCAAGTCCCAGACTCCACCACAACTCTCAGTTTAGGAACTGGAAGCAGCTTTTGAAATTTTCCTTTGGGGACTCGGGGCAGAGCCATTTTTCTTTCTAAATAGTGAATAAAATACAGTTAACCATGTTGGGATTTTCAGGCTTTAAAAACCCCAGGAAAAGGGACTAATATTTCACCATTAAACAAAGCAGCCCCCAAGGCCCAGGCCAAGCCAGGCAGATAATTCTACTTGGCAGATGCCCAGCCCCACCAATGACGCCCTGTGGCCAGGAGGAAGGGAGTGATTTCCAGCTCCACACACTGGCTGTGTGTTCGCGGACAAGCCACTTCACCTCTCTGAGGGCCCCTTGCCTCCCTGGGTATGGGGGGAGGGGGGCAACATCACCTGGCCCTGGGTCAGTAAGACAGTGGAGGTGAAAACCCTCTTGGCATAACGTGTTCGTCTTCATAGAACACGGCCCGGTGCTGTCAACAACCACTTGGTCGACTACAGATGTCACAGGTGCTCGGCACGGAATCTGAGCAGCGGGCCTGAATCCAGGTGTGCAGTGAGGGGGCAGTGTGGTCTGGGACACAAGGACACCCAGAAGATCACCCGAGCGTGGTCTGGACTGACTCCAGAGACACAGGGCGACTGCCCCGGTCCCCACAGAGTGTGGCAGAGCCCCCAGAAGGCAGTGGCCCGTGGCCCCAGAGCTCAGGAACAAGTTCAGCCAGGGCCGCCCCCGCAGGGGGAGAAGGCTCTCCGCGGATGCAGGCGGCCAGGCAGGACGTTCACCCACAGTGCCGATGACGGAGCGGGGCCCAGGCACAGCACCTTTCCCAGCTCAAAGACTAAGATTCCAGCATGACAGGCCCAGAAAATCTGTTGAAGCTGCTGCAGCCGGAACTGGGTGCCACCTGGCCCGGGACTGCAAGCTGCCCCCAACTGTCTTGATCGCACCCTTCAGCAGGTTCCTGAGAGTTGACATGAGACAGAGAATATCATCTGGAAACCCACACAGCTAGAGACATCTCTACCTCACCTTCAGGGCCGATGGGACGGGTAATTTGGCCAGATGCAAAATTCCAAGCTGTATGTCCCCCTCCTTCAGCTGTGTTTTTTTTTTTTTTTGAGACAGGGTCTCACTCTGTCACCCAAGCTGGAGTGCAGTGGCATGACTGTTGCTCACCGTAGCCCCAACCTCGTGGGCTCAAGTGGTCCTCCCACCTCCGCCTCCCAAGTAGCTGGGGTTACAGGAGCCTGCCACCACATTGGGCTAATATATGTTTTTTAGGCTCTCTATATATTTTTTCATGTTGCCCGGTTGGTGTTGACCTCCGGGCCTCAAGTGTTCCTCCCGGCTTGGCAACCCAAAGTGCTGGGATTACAGGTGTGAGCCATGCACCCGGCCTCTCCTCCAGTGCTGAAGGCATCACCCTCCCGTCTCAAAGGCGCTGCGCTGCTGTGGAGAAGCCTGAAGCTATTCTGACTTTTAGTCTTTTGCAAGTGACTGGTTTTCACTCCCTGGAAGTGGCAAAGAAGTCCTTCTGCTGTCAACATTATAGAGCTACCCCAAAACGCATTTCTCTCATGAGCTCCTCACACGTTCTGGTTCCCCCAAGTGTCTATCCTCCATCTCTCTCAGCAGCCGTCTCCCTGGTGGCAGCTGGGCACTTGCATGAGCAGCAGCCCCAGGGGGGCCTGCTGGACTGTTTCCGGGGGAAGCTGCCAGCATCAGCATCTCTAGATCTTCCCTCTGGGACAGATCTGACAGGTCAGAGATGACCCTCAGATGCTCGGTGCCAGTGAGAACACAGCCCAGGAGGGAACGTGCCTAGAGTCAGAGCAGCAGGATCAGCCTCTGAAGGTGCCTGGCACCTAAGTGGTTACTTTTGGGTGACGCAGGGGCCTCCACATCAGGCCCAAGCCTGACCTCGAAGAGAGACAACTAAGAACCCCCACATGCTGCAGACACGGGAAGCCCATCAAGGTGGCCTCCAGGCCCAGGGGTGGGCAAGCTGCCCGAGTGTCCCAGCAGTGAACACTGTGGGCCCCGGTCCTGCCCAGGCCCAAAGCCGAGCCATGCTTCCTGGGACTGAATTATTCACGTCGTGAAAACTTCTAAACTATTTCAGTTTTACATTTCTAAATATTTAATAATTAAGCATCAAATATTGATGCAATTTTATTAGCAGCCGTGGGCACAGGGCATTGCAGTGGTTGTGGCTGTGAGGTTTGTATCGGGGTCCTAGCTGGCTATGCAAGAGACAGCAGGAGGTGGGGGACTCACCTACAGGCTGGCCAGGGACCCCAGGATGCCACATCATAAGAACCATGCCTCAGCATGGCCTGTAGCACCCCACTCAGCTCATCTCAGGGGCTGCCTGCCTGCCCCAAATCCAAATTCCCTGAGATCAGCCTGAGTGGCCGGCAGGCATCAAGGTCCCCAGGAACTGGCTTTGGCAACAGGTGGATAGGATGCCACCACCTGCCAGCCAGGGCCTTCTGCTACCCCAAGAAGATGGTTGCTTCGACTCTGCTGGTGCCAGAGGGCCCTTGAGACGTGGCTCCACGATGAGCCATGAGTTCCCCTGCTGGGCAGAAATGGCATGCTGTGCAACAGCGAGGAGGCATTCACCCTGGAACTACATGCGGAGGAGCCGCTTGTGGGCCCGGCGCCTGGCGGGCGCTGCCTGGGTGCACTCTGTGCGGCTTTCAAACAGGGCACCTCTGTGTGATTAACGACTCACTCCAGCAAGCAGCTTGTCACCTTGCACAAAAATGATGTGAAAAGACACCAGCAATTACAGCCCACCAGATTAGGAGCGGGAGAGTCCCGGTGTGACAGGCGGGTGCAGGGATCATATTTGGAGAAGACTCCTCCCCCATCACCAAGAACACAGCAGCTGAACCCCAAGGGACAGCCCCCCAGACACCAGGCTCGACAGCCCTCATGGAGCCCTTTGGCAGTAGAAGCCCAATGGTGCCTTGGCAAAGGAGGGACAGTGGCCCCGTGTCTGACCCTTGTGACACTCTGCCTATGTGAGGGATGTGGCACCTGCTGGATGGACATGGAGACACCGCAGGAGGCCAGGATCCAGTTCTACAGCGTCCAGCCAGCAGCACATGAGCAACCCCAGCACCAGGGCTACAGGGAAGGCTGGTCCAATGCGCCAGCACTGTTATCAGGACCCCCAAACACCCGCCAGGCTTGGGGACAAAGCTGGTCCCCCTGTGGAGCATCGCCCTGGGGGGCTGAGCAGCTGCCTCCATCGGTCACTCAGGCTTCAGTTCAGAAATGCCTCCCCGGGCCACCCCACTGGGGGTCTTCTGGACACCCCAATCACTTTCTCCCTAGAGCTCACGAGCATCTGGGTTCATGTGTCTGCCTGTGTCCTGGCCTCTCCTTCACCAGAACACGTTCCTCAGGTGAGGCCCTGCTAGGGCTTTGAGTAGGTGCCTGTCCTGGTTCTGCCCCTGGGGAGGATGGCTACATCTGTCCCCACCTTCTGGACTGGGAAACCGACGATAAGAAAGTGGGGGGAGAGGTCTCCTTGTGGTCCTAGTCTGGTGGGACGTGGGCTCTAGCCTGACCCAACCCTGCACCCATCCCCTGACCGTGGTCCCTGGTAGAGCCTGGCCTGGGCGCATCAGTCCTTACAAGTGGCCTCAGTTGCCTGTGCCCACAGCCCTGATGAGCAGTGAGGTCTCATAACTGCAAGTGTGCCCCATGTCCTAACTGCCACTCCCACAGTTCCCATTCCTGTGCAGCCGCCTCTCCATCCATCCCCTGCCCACCTTGAGCCAGAAAACTTGGGTCGCCTCGAGGTTTTCTGGACTTGGCACGCAACACATCACTGGGTACCAGGTTTCAACAGTCTGTCCTCACCAACCCTCCCTCCCTCACCAACCCTCACGCATTCCCTGGACCACCTCTGCTGGGGGTCTTTCTTTGCTGAAGTCCAAATTCTACTTCCTGTCACCCTCCTCTCCCTCCTCCTCCTCCTCCTCAGGCCCCAGGGGTCCTTCTTTTGAGGCAGAGCCTGCCTTCAGAAGGGAAGCACTTCCGCCAGGTGCAGCCACTTGTGTGCACCACAGGCATCCTGCCAACAGCCACTACAAGTCCACAGTCCTCCCAGACACCCCAGGCACACTCAGAATGTGTGGTCCTCATTTCTGCTGCCACACATGGTGGGCACGTTTGCCTTCTACCAGGGAATGATGTTCACCAGTGAACTTCTGCAAGACCAGGCTCCAGCGTCACCTCCAGATGAGACCCTTCTGGGCGTCTCGTCCCTCTCCCCTGGACTGGGTCTGTACCTCTGGTATAAGCACATACCTTTCCAGCTGCAGCCACATGTGCAGGGCCACCCCCCTCACCATGCGAGCTGCCTGAAGGCAGGGGCTGGCCCTCTATGCAGTGGGGGCTAGGAGGTGGCAGCTGCAGGGCAGAAGTGGCAGGAGTGGGCTGGGTTCCACATCCCCTTGGATACTTGACTCCACACCAACCCCCAGGATGCCAGGGCTACTGCTGTAGCTCCTGGAAGGTAAAGCCTTTAGCCTCAGAGAGCCTCCCCCGACGGTTCCCGCTCCCTTCACTCCCTTCTCCAGGCCGGGCTGACGGGAGCCACAGCCAAACCTGGAAGTCTGCACGAGCACAGAGAGCTGTTGGAATAGTTTCATTCTGACCCAAAATCCTAAAGGGGAGAAACGGGGGTGGCAGGGGTCCAGATGGCGGCAGGGGCCCTGCGTGCGGGTGCAGACCCCAGCACTAGCCAGCTCCTCGTGCGTTAGCTGTGGAAACGGCATCGCCAGCCCTGTCAACTGCACGAAGGATGGGCAACCGGCGATGAGAGATGGACAGCAAATGGGGACATGCCTTGGCTCAAAAGGAAAAGTGAACCCCCTTTTTAGGGAACATGAGCTGAAAAAATCCAGTGAAAGGAAGTGGTCGGGGTCAGAGGTGACTCCTCCTGTTAAGGCGAGGTGAGGCAGACGGCAGGTGCAGGCACCAGGAGAGATGAGAACGGGAGACCACTGCAGAGGCCGAAGGCCTGTGAGGAGACACCACCCCACTGGGGGCAAGGGGCGCCCATCCTCTTGTGGCTCCTCGTGGCACCAGCAGGGCTGTGGTCCCTGCAACTGATGCATCAGTACCACCAGGACCCTGTGCTCCCTGTCTCTGCACCAGCAGATGTGGGCAGGTGACAGGGTGGGGGGAATGGTCTTCACAGCACTTCCCTCTCTGCCTCCAGGCGGACCCAGCCTCACAGGCTCATGGCCAGGGCCCCAGTGCACGCGGGGAGCCCATCACGCATGCACCTTCCAGAGCCAGAAACACTCCAGAAGGAACAGTACACCACAGCGACATCATAGCAGAGCCAAGATGCGACCACAGAACACGGCTGCCTCGTCTGTTTCCGGAAGACTCCTTCCAGGAACATGCCCAGTAGCTGGCCCATGGAGCTGGGGTGGTGGCTGCGGTGAGGTCCCAGGAGATGTGGGGGCGGGGCTGCGCGAGCTTCAGCCACTTTGCATGCCACATGCATTATTATTTTCCCACAGAGGCTGGCAGAACCTCAGCTCCCCGGCAGGCGAGCCCCCTTTGAGAAGAGGGAAGCCTTTCCAGAACTCATCTTTTATTGACCGGGTCATTTTCAAGTCAATCTGTCTGCTTTCGGCAAGACAAGAGTTTTAAATCTCCTGTCTCTTTTCCCTTTTTTGAGATGTGGCAGTCTATGTAAACCTGCTAATGTATGCAGCAAGGCCTCGGATTCAAGATGTAATGAACTCTTCAGATAGCAGGAGACTCAGGAAGAGGATATGGAACTGCTCCAGTAATTGGAGCAGCCAGAGAGAAGGCTCTGGAAGGAGCAGGGCAAGGAGCAGGGATCGGGGGCGGGGTGGGTGCAGGGTCCCCTGAGTGCTGAGGACCCGAGAGTATCAGGAGCACATCCTCCCAGAGGAGGGGCTCCGGGGGTGGGGTGGGGGACTCATCAAGGCAGACAGGCTCTGCGTGAAGAGGAATCCGTGCAGTGCATGTCCGGCCTGGAGAAGGGAGTGAAGGGAGCAGCAACCGTCAGGGGAGGCTCTCTGAGGCTAAAGGCTTTACCTTCCAGGAGCTACAGCAACAGCCCTGGCATCATGGGGGTTGGTGTGGAGTCAGCAACCCGGGACCTCACAGGAGCTCTGGCTCTAGGGTGGAGGGGGAGGGGAGAGCCCTTGGCTGACACCACAAGAGTTTTATGATTTACAACTGCTAGGTGAGGAGGGGAGGAGGGGCCCCCAATGGCCTCTCCCTCCAGGACAAAGTTGAGGCTGAGAGGGAAGCCGCTGCTCGAGGACACAGTGGAACAGCTGGAGCTAGAGCGCAGGCTGTCCGAGTTCTGCAGGGAGTGGAGGGGGAGGCTCCCTGACTGCCTCCACCACACGCACCAGACCTCACTCCCATAGGAAAAATTCTGCAGGAAATGCCACAGACTCAGCCACACCCCACCACAGCTCCTCCTGGGTCTTGCTTGGAGCTCGGGGCTGGCCACGCTGGAGGGAGCAGGTGCCACGTCCTGCTGGAAGCCACACAGGGGGAGGGGAGGGGAGACATGCTCCCAGGGTGGCAGGCTGTGTAGGTCTCCCCCACAAGGGGGACATACTCTCGGCTCCGCCATGCAGCCGAGCTGACTCTCCCCCAGCCCCCGCCTGGCCAGTGCTGGCCTGGAGGCCTCAAGGACCTGGGGGGTCGGAGGGAAGAGATGACACTGTGATGGGCGGCAGGAGACCAGACACACGCCAGAAGGTGATGGCCACGCCTGGTCCCCCAGGAGCATTCATGGAAAGGGACTCTGTAGATGTGTCCAGAGCAGGGATGGTGAGACGGCAGATGTTCCTGCATTATCCTGGTGGCCCGCTACAATCACACAAGTCTTCACACGTCAGAAAGGGAGGCAGGAGAGTCAGCTAGAGATCTGAAGATATGCGCTCTGGCTCTGAGGATGGAGGAAAGGCTGTGTGCCAAGGCACATGGGTGCCTCTGGGAGCCAGAAAAGGCAGGATGGGGATTTTTCCCAGAGCCTCTGAAACGAACCAGCCCTGATGACCCCTAGCCTTTAGCCCAGGGAGACGTGTGACCTCCAGAACCATAAGATCACATCGTGTTGAGTTTCTGGTTTTTTTTTTTTTTTTTTTTTGAGACAATGACTTGCTCTGTTGTGCAGGGTAGAGAACAGTGGTGCAATCACAGCTCACTGCAGCCTCAGACTCCCATGCTCGAGTGATCATCCTGTCCCAGCTTCCAGAGCAGCTGGGACTACAGGCACGCGCTACCACACCCATCTGGTTTTTTTTTTGTTTTAGAAATGGGGTCTTGCTATGCTGCCCAGGCTGGTCTCAAACTCAGCCTCGGGGAATCCCCGGCACCTGGGCCTCCCAAAGCATTGGAATGACAGGCGTGACTGCCACACCGGCCCTGCTGTGCTAACTCAGTCAGTGCTGGTGTGCTGTGGCAGCAACAGGAATCTCATGCAGTGGCATCTAAGGATAGTGTGGGCCTCTGGTATTCCAGAGTCGATGGGCCGCAGAGCAGCGGGGACTGGGGTCTCACTGGGAATGGCCCTAGCACCAGGGTCCTCAGAAACACTGCTCAGCTCTTCATTCACTCAACAGGTACATGTGGAGAGGTACTGGCTGCCTGGCATCACCCCAAGCCCCGAGGACACAGTGTGCATGGACAGATGAAGCCCCAGCCCTAATGGAAGTTTCCTTTCAACTAGGGAGACAGATCAAAAATAAACGAAGTGCAACAGAAGCACCTCAGGGCAGAAGTGCTAGAGAAACGCAGAAAGGAGGAGTGGGAAGCTGGGAGAGGGAGGGGCTGCAGTTTGAAAAGGCGTCCTGGCAGCACCTCGCTGTGATGGAAGAAGGAGACTCAGGGCAGACTCAGGAGAAAAGCCACGGGCTTCCTGGGACAGAAAGCTGCAGGGCTAGGAAATGGCGTGTGCAGAGGTGCTGAGGCAGGAGGTGCTGAGGACGGTCAGGGGCAGCGAGGAGGGCCCTAGCAGGCCGACGCAGCACGTTCGTGGAACAGTCTTCCAAGGCGGGCTGGAGGGCACGCACTATCTGGATCTAAGTCTCATACTGAGGGAAGTACCGATGGCAGGCTGCGTGGGACTGCTTCGGGGGACAAGCGGATGCATTGCCGGCACAGAAGACGGCCCAGACCGAAATGTTCCGCATCAGGGGCTTCTCAAAAAAACAAGGGAAAGCAATTCCATGGGGGAAAGAAACGTCTTTTCAATGGACAGGGTCAGAACGACTCAATGTCCACATGGGCAGTGACATGTGGATCCCTCCTCACTCCACGTACAGAACCAGTGGGGATGAGGTCTTAGTCTAAGGGCGAAAGCTTCAGGACAAAGAGGCAACTGCAACACTGGGGTCGGCAAGGAATTCTCGGGACAAAGCACTACCATGGAAGGAAAAAGTGACACATTAGACTTCATCAAGATTTAGAACTTTGTTTATCAAAAGAAAGCATTAAGAAAATGATTAGTGTCAGGTCTCCATATGCAAGCCTGGAGCCTGAAAGTCAAGTCCTGCCTGCCTTCGCTGATCACCCCCCAGCCCCCATTATCCCTGATCACCCAGCGCCCAGAGGAGCTCCCCCTCCCACACATAAGCTTCCCCCTCACCCCACCCTGCCATCTTAACTGTTATGATGATAATGTGACTACTCCTCGCCCCACCCTACCATCTTAACTACTCTTACGCCACCCGCCACAGTAACTGAACTTGTGGTGATGTGTACTCCCTGCCCCTACCCCACCACTGTAACTGATCTTACTCTGTAACTTTCCACTGCCCACCCCAAACCTATGAAACCAACTCCTATTCCACTGCCCTTCGCTAACGCCCTTTTCGGCCTCAGCCCACCTGCACCCAGGTGAATAAACAGCCATGTTGCTCACACAAAGCCTGTTTGGGGGGGGTCTCTTCACTCAAAGCACACGTTTTTAACAATTAGAAGACAATCCAGTCAAAAATAGGCAGGGATTTAAGCAGGTGTTTGGCCAAAGAAGACCTATGAGTGGCTAACAAGCCATGACAGTTCCCAGCAGCCTCACCTGTTAGGAAGGGTGAGCATCCCAACACACCCACAGCCACCAGTAGGCCGTGCTCAGAAAGACAAGACACTGCCCAGGCCGGGAGGGTGGGGGGCCCCAGGAGCCTCACGGGGGGCATGCAACGGGTGAAGCCGCCTCAGAAAACAAGGCAGCGCCTCTCAGCGTCCAGCAGAAATGCACCCTGGCACCTGGAAATTCCCTTTCGCCTGGAGAAATGAAAACTGCATCACACAAACACTTGCACCCAAACTTCCACAACAACATGATTCACTACAGCTGAAAAGCGGAACCACCTAGACATCCCTCAGCTGAGGAATGGATGAGTGAAACGTGGTCTGTCCATGCAAGGCAGCATGCTGGGCAGTATAAAGAGAAGAGCATGACACACACCACAGCATGAGGTCCCTGGGAGACGCACCCAGTTACACACTGCATGGAGGGGGATGCCCAGAAGACACACCTGGTGAGACATGGTGGGGGAGCGAGAGACACACCCAGTTAGACACAGCATGGGGGGGGTGCCCAGGAGACACGCCTGGTAAGACATGGCTGGGTGGGGGGTAGGAGACATACCCAGTGAGATACAGCACAGGGGCGGGGGGCCTAGGACACACGCCCAGTAAGACACAGCACAGGGGGCCCCAGGAGACATGCCTGGCAGAGGGCAAGCCCTCGAGGAAGGGACTCTACTAAGAGGGCCCCTCGGACCATGCATACCCTCCAGGGACCTGTAGGGGAGCCAGCAGCTGCCCAGGCCAGGCTGGTGGGCGTGGGGGGGGTGGTCAGTGGCAGGTGGGTGTCTTGTGCCCTCCCCTCCCTCCTCATAGAAGGGACAGCAGTACCGATCCCATGGCGGGGGCCAGGCTGGGGTCCTAGGAGCTCCGCTGCATGAACAGTCAGAGCACACTACTTGCCTACCAGGCAGGACCCTCACGCATCTCCTGAGCCAGCAAGAGCCCAGCAGGCTGCGCTAGGGCTGGCGGAGGATGCGGCTTCTCTGGTGTCCCCCAGTCATCACAGCATCTCTCGACAGGAATGTGCTCTGCTCCCTGCTGCAGCTTTCCTCCTGCTCTTCCAGAACAAGGATGCCCACAGACTGCCTCAGGGCAGAGGCAGGTTGGCTCCCCCTCCCTGGACCAGGCACCCAGTTCCCTCCACTCACATGCCCCCAAGGCTTGGCATCCAGGTGGTGCTCAGAACACACGCAGGGTCCAGCAAGGGAGCTGTGGCATGGAGCCACCCGCCCTGCACCACCAGTACGTAGGCCTCCGCTCAGCTGCCCACCAAGCATGCAGACCACCCAGCCCTGCCCACATGGGCTCTGCTCAAAGAAGCCTCATGACGGTCTGGGGTCCAGAGGTAAGGACACAGGGGCCAGGGCCGGGGCCGAGGCCGAGACAGGGCTTGATGCCCACCTCAGGTGACACGCCTCCCCTCCAGACAGCCGGAGCTCCCAGCAGCGCCGCCCCTCCCTGCCCCCAGCACCGCCTGGCCCGAGCTCAGGGGAAGTGCATGTTGGCTATGTCAGGCTCTGAAGAGCTCCACTTCAATCAGGTTTCAATGCAAACTGTGAAGATATCCCTAATTAGGTACTTGGCTTGGGCTACTAGCAAAGTTTACAGACATGCCAGAAAGAAAGAGGAGAGGAGAAGGAAGTTGCAGCGCAAGGGAGCTGCTTGCTAGGGCTGGGGATCACGAGCCGGCTCCTTAGCAGTCCCTGTGGCCTGCTGCCTGGGGCACAGGCTGTGTGGCCGCACCCAGCCGGGACAGGGAAGGCATCCTGGGCACTTCTGCCAGATGCAGCAGGAAGGGCGGGGCCACCTGGCTGTGCCAGGAACACTCTTACCTATCGACGGTTCCACAGAACAACAAAGCGCCAGAGCAGCGGAGAGAAGGACTACAGGGACGGTCGGTGGCCCTGACTGTTGGAGCTCAGGCCTGGACTGCATCAGGCCCCACTGTGGTTCAGCCTTCAGCCCAGAGCCCAGCAAACTAAATGGGGGGGTTGGGGAGAGGCCCAGGCAGTGCTGTGTCCCCCACAACCCGAATTCTGGGCCCACTCATCACACCCCCCTCACAGACCAGCGCCTCCACCTCTGCCCGGTCCACGGCCAGCACCCAGCTCAGCCTGCCCCCGTACCCTGTTCCACTCTGCAGCCAGGCTGCCTTCCAAATTGAGAGGATGCGTCCATGGCTCTGTGTGACTCTCAAGATAGAACCCAGAATTCCCACAGTGGCCCAGTGGGGACCGCCCCAGCCTGATCACTGGCCCCACTGCAGTGAGGCCCACCTGTGCGCCAGCCCTGGGACCCCAGTCCCAGCGAAGACCCCTCACCACACCTCTGCTGACCTCTTGTTGGTGCTGCAGAACCTGACTCTAGGAATCCTCCCTCGGCTCTGTCTTGGGGCCCCGGAGCACATTTCCAACACTCAACCGCACTCAGGCCACTGGGGATGGTGCTTCAGCCCACTGCCTGGGGGCACCAAGGCCGGACCCAGAGCATGGGGGCACCCAGTACAGGGAGAATCTTTGCAGGCAGCTGGGTGGGTGTGCCTGGCACAGCAGGTGGTACTCATCCCCTGCCCCACTCACCTGCAAACCCTGTGATTAAATCACATGATTTCTTTACAACTCTAATTACACACCTAATTAATGGTGCTGCCCTTTAACCTGACATCAAGAACAAACAAACAGCATGGAGAGAAGGGCCTAGGGTGTGGTAATTGGTGTGCTGAATACAGCCAGCCTTCAGCAAAGCCATTGTACCCTGAGGCCAGTGCCCCACCTGGACGACACCTGGGCCCACCTGAGGAGACCACAGTTCCCGGCCCCAGGGCGACTGGTGCTGTGGCTACTCCTGGCTCCAGCTCCCCACCCTCACCTCTCTACGGGGCACCTCTGAGCACACAGGGTGACAGCACATGGAAGGGCAGGGGCACTGAAGCTTCCAACACCTGTCCTGTCTCTGGGTCACTCCAGGCTCTGGTGGCTTTTGCCACCAGGGCAGTTCTCTCAGGCCCAGGCTGCTGTGACCTGGCCTCTCCCCAGCAAGGACAGGGACCTCCTCCATCGTTCACTCCAGGGAGTCTGCAGAGATCGTTCGCCTGCCAGTCTCACCCTCAGTGCCGGGACAGATGCTCACAATTGCCCCAGGACCTGGGCAGGTGGTCCATTTCTCAGATGGGGAAGCTGAGATGCAGAGAAAAGGGCCACACCCAGGCACCCAATTGTGATGGCGTGGAGCAGGACTTCTGTCCAAGCCCTTTGACCTCGGGCTACTGGGTGTCCAACATGGCTGCCCATACCGGTGTGCTGGAGCCAGGAACACCCTCGGCTTGCAAGGTCTTCTCTGCCTTCTCTCCCTGACCTGGTGCATGGGGTCCAGGAGGCTGGCATTGAAGACAGAGCTGCAAAGCCAAGCCTGCAGTCCTTGCTGGGGAACTCCTGCACAAAGGGAGGATCCATGGCCAATGGGCTCATTGGAAGCCACTTTTTTTTCTCTACCCACGAGCCTGGCTCAGCTTCTACCAAATGGGCTCCTGTGCAGATCCATGCCAAGGGGCTCGGGTCACAACCGCCGTCAGCGCCATCACCATCATGCTAAGCACACATCGTGGGCCAGCAGTGCCTACGATATAAACACACCCTCCACAATGACTATGGCTGGAGTGGGCCACATCTCAGAGCTGCGAGAGCTGAACCCAAGGTCACACAGTTGCTGGGGCAGAGCTGGGGCCCCAGAAGGGCTCACGGCCCAAGTCCAGAACAGCTGACAGAATGTGGCAGCTCCTCCTCTACCAGCTCAGGAGCAACCTTGCTTTGGAACCCAAATTTAACTTCCATCAACAAAAAGAAATTGGAGACGACCCTGGGGAGGGAGCTGAAGTTGCAAAGGGCACAAGGTGGGAGGGTGGTGTCGGCCTTACTCACACTCGTCCTCTGCCCACCCAACGCTTATTGAGGGCCAGCGCCAGTGACATGAAGGTCCCCAGGAGGGCACACAGCGGGGCTGCAGCAGTGCTAGGAGACAGCAGTCCCTGGAGTGAGGAGCCAAGGGTGTATGGACCCAGCCTCCCTGTCCTTCTGCGGGACATGAGTGCTCCTGGGTCTCTGGCTTGCCCCCAACCCTGCAGCTCTTGGGACTTGCTCCTGTCACTGGGTGAACCAACTCCCTGTAACAAGTGTCTCCGTGTGTGCACGTGCGTGCATGTGCACGTGTACACACATTCTACGGGTTTCCTGTGTCGGGGGAACCAGTAAGCTTGCCCGGGGACTATACTGTCTGCAGGTGTGGAGTAGTGGCACTGAGGGGGAGACCAGGACACCGAGGTGGCCTCACACCATGGTGTAAACCCAGGAATTCCTCAGAAACACTGAGGGAGTGGTTAAAATAGGAAGACTCGCCAAACGTTCTCACTCATGAGAGCTGGGGGAACCCTCTTCCCCACTCTGGAGTTGGGGAAGAGGGAGGGTATGGTGTAGGGTGGGTGGGGAGGAAGGAAGTCTGGTAAGTGGTACAGAGACACAGCCAGACGGAGGGAGGTAAGACTTCACGTTCCACAGCAGAGTGGGGTGGACTACAGTCAGCCATGTGTGCTGTCTACTTCAAAACAGTGAGAGGAGAGGACAGGAGGTCTTCCCTACACTTAGAAACAACGAGTCCACGAGGTGGCAGACACCCCAAATAATCCGACGTGGCCACTGCCCATCCTGTGCATGCAACACAACCTTGCCCGCACCCCGTAATGATGCACGAATGCTGTGTATCCATTTAAAAACCGACAGAAAAAACCCTAATCTTCACTGACTGAATAAAAGATTCACGGGACATCCGGTCCAGACAGAAGGGTGCAAACTCACATTCCCTGCTTGTCCCATGAAGCTGGGCTCTGAGCCCCAGAGACGATGCCACAGGCACCTAAAGAGAGGTCGGGGAGGTGGAAGGAGGGCAGAGAGTGGCCTGGAGACAGCAGGAGGACTCAGGACCCCAGGCCAGCAGAAGGCAGCCCAGGTGGCACACTCCTGCCTGAACTGGAGCCTTCGAAGGGAACGCCAGTGTGCTGCATGTCTGGCAGGTGGTCTGGTAAGGGAGGCGGGCCTGAGGCACCCTTCCCTGCTCAGACACAGATGCTGGAAAGCCAAAAAATTCTTTTAACAGATTAATCTATAATTTCAACAAAAAATAAAACCTCAACGCCTTTTTCTTGAACTTGACAAAGTAATTTTTTTTTTTTTTTTTTGAGCTGGTTTCACTCTGCTGCCCAGGCTGGAGTGCAGTGGTGCGATCTTGGCTCACTGCAACCTCCACCTCCCGGGTTCAAGTGATTCTTCTGCCTCAGGCTCTACAGTCCCTGTAGCTGGGACTACAGATGCCATCAACAATGCCTGGCGTTTCGTGTTTAGTAGAGACAGGGTTTCACCATGTTGGCAAAGCTGGTCTTGAACTCCAGACCTCAAATGATCCGCACGTCTCAACCTCCCAGGGAGCTGGGATTACAGGCATGAGCCACCATGCCCAGCCATGACAAAGTAATTCCAAAATTAACTCAGAATAATAAACAAGTAAGAAAACTTATAGTCAAAAAAAAAAAAAAAAGACTAATGCCCTGTTCTACCCTAAATATTAAAACATATTTTAAAGTTATACTAATGATAAAACAGTACTGACAAATGAAATAAAAAGAAACAAAAGATCTGAGCACAGACTCCATTTTGCATACGGTCTAATAAAGATGAAGGCATAACTTGTGGAGAAGGGAGGGTTCTGTGATAAACGGCCCCAGGGCAATTGTTTAGTGATCTGGAAGAAAGATCAATTTAGATTCTAACCTTATATCATACACCAAAATAAGTTCCAACCGTAGATTAAATCTTTAAGTATAAAAATAAGCTCAAAGAGCCCAGAAGAAAATAGAATGATTTATCAAATCACTGAAGAACTTTCTAAGCTGAAAAGCAATGGAATTAACAGATAAAGGAGACGAGGGGTTTGGGTTGTGGGAAAGATGAAGAAACCCACTCAGCCCTGTCTCTCCCTGAGGCAGCTCTGACCCTGGAGTTTGGCCAGCAGCAGACAACAGACCTCGGAGAGCTGAGATCGGAACCCAGAACAGCTAGGGTCACCAGCGAGTGTCACCATGAATGCTGTTGGGCTGTGTCAAATGCATTTACCCCATCCATTGGTTTGGCAGTGTAATTTTTCCTTTTGGCGCACTGGCGTGATGGACTGTACCAGCCAATACTCAACACCAACCCAGTGTTGCACTCTCAGAAAACATAACTTAGCTCAGCAGATTTCCTCAGTTTTGTCATGGTTTGAAGTTGGGGTAAATGTTTGCTTCATGGAGTATGTCAGGAGGGGGTTCCTTCTCCTGTTTTCTTGGGGAGCTTTGGAGAATTGGCGCTGAGTTTTCTTGAAGTGTTTGGTGGAATTCACCAGAAAACCATCAGCACCTGGTGATATCCTTTTCTGGAAGCTTTTTGACTGTGGATTCAGTTATTTAATGGGTCTAGGATTATTGAGATGATCTATTTCATACTGTGTGAGTTCTGCAGTCTATGGCTGAAGCTTGCTGGAGTTTTCTGTCACTGGTTGGGTGTTTGTCCTGGTGCTACCCAGCCTGGACTTGGGGGACCCCTACAACCTGGGGAGTGAGCAAGAGATACAGACAGCTGGTCAAGAGAATCCTGAGAAGCAGCAGGAGAAATCCTGTTTCTCAGTTTCCACCCTCTTCCATCCTGTCTCCATCTCCTTCCACCCTGTCTCCATCCCCTTCCCCACCCTGTCTCCATCCCCTTCCCCACCCTGTCTCCACCCCCTTCCCAGCCTGTCTCCATCCCCTTCCCACCCTGTCTCCCCCCCTTCCCAGCCTCCCTCCCCCCCACCCCTGTCTCCCTCCTCTTCCACCCTGTCTCCATCCCCCTTCCCAGCCTGTCTCCATCCCCTTCCCAGCCTGTCTCCACCCCCTTCCCAGCCTGTCTCCACCCCCTTCCCAGCCTGTCTCCACCCCCTTCCCACTCTGTCTCCACCCCCTTCCACCCTGTCTCCACCCCCTTCCATCCTGTCTCCAACCCCTTCCCACTGTCTCCACCCCTTCTACCCTATCTCCACCCCCTTCCATCCTGTCTCCACCCCCTTCCCACTCTGTCTCCACCCCCTTCCACCCTGTCTCCACCCCCTTCTACCCTGTCTCCACCCCTTCCCACTCTGTCTCCACCCCCTTCCCACCCTGTCTCCACCCCCTTCCACCCTGTCTCCACCCCCTTCCACCCTGTCTCCACCCCCTTCCCACCCTGTCTCCATCCCCTTCCACCCTGTCTCCATCCCCTTCCACCCTGTCTCTACCCCCTTCCACCCAGTCTTCATCCCCTTCCCACCCTGTCTCCACCCCCTTCCACCCTGTCTCCACCCGCTTCCCACCCTGTCTCCACCCGCTTCCCACCCTGTCTCCATCCCTTCCCACCCTGTCTCCACCCCTTCCCACCCTGTCTCCACCTCCTTCCACCCTGTCTCCACCCCCTTCCCAGCCTCTCCACCCCTTTCCCAGCCTGTCTCCATCCCCTTCCCACTCTGTCTCCACCCCCTTCCACCTTGTCTCCACCCCCTTCCATCCTGTCTCCAACCCCTTCCCACTGTCTCCACCCCTTCTACCCTATCTCCACCCCCTTCCATCCTGTCTCCACCCCCTTCCCACTCTGTCTCCACCCCCTTCCACCCTGTCTCCACCCCCTTCTACCCTGTCTCCACCCCTTCCCACTCTGTCTCCACCCCCTTCCCCACCCTGTCTCCACCCCCTTCCACCCTGTCTCCACCCCCTTCCACCCTGTCTCCATCCCCTTCCCAGCCTGTCTCCATCCTCTTCCACCCTGGCACCTGGGAAATCCTTCGGAGGTACAGTCACAGGTGGACGGATGCCGAGAGCCCTGGAGTGGGCTCTTCCGCCCACCCCCTGGCCAGGGTGAGTAGGGCATGTCGTGCAGCTGTTCCTCTCTGGGCTATAGCTGGCATTGGCCGTGAAGGCAGCTGTGGCCATGGGACTGACTGCACAGCACAGCAGGCAAGCCTTGCCTGGTTCTGTGGCCAGAGGGCAGTGAAGGGAGCACTGGGTCACCTGGGAAGTGCTGGCTGCTCACAGAGTGGCTCTGGAAGATGGTCTCTGAGCTGGGCATGGGGCTCTGACCATAATCAGCACCACACTGGTGTGAGAGTTGGAGTCTGAACTAGAACACTGCCAGCAACCAGACAGGACTGCAGAGGGCACAAGGTTAACTGGCCTGGGAAACTCAGTGAAGACCTTGAAATGGAGCTGGCATCAGGAAATGCTGAAACCAACAGAAATTCATTCTTCACAGAACTTAAGAAAGACCTAGAATCTCACGATATTCAAAGCATCCAGAATGCAATCTAAAATTAAGCCGCATGAAAAGAACTGGGAAAACATAAACCTGCCAGGAAAAACAGGACCAACAGGCGCCAAGCCAAGGATGACAGAGATGCTGGAATGATCGAGTGAGACTATAGAGACGCTCCAAGAAGTAAGTGATTGGAAAACACAGACTTAACTTTTCACAGTATCTCAGAAATGATATTGTACCACAAGCTGGGTGTAGAAATCACATCACTGCATGAGTCCCTCTCGCTGCAGGGTGGCATGTGTGACACCGACACACGCTGGAACCCATCAGACCATGCATGCACAGGAATTCCTTCCCATCCTTTAATTTAAAAACATCATGACACTTGGAGCGTCTGAAAGTCTCTCTCGTTTATACGGAGGGGAAAGGGGAAATTCTCTGAGTGACTGCAGATTGCTCATCAGAAACCATGGAAGCCAGGAGACTGGGAAACGGTGTTGATTTTTAAAGTGCTAGGAGAAAAGAGCCATTTTCCCAGAACTCCATATCCAGCAATGGCATCCCTCAGTAACAAGGCGGGGTGAGGACACTGCTGGGCAAGTGAGCACTAACAGCTGACTCTAAAGCAGTCCCAAAGGAAGTCCTGCCTAACAGGAAATGATCCCAGGGGAATGCGGGAACTTCAGGAAAGAAGGAAGAAAATTTTTTTATCTAGGCAAAAACACAAACTTCTTTTTGCCTCTGATGTTTTTTTAAAATAGGCAGGACAGTGAAAAGCAAGAATCGTAATACGTCTTGGTGGGGTTTTCAACACATACGGAGTAAGTACATACGACTACTACAACATAAAGAGAGGCAATGAGAGAGTGGAGGACAAGGTCAGGGAGGCACACACCTAGATCGCGCTTGGAGTCGACAAGGGGGCTCACGCCAGCCTGCCCTCTCCCTGCAGGCCTCAGAGATAGCCTCCCGCATGGTGCAGAGGCGACTTGGCTGCGACCCTGACCCAGCTAGAGGTGGAAGGCGGGGAGGATCCAAGACGGCGGATTGGACACAACTCCAGCGCACAACACCCAGCGAACGAGATGCAGAAACCCAGAGATCTCCTAGCTCCAACCGAGGTACCAGGTGCATTTCAATGGGTCTGGTCCGATGGTGAGCAAAGCCCATTCAGGGCAGACCGAGGTGGGGAGGGGTGCTGCTTCACCCAGAAAGTGCATCTGACCGGCGAGTCAGAGGCTCCCCCTCTGGCGTTCTGGTCCAGATATTGCACTTCCCCCAAAGCCTCAGCAATACACAGAACAGGGGATCTTTGCCAGTCAAGCGCCGGGAATTACAAGTGCAGAGCTGAATAAGAGTCTGCAGACTGAGCTATCGCCCCCTCCCCACCCAGAGAGGGAGGGAGCTGTAAGCAGGAGCAGCTGGGTGGCCACTACCCTATGACCCGAGAGAGAGGAAGCTGAAAGGGGGAGACGGCCAGGTGTGGCTGGGCAGGTCCCTAACCTCCCCAAAAACCCCAAAGGGCTGAAGCTCTGACTCTAGTGGGTTGCGTAGCCAGTACCACAGTCTGAGAGGAACCCTGAATGATCCAGCCCACTGGAGGAAGGGCACAACCCACCACTAGAGGGGTGGGACTGGGCTACATGTTTTAACAAAAAACACAGGAAGCCTACGTAGCAATGGGACAGTGTTCTCGACAACCCAGCAGCACCTACAGGTCAGCGGAAGAGGCGGGCCTAATCTCCCAGCATAAACAAAAAAGACACAGGAAGCTTCCCTAGTAACCTGAAGGAGTCCCTAGAAATCCAGTAGCGCCCCACAGGCAGACAAGCGACCTCATCAAGCAGCTCTCTGACACCACAGCCAGGTAAATCCACAAAGATGGGAAAAAACCAGCGCAAAAAAGGTGAAACCACCAAAGACCAGAACACCTCTTCTCCTTCAAGGGATCACAACTCCTCAATAACACAGGATCACAACTTGAGCGAGAAAGACTGCGAAGAATTGACAGAAACAGGATTCAGAAGGTGGATAATAACAAACTTCTCAGAGCTCAAGGAACACGTTCTAACTCAATGCAAAGAAACTAAAAACCTTGAAAAAAGGTTAGACGAAATGCTAACTAGAATAACCAGCTTAGAGAAGAACATAAACGACTTGATGGAGTTGAAGAACACAGCACGAGAACTATGTGAAGCAAACACAAGTTTTAATAGCCGAATCGATCAAGCAGAAGAAAGGATATCAGAGATTGAAGATCAACTCAATGAAGTAAAAAGAGAAGGCAATACAAGAAAAAAAGAGTGAAAAGAAACGAACAAAGCCTCCGAGAAATATGGGATTATGTGAAAAAACCTAACCTATGCTTGATCGGTGTACCTGAATATGATGGGAAGAATGAATCCAAGCTGGAAAACACACTCCAGGATATTATCCAGGAGAACTTCCCAAGCCTAGCAAGGCAGTCCAAATTTCAAATTCAAGAAATACAGACAACTCCACAAAGATATTCCTCAAGAAGAGCAACCCCAAGGCACATAATTGTCAGATTCACCAGGGTCGAAATGAAGGAAAAAATGCTAAGGGCAGCCAGAGAGAAAGGTCAGGTCACCCACAGAGGGAAGCCAATCGGATTCACAGCAGATCTCTCGGCAGAAACTCTACAAGCCAGAAGAGAGTGGGGGCCGATATTCAACATCCTGAATGAAAAGAACTTTCAACCCAGAATCTCATATCCAGCCAAACTAAGCTCATAAGTGAAGGAGAAATAAAATCCTTTACGGACAAGCAATTATTGAGAGATTTTGTCACCACCAGACCTGCCCTACAAGAGCTCCTGAAAGAAACACTAAGCATGGAAAGGAACAAGTACCAGTCACTGCAAAAGCAAACCAGTTGGCAAAGACCAAAAATGCAATGAAGAAAATGAGTCAACAAATGAGAAAGAAAACCAGCCGGTAACAAAATGGCAGGATCAAATTCACACATAACACTATTAACATTGAATGTAAATGGCCTAAACGCCCTCATCAAAAGACACAGACTGGCCAAAAAATTTTTGCAATCTACCCATCTGACAAAGGGCTAATATCCAGAATCTACAAAGCACTAAAACAGATATACAAGAAAAAAACAAACAACTCCATTCAAAAGTGGGTGAAGGATATGAACAGACACTTTTCAAAAGGGGACATATATGAGGCCAACAAACATATGAAAAAATGCTCATCATCACTGGTCATTAGAGAAATGCAAATCAAAACCACATTGAGATATCATCTCACGCCAGTTAGAATGGCAATCATTAAAAAATCAGGAGACAACAGATGTTGGAGAGGATGTGGAGAAATAGGAACATTCTTACACAGTTGTTGGGAGTGTGAATTAGTTCAACCATTGTGGAAGACAGTGTGGCGATTTCTCAAGGATCTAGAAATAGAAATTCCATTTGACCCAGCAATCCCATTACTGGGTATATACCCAAAGAACTATAAATCGTTCTACTATAAAGACATATGCACACGTATGTTCATTGCAGCCCTGTGTACAATAGCAAAGACCTGGAACCAACCCAAATGCCCATCAATGATAGACTGGACAAAGAAAATGTGGTACATATACACCATGGAATACCACACAGCCATAAAAATGATGAGTTCGTGTCCTTTATAGGGACTTGGATGAATCTGGAAACCATCATTCTCAGGAAAATGACCCAAGAACAGAAAGCCAAGCACCGTTATGCTCTCACTCATAGGTGGGTGTTGAACAACAAGAACACGTGGACTCAGGGAGGGGAGCATCACACACAGGGGACAGTTGGGGGAGGGTAGGGGAGAGACAATGGGGGGTGAGGAGGGGGGTGGGGAGGGATAACATGGGGAGAAATGCCAGATATAGTATGCACCTAAAGTAAAATAAATAAATTATTATTAAAAAAAGAAGAATTGCATCAATAAAAATAAATAGTAAAAGGAATAATAAAGTAACTGCCTGAATAAAAGACGTAACTCAAACATATCAGAAAGTTTTCAATCTTAGTTTTTGCCCTAGGTTTTCTCAGGATTGCATAGTAATCAGCACTGTGGGTTCAAAGAACTAGTTATAGTTGGGTCTATATGGTTGTATTTTTTACTGATTGTTGAAAATACAGAATTTTATTTTATATGTACTGAGAAATTTATGTATGAAATAAAATAAGTGTCTTGTAAAAAAAAAAAAAAAGAGAGGCAATGAGAAGCCCACATTGTGAGAAGATCCTGACATTTTCACCTGAAGTGATACAACATTCGTTATAAGTGCACCGTGAAATATGAAGCAAGCATACTGTAATCCACAGAAAAATCACTTTAAAAGTATAAAAATGATATAATAACAACATAGACACATCAAAATGGAGTACTAAAAAAGGCCAAATAATCTGAAATAGGTAGGAAAGAGAAAACGGGAATAAAAAATGGAGGACAAACAGAAAACTAAGCATAAAATGGTGGACCTACCTCCAAATGCATAAAAAATTACATTAACTATAATGGCCAAAATACATCTATTAAAAGGCAGAATACACATACCAAGCAGGTGGACATGGAATGTTTTAAGGTTGCTATCAAATTATCAGCTATCAAATAAATCTTAAATTAGAAAGAAACTGAATCGAGAAAATAAGTTCCCTCAACATAATGAAATTAAACAAGAAGTCAGGAACAGAAATTACCCAGAAAATCCAGGAAACACACTTTGAAATTAAAAAACATACTTCTAAATATGTACAGATCACAGCAGTCATCTTAGTCTGTCTGAGTTGCTATCACAGAATACCTGAGACTAATTTATAATGACCTGAAATTTACAGGTTCACAGTTCTGGAGACTGGCAAGTCCGAGAAGAAGGTACCAGCTTCTGGCAAGGGCTTTCCTGAGGCGTCATCACATGGTGAAAGGCAGAAGGGCAGATACAGAGAGCCAACTAACAGAAGCCCTTTTGATTATGGCATGAATCCATTCACAAAGGTGGAGCCCTCAAGACCTAAACACCTCCCATGAGGCCCCACCTCCCAACACTATCACACTGGGATTAAGTTTCCCACATGTGGATTTTGGAGGGCCACGTTCATGTGGATTTTGGAGGGCCACGTTCAAACTGTAGTACATCTCAATGGAAATCTGAAAATATTTTGAAATGAACATAAATAAAAATACAACATATCAAAATGTGTGAAATGCAGCTAATACCACACTCAGATGAAAATTTATAACACAGAACGCTTACATTGTAAAACAGAAAAGGTCTCAAATATGCAATCTAATCTTCCATCTGAAAAAGCCAGAAAAAAAGAAAAGCAATCTAAAGCTAAAGCAGGCAGGAGGAAGGAAGCATAGAACAAAAATCAGTAATACTGAAAACAGAACAATGACAGCAAAATATCAACGAAATCAAAAGGTAGGACTCTAAAGAGATCAGTAAAATTTATAAATCTCCAGCAAAGCTAACAGAGCAAAAAAAAAAGAGAGAGAGAGACAGAGAGAGAAGACATAAACTACCAATATGAGGAAGGAAGGAGGGAGTACTGCTATAAACCCAATAGGAATGCTAAAAGCAGCCAGGCAAGAACACAAACAATTCACTGCTCACACTCGGATATGATGAACCAGTTCCTCAACAACAAAAAACCCCCAAAAACCCACAATCTACCAAAATTCAGCTGACATGAGAGAACTTACTATTCCTATAATGACTAGAACCTGCCACAACCACAAACCCTAGGCCCAGATGGTTTCACCTGCAAAGTCTACAAAACATTTAAAGAAGAAGCAACACCAATTCAACATAATCTCCTCCAGAACATAAAAGAGGGGGACACTTTCCAACTCACTTCATTCAGTACGTCTATACCACAACCAGACAAGGGCAGTACAAGGAAGCTACAGGCCAATATGCACACAGACGCAAAAATCACGGACGATGTTAGCAAGATGACTTCAGCGACATGTAAAAATACTATGCCATAACCAACGGGGGTTTATTCGAGGAATGCAGAGTTGGTTTAACATTGGAAACTTCCCAAAAAAATCACAATGACACACTGTCAACTGCACCAACTGTCTAAGGAGGAAAAAACATGTGATCTCATCATTGATGCAGGAAAAGCATTTGACAGACGCCAACATCCTACATGATAAACAATCTCAGCAAACTAAGAATAGAAGGAACGTTTTCAGCTTGATAAGGAAAAACCACAAATAAGCTTCAGCTAGCAGCTTGCCTCACGGAGAAGGACGGACTGCTCTCCCCCTGAGGTGGAGAGAGAGGCCAGGATGTCTGCTCCCCCTCTCCTACTCAGCACCGTACTAAGGTCCTAGCCAGGACAATACAGCAAGAAAACGAAATAAAAGACACATAGATCTTAGCAAAACAAGCAAAACTGTCTCTATTCATAGATGCTATGACTGCAAAGGATAAGAAAACAAAATCAAAACAGCAACTAATCCAGAAGTAAGAAGTGAGTTAAGCAAGGTCATGAGTTACAAAGCCAGCACAAACATTCATCATACTTCTATATACACTCACTGAACAACTGGAAACCATACAAACAAGCCTACAATTACATGAACTCCAAACACTAACAATAAAACCAATGAAACCATGTGTATTTCTAACAAAAAAACGGGTGGGTGGTGTGGTGAAAATCACAAAACGCTCATGAAAAAAATCAAGAAGAACGAAAATAAATGGACAGACTCACCGTGTTCATGGATCGGAAGACTCATCACAACTAAGATGTAGATTTTCCCCAAGTTGATCAACAGATTTAACTAATTCCTATAAAATTCTGAACAGGCATTTTGTAGGTAAGGACAAGCTGAATCTAAATCTTGCATGCATAAAGTAGGGATCGTGCTGTTGAGTTCTAGACTTACTATGAAGCTACAGTCACTATAGGGTGGTGTTATTAACAGCAAAGGGACAGACCCTTAGATCAAGGGAACAGAATAGAAGGTATAGAAGGAGACCCCCACAAGTCATGGTCAAATGTTTTCTGACAAAGGCACAAACATAATTCAGTGGTGGCAGGACAGTCTTCAATAATGGCACAATTGCACATCCATACGAAAACGAAAAAGAAAAAGTACTTTGACCTCAATCTCACACCGCAGGCAAAAACTAACTCAAAATGGAGCACAGATTTCAATGTGAAACTTAAAACCTTTTAGTAAAGAACATAAGAAAAAAATATTTTGGCCTGGAGTTATGCAGGGAGTTTCTGAATCTGATCGCTATAAGAGAAAAACTGATCATTAGCATGCACCAAAATGAAAAGTATGTGCTCTCAGGAACACACTGTCAGAAAATGAGGAAATGGCTGGGAGAAGATATTTATCTGTGACATACTGGACTCGGATTGACCCCAAACTCAATACTAACAATCCAATAAAAACATGGGCAGCACCAGGCAGCACGTGGAGGGCATCTACTTCTCCAGGCGGTGGAGAGCCACCAGCTGGTGCCCGAGGCCCTGGCTGTCACATCACTTCTCTGTCTCCAACACTACAGCCAGAGCCCATTATGGAGCCCACGACAGAGCACCTACCATGCCTGCCACTGCTCCCCATGACCCATCAGTCCCCAGAGGAGCCCACGACGGAGCACCTGCCGCATCTGCCACTGCTCCCCCATGACCCATCAGTCCCTAGTGGAGCCCACGACAGAACACTTGCCATGCCTGCCACTGCTCCCCCGTGACCCATCAGTCCCTACAGGAGTCCATGACAGAACACCTGCCGCATTTGCCACTGCTCCCCCATGACCCATCAGTTCCTAAAGGAGCCCACGACAGAACAGCTGCCATGCCTGCCAGTGCTCCCCATGACCCATCAGTCCCTAGAGGAACCCACGACAGAACACCTGCCGCATCTGCCACTGCTCCCCCATGACCCATCAGTCCCTAGAGGAGCCCATGACGGAGCACCTACCATGCCTGCTACTGCTCCCCATGACCCATCAGTCCCTAGAGGAGCCCATGACAGAGCACCTGCCATGCCTGCCACTGCTCCCCCATGACCCATCAGTCCCTAGAGGAGCCCACGACAGAGCACCTGCCATGCCTGCCACTGCTCCCCCATGACCCATCAGTCCCTAGAGGAGCCCACAACAGAGCATGTGTCATGCCTGCCACTGCTCCCCCGTGACCCATCAGTCCCTAGGGGAGCCCACGACAGAGCACCTGCCGCATCTGCCACTGCTCCCCCGTGACCCATCAGTCCCTAGTGGAGCCCACGACAGAACACCTGCCGCATCTGCCACTGCTCCCCCGTGCCCTATCAGTCCCTAGAGGAGCCCACAACAGAACACCTGCCACATTTCCCCACTGCTCCCCATGACCCATCAGTCCCTAGAGCAGCCCACGACAGAAGACCTGCTGCATCTGCCACTGCTCCCCATGACCCATCAGTCCCTAGAGGAGCCCACGACAGAGCACCTGCCATGCCTGCCACTGCTCCCCCATGACCCATCAGTCCCTAGAGGAGCCCACGACATAACACCTGCCATGCCTGCCACTGCTCCCCCACGACCCATCGGTCCCTAGAGGAGCTCACGACGGAACACCTGCCGCATCTGCCACTGCTCCCCCATGACCCATCAGTCCCTAGAGGAGCCCACGACGGAAGTCTTAGCCTTTCTTCTGCAACTCCCACCAGCTGCAGAGCAGGGCTGTAGCCCCTGTACCCCAATCCCATTTCAGTCGCTCAGCCGTCCCCCCGTGTTTGTACTGAACAAACGGAGGTGTGGGCAGGTGATGGCCCTGCCCAGGTGGCACGGGGCGGGGCATGATGTAAACACAGGCCTGTGCCATGTGACAGCTGGGCAATGGTTTCTGGCTGTGGGAGGGCACAGCTGCCTCAGTACTTCCAGGCCGATGGGCAGCTCCCCATAGTCCTTGGCCTGGTGATCCACGGAGTGGCCATCAGGACACCTCACTGAGGCCACCTCTGGGGCCAGTGCCAGCCAAACGGGAAGAGTATGAGTCCCGAGTCTGCAGAGGACATGCGCTGATACAGAGAGAAGCAGCGCACAGGACAAACAAAAAGGCAGAGTCACTGCTCCCTGCCTCAGCCCAGGCGGGGCCACCAAATCAGGTCTCCCCCGAGGGCACCCTCCTCCCTAGGGCATAGCAGGTGGGCTCCAGGTGGAAGATTTTGGTGGCCAGCCATCTTCCTCTCCTTCCTTCCCTCCCGGGCCTCCCCTCTCTTCTTCCACCTCCTCCTTTCTCCTCTCGGCATCTCTTCTCCGTCTTTCTCGATCCCCACCCTTCCCCTCCCTCCCCTGTCTCCCGCATGCCCAGAGACACCTCTAGGATCAGCTGTGCCCACAAAAGCAGTGACAAATTTGATCACCTTCAACATGCTGCTCTGATAAGATTAGATTATTTTAATATTAATGCACTACCTAATTAAGCTGCAATTAACAATCTCCCTGGCCCAGCCTGGATGCAGCAGGGAGGCCGAATTAGGAACCAGAGCCAGCACGGGAGGCTGGGGTTTGGGGCTCCCATCGGCCAAGGGCCCATGCCAGTGGCACGGGTTGTTCAGTGACTGCCTTGCCAAAGAAACCAGGAAAATCACAAGGGTTTTCCTGCCTGACCTTCCGAGCATAGTGACCCAGATCTCCGAGGCCAGGGGCCTCTTCATGTGTTTCTGTATCCTCTCCGGCAGGAGGTCCAGGGCCCACACTGGACACAGTCCTTGGGGAAGCTGTAGCAAACACGAAAGGGAGCTCTTGAGCTTGCAGCCTCACCACATCCCCCTCGCCCCATACCACCACTGTGTCCCCTCGCCCCTTGCCCTGTCCCCACCGCCCCATCCCCTCACCCCATGCCACCGCTGTATTCCCTCGCCCCATCCCACCACCATGTCCCCTCGCCATGTCCCACCACCGCATCCCCTCACCGCGTCCCACCGCCGCATCCCCTCGCCCCGTCCCCACCGTCATGTCCCCTCACCCCATCCCACCGCCATGTCCCCTCGCCCCATCCCACCACCGTGTCCCCCGGCCCCATCCCACCACCATGTCCCCTTGCCATGTCCCCTCGCTCCATCCCCACCGCCGCGTCCCCTCGCCCCATCCCACTGCCATGTCCCCTCACCCCATCCCACCGCCGTACCCCCTCACCCCATCCCACCGCCGCATCCCCTTGCCCCATCCCACCGCCATGTCCCCTCACCACGTCCCACCACCACATCCCCTCGCCCCCGTCCCACTGCTGCATCCCCTCGCCATGTCCCACCACCGCGCCCCCTCACCCTGTCCCACCACCATGTCCCCTCTCCCCCTCTCCCACCGCCACATCCCCTGGCCCCATCCCACTGCCATATGCCCTCACCTTCTTCCTTGGGGACCCTGATTTCCCAGGGCAGGAAGAGACATCTGCCAACCCCAGAGATGCCAGGTGATCAGGGTGTGAGGGAACTCCCCTGGGACTGGCTCCCCTAGTGGGACACTGGGCACTGTCTCAGGCCACCCAGCTCTCCCTTGTCCAGTGACAGGCCTGCTATCCACAGATCTGCTGGCCTGAATCCCTCACAACTTACCCTGGTCTCTCCTGACCTAGGAGACCCACCCCTAACCCATGCTCACGGCCAGCCAGGCTGGGGAAGAGCATCCATGTCTGTCCCGGCTCAGACCTGCCACCCACCCGATGCGAGGACAGTGCAGGCACCCCACCCGATGCGAGGACAGTGCAGGCACCCCACCCGTGGTCACAGGAGCGAGAGTGCATCATGGGGTCCATGTCAAGGGTCTGCTGATGCTGTGGGCACGCCCCCAACTCCTCACCCCACCCCTGATCACAGAAGCGAGGGTGCATTGTGGAGTCCATGTCAAGGGTTTGCTGGTGCTGAGGGCATGCCCCCACTCCTCATCTGGAGAACGGAGAGAGCACAGCCCTCCCTAGCAATGAGCATGTGAGTTGGGCTTTTCTTTCTAACTTTAGATTTACACGCACATGAGTTAGGGAGCAGGGGTTTCCCACACTTCTCATTTCCTTCTGTTCTCTCCAGAGACCACCGTGTGCACATCTTTCAGCTGATCACGTCTCTGGAAAACACGTTCTGTGGCTCCTTTGGGACCTGATAGCTTGGGTGTCCTGCTGACTTCCCACGGGACAGTGAGGCTTCAGCTCTCCCTCCCTCCCTCCAACACGCATCTCCCCCTCCTCCCTGTCCCCTTTCTTAATATGCGGCTCATGGCTGTGTTCAGATCGGGCCTCGGCTCACTTACAGCTGTGTGAAGCTGCTCAGGGCCACACTGACACCGCCGCTTCTCATGCATATCTGTTCTCCCCCGGGGCCAGCGATCGTCCTGCTTCCCATGCGCTCAGCTTTCTAGGCGCTCATTACTTCTGTCAGCCGTACCTCTTCACCAGCTGTCTACACAGGTGCTTCCCAGTCTTTTTTGTGGGGTGGCAAACCTAAAATCTGAGAAATGTGTGTGGCATGCAGGGAAGGAGCCTGCCTGCAGCCAGAGGCGGCGACCCAGGGACCCAGAATCAATGTCCATGGCAGCCCACGCCTGGCACACACATGTGGAAAGCTCCAATCGACATCATGACACCCCGAGTTACCAGGTTCTGTCTCAGAAACTCTGGTTGGTTCCAGCCCCCGCTGGTGGCTCCCTGGACCTGGGGGCTTCCTTCTCTGCTCTCTGCAGTGGGAGCTCCTGCTCTATATCCCAGAACCTCTGGCCCATTCTGGTCCCTGCTGCTCCCCCAGGCCTGAGAGCTTCCTCCTCTGCTCCTGTAGCGGAAGCCCCTGTGGTCAGCTCTGCGTGCCACAGCCACGTTCTTTCCTGCTTTACTCCCCTCATCTTTTGGGAGCACATCCTTTGCCAGATTCCTGAGAGATGGTGCAGGGGCAGTCAAGTTAAGACCCTGAACCCCTGCAGATGCACGTACTTCTTCTTTCAGACCTGATGCGGGGCTTGGGGGGTGAGGGGTACAAGATCCCAAGATGCAGGTCCTCACTAGGAGAGGACACTAAAGGCTGAGGGATGCTCCAGGTAGGAGCATGGAGCCGCCTGCGGTGGTTTTCCCCAGGGAGCGACTGATGAGAACCATCCAGCTGGGGAACTGCCAATGCCACGTCCTTCTGGGCTGCTCAGATTCCACAGGGAGGTCTTTCCACCATGGCCTCCAGGGTCATATCTGCTGCCCGTGTTCCGCAGGGCACGTGGTGGGGGGTGCAGTCTGGGCTTAGTTCAGGCCTGTTGTCCCGACTTGGGCCCGTTCAGGGACCTCGCCTGCCCTCTCTAGAGCAGCGGTCCACAAACCTGCCGAGCATCTGCGTGGTCTGCAGGCCCGCCTAGCACAGACTGCTGGCAGCCCCCAGGCCTCTAGCCAAGCCAGTCTGAGATGAGGCCTGATAATCCACATTTCTAAGAGGCTCCCAGGGAGCCTGCAGCAGCCTGGGGACTGCACTTTAAGGATCACTGCTCCAAGAAGAGGCCGCTGGCTTGTTGCGGAGTTTTCGTCTTTGCTGGGGAGAGGCAACTGCCCCGTGTACACAGATGGAAAGATGATCCCGGGGGACCCGTCTCTTGATTCAGCTCTCAAGCATCCGGATCCAGTATGCTTCAGCCAATGGCTTCCCTCCCCTAATGCCCTTATAGCCGGCTCCTGGGCCACTTCGGAGTTTTGAGGCATCACTCAGGCGGGTTTCCAGCTCCACCTGCTGCTTAGATTCCGGTTCCCTGGGTCAGCTCAGTTCTTTCACGGCTCAACTGCCCATTCCAGATTCCAAGTCTGCTGCTACATCCTCTCCCTCTGTGGGGTCAGGCCTTACACAAAAACAGAAGCTACCACCATCACTGTGACTTTAGGGGGCACAGACACGAGCTGCATCAGCCACTGGGGCCTGGATGCCTGACCTACCCTCACCTCCTGGCCGGGCACGATGTGGCGTGGCCCCTGTCTATCCCAGGCCTCTGCTTACCTGCCCCATCCTGGCTTCCAGGCCACCCTGGCCCTGACTTCTCCATGGTCAGCTCTGACATGCCTTTCCACAACCCCTGCTCCCGTATCAGCCAAGGCCCGGACACCTGTCACAGCCAGATGCCAACCACCCATGTGCCCGAGACCCAGACAACAGGTAAATGAACGGAGGAGCAAATGCGCATACAAAGGCAAGGGTCCGTGACAGTAGGGGATGGAAGACCCATTCCCAAACCCTCTCCCAGAGTGCAGAGCCACCTAAAAGCAAACACGGCTCCAAGTCTAAATGCTCAGTTCTGAAACCTGCCAAAAACACTTGCAGAATGCAGGGCGGGAGAGGGAGCCAGGGCTGGACTGGAAGCGGGCTGGGACATCGGGGCTCAGGCCCTCACAGCCACAGTGGAGGTTGGAGCTGCCCTTGTGTGGGTGGGGAGCTGGAAAGGAGCCCCCGAATTGCCATCAGCTCACCCCTCGATCTGGCAAGACAGGCCTCCTCTTCTGGCTTTTGTCCTCCACCCCCACTACGCTACTGGGGAGGAGGGTGGACCACCACTCAGGGCATGCCTGGCTCATGGGGGGCACACATGAGGGAGGGAAGACCCCACCTAAGACCCTCCCCACAAAAGAGTGGCGCAGAGGACAGTCACGCCTGATACATCAGCCTGGGTGTTGCGCTGCAGGAAGGAGACAAATGACTGCCACATAACCTCTGCCCTGTATGCTCCCCGGGAACGCTCTGCCGGGGTCCAGGGCAGGATGACAAGTATGCAGGAAGAAACAGGAGAGGGCATCATCAGATAAAAGGCGAGTCTGAAACAAACATGAGATGCTAAAAGACAGAAAGCAGCGGCCTACAGGCCCTACCACAGATGACCCTGTAAACAACCCCAAGGGAAGGGCTGATGGGTAGGCGTCTCAGACACAGATGATCCTGCAGACACCCCCAAGGGAGAGGCTGATGGGCAGGCATCTCAGACAGGAGCGAGGGGACGCCGAGCCGTGCTCCAGCTGCTGCTAAGGGCTAGACAGGGAGCCCTCCCCCAGGTCCCTCCAAGAGATGGGAGTGTGGGGCAATGCCCACCTCCATCCAACAGCAGAGAATAATGCAGTTGGAAGGGGTCTCCTGAGCCCCACAGCCTCCCTGGGGGTGCAAACTGCACAGCGACTCTGGGCTCCCAGCCCCGCTCCTCTGGACTCCCAGTCCCACTCCTCTGGGTTCCTGGCCCTGCTCCTCTGGGTTCGTGGCCCTACTTCTCTGTGGGGGCACCCTGCAGAGTGGACACGGCCCCGGCAGCACCCCTCAAGGCTTGGCGTGAGCAGACCCCAGCACCACCTCACCACATCAGGGGACAGTCTGGCATTCCAAAGGCCACAGTCCTTACTTAGACCTGGAGGGTACAGGCAGGACCACTGGCCCTCATGGAGGCCTCACTCTTCTGCAGGCCTTTGCTGCAAAGGGCTCTCCAGACTCCGTGAAGCGCACTTAGGCTGGTGAAAGATGCAGATGGGCTCTGCTTCTGCGGAGGATTGGATTTACTTGAGATTAATGGAGCGTGTATAAACTGATAAACGATACAAGTTTGTTCTGGGGGCTTGACATTTCAGCCCCTTGCTTCTCCACTGCTGCCTGCAGACTGGGACGACTCCACCTGTTTGCACAGCCCCTCAGGGACACAGGGACAGGGTTCTCTGCCCCAGTGACCACCTGGCCCGGCTGCCCACAGGGGGAGGACAGACCCTCTGAGGACAACAGGCAGGTGACAGCTAGAGGCTGCCCTGACAGGGCGCATGGATGGACCTACCCAAGGGAGGTCAAGGACAAGACCAGGGCCTACCTGCTACCTCCTTGGACGATGGCAGACTTGCTGCGGCGGCCTCAAGGTCAGCTGGGACACTGCCTCCTCTCTCCATGGTGCGCAGTAGCCCTCGCAGCCGCTCGCACTCTGCCTGCAGCTGGTTGTGGCCTTCACGCAGGCGCTGCCTGGCCACACTGGCAGGGTTCAGGCTCATGTGCAGCACTTTGGTCTTGCTCTGGTCATAGTCACCCTACAGGAACACACACAGCACGGGTCACCATGGCCCAGGCACACACGCAGCATGGTCACAAGCAGCACGGGTCACACATGGCACGGGTTGCCATGGCCCAGGCGCACACACAGCACGGGTCACCATGGCCCAGGCACACATGCAGCATGGTCACAAGCAGCACGAGTCACACATGGCATGGGTTGCCATGGCCCAGGCACACACACAGCATGGGTCACCATGGCCCAGGCACACACACAGCATGGGTCACCATGGCCCAGGCACACACACAGCATGGTCACAAGCAGCACAGGTCACACATGGCACGGGTTGCCATGGCCCAGGCGCACACACAGCACGGGTCACCATGGCCCAGGCACACATGCAGCATGGTCACAAGCAGCACAGGTCACACACAGCACAGGTCACCATGGTCCAGGCACACATGCAGCATGGGTCACACGCAGCATGAGTCACCATGTCCCAGCACACACACAGCACAGGTCACACACAGCACAGTGTTCTGTTCTTTTGTCTTCTTGAGCCTGCCTAACAGCCATCTCTCCTTGAAGGAGTGGCTCCTTCCCTGTGTCCCGTGGACAGGTGTAGGACCAAGTCCTGGCCGCCTGCTAGGTCCCTTCTGCCTAACCACAGAAACAGGGTGAGAGGGGGACACGCGGCCCTAGCTTAGCCAAGTGCAGCACTTCCTGCAGCTCCACACAGTGCCTGGGAGGGGAGGCTTCCTCTCCTCTGAGGTTCCTGGCTGGTACGAGGCTGGGAGCCTATGTGGCCACGTTCCCATCTCTTCCTGCCAGCCTGGAAGATGTCCCGTGCCACAAGAGAAACAAGGTCAACCACACAAAGATGGAGAGTGAGGGAGCCTGGCACTGGTGTGGTTGGCTCAGGAGTGTGCCTATCGACCTGACATTCCCACAAAACCCAGGGCCAGGATGTACGTGGCATCCTTGAGGGAGGAGTGCACCTGGAGCACCACACAGCCCTGCAGCAGGGGACAGCCGCCCGGGGCAGGGGAGGTGCAAGGACAGGGAGATGCAGGTGCACGGAGGTGCAGGGTCACTACACATCGCTCTGTCCTCGACCTCACTCCACACACAAACATCAGTTCCGCCACGTTCTGTCACCTGGGAGTAGACAAAGATTTCTCAAATAGGGTTCAGAAAGTGCTAGCCATAAAATGAAAAAGAAAAGTACAACTGATCTTATACAAATTAAGTACTTCCATCCACCAGAACAACGGACAAGTATCCACAGAGCAGGAGGTGCTATTTGAAAATCACATATCTGACAAAGGGTTCAGATCCACAACATACGAAGAACTCAAGAAATACACAAAACCTTGTACAAATGTCCAATGTGATGAAAAAAATAATAATAATAATAAAGAGAAAAAAAAAAGAAATACACAAAACCACATCAGACAACGCAATCTAAAAATGAGCAAAAAATGTGAAGACACTTTACAAAAAAAGATACCCAAAAAGCTAATAAACACATGAGAAGGCGTACACGCACAGGCCAGGGCTCCTGCCAAGCACTGAGACCCTGCAGCTCATGGCTGTGAGCTGTGGGGCAGTGAGAGATTGGGGTGGGCACCCTGTCCCTCAGGCCCAGACGCCACCAGCTCCTTGTGAGTGGGGTGCATAGCCAGCAAGCCAGGCCAGTCCTGCACACAGCGATGGCCTCCTCCCCTTGGCAGTGAGTCCTTGCCACCCTTGGGGCTTCTGCCCACGCACTGTCCTATCTCCTAAAGAACAGGGAAACACATCCTGTGTTTGGGTCACCCCATGCTTTCAGGAGAAAGGCTGGTGTGGACACACCCCATGAGGTGAAGAAGCCGAGCGCAGTAAGCCCCTGGCCTCCCAGGAGCTCAGGCTGCTATGAGCCACTGCTGTCTGAGTCCCCGAAGGACGTCTATGCCTGGCCTGGCCTGTGCCCATTGCAGGGCACCTCACTGGGACCAGAGCCCGTCAGCTGTGGGCAATCACTGTCCCAGAGCCCCGGATGTGCCTCCAATAGGGAGGGAGGAAGGAATGGGGAAGAAGGGAAGAGACCTCACCCCTCCTGGTGCCACCCTGGACTCTAAAACAGCCCCCTGATGTCATATCACACAAGCTAGCGGCTGGCCCTACCATCCCCCTCATGGAAGAGACCAGGGGGAGACGGACACGCTGACCTGGACCAGGGACCCCCCTGCACCGCAGCCTGATGGCAGAGGCCACCGCAGAGGGAAGTGGGGTTTGCAGACATGGCTCACTTGGCCGCTTCCTCTGTGCTTCTGGGAAGAACAAGGGGAGGGGAAATCCACCCACTCAGGCCCAATGGGAGAGGACTGGGCCGGGGTTGGAGAAAATCCAAGCGGCTCTTCACAGGTTTTCTGAGAACCCTGTAAACCCCAGAGGATGAAGAGACATCCTGTAACACTGGCTGAATCATAGACTCTCAGCTTGAAGGATTGCTACGTCATCCAGTTTTATAGCCGGGGTAAGATAACCCAGTGTGCAGAATCCAGCCACCCACACACACTCGGGAGGCCCCCTCTGATGGGCAGCACTGGCTTTCCTGGGCCTCTGTGGGCTGGATGGCATCTACCTCTCCACCACCCCATGGAGCCTTGAGGAGCCAAGGAGGGTGTGGGGGAGAGGGTGAGGGCTGCCTTCTGCGGAGATCAGCCAGTCATGGGGCTGTGCAGTCACCCCACCCCGCTCCTAACCATGTAGCACAGCAACTGCACCAAGACAGCAGCTGTGGGACACATGAGGCCAGCACGGGCCCAGCTGATGGCGCTGAGGGCACAGAAACACGAATCTGAATTTCACATAACTTGCATGTGTCCCAAAATCTTCTTCTTAAAAACGTACAAGGGTTCTTAGTTCAGGGGCTGCACAGCAGGCAGGCTGGAGTCTGCTGACCCCCGGCAAGGATGAGGCCACATGGCATGTACTTGGCCCTCCTCTGGCCCAGACCAGCAAGATCCTCCTCCCCAGGGCCTCACCCTCCTCTTTCTCCCCCAGGCTTCAACACCGCTGGCCTCCTAAAGGTACTCCTGGGCGGGAGGAGGCAGTGCCGTCCTGGAGGCCGCCCAGCAAGGCCTCACCTGGCCCTAGCAACCTCCCACTTAGCAGGCAGGGGGACTTGCAGGAGGGGGCGGGAACTCAGCGGTGGCATGCCCAGTGCTGGCCTTGGACCCAGCAGTGCCTGAGGATGTCAAGTTCCCTGGGGTACAAGTTGTCCTAGTAACGTCCAATGTTCCATGGTCAGGAACAGAGCCAGAGATGCAAACCCACCCCCTCCCCCGCCTCACCCCCCCCCAGCAGGGTGCCCTGTGATCAGACCATCATCCTGGGGTGAGGTTTCCCCCTTGATGGGGAGCTTGAAGTCCAGGAAATAATTCTGCATATTGGAGGATTTAAGGACCGAAAGCAGGAGCCAGTAGAGATTAAGGAAATGAAATCAAAACAGAGAGAAGATAAAACCAAGAAGTTCTTAAACGCCAATACTGTTACCACCCGGCCCCCAACAGTGCCACTCACTGCACTGCTGGCCCCACTGGGGACTAAGGCTTGGTGTGTGCAAAGTCATCGTGTCCCTGCTGCAACCAACCCCCAGCCCTGTCCTCAGCCCCTCACAGTGTGAGACCAGCAGGGTCGGAGCAGGTTCCCACGGCCCAACTTCCACCTGGAGCAGGAGGTCCTGGATCACGGACAGCATTCACTTGGCATCTGCAGCCAGGGCTGGAGTGACCTGCCAATGGCACCGCTGACCAGGGCTGAGAACACGCCTGGGCTCCGCAACTGGCGGCGGTGACAACCCACTCCCAGGAGTGCCGAGGATGGAGGAGGATGGGCTCTAGGGCCCTGTGCAGACAGCAACATTCTGGGCAGCTAGTCACCTTTCTGTAAACTCAGGGGACTTTCCCCGTCTAATGCCCAGAGAAGGTGGAGCCCCTAGAGGCGGCACGGGAGGGGCAGACTGGGCACCACCCACCTTCTCATGCCCCACTGTGATTGTGGCCTGGACTCTTGACCTCCATGGGTTTGTTCCTGCCGTCCTTTCCTTATTCCCTCTGTCCATCCACCCACACACCTGTCTGTCCATCTGATATGATTTCCAAGCCTGGATGCCCTCAGCACAGCTGTGAACACAGTGGTGGAGCCACCATTCAGGGCGGGAGCAGCTGGCATCCCCACGGAGGGGCCTCCAGGGCCACACTCAACACGTGAAGGGAACATTCCTGGCCCCTCTAAAAGGAGGCCACGCCTGAGCCCCTGGGGCCTGGGACCTCTGCTCTAGCTGAGACGGGACTGTGCCCCAGACAGCTGGGGTAACAGCCAAACTTCCAGGCTGCTGCTGTGACCACAGTCTGGGGCGGCACAGGGAGTCCAGCACACCGTTCCATGCCTGGGAGCCCACGTGTCACATATTTCGGCAGGCACTAGAAGTGCAGGGGTAATGACAACCCTGCGCTAAGGCCTGTCTCCAGGACAGCCAAGTGTTGGGACAGGAAGACTGCCCTGTGTCCTATACAAACAGCACCACTCCTGTGCCCACCCCACCATGAGGAGCCATTCAAACACACGGGCAGCAAAGCAGCATGGCAAGAAACTAGGTGGGATCTAGGTGACCAGGAAATGTCCCATGTCTCGGATCAGAAGACTTGGCACTGTCGGGACCAGAGACACCCAGGGCCGATCTGCACATCTGGTACAGTCCCAGGACCCAGCAGGCCTCCGTGAAGAACTGACAAGCTGATTCTGAAACTCACATGGAACTGCAGGGGCTCAGAACAGACACCATGGGCTTGAAACGGGGGAACATGGGAGGAACACTTGTGTTTCCTGACCTCAAAACTTATTACAAAGCCATGGTGATCAAGACGGTGTGGAGTGGGTATCAGGACGAACACACAGACCAGCAACGGAGTGGAGGGGCCATGCTGAGTGCTTCTAAGAAAGGTGTTAAGACTGTTCCATAGGGAAAAATAGTCTTTTCAACAAATGGGCTGGCACAATGGGCTGCCGCATGCAAAATAATGAAGCTGGGCCCCACCTCCGAGCATAAAGAAAAACTAAGAAACAATGGATCCGAGACCCACCTAGAGTCCAACTGTAAAACCTGTAGAGGAAAACAGAGGGGATTCTCATAACCTCATAACGTTGGATTTCACAAAGCATTCTTAGCCAAAAGCACAAAGAACAAAAGAAAAAAACAGGTAAACTGGATCTCATCCAAAGTAAGAACAACTGTGCTTCAAAGGACACCAATGAGATGCAAAGACAAGCCACAGAACGGGAGAAAATGTCTGCACATCTATACCCAAAGAACTTACACCTGAACACTCTCAGAGCTGAATTTAAAAAACCCAAATGACCCAACGTTACAATGGGCAAGGCATCTGAAGTGAGACTTCTATGAGGTCAGTAAATACATGAACAGCTGCTCAGCACCGTCCGGTATCCAGAGACAGAAGGTGAAATCACAATGAGATATCACTTGGCACCAGCCAGGACGGCTGGAATGTCAGGCGGTGAACAACACATTCGTGAGGATGTGGGGAAACGGGAACCCACGTGCTCGGCCACCGGAGGGAATGGGGAGGGTGCAGCCACCCTGGAGAACAGTCTGGCAGTTCCTCCAGTGATGAAACAGTTACCACGGGACCCAGCAGACCCACTCCCAGGCAGACCCCCGAGAGAACTGCACACACATCCACACAGACTTGTACGTGAATGCTCAGGGCAGCTGTGTTCACAACAGCCCTGAAGTGGAAACCACCCAAATTCCCATTAGCTGATGACTGGATACATAAGATGTGGCTGTGCAGACAGTGGGACATTTCAGCCACCAGAAGGAACACACCACCCACGCCTGTGACCACATGGGTGAACCTCGAACACTAGGAATGAGAAAAGCCAATCACAAAGGCCACAGGACTCCCTTCCTAGGAAATGCTTGGAACAGGTGAACCCACAGAGGCAGGCAATAGCGGACTGGTTGCTAAGGGTTTTGGGGTATAGGAGACAGAAGAGTGGTGGGTAACTAAAGGGTTTGGGCTTCCCTGGGAGGGATCAAATGTTCTGCGATGAAGGGTGGCAATGGCTGTACATAGCTATGGACATAAGCCACAGAACGGCCCACTTGGAAGAGATGAGGTACAGGACCGTACGTCGCATTTCAATAAAGCTGTCAGAAACAGAGGGCAGGGAGTAAGAAAGAGAAAGAAGCATGGTTGCTGCTGCTGGAGCCTGCTGGGCTGAAACCAGCCTCTTCCTTGCATGTTTTGTGATTTCAGCTTCAAGGGCAGCTCTCCAAACGGAAGGACAAGGGTTGACGAAGTCCCCGTGAGTCAGGCAACTGGCAGGCAGGGGACTGGCTGGCCCGGCCTCGGGCCCTGTAAGTGCACCACCTGTAAGTGCACAGTGCAGTGGCCACCAAGGGAGCTGGGAACAGAGGGAAACAGGCATGGACAGCCCCTCACCTGGGCCCCTGGGAGTGGAGAGTAGACACCTAAGACCCTCCACCTCTCCCTGCAGAGCAGGGAAGCAGCACAGTGCCTTGGCGCCCACTCAGCAGGGGCCCAGCAGAGGCTGGCTGCCAAGGGCGACTGCTGTTGCTGGTGGGATACCCCATCAGCCAAAACACTCATCTCAGTAAGCGTCCTCCCCACCAGAAGGCCAGCTCCACGGAGACAGGGACTGCTGTCCACCCCCACACTGCTAGTACTGACAACCATCCCAGCACAGGGTCCATGTGGGAGATGTGTCTGCTGAATGAATGGATGACAATTATTAACACTTACTAAACTAGGATGTGCTCCTGTGGGCTTAAAACCAGATTGCTAGAGTGGTTAAAGTAACGTGTGAAATAAGAGCCAGTAAGTCCCAGGAAAGGGCTTGGACCCTTCTCCCCCAAGTCCCTGGAGAGGCCCCCTCTTACTTCCTGGGTCCCAGCTGCACCCCGGGAGCCGTGGAGGGTGTGGGAGAGGTGCTGCTGCTGCTGCTGGGCCCCCCGACCCATAACCACAGAGATGAAGGGAAGGAGGGTAAAGGCAGCGGCCATCTGCAGACACGCCATGGGGTGCCAGGCTCGGCCAGTGCTCTGCAAGCTCTGTTTCATTTATTCTGCTGCTTTCCAGAGAACGCAGTCGTGCAGCACTCACGCAATCCCTCGGAGACACGGGGAAGGTGGTGGTGCTGGGCTACAGACCAGGGTTAGGGCTCTGCATGGCGCGGCTGTGGCTGGGGGCATCAAGGGGCTCAGAGCATGGCCTGAGAAGTCTGGAGGCAAAGGGGAGGGGCCACCAAGGCAGGTGGTCCAGGGGGCATCTCAGATGGGGCACAGGTCAGTGCAGCCTCAAGATCCTCCTACGCAAAGACCCAAGCGCTTCCCACCATGGACACACCAAGCCCAGAGGAAGGGCAAGAGGGTTCTGCACCAGGGCCAGGAGTCAGTGATCATGGGGTGGGTTCTGCAGCCCGGTGCAAGATCACTTCCTCCCAGGCCACAGCTGTCCACCTGCTCAAGGGCCACCCCTGCCCTCTGTGTGTTCCGGCAGCACACCTCCCGCTCACAGAACCCACTTCTAGCTGTCAGCCCAGGAGGTCAGTGTGAGGCTCCAGACATGGGGAGAAGCCCCTCCAGTGCTGCCCCGGCACTGCGCACCCACCTGCCTAGGGTGCAGAGCACAGTTCATGCCAGCAAGCAGGAGGGCTGTCGGGGGCTGGCACCGCTCAACTCAAGCAGATGGGAGATAGAGCAACCTCGCTGGAATCCGCTGTTAGATGACAGCTTCCAGGAAGAAAGGGGAAAAATGGCTATAATCTTCTGCTAAAATTTGTTGCCTTGTTTGATTCACAGCTGAGAAAACTGTTGAGACACTGACGAGAATCTCAAAAGGAAAAGTTTGGAGCCTTCCTTTGATGCGATGGTGCAATCATCGACTCAACAAAAATCTTTTCACTTGCAGAGCGAGCAGGCGCTCTGGTGCTGTTAACCAGCACAGTTAAACAGAAGAGCCGTCCAGTGGGTGCAGCAGGAGAATGTTGGGACAGGCAGGGCCAACCTCCGGCCACTTGCAGGCCTACTGTCTGTTCAAGGTTTCCTCCAGGCCAGGCCTAGGGCCCACCTGCAGATACAGAGGTCCTAGAAGGGTCTGCACAGGGAGAGACAAGGCCCAGAGAGAGTGCGGGTGCTCCAGGACTGCCGTGCAAGCCCACACCTGTGCCCCCCAGGAGGCCTTGGCCTTGAATGTCCATCTCCCTCTGTGTTATGGGGACTGTCTACAGCCGAGTCCTGCAGGAAGAGGCTGGCACTGGCTCCATCTCTGTTCCCACCATGAGCACTGCCCCTAACTTGCTGGCAGGTCTCTGTCCTCTCTGGGCCTCAGTTTCCCATCTGTGAGGGTGAGTGTGGTGAGTTTCACATTCAAAGACCTTCCTTCCAGCCACAATGCTCATAAGACCCAGAGCGGAGGACAGGAAAGCCATAAGCCCAAGCCCCGGTGAGTGCAGGACCAGGTGCTGTGGGCCCTCAGCTGCCCCAGGCAAAGGAAATGGCTTCTAAGGGGCCCTGCCTACAAGGTCCATGCCAGGGGGCAGGCAGCACTTGAGGAGGAAGGCGCCTGTCCCCCTGTGCCTGACGTGCATGCTGAGAGCAGAGAAAACGCTGGAAGAAAGCAGCGACGAGAGGGGAATGGAAAACACAGTTAAATAACCACTAGTCCTCATGCATATTTATAGATCGCCTGGCCTCAAAACTCAATCAATACCTCTGAAAGAAATGGCTTGGGGAGGAGAGCAAGGGAGCTTCGGCTGTGCCTGCTGGGCTGGGAAAGGACAGAGCCAAACCTACCACGAGGCCGAAGTCCAGCGTTCCCATCTCCTGCTCGTGGTTTTACCCACAGCATACGGCTGGGTTGTGGGACCTGCCTCTGTAACAAGCTCAGGCAGGGGTAACACCTCCCAGTCCTGCCCTCTGCAGCTGCCTGACCTTGGGCAACTCACTCAGGGCTGGCATCAGGGCTCAGTGCACCTGTACTCGCCTGTCACTGAGTGGGCCCAAACACACCTGTGGCTGAGTGTGCCTGAACATGCCTGTGACTGGGTGCACCAGTACGCGCCTGCGGCTGGGTGCACCTGAATGTGCCTGTGGCAGGGTGCGCCTGTACATGCCTTTGGGGGATGGGTGCACCTGTACACACCTGTTGCTGGGTGCGCCTGTACACGCCTGTCACTGAGTGGGCCTGAATATGCCTGTGGCTGAGTGCACCTGTACACACCTGTGTCTGAGCGGGCCTAACACGCCTGTGGCTGAGTGCACCCCAATACTCCTCTGGCTGGGTGGGCCTGAATATGCCTGTGGCTGAGTGCGCCCGAACATGCCTGTGGCTGAGTGCGCCTGTACAGGCCTGTGGCTGAGTACACCCGAACATGCCTATGGCTGAATGTGCCTGTACACGTCTGTGCTGAGTGGGCCCGATCACACCTCTGGCTGAGTGCGCCCGAACATGCCTGTGGCTGAGTGGGCCCGAATACGCCTGTGGCTCAGTGCGCCTGTACACGCCTGTCGCTGAGTGGGCCTGAATATGCCTATGGCTGAGTGCACCCGTATACCCCTGTCACTGAGTGCGCCCATACACGCCTGTGGCTGAGCGGGCCTGAATATGCCTGTGGCTGAGTGTGCCCGTACACGCCTGTCGGTGTGTGTGCCTGAACACGCCTGTTGCTTGTTGCTGAGTGTGCCTGTACACACCTGTCGCTGAGTACACCTGTACACGCCTGTTGCTTGTTGCTGTGTGCTTGTACACGCCTGTCGCTGAGGGGCCTGCAGGGCTGTGTCCCACCTCTTTCAGAAAGCAGCTCCCAAGCAGGCAGAAGCACATGAACGGGAGAGGGCAGCCTGGAGCAGATGGAGAAACTGAGGTCCAAGGAGGATGGAGGCCACCTGCTGCCTGTGACCAGTCCCTGGGAGAAGTGGGAGGATGACAACTGGATGAGGGTAGGACAGGACCCTAAGGACTCTTCTGCGAAGCTGAGTACTCCACTGTGGGGGAGCAGGCATCTCATGCCTAGTCTACCCCTTGTCTGCAGCAGCTGCAGGGAGAAAGGGAGCGACCAGGCCCTGGGGGGAGCCCCGGTGGCCCCTCCAGCACATGCCACACGACCAGTCTTCACCAGAAGCAGAAACTCCCCCACAGCCAAGGTGTCCATGGCACAGCCACCCTGCTAGTGAGCCCACCCCTCCCTGAGCCGTGGGCCCCGGAGAAGGCCCCCTGACCCCTCTCCACCCCTGTGGCCCTGTGCTGCCTAGCCTTTGTTCAGGGCCCTGCCCAGGGACTAAGTGAGGGTTTGCCAGGGCCTAAGGGAGAGGCCACAGCTTTCTCCAACAGGATATCCGCTCCCTGTGAGCCGGCACATCTGCCAAACCAATGGAGCCCGGAGATCGCCACCCAGGAGACGGCACCGAGGCCACCGAATAGCTTCGGGGCTGGCCTTCCCGGCAGAGACCCTGCATGGCAGCTCCATGTGCAGGGCCAGGGGAGGAGGGGAGCTGGGAGGGGTCATGCCTGTCCCGGTTCCAGCAAGGGTCAGGGACTCCTCCCATGACACCCCTGATTAACAGCCTCTGTAGTTTCGTGGCAGGGAAAGGGCAGGTGACCTGCAGGGGCCAGGGGAGGTCAGCATGTCAGAGTCTCCACTAGTCAGCGGGCAGGGACAGCATCCCCTTCCTAATCCGTCCAAGGCTGAAACTGGATGGCCCTGGGCTAAACTCCTGGCCTCCAGGGGCTGTGCCAGTGTCGAGGGAGGAGACGGTCCTGATGGCACCCAGCGAGGCTGACATCTGCCTCGCCTACCTGGGGCAGTCCCTAACAGAGACAAGACATACAGCTCCGGAGGGAGACTGAGGCTGGACACCTGTACGACACAGGGGGCTGGGCCTGGCATACACACAGGATCCAGGAGGAAGGATAGATAGCTGCTGCCTCAGGACACCACTCGGAGCTTCCCTGGCCCTGCCCATGAGGGACCAGCCCAGCTGGGGCAACAGTGTCTGGGCCCTGCTCCTTGAGGCTCCAGGGCAATTCTCTGAGGAGGGGGCCCAGGGCATGGCCCCTGGAGCCAGTGCTCTGTGCTCCAGAGCATCTGCGCACGTGGTGGCTTGCTCTCTGAGCCTGGATCTGCTATCTGTAGAGTGGTGGCAATGGTAACCTGCCAAGTCCACGGAAAGGTCAAGCGGGTTCATGGACGTGCTCGTGGTCTCAGGCTGTAAGGAGCTCTGCCAGGCACACAAGCATTGCCCAGGGGGACCCACGGAGTAAAACCAGAGACGTGGGTATCCTCCCTCTGCTGCCACACGTGCGTGGCTCTCGGTCCCTCTTGGAACTCCACCCTCGTCTGAGGACCCAAGTCCTTCTCAAGATGTCCCTGAGAACTGGGGAGCATCTGGCAAACCAGGCCACAGGCAGATTCCAGGTACAAACCCAGTTCCTTGTGAGAGAAGCAAAGTGCCTCCCCCTTCCCCAGAGTCTGGATTGAGTGGAGGCACCAGGGAGGGGCCTCTTCCCCACCCTCAGGAGAGCCACAGCCACTTTCGGCCTCCTCTCAAACCCCACAGGCGCTGGCATGACCCCCTGCTTCCCTTCTTCTCCTATAAGAAGCTGCTCTCATCCGTCTTCCCTGCAGATATGCCCAGGAACCAAAAGGACATCAGTCCCTCAGACACAGGGCCTGCAGCAGTGGCTCTTTGGGGACACCTCCATCACCAAGAGCCAAGAGCCAGGGCCAAGAGCCACAGGGACTGGCACTGTGGGGCGCCCGAAAGGAGGGCCATGGCCCTCGCTTCCCAGAGGAGGCCCTGGGTCTCCAAGAGGCTGCAGACATGCTCAGGGATATCAGCTTTGGGGGAACCTGGAATCCCTAGTCGTGCCTCTGAGTTTGGTTTTCTACCCCAAGTGCACCACAAGGCTTCTGTCCAAGTGGCAGCGGCAGGGACAGGCTAGAGGAGACTGAGATGCTCAGCAGCAGGTCCCTGGGCACGTCTCTACCTGGGGGGACAGCAGAGACCACTGGGCGATCTCTGTACACACAGGACAAGGTCCCTCAGGCTATGCGTGCATGCCCATGCCTGCCCAGGCAGCAGATGCAAGGGTCTGGCAGAGCCCATGTTGGGTCCCAGTTCCACCAGCCACAGCTGCGAGACTCTGGGCCAAGTCCCCAGAACCCCAACCTCAGTCTCATGTCGCCCAGAGGGGGAGGTGGTCACCATACGGTGGGGGGAGTGAGAGCTTGGGCACACTCACACCATCCGTCTGTCTGTCCGTCCACCTGGTGGCTCTGCCACCCTCCTGCATGTCCCACGCTGCCTTGAGGCCCGCACGCCCTCATTAAAGCTCCCCTGGCCTCGGGCCTCATCAGCAGATGAAGGACTCTCAGCACAGCCAATTACCCGGTGCTGGTAATCACCCGCTGACTTCCACCCGAGTCCTTCAGAAGGTGATCTGCTGCTTAGAGCAGCTTGTTAACAATTTGGAGGGAATTGTCAGGAAGGGTTGGATGACAGTGACCTAGGCTGAGGTCTGGCTCTGAGCTCCAGACCCGACCCCACATAGGAGCCCCTCAGTGTCCGCCCCCAGCTGTGGCTCCCACTTCCTCCCCCTGCACCCAGGGCCTTTGCCACCCTCTGCTGACTCTGCGAGCAGCTGTAGGCCCACAAAGGGAGGGTGCTCTGGCAGGGCCTCTGGCAAAACTCAGTGTGAGGGGGGAGCAGCACACGTGGGCAAGTGGGGAATGAGTGGGCAGAACCTAGTAACCACCACAGTGGGTCCCCGCTCTGCCACCCATGCTCCTTGTTCAGCTCACAGCCCATCGCCTGCCCCATCTGCAGATCAGGCACCTCCCTGAGCTTCTGCCACGGCAGTGTGGTCAGTGCATGGGCCACCTGCTGGCTACCCACACCCTGGGCACGAAGCCTATGCTTCTTGGAAGGAGGCAGGGGGTGGGGGGAGGAACTGCACTGCCCTGGTCCTGCTGCAAGCAAGGCTCCTCCTCCTCTTCCCAGGAACCATGGGCTTCAGCCGGAAGGCTGCTCCACCGGCCTGCCCAGCGAGGGAAGTGGGTTCCTGCCAGACCAGCGGATGAACAGGAGCTCTGGGCAGCCTCCCACTGTCCCAATCTCCCTACTACAGAGTGCAAACAACAGCCAGTGCCTAAACCACCCAGCCTGAGGCTCAGCAAGAGCCCTCAGGAGGCCTCAGGAGCTCAGGCAGCAGGTGCAGGACCAGCTGGTGGATGAGGGGCCTGAGGAAAGCGGGGCTGCCTGAAGGACCAAGGCCATGTGAGGGCAGGGCAGGGCTGGAGTAGCCACCCGAGCGCTCTGTCCCTCACTTCTGGGGTCTGACTCACTCCAGGAGCTCCTAACAAGCTGCTTGTTTGTTCTCTCTGGTCAAATGCATATGACAGGAAGTTGACCATCATAACCATTCTAAGTGCACATCCCACTGGCATTCAGCACACTCCCAGTGCTGTGCAGCCACCCCTACAGCCCATCTCCAGAGCTTCCTCACCTCTCCAGACTAAAACCCACATCCATTACACGCTCACTTTCCATTCCCCTGCCCTAGCCTCAGTCCCCAGCACCTGCCTTTCCACCTCCTGCCTCTATGGATCTAATGACTCTAGGGACATCATGTAGGTGGAATCCTTCTGTGACTGGCGGTTTCACCCAGCCCAGTGTCCTCAGGTCCGCCTGCACTGCAGCAGGTGTCGGGATGTCCTTCCTCCTCAAGACTGCACCATACTCCGCCCTATGGAAGGACCACACTGTGCGTATCCACTTGTCTGTCCATAGATGCCTGGGGTGCACTCACTCTGGGCCGCCGTGAGCGCTGTGAATGTGGTGTGCAAGTATCCGTGAGCCCCTGCTTTTGGTTCTTCTGGGGATGTACGCAGAAGGGGACTTGGGGGTCTTTGTGGTGAAACAAAGCCACTTTTCCATCCGTGACCTCACCATGGCAAGGCACTGCCAAGCCCCCACCAGAGACATTTCTTCTAGAATCTTGTGCTTAGTCCGAAAACTCCCATGACAGGAATTAACGTGAGTGAACACACCTTCCTTTCTCCTCAGGCTGCCAGGAAGCTCACATTAAAACAGAAGGCCAACTTCACCGGCAACCTCAGCCCTCGTGCTCAGAACACTCGTGCTCTTTCTCATATGTGGTATCGGCTGCCGGGAATGTGTGGAGCAGTGAGATCTCGCATAAAGGAAATGAACACGATCACAGAAAACACTTGGACACTGCTCTGAGGACTGCGGCCAACTCAGCCTCCTTGGCGGCCTGGGCTGCAGTGGACGCTTCTCCTGTCCTTCCACGAGCCATGGGAGGAGACCAGGAGCCCTTGGTCCCGCCAGGACCTAACATGGATCCCTGGGGCCCCGTGCCAAAGACCTGCTTCCTTTCAAGGAAGGAAAGCACCTCACTGTCTGAACCATTAGCTCACTGTACGTCTCCCACAGAACATGGCCCCGTGAACATCAGGGCTGTGTCCCAGCTTAGAGCAGTGCCTGGCATAGAGGAGGTGCGTGAAGGTGGCTCATGCACAGGAGGGCTGGGCTGCTGGGCACGGAGTCCCATGGGCCCCACAGAGCTGTCCTCCCACAATCCTGCCTCTCAGGAAAAGCCCAGCTCCTTCACCTCACAAAGGAGAGGGCCCAGAAAGGAGCACCTCCGGAGGCCAGCAGGTAATGCCAGGCCCGTCATCCTGGTCCAGAGGCCACACTCTGTCCAACATGGTAGAACATTCAGGAGAAGGAGCCAAACACAGAATGAAGGTCCCACAGATGAGCCACATGCATCACTAGGAGTCATCCAGCAAGTGGGAGAGGCCAGACCTGAGGAGGCTGGCTTTGAGCACCCGCCGGGAGGCCTCAGGACAGGAACAGGGATGCCACCCCAGCCCACTACACCTGGGCACAGATGCTGGCACAAAGGGGGCACCTGTGGCTCCAGGACAGGACACAGCCCTGGCTGCTCCCCTGGGCAGCTGCAGGGTTGGCAGCTTCAGGGTTCCAGGGATCTAGGGACCACGAGGACGAAATCTCGGGGGAGAGGGTGAGGAGGTCTAAGGAGGGGGTGACGGGCCCACCCTGCCCTGGTCCCAGGCATGTGAGCCATGGCACCGCCTGCCTGCTGGTATAGACAGAAGCAGGACAGTCTCTGCACGCTTCGAGCTTCTGCTAACAGGGAACCCGGCAATCTTCTACCCACTCCTTTCCAAAACAGATGCACTTATTTTAAATGCCGCCGGGCTCTTGTCTGGTCTGTCCTGAGCAATACTTGGGGCACTGAGATTAGCCCCAGCCACAGACCCCACCCAGGAGCCTGCCGGGGAGGAGCAGGCAGGTGGGGCGGGGAGGGGAGCCGTGCTGGGGGGCGCTCCAACAGCCCTGACCACCAACCTGCCTGAATAAGCACCATGATGAGGCCACAGTGAGAAACGGCTGGAGCATGGGCTTCAGAACCCAAAGATGAATTCTATTTAATTACACGCACACTGAGGCATTTAGAGGAAGTGCGCAGATGTCTGCAATTTGCTTAAAGCGCATCAGAAGAATAAAGTGGTGCAATGGCTGGGCGAGGGATAAGAGATGTCAGGAAGCCCCACAGTGGAGCATCCAAGGTGGAATCTTGGTGGTGGGTGAACAGGCGCTCGCTGCAAACTTCTCAGTTTCACAATGTATCTTTAAATGTTCATAATAAACTGCTGAAAAACACCCTGAGTCTGAACGCTGCACCCCCGTCACTGTGGCATGGGAGCCCCCATGGGCCATGGGCCTGGCCCACGCCACACACTTCACGCACAGAAGCTGGTGGCTACCAGGTGGGACTGTCAGGTGGTAATGCACCCACCCAGCCAGGAGGTCGGTGTCCTACCCAGTGTGGCCTCCATCAGATGTGCCCCTCTCTACCCAGGGTGGCCTGTGGGACCTGAATGGCCTCCCCCGTGGTCCAGTGAGGCCTCCACTGGACGTGCCACTCTTTTGAGGGTGGCCTGCAGGCCCTGACCACTTCCCTACGTGTGCTGCCTCGGCTCGGTGCCCTTCGTCCTCAGACGTGGCCCATGAGAACCACAGCTGTGGAAAACATGCCTGTGCCATGGAAGTGAGGACGGCGGTGTTATGACGGATAACAAGGATGGCGGCCACGCAGGTCCGGCTCACCAGGTGTGTGCTGGGCCCTCCAGGAGCCAGCATCTGAGACCTCCAAAGACAGCCTGCAGGAAAGGCCCGTGCCCTCCACATCCTGGGGAGCACACCGAGGCCAGGCCACAGCCGGTGGGAGACAGAGCCATGGCCCACCCCAGGCTGTGGGGCCCAAGCTGACAAGGCCCCGCGCCCCTACTATAAGGTAGAGCATGAGAGTGCAGCCGGGAGCCAGATGAGGACGAAGGCGCTCAGGCCCCAGCTCCTTGGTTCTAGGCCCATGGAAAAGCACAGGGGTGCACTCGGGGGCTGGGGGCTGGGGTGGGGTGGGAGGCCATGGCTGCAGGTGGGGTCAAGGACTGTGCCGTCCACCTGCCCCAACTCCTGTGGCTGTACCAATAGCCACGGAGCTCCCTCTGCCACCCTATCTGGAGTTCCATGGGGTCTGCCCAATTTCTGTCTTCACTTGAGAACACAGCAACATATTCAAGCCTCATTCTGCCTCCCAAGAATGGAGCGTCTGAGCTCCTCCTCCATGCACAGCCTCCCTGTGGGCCTCACTTTCCCCATTTCTAGATTGGATGGGAGGGCTTGCAGCAAAAGAGGCCCCACCCACCTGCTTCCAGCCCCTTCAGCAACATGAGGGCGCACACAGTCGGCCCTAAGGAGTGTTGGACAGCTCTGGGATCTTAGGGAGATCCAGAAAGGTCGGCGCCACATTGGGGCCCAATGATGGCCCACCCAGGAAAGCAGCACAAAGACCTCCCAGGCCTCGTCTCCCAGCCTCAGCACCATGGGAGGGCAGTGGCCAACTCTAAGGGGTAACTGGAATTGTCTTTCCTCACCAACCAGCTGTGAACTAATTACATGAAGTTCTAACTAGCTAGTAACTAATAACTAGTCGAGCCCCCTCTCCAAGAATATGTTCCCAATTAAGTCAGACTGCAGCTGACTGTAATCAGTCTTCCTTGAAGTGGCCCAACACGAAGACTTCTCTGGAAGGAGTGGGAGCAGGGAGAGGAGAGGGCATCCATCTGCACAGGGGATGCAGTGGTGGCAGCTGGCTCCTGCTAACATGGCTCCCAAGCACTCTTCAGGGTCTGCCGCTGCCAGGAGCCACCGTGCAGGCAGCCCATATTCCTGTTGGGAGCAGCAGGTCCCAGGCCTATGCAGCAGGCCTGTGTGGCTCTCACAAGTGGCCGGTGGAGAGACACGAGGGTTCCAGGCCAGCACCGCAGGATGGGCACCCCTGCACTCTGCCACAGTTGCCCAAAGGCCTGAGGTGTCCAGGTTCAGGGATAGGGGTAAAGGGCGAGGCTCTGCCCTCAATGATGGGAGAGGCAGGAAGGGCCACAATGGGCGTGAGCGTCTATGCAGCAGCTGCTGTGTGCCAGGTGTGTACTAAGGTCTTTGATCTCCCTAGCACCCCCAACAGGGACATCACACCCCCCAGCTTTATAAAGGAAGCCGTGGGTGCTCAGATGGGCTTCCTTTGTAAAAACCAACATGCCCAAGACTGCCAGGAAGGAGAGATGGGATTCCTGCCCAGGGCTGTGACTTGATATTGGCCCCACCCGAGCCTGCGCAGGCGGCTGGCAGTGTCTGTCTCCATGTGTGAAAACTGCCTTCAGACCCACTTCAAACAGTGTCTGGGCCAGCTCCCTGAACCAGGTGCGAACTCCTGCCCCTCCACTCAGCCAGGACCAGTCACACTGTGTCACAGCTTCCGCCAACTTCCTGCATGGTCAGGGCTCAGGCCTGTGCCTGAACTGACAGAAGAACTGGGGGAGGCTCTGGCATCGGGGTCAGATACTTCCCTTATGCCGGGATGACCCACACTGTCTGGGCAGCCAGCTCTACTATCAGGGTGCAAACCCCAAGTGGCCTGAACAGCTGCGGCTCACACCACAACCACCTGCAGCTGGCATGTGGGTCGGGGCCACTTGGGGCTAGGGGAGCAGACCTGTGGCCACAGGGCAGGGGGTCCTTGGAGCCAAGGCCCAAGAGTGATAGCTGGGCCATGAGGATGCAGAGGCTGAGAAAAGCAGGGGTAGGGTGGGTCAGGCTAGAAGCATGGGGAGAAACAAGCTCAGAGATGATAGGCCTGGCTTCAGATCTCAACTCTCTCCTCTGCCAGCTGCCCTGGACCAAACCCCTGACCTGTGAGTGGATGTTTCCTCACCAGGGACATGGGGTTGCCCCATCCGTGTCTAGAGGACACACAGCTGGGTCTGGAGTGCAGCAATGGCACAGAGTGCAGGCTTGGGGCCCTGCCCGACACGGAGATGCTCACAGGAAGTGGATTCAGGCCCCCAAACCTGTCCCCCAGGTACAGAGTGCAGGCTCGCGGGGCCCCACCTGCCACGGAGATGGTTCACGGGAAGTGGATCACTTCAGGTGATCCGCCCACCTCGGCCTCCCAAAGTGCTGGGATTACAGGTATGAGCCACCACACCCAGCCAAAAGACTTTTAATGACGGTCTTGCAAGATCCAGTGTCTGATAGGCAGGCACACCCATCATGGTCACAACAAGCAGTTTATCCCCTAGTGTGCAGGTCCCTCCCCCCGGTTCCTGACAGGCTGGGTACTATGGGGGTCACCGTCTTCCCAGATGTTGCCTATTGGTTGTTGGGTAGGAGCTTTAGGTGTTCTTTAGGGTTGTCCTGCTGCATTTTGTTGCAGCCCAGAATGCACTGCAATCCTAGTCAGCTCAGGGGCTCTTCAAGTATTTGACTTATGACCTAAGTCGCTGGCAGGCTGATAAGAACAGGCAAAGTGAGCTATTTGGCAGGCTAGTAAACTTTCATCTTAGACTAAACTTCTTTGGTTCGGGTGAGGGCAAGTAAGGTGGATGGGGGAAAGTGGGAGAAGAGGTGAGAGGGAGGCAACAAGCAGGCATCAGTGATCCAAGCAGGAGCCTAGCACATCCTGTTTTTTCTGTAGTTTGCTGGCCTAAGCCGGTTCAAGGCACTTTGTCTTGGAAATGGACCACTGTATACATTATTTCCTTCAGTCCTGCAGCCCTGAGCATCCAGAGCCAGGGGCAGCCCGAGCCACCACAAGGCCTATGCAGCCTCACCTTCCCCAGCGCCACCCTGGACGTCCCCCGACCAGGGGGTGAAATTGCAGTGGGGGGGTCGGGGTGGTGGCAGCTATAGGGCTGTCTAGAAGTTTCCAGCATTCCACGAGCCAAACCCCAGTGGCCTCCCTGCCGCACTGGTCTGAGCTTGTTTCTCACATGCTATCCAGGCACAGTCGTCCCTGTTGCCCTAACCCAGGGAGGAACAGCTCCTGAATCCTGGGCTAGGCTCGAGGTCATTATATCATGGCATAAACATCTGCTTCCCCAGGACCACCAGGCCCAGCCCTGTCCTCTCCCCCACATAGCCACGCTGGCCACAGTGTGGCACTCGTGCTCCGCATGGCCAACACCATGCCTCAGCTCTGGGCAGCTTCAGGACACGTGGCCAATACCACGCCTAGGCTCTGAGCAGCTTCAGGACACATGGCCGACACCAAGCCTCGGATCTGAGCAGCTTCAGGACATGCCTGGGGGCAGGGCTCCCACCCCCTCCAAGGCCCTAGGGAGGGTCATAGGTGACACTGCCAGCCCCACCCCTCGTGCCAACCCCACAGTGCATGCTAGCCCTTGGCATCTCCCATCAGATGTCCTGCCCTACATCTCCCACAGAGGAGTGCTCCACTAGCGAGCTCCCAAGCACACGCCGTCTACACAGGACGGGGATGATGGCCAGGTTCCATCAGGTGTTCACCAGGTGTCTGCACAGCGCTCACCCACACCCCTCACCTCATTCACGCCTCAACAAGCTGCAAGGGCCACTGAGGATGCCAGAGGCCAGACCAGGAAAGCCACAAGTGGTGCTCCTGTGGGGGAAGCCTGGACCCCAATCAGTGGGCAACGTGGGCACCAAGGAGCCAGGGTTCAGGCTCTGCTCGACCCAATACCCAGAGAGACATTGAACAGCTCTGACGCAGTGCCTCTGGTGGGCGGGCAGCAGCCTCATGACCCCTACCTGTACACCATGGCCCAATTAAAACAAGATGACAGGTCCTAGACTGAGGACAGGCCAGTGAAGCTCGGAGCTGTCTGCCACCACAGACGCCACTTCTCTAATCACCAGGAACTGGTCATAAAAAATAGATTTGATCTGCCTCTAAGAGGTGCCAAGAAAAAATCAATGGCCTGTCCAAAACCCGGTAACCTCGCACCCAAGGGCTTCCTGCCACACAGCAACTCAGACAGGAGGACGAAACCCAAAGAGAAAGGACAACAAAAAGAACACAAACAGCAGTCCAGCTCGCCATGGCAGATCCTGGGGTGGGCATAGTGCAAGCCCACACAGAGCCTGCACCACTGACAGCAGGCGTGTGGGTGGCGCAGGGTGGAGAGGACCTGGGAGGTGGCCAGTGCAGGTCTGTCAGGAGCACGGACTCCGTGCCAGGCAAGGGGGTGCCCACAAGAGGGAGGAGAGCCCAGAGAGTTCAGACAGATGAGCCAGAAAACAGGTGTTCTGTGGTGGCAGGGACCACGGGCGTTCATGTTGGACAGAGCACTATGAGGCCCCAGGCGGCACCTCCCCCAGAGGCTGCTCCGCCCTCACCTGCAGTGTGAGCCGCTCCAGCTGTGCCTCCAGCATCCTCTTTCCTCCTCCAGCCGACTCCGCTCACCCTCCAGCTCCTCAACCTTCAACCTGCAAGGAGAGCGAAATGGTGACCAGGTGTCGGTGGTCACCCATGCTAGGAAGTCCCGCCCTCTGGGTGATAAGGAGGTGAAAGGTTAGGAGGCCCAGCTATAACACTTTATTTCTAAATACGTGTCTGTGAAGCTCTGAGTCCAGCGATGACATCAAAAGAAAACTAGAAAATGTCACAAGTACAGAATGCGGGAGTCCTTGGCGGCCCCTGCTCAGGTGGACAAGCCTGTGCTGAGAAAGTCTCGATTGACCACACCTCGGCTGGAAGCACAAAGAGAACCAGCCCGAGGCAGGATGCCTGGGAGTCGGTGTGTCCCTGTCCATGAGCCACTCCCAGAGGGTGATGTGATGGCAGAGTGCAGGGGGATACCACTGAGGAACAGGAAAGCGACCTCAGAATGTCTTCGGAAATGACGAAAAGACAGGAAAGGACTTCTACTTCAGGGTGTGGAAGGAGCTAGTGACGGGGAACCATAGAGGCACAATTCAGATGAGAAACAAAAGCAGGTGTTCGGGGTGACCCACGGAGAGTTCCCTTCTCCTCTGTGGGCACAGAATGCAAAACGAGGCTCCATGGCCACAACCAGAATGGGGCCAGTTCTAGTTCACAGTAAGAAGCTGTCTAGTTTTGTCTTCATTTCTAAATCTAATATTTTGAATGGAAAACATATTCATGTGGTTTAAAAATCAGAAAGTCTGTCAAGGCCCATAGTGATGGAAAGATCACTTGACACTGCACAGGGACAGGAGTGGGGACAGCTATTCCAGCATGAGAACTGCCCCAGGGTGCCTCAGCATACCACAACAGCAAGACCCAAGGAAACCAAACTCTTTCCAAGAAACCTAACTGCATCTCTGAAAAAAGATCAAGAAGATTTATACAAATACAAAAATGTCTAGAGCACAACAAGCTAAAATTCACAATGCCTGCCATCCAATCAAAGATTACCAGACATTTAAAGCAGCAGGAGAACATGGCCAGTAATGAAGAGACTGACCAATCAACAAACACCTACCACGAACAGCGCAGACAGCAACACTGGCAAACGGGGACATTAGACAGTTGTTAAAACTACTGGAGGAAATGGAACAGTTAAGTGCAGACGTGGAAGAGACACACGTAGAAGTGGAAGCTACAATGTCTCGGATAAACAGGCTGTATGGGATTAATGACAGATTAGAATCTATAATAGAAAAGTTCAGTGTCCTTGAGGGAACAGCAATTCAAACTATCAAAAACAAAACACAGACACTGGGCGTGGTGGCTCACGCCTGTAATCCCAGCACTTTGGCAGGCCAAGGCAGGTGGATGGCTTGAGGCCAGGAGTGAAAACCAACATGGCCAACATGGTGTAACCCCTTCTCTACTAAAAATAATTAGCCAGGCGTGGTCACGCAGCTCTGTAATCCCAGTTCCTCAGGAGGCCGAGGCATAAAAATCGCTTCAACCCAGGAGGTGGAGGTTGCAGTGAGCCAAGATCACGCCACTGCACTCCAGCCTGGGCGACAGAGTGAGGCTATGTCTCAAAAATAAGCAAACAAACACAGCATGCCTGTAATCCTAGCTACCAGGGAGGCTGAGGCAGGAGAATCGCTTGAATCTGGGAAATGGAGACTGTGGTGAGCCAAGATCTTGCTATTGCACTCCAGCCTGGGAGACAGAGCAAAACTCCCTCTCAAAAAAAAAAAAAAAAAAAAAAAAAAGAATAAATAAAATGTATGACAACACTATAGGAGAAAAATCAACATGACGGCTGTAAGGTGATTATCCTATATGTGAGAAGGTGAAGTATCACTTGAAGGCAGGCTGTGATCAGCTAAAGATGTATACTGGAGAACCTACAGCAATCCCTAAAATAATAAAGACTTATAGCTAGGATACCAATTAAGGATATAAAACATAATCAGTAAAACACCAAAGCAGATTGAAAAAAGATAAAAAGAAAAAAACAGGATAAAGGGAATGAACAAGAGACAGACGAGTAGATAACAGTAAAATGACAAGATCAAAACTAATCATACCAATAATTAAATGTAAGTAGCCTAACCACCACAATTAAAAGGCAGACACTCAACTTGGATTAAACAGCAACACCCAGTTAGACACCACCGACAATAACGCACTTTGAATATGAAGATGGAAAAAAGCAGAACACGCCATCACTAAGAAAACCAGCAAAAGAAAGCTGGAGAGGCGACCAATACCGGCAAGAGTACATTTCAGAGCACACACTATTACCAAGAAGGTACCTTATAATAATAAAGAGATCCATTCATCAAGAGAAAATAATAATCCTACACATGTGTGTACTAATAAAAGAGCTGCAAAAGAAATGAAGCCAAACCAGCCAGAACTGCCAGGAGAAACAGACGGGTCCACAATTACAATCGGAGACCTCGACATCACTCTCTCAACAGCTGATAGAACAACAAGCAAAAAAGTCAGGAGGAGAAGGACCACATGACCAGCCAGCTTGACCTAATTCACCTGGATAAACACTTCCACTCTAAGAGCAGAAGGCCCCTTCTTTTCAGGAGCACTTGAACCAACTATGTACTAAGACGACTTCACACTAAACCATAAAAGAAAGCTCAGATTATTGAGGAATTTCATAATTCTAACTGTGTTATAGGACCATAATGGAATTAAACTAGAAATCAGCACCAAAAAGTCATCTGAAAAATATCACTGACAAAAGCATCCAACGCCATGAAATTACACAGAGATGGAGCGGAACAGGCCAAGAAAAACCTGCACATGACAAGCTCGGAGCACTGCAGAGAGAGATCCAGGGCAACCTCCGTACAGGGAGATAGATATGCCTTGTTCGCAAGCTGGAAGACTCAGAGGTGTTGGGAACGCACTTCTCTCCCAAATTAATCCACAGAATCAGCAACCTCAGTCAAAATCCCACAGGCCTCTGTGTACAAACTGGCAAGCCGATTCTAAAATTCATATGGAGACGTAATGGACCTAGAAGAGAGAAAATACATTGACAATGGAAAGGGAGGGGCTACCTCATTTCACCAATCATGTTAAAGCTGCAGTAATCACAACAGTGCAGTGCTGGATAAACTGCAAGACAGACAGACCAACGAGACAGAACACAGTCCAGACACAGATACAGAAACACACCAATTTTTGAAAAATATACGAAGGCAATTCAGTGTAGAAAGGGTAGTCTCTTCAACAAATGGTTCTGGAACAACTGGGTGTTCATGGGGGAAATAAAGAATAAAAATATTGTACAATGAACAAAATCCTACTCAATCCTGATCCAAAAGTTATGAAGTTAGTAAAAGAAAACAGAGGAGAAAATCTTTGTGAATTTGGGACAGCCAAAGATTTCTTAGCTATGATACCTGATGTGGTTTGGCGGTGTCCTCACCCAAATCTCATCTTGAATTGTAGCTCCCATAATTCTCATGTGTTGTGGGAGGGACGCAGTGGGAGATAACTAAATCATGGGGGTGATGTCCCCCATACTGTTCCTGTGGTAGTAAGTCTCACGAGATCTGATTTTGTAAGTAAGTATTTCCCCTTTTGCTTGGCTCTCATTCTCTCTTGCCTGCCACCACGTAAGATGTGCCTTTTGCATTCCGCCATGATTGTGAAGCCTCCTCAGCCATGTGAAACTGAGTCCATTAAACCTCTTTTTCTTTATAAATTACCCAGTCTCAGGTATGTCTTTATCAGCAGCGTGGAAACAGACTAATACCCAAAGCATATAACAGAAAAATTTGAAATATTGGACTTTATCATAAAAAACTTCTCTTCAAAACATCTGATGAAGAGAATAAAAAGACAAGACACAAATTGGGAGAAAATATTTGGAAAGCAAATAATCTGATAAAGGCCTTGTATCCAGCACATGTAAAGAACTCTCCCAAATTCAACAATAAGAAAAATAATCAGATTTAAAAATGCACAAAAAAACAAGTGCTTTACACCAAAGAAGATCTATGGATGACAAGTGAGCCGAATGAAAAGATGCTCGATGTCATTAGTCATTTGTGGGAAAAAAAAAGGCCACAGTGAGACACGACTGCAAACCTGTTAGAAGGCCTAACTGAAAACTTTTTAAAAAATTAGCCGGGTATGGTGACATTCACCTGTAGTCCCAGCTACTCAGGAGGCTGAGGTGGGAGGATCATTTGGCGCTCAGGAGTCAGAGGCTGCAGGGAGCTACGATCCCACCACTGCACTCCAGCCTGGGTGACAGAGCAACACCCTGTCTCTAAAAGGAATGTTTGGCTGGGTACAGTGGCTCACGCCTATAATCCCAACACTTTGGGAGGCTGAGGCGGGTGGATCACAAGGTCAGGAGTTCAAGACCAGTCTGGCCAAGATGGTGAAACCCCATCTCTACTAAAAATACAAAATAAATTAGCCAGGCATGGTAGTGGGCGCCTGTAATCCCAACTACTCGGGAGGCTGAGGCAGAGAACTGCTTGAACCTGGGAGGCAGAGGCTGCAGTGAGTGGAGATCGTGCCACTGCGCTCCAGCCTCGGTGACAGAGCGAGACTCTGTCTCAAACAAAAAAGTTAGAAAACGAATAATAAAGGCACTAAGTAAAAAGACTGTGCCACATGCTGGTGAGGAGAAGCTGCACCTCAACCACTCAGGAAGATGGGCAACCTCGGAACACATGACACATGCGACCACCAGACACTACACACTAGGTGTTTACCTGAGAGAAAATGAAGATTTCCACAGGGACTTTATTTATGATATACAGCAATTTCATTGAGAATAGCCAAAAACCAGACAAATTTCAAGTGTCCATCGCAAGGGAACGTACAAACTGTGGTGTCTCCCATATGACAGAACACAACTCAGCAGCGAAGATGACGCAGCTGTGTGCCCAGTGATCTCTCCCAAAACCAGCCACGCTGCATGAAAGGGGCAAAAGATAGAGAGCACACGCTCCAGGATGGACACCATTCCTAGAAGACCTGACGACCATCTGCCATGTACAGTGACTTAAAGCGAGTTGGAGGGTGGTAGGGGGTGGGGAGAGGAAGCGGGGAGGAGGGATTCCTGTCAAGCAAGAGGGAGTGTTTAGGGGTCCTGAATGTGAATGTGGTAAGGGCTCCACAGGGGGTGTGTGTGTGTATGTGTGTGTGTGTACATGCAAATTTATCACACTGCACTTTACATCTGTGCAGTTCATTATACACCAGTTATAACCTCAAGAAAGCTGTAAAAACTGTGCTGTAGTGAACGACCTCTGACACCTGCTTCCTGCCTGTATGGCGCATCTGCAGGACATGCTTCCCGAGGCAGGGCTGCTGGCCGGGGGCACACGTCTCTGTCACCCCAGCAGACTCCATGGGCTGCTCCTACTCATACCAACACTCTGAGCACAGGCCTAGAAGGTATTTCTGCAGCAGCAATGCCTCACTCCTCTTGAGACAAGGAGCGCCAGCAGGAGAGACATCTGAGCACAGCCCAGTGTCACGTCTCTCGGGAGGGGTGGCCACACAGCATGAGACCTAGCACACACCTCCGGCATCCGCTGTGCCTTCTGGAGAGGTTTTGGGAGCCCTATAAGTGCTGCAGCTTTACAAACAACCTCCTCAGTCTCCACGTCCAATCTAGCAGGGGAAGTCCTGGTGCCCAGTACACAGGAGACTGAGGCTCAGAAAGTCGTGTGAGAAGCCCCGCTCACAGAGCCGGTAAGGGGCCTGGCCGGACACCAAGCCTGGAGGAGGGGGGCCTCGGGTGGGTGTTCCTGACCCCCCGCCTCCCAGGGCTTCTCAGGGGCATGAACCTGCCCAAGGTGACCGAGTGGCCACATGGCAGAGGCCTCCAAGGCCATCTTCGGGAAGCTGCCTTTGGCAGGGACTTCTCAACTTAGGAAGATGCTGGATGAAAAGCCCCCAAGGCCCCTTTTAAAATGATACTATGCATTCTGAAGGTTTGGGATCAACATGTTTTAAGGGCTGAATTTAAATGCGCGCATGCATGTAGCTGCAGCCACGTTCACAGAATGACCTGTGTGATCCGCCCTCACCGCCAGAGAGCACCCCCACAAGCGCCCGTCTGTGCACTGAAGGGGGTGCTTTCTTGCTGCTGTCCTCCTTTTCAGACGAACTGTTACTGCACAGAGCGCGAGAAAGAGAACAAATGAATAAACAAGTTGGGGGTGTGTTCCAAAGCTCAGAATTCTGGTTCGCCTTCAAATGGTTCAAGTAATCAGTTCTGGCATAAGCTTCTTGAAATTGACTGACTTCAACTTCTTTAAACATGAGTGCTACATAAATTAGCTGCCAGCCTAGATTCTTCCTTGGGAAGATGACGCCAATCAAAGCAGGTGCCTGTCTCCAAGCGTGTGCGTGGAAAGCAGCTGGAGGGTAGCCGGGATCTTGCTTATAACAAACCCATCACACACTCTGGAAACTTTTGCAAGAAAAATGTTTAGTTGTTTTTGCTGAACTAAAAGATGCATAATGTTGAGGCGGGGGTGAGTGCTACAGGTGAGGCTCCCAGGGCCTAGAGAGGAGACAGTAGGGTGACCCAAGACCCAACAGACAGCATCTGGTCCAGGAAGCCCCTCACTCAGGCCAGCCTCCCACAAGTCCCAGACACCTGCACTGCCCACCAGACCCTCCCCAGTAGGTCCTGACCACCACACTTCATGTTTTACTTCTCTGTCCCCTTCATCAAATGGCTGCTTGCATGTTTCCAGCCCTGATCATGCTCTCTGGCTCACAGCAGGTACTGATAATTTCCCTTGAACAATGGGTGTGGAAACCCCACCAGAGAGGCTAGGGAGCGGGGTACACAGGACCCCCAGCTCTGGAGATGGTCACACAAGGATGGGTAGAACCCAGCTTAACCCAACACTTGCTGTGTGTCCTGACACACAGCACCCCGCCCCCCACCCCATACTTCGGTTGCTCATAAAGAGAGCACATGACAAAGCCCCACAGGCAGCAGTGTGATGCGGTGTGCACACCTGCCCTTCCTCTCCCACAGACATGGCTACCAAGCTGGATGAGTGCTCGGCTCTGGAAGGCCCACCACACTGGTGGGCAGGGGACACTGTGGCCCTTCTATCCCACCCTCTGACCTCAACCTTGAGCCACCATCCAGGTGGTGGTGAGGCTGCTGTACCAGGAGCTCAAGGCAAAGTCCTCCAACACTCAACTGGGAGCTGGGAAAGAAAGCCACCGAGCTTCAGGAGCACCAGACCCTCCCTGCTCAGGAGTATGAACTCCCCCAACCCTGTGGTGCCTGGCTCTGCTCTTTGCACACTGCCACAGGGTGAGCCCACAGGGCTGCAGTGGCAGCAACAGTGGCAGTAGGGAGCCTGAAGCAGGAGCCATGTTCTCTGCCTGAAGCTGCTGTGGTTCCAGATGAGCAGAACAAATTCCTGCTGCGTTTTCCTTTCTGTCCTCCCTCCTGTGGGGGGCCAGGCATGGGCCAAACCTCCATGGCACAAGCAGAGTACAACAGATGGTGCAAAGAAAGCCCCACATCCCTGGAGGACCACAAAGGGGAAACCGAGAAATGTAAATGGACCTGGAAGATCACAGAATGGACGGACTAAAAAGGGCTGCCCTGGGGGAGAGGTGGTGTCCTGGGTCGGGCCATGCCTGAATCCCATCCAAACTGGCCTATGAAGCCGGTGAGACCTGAGCTGACAGGCACTGCCAACGTCCCAGGCCAAGGCGAGGAGCACTGCCAAGGCTTCACAACCTCAACTGGGATGGGAACTGTGCCCCACAGAAGGTCGCTGGGACCTGGGCTAGAGTCCACCCAGGTCGACTCACTGTTAAACTCAAACACTCACATTCCTCACAGGACTTAAACACACAATATCTCTCACAATGTTCAGGACATAACCCCGAATTACTCAGCACATGAAGAACCACAGAGACTTCAAATCAGCTGGGAAAGGCAGTTCCAGCTGCCAGGGCTGAGGAGACAGGGCTGGGTTATATGGCAAGTGCAGCAGAGAGGGGCCACAAGACAGCCCACACAGACAAGGATACGCGTGCTCATGGTGAATGGAAACCCAAAGGTCTCAGCAAATTCACAGAAAAGTGAAGTGCTGAAAAGTATTTAAGGAAATAAATAGCTGAAAAATCCCAAATTTGGCCAAAATAAAAATAAAAATAAAAAACCCTACAGATTCAAGAAGCTAAGCAAACTCCAAACAGAATAAAGAAATCCACACCCAGACACATCCAAATGAAACTGCTGAAAACTGAAGGCAAAAAATTGTGAAAACAGAAAAAATCTGCATGACCTCAAAGGGAACAACGATTTGAGCGTCTGCAAATCTCTCCCCCAGGCAGGTATGACAGTGAGCAGAAGGAGGAACGTGCAGTCGGGACATGCTGGGAGGTGAAGGCCGAGGCCCACGCTGTGTGCCCAAGGCAGAGCTCCTTCAGGAACACAGGAGGAATAAAGACGGCCCCACCCCAAGGGAAACCGTGAGGAATCACAGCCACCTGCTCTCCAGGAGCGGCTGCCGGAAATCCTTCAGAAGGAAAGAAGACATGAAGGATACCTGAAGCATTAATAAGGAAGGAAGAACAGAAACAGCAGCTACCTGGGCATACAGATGATACTCGGCTCTTCCACTGGTTTCTTCAAAACATCGATGACTCAAAACAAAGCCTGTGGCATTTCCATGTAGGTGGAGGGACGGCATGAATGGACAGGGCAAGGGACCTGCAGGGAGGGGCTTCTGGGTATGATTTCAAGTGGGATAAGACTGATTCTAAGTAGGCAGCGACAAGTAAGTGCTCTGTAATTCCCAGAGCAACACTCAAAACATCAAACTGAGAAATACAATCAAATGCCCATCAGCAAAATTAAAATCAAATACTAAACACCATTCAAGTAACTCAACAGAAAGCAGGAAGCATGAAAAGGAAAAACAAAAATGGAGGAAACAGACAAAATAAATAATGAAATGGTAGCAATGAAAAGAGAGATTGCCATGATGGTTCAGAAACTGACCCGATGACATGATGTATACAGAAACTCAAAGTACAGGTACAAGTAGGTTGCAAGTGAAAGAACAGATATATTTATAGCAAGCAAACACTACTGTAGAGCCAGCTGGTGGGGAGGGTGCAGAAGCAGTGGCTCTGGAAGGCCCACCACACTGGTGGGCAGGGGACACTGTGGCCCTTCTATCCCCACCCTCTGACCTCAACCTTGAGCCACCCCCAAGGGCCACAGGCACACCCAGACTCCGACCTGGACTGCTCAGGACTGTCCTGCCGAGAGAAGGCTCAGAGCTCCCTGGAGAAATGGCTGATTGTAAAGCTGGGACAGAGAGGACACGAGGTGAGTCTGGAGCACCCTGTGGTACCGGAGAGTGAGGAAGGGCTCAGGAAACCCAATGATGGGGTGGGGTGGGGCAGGGCAGGGCACAGTCGGCCACAGGGACATCACTCAGCGAAACAAGTCCCTGTGCATGAACTGGATCAGAACACAGAGCACGGGGCAAATGCACTTGAGTCCACGCTGCTAGCAATAAATGAAGAAGTGAATAAACAGGGAAGAGGAGACACTCTCCCTCCCAGAACTCCACAACATACAGGTAGAGCTCATCCTTCCAGAGGGGTAGCGGGCACCTGAGCCCTGAGGGATTCACTTCCAAAGAAGAGAGGGGAGAAAGCGCACACAGCTTCGTGGAGGAGGCACCGGGCAAAGCGTGCCTTAGTCCAGTGGTCAGGTCCACTAACCACACTGCTGTCACGTGGACCTTGGGGGTCCCTGACATGATGTGGCGATAAAGGACTTGCCGTCTGTGATCTTCTTGCAAAAACCACAACCTCGGGTTAATAATGAAACACATCACACAAGCTCGGTTCACGGGCGTTCTAGGGACACCTAAACATACCGTTGAGGTCAGGAGACACCAGAAAAGAAAAACTGTCACAGAGCAGTGGCAGGAGAAACGTGACGACTCAAACCAACATGGTCCCTTGGCTGCAACAAGCAGGAAACCCCAGTGGATCCAAACGAGGGCTGGAGATGGGTCCAGAGTCACACCCATCGCGGCAATAGATGTCAACAGCGCGAGAACTTGGGTGACGAGGCTATGAGAACTCTCTATCCAATTTGCACGACTTGCATATAAACCGAGAATGATTCCAAAATGAAAAGGTGGCTGAAAAGAAAGAAAGGAACAAAGTAACACAGAGAACTTGCAGACAAGGTCGGCAAGGACCGGGAAGATCTGGACAGCGCCTTCTATCACTTCAGCCCAGTCAACATTCACACAAGGTCAGCAAGGACCGGGAAGAAGTGGAAGGTGCCCTCCATCAGCTGCGAAGGTTCAGTGCAATCAACATTCACAGAACACACCACCCAGGCACAGCCCAACACACACTCTTCCCAAGCACAGAAGAAACCTGCCCCAAGACGAATCATGCCTGGGGCCTCACACAAGCCTTCACAAGTTTAAAAGAACTAAAATTATACAAACGATACTCACAGACCATGATCAGATTAAACCACGTATCAGTAACAGCATGGTAACAGGAAAATTCCAAACATTTGAAAATGTAACAACACATATCAAAATATTTCACAGCTTAAAGAATGTCATTACTGAAACCAGAATTTTTAACTGAACACAACATATCAAAACCTATGGATGGGTTAAACCAGCACTTAGAGAAAAAATTGTAGTTTCAAATATTTATATGAACAAAACAAGAAAGATCTGACCTCAATCAACTAAGCTTCTACCTTAGGAAACTAGAAAAGGGGGGAAAAACCCAAGGCAAGCAGAAGAAAGACTATCATAAAGAGCAGAAATCAACAAAACTGAAAACAAAACACCAACAGAGAAAAACCAAAGAACCCCAAAATGGTTTCTTCAAATGACCAACTAAACTGTAAATCTCTAGCAAGACTGGAAAAGGAGTAAAAGAGACACGACAAGGCAACAATTTCAGGAATGAGAAGTTTCCACTGCAGGTGCTGTAAGAGAAGGCAGACATGCCTGCGGTGTCCATGAAAAAGTGCCCAGCGTCACTCCTCTGCAGGGAAATGCAAACCAAAGCCCCATGAGGTGTCGCCTCACACCTGTCAGAGCGGCTGGCGATAACAAGCGCTGGTGAGATCATGTGGTGCTGCTGGTGGGAAATGCAAAGCAGTACAGCCATCGTGGAAACTGGTGTGGTGCTTCCTCAAAAAACTAAAACTACCACGGGACCCAGCAATCCCCGCTTATGGGTATACACCCAAAGAAAATGAAGTCAGCACATCAAAAAGATATACCTGCTCTCCCGTGCTCGTGATAGCCCTATTCACAATGACCAAGGTATGGAATCAACCTCCGTGCCCATCGCAGAAGCAAAGGGTGGGATGGTGGTTACCGGGGCTGAGGAGGTCAGGGGGGTGGGGAGATGTTGGGCAAAGGACACAAAGATTCGGTCAGACAGGAGGAATATCTTCAAGAGATCTATCGTATATCACAGTGACTACAGCTAGTAACAATGTACTGGATACTTGAAAATCACTAAACAACTAAATTTTCAGTGTTCTCACCACACAAACGTTTATGTGAGGTCATGAATCTATTAATGAGCTCAAATCAACCCCTTCCCAATGTATACACATATTTCAAAACATGTTACATACCATAAATTTACACAATCTTGTCAATTTAAAAATAAAAAAACTACAAAATTTTTTTTAAACCGTGGTACATCCATACAATGGAGTATGTCCTAAGAAAGCAGAGGACCCGGATGACATGAGATCCCAATGAGACCCGCAGGACACATATGCGACAGAGAACACACCCTGTCCTCAGGTGTGCCCGAGGAACTCTCCAGAACAGACCCCAACGAGACCCACAGGACACACGTGCGACAGAGAACACACCCTGTCCACAGGTGCACATGGGGAACTCTCCAGAACAGACCACATGCCAGAGACCCAATGAGACCCACAGGACACATGTGCAATGGAAGATACACCCTGTGCACAGGTGCCCTCCAGAAGAGACCACAACGGCAGGGACCCAATGAGACCCGCAGGACGCACATGCAACAAGCAGAATACACGGTCCTCGGGTGCACATGGGGAACTCTCCGGAACAGACCACACGCCAGGCTACAAAGCAAGTCCTCACAAGCAAATTCATTAACTCAATGGTATTGATGCAACTAAATGAAAGTATAAATCAATAATAGAAGGAAAACTAGAAAACTCACAAATACGTGGAAACTAAGTAACAATCTCTTAAACAGCCAGTGGGGTCAAAGAAATCACAAGGGAATTAGAAAATACCTGGAGATAAATAAAAATAAAGAGGGGAAATATAGAGTTGTGAATGACTATGTTAAAAAGATCTTAAATCAGTAAGCTGCCTGTACACTTTAAGAAACCAGAAAAAGAAGAGCAAACTGAACTCAAAGGCAGCAGCAGAAGGAAGGAAATAATTAAGATCGGGCAAAGATAAGTGAGATTGAGACTACAAAACAATAGAAAAAGCCCACAAAAACTGGAAGTTGTTTATCTGAAAAGGTCAAGAAAATAGACACATCTTTACCTAGACTGACTAATAAAAAAGAGAAGACTCAAATTACAAAATTCAGAAATGAAAGACGATACACTACTACTGATTTTACAGAAATAATGATTATAGGAGAACACTATGAACAACTGTACACATAAATTGGATAATTTAGATGAAACAGACTCCTATAAACACATAAACTACCAAAAAACTGACTCAAGAAGAAACAGAAAATCTGAATAGAGGTATGAACAAATAAGGAGGCCAAATCAGCAATCAAAAACCTCCAAAAGAAGAAAAGAAGACCATCAGATAATGGTCACCAGCTTTACCGGTGAATTCTACCAAAAGGTTACAGAAGAATTAGCACCCATCTTTCCCAAACTCTTCCAAAAGGCTGGTGAGGAGGGAAAACTTCCTAATTCATTCCAGGAAGCCAACACCATATGCTGATTCTGAAGCTAGGCGAAAAGACACTACGAGAAAACTCAGACCAGTAACCCTTCTGAATAGAAATGTAAAAATCCTCAGCAAGTTCCCAGCAAACCCAGTACCTTATTAACAGGATTATACATGGGGTTTATATCAGGAATGCAAGGTTGTTCCTATGAAAACCAGTCAGCGAAATACACCACAGTAATAGAATGAAGAAAGACAAACCACATGATTATTGCAATTGAGGCAGAAAAAGCATTTCACAAAATTCATCCTCTATCATAACAAACACACTAAATGAACTAGAAACCTAAGAGAACTGCAGGCATGTGGGGATAAGAAGTACATTCACTTTTATTTGCTTTAATTATTGTTTTAAAACTCTGAAGATAATGCAGCCTCTATGATCTGCTCCCTGGATTAAGGGTACCACAGCCTGCCCTTGGTACTAGCTGACCGTGAACTAAGGTTTAAAATGAATGCCTTCCATCGTGTGTGAGTTACGCCTCAACACGATAAATATCCTCAAAACTCTTCTCAGGACTGCAATTAGAATTCAGTCATGTGGACCATGCATACAGTGCAGTGCTGGGCCCCACAGTGAGCCCTGCACAAACGTCAGCTGCCTCTCACTGCAATCACGGCCACCGCTGCTGGGGGCAGTGGCCGTCACCACTAAGAAACACAGGGATAGGATTTCTAGGTGCAGCCAGGCTCCCACAGGCTACAGACTCCCACAGGCTATAGTCGGTCTTGTAAGACATACAAAATTCTCTCTCTCGCACATAAGTCAAAACATGGCCAACAGTTCACCTTCCTTTTTTTTTTTTTTCTTTTTCCTCCCCCGCTTTCTCACCTTCCCTCTTAATAGGTAAAAACTCGAAACCACTCAAGCTCCAAAAGGGGTTAATCAACTCTACGTTAAGAGTCAAAAAGCTTATAAAAACATGGGGAAGTGTTTATGTTAATACACATAGTGGAGAAACAGGATGCAAGTGATGTGTGTTTCACTTTAAATATATTTATTTATATAAATGGAAAAATCATCAAAGACCTCAGTTAAAGATGGTGGCTTGAACATGTGCATTTAAGTGTAATCTCTCTCAAAATCCAGTAAAACAAGAGTAAAGGTTTTGCTTACTTTTTTTGAGGTGTTTACGTGAAGACAGAGAAAATAAAAAGAAGGCACAACATCAAATAACCTTTAGAACAGAAGCTGGAAAGCTTCCAGATGGATGAGTGTCAAACAATCCCCAGAAAGCTGAATCCTGGGCCAGCAATGGAACACCCAAGAAGCCTTTACAGTACAAGATCCCACCCCAGCAGTGACTTCCAGAAGCAGGGAGAAGGGAGGGCTGGAACTGCAGGACTGGCTAAAGACCTTTAAAGCAAAATTAAGACATCATTACAGATCCACAGCAATTTGTGGAAAACTTACAAGGAGGACCGTGTCCTCTTTACCCAATCTCCCTCAATGGTAACAACTAAACAACAACATCAAAAATGGGAAAGCTAACGTTGGTACAATCCTGAGACCGTTCACACGATGCCAGCTCACAGGAACTTCCCCTCCATGACTCCTCCCACACCACCTGTCACGCGTGTAGATGCATCCACCCATAACCGCCATTCAGACACAGGCCTGTGCTGACACTGGAAGGCTTGCTCACCTGTCCCTTGGCAATGTCTTCAATTTTCTGTGTCAAATTTACCTTAATTATTAATGGTTTGGTAGAATCTCTAGGGCAACCATTTGGGCCTAGGGATAGCCTTCATTTTTAACTATGACTTCCATTTTTTAAATAGTTTACAAGACTGTTCGGATAACCTACTTCATCTTGGTTGAGTCTGGTGACTTGTGGGTTCTGAGGAGCAAGTCCACTACTTAAAGTTGTTTGTAGCATAACACCCTGCTTAATGGCTATAGGACCTGTAGTGATGGCCTCTATTTCATTGCTGATATTGATGATTTTGGTGGCATCTTTTAATTTTTGTCAAATTTGCTAGAAGTTTATCAATTTTATTGAATTTTTTTTAAAAGCCGCCACTTATTGCTTTAATAATTTTCTCTGTTTTTTTTTTTTTCTTTTCAATTTCATTGCTTTTTGCTCATTGTTATTTCCTTTGTCCTGCTTGTTCTGGGCTATTCCGCTCTCCTTTTTCCAGGTTCTTGAAGCAGGAACATAAATTAGAGAGTGTTTCTCTTTTCCAATGTGAACACTGGGCATGATGTACTTCCTTCTCAGCACCCGTCTGGGTGGACCCCCACTAATTCAGACGTATGTATTTCCATATTGCTCAGTGTACTTAGTTTTACTTGGAGACCTCCTCCCCCACATGGGCAATTTAGAAGCGTGCTGCTGAGATTTCCCTGTTGTTCTCCTTTTACTGACGTCTAGTTTGGGTTTATTATACTCAGAACACCCAGTCTGAACGAATTCAATTCTTCCGAGTTTCCTGGGGTCTGTTTGATGACCCAGGATGTGATCTACTGTGGCTGTCCCAGGTGAACGTGGAGGCAAGAGTGCTCCGCTTGTGGACAGGGCATTCCATAGACACTGATTAGGTCCTGCGGGTTGATGGGGACATTCAGCCCCGTCAGTCACGGAGGGTGAAGTGTGAGAGTTCTCAACTGTAAATGTACATCTGCCTGATTCTCTGTTCATCCAGCCGCTTCTGTGTCCTGGGTTTTGAAACTTTTGTTTGGCTCTTATACATCTAGGAGTGCCAGATCTGGGGGCAGGGTAGGAGTTCTGCCACCGCACAGGCCTGGTGGACACCATCCTGGCACACACGGAGTATGGACGTGCACCTGCTCACAAGGGCCATGGATGGGCAAGGTGCGAGCTCAGCCACTAGATGGGCAGATGTGAGCTGGGTCCCTAGAGTGGGGACTATGCACCTGCTCATGAGGGCCATGAATGGGCAGGGTGTGAGCTCAGCCCTTAGAGCAAGGATGCGTACTCTGCTCACAAGGGCCACAGACAGGCAAGTGTGAGCTGGACTCCTAGAGCTGGGACACACACTTGCTCATGAGGGCTGCAGACGGGCAGGGTACAAGCTCAGCCCCTAGGGTGGGGACACGCACCTGCTCACAAGGCCCGCAGACAGGTGGGTGTGAGCTGGGCCCCCTGCCTGTTTTACCAACACCAGGGACAGAAGCAAGAAGGGCAGCCCACGGCCTCCCTGATGCAGGGTATGGGGAAGGCCCTGCTGAGCCTCTGATGTGGGGTCCTGGGTGTTGAAGACCTCCCCCATCCTGCTCTGTTTTGTTGGTGCTGGGTGAGGTGGAGGCTCCAGTCCCTGAGGGCACCCCAACACCACTGGATGGGAGAACCAGAGCCAGGCCTGCCTCTGCCGAGTGGTGCCAAAATTCCTGCCATCAGCCCTGCTGACCCTGCCCAGCACAGACACAGAAGCAGTGCCAGCCGCTGAAGGCTGTGGCAGGAGATGTGCTCCCCAAGGGGCCGCGCTGATGCCGCTGGGTGGGGACAGGGCACTCTGCTGGCTTCTGCTTCTGGGAGTGAAGGGCAGGAGCCTGCATGTCACTCTGTACATCCTGCGGAAGATCTGGCCCTCAGGTAAGGCATGGGCAGAGTGCCCCAGTCGGAGGAGTCCTGCAGTGACGGACGCACTTCCCAGTGCCACCCCTGCTCAGCCCCCAGGAGCTGGCAGCACAGGCCCATCCCACCAGAATGACCCAGGCTGAGAGGAAGGACCAGAGGCCCCCCTCCCAAGGTCTCCCCAGTGGAAGGCCCAGCCAGGTTCCACAGAGAAGCACAGTACAAAGTCACCCCAGCACGGGCAGCTGGGACCACCAAATGCTTAAGGAAATCATCCAAAAAGAAACAGTAAGGTCCAACACTGGCAGAAAAACAGCAACTCAGAGCAACAGAAAACAGAGTTCAGCGGGAGAAGAAAACTGCAAAAAGCACCATTATTAACATCAAAGACACAGTGAGCCCACTGCACTCGGGAACACTGACAGGGTGTTTTCTATATGAAAGAAGACTTGGAGAACAACAGAAACAGACTCTCGGGAAATGAAGAGTATGGCAACAAATGAAATAAGAACAGGTCAACAAAGCTGAGGAAATACAGAAGGCAGAACAAAAAGAAGGAAAACAGGATTGAAAGATTAAAAAGGGAGAAAACTATTAGAAAATCCAACACCCAAATAAGTTTCAGAAAGAAGACACAGAAAATCAAGGAGAGGAAATAGTGAACACCAGAGCTGAGAAAGCTCTCAAGAGCGGAAGGGCATGAACGCCAGAGGAAAGGCCCAGAGTGCCCAGTGCAGCGCACAGGGCAGCCCCTGGCCAGAGTGTGTGGGCAACCTGAGGATGCTGGGGACCTGGCGAGGCTCTCAGGCTTTCAGAAAGAAGCAAGTCTGGGGCAGAACTGGACCTGCGGAACGCACCCTCCTCCGCTGGCTGTGGTTGCCAGCCTTACCTGCAGAGCCCGGCAAGGGGGCCGCTATCACTACTGGCAGCCAGGCAGTGGGCCAGGGGCAGCTCTGGATGGAGGTCACGGGCCTGTGGACAGTGCTGCCCAGCCAGGCGGAGGCGGCTCACCACTCTCCACCCTGTGGACCTGGCTGCCTCAGCCTGCCCCTGAAGCTGCTTGGGGGAGGAAGAATGAGGCTGCAAAGGCTCCCCAAGTCCCAACCTGGACTCCTGATCCCCAGATGGGCTGGGCAGTTCACCAGGTCCCCTGGGGACAATGCCCTCCGACTCTAGACTATAGCATCTGAGGGCAACCTCATTAAGGTCGTAGCTGCCCTTCCACTGAGACCAATCATTTGGCCTACAGACCCGCCCAGGGAGCAGGCTCCCCCACGGTGGGGGACAGGAACAGCTTCAGAACAGCATAGAACCAGGGGAAAGCATTCCCCCTTTCCCAGGCTGAATGCTCCCTGGTGGTGTATGCTGGGTACGGTGAGCTCCAAGATCAACCCACCGGCCTCGAAGCTCCGCAGGCAGGGACTGTCTTTTTGCTAACCTACATGGGGCTTCATGAGAGGACTTATAGAGCAACTGTGTTTAATGGTGATTTGATGGATGAAAGGTGGTAATTTCTACAAAAGAACATTAAAAGCCTAGCTCGTAGTTGCCCACACACTCTGGCCCTCTGGAAAGGACATGCGTCTGGACACTGGGTGTCTGGTGTGTGAGTGGAGATGAAAGAGCACCCTGTGTCTCGAGAAGTGGGGATCCTCGTGTGAGTAGGATCATGGGGCACCTCGCATCCTCTGAGGCAGGCCAGCGTCTCCAGGGCCCCAGCACCTCCCAGGACCCAGAAGGCATCGTGCGGCTGGGAAGGAGGGCCCGAGTGTGACTAACAGGCACAGGCACAGACAGGCGAGCCTGCGGAATGAGTGAGCGTCTAACCAGTCGCTGAACCCACAGGCAGCATTTATGATTTGCTAGAGCTGCTATTTGACAGCAGAGAGGACAAGCTCAGATTTGTTCCGGCTGAAAGGGCTCCTCAGCTGCTGCCTCTTAAAAATCCTCACTGACGCTCCCGCTAGCTTCTGTGCTGAAAGACAATGTAATGTGATACATGTCATTCATATACAACAAATACGTGGATGTGAGTGTGTGCACATGTGCCTCAGCAGGCATACATACATGTGGCTATGCATGTGTGCGTGTGAGGATCATCCCTGGTCCTCCTAGGCAGTCAGGGTGGGAGGTGGGAGGCAGCACCATCCCTGGTACCCACCGGGCCCCTCTGCTGGCCATCAGCCCATGGTTGCTGAGGGTGGGGCGGCTGCACAGGGCTGGGGGGTCCCTGCTGCCGTGTGGTATGTGACCCACACACCAGCAGGGCCACAGGTGCGATGTCTTCCTCTGAACCAACCACTTTAGAAAATGTGCCTCTGCACCTTTCATGAAAGGCCTGCAGGAAAAGCACTTCACACTCAGGAGGAGCAGAGAGATTAAAAGGAGAAATGGGTTCCATCCAAGGCAGGAAGCCTTTCTCGTCTCCCCCACTCGCTCCTTAGCCCTCAAGAGCTGTGCAGAGAGGAAGATGACAGGAAGACCTCTGGCCTCAGCACTGTAGCGTCTCCTCCCTGGGGAGTGGGGTGGCCATGTCTGCTTGGTGTCTAAGACACTTTCCTCAGGGGAGGGGTCTGCAGCCTGTCAGGGCCCCTGTTGTCTCACCCACACACCAAAGGGCTGCTTGCCGTGGTCCCAGGAAAATTAAGCACAAGCCATGTCACATGAGCCCCGACTCAGGACAACAGTGAGCTGCAAATACGGATGCTTCCCTGAGGTGCACAATCCCGCTGCAGGCTACAACAAGAAACTGACCCTGAGAACACTGACGCCTGAGAAACCGAAGCTACAACAGGAAACTGAGGCACGGCGATGCGACCCTGAGAACACTGCATCTGCCAAGAGCCTGGCAAGGTGGGGGTCGGGGTGGGGGCGCAGAAGGCCACCCCTGCCGAGGCTGGCGGGGTGGGGGGTAAGGGGCATGGACGTTCCAGGAAAGAGGAGCTCTGGAAGAGAAAAGCTTGGAAGGACATGTGCTGAGTACACAGAGTAAAAACAGCCTGGCCTGTGCCCTGGCCGGGCAGAAGACCTTGTCCGAATGGTGAGTCAAGCCACCTCTCCTGAGAAGCTCAGGGAGACAGCCCAGGCTCCAAACACCCCCTCCCTCTGACCACTGGGCCTGACTGAGTCTTCGAAAAAACGCCCACATCATCCAGCTTCCCTGTCACCGCACACTCCAAGGCCCTCTCCCAGGTCCTCCCAGCAGATCCACTGGCTCCCAAATCCTGACCACAGCTGCTGCTTGGCCTGGACGAGGCCTAGCAGGTCGGCAAGAATGGGCAGTACCTGCTGTAGGCCCAGCCCCAGGCTCTCAGCTGCTACTCCTGGGAGAAGGCCGTGCTGAGAGGTAAGGGTGATCTACTGGCATCTCCCAGCACAGCCCTCTAAACACATGCTGGCCTGATTCCCATGAGTTAGCCACAGAGGCCATTCTTTGCATAGCTGCTTTTCCAAACAAGATGGTGGGGGATGAGCAGCTTTGACTTTGATGTAAAAGATATCAATGACAAAGGCCTTTTCTTAAATTGTAAAAATAAAGAAACCCCAAGCATGCCGGCCCATACAAATCTGACACACGCCTGGCCACACTCCCATCAACTGCAGAACAAGACACTTTAGGTGCCAAAAGGCCCAGCAGAAAGCAGAATGCCGTCTCTGAGAGTGGGGGAGCCATGCGGCGCGATGCGGGCTCCTGCGTGGGCAGCCAGGGGCCGGGGCAAGCTGATCTTCCCCACACCCTCCGCTGATGCTGGAAGCCACAGCTACAACTCCCCAAATTTAAGCCTTTTCTTAAATTGCAAAAATTTAAGAAAACAGGACCAACCTGCCTCACGAGGCATTCCAGACCCTGCAGGGTCAGGTACCAGCCACAACAGCCCAGCACTTCCGGACACTCTGCCACGCACGGCCTCTCCTGCTGTGCCTGCTCTCCAGAGGCACTTCTCCATGATGACAAGGCGTGGCCTCTGCTGCTGGCCCCAGCTCCCCCTCTCCCAGCAGATATACATTGAAGCCTGTCCGGCACCTCATCCTGGCAAGCTCCTGACCTGCCTGGAGTGCACTTCTGGGCCATTCCTTCTGTCTCGATAAACGCTACCCACTCTCTGAGGCCCCCAGGCCTGCTGCTCTGTGTGGAAAGGGTCTTCCTCACTAGGCAGGGCTGCTCCTGCAAGTTGGGGTGTGTGGGAGGCATGTTTTGTTCATCTCTGCAGGGGAAAAGCCAACTCTAGCTTCAGAGAGGCTCCTAGCACCGACGCCTGACGAGCAGGTGGTGGGGCCAGCCCCTCTGCCACTCTCCTCCTCCCCTCCCCAGCCCAGCAGCCATGCTGCCCTCCAGCCACACTCCTCTACTTTACAGCCTCGAGTGTCTCCCATCCTCCTAGGAAAGAGACTGCACACTCACCATGCCCCACCTCCAGCTTCTCCCACCACACCCACCCTCACACACAGCTTCCCCACCCCCATCAACTTGAAGATGCATGGAGATGCACTCCTGCCCAGCAGACACCGTCACGGCACTGCATGCACCTTACAGGCTGCGATGACACAGCCATGCCTCTATGTGAAGAATGTCCCCCAGGTCCTAAAGACACGGAAGACACTAATGAAGACAGAGTGTGCATTGGTGCCCACTCATCACTCCATCTGTCTCCGTGCTCGGCCCTGAGGAGGCCCACGGCACACACTCAGTATCTGAACACTTGAATGGCTGAATGGACACAAACCAAACCACTCAGAATTCAGCAGGTCTCAGAGAGGGCAATTTGGAAGGCACAGCCCGTGCATGAGGAAGGCTTCAGAGACACTGGAGGAACCTCAAATCTAGATGGGATCACAGCGGCCATGTGACGAGCACTTCCTGGGCCAGGGCTGGACAAAAGGCATCCCTTTTCCTGCTTTACTCACAGCAACCCTGAGAAAGAGGGGTCATCCATGGGTGAAAACCGGAACCCCAGTGAGTGGGTGTGACGCAGCAGAGGCCGCTGCCACAGTGGGGCCCAGCGGCCCACACCAAAGGCGTGTGGCGTTGGGGAGGGCGCTGTCTCCTCACCACCACCACACCCATCTCACTGCAGGGCCACTTGATGTGCCCTGGAGCTGTCTCGGTCCCCTGTTCTCAGTTCCTCTGACCACCAGGAGAAAGCCTGGATGCCCAGAGCCTGGCCTGCTGCAGACACTCAGAGCAGAGGAGTGGCCAGTGCAGGTAAGCCATGGGCCTCCTGACACCACTGTGTGCCCACAGCTACCACCTCCTACAAGAGATTCTGGCAGGACACTTGGGTTGCCCCACAGCCACTTTCAATCCACACTGAAAGTGGCAACGCCAACGTAGGCACCAAAGCAGAGCCAGGAGCTCCGGCTGTATCTCCCTGGAGACCTCTTGTCTGAGGATCCTGATGGGTCCACAAGGCAGGGGAAGAGGAAGTGAGCTCCAGAAAAGCAGCCTGGCCTGCAGCCCCTCTCTAGGGGCACTGTGTGCAAGCAGGAGCTGGGGTGAGGGTGCCCGAGGACAGCCCGGTGGCAGAGAGCCGGCAGCGTGTCAGAAGCACGGCTTGAGGGCTGCTGGATACGCCTGGCTGCTGCACTGCCTGGGCTCTGTTCTGAAGCGGTGCAGCCCTCTCGGCTCAGCACTGTCATGCAGCCCCTGAGGCTGCAGACCCGGCTCTAGTGCGGTCCCGTGACGGAGGACCCACTCCCTTCTGAGCATCAGGGACACTGAGAGGATCCTGCTGTCAGCGCTGGCTGGAGAGACGCTGCTGAATAAAGGCCCATATCACCAGAGATGAGTGTCTCTGCAGAGAGGAACCTATGTGAGTAGGAAGTGACTTAGGAAAAAAAGCCCTTACAGGAAGGCAGCAGAGGAGCAAGTTAACTCCAGTCAACAGGGGATCGCCCAGAGAAGGCCTCAGGCTGGAGTGAGGGGACAGGAGGCCAGCAGTGGACGTGTCTCCCACACTCCCCCTCCTCTGGAGAGGGCACACCTGAGCATGCACACCTCACTGCTGGGGGACACACCTGAGCATGTGTACCTGCCTACTGGGGGACACACCTGAACATATCCACCTCCTCCCCAGAAGACACACCTGAGCGTGCCCACCTCCTCCCCGGGAGACACGCCTGAGCGTGCCTACCTCCTCCCCAGGGGACATGCCTGAGCGTGTCCACCTCCTCCCCCAAGGGGCATACCTGAGCATGCCCACCTCCTCCCTGGGAGACATACCTGAGCGTGTCCACCTCCTCCCTGGAGAACAGGAAGCTTTGCTCAGGAGAGCTGGACTGAGACTTGAGCATCTTTAGCTCCATCTCCAGCTAGAAGAAAGCAAAGGACAGAGGGTCAGCACATGTGGGCGGTCCCAGGCATGTGGGGAAGCCCCATCCCTTGCTGAACCTAGCCCAGGCCTGAGACTGCCCCCTGGTAGCACCCAGTCCAGGCCCTGAGACCACACCCTGGCAGCACCCCCGCCCTGGGCTGGCAGCTGCAGGAGAGATGCACTCTAACTTTGCAAACTCAAGTTCTCTCACTTTTTTGGTGCTTCTGTCTCCCACTCCAAAGCCTGGCTCACCCCATCATGAAGGGAGGAAGAGGGCAGCATGGACCCAGGCAGGGGAGGACAGGTGCCAGCAGGGACCAGAGCAGCCAGAGGCCCCCATCAGTGAGGCTGCAAAGCCTGCCAGACCCTAGTGTAGGATGACTTAAGGGGGACAACACCCACTGGGCTGGGGGATAACAGGGGCTGGGAAAACAGGCACTGGGGGGAAGGGTGTGCAGTGCGCAAGGGGGCAGGATATGCCAATGACCCTGATCTAATCCATATATTACATGTACTAAATCATCACTATGTACTCCATAAATATGTATGATTATCATGCGTCCATTAACAAGATAGATCCACAGTCCAGACAACAAACATGGAAGGCCATGCCCTGAGCAGCCTCTCCCCAACTTCCAACCCCAGCCACCCACCCCCAACTCTCAGCCAACCAGCGTTCTGATGTTTGAGCGTATGTTCCTTCCGCAGGTTGCTGGTGCACATGCGCACATGCCAGCAGCATGTCTATGTTCTTCCTCCCACCCCACTTTATCTTTTTTTTTTAACAAAAATGGTAAGATGTCCTACACATCATTTGGTACCTTGCTTTTTCCACTACACACACACACAAGAGAGAGAGAGAGAGAGAGAGAGAGAGAGAGGGGGGGGAGGGAGGGAGGGAGGGAGGGAGGGAGGAGGGAGGGAGGGAGGGAGGGAGAGAGAGAGAGGGAGGGAGAGAAAGACAGAGAGTGCGCGCGAGCGTGTTGAGTCTTGCTCTATTGCCCAGACTGGAAAGCAGTGGTGTCATCTCAGCTCACTGCAGCTCCTGGGTTGAAGTGGTTCTCCTGCCTCAGCCTCCCTAGTAGCTGGGATTACAGGCACCCACCACCACATCCGGTTAATTTTTGTATTTTTGGTAGAGACAGGGTTTCACCATGTTGGCCAGGCTAGTCTCAAACTCCTGACCTCAGGTGATCTGCCTGCCTCGGCCTACCAAAGTGCTAGAATTAACAGGCATGAGCCACGGCGCCTGGCCTTTCCTTCTATTTTCTAACTTATCTTTGTATACATGATTTTACATTTTTGTTTCCCACCCCCTTCCCTAAATTCCAACTGACTGCAGCAGTTTTCAGTTGATTCTTTTGGCACACAGTCATATCAGCAGTAAAGAGCGACAATTTTCCAATTTTCCTCCTCTTTCCCAATATTTATATCTCTGGTTTCTTTCCCTTGTCTAATCTGGATGACTAGTATCTCCACAATAATGTTAAATCACAGTTGTAATGCTGGACATCCTTAAGTGGTCTATGGCTTCACTGAAGCTGAACCTAATACTTTCTTATTTACAGTACATCACCTTTTGCTTGACATAGGTATTTTCTATTATGCTGAGAAATTACCCATATGTTCATACTTTATTATGAGTTTTTAATCAAAGCTGAATGTTGGATTTTGTCACATGCCTTTTCAGCAAATATGAAGAGACTATTCTATAAATTGATATCCTAAAATCAAGCTAACAGGCTGGTCCTGCAATAAATCCTACTGCATATGGTGTGTTTTAACATGCTGCTGAATTTCTCCCGACACGTTAACACTGACGCCAATACACGTACGTGCACGCACACGCACACACACACACACACAGACACTGGCATGTGAGACCTTTGCAGTTGTTGGTGTCAACACGATACTCACTTCCAGAATGCCTTCCCCTCCTTTTCCCACAGTCTGAAATGGTTTACACACAGTGTGAAAGTATTTGCACTTTCAAGATCTGGTAGAATTTCCCATGACACTGGCTTGGCCTGATGCATTTTCTGTCTCTTTCCTTTTGTCGTCGGGGGAGAGCAGCCCTGGCAACTTTGAGACAACTTTTATCTGAAATAATTGGTCTGTTTGAAATGTCTCTCTTCTGGAGTTGGGATTGATAAATAACATTTCCCTAAAAAGTTATTCATTTTCTACAGATTTTTAAATTTGCAAATGGAATCGAGATATAATTCATAATTTTTACAGAATTCAGATAGAACTCATAATTCTTTTCAATTTTTTCCTTTTTTGCTTTTATTTTCTTTACCGTTCAGATACATATAATTTACACGCAGTGAAGTGCTGAATCTTATGTGCACAGCTTGATGACTTTTTATACATGTCTACACCTCTGTATCCACCGTCCAGATCAAGACACAGCATTCTCAGCACACTCGAAAGCTCTCTCATGCTCCTGCTCAGTCAATAACTCCAGGCAACTAGTCTTGTTTCTTATTTGGGATGGTGATACTTCCTATCAATTTTTTATTAGAACTGTGAATAATTCATGTTTTATTAGCTTTATTTCAAATAATAGGTATTTGAATTTATTTATTATTTCTACCATTTTTCACTTTCCTATTAACTTCTGCTTTAATCTTTAAAAATTCCTACCTTTTAATTTTACTACAGTTTATTTTCCTTTCATTCTCTGACTTCTGGGGGGTGAAGGTCTAGTCCATATATTTACATGCTTTCTTGTTCAATGATACAAATATTTAAACTTGTGAATTTAGATGTTTCCCACAGGCTCTGATGAGAAATGTTTTCATGACAATTATTTTTCAGATTTTTTGCACTTTTGAATTGTACTTCTTTGAACCAAGAATTGTTTAAGACAGTGTTTTGTTCTGTTTGGGTTTTATTTTTTAATTTCCAAGTGTTAGGAGGATTTTTTTTTCTGGTTTTGTTCTTGATTTCACATTTTACCACACTGCAATCACAGGAGGCTATATTAGCTCTACTTATTTTACTTTATAAAGGCTCTATTACTGAATACATAATCTTTGTGAATGTTGTGTTCTATGCTTTCTCTTTAACATGAGTATATTCTCTAATTTGGGAGATAGGAGTTTTAGACGAACATATATTTTTCTGTTTTTCCATTATTCTTTGCCCACTTGATATACTGCGGATTAGGGTGTAAAATAAATTCTGCTACCGGCGTCTTTGACAACTTCCCCTTGAATCTCTCCTCAGCCTCGCCTTTCCCAGCAGCAGTGACGTGGTATTTGGCTAATCCATCCACACCTCACTCTGAAGCGTGCCCACTTTGTTTCTGAGAGGCTCCGGCCTGAATTCACGCTACATCCAGAGCATAGCTCCTGCTTTCCAGGTTCACCTCACCAGAACGCTTTTGCTTCCCGTATTTTCCAACATGTTTGGTTTTGCTTTGCAATCCAATCAGGAAGTCCTTTCCTTTTCATAGGAGAGCTTAGTCCATCTATATAACTTGATTTCTAGTTCTGTTGTATTATGTTGTTATGCTTTCAATTTTATAGCTTTTACATTTATGTTATTCCGTGGCCTTTTTAATCTAGTTTACTTTTTTACGTGTAATTCTCTCAAGGCTTAGAAAAGTCTGCATGTTTTATTCTGACTGCTTTTATAATTCAGCTTTGCTTCACACCTATACTTTGCTGTTAGACAGTATCTCTTGTATCTCCTATGTTGAGTACCTGACTAGTCAGATATATCACCCTTACCGTTTCACTTTATACGGTCTGTGATGGTTCATTTCATGTGTCCACTGGACGGGACCTGGGGCACTCAGATCAAAACACTTTCTGGGTGTGTATGGGAGGGTTTCTGGATGAGATCAGCATTGGAATCAGGGGGCTCAACAGACTGCCCTCCACAGCATGGGCAGCCCTCCTCCAACCCCTTGAGGACCCAAAGGAATGAAAACTGGAGGGGGCGAGCATTCCTCCCTTGACTGCCTGGTGGTCTGAGCCAGGGCAGCTCCTGTTCTCTGCCCCAGGCTGCGCTGGTTCTTAGGTCTGCAGAGCTGGACTGAGTCATACATGGACTCTTCCAGGCCTCCCCTATGCAGATGCAGACCATGGGCTTCCCAGCCTCCATCACCACAAGCCAGGTCCTCACATCAATCTCTCTGGATGGACCAGTCTACTGCCTCTGGTTCTCTAGAGAACCTCATATGCAGCTCCATCTACTCTCCCTACCTGATGCTGTCTTTAGATGGTGTGTCTTCGTCTTCGGCTCTCAATGGTGAGGACGCCATCCTCCTGTTGTCTCCTCCCCTCTGCCATCTTGACATTTCTTTTTGAATCTCTGACATGTGGCAGTTACATTCCCCGCTTCCGCATTCACTTCATCTTCCAGTTCAGGAGATGGAACTCTTGTTGCTGGGGTTCTTTTCCAGTTTTTCCTGTGATTCACCTCCCTGTGCTTCTTCTGGTCACCTTCCTTTCCATGCTGCCCCCTTCCTGCCCTTTGATCCTTCAGGTCCCGTCTCATGCACCCACCGGCCTCACCATCTCTTCTTGGAGCATGTGCGTTCCACCCAACCCTCGCAGACTCTACTCCTCATTAACTTTTATTTCTTGACAAAATGGTTGGATACAATTTTCATCTGCTCAATGTCAACCGTTTTTCTGTGAAAGATTTTCTGCCGCTTGTTTTTCTTCTTTTTCTCCTTTGCTCTTACACAAACGCGTGGAGTGACCTTTACTGCTCACTGCTGAAGATCAGTTTTATTGAATCTGGCTCTGCGCACAGGTTCACAGTGGGGAAGGAAGGGCCTGCTTCCTTTTATCTGAAATCCAGTGACAGTTTTGCTGCGAGTCCAATCAGCCTCCAGTAGCTCTCTCTGGCAGGAGAGAAGGGACACTGCAAGTTTTCCTAAGAGCAAATGTTCTCCTCTCCTCTCTGCCAGAGACGTGGCTTCAAGCACATGTCATGTACTTGTGTGACCCTTCAGCTCAGCAGCAACCTCTGCTGCAGCTCGGAACCACATGCCACTCCAGGGACCCTGTTCCAGCTGCCGCCCGGTCCCACCACCACAGAGCCAGGGCTCAGGGTCTGCCTCTCACAAGGGTTCCCGCCAGCAAGGAAGTTCTGTTCAGCAGCTCTGCTCTCGGCTTCCCTGGGGGATGTACCTGCTCACTGCACTCACCTACACCATAGGCTGCCTGCCTCCTGCCTGGGACTTGGTCTTCAGCTGCATTTCTGTTTTGTGAAAATTTAAGTGCCATTTTGGTTTTCATGCTTCCTGTTATTTGTGGATGATTTCCAGGAAACAAGAGGGAAATGCTGACATATGCCACAATATTCAGGGCAAAAATCAAGCCCTTTTATTTTAATGTGTAACCTTAGACCATAATTAAGCTCTCAACTGTATTCTCACAGTAGCCAATGCCTGCCCCCCTGAGCCTGTGCCTGACATCCCCAGCCATGCTGCAGGTCCTCCACCCATCCTGTACCTCCCCACCAGGCCAGCTCTCACCCCTATATCCCAGAGCCACAGAAGGGCAGACCCACAATACACACCCATGGCTCACCGTCCACCTACACCCCCGCTCCCATCTGCCGTTTAGATCCAAGTGAAATACCATCTTCCCCACAATCTGTCCCAGCAGCTCCCCACCCCCTCCCCCTACCAGCCAAAATGCCTGCCCCCCACTCCTCTATGACTGTACCCTCTACTCCACCACAGGACACAGTGACTGGCACGTGACTCTCCTCCCCCGCTGGACAAGGCATTCCCTGGAGGAGATGTGGCAACCAAGTAGGGCCCTGTTGCCAGTACAGAACCTGGCACACAGTCAGTGCTCCAGGCATGCATACGGGCGGGCACATGGGCAGTGAGGGCACAGTGGACACGAATGTGGCAATGGCCACTTTCCGGGCACGTACAGTGTGTGTGCAGCCGAGCTCGGGATGGGGGAGGCACTGGGGTGGGTCGAAGCAGCCGGGATGAAGCAGAGTGAGCTGCCCATGCTGAGCAGACAGGACCTAGTGTCTACTGACCTGCTGGCCACCACTTTAAGAAGCTGTGTAGACATATCAGTATTTAAAAGAAAGCAAGCCATCAGGTGGTGAAAAGAGGCAGGCAGGGGAAGAGGAAAGCGAGGATGGTCCCAGGGTGTCCTCAGCACCAACTGCAGCACCCTCGCCCAGCCACCAGGCCCACATAGTAGGGCCGCTGCCACAGCTGCCCAGCAGCCCTGGCTCCGTGCCTTTTCTCCTAGGGACTCAGCAGGTGGAGAGGAAGGCTCCTTGTGAGGACCCGTGGGACCCACTGGCAGGGCTCAGGCGCAGGGAAGCAGCGTACTCAGAGGTCACTCACAGGCACCTGAGCCTCCAGCTCTTGCTGTGATGATGGGGGATAACAGCACCTGTCCCTGAGTATCCGGGTTCCAGGGCCCAGCCCATGCAGGCCCCAAACAGGGGGACACATCTGAAGCTCCGACCTCCCCTCCGGGGCAGCCTACCGCCTAGGGAGGTGGCTGAGCTGGCAGGAAGTTGGACAGGCCCCTAGGAGACAGCCTCACTGAGGGCCTGCAGAATGCATACTTACACCTGGGGCAGGCCCATGAGAGGTGAGGAGCAGCAGGAGTCCTGTGAGGGCGGGAAGACCCGGAAGGAAAGGAGCAGCAGGCAGACTTAGCAGCGTGCGGAAGCACAGGTGGGAAGGTGGGATCCAGGAAGAGGGTGCTGGGGACAAGTAGAGTGCCCTGGTGAACGCTTCCCCAACATGGGGTAGACTTACCTCCGGTATCTCCCAGGGGCAACTCTGCCCCTGCATCAGGTGGCACAAACAGCACCCCAGCTGTCCCCTGTTCAGGTGGTGCACACAGCAGCCCAGCCGTCCCCTGTTCAGGCAGTGCACACAGCACCCCGCTGTCCACTGTACAGGCGGTACACCAAGCCTGTCCATGGAAATCGTTCTCTCTGGCCAAACCATGTGCCCACACCACACTGCAGGAGGCAGGGCCATGTGTGCCTGGGCCCTCCACATCCCTTCCTCAGGCCCACAGATGGCCGTCTCCTCCCTACAAGGCCCTGACACCCAGCAAGAGAGCCCTCATATATACTTGAGAAGGGTCTAGTATCCAGATACATAAAGACTTTTACAACTTTTAAACAACAAAACAACTCCACTGCAAAGCAGGCACAGGATGGGACACGTGCTTCTTCAGAGAAGACGTGTGTGGCTAATAAGCACAGGGCAGGCAGCTCAGGACCACTGGCCTTAGGGGAACACAAACCAAAGCGACAGCAGCCACTTCACACCCGCCAGAGGGCGCCAATGAAACGTGGAAAATGGCAAGCATCACTGTCACTTCTCTCATGCCCAAGAGTGTTCATTTGTGTCGTTTTTTACAATGAGTCTGGCTAGAGGTTTATCAATTTTATCTCACAGAAACAGATTTAGGTCTCATTTACCGAACTCAACTGTGTGTTCTACTGAGATGAAGCAACCTGTTGATCTCAGGTGGGGCCAACAGGGAGAGGGGAGCAGAAAGCCGGGCACAGCTGGGGGACCTCAGAGGCAGGAGCCACTTCACCCTGGAAGACAGAGCTCACACAGCAGCATGTGCACTGCCCAGACCTAACCTGGAACAGGTGTGGGGGACCCTGGGAGAGTAGCCTGAGCATGAGCACATATGTCCCAGCAGCAGCTCCAGCCTCAGAGTGGATTGGCCTCAGCATGGATTGGCCTCAGCACGGACCAGCCTAAGTGTGGACTGGCCTCAGTGTGAACTGGCTTCAGCATGGCCCAGTCTCAGTGTAGACCGGCCTCAGCATGGCCCAACTTCAGTGTAGACAGGCCCCAGCATGGCCCAACTTCAGTGTAGACAGGCCCCAGCATGGCCCAGCCTCGGTGTAGACAGGCCTCAGCATGGTCCAGCCTCAGTGTAGACAGGCCTCAGCATGGTCCAGCCTCGGTGTAGACAGGCCTCAGCATGGTCCAGCCTCAGTGTAGACAGGCCCCAGCATGGCCCAACCTCAGTGTAGACAGGCCCCAGCATGGCCCAGCCTCAGTGTAGACAAGCCCCAGCATGGTCCAACCTCAGTGTAGACAGGCCTCAGCATGGCCCAACTTCAGTGTAGACAGGCCCCAGCGTGGCCCAGCCTCAGTGTAGACAGGCCTCAGCATGGTCCAGCCTCAGTGTAGACAGGCCTCAGCATGGTCCAGCCTCAGTGTAGACAGGCCTCAGCATGGCCCAACTTCAGTGTAGACCGGCCTCAGCATGGCCCAGCCTCAGTGTAGACAAGCCTCAGCATGGCCCAATTTCAGTGTAGACAGGCCCCAGCATGGCCCAGTATCAGTGCAGACTGGCCTCGGCATGGTCCAGCCTCAGTGTAGACCGGCTGGCCTTCTGGAAACTGCCCCACGTCCCTCTGCCTATAAGGTCCCTCCCTCCTCAAGTGCAGGCCTGGCTTGCCAGATCCACTCATAGCCCCAAACTTCATGAAACATTAATGGTCCTAGTGGCAAACTCACTAGTACAGCATAACCTTTAAATAGAGACCTTGCACTCGGTTTAATTTGGGAAGATACAGGGTGTGATCCCAGAGGCCTTCCCTAATGCCACACAGTAATAACAGGAAGAGGAGCTGGGTAACTCCCCCCCATCGCAATTCTAATCCACGGGGCTGCTGCTGAGTGCCAGAGCGAGGGTGTCCACAGGCAGTGCACCCGCGCCGTCTCATCGCCCATTCACACAGCATCCCTGAGTCTCAGCTGTACCCTGTACTCCATGTAGTGGTGGTGAGGCTGAGCCCAGGGCCTCACAAAGCTCTTGCTGCAAGGTGAGGGCCTGCATTCCAGGCTCCCCCAGGGCTGACTGCGGCAGAGGCCCTGGGCCTCTGAGAGATTAGAGGGTGCTGAGGTCAGAGCCGAGCATCCTGGTCAGAGGCCACCTTTCTGCTCAGCTCTGCACCCTCTGGCACCAGGAAGGCTTCCGGAGTGGTTGCGGCTTCCTGGGGAGGGCTGGGGGATCTTAAGTGGAGTCCATTCCCCCAGTTTCCTTTCCAGCCTGGAGAAGACACAGGCGCAATGGGCCGCGGGCAGCCCTACTGGCTCACCCAGCCATTTCCTGGTGAGCACAGCTGTGCGCCTAAGCTGGAAAATGCCTTCTCCTCACAAAAAAGCACCCCAGCTGGAGGGCACGTTCCAGCAGAATGTTCACCTGAGGCCACCATCATTTCTCAGGATGACTCCTCAGGCACCGTCCCTGGGAGCAGGCCGCTGGAGAGCCAGAGTAGCTGTGCTCGGAGGAAGTGGGGTCTCACCACAGGGCTGTGGCATGTCCAGGGTCGCCACTGCTGGCCTCACAAGCACCGCTGCACAGCTGAGCACCTGTCACACTAGAGCGCCGCTGCTCTGACTGCCAAGCTGGATACCCAGCCCCATTTACACTCACAGAGGAGTGCTGAGAAACCAGCTGGGTGGTGTCTGTGTATGTGGCTTCCAAGAGCTCTAGAAACTTTACTGGGATCAATGAGGCTGCCTCCTCCACAGGAGCAGTTGCTAACACTAGGGAGGGGGCACAGATGTCAGAAACCTTTTGAAGATGGCAACTGTTCGCTCCAGAAAAATGCATGCACGTAACAGAAATCTGTATACAGCTGCAAGGGCTTGGTGCATACCTGAGCGCCTGCCCCTGGATCTGGATAAAGAGCCCCTGCTTAGAAAAAAGACTGAATTTGAAAGCTCTCTCTACAGAAAGGGCCTCCCTCCCCTCCTATTAGCTCCAATCCTACATCTGCCTTTTTAGGACATCTGAGGCCACCTCCTGTCCCTGTGAAGCCTCTCACTGTGGAAGTTAACTCTGCTAGGGGAGTCTGGAGAGGGCTGTCTGCCAGGGCTGCTCACTGAATCACAGGCAAACACAAGCCCCCAGGTGGCCTAGTTCAAGGGAAAGTCCCAGTGTCCCCCAGAACAGGCAGATATGAGGATGGCAGGAGCTCCACGTCAGGGAGGCAGACGGCAGGGTCAGGGGTAGGGAAAGGGGCAGGTGTCACCATCATGGGCCTGGGGCCAGAAGGGATCAGCTTATGTAAGACACTCATAGCTGAGAAAAGCTAAGCCAGAACAGGCCACTGCAGAGACATGAGAAGTTAAAATCACAGGAAAATGCTTTGCACTTTGAAGAACCAGGAGGAGGGTACGATGTTTCCCCTATACGGAATTACTCCCATAATTTTTCAAGATAAATTAACCAATTTCCTTTCTTGTGGTTATTATAAACTAAATCTTTCTAAGTTTTGCAGAATGGAACACACAGGGGACTTCACTGCTCTGAGTCTGTAGTGCCCACCTTCTCCACATCCCCAACCTCGACACCCAAAAGAGGCCCCATGGGTCACATGGTAAGTGTGCATCCAGCAGCAACATGCAGGTGACCAGGATTCTAAACCACCCAGGAATAACCCTAGTAAGCAGTGGGCAGGCCCCATGGTATGCGGAAGGGGAGAGGGTTTCTGGGGGGAACCGCACGGCAACCAGCTTGTCTTCCCAAGTCAGCCTGCAGACCAAGGCAATTTGAGAGGACGGATAGGAGCCTGGGCAAGCTCCCTCTAAAGTTTACTGGAAAAACATGAGAATATCTAAGATAAAAAAAAAAAAAAAAAAAAAAAAAAAAAAAAAAAAAAAAAAAAGATCTTTCTGAAATAAAAAATAAAAATGTCACCACATATCAGACACACTGAGGTTCCACTAGCTCACACACTGTGGCAGTGGCCCAGATAGAAAACAAGCTTAGTGTCTCCTGCTACACTGAGATTTTCTTCTGTTTTTTGGAGGAGAAGCAGGGATCCAAATCCTCTACAGCCAAGGGCCAGAGATTATGCCTGAGAAGTCTATTTTCTGGGCTAAAATCTTCTCAGGCTACTGTTTCTAAAATGCAGATGATCCTTGCAAGATAACGACACTAAATCACCAGCATCTCCTCATGATATCTTTACAAACTGGGAAAAGCCAAAAAGCCTGGGTGCTTAGACTGGGAAAGGGATCAGAAGGAAGATGAAGCACCCTCCTCCCCACCGGTCCCCACCCAGCACTCGGCAGATGCTTTAAAATCTCTTGCTGAATACCCGGTCCTGGGCTAGCACTGGAGGTCCAGAGAGCCCTGAGGTCCTGTCCTGGTGGACTTCACAGACGGCCTGATACAAGGAGGTCCCCTGGACTGCCCTGGCCACAGGGTCTGGGGTCAGCCTGCCTGGGTGTGAATCCCGGAGCACTTTCCACTGTTGCTTGTGAGAACACAGGCAGGTCACTAATCCTGGCTACACTTGTTCCTCATCTGATTATCTGGGGCCTTAACCAGCTTGTGGGTCTGCTGCCAGAATCACAGTGGGATAATCTGTGTAAACAACAAGTGTGTGCCAGTGACGTGGTAAGCACCAGCACACACTGGCTTTGCACATGGCACCGCCACGCCCAGGGTGGCACAGGGACAACAGTGGCGGTGACAGTGAGGGTGCAGGCCCCGTGAGGGCAGGGAGGGAAGAGCGCATCTGCGATGCAGGGGCAGTAACAGGGGTCCAGCTTGATTTCCAGGGAGCCTGAGGCTCCACTGGGCTGAAAGACATCCTGGAGTTGCGGGGGAAGCAGCACAGGGATTGCATGGAAGGGCATGAGAACATGCGCTCAGAGGAGGGTGAGGAGATGGGGGTCAGAAGGTGAGGACATCACTGGGGTCAGGGCAGGCCTATCAGGCACTGAGGGACCAGGTGGAGACCCCCTAGTAGAAGGACAGGGCAGGACAGTGAACCCCCACCCGGTCTCACACAGCAGGAAGGAGGGCCCATGCTCTGGCCTGTGTACTCCCACTTGCAGGCTGAAATCCTAGGAGGGAACCCAGGGGAGGTGAGGCGGCCACTGGCAGAGCCTCGGAGAGTGGATTAGCTCCCTCGCCCCTCCCACCGTGTGAGAGGGGAGAGGGTGCCATCTGGAACCAGGCAGCCTCAGCAGACACCAGACCAGCCAGTTCCTGGTCCTGGACTTCCAGCCTCCAGAACTATGAGCAACAAACATCTGCTAGGATTTTATTTATTTTTTTAACAGAGACAAGGTCTCACTATGTTGGCCAGGCCGGTCTCGAACTCCTGGGCTCAAGAGATCCATCCGCCTCAGGCTCCCAAAGTGCTAGGATCACAGGCATGAGCCACCACGTCCAGCCAAGCTACTTTAAGCAGCCCAGTCTTGGGTGTTCTTGTTAGGGCAGGTGAATAGACAGACGTGCAGCCACAGGGCCTCTGTTCCCTCAGACAAGGGCCTAGAAGAGGCGCTCAGCAAATACTTGCTGAATTAGACAAACTTGCCCTCAAATGCAAGAGGCATTTAAAGCAAACCAGCTCCATGTGACACTTGCTGTGGCCTGTGTGATTCCTTCCACTCTGCGAAGGAGCCTCATGGCATGCACTGAGGAGGAGGCTGGACAAGGAAACCTCAGCTGGTGAACGGGCAGTGAGTCTGGAACCAGCCCTGGGGCCACTGAGGAAGATCAGCCCCTGTTCTCACCCAGCCACCTTCCAGAACAACCTGGATCTTCCCAGCACACCAACTTACTTAGCTTTACAGGACTCCAGGGAGGTTCCCCCTTCCTCTCTCTACCCTGAAGACCAGGCACTGAAAAACCTGTCTGTGGCCACACAGCAAGAGAGGTGACAGGTGTGGCTCAGGAAGCGGGGACCAGTTGTGTGGGATGGAAGGGTGGGGGCAGGAGCTCCAGGTGGGGGAGGGGAGAGACCCAGCCTGTGTGGGATGGAAGGACAGGGGGCAGGAGCTCCAGGTGGGGGAGGGAGAAACCCAGCCTGTGTGGGATGGAAGGGTTGGGGAAGGAGTCCCACGTGGGGGAGGGAGGGACCCGGCCTGTGTGGGATGGAAGGGTCGGGGCAGGAGCTCCAGGTGGGGGAGGGAGAGACCCAGCCTGTGTGGGATGGAAGGACAGGGGCAGGAGCTCCAGGTGGAGAGGGAGGGACGTGGCCTGTGTGAGATGGAAGGGTGGGGGCAGGAGCTCCAGGTGGGGAGGGAGAGACCCAGCCTGTGTGGGATGGGAGGGTTGGGGAAGGAGTCCCACGTGGGGGAGGGAGAGACCCAGCCTGTGTGGGATGGAAGGGTGGGGCAGGAGCTCCAGGTGGGGGAGGGAGGGACCTGGCCTGTGTGGGATGGAAGGGTTGGGGGAGGTGTCCCACGTGGGGGAGGGAGAGACCCAGCCTGTGTGGGATGGAAGGGTCGGGACAGGAGCTCCAGGTGGGGGAGGGAGAGACCCAGCCTGTGTGGGATGGAAGGACAGGGGCAGGAGCTCCAGGTGGAGAGGGAGGGACGTGGCCTGTGTGGGATGGAAGGGTGGGGGCAGGAGCTCCAGGTGGGGAGGGAGGGACCTGGCCTGTGTGGGATGGAAGGGTGTGGACAGGAGCTCCAGGTGGGGGAGGGAGGGACCTGGCCTGTGTGGGATGGAAGGGTGGGGACAGGAGCTCCAGGTGAGGAGGGAGGGGCCTGGCCTGTGTGGGATGGAAGGGTGGGGGCAGGAGCTCCAGGTGGGGAGGGAGGGGCCCGGCCTGTGTGGGATGGAAGGGTTGGGGAAGGAGTCCCACGTGGGGAGGGAGGGCCGGCCTGTGTGGGATGGAAGGGCGGGCACAGGAGCCCCAGGCAGGGGCCCAGGAGAAGCTGCCTCCAGGACTGGAGAGGAGGACAGTGACATGAGGTCACATTCTCAGACTTTGGGCCATTCCCCAGACCTGCCCCGGACATATCCCTGGCCACTACGAGCTACTCCCATCTCAGGACACCTGCACACCAGGGCATGTGGGGACATACGTGCTGGTACAGCGTGAACTGAATGGGTTGCCAGGAAGGAGGAGGCTGCCACCAGCCACACACAGCCCCAGTACCAGCAACGAGCCCCTCCAGCATGCCCCGAAGCATGAAGCTCCGGTCAGAGGTGGCACTTATTTGCATGGCAGGACTGGTCCAGAAAGTGAAATGAGGCACTGTCAGTTAGCAAACCAGGAGACTCTCATGATCATTCATCTGGAGGCAATGGCCACGCTGGTGGGTGTGACCAGACAGATTCCGGGCAGGGCACAACCATGAGGACAGCACTGAGGAGGGGCACACTGCTGCCTGGTCCATCCTCAGCATAGGCACCAGTGAGGACAGAGGCACCAGCCACGTCTCCCATACGTGCTCCGCCCTACAGGCCTACACACAGCCCCCGGGTGTGCAGGGTCTCTGAGATCTACACACAGCCCCCGGGTGTGGAAGGTCTCTGGGGTCTACACACAGCCCCCGGGGTGTGCAGGGTCTCTGGGATCTACACACAGCCCTCAGGTGTGCAGGGTCCCTCGAGTCTAGACACAGCCCTCAGGTGTGCAGGGTCTCTGGGATCTACACACAGCCCCCAGGTGTGCAGGGTCTCTCGGGTCTACACACAGTCCCCGGATGTGCAGGGTCCCTCAGGTCTACACACAGCCCCCACCAACAGTCTCTTCAGGGCAAGTTCTGCTGGCATCCTCACCTTTCCATGAGAAGCTAAAGGCTCTGAGAGCCAAAGGGACTACAGCTCCTGCCTGAGAGGCCCCAAAGAGCCCAAGTCTTCTCCATGGGGTGGGGCCCACAGGACCCGTCCTGCTCGTGGTTGTCAGATTTCAGAATCTGTCCGTAAAGCACTTGCTGCTAGGCCCAACTCAGAGCGGGCCTCAACACCCTGCCCATTTCACAGATGGGCAAAGAAGGGTGGGGGACAGGAAGCGGCCTGGCCTGGACAGGCCTCAGTACTACCGTAGACACAGCCCTTGGTGGGTCAGACTTAACACAGGGTGCTTCTGGAAGCAAGGAGCGGGCCCAGAGGGGCCACAAGGGAAAACAGGAATCAAGGAAGATGCTCCCTAATCAGAGCTGAGAGCAGTGTAATTCCCTCTAAATCAGAAAATAAATCTTCTCTCCACACTCCCCAAAGTATATAAAATATTAGAGGATTTTTTATAGCTGTAATCAAAAGACTCCTATCTCCAGCCACTGCTGGCCTAGCTAATTAGGGGGGGCTCACTAATGATATGACTGTGGCCCAGGCAATCCCTCCTTATGATATTAATTGCATTTAAGGAAAAAAGCATGAATTGTACTTATGCTTACTCATTAGTACAGGTTTGCTAATTAATAATAAGAAAGTCAAAGTGCCTTTGTCTTGTCATTGGCAATTAACTAAAGATGTTTACATTTTTCTTTTTTTCTTTCTTCTTTCCTAAATAACAAAATGAATTTGGGTTGGAAAGCAGCGGGTAAAGGAGTTGTAGGCCGGGAGATGGGATCAGCACCAGGGCCGTGTCCCAGACCATTGTAGACAGAAGGCATGAGGAATGCAGTCAACCCTGCCTGGAATGCGGCTTCTCCACACAAGGCCTTAGGGGCAGACCACCTGGGCGCCCCTTCCCCAGACAGCACCCACTGCCGAGCCAGTCACCGAGAACTGGATGGGAGGGGGGCTCAGAGCCAGACCACCGACTCCAGCTGTCCCAGCTCAGGGCGAGCTCCGGCCCTAGTTTCTCCACTATAAAATGAAAAGGGAGCCAGGCTGTCCCAAATCCCAGAGACCCCTTTAGACAGGACCATGTGGCTGCATCTGTAATCCCCAGAGAAAAGCCAGTGACCCTGAGGGCTCTGGGTCACACAGAGAAGGGGGAGACCTGGAGCCCACGGCTGCACGGCCCAATGAGGTGGCAGGGAGTGATGGGTGAGGCCACTGGCCCTCAGGCATGCCTGGCAGGGTCAGCCCCAACCACGGTGCCTGTGGCCCCCTTGCCTGGCACTGCTATCCCCCAGTACCTCCTCCGAAAGGCTCTGCATGGCAAGAGGGGCACAGGCCACCAAGACCCCTCCTTTTGTCCCTCAGGAGCCCGTCTGGAGGGCCTACGGCTCCAAACAAAGGATGGGGCCAGGAACAGGAGCCCAAACAACCCAGCTTCCTTGGGGGCAATCCTCCCATCACCAAATTCTAAGTCAAATGCTGTAGCTTGGGGCCCAGGCATTAGAGCTTAAAAACTGCTGGGTTCAATGAATAAAGAACAGAAATTCTATGGGCCAAAAATGAGGGAAAAAAACAGGTTGAAAAGCAGCCAAGCCTCCAGTCCAGTGCAGCACAGAGCGCACCCCACAGCCACCTGAGCAGACCCGGAGGCCCCTAACCCTAACCCCACCTGATGGCCCAAGACCGGTTTCTGTCTCCCTCCCTACAGAACAGGCCTGGAGTCAGCAGTTCCTCCACCACCACCTCCAGCTGGGGAGGGGCCAATGCCCAGGCCAAGGTGCCTGCTCTGAGGTGTCCACGCCTCTGTTGGACGTGGGAAGTCCATGCTCCAGGGCAGCCGCGGGTACCGGGCAGGTAGCTCAGCCATAATGCAGGGGCTTGGCATGTGCTCAGACAGCTCCATTTCTAATTCCTCCTGGCCTCCTGCACATGAGGAAGCACAGCCCCCGGGCATGTTGCAATTCAGGCCAACAAGGAGGCAGCCCGGTGTGTTGACACACAGAACACCAGAGTCTCCACAGGTCATCTTCAGACAGGAGCATCCCTCCTCAGAGAGCACCCACCCCACCCCAGGCTGCTCCAGAGGCAACAGGAAAAGGGGCCTGGCTGAAGGCACCCAGGAAGCTCAGACACTGAGAAGGAAGCACCGACAGCCCTTCGGGCTAGGAACAAGGAAGGCCCTGGGCATGCCCCCCCACAACCCCCCCCACCAATCCCCCACACAGGTGGAAAAAGCCCTAGCATCCCTCCTGAACACCTGCACTCAGGGGAACCAGATCCCACAGTCCACAGTCCACAGAGTACCCTCTAACCCCACTCACTCCTGGACACTAGACCCCACAGTCCACAGAGCCCAACATAACCCCACTCAATGCTGGATGCCAGACCCCACAGTCCACAGAACCCCACATAACCCCATTCACTGCTCAACACCAGACCTCACAGTCCACAGAGTCCCCCAACCACACTCCTGGACACCAGATCTCACAGTCCACAGAGTCCCATATAACCCCATTCACTCCTGGACACCAGACCCCACGGTCTACAGAGTCCCACATAACCCCACTCACTCCTGGACACCAGATCCCACAGTCCACAGAGTCCCATATAACCCCACTCACTTCTGGACACCAGACCCCACAGTCCACAGAGTCCCACATAACCCCCCACTCACTCCTGGACACCAGACCCCACAGTCCACAGAGTCCCATATAACCCCACTCACTCCTGGACACCAGATCCCACAGTCCACAGAGTCCCACATAACCCCACTCATTCCTGGACACCAGACCCCACAGTCCACAGAGTCCCACATAACCCGCTCACTGAAAGCAGGAGCACCTTTCAGGCCGGCCCTGCGCTGTCTTGGATGAAGGCAGAGGAATGGAAACTGAGTTTCAGGCCTGCCATTAAACAATGCAGTTATGATAGGTTCCCCTGCAAATTACATCAGCAACAAAAGCTCACAGCAGAACACAGGGAGAAAAATAAACAAAACAACAACCCCCCAGTATTTCTAGAGCCTAAAGAGAAACATGGTTGATACTCCAATTTCAAAACCCAGACCTAGGACAGGCCTGTTCTGGAACCCCTACAGCCTGCTTTTCCCTCCGTTTAGCAAAGCGTCTCATCTCCGCCTCCCTCCCCTCCCTCTGCTGTGCTCCGCTGGCAAATCCACCCTGGTGAAACCCTCTTCCCCAGTGACTGTGTCTGCCTGCCATCCAGCCCGGCTCCCCAGTGACTGTGTCTGCCTGCCATCCAGCCCGGCTCCACGTTCACACCATGAGCTTCAGCAGGACTGCTGGAGCCCTCACAGGGCCAGTCCTCTGCCTCATGCCCACTTTGGGAAGAGACAGGAAGCTATGGCCACCTGCTGGCCCCGGCCCCTTTCGATCCCCAAAACTGCCCCAGCCCTACATCCTGCCCGTCCCTACAGCAAGGCTCCCATCAGCATAAACTGCTCTCCCACTCCCCATTGGGTAAAATGAGTCTCCCTCCCAGCTCCAGGCCAGGCCCCTGAGCAAGCCCTTCTGTGGCGGCCGCCAAGCCCAGGGCAATCCTCCACTCCCCTTCTGGGTCCTCTCTGCGGTCTGACTGTTCCCTAAAACATTTCCTTCTCCAGGGCTCTGTGAATGGACCTGCCCTCCACAGAGTCCCCAGCTCATGGCTGCTCCCCAAGACTAGACGCCAGGATACTGGAATGCCCCAAAGAGACTTGAGCCTCCGATGCTGACTTCTCTGCTACCTACCCACTCCCGACAACAGAAGTAAGACATGCAGAGTGGATGGGCACCTCTGTCCCCAGAGCACTGACTCAAAGCCTCCAGGCCTGTGCATCCAACGTGCGGCAGGCATGAGACTCCCACACTTCACCCAGTCTCCCATCCCATACCATGAGCCCACCCAGGGTGGAATGCCGAAGCTGTCCTCGGTTCCTGGCCTCACGCTCTCTACCTTACCTGCGGTCTACCTTCATTGCAGCTAGCTCGGACCACGCCTCCCCCACACCACTGCGGGCCTAAGCCCAGGGCCCCTGCGTCTCCCATCCCGGCTGGTCCCAGACCTACCAGTTCCCATCCACTGCGGCCCTGCACAGAGCAGCCAGGGGGCCTTTACGAATGGACACCAAGCTGTGTCATCACCTCCTCTGCCCATAAAACCACAACCCTGCTGTGACCACACAGGGCCCACAGGTTGGATTACCAACCACTGCAGGCCCCGCTTTTGTCACCCCTAACCTCGCTGTCGGGTCCCGGAACCTGGGATCTGCCGAGCTGCCTGCCCCACCATTTCCACCAACAACAGTCGAGTCCCCTGGGCTTGGCTCAGGACACTGCAGAGCGGCCCCGGGTGACTGTGGCTCCTGTACCCGCCACCACCTAAAGTTCTGTCCACTTTCCTGTGGGCCACTAGCTACCCCACTGGATAACAGTGTGCCTCCAGGGAGGCAGGTGCCTATGTCACTGGCTGCGGCGTCCCCAGCACCAAGAGGAATGTCCTTAAGCCGCTGCTGAGTGAACAGCTGTCACCAGCCCACCGGGCCTTGGTCCTACAGACGCTGGCTCTGCCCAGACCTGTGCGGTGCCCTGCTGCTGCCTCTGCACCGCTGGGCAACCTCTTCCAAGGTCTCAGCAGACAACCCCTCACCATCTCCAGCCTAGGCCCCGGTGCCTGCACCTCCCAAGAGGGTGATTTCCAACTCTATCCAACCCTGTCCCACGGGAAGGACTTGCAACCACGGCCACAGCCACGGCCACCAAAGGCTGTGCAGCCGGCACATGAGTCTGTCAAGCGATGAACCCTCAGCACACCCCTGCCGGGTGGAGGGGGAAAGCCCTGAGGCTGAGAGCCAGGACACCAGCTCACAGTCATGAGCTGGCAAGCAAGGACACCCAGACAGGAGCCTCCACCTGGGTTGCACGCCCTGGGGTCCATACAACGCTGACTGCCGCTCCGCCTGTGACCCAGGCTGGTCTGACGCATGGCCCAGGGCAGAACACACAGCCATACGCACACACGCCCCCGGGCCTTCCTTGTCCTTCACAGACATGGCCGTGGCCAGGGCAGCATGGAGGGGACCTATAGTTTGTTTAGGCCAAAACGCTGCAAAAGCAAAGCCCATTTGTTCCCTAAAGCAGTAGAAAGCTTTTTTTTTTTTGGAGACACAATTTTCCTCTTGTTGCCCAGTCTGGAGTGCGGTGGCGCAATCTCGGCTCACTGCAACCTCCACCTCCCAGGTTTAAGCAATTCTCCTGTCTCAGCCTCCCGAGTATCTGGGATTACAGGCACTCGCCACCACCCCTGGCAAATTTTTATATTTTTTGGTAGAGATGGGGTTTGACCATGTTAGCCAGGCTGGTCTCAAACTCCTGACCTCAGGTGATCCACCTGCCTCGGCCTCCCAAAGTGCTGGGATTACAGGTGTAAGCCACCACGCCCAGGCAAGTGGCAAGCTTTTTAACACTGGAGGTCCAGAAACCAGAAGAGCCTGCCTGGTGCCCCATGGGCCACACTGTGGGACCCTCTCCCAGGCTCAGAGGCAGCCAAACCAGTGGGGAGTGGGGCCGATGTGGGCTGAGGAGAGAACAGCTGGAAAGCACACCTGCCTCATTCACTCACCAGAGACATCCCTTGCTTGGTCAGGCATGCTGAGGGACGCCCGAGCCCCAGCTGAGCCACTGTCCCACTGGGGACTCAGGCCCTGTGTGGTCAGGGCAGGGGTCCACAAAGCCACAGCACCGATACCCAGTTCAGCAGCCCCCAGACCCCTCATAGGCTCTCACATCTGCTTTGCCTCTGACACCATGGCCTTGTGTGGCAAACACGTCACTGACCCCTTTCAAAAGACATGGTGGTGGGGCCGGAGAGGCTGTGCTCTTCCCAGGCACGTGCCACCTGTCACTGCTAGAGACGGGACTCAGGCTCCTCACATGCCCTTCCACACTCAACACGGCTTCAACAACAGAGGAGGCAGTCATGCGCTGGCGCCTGCATCTGAGGGCTCACGGGGACAGAGTCCCTGCCCAGACCCAGGGTCCAGGTGCCCTGAATCCCAAGCCACTCCCCGCAACAGACTCACCATGTCTGCCCTTTGTTTCTGGCCTCCCAGCTCCTCCAGGGCCTGCGACAGCTGAGCCTGCAAGACAAGAGAGAATTTGGCCTGAGGCTGGGGTGGACCAAGCCCCATTTCTAGGACTTCGGAGAACATAACCCCACCACCCCGCAGCCTCCACTCCCTGTGGAGCAACAGGGCCCGGGGAGCTGGGCAGTGGGCAGCTGGAAGGTTGGCAGGGGCCCGTGTGGCCACCCCATGAGGCCCAGAGCCCAGAGATAGAGACAGAGATCAAGCAGGCAGCGGGTGGCTAGAGAGTTGGCAGGGGCCAGCGTGGCTGCCCCTTGGGGCTCACAGCCCAATGATGGAGATGAAGACTGAGTGCGCAGCAGGTGGCTTGACAGAACCAAGGTCCATCCCAAAAATCTGCCTCAGGAAACTGTGAATGGACTGGACAAGGGGCGGGCCCGAGAGGAACTGTGAAATCAGGGGAGAGACGGAGGGGAAAGGTTCAGGATGGGACTTTCCGTCAGAGGAGATCAATTCAGCATAACCCAAGACCCCGGCAGGGAGGGTCTCCTGCCCCCACACATTCCCCAAAGAGCACTGGGCCTAACCCCACACTAAGGGTAGAAAAGCCAGCAATGAGAAGCCAGCTGCCTCCTCCTAACAGGCCTCATGGAGCAGGAAGGCTGGGCCTGGCTGTGGGGCCGGGACATCAGCAGTCCAGCTCCCTGCTGGGGACAGTGACCCTGCACCATGCACGGGGCTCAGGACCTCAGAGTCCCCTGCCCTGGGCCTCTGCCCCTGCGGGTCCTGCCTTCCCCCACATCCCCTGCCCCTGCCCCTTCCTGACTCCATCCCACAACCCTGCTTCGCTTCCCACTGCCCTCACCACCTAAACACACCACGTCTGTGACCTGGAACCAGGGAGGAAGGGCCAGGCACTGGGAGCCTTGTGAGACCTCCCCCTTCCAGGGCACAGCACAGAGGAAAGGCCAAGAAGGAGACTGAGGGGCCAGCCCAGGAGTGAGGCAGATGACTGAGGTGAGGGTGTGCAATCTTCGGGGAGGCCCAGCATGCCTGGGGTTGAGGGAGGAATTGAGAGGCCTGGCCCAGCAGCAACTGGAAATCACCGGGCAAGTCACCAGGAGAGACGGGAGAGAGATGTGGGGGAGGGAGGCATGTGTATGTGCATTCACACGAGTGTGGGTGTGGGAACACTGGTGCGTGGCGTGTGCACATGTGGTGGGGGATGGGGAAGTATATTTGGAGACATAGAGAACGAGGCACTACAGCCCCTGGGGACACAGCCTGGGGAAAGTAGCCCAGGTAGCAGCCCACAGTCCTCAGGCACTCTGCTCTGCAGATCACAGGTCCTCAAGCTCCCCTACAGGTCCAGCATAGCCAGGCTCTGGACTTCCCATGGGCCATCCTGGGTGCCTGCTGGTTCTGCGACGCCAGAGCAGAGTCAGACCCAGGCTCCAGGTGCCCCCAGGGAGGCTGCAGTGTGAGCACCTGAGTCCCCCGAGCCTCTGTTATGGGGCCTCACTCAGTGAGAGCACCCAAGTGACCCCCATTGCCCAACGCCCTGTGTAACACCTGTGGGTGCAGGCAGGCCTTGAGCTCTGCCCACTATGAGCCCCGCCTGGTGCCCTCTCACTTCCCTGGGGGAGGCCCTGAAGCCTGCCCGGCCACTGTCATCAGGAGGCAGGTGGCCATGGCCACTCTGGGCTGTGTGGACCGCTCCATGGAAAGCTCGGTGCCTCAGGGTCAGGGAGCAGCACATCACCCTCCACACAGACAGCTGAACCCTGGATAATCTGCCCACTGCTGGGGTCACAAGCATCTGGGAACAGCAGATGGAGAGGGACATCCCCCAATCTCGGCCTAGACACGACGCACTTCACTGAGCTACACCCCTGCGCGTGGCACCCCTGGGAACTCCCAGGGGCAGAGAGAGCCAGGTTGGGGCATCCCAGACACCCCAAGCCCTTAGGCAGAGCCTCAGCACTCAGGAAGCAACTGCAGTCCACACTCATGCTCGCCTCATGCAGCCCTGCACCCAGCACCCTGCCCAGATCTACCCGCACCCATAGGCCGCCAGGCCACAGAGACCACCCCAAACATGGGGGACGACAACAAGGCTCTGAGCTGGCATGAGCGGCGAGAAGCAGTCATTAGAGCTGCCCGCACCCACTGTAGCCTGGGCATGTCCACCACGCTTGGCACCCACTCTGGGCACACAGGCAGCTGGCACGTGGATACCAGCCTCATGTGACAGCTGCAGGTGAGGCACATCGTCATCCCCATTTACATCAGTTCACGTGGCAACCTCGCAAGGTCAAAGGCACTTTACGACGCAGCTTGGAAGAGTCCGGGCCGTTCATAAGCAGCAGGGCAGGGAGCTGTGTGCAAGGCTCAAGCCAATCCGATCTCCTGTGCCTCCCAACACAATCACTGCAGGGTGGAGCCGCGACCATGGTGGCCAGCCCAGGGTCCTGCCGAAGCCAGGCAGGCCACGGCAACCTCAGCCTTCACAGCCTCCTGTACCATGCGGGTAGGCTGCAGGAAATTTTCAGAAGGTTTTGTGAGGTTTCCGTGAGGACAGCACTGAGCAATGTGTGCCTAAAGACAAGTGCATTTACAATTGGCTCATCAGCCTGAGGCCAAGGTGTCTGCCTCCGCACCAGCCCCATTCAGCCTCATACTTCCGTCAACAGCTGGAAAAAACAGAACGCGTGTTTCCTCAAGTCCTCTCAAATCCTCTCTGTCCTGGAAACACAGAGACCAGTGAGATTTCTGAGACATCCCCAAAGCCAGAGTCGCTGGCAGAAAGGTGACTGAGCCGTGGAGCCCTGCACTCGCGCCCTGGTCTACGGTACTTGGACAGAGTGCCTCAGAGCAGCTCCCATGAGAGCACAACCCCAGGATGGGGGCAGGAAGCTGACTGCACGTCAGCAGGAGCGGCTGTGACTGGGCTTGCACACCCGCCTGGCGCTGAACAGGGCCCTGGGTTCAGGAAGGCAGATGTCAACAAGCTGCTCCCCAGGAGGCAACCAGGACAGCAGAGGGCATCACAGGAGCCATTCAGCCACGCAGAGAGATGGCTTCTAGACAGCGAGAGCTGCCTTTAACCAAACACTGAACACACAGGTGTCACTCAGGCTGCAATGAGATGGCCATGGGTCCTGTGTGAACCATGAGGTTCTACATCTTCAACTGCATTAAGGGGGTTACACATATATACTCACCCTGTCATCCGACAGTTTGTATACTTACAACCTGTGCACTTTGGTGTATTATGTTACATTTCCATTAAAACATATACTCTAGCACCCTGGGGCACAAACTACAGAGGAAGAGAGGGACGGCTCTGTTACCATAAAGATTGTTTCAGCCGAGCACAGTGCTCATTAGGGAGGCCAAGGCACAAGAACTGCTTGAGCTCAGGAGTTCGAGACCAGCCTGGACAACATACAGAGACCCTGTCTCTACCAAAAATTTAAAAATCAGCTGGGCGTGGGGGCACACAACTGTAGTCCCAGCTACTCAGGGAGCTGAGGCAGGAGGATCTCTTGAGACAAACAGGTTGAGGCTGCAGGGAGCCGTGACTGTGCCACTGCACAATCATGGGCAACAGAGTGAGACCCTGTGTCAAAAAACAGAAACAAAGATGTGAAACAAAAAAAAGGTTGTTTGTAACCAGCCGCATCTTCCCAACGAGGATGGCCAAATGGGACATTGCACAACCCTGAATAAGAGGTGACTCCAGACGGGGTGTTCTCAGCAAAGCACCCACGAGACAGAAGCTCAGCAGGCAGAGGGGCCAGAAATCTGAGAGTGTGACACGGGGCGCATGTTCCACACACACAGAGATGGGGATGCAGCAGGGAGGCAGGAGGGAGCTCAGGTCTGGTTTATAGACATCCCACAGCACAAGGTTTGTGGGGGCAGGACACCTCAGTCACCTATCACTCACAATCTGAAAAGACACATATGGCGCTCCTAAGAACGGGGCCACATAACATGGAAAGGACACAGGCAGAGAAGGCCCCGTTGGCATGCAAGGAAACGCACTGCTATCTGTGGCACAAACAGGATATGTGGTCAGACGTGAGGTTTCCAAGTAACCAAAAGAAAAATGTTTTATATGAGAGTGGGTGCCGACAGGTTAGGAGCTAGCAGGGAGAACAGCAGCGGCTGCGGTCTGAGGTGTCAGCCACAACGCATGCCTGGCCTGGGCCTCCCTGATGTGACAGGTTCTGCAGAGGGAGAGTGTGAGAAGTTCACAGCAGAGCCCCAGCACCGAGGAGCATTTGATAAACGGCCACTCCTCCCTCAACTTATCGTTCAAAGAAAACAACTGGAGAAAAAAAAAACAAAGGAAACACTGAAACCCGCACAATCCAGTACAGGAGACACAGGACTTCACTAAACACACACAGCTCACTACAGGAGAAACAGGGCATCACTAAACACACACAGCCCACTACGGGAGAGACAGGGCATCACTAAACCCGCACAGCCCACTACGGGAGAGAGAGGACATCACTAAACACACACAGACCACTATGGGAGACACAGGACATCACTAAACCCGCACAGCCCACTACGGGAGAGACAGGGCATCACTAAACCCGCACAGCCCACTATGGGAGAGAGAGGACATCACTAAACCCCCACAACCCACTATGGGAGAGACAGGGCATCACTAAACCCGCACAGCCCACTACGGGAGAGAGAGGACATCACTAAACCCGCACAGCCCACGACGGGAGAGAGAGGACATCACTAAACCCGCACAGCCCACTACGGGAGAGACAGGGCATCACTAAACCCGCACAGCCCACTACGGGAGAGACAGGGCATCACTAAACCCGCACAGCCCACTACGGGAGAGACAGGGCATCACTAAACCCGCACAGCCCACTACGGGAGAGACCAGGGCATCACTAAACCCGCACAGCCCACTACGGGAGAGACAGGGCATCACTAAACCCGCACAGCCCACTACGGGAGAGACAGGGCATCACTAAACCCGCACAGCCCACTACGGGAGAGACAGGGGCATCACTAAACCCGCACAGCCCACTACGGGAGAGACAGGGCATCACTAAACCCGCACAGCCCACTACGGGAGAGACAGGACATCACTAAACCCGCACAGCCCACTACGGGAGAGACAGGGCATCACTAAACCCGCACAGCCCACTACGGGAGAGACAGGACATCACTAAACCCGCACAGCCCACTACGGGAGAGACAGGACATCACTAAACCCGCACAGCCCACTACGGGAGAGACAGGACATCACTAAACCCGCACAGCCCACTACGGGAGAGACAGGACATCACTAAACACACACAGCCCACTACGGGAGAGACAGGGCATCACTAAACCTGCACAGCCCACTAGAGGAGAGACAAGGCATCACTAAACCTGCACAGCCCACTACAGGAGAGACAGGGCATCACTAAACCCGCACAGCCCACTCCGGGGAGGTAGTACATTAGGGTCCCGAGAGATCCAAGACAACATTATCTGTGTGCGTGGTAGAGGCTCCCAAATGGTGCACCAGGAAGCTTCAAGGGGACAGGTTCTCTTGGGCCCCAAAATGCCCTAGAACTTCTCCTTCTGGACAAGCAGGAGGAGCCAGCACAGATGCACCCTCCCACCTCAGTCACCAGAAACCAGACACACATCAGGAACTGTGGGATTCCAGCGAGGGAGGGCAGGCAGCTCAGAGCTCAGAGCCACCGGAAGGGACAGGGTAAGGTCCACAGGACCCAGGCTGGGGCAGTGCCACAGACGGCCCAGCAGGCCTGCTGAGCGAGGAGACAGGAACGGGAGCTCCAGGAGGCACAGATGGGCAGCTGGGCCTGGCAGGCCAGCACCAGACAGAGGGAAGGGACCTGAACAAAGGCCACCAGAGAAAAGGCACTGAGATAGAGAAGCCCAGGAAACACTGGGCACGTCAGTCACTGGAGACACGCAGATTTAAGCCTTGGTGAAATGTGCTGCTGCCCTGCCAGATCGTTACCAAAGCTGACAATGCCACAGGGGAACGTTCTCCCAGCTGTGGTACCATTGGCCTGGGGGATGGGGAGAATGCTCCACTGGACACCCACGTGTTGCCATGGTAGGGCCACTCGGGAAAACAGTTTGGCAATGTCTTATAAAGTTAGGGCTCACACCTGGAATTCCAGCACTTTGGAAGTCCAAGGCGGGTAGATCACCTGTGGTCAGGAGTTCAGCCACAACCTGGCCAACATGGTAAAACATTGTCTCTACTAAAAATACAAAAATTAGCCGGGTATGGTGGTGCACACCTGTAGTCCCAGCTACTCAGGAGACTGAGGCAGGAGAATTGCTTGAATCCAGGAGGCAGAGGCTGCAGTGAGCCGAGATTGCACCACTGTACTCCAGCCTGGGCAACCAAAGCGAGACTCTGTGTCCCTCCTGCCTTCCCCCGCCCACAAAAAAAAAAATCAAACCCCACAATCCTACTCCTATATGTAGAGCCCAAAGGAATGAAAACCTACATCCATACAAACTCTGGTGTGCAGATACTCACAGGAGCTCTGTCCCTAACTGGCAAGAACCGACACCACCCTGACATCGGTCAGAGGTGAACACATAAGACTATTTTGGGAGAGTCTCATGATAGAGAACATTTCGTAGTAAAAGTAAATGAACTGCTAATACAACAAGGTTGATGGGTCTCAAAAGCGCTGTGCTCAGTCAGAGATGACAGATGCAGCCACTGGAAGACTCCATTTACATGAAGTTCCAAGAAAGCCCAGAACAGGAACAGGCCCCAGACCGGTGGGCTCCAGGAGCTGGGGGTGCAAAGACACTGACTGTCAATATTCATCAAACCATACAGATAAAGCTGGGGGGATTTTCCTGAGTATAAATTTCAGTAAAGCTGCCTTTAAAACATGGAATCCCCAGAGCTCAGGGAGAACCACGCTCACGAGGGCCGGGGGGTGGCTCGGCCCAGGTACACGTTGGAGAGGAGCTCCCACAGGGCCTCAGACAGGGCAACTTCAGGCTGGTCTCGGGAGGATTCCTCCAGGAAGCCGCATCTGTGAGGAGGCCATGGGTGGGTGGCAGAGCACCTGCTGTGGAAACGCCCTGGGCCATGTGCTGTGGCACTGTGTCGCTGCCCCGCCACCTTCGGGGGACGCAGATGCCTCTCACTCCCTGGGTGACTGGGTAGAGCCCCTGGTGCTGGCCACAGTGTCCTCACCTCTGAGACAAAAGCTCCCCAAGCCGGGGCTGGCTCTGCAGGGCAGTGGGGTATTGCAGCCTGAGCTGATGGGGAGATGGTGGGGATGGAGAGAGGGCTTCCCAAGGCCCAGGGTGGGGGCTGGAAGACCAGATGCCAAGGCTGCTTGCGGGCAGGCCAGGTGCTTCCCTAGCCTCAGCTCCCCCGCAACAGCCCACCCCAGCCTGGGTGCAAGTCTGACTGCAAGAGTGCAGACATGCAGGAAGCTCAGGTGGGGAAGGAAAACGGCTCAATCCCAAACTGCCTGAGATGCAGGGCTCGGGTTCCCCAGGAGAGGCCAAGCCCACTCGGAGCCAGGCTTCAGGGGCCCATGCCAGGGGACAATGAGTGGTATGGTGGCTGTGTGGAGAGGGTCTCATTACATGTCCTGGAAAACCCAGCACAAGGACGCCCCCCACGCAGCCACGGCCTGACCCCACACCCCTGGTACCCAGTGACCACACAGCCACCTCCACCCGAGCAGCCAAAGGCTCACTAACAGCTCTTCCTGGGTGAGGCCATGTGCCCCAGCTGGCTACGTGTACTCAGAAACGAGCCCCAGGCCCCGATGCCCTCAGCACCACCGAGGTGCTGCATAAAGCCCTCAGCCGTGCTATTTTTATCCTGAGGTGAGAAGTTGCTGTCTGTGATCCAGCACTCCTGCCGGCCAGGATACAGTAGAAAACGGCTGGGACAGGCAGCCACAAACCCCAGTGGCCATAGGACAGCTGGGCCAGGGAGGACCCGAGGCACCAGGCACAGATCCTGCACACGGTAAGGAGACTGGAGCTGGGGGAAGGCAGCCCCACCCGTGGTCACAGTCACATGGAAGAGGATGGGATGGAAGCTCAGGCCTCCACCTTCCCGGCCAGCTCTCCTGGTGGCTTGTGACACAATGTGAAGAAGTGGGAGGCAGCACACCACAGGGTCCCCCACAGGGCTCCCCAGGCCACAGCCCTCCCCCTGGGTAAGGAGGCATACCACAGGGTCCCCCACAGAGCTCCCAAGGCCACAGCCCTCCCCCTGGGTAAGGAGGCATACCACAGGGTCCCCACAGAGCTCCCCAGGCCACAGCCCTCCCCCTGGGTAAGGAGGCATACCACAGGGTCCCCACAGAGCTCCCCAGGCCACAGCCCTCCCCCTGGGTAAGGAGGCACACCACAGGGTCCCCACAGAGCTCCCCAGGCCACAGCCCTCCCCCTGGGTAAGGAGGCATACCACAGGGTCCCCACAGGGCTTCCCAGGCCACGGCCCCAGTACCTGTCCCCAGGTGAGGCTGTATACGGACGCTCTCTCTGTGCGTGGAGGCCTGAGGATGGCTAAGCCCAGCCCTGGCCACAGAGCACACAGCAGGCGGCAGCGCAGGGTCAGTAGCTCCGCCGCAGCCCTCCCTTGCAAGACAGGCTGTGGGGCGGATGCCCAGGCCCTAGGGGATGCTCTGAGGGTATCGGCAGGTCCAACCGTGGTGGAGGAGACAGAGCCTGCCCTGGGCTTATTCCTCACACATAGCAAGGTCGGCTCCTGTGCTGGGCAGCAACACTCAAAGCGTGTGCCATCTGGGTTGGCACTGGCATGTCACGGGGAGCCCGGCTCAGTGTGGCTCTGTCCTGTGCAGATGCCCCATCCTGGGAATGGAGCTAGCACCTTGCAATTCCCACCAAAGACCTGCGGCCACACAGCAGCTCCCAGAGCCCAGACTCCAGGGTGATTTTCCATATACCCCTCGGTCAACTTTTCTTAAATACACTGCGTAATTTTTAACTGTTTCAAGATTTTTATTTTTGCTTTATCCCTGCTTTGTACAGTACAGTCATCTCAAGTTCTTCAAATGTGGGAAACAGTTAATCAATACACTCACAAGTACTGGGCCTGGTGAACAACCCGAGGCCCTGAAGACCAGGCTCTCTCTGGCCCTACTGGAGCCAAACCACCAGTGGAAGCCAAGTAACAGTACCCACAGTGCCACCCGAGCCTCTCACAGGCCACAGGGAGGAAGGGCAGGTGGAAACACCAATACGACCATTTCTTCCTAAATCATTAGAAACTATTTCAGAGTCACTGCAATTTAAACAAGGATTCTCCACAGATCTCCACACAACCAGCTGCACGGTCATCAGTTTTAATTAAATAAATTGGAAACACAAATCAAGCTGACGTGTTGAATCAAGGTGGCGTATGCTGTGTATTTATAGCTCTGTCCACAGAGCACTCCTGACACGCTACCAGCTCCCGCAGCCGCTTTATTAAATGGAATAAATAACACCACGCAAGATGGCAAAACCTCATCGACAGGGGATTGGGGTTCTTCCAACTCAACACTGTTTTCCCGAAAGGTCATTGCTGGAATAAAAACACGGTCCAGATGAGAACGAACTGATGTCCAGTTTAGCTAATGGGTGGGTGGAAGGGAACCACTCTCGGAGCGATGCCGGGTCCTCCTGCCTGCGACTACCCCAAGCCCACCTGGCCGTCAGGTAGCAGACACTCAGCTGCCCTGAGGCGCCTACCCCAGGGCACCCTAGCGCCGAGCAAGCTTTCAGGGAAGGCTTTCAGGGCCCAGGGTCAGAGGACACAGGAGCATGGGGGTGGGGCAAACAGAGGGGTGAACAGACGCCAAGGGAGAGGGAAAGACGGAGATAAACTATCAGACAGATGTGTGGAGGACAGAAAGTCAGGAAGTGAAAAGGAGACGAGAAACAAAAAAAAAAACACCAAGTGGAGGCAGCAGAGAGAGCGGGAGGCGGGGGGGGCTGGGGCCACCATCCTCCCAGCTGGGAGGGCTCCTGACCTCTCAGAGCCCAGGTGCTCCTTCCATCCATGTTCCCCACCCTGCCTCCTGGATGGAGGCGCAGGAAGCCTGTACCTTGAACACCCACATCTCCCTAACACAACTCTACACCAGGACCCAGCCAAATCGCCAGTACCTGCAGCCCCACACAGAGCTTGCATCTCAGCCTCTTGTGCGGGAGGGCTAAGTAACTTATTAATAATAATAATAATGTCAGGTAACTTATTATTACTGTATATATATGTTTCTTGAGACGGAGTTTCACTCTGTCGCCAGGCTGAGTGCAGTGACACAATCTCAGCTCATTGCAACCTCCGCTGCATTCATGTGGAAGAGTAACGTCCCCTCCACTATGAGAGGAACTGCTGCTACCCTCAGAGTGTCCCCCAGGGGCTGGATGTCCGCCCCCACAGCCTGTCCAGGCTATGCTGCATTCATTCCCAGGGTTCAAGTAATTCTGCCTCAGCCTCCCGAGTAACTGGGACTACAGGCGCGCACCACCATGCCAAGCTAATTTTTTTGTTTTTAGTAGAGATGGGGTTTCACGACGTTGGTCAGGATGGTGTCAATCTCTTGACCTCGTGATCCACCCACCTTGGCCTCCCAAAGTGTTGGGATTACAGGCATGAGCCACCACACCCAGCCGATAATTTCTTATTTTGTGTCAACAGACAACTCAGCTAGTACACACCTGACAGGCAGCATCAGCAGCTTCCAGAGGTCTCTGCCCCCAGGCGGAGGCAGTTTGCGGAGGCTCCCCCATGGAAAGCAGGAAATCATTACTGTTGAATAACATGAAGTAGAGAGGCCCATCCCCACCCAAGCCTCCAGGGCATCCCCAGTGCTGCCCGCTGAGTCCAGCGCCTGGAGGGTGTCATCAAAGCTGGGCACGTCCAAGTGGAGGGCCTGCAGGGGGTGGGAGGCTGGAGGGTGGGGCCCACAGCTGCTGAAACAGGGTCCTGCCACTACTCAGTGGGTACAGATCCCCCCTCAGCCTTCCTGCCACTCAGGGTCCTGCTGGGAGCAGAAGCAGGGCCCAGCCTGGTGAGGGGTGTGGAGATCTCAGGCACTGAGCAGGGAGGGTGGGTGCTGTCTCTGGAACCAGCCCCATAGCTGAGGCTGGCACCATGCCCTGGGAGGCAAGGAGGGGAGAAGGCAGCCAGGACAGGGCTGGGCTGCAGCGGGTCCTGGCGATCTGATGATGGCTCCCCCCAGCCTATGCCTTTACCTCAGCTTCCTCATCCGGAAGATGGAGAGGAACTCCTATCCTGACGCCTCAAGCAGGCAGTTTAACGAGAGTACAGGGTGCAGTACACCACCTGGGGCCACAGCCTTGGAATGACAGGTGTTTATACCTCGGCTAACAGGATCAGTGTGATGGCTAGCTCCAGGGACCGGAGGCTATACAAGGTTCAAAGACCCCCAACGCCCAGGGACTGAGCTGCCTCACAAGAGGCACTCTTGACTTAAAAGCCAGAAACAGGCTGGAGAGGGGAGGAGGACTGGGCAGTGGATCCCTGGGCTGGGATGGGCGTTGGTCCCACAGACAGGGTCATGGGAACTGCAATCTTCTGCACCCATGTGAGCCTCTCCTGCCCGGCCCAGGGTCCCACTCTCCACCCAGGCATGAGTGACCAAGAGGCCCAGGGGCTCCCCGTGGCCACGCAGGAGCTGAAAGCAGTGACCTATCAGCCTCAAGGCCAGGGTCCTGCAAGGAAGCAGTGGTTTCGGCCCTGCAGCCCCACCTGGGAGCAGGAGCACAGGGCACTGTCCCCGAGTGGCAGCCCCGCCCCACACAGGAAACTAGAGAGCCAGATTCCCATCTACCCCGGGCCCAGCCATTAGCACAGCCTGAGCAGAGCTCCTCTATGCCCCAAGTGCTCACAATGGCCACAGAGAGGCTCACAGGTCAGACTTAGATCCATAGCAGCCTCACCAGGCACTCCCAGGACAACCACCGACCATGGGGAAAAGAGGAGATGGGCCCTCACAGAAAGCAACAGCCAGACACAAGGCAAGTGCAGGGTCTCCAGAGAAGCCCCTCAGCCTCTACGGGGGCGTCCCTGGCTTGGGCTGGCATCCCTGCCCCAGGGGCTCCCTGTGCACAGAGGGCAGAGCCACCCTTGCTGCGTTTCATGTGCAGCTGCGCCCCAACCATCCCTGAAACACAGCGCTCCTGCTGGGCCCCTGCCTTCACCTTTGCAAACATGCTTGGTTATCAGAGTTAGGACCGCGCTCTCTTGAACATGAGCCACCTATGTGGAGAGGGCCAAGAGCTGGGGAGCTCCCAGCAGATACTCCCCCAAGGCGACCACCAAGCCCAGAAGCCCCCTGCACCCCCAGCCTCCTACCCAACTGTCGCTTCAGGGAAAGGCAGGGCAGAGGCTCCACAGGTGACCTGGTCCTGCTGATGCGAAAGGGCAAGGACTCCTCTGCCAGGCTCCTGGGAGGAGAGGACTGACACAGAGGTACCCTCTCTGATGAGGCGAGGCGTGGGGTCACGCTGTCATGCAGGGTGTGGTGGTGGCTGCTCCACAGACCTCAGAGGGCAGTGGCACCTGCACAGGATCAGGGAGCAGCCCAGAAGACCTCGCTGGGATCTGCACCAGCAGTGGAGACCATGGCTGTCTCCATCAACACAGACACGGGCCAGTGAGGAGGGGTCCTGGGAGGAGCCTGCAGGTGCTGGCCTGCTTCCAGGGGGGACGGGCAGAGGTGGCTATAAGGGCTCAGGGGAGGACCAGCCATGTGAACTCCCATGGTGAGGACGGCGACAGCCTTGGAGCAAGAACTGTCAGTGCTGGTGGCATCTGAACCTGCTCCAGCCCCGATGGACCCAACTCTCCATGTGCCTGATTCTCCTGAAACTCCAGGAGATGGACAGGAAGGGGAATAACCTGCCAGCACACCCCCACCATGGGAAGGGAGGGGAAGGGTCCCCAGTGTACATCCCACTAGCAGGGTGAGGGCCGAGGCTCCAAGCTGCCCGGCAAGGTGGCAAGCAAGGTATCCAAACAGTGCCAGCATCTGGTCAATGAGTCCTGAGGTCTCTGACAGCCTTGATCACCTCAACACACGAAACACCAGAACTCATGACGCTGGATGTGCTCACGGCCAGGCCCGTGACAAGACGCTCAGAGTGCAGAGGACAAACAAGCTGGAGAAATCACTCAACGTGAAAAACACCGGGGACAGCAGACAGGGTCAGAGAGCCTCCCCCGCAAATGTTTCTTCGTTAATGCTTCACCCGGAGCCAAGGGTGTTGTAATGAGATGCCTATTAATGATCTTAGGTTTACGACAGCTCCCACGTACAGCCAGAGCTAACCTTTTCCATGAGGACTGAAGGTCTAGGCCCTCAGCAGAAGGCCCTGCACACCGGGAGCCACTGGACACAGAAAGGACAGATAGCAGGGGCCGGGCATAAGAAGACCACAGCAGGGTCTTGAGGGTGGCTTCACACATGGAGACTTGGGCCCAGAGGGTCTGGAGCAGGCTTGAAGGCCACTAGCACTGACCAGAGTTCAGGATTCATTCTTGTCAAGTGTGGTGGTAAGGGCTCACAGGTGAGGACACGGCATAGCCCTGGGCCTTTTGGCGTGGCCATGGAGCAAGGGGTAGCCAGTGCATTCGGGCCCCTGGGCCTGGGGCCTCCTGCGCTGGGATCTTTCATTCTCGCCATATGCCATCTCCAGTGACTGAGCCTCTGTGTCCGCGCCCCCTCTAAACCACTGAACCATGTGCCAAGCAACTTTCTAGATGCAGTTTGGCGACCTCCTTCTCCCATCTTCCTTGAACAGCCATGCAACACAGCTCTCTGAGACCCTCCATTACAATCCTTTCTCCATAAATTCAGTACCTCCTAACCTCCTATGTTATTTATGTTTGCTCGTTAAATGTCTCCCCTACTCAGAAGCTCAGCTCCAGGGGCCAGAGGCTCTGTCAGACATCCCCTGGCACAGGGCCTGGCCTGCTGTGTGTGCTCAGCAGCCTGGCTGGAAGGTGGCTGTAGTCATGCCTGCGAGCCTGGCTCACTACTGGCAGACCCAGGTCATCTTACAGCTGGTCACTGGCTGAATGAGAAATGGACACAGCAGCATAGGGCAGGGCGACAGGCCACACCCACACCCTCATCTGCATCTCCATCTCACCTCAGTCTCTACCATCAAGGCCCAGCCTGGACAGAGTGAGCCCTGAGACCAACAAGTTCACAGAGCTCGGCTATGGCAGCAGAAACCGTAGCCCCAGGCCTTTCGAGAGGTGGCCTGGTGGCGTCACACACCAGCTCACTGACCTGAGCATGCCCCTTGACTCCCTCATGGGCCTGTTTCCTCGTGAGCAAAATTCAGGTCATAACAGCACCCATACCGTAAGTCACAGTGACAGTGAGACTGAGCAATGAGATACAGGGCCGGGCAGAGCTGAACAGCAAGTCACCCTGTGGCGGCATGTGCCAACAAGGCCAGAAGACCCTGGCACATATCCCACCACATCCAGGCAGGGCTGCGCCGTGCCCATGTTCTCCATGCAAATCCCGAGAGAACACGGGCCCTTCGACCCTGGGCTGGGAACAGTGTGCTGGGAACCCCTGGCCCAGGGAGTATGGACATGGCCTCCGCCCAGGCCTGGCAATGCCCAGCTGCTTCCTCCCCCTGTGCAGGTGAGAGCTGTTCAGGGCTAGACAAAGGCACAGAGCATCATGGTGGCCCATGGGCCAGGGAAAAGGCAGAAGCCAAGGCTGACACCACCTCTCCTGAGAGGACCCTGGAGCCAGGAGAGGGATGCAGGTTGGAAGCTGCAGGAAGGAGGAACACCTCTTCCAGTTCTGCAGCGAGGTGGGTACCCCTGGGCCTCAGGCCCTGCCCATCAGGCCTCAACAGAGCCTTCCCAGCGGAGGGGACCAGAGCACTGGCAGCAACTCTGAGTACCGGGAGACCAACTCTTGGTACACACACATCCTTGGCAGATGTCCCTCACACGGACAGGACCTTGAATGGCCCTTTGACAGGCATCCTGAGGGGGTCCCTAACCATCAAAGGAGCACTGTCCCTCTGTCACCCGTCTGCAGGCTGGGGCCACCTGGGACGCCCTGACAGCTGAGGATGCTGCAGGTGCCATTGTGATAATTAACTCTGCACGGATCCACGTGCAGAGGAAGCAGCCCATGGATGCCCTCCTCGATGGACGCCTGCCAGTGGGGAACTGGGGAGGCAGGGCCCAGACCTCCACCCCCCAGGCTCTGCCAAGGCTCACCAGGGAGAAGGCCCCGCCTGACGCGTGAGCCCCACACCCGCGGCCCCTCACCTCCATCTCAGCGCTGTGGCTGTGCACCTTCTGCACCATGTCCTCGGCCTCCCGCATGCGCCGGGTCAGCTGGGGCGAGTACTCGGCTGGGGTCAGCTCACTGTCGTAGGAGCCCAGGATGGCCCGCATGCCGTCCCGTTCCTGTGGACACAGAGGGCAGCTGGTCAGGACCTGGGGCGGGGGGAGGAAGTAATGCTGGAGATGGCTCAGGGAATGCCTGACGAGAGCAGGGTCATGTAGGGGGCTCCCTCAAAAGGACCCAGGCCAGCACCCCTGAGAGCCCACCAAGGTGAAGAAGGCCCCAGAGCTTGGTGCCCCCCAGACCCAGTAACTGCCAGCAGCCCTGGCTTTGCCTTGGCGCCTGCTTTGACCATGCCAGGACTTCGCTGCAGCAGGCGTGGGCTCCACCTCCTACCAGCAGTGTGGCTACGGGGTGGGCTGGGAGCAGAGGCCTCCGCCTCTGTGAACACAGCACACACAGGGCGAGGCTGCACAGTGGGCAGAGCCCAGGTTCCCCACCCCAGCCTGTACTATTGGGTCTGCGTGACTCCTCTGAGTCCCAGTCACGCTGGGCCCAGGGAAACGACAGCAGGCAGGCCCGAAGCTGCGTAAGGACTTCTGTCTGGCCTCTGAGCAGATTGCTCAGGACACGGACAGGGGCCGAGGACCTGACAAGGGAGGAGACACGGTGTGCACCAAGAAGCTGCTGCATCCCAATGGGACCAGGAACCCGCTGCTGCTCTGTCCACCTGCTCAGGGCTCTTGGGAAGATTAGGTCCTTGCTTTTCACCTCTGGGCTTGGGAGCTCCTCACCTTTCCACAGAGCTCCCAGGATATCCGAGGCCACACACAGGCCCCCACGCAGCAGCCAAGCTCAGCTCCCTGGGATGACACTGACCACAGTGTCAGGGCTGATTCCTAGAGCCGAGCAGAAACTCCTCCTCACTTGCGTCCTGCCTGACACGATGAGGAGGCTGACAGTGAGAGCCACGCAGTCAGGGGCCCCGAGAGACATGCGCTGCCTCCTGAGTCGGGGGCCCCAGAAGACACACACTGCCTCTCGAGTCAGGGACCCCAGGAGACACACACTGCCTCCTGAGTTGGGGGCCCCAGGAGACACACACTGCCTCCTGAGTCGGGGCCCCGGGTGACACGCACTGCCTCCTGAGTCGGGGGCCCCGGGAGACGCGCACTGCCTGCTGAGTCGGGGCCCCGGGAGACGCGCACTGCCTGCTGAGTCAGGGGCCCCAAGAGACGCGCGCTCCCTGCTGAGTCGGGGGCCCCGGGAGACGCCCGCTGCCTCCGGAGTCGGGGGCCCCGGGAGACGCCTCTGCCTCCTGAGTCGGGGGCCCCGGGAGACACGCACTGCCTCCTGAGTCGGGGGCCCCGGGAGACGCGCACTGCCTCCTGAGTCGGGGCCCTGGGAGACGCGCACTGCCTGCTGAGTCGGGGGCCCCAAGAGACGCGCGCTCCCTGCTGAGTCGGGGGCCCCGGGAGACGTGCGCTCCCTGCTGAGTAGGGGCCCCGGGAGACGCCCGCTGCCTCCGGAGTTGGGGGCCCCGGGAGACGTCTCTGCCTCCTGAGTCGGGGGCGCCGGGGAGACGCCTCTACTTCCTGAGTCGGGGGCCCCAGGAGACTTGCACTGGCTCCTCAGTCGGGGCCGGGAGATGCGTGCTGCTCCTAGAGCCAGGGTGGAAGTGCATTCCTTCCCAGGCGCTCGAGCCACTGGTAACCGTCTGTGGGTGAAAGGCCTTGGCCAAGCCAGCGGAGAAGGCCGTGGATGCTGCAGGTGCCGTGCGTCAGGAACTGAGCTGCTCAACGGCCCCCACAGACAACATGCCACTGTGAGGAAGCATGATCTTCCCTCTGACTGCCCACTGCCTGCACCAGGTGTGGGCCTGAACCATGGCCCCCGGACCCTTCTGGCCTCAGACGCTGAGTCTGGATGGAGCAGATTCCAGGTGCAGGCTGGGGACCTTCTCCTGCCTGCCCGCCCCTGTGGGAGCCCACAGGGGACCACACGATGAGGAAGCCAGTCCTTCAGAAGCCCAGGTGTGCTGGAGAGCAGCTTCCAGATCTTCACAGGTGTCTGTGTGCCCTGGGGTCATGTAGCGCTTAGATGCAGGGCAGGCCTGGGAATCTGCACTTCTAACATCTTACTGATCCTCAGTAGCCTCTGCCGGGGAAATCTGCCCCATTCTTGAGGGCTGGGGGATGAGGATGCTGGGGTAACAGAGGCCAGGAAGAAGCAGATGGATATCTACGAGATGCAGGTTCAAGCCCCAGCTCTGTCCTGAGGCCAGCTATTCAACCTCCCTCTCCAAGTCTCGGTTCCTTCCTTGATAAGACGGGAAATGGGGCGGCTGTGAAGACTGAGGCTATCAGGAATGAAGCATCTAGCCAGGTGCCCTGGAAACAACCAGTACTCAAGAAGCAAGAGCCATAACTTCACAAACCCGGGGAAATGGCCCCCAATGGCCCACATGCTGGGGAAGGGGCCAATGCTCTGGCCCAGCCCCACACCACCTCACTGTGCTTCAGACCAGGTGAGGGTAGGCGAGCTGTGGGGACCACCCCCGCGAGTACTGGCTGAAAGGGCAAATTCAGTGCCCTGATAGAGACCAGTTCACTAAGACAGCCTGGGAAGCAAGACCCCCACCCACAAGTGGGATTCACAAAATTGCCAGGGTCCCTTCGGTGTGGTCTTCTCTGAGTCTGCACATACACAAGCTGAGCACCCCCCCCCAGGCCTGCCTTGCTCCCCAGGAGAGACCCAGCATGGACACCTGCTGAGCCCCTGCCAGGCCCTCTGTCCGTCTCCCCCACAGGTGCGGAGGGCGAGGCTGAGGGGGGCTGAGGAAACCCCGGCCTGGTCTCTCAGGAGCCCCTGGAGTTCAGGCCACCACGTCTGGGGCTTTCCTGCTGTCTCCCGAGCCAGGGACACAGGTGACACCCTGGCATGAACTTCATAATTAGTTGATGACGAAAAATTCAAAATTCAATAAATGAGAAATTAAAGTTACAAATCCTACTGGAATGGGTCACATATCTGTGGAAAATTTGTTTGCACAGGAAGGTTTATTGCGTGTCATACTTTTATTGAAATCCTATATCTTCCCATTGACTTTTATCGTTTCAAGCCAGTTACTAGAGTTGTCATTACCAACGGGTGTGGACACCACGCAAGGCCGGGCGGGGGACTTCCCTTCGTAAACAAGCTGTAATTGTCTCCTTTATTGACCAGTAAATCTCTGAGCGCTCCCTTCCTGATGGCTCTCTCCAGCATAACTCCAGGCTAGCACCGGCTGGCAGAGAAGACGGATATTAGAAACTTTGCTGTTTGGACCCTTTCAAGAAACTGTTTTGTCACTGGTAGTGGAAGGGCAGCCACAGTTAGGGTGTGACTTGCTATGACTTTAGAACAGCCGACTACACTTTCGGGAAAGTACGATTCATTTCCACCTCAATAAATGTGGCAATGAATTGCTGAACAAACAGACAGCGGAGGGTGCTGACAGGGGCCTTCCAGACTTGCTCAAGAAGCACCCAGCAGAGTGACACTGTCCACCAGCTGCTCCTCCTTGAGTACAGACATGTCCTGGTTCTAAGAAACAGAACGTGCTTGTCATGCAATTAACAGCCGCTTAAGAGAAGGTGAGCAGTCAGCACCACACAGAGGAAGTTAGCTGAGGACTCGGGGCCTCAGCACCCTGGATACACCGGCCAGTTGGGGTGGAGAAGGCCGCAGTGGAGGGAGGCTCCGCCCTGGCCTGTGATAACCAGGCAGAGGTGCTGCCCATCCAGGGAGGTGGCAGGAAGATCTGACGCCAGTCCCAGCCCATCGGCCACTGAGCACAAGTCAGTGTACAAGTTCCTGCTTGACCCTCGCACAACCCCAGGCTCCACATTCCCATCTGTAAAATGGGGGGGTCGACCCTGACAGCCCATGTGCCCTGTCAGTGGGAACAAGTGGGGGACCATGCCAGGCCCACCACGTGGGAGTCACATGCATACAGCGAGACATGCTGGCTCACCACCACTCCAAACCCCAGCCAGGGTCATGTTCACCACCCTGCACCAGAGGCCTCCAGGAGAGGGGCATCAGTGCATGAGAGGTGTGTAGACAGCGGAGCCAGCACAGGGAGCACCAGCCTTCTCAGGCATAGATGTGCCCCTGGCTGGTCTCCTGGCTGAACTAAGCCTTGCTGGGTGGCAGAGCGGATCTGACCATGTCCTGTAGACCAGCATTTAGCAGCCCAGTCACTCTGAATCTCCAGGGAAGATGGGGAGAGGGAGGCACAGCACGCAGCCTGTGGGGTTTCGAGGCAGTAACTGGCAGGAGGATGTGGATGGGGCCCACTCGCAGGGCCCTTGGGGTGGTAAATAAGGACTCCAGGACAGAGGGCAGGTAGGCCCTCTCGTGGTCAAGAAGGTCTGGGGGAGCTCCACAGCCCGAGGGCTCTGGTGAGCAGGCGATGCGGCAGACAGGGAGGGCTGCGCTGTGGAGCTATAGCAGGTAAGAAAGTCCTAGAAAGGCACCAGAACCAAGGCAGAACATGGAGGCAGCTGGGGCTTCCCGCATGGGCTGCCAGCAACCTCCAGCCACGCTAGAAACCTGCCTAGTTCTCATGTCTTTCAGGGACACAAAGGGAGATGGGGAGAGGGAGAGCATGGGTGTCAGGTAGAGGACACAGGGACAGCCTATAGCTCCGAGTGCTATGGAGGCACTGGGTGGATGCTGGTGCCAGGGCGTGGCAGACCTCAAAGAGGCCCACCAGCAAGGCACAGAGGCCATGGGCCCCAAGGATGCTGCAGGAAGAATCTGGGTGCCCTAGGAGGCAGCGGTGGGGAAGGGCACTCCAATCAGGAGGGAACAGCACGAGTAGGAGCCCAGAGGACCCTTTTGAAAGAGCAATAGAGATAATGACGCTCATCCCCTCATCAGCGGGTGCTCCAGCACACTAATTACCATGGAGCTTTTGCGTATAAGTCCTAAGCACGCCAATGATTCCCACGGGAAGAGAGACAGCTGTCCCACAAAGGCTGAGAATGCCATGGCAGGAGGCAGGGCACCTGGGCAGCAAGGGCTGAGACAGCATACAGAACAGGGCCCAGTGCCCTTGGAGAAAGAAACCCAGGGCACAGCCCTTGGGCCTGGGCTTGGGAAAGGCAGAGCAGTGAGGCCAGGAAGCTAAGACAGAGACCAGGGCTGCCAGCCCCAGGGGGTGGCGGGGGCGTGGGGACACACAGGGCCTGCACGAGACACCCACAGGAGCTGGACACTGCAGGAGGCCCGTCCTGCTGGAGGAGCTGCAGACAGAGGAGTTGTGGACGGAGGCACCGCAGGGGGCAGAAACCAGCCCCACGGCCCCCAAGCAGCAGTCACTTGAGGTGTGCATGCCCAGGCCAGCTCCCAACTCACACAGACCCAACATAGCCCACATCCTGGCCGGACACTAACTAGCTGTGTGACCTTGGGAAAAATAAGCCTCTCTGAGTCTCAGGACACTCAACCATAAAGGAGAGGGCAAAGAATGCCTCAGGCTCACTGTGAAGTTCAAATGCAGCATTGTGCAGAAAGCCAGGCACACAGAGCCTGCATACACACGGTTGTCACTGCGGTCCTCACTGCTGTCTCCCTGGTTCTTCTACTATGACTGCATCTACTCATAAAAGATGACTAGGAGAGAAGGCAGGTAGGGCAAGGAGTGGCCCCACGGCCCCCTGCATGATGGAGACAGCCTCTGGCCATGTCCACGCCTGGTGAGGCAGGCACACAGCACTCCCTAAGCCCACGCCATGGACACAGAAGGCTTCCCTCCGGGAAGTCACTGGCAGCCTGAGGGGGCTGTGTGAGGTAGGCAGGCAGCTTCACACGCAGAGGCCCCTCCTCAGAGCCCCAGCACCAACTCGACTTTCCAGAGAAGCCCAGAGGTGAGCTGAGCACCGCATGGCCCTCTGATGAAGCAGCAACCCCTCAACTATCTTCCTCCCGCCCACTCCCGCTCGGCCTCTGCCACCAGTGCTGTGGGGCCTGCCTCCCTCCCTCCACCCCCTCCAGCCCAAGGCCAAGGCCAGTTCTGAAAGGGCTCCAAGGGTGCTCTGCGAGTGGGACACTCTGCAGGGCCTCTCCCCAAGCCCATCCCCACCTCCACTCAGCCACCTCCACCCAACTCTTAAGTCACTCCACAACTTTCCCTTTTTTTTAGAAAAGGAAATGTATGATCAAAAATAGCTGAAAAGCCCTGTTCTAATTACCTCTCCCGACGCATGGAGTCACCACAAGAAAATGAATAGATTCAGGCAGGAATGCGGGGCTGCAGATGTGGCTCTGCCCACCGACGCCAGCACCATCTCCTCGCTGCCACCCGCCTCCCCAGAGCCCTCTGCCCAGTCTTCCCCAGACCCCAAGTCACCAGCCTAGACAGGTCTACTGTGACCCCAGCAGCAAGATCGCCCCAGACCAGGAGAAGGTCCTGGTGGCATGGAGGCACAGAGATGCAGGAAGCCTCTCTCTGGACCCCTCATTCTGGCTGGTCATTTCCCAAATGAGCAGGACAGGGCAGAGATGTGCTCAGGACGCCAGCATCCATGGGCTCCACTGAGAACACAACTGACAGGCTAATGCAACAGTAATAGCACCTCAGAGGACCCACTCGGGTCAGACAATCCTGAGCTCCAATCTGACACAAACCAGCTGTGTGACCTTGGGCAAGGGGCCTAACCTCTTGGAAACCACCCTTCTTATGCAAAATGAGAGCATGACTATCCCGAAGGGTGCATAAAAGGTGCACCAGGATCAATCAGTACATGCAAAATAGCACCCACCAACATGAAGAGCAGCAGGGACAGTCACTTATGGCCACAAAGGGTTGGGTGTGGGAGTCGAGGTGCCCAAACCAGCCCCGGCTGCCCCCCATGCCAGGCCATGCCATACCATGGTGCTGAGTGCACATGTGGCAGCATCCCTGAGCTCCTCCCACACCTGCTCCCAGGCCGGATGTCCTGGGCTCCCACAACCAACCCCAAAATGCTTCACTTCCTATTTGTCCCTCATTTATCTTTCCTGGGCCTGCTGCCCCTAAACAAGTTTTTTTCCTGACAACTGACTGTGTCAATTATGATTCACTCAGGCAGATTTTAATTGGTGACATCAGCACAGCATGTTAATGCTACATATGACTTAAGCACACGTTACCTTATTTGATCTTCAAAACTGCCAGGCAGGCATGGGGCTCAGGGAAGAGGACTTAGTGGCCACGAGCTGTTGGGTCTGCCCTGCCGCTCAGATCACAGAGGGGCAGAGTCCCTGCCAGCATTGCAAACAGAGGAGCCATCCAGGCTGTGGCCCCAAAGTCACAGGGTCAGCACGCAGCCCTGGAGGCAACACCATGGATAGTCTCACTGGTTAAGACCACTGGAAGTGGCTCTCCACAATCAGGGGGTACTAAACCCCAGCTCTAGGAAGCTGGAAAGAGAAAATTATGAGGCCTGAGATCCCTATCCACAGCCCCAACATGACCTCAGCACTCCCCCTCAAGGCGGGCACCCGGACCTGGCTCCAGCAACGTGTGGCCCCCGCTCTCGTCTTCCTACAGCTCTGACCCGGGAGTCCCCAGCAGCCTTCAGAGGCCAGCACGCCATAGGCACAGGGCAGTGTGTGAGACAGAGCAGAGGGACGCCCAGCCCTGACATCACAGGAACAAGCTAGAGCAGAACACCACGAGGGCCCCGCCTCAGGAGAGCAAAGCCAGCTCCCTGGGGTCCTCTCTCACCTGCCCAGGCTGCCCAGGCACCCAGAGGCTGACCTAGGGGCTGCAGGCAGAGACAAAGGAAGGAAAATACCAGACGGACTTCAGGCTCTGGTTAAAAACACACACAAGACAGCAGAAGTATCTGAGACGACAGCGGCCTAAGTAAAAAGAGTACTTTTTTTTTAAAGACAGGTCTTGCTCTGTCGTCTAGGCTATAGTGCAGTGGCACAATCTCAAGAATGAAAGACTTAGAAGAAAATTTATTAATTTAATGCTTAGTCAAAAGGCTAAAACTGAAAGTAGCAAGCTAGCCAACATAAAAAAATGAAAAAAATAACACATTCAGAAAGTATAGGAATAAAAATAAAGATGAGAGCATAAACGAATGAATGTAAAAACAGGTCCATAGAAACTACCCGCGCTAAAATGCATTGAGGAAAAAGCAATGAAAACAAAGAGGCGGCAACTAAGAACAGTGGGATGAGCGTGAAGGTGGAACCTACTCACCACAGGAAAACCGGAAGGATATGGGGACGAGGAGAGAGCACAGGAAGCATCTGACGGGACAATGGCTGAGATTAGTCAAAATTAAGTCCCAGATCCAGGAAGCTCAGAGACATCAAGCAGGATAAAAACCAAAAGTTCCACACTTAGCCATATCATATTCAACCGCAGAAAATAAAAGACAGCCTGAGTGGGCAGAGCCCTGTATATCCACCACCAAGAGTAAGAAATGCACCAGACTTCCTAACAAAAGCCACTCAAGCAAGCGGGAAAGGGAGGGAGGTAGCTAAGTGTTAAAAGAAAACATCACCAGCCTGGAATTCTGCATCCCGGAAGACAATCTTCTGTAAGGAAAGGAGAAAGAAAGACTCTCAGCCACACACTGTGGCTCACACCTGTAATCTCAGCACTATGGGAGGCTGAGGCAGGCAGATCATCTGGGGTCAGGAGTTTGAGACCAGCCTGGCCAATGTGGTGAAATCCCATCTCTACTAAAGGTACAAAAATTAGCTGGGCGTGGTGGCAGACACCTGTAATCCCAGTTACTCAGGAGGCTGAGGCAGGATAATTGTTTGAACCTGGGAAGTGGAGGCTGCAGTGAGCCGAGACTGCACCACTGCACTCCAGCTTGAGCAACAGAGTGAGACTCTGTCTCAAACAAACAACAAAAAACACTCTCTTAGCCAAAAATGGGGGGGCCGGGGGGGGGGGGATTCATCATTGACAGCCCTGGTCTCTGTAAGCAGTGTGAGGTGGATTCTCCAGAGAAGACAATGAGAGGTCAGAAACTCAGATCTACATGGAAAGACAGAGCAGAGAAGGGACAAATAAACGAAAAATAAAATCTACTTTATTTATCTATGTTTTTTGAGACAGTCTCACTCTGTTGCCCAGGCTGGAGTGCAGTGATGTGATCACAGCCCACTGCAACCTCTGACTCTTGGGCTCAAGTGATCCTCCCACCTCGGCCTCCCACGTCGCGCTGGGACTGCAGGTGTGAGCCACAGAACCTAGGTTACCTTCCTTAGTCTTGCTTATCTAGTAGACAATTGTTCAAAGTGTAACAGCAGCAATGTGTCGGGTGACGATGGCGCAGGGATGGGTGAAGTGAGGCAGCAGGTGGTGCAGGATGTGAGGGGAACAGGCGTGCTCTGCAGGAAGCACCTGCACTGCCTGTGACTCAGTCAAGGGCCATCTGACCACGGGCTTAGATTCATGCTAAATGTATGCTGCAAACTCTAGGGTAATCAATTTAAAATTATTAAATGAGAGTAATTCTGTGCTAAGAGAGTTTCAAAATTAATCGTATAACATGCTCAGTTAAAACCAAACAAAGCAGATAAAGAAGAGAAGATTTTTATAAAAGAAAGAAGTACTCAAATAGAAAAGAGTAACAAACACAGCAGCTATTAAATAAACGGTGTCAATGACTATTCTGAATGTGAATGATCTAAACACACCAATTAAAAGATGGTCGGGGAGGATTAAAAAAACAAGACCGAATTATATGCTGTCTATAAGGAGCCCACTTAAAACATAAACACACTTGGAGAGGAAGGAAGAAAGCTATAGCATGCTAAGCCCAAACAAAACAACAGTGGAGCAGCTCGATTAATCTCATGCAGAACAAGGAGACAGATCAGGAATGAAAAATGGCTCTCCATATCATAAAAGGATCATTTCTCCAGGAAACATGACCACCCTTAACATGCATCTACTTAACAACAGTGTGTCAAAATATGCAAGGAAAAACCTGATAGTACAAGGAGAAACAGCTCAATTCACGGTTATAGTTGGAGGCTTCAACACCCTTTATCAGAAATGGACAGCTCCAGCAGGCAGAAAATTGGTAAGGACACAGCTGAACTCAATGGCACCATCAATCAACTGAGTCTAATGGACAATGACAGAATACTTCATCAACAGCAGAATACATATTCTTCTCAAACTCACATGGAAAATTTACCTAGACAGATCACATTTGGAACATAAAACACATCTGAAGAAATTAAAAAGAATATAAAGGATATAAAAAAGTAAGCTCTCAGATCTCACTAAAATTAAACTGGAAATCAGTAAAAGAAAGATAACTGAAAAATGCCAAAATATTTGGAGACTAAACAATCCACTTCTAAATAATGTATGGGTCAAAGAAGTCTCAAGAGATGTTTAAGAATATTTTAAACAAGAAAATGAAAATACAACCTATCAAAATTGTAGGATGCAACAAAAGCCGTGCTTAGAGGAAAATTTATAGCACTGAATGTAAATGTTAGGGAAAAAAAAGAAAAATCTAAAATCAATCATCTAAACTTCCCATTAGGAAACCAAAAAAAGAAAAACAATGTGAGTCTAAAGTAAGAAGAAAAGAAATAATAAAAATTGGCCAAGTGCAGTGGCTCACACCTGTAATCCTAGCACTTTGGGAGGCCAGGGAGACTGGTTCATGAATTCAAGAGTTTGAGAACAGCCTGTCTAACATGGTGAAACCCCATCTCTACTAAAAATACAATAATTAGCTGGGCGTGGTGGCATGCACTTGTAGTCCCAGCTACTCGGGAGCCTGAGGCAGAAGAATTGCTTGAACCCAGGAGGTGGATGTTGCAGTGAGCTGAGATCGCTCACTGCATTCCAGCCTGGAGACAGAGCAAGATTCCATCTCAAAAAAAAAGAAAGAATAAAAATTACAACAGAAAACAATGAAGCTAAAAACAGAAGATACATAGAGAAAAACCAACAAAACCAAAAGCTGGTTCTTTAAAATTGATAAATCTGTAGCCAGGTTAACCAACATTAAAAAAAAAAAAAAGGAAGACACAAATTACTAACATGAAAAGTGAAAAGAGGGGGTCATCGCTACTAATCCTGCAGACATCTGAAGGGTAATAAAGAAACATTATGAACAACTCTGTGCTCACAAATTTGGTAACTTAGAGGAAATGGACCAATTCCTTCAAAGACACGAACCACCAAAACTCACATGAAGAGGAAGAGATCAACTGAATCAGTCTTTCTAGGGGTCCGCCCACTCCCAGCTCACTTTCTCTTTCCTGACTGAGAAACACAGACAGCCTTCACCACTATGTGACCCAGGCAGTCGCATATTTTCCCTGTGGGCTTGAGCATTACATTAGTGCCTGAAACAGAAAGACCCAGCATGTTGCCATCACATAGAAACTAGCCCAGAGCCAATTTCCTTAAACTCCTATATAAACTCCATAATGGGATCCATCCCTGTAAACATACCCAGATCTCACTGTGGTCACAAAGAAGCTGCTGCCCCCCTCTGTAGGCAAGTTTCCCTAATAAATGCTTTAAATGATCTCTCAGTGTTTACTGCTTCTCTCTTTAGAATCCCAACCAACCCCATCTCAGGAGGGTTTGCGGCTGTCCCTTGTGGGAACTCCCTATGGCCACTTTGGGGACAACCCTAGCCCTGGGTTCAGCCAGAAAAAACAGGCTGTATCCATTAAATAAATTAAATTGATCATTAATAACCTCCCAAAAAGGAAAGCACCAGACCTAGATGGCTTCACTGATGAATTCTACCAACTATTTAAGTGAGAAATGATACCAATTCTCTAAAATCTCTTCCAGAGAATAGAAGCAAACTATTCTGTATGATACTGTAATGAAAAAAACACAACATTATGAACTTATCAAAATCCATAGAAAGATAGATACAATACAAAGAGTAAACCTTAATGTAAACTATGGGCTTTAGTTAAAGATAATGTGTCAGTACTGGTTCATTAACTGTAACAAATATACCACAGTAATGTAAGACTTTAATAACAGACAAAACTGCGCTGTGGAAGGAATCACATGAGAGCTCTATACTGTCTTCTCAGTTTTTCTGTGAACCTTAAACTCTCCCAAAAACAAATTTATTAATTTAAAAAGTATAGAACTAGAGGAACATTTCAATAACACTTCTCCCCCTAAAAAGACAACAATCAAAAGAGCTAGAGAAGAGGAGAGGAGAAGAAGACAGATTAACTTAAAAGAAGTAATGGTGAGACTGACAGCTCATTTCTGAGCAGAATCAATGGAAGTCAAAAGACAGTGGAATGATAGATTCAAACAGCTATAGGCTGGTGGGTGGGACAGGCATTGATAACCTATCATTTTATACCCAACAAAACTGTTCTTCAAAAATAAAAGTGAATTAAATATGTTCTTCACACCAAGAAAATCAGATAATTCCTCAGCATGAAATCTATATCAAAGGAAACAAGGGATATTTTGCAGACAGAAGAAAAATGATCCCAGATGGATGCTTAGAGATATAAGTGGCAATGCAAAGGAATAAAAAGTTATAAAGGTATAAATATAAATGAATACATTAAAACAATATCTTTTCAAATACATAAGTGTGTGTATGAATAAAGTACTTTACAGCAATAGCCTATGAATGGAGCAAAATGTAAACAGAAGAAAGGATTTTAAGACCCTTGGATTGTCTAGAAGAAAAAGAAGTACTAATTTTTATTAGACTTTGGTAAGTGAATATCTTATAATTACCAACATAGCCACTAAAAATTACATAAAAGCATACATAACAAGATAATAATAAAGAAAAATCTTTATTCTACAATTAAGATATCCCACAAAGGAGTTTTAAAAATCAAAACAATCCACAGAGATAAAGAATATTTCATAATAACAAAAGGAAAAATTCACCAGGAAGACAATTCACAATTTCTGTGTACCTAATAAAACAGCATCCAAAGACATACTGTAATAATTGATGAAATTAAAAAATAGACAAAACCCACAATCATAATGGGAAATGTCAATACAATTCTCACAGGAGCTGAGAAAAAATATCACTAAGGAAATGTGAAGAATATGATTAACAAATGATATATAGGTATTTACAGAACACTGCACTCTGCAGAATACATACTGTTTTCAAGTGTGTCCGGGCCATTTACAAAACAGACTTCCTATGGGGCCACAGAACATTTCTTGGTAAGCTGTATGCGACTGGTGTCACTCAGAGGATAGTCTCTGAGCACAGACAGATTAGGTTAGAAATCAGTAAGAAGATACCTGAAAATCAACAAATGTTGGGAAATTGAGAAATTTGTTTCTGACTAACCTATTGGTCAAAAAAAAAAATCACAATGGAAATTGATAAATGATTTGAACCTAATGATAAGGAAAATACAACACATCGAAATTGACAACCTTAAATGCATATACTAGAAGATAAGGATAAATATCAATTATCTACATATACAACTTAAAAAGTGAGAATAACATCAAATTAGACTCAAAGAAAGAAGAAGCAAATTAATGAAATACAATACATATGGGAGAGAATCAATAAAGCCAAAAGTTGGTTCCTTCAAAAGACTAATAAAATTGATAAACTCTTGATGAGACAGATTAAAAATAAATAAGCAAATAACAATATTGAAAAAGACATAACTAGAGATCAGAAAAATATTAAAAACATGACAATAAACAACTTTACACAATGAATTTCAAACTTTTGAGAAAATGAAGTTTTAAAGGTTAAAAACTAATTTTACTGTAACTGAATAAAGAAGAAATATAAAATCTGATGTTTCAAAGCTACTAAAAGAAATCAAGCCCAAATTTAAAATCTCCTAAACAAGAAACCCCTAGCCCAGATGCTTTTGCTGGTACATTCTACCAAGCCGTTAAGAAGTATCACCAATTTTATAAAATGAATACAAAAAACAACAGAAGAGAATTTGCTAATATTTTCTAAGGCCAGAAAAACCATGACATCCAAACCTGAAAAGCACATTCTGAGTAATGAAAATTAATGACCTTTCTCTCCAATAAATGCAGATGCGAAATCCCTAATTAACGTATTAACAAACCAAATACAGCATGACACACAAAGTGTAACCCACAGGCCATGCTCGTTTATTCCTGGAATGTAAGTTTGGTTTAACATTTGAAAATCAATTAATTTAATACACATTAACAAAATAAGAAAATCAAATGATCATCTCAATACTTGCAAAAAAGGCATTTGATTAAAATTCAACATTTATTCACAATAAAAACTATGAAACAAAACAAAAACAAAACCCTCTTTAGCAAATGAGGAATAGAGAGAACTTTAATCTGAAAGGATTTCCTTACTAAAGTCATCAGCATGATCTTTAACAGTGAAATGCTGGTATATATCCAAAGGATTATAAATCTCTCTACTATAAGGACACATGCACACAAACGTTCACTGCAGCACAGTTCACAATAGCAAAGACCTGGAACCAACCCAAATGCCCATCGATGATAGACTGGACAGGGAAAATGTGGCACATATACACCACGGAATATTATGCAGCCATCAAAAATGAAGAGTTCGTGTCCTTTGTAGGGACATGGATGAACCTGGAAACCATCATTCTCAGCAAACTGACACAGAACTGAAAATCAAACACCACATGTTCTCACTCATAGGCGGGTGTTGAACAATGAGAACACATGGACACAGGGAGGGGGAGCATCACACACTGGGGTCTGTCGGGGGAGATAGGGGAAGGACAGCAGGGGGTGGGGAGTTGGGGAGAGATAGCATGGGGAGAAATGCTAGATATAGGTGATGGGGGAGGAAGTCAGCAAATCACACTGCCATGTGTGTACCTATGCAACAATCTTGCATGTTCTTCACATGTACCCCAAAACCTAAAATGCAATAAAAAAATAAAATAAAATAAAATAAAAACAGTGAAATGCTGAAAGCTTTCCTTCTGAGGATGCAAAACAAAAACTGACTATCAGTCCTTCTGTTCAAACAGCATTGGCGATGCTAAGCCACACATAAGACAAGAAGAGACATGAAAGGTATGAAGATTGAAAAAAAAATGAAAGCTATTATTAAATGGCTCAATTATGAAAAAAGAAAAGTCAATATAAGCTACAAATAAATTATTAAAATAAGTAGATTTAGCAATGTTGTGGGACCAAAGTCAATAACAAAGTCCAATTAGATTTCTATATACAAGCACAAATACTATTATTTACAAAACACAAAACCTATGATATGTCCACCCAGAAAACATTGTGAAACAATTTTGAGAGAAAATAAGTATGACCTAAACATGTTAGCATATAGTAAGTCCATGGATCAGAAGATTCAATATTGTGCAGGTATCATTTAATCAATGCATTCTCAATAAGAACTTGACCAGGTCCGCTGGTGAGACGGACAGGCTGAGCTGTAAAGTCTACACGAAGAGGCGGATGGCCATGCAGAGCCACGGCAGCCCTGATGCAGACCCAAGCAGAGAGGGCCACCCTATCAGGTAACAAGACTCGTAATAGTCTCAGGAATTGAGACTTGTGGTTTTGCCAAAAAGAGATGAACTAACCAATGAAACAATACATATTCCAGAAACAGCCAATACAGACAGAGCCAGCTCACGTAAAGGTGTAACCAGCACCGTGGCACAGGGGGAAGGAGCAGCTTTGCAGTAAGTGGCGCTGAGTCCACTGGATACCCATGTAGGCAAGAAAAATGAAAAAAAAAATGAAACTTCACGCAGCGCAACAGGGCTGTGCAGGCAACAAGGTTGTACAGGGCAACAAGACTGCGTAGTGCCATGGTCAGTGTAAAGGAGCAAGGCCACCAAGACACGAATGAAACCCTGGAATGGCCTGCAGGATGGCGAAGTTTTCTTAAACAGGACACACACGCTCAAATCACAACCAGAGAGGGATGTAAAAATTAATACATTCCATCTCATTAAAATTAAGAATTTATTTTGAGTTAGAGATTGTGAAAAGCCGCTACAGAATGGGAGGAGGTATACACAATACAAACACCTAGCAGAAGACGATATATTCTCCCCTTCTGCAGTGTTGGTCACAACAGCCAAGAAATAAAGAAATTCAAAGGCCCATTCACAGAAGAGTAAAAAAATTATTATGTGATATACTCAGAGGATGGAAATAAAATAACTGCACACAGCAACACAATGCCCTGGTGACACTCTGTTCCCGACCGTGGAGGTGACACACGGATGGGCTGACTTCATCATAACCCCCTAAGTTGTACCCTCAAGACAGAGCATTTTCTATATGTTTGTTATGCTCTAACAACAAGATTAAAAAGCAGTAATTTAAAAAAATTTCTGTAGTTTGAAGAGCTTGGCTATGGTTGTACAGTCCCATTTACAAATAGCTCATGGCCAACACATTCCGACGGAAGACCAGCCTCCTGCTGGATCCCCCGAGCCCAGCTCCGGTGGGAGCTGGTGGCAGGCGCAGGCCCAGGGCACTCTGCATGACACACTCACAGCAACAGAAGATGAGGAGCCAGGAAGTTTCTAGGCAAGAGAGTGACTGATGGAGGGTAATGTGAAGTTAACGGGTGAGTTGGGATTACAATGAAATGAGAGAGGCGAAAAGAGGAAACATGGAGCCAAAGAGAAGTAAAAATCCAGGGAACAGAAACAAGATGATCCCCAGCACCCAGACACATGTGCTGGGAGGAAGTCCTGAGGGCTTGATGCAGGCCATCCCCCTCCTGACAGTGCTGCGGACACTGGGCTAACCACATTCAGGGAGCAGATGGAAATCGAGTCTTTGGCCTGAACTGCTCCCCCTGTAATCCCAGCCTCATTTCTGCAGGCACCCCTGGCTAGCAGAGAGGACCCTAGGAACGTGAAACCCAGCGCTATGACGGTAAGCTACGTCCAGCCCCCCACCCCTCAGAAGTTCCATACACGGCCTGAGGAGGCTCCCCCCAGCCTGTAGGGAAGCCTGGGATTGAAGAAAGGAGTCCCTGTCAAAAAGTTTTCAGAATCATCAAAACTCATTACCTCATTAATTGGGTAAGAAGGCCAGTTCAATGGCTGGTGACTGAATTAGAAGGTAATTGTAACAGAATGCAATTCTACTATTAATAATTTCCATAAAGCAACTCGAACAAAGCGCTAACAAAGTGTTACCAAACACATTTCTTGCTTCACTTCTTTCATGACCAGATAAGGCTAATTCACTCACTTACGCTAATTAGAACCTGTTACACGTGGGCCCCAGAGCAGCCTTGATGTGCAGAGGCCCTTGGGTGAGTCAGGGCACCAGCCACAGGTGGCCGGACCCTGCAGGAGCAGAACCCGCCTATCTGCATTTGATGAAAACGCCTCCAAAACAAATCAGAGGCCGCCCCAGCAGAGGTAACCGAGAACAAGGAGACAGAGTCTCCTTTCCTGAGGAAACGGTTCTCTGTACTGGCCACCAACAACCAGCTTCTGAAGGGCAACACTGCGGGCCAGCAAGGGTTTCCGGGGCCCACTGTCAGAGGCAGGGACAGAGAGGCGCCCTGCTGTCAGATTCGTTTCTGTCCTCCTCAGCCCCCAGCCTGCGCCTGGTGCTCTCGGCCACCCCTGCTCAGTGCCTGATGATACCATGTCTCTCCCTCTATTCCCATCCCACCTTCTCTGTTCTTCATTTTTGCCTCCTTGGATTTCCACAAGCCTCATTACAAGGTTATCTTATCTGACTAATAAACTTGGTTTACTGTTGACAAAGCTCCATTTCTGCTGGGCAACTGGATTCAGAGGAGCCCCCAGGAGAAAAAAGGTCCCCCAGCCTTTAGGAGCATCTTCCCTCCAGCAAGCAGGTGTGCATTCTCCATCAACTGCACCTCTGTGAGTTCTCCTGAGGGCAGCAGGGGGCTGAACACCAGGCGGCTCCCAGAGTAGGCACGGGGTCCCCTTTCACCTGCTCACCTCCCTGCCCACAGCCGCACCAGGTGCACAGAGCATGCTCCCTACCCTGCCCTACAGCTGTCTCCTCTGGCTTCCTGCCATCACTCCCTCCCCACAGGCCTCCACCACCCACGTGTAGCTGGAGGAGGAAGGGACTAGCCGCTGCTCTGGGTTCTCCACCAGCAAGTGGGGTTCTTGCAATTTCAACCTCCGATAAAAAGCTCTACAATACCTGTTGCAGGAAGGAGTGGGAATCAATTATGATCTCCCGAAGCAATTTTACTTAGATTTCACACTGCTCTATGACAAATTCCACTTCATTTGTGTTAGTTGTATAAATGCAGCCCCCAGCAACCACCTGAACCAGCACCAGCCTCATTACAGCAGCTCCTCACACCCACGCTCTGACGATGTGGGTGTCGCGCACAGCCATGAAGGCACTGGGACGAGCCACAGTGGCTGCAGATGGCCCCTCACCAGGGAGGAGGATGTGACCCTCACGAGGTCCAGCAGTCTGCCTGACCCACATGGATGTGGCCCATGGACCGGAGACAGGCCCCGTGCTGCATAGCTCTATTTTAAGTACAGTCTATTTGACAGGGCACAGGGAGGAAGGAGAGCTGGGCAACTCGGGGGACAGACAGCACCGTGGAGTCAAAACCCTGGGGCCACCAGCCAGCCTGAGCAGTCAGATGGGTCCCTTTCCCTCTCTAGGCCTCAACGTTCCTACCAGCAAAACAGGGAATTAGATGGACTTGGTCTTCTACAGTTCAAAAATCTTACAATGCTGCAAAGCCTAGGCGGCTTTCTCCATCGAAGGGTGACAGGCAGGCAGCCAGTGCCCAGGGTGCCAGGCACACTCCGGGCCTTGTGCCAAGGAGTTTCCATGTATCAGCTCCCTGACGCCTCACTCATGCGAGACACCCAGCCCCAGTCCCTGCCCAGTTCCTGGAACAGAACAGGTGCTCAGGAACTGTGTGTTCAATCAAAAAACGAATGAGTGAAACCATCAGCCAATCAGTCCTCAGAACCACCTCACGAGGCAGGCTGGAGTCCTCGCTCCCTTTCAGATGAGGAGGAGGCTTCCAGGTGAAGGCAATCACCTCAGGTCTCTAGCCTACACGAAGCCGAGCCTAGGCTCTGGCCATCATGCTAATGGGCACGTGGGAAAGTGCTTACCCAGCCCTGGGCTCTAATACGTACCTAAAGACCCCAGACAGCAGTGATCCCCACAAGTCCTGAAAAGACTCAGGGCACATCCATGGTCAGGGGCATGACATTACCCAAACAGCTGTGATGTCAAGGTCCCTCCTCAATGGAAAGCTGATCTCAGCCGGGGGAGAGCTGGCCTTGCCCTCCTCTCCTTCAGAGCTGTGCTGGGCTGAGTGGGGCCAGAAGTCAGCATATGGAGCATTCAAAACACAATGACTCACCGGCGCTAAGTTCTCCCACCAGGCTACCACAAGGGACCCTGTGCTGCTTCCTGACATTTTGGGTTCATGCCCAGGGCTGTGGGCTCCCACCCAGGGTCAGGCCAGCTCCTAGCAAGTAGCAACGGGGGTGGCACCACCCTGCTCTTCCGGAACTCAGCCTGGAGAGGGAGGCAGACGTGAGCATTGTACAAACAAGCAAAGGTGACACAGGCAAGGCTGGGCAGGGCACTCAGGGAGCCCCACACCAGGAAGAAGACCCACTCCGCACAGAGGGAGAGTGTGCACGTGGCAGGGAGGCTAGGCACCTCCACAGAAGGGCACAGAGCAGGCACCGGGTGAGAGGATGCCCCAAGCCCACCGGTATCACATGTCTACTGCATTTTCAGGGTACTGCAGGGTGGGATGAGGGCACCTGGCTGAGGCTGCCACTGATTGGATGGGATAAATAGATGCAGAACTCCAAGAGCTCATGCACTCGACCAGCCAGGCACCACGTGCCAGGCCATGTGCTGGGCAGGAGGTGGCCCTTCGATCATCCCATGCTCACAGAGACAGCCAAGGCGCAGCAGGCATGAGTAACATCCCCGGGGCCACAGAGCATATGGGTGTGCAGCCTCGATTTGAACCAGCCCAGATGACCCAGTTACCCCTGCCCTCACCTGCTTCACTGCACTAGAACTAAAGGTCCAGATGGATACTCAGCGGAGCAAGGCCCTGAAAGGTTGTGGGCACCGAAGCAGTGGAAGGAATGATACAGAGAAAGACTAGCATGCTTCACAACACCAACACCTCCATGGTCCCAAAACGCCACTTAAAAACACAAAAGGTAAAAGACAAACTGGGGAAAATGTGCCACAAATACATGAAAACCTTTTACAAATCAATAGGAAAATCACTAACACGGTAATAGAAAACTGGGAAAAATCAACGACAATCAACAGAAGAAAAGTAACTGACACACAATTCAGTAAGACCCGTTCCTCACCTGGAGTGGCAGGAAGTAAAATGCTAACACCCAGCACAAGTGAGGTCATGAGGGCTGCAACCACGCCTGCTGGGAGATCCATGGGTGCTTCTGGAAACCTAGTGGGCAACACTGGCCAAGGGTCCTGAAAGTGTTCACCACCTTCCACTCGGTAACACTTGCCTAATAATCAGGCTGTGATGGCTCACACCTGTAATCCCAGCACTTTGGGGAGGCTGCAGCGGGAGAACCACTTGAACCTCGGCAAAATAGTGAGTCCCCATCTCTACAAAAAAATGTTTTTTTAATTAGCCAGGTGTGGCAGCGTGCATCTATAGTCCCAGCTACTTGGGAGGCTCAGGCAGGAGGATATTTTGAGCACAGGAGTTCAAGACTGCAGTGAGCCATGATGGCACCACCACACTCCAGCCTGGGCGACAGAGCAAGACCCTGTCTCTAAACAAATAAATAACAAATGAATCAGATACAGGGAAAGAGGTGAGTCCAGGATGTTGCACGCATTAGCAATAATAATGAAAACATTAGAAACGAAGCTAAATTTCCTATAAAGAGTTTACTTTCGGTACGTCTATACAAAGAAACATTGTACAGCCAAAGAAGATTTTATTTTCAAGGAATGTTGAATGGTACAGGTACTTGCTGCAGTAAAATGTGACAGGTGCAGGCAGTATACAGGGCTGCCGGCCCTGCCCACAGCTGTCCCCACGCTCGGCCGCTCCCGTGGCACCTGTGCATGTGGGTGTCCATGAGGGCTTACTGGTTGGCTGACAGATTGGCTGAATGAGTGACAGGGGAGGAAGGGAGACATGGAGATGAACTGCACACCATATTCTTGGTGCTACCTCTGGGCGCAGGGGTCAAGGTCTTTTTCAATGACCTCTTTATACTTTCTGATCAGTTCCCAAGCTTTGCACATGTACTGTGTTATAGTCAAAGAGGGCTGCATGTTTTCAGATTCCAGTGGTCACAGAATACACCCATCCACTCCAAAGCCCCAAACCCAAGGCCCAGCAGCGTAGGGGGGGGCCTCCTATCAGTCACAAGTCCACACTGGGGTTGGCCCCACAGAGCGGGAGCTCAGGGAGGGGACAGAAACTCCACAGGCAAGCCAACAACAGATGCCTCATTTCTGAGTAAAAAAACGCCAGACACAATGGGGGTGAAAACAGGAAACCAGGCAGCCCAGAAGGGCCACATGACCTCACAGACAATCCCACGGATATGCAGACCACACACAGCCCTAAGACATGCTGAGAAATGTCAGCCAGAGTCCAGGCTCCCAGGCATGGGTGTGGGAGCATGAACCAGTCAGGACAGGGGAGGGCGATGAGTTCCTATGCTGCCTCCCCATGGGGAACTAGAGTTCCAGCCCGAATCCCTTAGGGTTGGCTCAGAGTCCTCTCTGGATGAAGTGTCAAGTCTGAGGAGGACAAGCCAACCAGTTGTGAGTTTGGGCTCTTCTTACACACAAAGGCCAATATATCAAAATTAAATCCCATGGAAGCCCAGGCTGTCACTGGAGAACATTTCCCACAGCTCCAGGCATTGGTAAATCAAAGGCCTGAATCCACTGTGGGTCCTCTTTTAAACAGAAGACAGGAGGAAGAGTTTACCCCTAAAGGCAACCCAGCAACCCAGACATGTGCCTGTCCCCACCTCCCCAAGGCCAAGGCTCCTGATTGGAGGCGCTGTGAGGACACAACAGCCCTGGAAGTAGAGGGGAGCTCAAGCAGGTGTCAGAAATGACATTAGGTACCTAGAATCCTAAGAACTTGGCTGTCTACAGATTGAGACCAAGGTGAGAGTGGTCACCTGGATCCCACCAACTCCACTCACAGCCACTCACAGCTACCCATGCGCATGAGCCACACTCTGCCTGCCGAACACTCCCCCACAGCTCCCCCTACAGCTCACAGCACGAGGTTGCGCACACCCACGAGCAGCAGCCATGCTCCACCTGCCGAATGCTCCTCCCCCAGCTCCTCCCACAGCACGAGCTTCTGCACACCCACCAAGGCATCCAGTCACACAGCAAATGTGATCAGGCCTGGGTACACATCAGATCTCACCTGCACCAGTGCCTACCGCCAGGCAGATATCATGACTCCTTGTCTTTTTAATAGACTCTTTTTAGAACAGGTTTGGATTTAGAAGAATGGAGAAGACGGTAGAGTCTTTCCACATATTCCACACACAGGTGCCCCACTGTTAACATCTTACATGAGTACAGTGTGCTGGACACAATAAGGAACCTACATCGACCCCGGCACACCTTGCTTTCCTGGGCTTCAGAGATACTGTGCTTCTTATAAATGCAAGGTTTGTGGCAGTCCTGCCTTGAGCAAGGCCATTGGCGCCATGTTTTCAACAGCATATGCTCACTGCATGTCTCATGTTAGTAATCCTCCCAATATTTTAGACATTTTTATCACTATTGTATCTGTTGTGGTGATGATCTGTGACTGGTGATCTCTGATGTTACTACTTTCACTGCTTCTGGGGTGCCACATCCTCACAGTATTTCAGACATTTTTATCACTATTATATCTATTGTGGTGATCAGTGATTGGTGATCTCTGATGTTACTATTGTCACTGCTTCTGGGGTGCCACATCCTCACAGTATTTCAGACATTTTTGTCACCATTATGTCTGTTGTGGTGATGACCTGTGACTGGTGTTCACTGATGTTACTATTGTCACTGTTTCTGGGGTGCCATGTCCTCACAGTATTTCAGATTTTTTTTTTTTTTTTGAGACCGAGTCTCACTCTGTCACCCAGACTGGAGTGCAGTGGCACGATCTCGGCTCACTGCAACTTCCACCTCCTGGATTCAAGTGATTCTCCTGCCTCAGCCTCCTGACTTGCTGGGACTACAGGCGCGTGCCACCATGCCCCGCTAATTTTTTGTATTTTTAGTAGAGACGGGGTTTCACTGTGTTGGCCAGGATGGTCTCGATCTCCTGACCTCGTGATCCACTCGCCTTGGCCTCCCAAAGTGCTGGGATTACAGGCGTGAGCCACTGCGCCCGGCTATTTCAGACATTTTTTATCACCATTATGTCTGTTGTGCTGATGACCTGTGACCGGTGATCTCTAATGTTACTACTGTCATTGTTTCTGGGGTGCCACAAACTACGCCCATAAGGCGACAAGCTTAACCGATCAACGTTGCGTGTGTGTGACTGCTTCACTGACCGGCCATCTCCCTCCCTCTCCTGGGGCCTCTCTATTCCCTGAGACACAACAATATTAAAATCAGGCCAATTAATAACCCTACAACAGCGTATAAGCATTCAAGAGAAAGGAAGAGTCACACATCTCTCCTTTAAACCAAATGCTAGAAAGGATTAAGCTTAGTGAGAAGGTGTGCCAAAAGCAAAGATAAGTCGAAAGCCAGGCCTCTCATGCCAAATAGCTAGCCAGGTTGTGAATGCAAAGGGAAAGTTCTCAGAGGAAATTAAAAGTGCTGCTCCACTGAACACACCAATGATAAGAAAGTGAAACTGTCTTACTGCTGATATGGAGAAAGTCTCAGTGGTTGGGATAGGAGACCAAACCAGCCCAACATTCCCTTAAGCCAGAGCAAGTTCTAGGAGGCTGACAGAGGTGGGGAAGCTGCAGAATTAAAGTCTGAAGCTAGTAGCAGTGGGTTTGTGAGGTTTACAGTATGAGGTCGGCCCCATAACAGAAAAGTGCAAGGTGAAGCAGCAAGTGCTACTGGAGAAGCTGCAGGACGTTCTCCAGAAGATCCAGCTAAGAGCTCCCACAAAGGACCCACACTGAACACCAGACTTGCAGTGCACACGAAAACAGCCTTCTGCTGATCCAGCTAAGAGCTCCCACAAAGGAGGCCACACTAAACACCAGACTTGCAGTGCACACGAAAACAGCCTTCTGCTGATCCAGCTAAGAGCACCCACAAAGGAGGCCACACTAAACACCAGACTTGCAGTGTACACGAAAACAGCCTTCTGCTGGAAGATGCCACCTAGGACTTTTACAGTTACAGAGGAGAAGTCAATGCCTGCCTTCGAAGTTTCAGAGGACAAGCTGATGCTCTTGTTAGGAGATAATAAAGCTGATGACTTTTGTTCTTTTTTTGAGATAGAGTCTCACTTATTCTGTCACCTGGGATGGAGTACAGTGGCGCAGTCTCAGCTCACTGCAACCTCCACCTCCTGGGTTCAAGCAATTCTCCTACCTCAGCCTCCCAACTAGCCGGGATTCCAAGCATGTGCCACCATGCCTGATTTTTTGTATTTTTAGTAGAGACGGTTTCACCATGCTGGCCAGGCTGGTCTCAAACTCCTGATCTCAAGTGATCCACTCACCTTGGTCTCTCAAAGTGCTGGGATTACAGCCGTTGGCTACTATGCCCAACTAAACTTTTTAAATTTATTTATTTAACTTTAGGTGCATACCATATCTGGCATTTCTCCTCATGTTTTTTGATACAATTACAGATTCAAATACAGCTATAAAAAATAATACAGAGATCACAAGTAGCATTTATCCAGTTTTTCTCAATAGCAACATCTTGCAAAACTACGGCACAGTATCACAACCCGTAAACTGACAATGATATAGTCAAAATATAGAACATTTTTATCACCACAAAAATCCCTCATGTTGTCCCTTAATAGCCACAACCAAATCCACCCTGTGCGTCTCCGTAACTCATAGCAGTCATCCACATGCTTTCTACAACTTCAGCCTTTTAATAACATCATACAAACGGGATCATGTAGTACATGACCTTTAGGGACTGGTTTTCTCAATTGGCTAAACTATTTGGACATCTGTTCAAGTTACTGTGTTTATCAACAGTTAATTCCCTCTTATTCCTGAGTAATATTCTGTGGGATGGAGGCAGTACCATTGTTTAACCATTCACCACTGAAGGACATCAGAATTCTTTCCAGTGTTTGGCCATTATGCAAAAGCTGCTAGGAAGAGTCCTCTGTAGGTTTTTGTCTGAACCTTGGTTTTATTTCACTGGAATAAACACCCAGGAATGCAGCTGCTGGTCATGTGAGAGTTGCAGTGCAGTTTTTAAGAAACCGTTGAGCTGTTTTCCAGAGTGGCTGCACCATTTTACATTCCCATCAGCAAGGCACAAGAGGTCGAGCTTCTCTCCACACCTGCTGGCATTTGATGGTGTCAGTTTCTACATTGTGATAGGTGCGTGGTAATGCCCCACTTTGGCTTTAACTTGTATTTCCCTAATGACTAATGATGTCGAACACCTTTTCATGGGTTTAACTGCCATGCCTATGTTCTTTGGTAAAAATGTCTGTCTGTATCTTTTGCTCATTTGCTAAATAGGTGTGTCTGTTTTGTTTTTCTGCTATTGAGTTTTGAGAGTTTTCTTATCCATTACAGATAATAGTCTTTGTCAGATATGAAGCTTACAAATATTTCCTCTCAATCTAACCTTGTCTTTTCATCTCTTCACAGGGTCTTTCATGGGGCAAAAGTTTTAAGTTTTATGGAGTCCAACTTCTGTTGACCCAAGCAGAAGGAAGGAAATAATAAAGATTAGAGTAGAAATAAGTGAAATAACAGAAACAATAAAAGAAATTGGTCAAACCTAAAGTTGGTTCCATGAGAAGAGCAACAGAACTGACAAAAACTTTTAGCTGGGCCAACCAACAAAACAAAGAATGAGGGTGCAGATCACTGAAATCAGGAGTAAAAGAGACACCATAACTGACCTTACAGAAATAAAGATTATAAAGGAAAACTATGAATAGCTGCTTGCCAAAAATTAGCTATCTGAGGTGAAATGAACAAACTCCTGAAAAAACAAAGGCTACCAAAAATGACTCAAGAAACAAACAGAAAATCTGAGTAGACACACAGAACAGTGAAGGGGCTGGATTCATCACGAAGATGCCACCTGCTGCCTCCACAGCTCTGTCTCAGCTCCTCCAGACCCTCCCCTCTGAGATCCCAGCGACTGGAATGCTGGATCTTCTGCTATGGTCCCACCGGCACCTGGGACTTTGTTCATTTTATTCCATTGTATTCTCTTTGCTGTTCAGATTGGGCAACTCCTATCGTTCCATCTCCGAGTTCATGAATGCGCTCCCCTGTTGCTTCCATTCTGCTACTGACCTTATCCATTACGTTCTTATTTCCATTACTGCCAGGCATTGACTACATTTTCTGTCTTCCCAGGCCACTTCTTCCCTAGGCCTTTGCTGGGGAGCGTCAGCATTTTGGGATTGTGCTTCCTTAGCTCCAAGTCTGGGATGTAAGAGGCAGACGAAGAACCCTGGGCAGCTCCCCCACCACACTGTTCCATGGCCCGAGGCCCCTGGCCTCCATCCTGCCAAGGCTCACTGTGCTCATTCCATAGATAACATCTGGGGCTCTTCATTATATTTAACACAAGGATCAAAGAAAATGTGTTAACTCCATCTTCCTGAAAACAGTGGTATTCACTGCTCTTTGGAATCGTTCATTCAGCCAATACTGATTTAAAACCTTCTAGGTGCTATGTGCGGTCACTGAGGCTGCCCTGAGCAGCTCAGCTTAACAATCACGAGTGTCTTGCACTGTTGGCTGCTGAGAACCACAAGAACTCTCAGCACACAAGGGCTCCATCCTACCCCTGCACTGAGACTCGGCCCGCCACAGCAGGACTTCCTGAAGCCTGAGCTACAGCACCCTGAGTTCCTGTGGGAAACAGTTCAGGGCTGTCAGGAGAATTGGCCCTTGATTCTAGCATACCTGACAACAGGCCCCTGCCCTGCCTCCCCTTCCTAGAGCAATTCCTTCAGAAAAACCGAGCTGACAATTGTGAATCCTTCCTGGTCCCTTGGAGACACACACACCCGCACCTCCTACAGCTCTGGCATGTCCTTCTCAAGGACCAAGAGTCATTCCTTTGGAACGTAATCATCAGGAAGACAGGCCAGTCTCGCAGTCTGGGGCTAGGGAGGGGGAGCAGGAGGCCATCCAACAGCCCCGACCTGCCAGCTCATAGCAGAGTCAGCTGATCACATTCACATGACCAATCTTCTTGCTGCTTTCTGTAATTTTTCACTTCCCTGACTCCATTTGGGCCCCTGCCCCCCCACACTCCCTTTAAAACGTCCAGTCACATCTGCACAAACCTGAAAGGAGCTCAGCTCTGTCCCCCACTGTCAGCAGCAACTGAATCAAGTCTGTTTTCTCCACTTTAACTTACATCAAGCTGTGTATACCTTTGACATGGGTCACAACTGACACTCAACATAAGCTGAATTAAACCACATGAGAAAGAGCTTTGAAGGCATACCATCAAGTGACAGGTCACTAAATCCTCTCTCTGCCTGAGGAGAGTAGGAAACTCCACAAGACAGTCTCACTTCCACATTGCACAAATGTCAGCTCTCACCATGGTAGCCCACAGTGGGGGAGGGATACTGAACACAAAACTTACACAGGTGCCTGCCTTGGCCTGGCCACGCTGCACCCAGTTCCCCCGCAGCACTGCCTGCTCCATTCTGGAGAGGCAAGCAGAGCCTGCGTCCTACCCAGCCAAGGCCACAGAAAACTAGCTCCCCGGGAAAGCAGCAAGGGCCATCCAAGAAAAACTCAGACAGACATGCACAGACACACACGCACACACACACACATGCACATAGACACACATGTCCATGGCCATGTGCAGACACACAAGCACATGGACACACACATGCACAAGGATACACACACACACATGCACACAGACATGCACACACATACACAGACACATGCACACAGACATGCACACATACACAGACACATGCACACAGACATGTGCATAGACACGCACACGCAGACACATGCACACACACATGCACACGGACAGGCAGACATGCACACAGACACACACACACACAGGCAAGCACATCGCATACCTGACTGCCACCACCCATCTTTTCACACTCCAACTCCAAGCACCCCAAAACCCTAGCTTTTAGATTCTGCAGATAAAACACATCCAATAATGATATCAACATTCATTTATTCATTCAACAAATATTTGGTGATACGGTTTGGATGTTTTCTCTTAAATCTCAGGTCGAAATGTTTCCCAAAGATGGAGGTGGGGCCTGGTGGGAGGTGTTAGATGATGAGGGCAGAGCCATCACCCCGCTGAGGAGTATTGTTTAAAAGTCTGGAACCTCGAGTTTCTCTCCTGCTCCCTGTTCTTGCTGTGGGGCATGCCCCACACAATTCAGTGAGGATGAAAAGAACGGGAAATGGGGTCCCAGCTCAGTGAGAGAGACCCAGTGGGGCATGCTCCTCCTTTGCCTTCTGCCATGATCAGAAGCTTCCTGTGCCTCCGCAGCAGATGCCAGCACCATGCTTCCCGTACAGTGTGCAGAATGACCCAGAGTATTCCTTTACAGTGACGCAAGAACTAACACACCTGACGAGCCCTCACACACGCACACGCACACGTCCACATCCACATCAAGGCAGTGGTGCTGAGGGCCAGAGGGCGCTGCAACTGGCTGACCCCGCAAAGCTGAAAGTCACCTTCGCCAAGGAAGACAGGCTTCCGGAAAACACAGCCCTGTACTTAGAAACTTCAGACCCTACTCTCCACAATATTTATACAATTGCTTATGCAGAGATATTTCCACTCATGATGCATTCAATTATGCAGTGTAAGGTGGGGCCTCAATGGAGAACATTCAAGTCAGCCACGCAGACATTTCAGGAAATACAAAAACTGACCCTGCTGCTGACTTTTGAACGTGTCTGCATCCACGCCCTTCTCCCACCGGAGGGAGGCAGGATAACATATAATAGCTCGCTCCTCTCCTCCTGCGGTTCTCCTCCTGACATCGAGGTGCACAGACACCCCTATCCTCAGTGGTAGGGCAGCATTAGCATGTAAATAGCTGGCAAACACAAGGACACGAAAGCAAGGAAGAGCTCTTTAATTAACTTTAATCCTCCGAAAATCCATGCTGCAATCTGTTCTCACAGTCCTGCGCTCCTCAGGAGACCCTCGGCATGACCTGGTGCGTCCTGCAGGCTGGAGGTGGCCAGAATGCAGGCTTGGGAACGTGATGCTCAGGTACCTTGCCTACAAGGACACTGTCATGACCTTCCTTCCTCTGGAGGCTAGGGGTGCCCTGCAGAGTGGAGGCACAGGAAGGGCCTGGCGGGGCTAGAGTCCAGACTTGCTCAGTACCTGTTGCCCACCACCAACAGCCCTTGGAGGTGCTGGCCTTTTTCTCGAGGGTGGGGGCAGCACCGCCCCAGGCCTCTTGCCAGGCCCCAGGGAGCCCTGAGGTAGGGGCTTCTGCCCATTCTCTGTTCCCAACACCTTGCACTGCCCAACATAGACACAGGCTGGGCCCAGGGCTGCTGAACAAGGCCAGGGAGAGCTGGGCTGCCGAGCCTGTCCCTAGAACGGGGCAGACCTCACTGTGCAGTAACAGGGTGTGGGTGGTGGCCCCGGGCTCAGGTGTGACTCAAGCACAGCTGGGCGCCCAGCATGTCAGGAGACCACACGCAGTGGACAGTGGCAGGGCCCCCAAGACGGCTACAGCAACGGTTCAGCAGCCACGGCAAAAGCCTGCTGGAGGGAGGAGGGCAGTAGAGGAGACAGCAGCATGGGAGGACGAGCTGTGCAGAGCTGTGGCCATGATGGACCGGGAAGGGGAGCAAGCAGTAATAAAAATCATAGCAAATGCTCACAGGACAGAGGCAACTACGACAGGCCCCGGTCCAAGGGTTACTCCTGCTCATTCCCCTCAACTCGTTCAGTCTGCCAATAACTCTGTGAGGACATGCTGGGATAGTCCCTCTTTCTCCAGCAATGAAACTGAGACACAGACGAAAAGACCTTGGCTGGGTTCCACACAGCCATCACCTGGAACTGGGATTTGAACTCACACACTCAGCCTCCTGAGAGGACACTCCTGCCACAAAGCATGTCGGATGTGAGAGGCCAAAGAGAAGCTGCCCAGCGCACGTGGAAGGAGGTAAGGACGCCTTGAATACACTGCGAATGGTGCTTTAGAAACAGCAGCAGTGAATCCCAGAGGAGCATGCTCTATGTGTGAGATGATAACACAATTTCCAAAATGGCTCAGCAGGGCACAGAACCAGCACGGTGGGTGCAGCCGGGAGGTCTGGGTCCCAAGTACACATGAAGTCTCCAGGCAATCAACCTCGGTTTCTCTTCCTGCACAGCAAGGGGCGATTCAGCAGGGTCCACATGTTTCCCCGCTCAGCTTTGTGGGATTTGAGGATGAAAAGAACGGGAACTGGGGTCCCCCGCTCAGTGAGAGAGACTTCAAGAATGGAGGCCATCAGCATGGCGTGGTCTCCCAGAGCATGAGCATCCTCTCGGGAGCTCCTGTGCCAGTGGTGTAGACCGGAGAGCCCAAGGGCGGCAATAGCGTGAACAAGAATCGAGCCCGGGGCCAGGCATGTCACCTCCCCACTCCGGTGAGCAGCAGCGACCACTCTCCACACTTCACAGATGAAGCAGATGCTCCGAGGGGAGCCACATGCCCAAGCCACACAGCTGCAGAGGCATGATCTGAGCCCAGGAGCCCTGACGGCAAGGCCCAGCCTCTGATCTCCTCCATGACCTGAGCCCGGGCGCCCTACGGCAAGGCCCACCCTCTGATCACCTCCATGACCTGAGCCCGGGCGCCCTGACGGCAAGGCCCAGCCTCTGATCACCTCCATGACCTGAGCCCGGGCGCCCTGACGGCAAGGCCCAGCCTCTGATCACCTCCATGACCTGAGCCCGGGCGCGCCTACGGCAAGGCCCACCCTCTATCACCTCCATGACCTGAGCCCGGGCGCCCTACGGCAAGGCCCAGCCTCTGATCACCTCCATGACCTGAGCCCGGGCGCCCTGACGGCAAGGCCCAGCCTCTGATCACCTCCATGACCTGAGCCCGGGCGCCCTGACGGCAAGGCCCAGCCTCTGATCACCTCCATGACCTGAGCCCGGGCGCCCTACGGCAAGGCCCAGCCTCTGATCACCTCCATGACCTGAGCCCGGGCGCCCTGACGGCAAGGCCCAGCCTCTGATCACCTCCATGACCTGAGCCTGGGCGCCCTACGGCAAGGCCCAGCCTCTGATCACCTCCATGACCTGAGCCCGGGCGCCCTGACGGCAAGGCCCAGCCTCTGATCACCTCCCAGGGCGAAGCAATTCAGCAAGGGAGCTGCTGCCATCAGAGCCCAGGAAGGACATAAAGGCTCTGGTCTCCTGTCAGGCCTCCACACCCTGCTCTCCACTCTGGGCCAGAACGCCAGCCTGTGTCTCTGTACCTGTGAGGAACAGGCCCCGTCCCAGGCCAGCAATGGGGCCAATGGCAGGGCAGCACATCCAGCTGCAGGTGGCCTCCAACAAGGCCCTGAGCACCTTGAAGACCACACTCCTACCTGCAGGCCACTCCATACAAGAGGGAAGAGCACGATGAGAGCCCCTGTGTCCCTGTGAGAGTCCCCATGTTAGTCCCTGTGTGAGTCCCTGTGTCCTTGTGAGACCCCATGTCCCCGTAAGAGTCCCTGTGAGGGTCCCTGTGTCCCTGCAAGAGTCCGTGTGAGAGCGACTCCCAGTCCTCCAGCCACCAAGCACCCTCACAAGTACCTCTCATGGCCAGCCCAGCACTCTGCGTGTACACGGCGTCATCCATCTTGGGAGTCCATGGGGGCCACACTAGCCTGGCTTACACAGAAATAAATCACGCTTCTATAACTGGCAATATTTCTTTATCTGGAGGTTAATAAAAATCACCAACGAAGGCTAACCAGCGGATCTAATTTATTGAGAGACTTTCCTGAAGCTGTGGATAAAGCCCTTTATTAAAGCTTAGTGTAGCACCTGAGGACGCCCTGGAAAAGCGACACTTAGTGGGATTTGGAGGCTTCGGAGCAAAGTGAAAAGTCTAACAGGATCCCTTGAAGGAAGGGGAGGGGGAGCGAGAAATGGGAGTCAGTTTCTCACCCGAGGAGCCCAGCCTTAGTCAGAGAGCACTTCAGAGCCCATCCTAGGCCTTCCCTGAGACTCAGAGCACGTGGTGCACCCCAGGTAGTCATTAAATCCAAACGTTCTGCCAAGGGCCCCAAATGGGGCCAAGCCATCATCCCTGGGAGTGATGGCACACGCCCCTGCACCACAGGGCCACTACAGCCCTGCTCCCTGAAGCCTCGCCCATGCTGGACTGGGCCTGCCCATGATGGAGGTGGCAGTGAAGACCCTGTAAGCAAGGGACTTCCTGGGGAAGGCCAGCTGAGTGCTACAGTGGCCACCTCGGCTGCCCCTAGGGAGTCCAGGAGGGTCCCATAGAAACCCCAGGCCAAGCCCTGGAATCAGTGCCTCTCCTGGGATGCAAGTGGGGAAACAGGTACCACACCCAAATAGGCTAAAGCCTCCTGCAATGGAGAGGCCTCCCCTTTCCAGGCCTGCACTCACAGGCACCCTATGTTCTTGACATCAGCTGGAAGGCAGCGCAGGCCGGCAAGATCGCCTTACAATGTACATAGAAATACAAGACCTCGCTCAGCTACCAAAGGCTCCCACAACCTCAGGGCCGGCCAGCTAGCTAAGAAACCCATGTTCTCCTCCACCTCCAAGGCCAGGGAGCCCATCCCAACCCAATCTTCCCCTCCACACAGGCTCTGGCTGGAACACTGCTCATGAAATGCTTTAGACACACAGAAGGTCACTTAAAACTTCTAGTTTAAAAGAGTTAAAAAGTTTGGAAGGGTAAAGTTCAAGAATTGCACAAATTCTCTCTTATTTTCCTGGAAACCAAACTCTATGCGTGGTGATCATCTCCTCAGCTGCTAAACCCTTTCCAGATGAGAAGTGACACAATCCCTGCCTGTGGGAAGTAGAAAAGTTCCTCTTCGAAGTTTCCTTTCGTATGAAAGAGTAATAATAATAAATGTTAGAAATAAGTCACTTTTAAAGACTTTCTTCAAAGCCTTCTTGCTTTTTGCTAGTAGCTCTTTGTTAAGCCCTATCCTATGTAGCTGTTAGACATGCTCACAGGCACGTAGTACATTCTATGTCCTGGTACCAAGATATTTGTTACTACTTTTCTAAGTCCTTTTGCAAGCAACTTCCTGTCCCTTCCTTATTTGGACTTCCCTTTACCTTTACCCAGTCAAGAAAGTTTTAACTTATTAGCCAATCACGTTCAGTTTTAGATTGTGAGGTCTGGCTCCAACCAAGGGAGATCAGACACAGCAGTAAGGACAACCCCAAATGCGTAAAGGATAAATATGTCTGCTTTTCCTTTGTTTGTTGTACTCTCGTGGCTAACAGGAGTATCCTTTCTGCAGAACATAAAGATTGCCTTGCTGAGAGATCCTTTGTCTCAATGCTGATTTTTCTTTGTGGCACTAAGCATCTGTTTCCAATACTGCCTCAGCCGCCTGCCCCATACTAAGCCGTGATGATGTCTTGGGCAGGCAAGGGGTGAGTGCTACTGGCCTGTGCCTAAGAGGCCCACATTCAACCAAGGGCTGGAGAAGAGATGGGCCCTTTCTAGAATCTCTGTCCCCACTGAAGATTCTGTAAGCTCCTAGGTGGAGGGCTGGACCTCACCCAGATAGGAAGCCTCAGCTCAGAGGAGGAGGAGCAGCAATCCCTGTGCCCACATGCACAGTGCCTGGACCTCCATCCTAGGTGCTACCACTGTACACACAACACCCCCTGGGCTGAGCTAACCCACTCACAGACAACAAAGAGGAAACTGGAGGATTGGTAAGGACTGGCCACCAGTGCACATGTCCGTGCCCCAATGCCAACCTCCCGGGTTGAACTCTAAGCTGTTTACTGCATGCCACCTTCCTGGGCAAACAGTCTTTGGCCAAGGCCCTCCCTTCCCAAATTCTCAGGTTCTGCAAGTAGATGTCACTTCTCCATCCACCCCAGCTCCCCCAGCACTGCCAATGAGCTGACCTAAGGCAAAGCAAGCAAGGAGAATTCTGGAAAGGGATCCTGAGACATCACTTGCTCTGAGCCACAGCTGCATAATTAGCTGCAGAACGGACAGTCCCTGTGACATGGCTGCAAACCCACAGGCATGAGGAGACCCAGGAGCCTATCTGCGGATCATGCTGATGACTGTTTCAGTCTGAGAGAGCTTCTTCTCCTCCCCTTGGTGTTTTATTGGGGGCAGTATAGCTCTTTATGTGTGAAGTTAACCAAAAGAATATTAACTCCATTCCGCACTCCCTGCATCTGACTGTTTTCCATTTGATGATGGATGATATTTAATACCTCCCAGTCTGAGCACACTCTGGGTCTGTAAATACAAATCCTGCTTTATTGCTGTTTAATAACTATCACAATGGCTGGGGCCAGCCTTGTCTGCTGGGCTTAATGTTCCATGAGGGTCTCATGGGAAAAGGAGCCAAGCTGCATAAAAGAATTGGTGTTCCAGAATAGCATGCACAGATGGACACACATGTGCACACACAGCACTCACACCATGCACACAAGCATGCACACACACATAGGGCTCACATCGCAAAGGAGCTAAGCTGCATAAAAGAACCAGCATTCCAGAATGGCGTGAACAGATGGACATGTGTGTGCGCATACAGCACTCACATGTACAAATGTGCATGCACAGAGCTCACACTGCACTCACATGTGCATACTCATGTGCTCCGACACATGCACACAGCTCACACAGCAGACATGCATACTCACATGTGTGCACAGAGCTGATGCAGCAGACACATGCACACATACATATGTGCACTCACATGCAAGCACAGAGCTCACCAGGACAGATACATGCACACTCACGCTTACATGTGTGCAGCTCAGACAGCAGACATATGCACACTCATGCTCACACATGCACATAGTTCACACAGATGTGCACACAGTTCAAAGCTCACAGAGCAGATGTGTATACTAACATGAACACAAGTGCACACAGAACTCACACAGCACAACACATACACATGTGCACCCAAGTACACACGTATGGACACACACACACAGCACTCAGCCACAGATACGCACACACAGCTCCTACAAAGAGTTCATGCAGCACAGACGCGTATACAGGAATGCTCATGTGTGTACGCAGGCACAATGAGCACCCACACAGGTGCATTCATGAACCCATGTGCATGAGTGTGAAGAAGCAGCTACAGGTTGGAGCCAGCACGTCTGGGCTGGGAATCCCACCTGTTCACCTGGCACCATCCACCATTCACTTCATTCAACAACAAACTGTTCCACAAACATGGGATTTCCAAATCCTAGCTCAGAATTCTCCAAATGATTTTTAAGTGAGATTGTTAGAAAAATGTCAAGGAAAATGAGAAGTTCATGTGATAAATGCCAGCAGTGACCACTATACATCGAATGCCCACTCACTCAAGGTCCCATGCCAGGTATTTAACATATGATTTGTTAGGAAATAAATCTGATGACCGGATAAGTATCAACCACACTGCATAAGGCCTGGCACAGGGCAGACAGTTGGGTCAGCCGGGCAGTTGACTGCTGTGTCTCGTTTGGAAAACGCAGACTTGTTCCCATGCTACTAACCATGTGGGAGGAGCTGTCCCATAGGATGTTGAGTGATGGCCAAAAAGTCCCCCCTTCACCTCTCTGTGAAGAACCTCCTCTCAAGATGGAGGTAGAAAACCACACTCAACTGAACAGAGCTGTGCTGGCAGCCTCCCGAGCCTGTCTGAGCCCACCTGTGCAACACCTGCTCCAGCTTCCAGTACCCATCTCCCCCTCCACAGTGACTTGTAAGCCGCCACTCCCACTTCCCCAAGCCAGCGCCAGGCCTCCTCGAGGCAAAGAGCCAAGCCGGTCGTCACACTTGCCTGTGTCCAGCCAACGACCACGTGAACCATACTGTCATTTTTATTAGGTTCCCATGTTATTTTTAATGCGACTTTGCATAGCAGGGTGACTTTTAGGAACACACATCACCTTAGAATAGAATTAACCATATGTCTGTTGAGTGAGTTGATGATGAACTCGCACATATATTTGAACATTACAATTTAAAAATATTTTCAAGGCATTCCCTCATGAATGAAGCATGCTCCGCATGCAGATGGGGGTGAGGCGCGAATGCTTCACTCTTCGAGAGAAGCAGCAAAGGTGAAGAGAGGTAAAGGGAGCTGGTGCCAGACACAAGCACGAAAGTGACAGAGTTCAGGTTCTAACTCAGGTTTTCTGATCCCAGCTCCCAGGCTTCCCCCCTCTACAACAGAGGAATTCCAGCAGAGCTGGCCTCAGGCCACTACCTCCCTTCCCAGTGCCCCACCCAGGGCCAGACCCTCTCCCTGCACAGTGGAGGCCCCCACTCCATGGCCTCTGTGACTTGGAGCCGACTCAGCAGGTGGCTCATGCCCACCATGGGCGGCAAAAGGCTTGGGGCAGCTCACCAGTTCATGGGCCTTCTGATGTCACTCAAGAAGTTGAGTTTTAAAACACAGATTTTCTAAGAGGTGGCGGGAGAAAGGACTCACCGGGTCCACCCAGGGGCCTCCTGCAGAAGCAACGTCTATGCCTGGGCCTCACAGACAACTGGGTCCAACAGCAACCCCATGTTTTGCTGGAGGGCAGCAGCCACCTGAGGACACTGGCCGCCACCTGGTGTGGGTGGCCAGACTCGCTAGTCAGCACCAGCATCCTGGAGGACCATCTAGCACTGGAATTCCTGGGCACCTCACCAAATGTCTGTGGGCACCAGACCACAGGTTCACGGGGCACCTCACCCAACATCTGCAGGCACCAGACCACAGGTTCACGGGGCACCTAACCCAACATCCGCAGGCACCAGACCACAGGTTCACGGGGCACCTCACCCAATGTCTGCGGGCACCAGATCACGCGTTCACAGGGCACCTCACCCAACATCTGCAGGCACCAGATCGCACGTTCATGGGGTACCTCACCCAACATCCGCAGGCACCAGACCACAGGTTCACGGGGCACCTCACCCAACATCCGAAGGCACCAGACCACAGGTTCACGGGGCACCTCACCCAACATCCACAGGCACCAGACCACAGGTTCACGGGGCACCTCACCCAATGTCTGCGGGCACCAGATCACGCGTTCACAGGGCACCTCACCCAACATCTGCAGGCACCAGATCGCACGTTCATGGGGTACCTCATGCAGCATCTGCAGGCATCACCACCCCCTTCCATCTGCTGCACTCCTACGAGAGCTAAGCCAGGTATGAGGCCAAACCGGAAGCCAGGTACCAGAATGGAATCTCAAGCACCTGCTGGAAGCAGGGGAATCCTTCAGCCAACACCTCAAACCCATGTCCACACCCACACAGCAAACAGAAACACCAGGCTGAGGGTGGTGAGCCAGGGGGTCCCTGTGTCGCCTCCACTCTGGCTGGTGTCAGGCTGTGGCTTGATCTTTCTGGCAGCTCCCCCTGATGCACCCATAGAACCATGGGAACCACAAGCCAACCATGGCCCATCACCAGCATGGAGAAAGTCCAGTGACTCCACGCTGACTCTGAGGCCAGGGGTCTCTCCCAAGACCAACATGGGGTCCTGGGAGAAGGGACATGGGGGACCTATGGACCCGCCCAGACTGTGGCACAGGGAACTTCCAGGACTCTCGGGTGTGCCATGACATCAAGGACAACTGAAGGAGCAGAGGCTGCCAAGTGAGCAGCCCAGTACCCCTGAGTGCTGCTTGGCCCACCCACCCATGCCCCACAGGGCAGGAGCAGAACACCTGTGCGGGAACAGCCAGGTGAGGCCAGCTGTCACCTTTAACATCTCTGAATGTCTCCAGGGGGGTCTGGAGACGGTTCAGACACCACCACCAGGATGTTGCAGCTATTTTTAGTGGAAACACTCAAGAGGCTTCCTTGGCAGGGAACCATGCCTTTGAGCGTGACCATCAATTTTCACCTGCAGCCAACTTCCTTTCAAGATCAAGGTTATTCAAAGATTTGGATTTCTTCGAAATTTGAGTTTAAAAAGAGAATAGTTCTCTACCAAACATGAGAGGGAATTTTAAAGCACAAAAAAGGACAATGTCAGGCCAAAGCAAGCCTGGTAAGTCAGGACAACATTCCAGGCCCAGTCCCTCCAGCCCCTCCCAGACACCCTGCAGGCTCTACCTACATCCCGTCCGACGCCGAGCCAAAGCTACCTGTGCCAGCTGGAAGAGGCCTGGCCTAGGCCTCCCTGGGCTCCTTTCCAAGCCTTGGTCTCTGTGTTACAAACCTCCAAAGCCAAGGGGGCCTGGGAATTCCACAGCCTCTCTCCTAGGCAGGACACCCTGGGTTTCTCATCCATAACCCACGTGGTGTTGTGGGAGCCTCAGTCTACAGGACAGAAGGGGCCCTTAGGGTCTGGATGAAGTGGTGGCAAGGAGGGCGCTGACTTTGGTCTTCAGGAAGAGCCACATGGCTCAGCAGGCAAGATGAGATGTTTCAACAAGGTATATTAGAAACTCACACTCAATGCAAAAAAGCCCAGCAACAAGACATGAAAACTGCACATGAAGGCTGGAACTTCCCTGCACCTGGCGGGTCACCTTGCTGTCCCCCCCCCCAGCTGCCCTAGGGCCCGAGGGCTTCTCAGAGCCATGGACAAGCTGAGTGGCACAATGTTGTGTCAGGCTGTACCACATGGGGCATCACAAACTGATTTCACTGAGAACCGTTTGTTAGGAGTGCTCCAAGGACAAGCATCCTCTGGGAAGCACACTGGGAATGGATGTTTACAGGGGCATCAGGCAGGGAAACAGCCAGGCAGAAAGACAACTGTTCATGCAGAGTCAACACCTGTCCACCCCTGCACGCCACGAAGGAGCCCCTGGCAGGCTGAGACCCACACTCCACACACATCAGACAGGAGGGGCTGGCCTCAGAGAAGCGCAGGAGCAGCGTAACTAGGAACAAGGGCAGAACCCTATCATCCTCTCCACTCACATGACCACAGTCCTGCCACAGCTGCCCACAGCATGACTCCAGATGCCAACAGGCTTTCCTGGCCCCTTCCCAATCATGTGAGCAACACGAGCACAGGCAGTGGCGTGGCAGGAGCCCTAGGCCTGCTGACACCAAGCCCAACCTACCGCCACCACAGCTGGTAACACCCTCAGGAAAACCATGCAGACAGAATGCCCAACAGACCACAAGGGACAGTGCCCAGGAGAGCACGGAACAGCTCACTGGGGCCCAGATGCAACAGCCAGTGAGGACACCAGACAGCTCACTGGGGCCCGAGGACAGCACCTAGGCGGGTGCCGGACAGCTCACTGGGGCCCGGGTGCAGCAGCCAGGGAGGGCACCAGACAGCTCACTGGGGCCTGGGGACAGCACCTAGGAGGGCGCCGGACAGCTCACTGGAGCCCAGGTGCAACAGCCAGGGGAGGCACCAAACAGCTCACTGGGGCCCGGGTGCAGCAGCCAGGGAGGGCACCAGACAGCTCACTGGGGCCCGGGTGCAGCAGCCAGGGAGGGCACCAGACAGCTCACTGGGGACCGGGTGCAGCAGCCAGGGAGGGCGCCGGGCAGCTCACTGGGGCCCGGGTGCAGCAGCCAGGGAGGGCGCCGGACAGCTCACTGGGGCCCAGGGATACAGTGGAAACCCCTTATGAGTCCTCATATCTTAGAAATAAATATACAGATTCATTATTGGCCACAGAACATACATATCCTTTTTTAAGCAAATATGCACGTATCAGTGTGCAAATTCCACACTTTTTACAAAGAGGTACACCATCAAAAAAATACCTGGAGCAAGCAGCTAGGACACAGCTACAGCAGTTGGCATGGCCCTGGTGCCACAGAATGGTGCCCAGAGTGGACAGAGGAACCGGGAGGGAGCCAGGGCCCCATCCTGCAGCAACAGCGGGAAGGAGGCGCTGGGCCTCCAGGACCACGGGGGGATACAAAGCCACAATCCTGGGGAGCAGGACATGTGGGAGGAGGAAATCCAGAGGGGAGAGCTGCCCCAAGTCCCAGGACAGTCGAGGCTCCTCCACTGGCCTGAGAAGGGAAGGGGCAGGTGCTGCCTCCAGCACCTGCCTCTGAAGGCAGAGCCGTCCCTGCCCCAGCACCTGCTCTCAGCCACTGCCCCTCCTTCCTGCTCTGCCGCTGACAGCTATACCTCTTGTGACTTTCATTGTTGGGAAAGTTAAAAGCAAGTAACGCCCTTTTTCACGTTGCTGACATTAGCTCAGGCATCAGAAGCAGAAGCCTCAGTATCTGCTAACTGACAGCAGGCCCTTCCTAGAAACCCATGGGTTTGGAGGCAGCTGGAATGGGTAGCAGTAGCCATGGCCTCAGAGCCGGGGGCAGTGTCTCAGGCACCATGCACGTGGCGCTGTGGAGGCCCATGCAGAGGGTGAGGCTGGGAATTAGAGTCTTCTGGGTGGGAAAAGAGCACAGAGCAGGCACGGCAGAAGCAGGAGAGTCACTCCCTGGCCACTCCGCAGGCCTTGGCGCCTCTTGCAGGTAAGGAGTCCAATGAGTGCCTGCTGTATGCAAGGAATCGTGCTGGCCGCTGGTGAACAAAGGAGAAAAGAGCCTGCCTCATAGGAGGAACAGGAGGAAGATGCCGTGAGCCAGACGCTGGGGATGAGCCGGGTTCCAGGAAGGAGAGAAGCCATGTGAAGACTCCGAGGCCCTGGCAGGCAGCAGGAGAGCAAGGGGGAGGCAGGGGAGGCTGCAGAAGTTGGGCCCATCTTCCCCGCATGGCACGTTCCAGCAGAAGCCTAGGGACGTGGGTTACGGAGGTGCCCCAGGCAGACAGGTGCTGGGGCCAGGGAACCTGTGACCCAGGCCCTGTGTCCTGAGCTGCAGGTATCAGTCGGCTCTTGTGACTGAGCTCTCCAAGTGTGATCTGCCACCATGAAGTGGATTTCTTAAAAAGAAAGCAGACCTAGCTTCCGCAATGCTCCAGGAGCACCCAACTCCAGCTACCCGGACACGGAGACCCGAGGGGACAGGCTTATCTCAGTGACACCATCCAGGAATGTCCTCATCAGGGTTTCTGATGACACACCTGCCACAGCACCCTCCTGCAGGGGGAGGCAGGGTGGGAGGGGCTGCACCCGGGTGCCCTGCAGCCAGAGCCCTTCCACCAGGGCCAGAGCTCACGGGTGCCGCTCCTCCCACTCCACCTCCCCCCAATGCAGTGTTATGGCCAGGCTCCTCAAATCTCCCTGAGAGGGCCAGGAGTTCCACAGCCTCACTTGGAACTGTCCAGAAAGTCCCACCCATGCACACGGGTCAGGGTGGGACTGTGGTCTTTTCAAAGAGCCAAGAGTAAAGATGGGGTGACCCGAATCCAGTGGAATGCAGCCTCCAAACTCTGTGCACCTGAGGCCAAGAGGGAGGGCGTGCACGCAGAGGGCTCTGGCAGGTGGAGGTGGTCCACACTCCCACCACCCAATCTTACTAATCATCTTCACATTGGAGAGGAATAAAAGGCATTTTGTTTTGATTTAATCGTTATTTCCTAGAATTACTTTTCTCCCTGGGATTTTTCCTACCACAGCCCAGGTCTAGCTGCCTTCTCGGAGGGAGAATGCAGCGGTCTCTGTGACAAGGTTGGCTCTCTAATGCCTCTGCAAATGGCACTGTCCCGTAACAAAGCGAATGCTTTTTCCTAAATGGTTATGATAGAAAAGTCAGTCTAGAAAGGTAATGTGAAAGGGTGATATATTAACACCTAGAAATTAAATTCCAAAGCCGAGAGGACCCTGCTTATCTGCAGAGGGAAGAGGCCATCTCACTGAGCAGAGCAAACGCTACCCTGGAAGTCGGGCTGCCCGGCATCTCACGGCCCCCTCCTGCAGGCTTCCCCACCGATCCAGGCATACGTGGAGGAACGTACTTTAAGAACAAAGTGGTGTCTGAACCTGAACTTGAGCTGCACTTGTCCGGGCCGTGCCCTTACAGTGACGGGAGAGCAGGGAGCCCACGCAGTGCTCAGGGCTGCTCCTTGGATGTCCCCTGAGGCTAAAGCCCAGGACAGAAGACGAGCTCCGAGGGTCACAATGGCAGGAGGAGCAGAGCAGTGGGGCTAGGACCCAGAGACGATGGCAGGAGCCAAACTCCATCTGTCCTGTGCACATGTGCACAGTGCAAAGCCTGTCACAAAGGGCAGGGGTGGCAGTGACAGAGGAAGCAGAGCCAAGGCTCCCTCCAGGCAGTAGGCAGGCAGCTCAGCGAGGGGGGTACATGCCGTGACAGCGCCAGGCAGAGGGCACACCACAAAGCCTTACAGAAAGCAGGAAGTCAATGGGCACACACCAGAACGTGTGTCCTCTGGGGGGCAGACAGTGAGGATAGCAGGTGGGCAGTGGTCCAGGAGGGAGGCAGGAGTGAGCTGGGCCCATGGCCAGTCGGCAGCACCCACATCATCTGTGTGACCACAAGCATCTCACACCCACCTCCCACATCGTTGGGCATGGTCCAGACCTCTGCCACCCAACAGAACTGGCCTAGCACAGGAGAACCACCGGGGAGCTGGTGAGACATGGGGATCACAGGCTGCACGCCAGAGCTGCCAAGTCACACTCAGATTTCTGCAAGGCACACACGAAGGGTCCAGGCCCTGAGTGGGCGGCGCCATCTCCTCCCCCAGGATGCGGGGTGGGATGCAGCAGGTAGGCGTCACAGTTGGACCAGGATCAGAACCCTGGATTTGTTCCCCCCCTGCAGGGGCCTGAAACTCTCTGGACTTCAGCCTTCTCTTTCTCAGACGGGAAGGTGGTGAGAAAGGAGGCATTTGGGCCCACACACACCTCAGGCAGCAGCTCTCATGTCATCATTGTTCAGCTCAGCTCAGCTTCCTCGGAACCCGCAGGCCTTGGGTTGCTCCATCTGTCCAGAAGGTGTGACCAGGTTTCACGGGCCCAGAGCTCCCGGGGACCTGGAAGGACGCCATCTGGAGTCTCAGGAGCCTTCACACCAAGTGTGAGTGTGCAGACAGGCTGGTGTCAGGGACAGAGAAGAGCCATCCAAGAAGAGCCAGGCCCCAGGCCAGGACCAGCCCGGGCTCGACCACAGTGGGACCTCAACCAGCGTGCTGTGAGAGCCCCAGGCCACCTTGAGTCACAGGGACACAGGGCTCTGGTCAAGTGCAGCTCAGCACACCTCGGCAAGCCCCCCAAAAACACATGCCAGGTCTGCGGACTCCTGAACATCACAAAGGGCATGGGCTTAGAATGTGAAACCCAAACATGTGGCTCCCAAACAGAGACAAGCAGGGACAGTGCTGGGAGGCTGTGACTTCAGCAGGCACTCAAATCCAGCAGGGACAGCAGGACCTCCAGACAGGCGCCAAGCACCTACACTACGGCCCACCCTCAACCCACCCCTCCCAGGACCCACATAGGAACCCGGGACAGGTGCTTAGCATACACACCACAGCCTACCCTCTCCCCCACACCTCCCAGGACCCACACAGGACCCCTGGACAGGCACCAAACACCTGTATTATGGCCCACCCTCTCCCCACACCTCCCAGGACCCACATAGGACCTCTGGACAGGTACCCAGCACCTGCACTACAGCCCACCCTCTCCCCCACACCTCCCAGGACCCCCATAGGACCTCTGGACAGGTGCCCAGCACCTGCATTATGGTCCACCTTCTACCGATGCCTCCCAAGGCCCACACAGGACCCCTGGACAGGCGTCGAACACCCTCTCTACAGCCCACCCTCTACCCACACAGGATCCCGGGACAGGCACTCAGCACACAAACCACGGCCCACCTTCTGCCCACACCTCCCAGGGCCCACACAGGGAGGCTTCCAAACTGAACAATCATAAGGAAGCAAACATCAGCACGTACAGAACCAACATGCAGGGGCTGGAGACAGGCCAGGGCGGGAGGTGCACAGCATGGTGAGAAATACAAGATTAGGCACTTAGCATCCCAGCCCGGGCCACGCAGCAAGACCACCATCTCTACAAAAACACAAAACAATTAGACAAGCATGCTGGAGGCACTTGTAGTCTCAGCTACTCAGGAGGCTGAGGCAGGAGGATCACCTGAGCCTGGGATGTCGAGGCTGCAGTGAGCCAAGTCCACACTACTGCACTCCAGCCTGGGTGACAGAGAGAGACACTGTTTCAAAAGAAAATAAAAAAATATATAGGACCAGGCACAGTAGCTCACACCTGTAATCCCAGCACTTTCGGAGGCCAAAGCAGGCGAATCACTTGAGGTCAGGCCAACACGGTGAAACCCTGTCTCTACTAAAAATACAAAAATTAGCAGGTGTGGTGATGCATGCCTGTAATTCCAGTTACTCAGGAGGCTGAGATAGGAGAATCGCAAAACTAGCATCAAAGCTGGCCGCCCAGCTTGGGCAGAGTCTCTATGCCACTCTTAAGCCTCGATTTGCTGGGCTAACGCAGGGCCACAGAGCTAACCCCCCCACGCCTGAGCGGGTGCCACAGGCATGGAAGAGTATAATTGTCTGAGACAGAGAGCCCTGGAGGGTCACAGAGGATGATGCTTTCCAGAGGAGAAAGCAGGTATTGGGTGTTTTAAATGTTTCCTTCAGTGCTACCTAAGACCAAAAATTTTCAGCATTAAAAAAGAAAGGGCAGAGAAATCATGCCAATCATGAAGGCTGAGACCTAAAGAGGCGTGTGGAATGGAGGAGACGGTGATCAGAGGCAGCGTGAGGCTCCCTCAGGTTCTTCTGCAGGAGGGATAGAGGCCATCTGCTCTGCTCCAGGGTAAGAAGGCTAGATGTCGCACCCTAAGGGGAGGGAGGAGGGGACAGCTAGATTTAGGCTTCCACTGGGGCGGAGGAAGAAACCACAGAGTGGCTATCCTGGAAAGACGCAGAAGAAGTACAAGGCTGGTTCCAGGACCCATCTGCAAAGCGACCCAGGGGACACCCACGTGAGCGAGGGGTGGCACTTACCTCAAACTGATGCCCAACATGGAGCTCCCACCCAGCGCCCATTATCACGGGAGAGGAGGACAAGTCCTACTCAACACTAGAACCAGGACGAGGAGTTGGCTCCAAGGAGCAGCCCAGGGGGACCACTGTGGGGCCACAGAAACCTACACAGGCACCGATGGCAGAGAGTAACACATGCTGTGCTAACGCCAGCCCCTGGTCTTCCCACTGCACCACAACCACGCATGACATTGCCTCGGGGAAGCCAGGGAGACATGGGGCCTCACTCCAACACCTGCCCAATTGCCTTTACAGCTATCATCACCTCGGAAAAAAACTCCACCATGGTCTAGCACAGGAAACAGACACAGCTCTCCCCACAGTGCCTTTCTGGGCTCAGCAAGGTCACCTGTTCAAAGGCTGCACGCCTCCCACACCCTCCCCTGCACAGGACCCCTAGACCTCACTTCCTTCACAGCAGAGGTCACCGCCTCAACATGACTGCTACCAGCCCCAACTACAGAGGGATCCCCTTGAGCTCTGAGTCTGCTGTGCAGCACCTAAATATGCCAGGCTCACAGGACACGCACAGTAAGAATTTGGGCAATGACCATGCGTGCTGTCTCATGCCTGTTATCCCAGCACTTTGGGAGGCCAAGGTGGGCAGATCACTTGAGGTGAGAAGTTCCTGGCCAACATGGCAAAACTCCATCTCTACTGAAAATACAAAGAATTAGCTGGGCATGTTGGTGCACACCTATAGTCCCAGCTACTCAGAGGCTGAGGTGGGAGATTGCTTGAACCCGGGAAACAGAGGCTGCAGTGAGCCAGTATTGCATGACTGCACTCCAACCTGGACAACAGAGTGAGACTCCATCTCAAAAAAAAAAAAAAAAAAAGGAATCTGGGGTATGAAAAATTAATGATTAGGTGAGTGAACTGAGTCTGGGTTCCTCCTTTCAATCCCTTTTCAGCTTGCCTATCTGCCTGTATTACATGCTTTGAACATGCTAAATCCTGCTGGAAGACCAGGCTTTGTAAGTCTAGAGAGCATCAGAAATTATTTTGAACTGAACAGTAACAAAAACAACCCACATCAATATTTATGGGGTAGGCATCCATGATGAAGACTCTTAGAAAACCACAAGTAGAATAGAATTTCATTAATTCAGTAAAGAGTATCATACAGAACATCCGGCACACACCACGCTTACTGACTGATGGATTACTGGAGCGGCTACCGCAGCCTGAAGGAGACCAGGTACCTACTGTCATCACTCCTCCGTGACACTGCACCTGGAGGAAAGGGGCACGGAGAGGCGTGGGGCTGGTGGGGAAGTGTGGCCAGGGGAGAGGAGAGGCATGGGGCTGGCGGGGAAGCATGGCAGGGAAGCGTAGAGGCACGGGGCTGGTGGGGACGCATGGCCAGCACCTCTCAGAGAGCGTGACCGTGCACATGGAACACCAGCATCACAGCGAGGTTGTCAGTTGCAGGGTCAATGTACAGTACTCAGCCATATATCCACAGGCCAGGAACATACACACAGAAGATCAAAGTCCAACAAGATACCATTAAAACGGCATCGAAAGTTCAAGTACTTAGGGCAGAAAGTCTAATGGCATGTGAGACGTCTCCCCCTAAATCCGTCAAACTTACTGAGAGAAATTCAAGGCCATCAAAATAAACAGTGGAACACATGGCATTCAGGGTCGAGGAGAGAAACGAATGTTACACTTTGCCTGGACGCATGGAAATGCTGGAAGAAGGCAGCAAGGACGACAGCATGGAATCAGTAAACAAAGAGAAAAAGGGCCCATGGAACACAACAGAAAGCCCAGAATTAAACGGCCACGAGGGGTCCCCAGGCTTACGGCCACGGCAGCGCCACACGTTGGGAGAGGGCGGCCTGGCAATAAAGGCTGCCAGATCAACAGCATGTTTCATAGAAAAACAGCAGCAACATGTAAAAGGTAAAACAATAACATGTTTAGAAGAAAACCACTGAATATCTTCGCAACTTTGGGAGGCAAAGATTGTTTAATCACAGTTCAAGGGCACCAGCGTCAGCAAAATCGGTGAGCTGGACTGCATGAACTTCATCAACAGATAAAATTCTGAGAGTAAAAAGGCAAACCATGAGATTAACCCAAATTATGTTTCTCCAACAAAAGACTTTCACATCCAGAGTCAAGAACTCCAGCTCAGTAGGAAAAAGGCAAACAATCACTTAAAAGTCCAAAGGGAACAGAAAGCCTGTCCAGGTACCCCCAGGAGTTGGTGTCTAGCTGGCCAGTGAGCATTTAAAAAGGGGCTCAGCTTCACCCAGCCTCAGGGAAGTCAGAACAACACACTTGGAGAACTGGCCTCCCACCAGGGAGGAAAACCAAAGGCGGGAGGTGAGGACCCGGAGGGACCAGCACTGTCCACACAGGGACTCTGGCAGGTGTGGCAGCCCCGGGACCTGACCCTCTGCCACACCTTGGCGTGCCCAGTGCAAGAGCGCCCAGGGATCACCAAACATTACCCACGTGTAAAAGCATCCATGTCAACAAGAGTCATACCCCCGTGCTGGAAACCATCCAATGTCAGGTATAGCCAAGTGTATTTTAACTAGTGGTATTTTTGGCCGGGTGCAGTGGCTCACGCCTGTAATCCCAGCACTTTGGGAGGCTGAGGTGGATCACCTGAGGTCAGGAGTTCAAGACCAGCCTGACCAACATGGTGAAACCCTGTCTGAACTAAAAATACAAAAATTAGCTGGGTGTAGTGGCACATGCCTATAATTCCAGCTACTAGGGAGGCTGAGGTAAGAGAATCACTTGAACCCAGGAGGCAGAGAATGCAGCAAGTCGAGATCATGCCATTGCACTCCAGCCTGGGTGACAGAGCAAAATTCTGTCTCCAAAAAAAAAAGGTGATATTTTTGGACAATGGAAAACTTAACAGCGTAATTAAAGAAAAATCAACAAATCTCAGCTATATACAACACACGTGACTCTCACAAAGATAACGTGTAATGGAAGCCAGGCACAGATGAGTACAGGTATGTGATTCCATCATATAAGGCTTAAAAACAGGGAAGTGGGCTGGGCGCGGTGGCTCACACCTATAACCCCAGCACTTTGGGAGGGCAAAGCAGGCGGATCACCTGAGGTCAGGAGTTCAAGACCAGCCTGGCCAACATGGCGAAATCCAGTCTCTACAAAAACACAAAAAACTTAGCTGGGTGTGGTGGCATGCACCTGTAATCCCAGCTACTCGGGAGGCTGAGGAGGAGAATCGCTTGAACCCAGGAGGCGGAGGCTGCAGTGAGCTAGGATGGCACCACTGCACTCCAGCCTGGGCAACAAAGAGAGACTCCATCTCAAAAAACAAAAACAAATAAACAACAACAACAACAACAAAAGGAAATGACAAGTCAGGAGGGGCTCGCCCTGGAGCTGAGGAAGTGGCCAGAAGCAGGCACAAGGGTCTTCCTGGGGTTGCTACCTGCTCCTGCATCTGTCCTGTGTCTGTAATTTGTACACACTGAACTTCAACCTGGAGATGACCGAGAACAAGCCTCCCGAGGCAGAGCCGAGCCACACTCACTCTGCGGCACCCACTGCATGAAGGCAAAACTGAAACACCTCACATGTCCGGTCACTAAACCGTGACCCGCTCCCTCCACACAGCATCACAGCAGCAGCGAAAGGAAACGCTCTGCATTTCCAGGGACAAAGGTCAAAAGGATAATGTAAAATAAAAACAAAAGAAGCCACAGAAGTATGGGTCTGTGTATAGAAAACATAAAAATGGGCAAAGCTGAGCCATGTTTAAAGATATACACATGTGATTAAACCAGAAAGAAAAATAAGGGAAGGACTGGTCCACATTTGAAGCGAAATGCCGTCTGACAGCAGGGGTCATTCCGTTTCTTACACCAGGATGGAGACACAGGAAGCTGCTGTATTCTTTTGAGGCCTACGTATATGTTCTATGTGATCTTTTTCATGAGAACACTGGAAAGAAAGACGGGACATGGGATGGGCGGGGAGTTGTGCCACAATCTTGCTCTCTGGACTGAGAGTGAGCAGAGCCCTGAGGCCCTGGGAGTCCCTGACTCCATGTCCCCGCTATAGGCTGTGCCGGATCCCAGGACTTAAACAGACACCATCAGGGGAGATCAGGACTTTGAAATAAAAGCAAGCCAACTACTTGAAATGGCGCTCACCTGGAGGAACAGTGGCCTCGTCCGTGGCTGGAAAAGGCATGAGCTACATTAATCTTGTTGGGGTGGTCTCCAAAATGTAAGCTGCCCAAGTTGTATCAACACAAAATAAACAAAAGTGCCTGCCTCTGCTCCACGTCTCTCCACCCACACGTCCTACAGGAGCACAAGCACGCATCAGGTGTGTCTCCACCGTGCTATTCCAGGACAGATGAAAATAACCAGTTCAAAAAGAAAAACTCCAGCAACATGGGCCCATCTCTAAATCCCTGCACAGCCTGGGCACAGTGCCAGCGAGGCCCTGCCCTCTTCCCATGTGCACCATGCCCACCCTTGCTAGGCCAGGGTACAGCCACCAGGACATACTCCTTCAGGACCCACAGGCCACTCTGACCCTGAGAACCTGTGGCCTCAGCTCCCTTGGGACAGCCTGCCTCTTCCTGCTCTGCCCTGAGCATACATAATCCTGCAGAGGAGAAGGGACACAGGAGGAAATGGAACGACCTCCTCAAACCACAGGTCTGGGAAAGTCCCAGCAAGGACTGCACTGCCTTCCTAGAATGGACCAAAAGGAGGCCTAGAGCCCCTCCTGTGAGCAGGCCGGCTCCATGGATGACGCTGAGCTTTAGCAAGTAACATGCATGTCCTGTTCTGGGCCCAGGAGCATGGCCTTGCAGCTGGCCCTGCCGAGATGCTGAATCCCAGGAGGCTGGGTATGCAGCCCAGTGAACACCCAGCGAGGGAGCACACAGGATCCCAGCCTCAGGCAGCCAAGTGAATACACGGACAGGAAGGGCAACATTTTTTCAAACAATTTTCAATACCGAGATCCAGGCGGGGGCCCTCTGCCAAAAAGGGAATGGGAGACTCCAGCACAGCATCCTGGGGACAGAAATGACCCCCAAGAAGAGATGAGGTCCTAGCAGAGTCGACTAAGAACATGTGCATGGATCCCTGAGCTAAGTTCACCTCTCCTGTCTCAGATTTCCTGAGGAAGACTCCATAGCACGTGGAAGGAGCCTCAGGAAGCAGCTCTGGCCAACTATAAGAGGCTGGGATGGCTCAGAGGCTCACAAGAGCTGCCTCTAGGCCAGGAACATAGCAGGAAGAGAGCAGCTTCTCCCAGGAGGATGGAGGCCTCTCCCAGGAGGACAGCGGCTTCTCCTAGAGGACAGTGGCTTCTCCCAGGAAGATGGCAGCTTCTCCCAGGATGGAGGCTTCTCCTGGGAGGACAGCGGCTTCTCCTGGGAGGATGGCAGCCTCTCCCAGGAGGATGACAGCTTGTCCCAGGACAGTAGCTTCTCCTAGGAGGACAATGGCTTCTTCCAGGAGGACAGCAGGTTCTCAAGGGAGGACGGCAGCTTCTTCCAGGAGGACAGCACGTTCTTAAGGGAAGACAGCAGGTTCTCATGGGAGGTACAGAGGCTTCTTCCAGGAGGACAGCAGGTGCTCAAGTGAGGACAGAAGCCTCTTCCAGGAGGACAGCAGGTTCTCATGGGAGGACAGCAGTTCCCAAAGGAGGACAGCAGCTTCTCATGGGAGGACAGAGGCTTCTTCCAGGACCTCTCTTCTGGATATGAGGCAGGAAGAACATGGAACTCTTCTGAAGGGTTCTCCCTTGTACTTTCTGCCTGGATATTCTACAGCAGCCTGCCTTCTGCCCCCGTATTTGATTGTTTCTGGCCCTCCTGGGCCCCATCTCCATCTGCCTTCAGCTGTCTCCCAAGATGGATCTGGTCTAAACCACGTCCTGCAAATACAGATGCCAGCTCCCCATGCTCTCCCATCGCTGAGTGTGACAGGCGGGTCCATGGTCCCAGCCCTCTTGTTAAAGCTTGTCTGCTCCCATTCCCACACCAGGCCCAGCCACATTGGTTTTCAGACCATGGGATCATCAGGAATCTTTGTGGAGGGTTTTTTAATTGACAAAGGGAACTTTATGGGAGTGAGCAGATCTGATGCTCTAGGCAGCAAGAAAGACATGGGAGAGGGGGAATGTCTGTCATCACCACCCCAGCTTCAGAGAAGGTGGCCAAGGAACGTGCTCATTCAGCAAACACACACCCAAGACCCCAGCCCAGAACTCAAAACTCGGACTGTCGACCACTCCGGAATACACAAATCTCTGTCTTTCCCAATGTGTGGCTTCCCAGGGCAGGATGTCACCATGACAACCACACTGTGTGCTCAGTAGCCACGACATGAGTCAGACACCACTGGACACCCAATGTCACCTGCTCGCCAACAGCCTGTGGCCTCCAGTAAACAATCTGCTCTGAAACAAGGGAGGGAGGGCCAAGTGTAGAAAATGGGAGAGAGTGGAGGGTAAGCTTTTCTGTCATTGTTAGAGTTTCTTGCTAAAAGTTAGCTTGTATTACTGATATTCCATAAACAAGACTCTGCAGCCATATTGTGGAAGCCTAGGGGCACAGGAAAAGTAGCTCACTGCAAATAGGAAAATGGTTTGTGTTCACCCAGTTCCAGAAGCCAATTTTCAACTGCTTAAAATAGTCATGATATTTTACCAAGGTAATTATACTCTTAGCTATCAGTAACAATTAAGTCCTTAGACTAGAGCTGCTTAATAAAGGTCTCAAAAATAAAACTGCGCACTCCAAGCACTGTGTACTAAAATGTCAAGCACACAGGCAGGACCTCCGATGGGATGCAGAGGCCCAGAGCTCCGCCAGCCAAAGGCTCCTGGAGGGCCTGACAAGTCAACGACCAGGAACCTTCAAGGCCAGCAGCAGCCCCCTCAGGTGCACCTTGAGAGAAGGCACTCTTCGACCACCAGCCAGCTGGACGGGCTGCTGTGCAGAGCTGAGGTGAGCAGCAGCCGATACCAAGGTGCACAGACCCAGAGCAGCAGGCACGCTGCTCCCTCCAGCTGGCCGACCAAACAGCTTCATCACGGCTGGCTGGATGGATCCTGTATCCCGGTCCTGGGGCTACACGGGTGACTGGGATCAATCCTTTGTCAGGATAAACAACCAGTCCGTGCCCGGTGATCAATATCCACCTTCTCACTAACACAGAGCAGGCCCAAGAGCACAGCAGGGTCTGGGTGAGGCCGGCGTAGACCAGAAAGTTCCAGAGGCTCTCCACCTGCGAAGCACAGCAGAGAACAAAAAACCTCCTGCCCTGGCCGTGCCAGGGGTGACCCTCAGAGAGAAACAGCAGGAAGGAAGTCGAGTACAGACTTCACAGGAGGCTGCGGGGCTCCACTGGACCACGAGGGAGCCCCACCAAGGATGAAAACCACACCAGACACCCCACCGACTTCGAGCTACTCCTTCCTCAACATGCCAGGAGCTCTGGCACTAAGCAGGGATGCAGACAGCAGCATGAGTGTGGCGTGGGTCACAGAATGTCAGGCTGCAGGCCAGACCCAGCACATGAGAACACTCAGGCTCACACAGGACCTGTAAAGGGAACGCTTCCTCTCAGATTCTAACTGCTGACTTCGATTAAGAAACCAGGAGGTTCCCACGGGACCAGCCTCAGCCGAGGCCGGGAGGGTCTCTGGTGGGGGCCACACCTGTAACTCACCCAGGCCATGCATGCAGGACCACTCCAAAGTGCTGCCCATCTGGCTGGTGTGGACTGATGTCCCTCCCCAGCCCCAGCCCAAAGCCTGGGAATGGGCCCAACAAGAAGGCACAGTGAAGGGGGCGCCACCTGAACACAGGCAGGCTTGAAGGCACCCCCTGGTCATCAGGCCTGAGTCCAAAGTTTAGCAGAAAGGAGAACTGAGACCCAGAGAGAATGAGCGACATCTGAGATCCCAGAGAAAGGCCCGAATCCCAGCCCAGCCCTCCTACTCCTCCTCCCCCCAGGAAGCTCTGAGCTTCCCATACCACGGAACCACAGCACGTCATCGCGCACCCAAGGACCACCAAGCCCAGCTGTCCCGCCACCCCAACCGAGCACAGCCTCGCCCCATCTGCTTCCCAGGGCCTCTCCTTAGCGCAGGGTCAGACTGCACTTGCCTGAATCCCCACAGTGGTCATCTGCTGGGCCCAAGCCACCATCGCCTCTTGCTCCTGGCCTGGAGACTGACTCCAACAGCGCTTTGTGACAAGCTGCCCTCTCTCCCACCGCTGTGGTTTTCCACACATGCTTTCACAAAGAGGAGATCCTTGGGTCCCCGCAGGAATGCCGACTCCTGAGAAAATACCTTCTGTGGCACCACCGCACCGTCCACCTCTGTTGAGGTGGGTGGCAGGTGCTCATTTGTTGCTACTGCCTGACCAGGCTGGAGAGTGAATTCTCCAAGGGCTATGCCCACACATCTGTGCCACGTGCACCTCATGCATCTTGCTTAGAAGGTGACACACTAGCAGACACAGTGTCAGAAGAGAAGGGAACACAGAGGAAGGTCCCAGAGAGTGTTCCACAGAAATGCACCGTGCCTGACCATGCGACAGGGCTCGGTGTCTCCTCTGCCAGAGAGCGGCAGACAGCTCCAGCTGAAAAGTCATGTGAGGACATTTTGGAGGGTCCCTGTCTGGGCTGCACCTACAAAGCCAGGGCTCTGGGGTGAGCATCTGAGCTGTGCACAGAGGCCAGCTCAGCCTGTGTTCCAGGAGGCCCACACGGTGGTCAGAGGACGTGGGCCCATGTGAAGTTTTCCTTAAGTAGACAGCATGGTGCCCCCTGAAGGAATGTGCTGGAGAAGCCATAAAACAGCAGCCCTCAGTAGCGGAAATGTAACTCATTTTCTCAAAGCTCCATAACCAAGGGGTCCCAGCAGCAACGAGCCTTGGTTTTCATCAAAAACAATTAAGAACAGGCAAACATTCATCAGGCACAACTCCCAATTCTTGACAGGTGTGGCACCTGTCCTGGGCCCCAGGGTGGCACAGCCCTCCACCCATGCAGCACTAGTGGAGGCAGGCAGGGGGAGTCTCTGCCCAGCAAGCTGGACAGCCTCCCTGACCTAGAGGGCATCTGGGGGACAGACTGACTTATTTCCTGCCTTGCCTTCTGAAATTTCAGTGCCCAAGGAACATTTTAAACAACACTCACAAAAACTTTCTTTCACGCTCCAGCAACCTCTGCTCAGGGTGCCAGACATCAGAACCCTTGCAGGCGCCAACGATAACAGAATCAGGCCATGTAGCCACCCCACAGGTGGGGGTGGGGCATACCTGGAAGCAGGTGACAGCCTTTGTCCCAATCCCTGGGCCAAGACCCACACAGCAGAACCTGCATCACTGGACAGCAAAGCATTAGAGTGCTGACTACAAGGGACAGGGACCCTGCAGAGGGTCCACAGGGACAGGGAACACTCTCCAGGGAACAGCACCGGGCTAGGAGTAGACACTGGGATACTGGGGGAACTGAAAAAGTGGAGCACACACCAGGCCCAGAGAGTCCCACAGGGAACACCAGGGCTGGGAGCACCCTCTGGCATTCCCAGAACCCTCCTGGCAACCCAGGGCCAAAGTGCAAACCCTGACCCAGCTGCAGGAGGCCTGGCACCAGGAGTGAGATCTTGCCGACCGGGTGTGTGCCCCCCCCACAGCTCCCTGCAACTCTGATCCAAATGTGAGGGCATAAATCACCTTGGTGAGTAGCAGGACCCGTTTCTGGAGCCTCCGGGCCAGCGCCTCATGTGTCTCGCGCTTCTTCCTCTCCTCCAGCAGCTGACCGCTGACCTGCCGGAGCTCCTCCTGCAGCTGCTGCCTGGCCTTCTCCAGCCCCCGGGCGCTGTACAGGAGAGACAAGAGGGCAGAGCAATGAAGCCCAGGGTGGCTACCCCAACCTGCCCCAGCCCAGGAACGAGCCCACCAGGACGTCCTAAAATAGAGCTGCACGTGCAACCCCCTCACTGCCATTTCCGCACTGCTGAATAGCTACTTAAGGCCTTTCAGGAGTTTCTGGATTTCAAATAGACTCCCAGGGTGATCCCAGAACACGGCAGGGAGGGGGGAGGGGGAGCTCAACTCCACACACAATGGGAAAAATTGTGGGCGATGCAGCCCTTCAGGAGACGGGGCTTCTGAATGAGCGAGATTGCAGAGCCAGCGCTTCCCTCTGAATCACCGCAGATGTGCGGTGTGGCGCAGGGACGCAAATGCCGGGCGCCTGGGGGCCTGTTCTAAAAACATTCTGCAGGGTTGAAAGCCCGGCCTGGCGCGGAGCACTGGGAACCCAAGAGGTCTCCTGCGGGCCGATGCCATGGGCAGGGTCAACGGCAGGCTGCCCAAGAGGCTTCTCCCTGTCCGCCCCCTTCAGGTGTCTGATGGTTCCTTTCAATTCTGCTTTTTAAACCTTCCTTTTCCCTGCATGTTCCCCACAGCTGCTGCTGCAGTCACTATGCTGGTCGCCTGTCACCTATGTTACCACGACAGCCTCTCAACGGCTCTCGCTGAGCCCCCTGTGCCACGGGGCACCAAGCTGTCTCCTCAGATGGCAGAGAGGGGCTGGGTCATGCGATTTTGAAGGCTTTGGTGGCTCCCAATCACTCTTGGTGAACCTCCGAGTTCACGGCCTGGCAGTAAAGGGCCTCAGGGGTTTGGATCTTGCCTGTCTCTCTCTCTGTCCTTTAGAAGCCAACTTGGGAGCCAGGAAAATGACAGCATCCACTGACCCTGACTCCAAGAACCCACCCATGATGCAATGGCTTTCTGTGATTCTAGGAGCCCCAGGACTCCACCTCCCCCACAGGAGGGCACTCCTAGGAAGGGCACAGCAAGGTGCAGAGAGGAGAGGCTGCCCCAGGGAGGGTGAGTCAGGATGCCACCTCCCGGATGGGATGGCCGGACACAAGGGCGTTCCGAGGAAGGGACGCAGCCAGGAGAGAGGAGAGGCCACCCTGGGGGGGGGGGCGAGTCAGCAGAGGGCCCAGCCCCAACCAGATAGCCCAGGGCAGGCGAGGCATGGGACAACGCTGGAAATAGGAGCTGCACACGACTGTATTAACCATCACAAATCTCTTTCCAAAGGAAATCTTCACTAAATCTCAAAGAAATAAAACACAGCACTGGGATGAGAGAAAAGCTAACACAGACAACAGTCCTGTGAGGCGACCCTAGGGAGAGCCAGGAGGCTGTCTGGAAACACAGAAATGTGGGATGGGGCCTCATACTGAATATCAGCCTCAGGCTTCAACCTTCCTGGGCATCCAACTATTTCTATGTTGCTTTAGTTGCATGACTCGAGGAAAAGCTTAATTCCTAGGGCTGGCAGACAACACTTTCTTTGATGGAGGTCTCCACTGGACTCATGTTTTCCACTTCACATCTGAGTGAAGTCAATACAGGGTTTTTAACTGTAACTTAGTATGAATCTTTTAACAAAGAGTAAGTTGAAAGTGAATGTGAATCCAACACTCACAGAATGTCAGAAGGGACTTGGTGGCAGTCCTCATCTAGCCAAACGTGGTGGGAACACCCGGCCTAGCCACCCTCAGCCAGCCCCGGCAGAAGTCGCACAAGCTCACAGACGCAGGGCCAATGCACTGGTGTCCAGGACACGTGCGTTTCATTTCAGCCTCATGTGATCTTGTGAAATATGTATCTCATCTTCAACCCATCTCCTGGAACACAATTCCTAAAATCCTTGGATTCTCCCAAGTGAGGTCTTCCATTTGCCAGTGACCAACTGCGGCTGCAGCCCCTGGGCAGCTGCAGGACAGGGCTGGTCACCAGGAAGACCAAGGCTGGACTAGAGGCTTGGGACTTCAGCCCCACCCCCCAAGCTCGGGGGAAGGAGAGCAGCTGAAGGCTGGGTAGCTCACCAATGACCAGCAGTGGAATTAATCATGCCACGTAACGAGGTCGCCTAAAAACTCCAAAGGACTGAGTGGGGAGAGCTTCTGGTGTCCCGGGAGGGTGGTGACCTGGAGAGGATGTGGACTCTCCATGTCCTTCCCCTACTCCTCACCATGCTCATCTATTCAGCTGCGTCCTTCACAGTAACCTGGGTTATTTATATATATAAACTGGTAAACACAAGTTTCCTTGAGCTCTGTGAGACACTCCAGCAAATTAATCAAACCCAAGGGGAATCCCAAATGGGTGGTAGGAACCCCAATTTACAGCCGGGCCAGTCAGAGGCACACCTGCAGCTTGCGACTGGCACCAGAGCTGGGGACTGAGCCCTCGCCTCAGGGGTCTGACGCCACCTCCAAGTAGACAGTGTCAGAACGGAACTGAGTGAGGGACAACTTGCTTGGCGGATAGGGAAACGCCCCCACAGCCGGTCAGAGTCTTCTCTGGTCAGAGGAAACCATTCTGAGTCTTTCCCATCACATCAGCCACCACGGACAGCCCTGCACAGACACTGACTCCAGGTACAGCACTGCCCAGGGCCCACTGCCCCTCCAAGCGCTCCCCAACCAAAAACACAAAATACAATTAAAAATGGGCACAGAGCTCACAGGAAGTACACATTATGAGGCTATTTTGAGCTCCAGTTCCATTTTAAACTATTCATGGTCCAATTTAATAGTCGAGGGCTGTAAAATCTCCTCTTGAATCACTGAATTCAGGTGCAAAAGTTCACAAGCGCTTTAAATCACAGCTCTGTGTGGTCATTTAATTAGAAGAATACCACCATTCCCTGCCCTCTGCTTTAAAGCCAGGATGTGCAAAGGCAAGAATGTGCCATCTTTCAGGTGACGGGCACAGCACAGGTGTCTGGCAAGGCAGAGGGGTAAGGGGCTGCGCTGGGAAGCGCCCTCAGCACAGGATGTTGGGCAGCCTTGAAGGGAGCCCAACAAACCCACACCCTGCATCTTGAGTGAGGGTGCGCTCACATCTGTGTGGGGGCACATGTGGGGCTGGAGTCCTCCCCCATCGAGAGCAGATGTGAGTCCACATGGCCACAGGACAACAGCTGTCCTGCTTCAGAGCCCAGGCTTCCAGAGCTTGAGGACCAGGGCTCAGCGAAATAAAGCCATGTGCCAAGACGAGGCTCCGGGAACCAGATGTGACCTGAGCAGCTTCCGACTCACTCTCTGCAGCCTAGGCCACCTCCGTGAAGCAGGCAGCAGGCACTGAGGTGCCCCAAGCCCGGCCCCCAGCCTGCAACAGCAACTCAGCAGAACTAGCACATCCCCTCCACTATTGCTTAAGGGTCTTTACCCACTCCTAGCTTTTCGAATACTGAGGTAATAATGCAAAAACAGCAATCAAGTAGTTTTCCAAACTGACTTGGAGATGAAAGGGCAAGTGTGCAAACAGCTAACTAGGCTTTGTTAAAGATTTCCAGGAGCACTGTGGCCTGGCCAACGGCAGAGAAGTTCCCAACCTCCTCGGAACCTCGCTGGCACCCCAGATGTTTGTGGTCATCAGTCACCTCCTGGTCCCAAACCCCTCCTCTTGCCCCTGCCCTTAGCATAAGAAGAGCCTGAAATGTATACTGACTTCAGATGGTCTTTGTGACTGAAGGTCACCATCTTCCTGATCTGCTTGCTCTCCAATACATCTGATTTTCTCCGCCACTCTCACCTCTGGTGTCTGGCTTTCAAGCAGCAAGCAGCTGAACCTGGGCTCCCTTACAGGCCTGGTCTAAGACGCTGGGAAAATGCAGCAGCTGCAGGATGTAGCCTGAAGCGTGTGTTCCACAGCACCCCAGAGGGAAGACAGAGCCATAGAGGTGTGGGGCTAAGCCCAGGCTGGAAAAGCTCATTGGCCAGGTTGTAAAGCAAACCTCTCCTCCCCGGCAGTGACATCCACATCATGAAGGGAGACGGGAGAAATGAACCAGAGCAACACACGTTCCCAGCTGAGGTATGGAGATGGGCGGCAGAGACACACCCACTCCAGGACCGTCCAGCTGCAGGTACTTGGGCCCGCATCATCCAGGCCACATCCTCAAGGCCTCATAGCTAACCTACACCCAAGTCTTCTAAACACAGAACTAGACTGTAAAATTCCAACACCAAGAACTGGACCGTAAGACTCCGACACCAACAACCGGACTATAAGACTCCAGCACCAACAACCAGATCGTCAGAGTCCAGTGTCAACAACCGGGCCGTCAGACTCCAGCACCGACAACCGGGCCGTCAGACTCCAGTACCGACAACCGGGCCGTCAGACTCCAGCACCAACCGGGCCGTCAGACTCCAGCACCGACAACCGGGCCGTCAGACTCCAGCACCGACAACCGGGCCGTCAGACGCCAGCACCACTTGGGCCATAAGACTCCAGCACCGACAACCGGGCCGTCAGACGCCAGCACCAACCGGGCCGTCAGACTCCAGCGTCGACAACCGGGCCGTCAGACTCCAGCACCGACAACCGGGCCGTCAGATGCCAGCACCAACCGGGCCATAAGACTCCAGCACCGACAACCGGGCCGTCAGACTCCAGCACCGACAACCGGGCCGTCAGACTCCAGCACCGACAACCGGGCCGTCAGATGCCAGCACCAACTGGGCCATAAGACTCCAGCACCGACAACCGGGCCGTCAGACTCCAGCACCGACAACCGGGCCGTCAAGACTTCAGCACCGACAACCGGGCCGTCAGACGCCAGCACCAACCGGGCCATAAGACTCCAGCACCGACAACCGGGCCGTAAGACTCCAGCACCAACCGGGCCATAAGACTCCGGCACCGTGAGACTCCGGCACCAACAACCGGGCCGTCAGACTCCAGCACCAACAACCAGACCGTAAGACTCCAGCACCGTAAGACTCTGGCACCAACAACTGGACCGTAAGGCTCTGGCACCAACAACTAGACTGTAAAACTCCAACACCAAGGTGTGACAAGGAGATGACACTGCAGAATGCTCGCCAAGAGCCAGGTCCAGGACGTTCGCCACTCACACCTCACTGGCAGGTGAGTCCACCCACTCCGTTCAGCACATGGGTTGTGGGTGAGGGCAGCCATACACCAGCAGTCCAGCCGCCAGACACAGCAGCATCGAACACCATAGCCAGCCTGGTCTCACTGGGCCCCCCTCCATTCTACTGGGATGGGAATCTCAGACAAAGAAGCCACACATGTGGCATGAGCAGAGAATCTCACAGGGGTGCAGGTACCAAGGTAACTGAGAGGAAGAGGAGGACCCTCAGGTACCAAGGGTGCAGTGACTTCAGGAAGCAGCTCCCATCCCTTGGGCTGTGGGAACACAGGGCAGAAGCTGACATCATGAAAATGTAGAAGCTTAGAGATGGGCCCCGTGGAATGGAAACTGAGACAGCTGAAGGGAGGCCGTGCTCATGTCTGTGTGAAGGCCCTGGAGGACCTGGACCCAGGCCTCCGAGAACAGGGCAGCAGCCCACGGAGCTGGAACCTCTGGATGCTATAGAATCTGCAGGCTGGTGGGCTGCCAGGAGGGGGGCAAGGCCAGCGGCTGAAGAGCTGTCCCCCCGACCTGCAGGCTGGTCCCAGGGCCCTCTCCAGCACCCCCAGGGCAGGCCCTGATGCGGGCGCCTGCTGGCCAAGCACAAGTGTGGGCTGCAGCCCTCAGCCCTGCAAAGTAGGGCTTGGAGAAGGGACCTGGAGCTGCGAGGTGATGACTCCATAACCGCAGCAGGCAGAAGACAGGCCATCAGCAAACGACCAAGCAGGTGCCTCCTACACTAGAGGGGGCACAGGAGGCTGGAAGGGCCCTGAGGGAGGGGTGGCGGGACAGTCTGAGACAGGCGATGTCAGAGCCGGGGCTGTTTCCAGCAGGCAGCTGGTGTGCTCATGGCCAGCCCAGTGGGCCTGCGGTTGGAACAGCCAGGGGCAAATGGCAAGGTCAAGAAGAGGACGAACAAACCAGTAAGGGCCTCCATACAGGGCTGGAAGTTCGTGCAGCGTGTGGATCTGCGGGCTGAGCCAGAGGGGCAGGAGAGTAAGGAGCGGGCCAGCATGTGTCCATGAGGTGCCGGCATCTCGAGGGGAGGGGGAAGGTCTAGTAGAGGTGGCCCAGTCCTGAGGACCCAAGGAAGTAGCAATTAGGAGCCACACCCTGGAGTTGCGTGAAGGGCTGGCACAAAGTGGACGGCCCCAGAGTGTAGCCTAAAGGCCCCCAAACTTTTCAGACACCGCCCACAAGTGGAGCTGCCCACCCTGGTGTCCAGGTGGAGGCGCTCCATCAAGTCGGGCTCTGCCTCCGACCCCTCAGGCCCTGCAGAGCCACAGGACACCAGCATGGCGAGCCACAGCAGCACCCTGGACAGCAGGCTCTCCCCTGTTGGGGATGTTCTCTCTGTTCAATCCCAGCCTTTCCTCTGAGGTACAAAGAGAAAACTCATTAAAAATTAAGCCTCTAGTTCCATGCTTGGGCTGAACTCTAAGGTCACTGGCATTTCCGTGAGCCTCTGGGAGTTGAGAATGAAGTTCTTAGTTCCTAAAGGAGAAGTCAGGCATGTTTATCAATCAATGCCTCTCTGAGCCGGCCTCTACTCAAAGAACAAGGTCTGAGCTTTTGAGGCTCCATCTCTGTGCTGTGACCAGCCACTGCAGTCCACTTTAATGTGATCTTCATCAGAAACTCACAGCCTAAGAATACCTACTTTCAAGGAACAACTGGAGGACACAAGGCATTCCGAAGCGGCAGGAGACATTTTAACGACCTTCTTCAAGACACTGCTGAGCCGGCTCTTCCATACATAACCCCTTCCTCCCACATGCTCCTCATCTACCTTCTCCCAAGTCCCAGCCCACTCTGAGCACCCACCAAGGCAAGGGCAGGCATTGCACAAACAGGCATCCCTGGACTCTCCCCGGAAACCACAGGGCCCGGGAACACAGGAGCCTACGGCGTAGCCACCGCAAGAGACGGGCTCTGAGAAACGCCAGGACAGGTGGTGCTAGGGTCCGAAGCGGAACAGTTGTGTGCTCTGGGGCCCTGATTTGACCCTTGGGATGGTGCAAGAGGGCGTTCCCACCTGTCACAAGGCTGAGTGGTGCCTGGCGTGTGGATCCACAGAGTATGAAGATGCTGCCAGAGCCACGCCCGGGCCCAGGGCAAAACCAGCATGTTCTGGGCGGCGCACAGAATGCCTGTGTCCTCCCAAGTTCACCTGCGGAAACCGGATCCCCCAATGTGATGGTGACCAAAGGAGAAGCCCAGAGAGGGGATTCAGTCCTGAGGGTGGGGCGCTCCTGATAGGATGCATGTCTTGTGAACGGCACGAAAAAGCCGGCATCCTCTCCCTCTGCCCTGTCAGGACAGGAGCTGGCCATCTACAAACCAGGAAGATAGCTCTCTTCAGACGTCGTCCTACCATCCTGGACTCCTCAGCCCCACAGCCGTGAGAAACAGGCATCTGTTCAGATCCCCATCTATGGTACTTTGTTATGCCAACCCAAACACAGATGGCCTCCTAATCCATAACACCCAGACACACTGTTCACACACGGGCACAGGATCACACCAGGGCTCCCTTGCTGATGACTGCCCTGACTGTTCACCCGTGACATGGTGAGCCCATGGCACAATTAGCCTGAGACACAGTTATGACATGGTGAGACCACGGCATGGTGAGCCCGAGACACAGTTACAGTACGGTGAGCCCGCAGCACGATGAGCCCGAGACATGGTTGCGGTACAGTGAGCCCACGGCACAAGTTAAGCCCGAGACACGATTACAGCACGGTGAGCCCGTGGCACAGTGAGCTCCAGACACGGTTACGCACAGTGAGTCTGAGACACAGTTACAGCACGGTGAGCCTGCAGCACAGTGAGCCCCAGACACGGTTACGCACAGTGAGCCTGCAGCACAGTGAGTCCCAGATACGGTTACGGCACGGTGAGCCCATGGCACAGTGAGCCCCAGACATGGTTACAGCACAGTGAGCCCATGGCACAGTGAGTCCGAGACATGGTTACGGCACAGTGAGCCCATGGCACAGTGAGCCCCAGACATGGTTACAGCACAGTAAGCCCACGGCACAGTGACCCCGAGACACAGTTATAGCACAGTGAGCCCGCGGCACAGTGAGCCCCAGACACGGTTATGCACAGTGAGCCTGAGACACAGTTACAGCACGGTGAGCCTGTAGCACAGTGAGCCCCAGACACCGTTATGGCACAGTGAGCCCATGGCACAGTGAGCCCCAGACACGGTTACACACAGTGAGCCTGAGACACAGTTACAGCACGGTGAGCCTGCAGCACAGTGAGCCCCAGACACCGTTACAGCACGGTGAGTCTGAAACACAGTGACAGCACGGTGAGCCTGCAGCACAGTGAGCCCCAGACACAGTTATGCACAGTGAGTCTGAGACACAGTTACAGCACAGTGAGCCTGCAGCACAGTGAGTCCCAGACACGGTTATGGCACGGTGAGCCTGCAGCACAGTGAGTCCCAGATATGGTGACGGCACGGTGAGCCCATGGCACAGTGAGCCCCAGACATGGTTACGGCACAGTGAGCCCATGGCACAGTGAGACCGAGACATGGTTATGGCACAGTGAGCCCATGGCACAGTGAGCCCCAGACATGGTTACGGCACAGTGAGCCCACGGCACAGTGACCCCAAGACACAGTTATAGCACAGTGAGCCCGCGGCACAGTGAGCCCCAGACACGGTTATGCACAGTGAGTCTGAGACACAGTTACAGCACAGTGAGCCTGCAGCACAGTGAGCCCCAGACACGGTTATGCACAGTGAGCCTGAGACACAGTTACAGCACAGTGAGCCTGCAGCACAGTGAGCCCCAGACACGGTTACGGCACAGTGAGCCTGAGACACAGTTACAGCACAGTGAGCCTGCAGCACAGTGAGCCCCAGACACCATTACGGCACAGTGAGCCCATGGCACAGTGAGCCCCAGACACGGTTACGCACAGTGAGTCTGAGACACAGTTACAGCACAGTGAGCCTGCAGCACAGTGAGCCCCAGACACGGTTACGGCACAGTGAGTCTGAGACACAGTTACAGCACAGTGAGCCTGCAGCACAGTGAGCCCCAGACACGGTTAGGCACAGTGAGCCTGAGACACAGTTACAGCACGGTGAGCCTGCAGCACAGTGAGCCCCAGACACGGTTATGGCACAGTGAGTCTGAGACACAGTTACAGCACAGTGAGCCTGCAGCACAGTGAGCCCCAGACACGGTTATGGCACAGTGAGCCTGAGACACAGTTACAGCACAGTGAGCCTGCAGCACAGTGAGCCCCAGACACGGTTATGCACAGTGAGCCTGAGACACAGTTACAGCACAGTGAGCCCCAGACACGGTTAGGCACAGTGAGTCTGAGACACAGTTACAGCACGGTGAGCCTGCAGCACAGTGAGCCCCAGACACGGTTATGGCACAGTGAGCCTGAGACACAGTTACAGCACGGTGAGCCCCAGACACGGTTAGGCACAGTGAGTCTGAGACACAGTTACAGCACGGTGAGCCTGCAGCACAGTGAGCCCCAGACATGGTTACGGCACAGTGAGCCCATGGCACAGTGAGTCCCAGACACGGTTACGGCACGGTGAGCCTGCAGCACAGTGAGTCCCAGATACGGTTACGGCACGGTGAGCCCATGGCACAGTGAGTCCCAGACACGGTTACGGCACGGTGAGCCTGCAGCACAGTGAGTCCGAGACACGGTTACGGCACAGTGAGCCCATGGCACAGTGAGTCCCAGACATGGTTACGGCACAGTGAGCCCACGGCACAGTGAGCCCCAGACACGGTTACGGCACGGTGAGCCTGCAGCACAGTGAGTCCCAGACACGGTTACGGCACGGTGAGCCCATGGCACAATGAGTCCCAGACATGGTTACGGCACAGTGAGCCCACGGCACAGTGACCCCAAGACACAGTTATAGCACAGTGAGCCCGCAGCACAGTGAGCCCCGACACGGTTATGGCACAGTGATCCCACGGCACAGTGAGCCCGAGACATGGTTACAGCATGGTGAGCCTGCCAAAGGCCTTAAGGGTTAATATGTAAACACAGCTGTGTGCCCAGCCATCTTCAGTGATGACACTTGGCATGGAACTAGGAAAACATTACTACAACTTTATTCTAACCTTTTAGGCAAAAATCCCTAAAAGCACCTTATTCTTAGATATCTGAGGACCATAAAGACCCATCCACACGTATGACTTTTAATCTTCTCAATTTTATAGATGAGTAAATTCAAGCCTCAAGTGACTGAGCCATGAGCATGAGACTACCATGTTCCCCACAACACCACTGTACGGGACCTCCAGGGTCTCCAGGGTCATGCCTTGAGTACCCTCACAGGGCCAGGGGGAAGACACCCCAGTCAGGCCAAGCAACACCGCCGCCACACAGGTGATGTGCCACATGCGTCTCTCAGGAAGAGAATCAAGTGCAGGGGTTTGGCCGAGCCAGCTGTCAGGAGGAGGGGTGTGACCCAGCGGGTGGCTGGGAGCAGGCACACGAGGCAAAAAGCAGTGCCGTTCTGCAGGAGGCACTCGGGAGCAGGAGGTGAGGACCCAGCAGGCCCAGGAGGCTGGCAGGGAGCAGAGGACAGGCTCCAGCCTCAGCAGACAGCCTGTCCTGCTCTGCTCTGGAAGCATCCACAGGTTCTAAAGAGGATCTCGCTTGCCAGGACAACCTCCCAAACCGCATGTGCTCGTCCTCCGGTCACAAGAACTGTACACACAGCCATGTTCACAAACACCCGTCAGGAAACTTCACAGCAGCCCGGATCAAGAGGCAAAATATTAGACGGAGAACAACCGGTTTCAGAAACACTCTCCGGGAAGGCCAGGGTTCCCAGACAGGGCAAAAGCAACACTGCACATGGTCTGGCATCCACATCCACTCCCTGCCAACAGGTAACACCAGGGAGGGGCCCCCACTCACCACTTTGATGGGCCATCTCTGTCATCAAAGCCCCCACCTCTGGCCTGGAGGCGAGCACAGTAGATGCAGGATCTCTGTGTATCTGAGGAGTATCCTGAGAGTGGGGAAATCAATACCTGCCTCTGCAGAGATGCAGGGAAACGTGACCCTGGGACCCAGGAGGTTCAGAGGGTCCCACCCACCCACAAGAGCCCCCACGGCACCCTACTACCCAGACGCTCTGAGCCTTCCATCCACCTCTGACCTTCTCCTTGGTCTTGGATGGAACCAAGGCCACTGAGCGGCTCGCTGCTAATGGGCCGGGGAGGATTCCATCAGATGCGTGCATCCATTGCAAAGCACAGGAGCATCAACAGGTCCCAGTTCTTCCCTTGCCCTGCACCCATGGGGCCTCCAAGGTGAGCCGGGGAGAGGCTCCCTGATCAGAAGCTGCTGGAGATTCAGATCAGGGTTTGTGCTTCTCATCTACCTGGGACTAAGAAGAAAGCAGAGGAGGCCACGGGCCAGAGTCCCTCCCACGTCTGAACTCAGAGGCGAGCCTCCTGAGCAGTTTCTCGCTGTCATCCGAGCAGCTTTTGGCTACAGGGGTGCTCCTGGGTATACGACCTCATTTAGTCTCCACGAGAATATGGCAGAAGAGCGGCAGCGCTGCCCCCAGTCCCCACGTCCCTGAGGAATCAGGGGCTCAGAGGTAGCATGCCTCGCTGAGGCCTCCAGTTCAAGCCGGCAGGGCCAACTCAGCCCCCACACCGTGATGAGGTCAGGGGCATGCAGCTTGCACTCAATGGCACAGGTGGGCACTTTCAGGTTAAAGAGAGGGGCAGACCCTCTTCCCTAGTGAGCAGGTTCAGACCCAGAGGGGCCAGGTCTCCAAGGGAGCAGCACCCTCCTCCCTGGCGCCCCAGGACATGGGGCTCAGCATAGCACACAGCTGTCGTTATTTACGCCATATAATTCCAATCTTAAATGTCTCCAAGTGTCATTACACATTTTTCTGAAAAAAATAATCCAAGCAGTGAAAACAAAACCAGAGAATGAGAAGAGCAAAGGCTGAAATAATTACCAATCAAAGGAATGGCCAGGGGAGCAGGCTCTGAAGCTGCAGGCTGGCCTCCTGGTCACTCCGCCCCGACTGCCTCTGAGCTCTCTGTTCCCAACATCTCATCAATTCGAATCACCAAATTCAATTTGCATTCCCAGATAAACAGAGGCCATACTGTAAATACTCTCATCTGACCTTGAAATGTGAGAAGGAAAATTGCCCTTTGCAATTTCAATTCAATCCCAACCATAATGAATAATCCAATTTAGCTGATCAGTTACCAACCTGTAATCGCCTAGGTAGGGCTGCCTCCAAATGAGGGGTGGGGAGCTCTGGCAAGGGTGGCTGCAGGGAGACCATCAATTCACCTCTGCCCCAGGCTGTTGGAGTTTAGGAAATGAGAATGGCAGAGACCAGAGGGTAAGTCACCTCCCCCAGGCTTTACTCTACAACTGTTCTTTGCCCTCCAGCTCTGACTTTCAGAAAAAAGAGGAGACACAGAAGATAGTCCGGTGCCTGGAGTGACACAGAGAGGCAAAGCAGGCGTCCTGGGGACATCCACTGCCTCCCAATGTCGAGGTTGGGGAGAAGGAGACTATCTGCATCGTCAGCCCAGTCAGTGCTGGCTCCCTGCCCGCCTAATGCAGGCAATAGAAGCCCCAAGGGGTGACATGGCCAGCAGGCAGGCAGCAGGTGGGTGGGCCAGCCTCAAGGCAGGGCACTTCTCTGCACTGCCACTCAGCAAACAGACCACCACCTAGGTTTGTAAGCAACGTTTTCCTGGAACAAAGCCATATCCTTTCGTTGACATATGGCCCGCAGCTACTTTCCTGTGACAGAGACTGTGTCTCAAAAAATCAAAAATACTTACTACACGGCTCTTTACAGAGAAAGGTTACCAACCACTACCCTACAGCACAGACGTGAGGTTTAGAAACACTGGTGTGGGTAACTCAGACATGACTTTACATCCAATTGAGGCCGGGAAACTGCGTTTCTCCTCCACCAAGAGAGCAAGCTCCTGCCAGCCCCCAGCCCCGGGCACTGCGGATGCACAGATTCCATGGCAAAAACAGTAATAACAACCCTCCTACTAAATCCACCAACCCTCACGTGCAGGGCACCTCCCCCACAATCTAAGGCCTCTGGTAAGAAGCCAGGGATTCTGGGACCCCTCACTTCCAAATGGGAGCAGGACTCAAAGAGCAGCACTGGGCTCTGACGCCAAGTCCATCCCCATGCTCTGGAAACCTCCAGCTCCCACAGCGGCCCTGCTGTTGGCTGCACAGAGCCCTGTGCAAAGAGGAGGTGTGGAGGCTCGCTCAGGATGCAGCCTGATTTTCCCATTGAAGATGTGTGTGGCTGGGCAAGGGGAACTGTCATTTCTTCAAACACACCCTGAACCTCCCTTCCAGGGAGGGAGGCATTTCGCCTCACTTCTCTGTTATGGACATGGATGCCAGGGAGAGTGGCATTCCAAGGGACCTGGTTCACAGGCGACGCCACTGGGATGTGGCCTGCACTTTGCGACGTTACATCTTGGCCTCATTAACCCTTAGCTGCCTCCTGGCCACCCAAGGTCCAGACTCCATACCCCCCTCTCCCTGGCTCCCCATTCATTGAGGGTGAGAAGATGACTGAGCCCAGGGAGAGAGGAGAGAGCTGCTGTGACAGTCCATGAGCCAGGCCAGGTGCGGAGGATAGGGCTGGAGATGCCACGGGGTGAGAGTGGCAGAGCCAGCGGGAAGGGTCCTCAGAAAGAGGATATGGACAGACAAGCTGGGCAGAGGGATTCTGGGCTGGTGCTGGAAAGGTGCCCGTGGGCAGAGGGGCCTCTTGGAGCCAGGGTGGCCACACTGGGCTCCTTGCACTTTCCTCATCTGGACCACAGGTTCTAGCAAAAGTCCATCAAGTTCCCCCAAACAGAGGACAAGTATCAGCTGGAGGAAACCAACCTGTGAAGGGACTGTAGGCCTCAGGGGCCTGCCAAAATCCCCCGCATCGGGCCGGAACACCCCACACAGGAGGTGGGGGGCACTCCCCGTGCCACTGCGGCCCAAGACACCATCATGCGCCCCTTCACTTCCTCACCCAGCCAGCAAGCCCTAGGACTTGTCTGTCTGGGGCTCTGTCCCCCCACACAGGGGTCCAACATCACTGTTCCAGCCCCCATGGCCGGCAGAGCACAACGGCCCAGGCTGGGGAGGCGCAAGAGCTAAGTGTGAGGGAGAGAAGCTGGAGCACAGGTTAGTTGGGGAAGGCCGCCTGGCCCGGCTGGAGGGAAAGCCAGAGACACCTGCCATCAAGGTGGAGAGGCCGGGCCTTCACTCGAATGGCCAACAGAGATAGCAGGGACCCCTGGGGAGAGAGCAGGGCACATCTGACATGGCCCCAAGGTCAGGAGCAATAACAGAAGGTGGCAGCTTCCAGGGGCAGATGAAAATTGATCACGGAGATTAGAGAAAGGTTGGAGCCAAAGACAGAGCCTCCGAAGTCTGGCCAAACTGAAGTGACAAGAAAAGATGTCAAAGCACAAGAACTTACACAAGAAGGAAAAGCAGAGACCAAGGAATAAAGAACAGAGAACAAGCCCCCCGGAACACCTGCACAGGAGATGCTACAGAAAGGGAAGGGAGGCGGGAGAGGGAGGGCAGGGGGACCAGGAGGCCATGTGTGAGTGTGAGGGGTGCATGTGCATGTCCCAGCAACAGCTGCATGGGAAACCAGAAGGAGGGAGAGAAGGGAAGGAGAGTGGGCACCGTAAGGCCATGTGTGAGACAGAGCGCAGGAGGGAGGAGGGAAAAGGGAGAGGGTGCAGCACAGAGAGAGTGAGAGACGGAGGGAAGGGAGCCAGTCCTGGGGGAGCTCAGCCGGAGCTGCTGTTAGAGCCGTGACTTCAGCACCACATGGCCGGGGAATCGGAGCTGTGAGCACACAGCTGGGCTCTGGCCATCACCAGGTCTAGCATGAGAGTGCAGCACTCCAGAGAGCAGCAGGCCAAGTGGAAGGACCAGGCTGAGGAGACGGAGCTCTGAGGATCGAGGGGCTCACACACCGCGTTTAATTGAGGCTTGCACCAAATTGGACAAACAGTTAAGAGAAGAAACAAAGCGATCTCTGTGGCCTCTCTCTTTGGAATCACCCGATAGCCCAATTAACAGCTCTGAAGCTGAGGCTCCAGCGCCCGTGACAATCGATAAAGCTCGCCAAGCAGAGCCCAGCCGCCAGCACTGGGCCCAGCCTCCACCCACGCCTGTGTGCCACATGACCCCTCCAGCTGCTTCAGTGCTACCTGGGTAATGAAGCCCATTTGGCCTGTTTATTGTCCCATTGATTTTGCTGTCCTTGACCCAAAGCACAGGAAGTCAATACCCCATTAGGTGTGGCACCTTCATGGGGCCTCCACTGTCTCCGATGTAGGGAGAGTTCCCCTGCTCCATCAATCAGAAACATGTGGCACGGGGGCCCCAGGGGAAGAGCCGTCCCCTCCTTGCGCGTGACATCCTTGGTAATCAGGGCTGACAGCCTCTAAACGCTGTCACTTGACCAATAAAGAAACATCTCCAAAGCATTCCCCATGCTGACTAACAAAACTGAAAGGAGAAAATGAGATTTTAGGAATTATTAGTTTCCCTTTCATTCCTTTCTAGCAGGAGCTAGAGAGAAGGAGGCACCCACTCGCCCGTCACTGAGTCATCCGGCAGCTCATTTATGAACCTCGCTTCCTCCGAGCCGGGCGGGGGCTTGGAGGGCTGACACTTGACTTGAGAAATGCCAGCTCTAAGCAGTTTATTTCCTCTTGAACTTTAAGAACTGACAAAGACAGGAATGACCTTTAAAAGGCAGGGTTAGTGCTTGTTGGAATCACTGAGCACTTCTCGGCTTACACAACGCAGAGAGGAGGTGTGGGGTGAGTGCCCCCAGGCTCGGGGCATGGCTCTCAGCACTCAGGCAGGTGAATCAGTAGAGAGGCCTGCAAGGTGGGTCTGTGGGTGGAGGCCAGTGCAGGGCAGGCCTTCAGGAGACTCCAAACGTAACAGACCACATGGTGTCCCCTGCAGCTGAGATGGAAGAGGCAGCGGCAACGGACGCCAGCAAAACCTGGGAGACCTGGGTTCAAACCCGGCCTCCGCCACTGACTGTAGCAGGCTGTGCACCAAGAAGACCAACATTTCCTCCTCCCAGTTCTTCAGGGAAAAGCACGTGGGGAAGAAACAGATCTGTTCCTGACACTGCAGAAGTGCCCGTCCCCCATCTCCGGGACTTCCTGGCTGGTCACTCTGAGTGTCTGCCAGGCCAACGAGTGTCTGTATCCTTTGAGCTGGCTGCAGGGTGCTCCCAGTAACTCCAGCATGATCAGACCCTGGGGCGGGGGAGGAGCGTGGGCAGGAAGGCACTGGGAAAGCGAGGTCAGAGACTGGGTGTAAAACACCCACCCCATCCTAGCGGGCTCTGGTTTTCCACATGCACCCAGCTCAGAGAAGGAGGATGCTCACATCCATGCTGCCACTCCATTTCTCGCCATCAGCTAACAAGTGGCTTCCTCTGGACACCTGAAAGGCATTCTGATATAGTGGTGCCGGCAGGGTGTGCGGTGGACACAACACAGGATCTGGAAGATTTGGGACAAAAGAATTCAGGAAATACTGTGGAAGTTTCTGGGTATGTGTAGAAAAAGAAAGGCCTGCCGTGGTTGTGAATATTGACTTCATTTCCTCAAAGTCCAGGGGGACAGAGAAGCCGGTCCACAGGTGTGGCCGGACCCGCCATAGAGACGGCCATGGACAGCAGGAGGCCAGGGAGGCTGAGGGCTGTGACCTTCACTTGCTGGGAGCAGAGTGCCGCACAGGAGGCGGAGCCAGCAAGTGGGGCTGCCCAGGCAGGGTGATGCCAGAGAAGGCCCTGTGCCCATGCAGACATGCCGGGGACAAGGGAGCAGTGCCTGTGCTTGCAGGGGTCCCCAGGCTGTGGCAGGCCTGCCTGCTGGAGAGCAGATTAGAGGCAGGAAACCCAGCTCAGTGCGGAGCCCCAGTCCAAAAGACCCACTTCCTGAGCCGCTATCGTGGCCGCCACTGCCGCCAGACACCAGATGACTACTTAATGGGTCATCTACCACCAGCTGGATCCCTGCCTTAGAGAACCTCACTTGGAACTTGCCTCGCACCTCTGAACATCTCCTGGACCGCCCTGATGTCAGGCCCCAGATAACACTGAAAGCCAGTGGAGCCGTCCTTGGACGTGGAGGAGAAAAAGGAAGGAGCATGACAAATACAGGGCCAAGCACAGGCGCAGGAGGGCGCTCCCAACCCTCCAGGTGAAGGGCCTGCGACTCTGCAGCCTTGTCGAGTAGGAACCCGCCACATGCTGGGCAAAATGATGACCTTACATTGCCGGCATCATTTCCTGAACACACGCCATCAGGTTTAATGTTTCCCACCACCCAAGCCGAGGATATTATCATGTCTTTCACAGACGAGATGGCCTGGGCCAGCAGTCAGTGATGAGCGAGAATTCAATGCCAGTCTTGCTCAGTCTGACAGTGGCTACGCTGTTCATGACTGCAGCTCCCATACTGGCCACAGGTCTCTTACGGAACTGTAAATCCATGCTCACCTCAAGTACTCACTGTGTATCAGCCACCATTCCAGGCAAAGCAGACACAATGTGTTTATTCCTACGATGTCTTTATCCATTCACAGCTGAGGGGCATTTGGGTTGGCCCTCTCTCTTGGCTACTACAAGCAATGCTGCTATGAATAATGAAACATAGGTGTTCATGCAAACACCCTATCAATTCTCTTGGGTGCACACTTAGCAGGGAGGTTGCTGGGTCATCCAGTGACCGCCTAACCTTTAAGACCCACCAGCCGCTCACAGCAGATGCAGCACCTCACAGGCCCACCAGGTGCATAAGGGGCACCAACTGCCCACAACAAGGTGTCCAGTAATAATGCTGTTCTAACATCCATTTAGAAGGCCAGGCTTAAGGCCAGGCTCACACACAGCTGCCACAAGATCAAAGCGGGCTGAGGGGCTGCTTTCCTCGGACCTTCAGAGCTGCAAAAGGAGCCCCGGCCAGGCCCAGTGACCACTTCCAAGGGACAGGGAACACCAACATTAGTGATCTCGGTTTGGTACCAGCTGTGCAACAAAAGCTCTGGGGGCAGGCGGATAAGGAAAAGGGACAGGAAAAGGCAGGTTCCCCTGTCAGGAACAGCACAGTCGTGTTTAACTTCATTAGGAAGAAGTCATTCACTACCAGGGACTCTTCCCCAAACACATTCCAACAGTCAGTTGGGGGCCTCAAAGGCTGGTGCTGAGTGGGCACCACCGCTGGGGTTCTAAGGTGGAGGTGAGAGGGGCAGGCCAGGAGAAGAAGACAAAGCATGTCCACTGAGTCACGGGCACTTGGGGAGGGGCCTGGCCCACCACCAGTTAAATCTGGTTCTGCGGTCGCTCACTTGGGGAACTCAGGCAAGCATCCTGATCACTTTAAAACCTCCCAGTGATCCTTACCTTTGATTTTGAAATGACTAGGTATACAGAAAAATGATCAAGACAGTACAGTGAGTTCCCAGGGACCCTGGAACCCAGCCTCCCAAAGCGAGCCCTGGAACAGCGTCATGAACGGACTTGGTACTCTGCCTGGATGGCACCAGTGTATCAGTCAACATCCACGTTCCTTCCCAGGGTTGGATCTAGGTGCCATTAGTTGCCATGCCTACTGTGTCTCCTCTCATTTGTCAGCCTTTCCTTGTTTCTCATGGACTTCACAGTTCTGAGCAGGACTGGCCCAGGCAGGCCTCCACCAGGGTCGGGTGTCTGTCATGGCTAGATTGGAGCTACAGGTCTGGAAAGAACCACAGACACAGCATCTCCATCATCCCTTGGAGCCTGGGCATGGCTCTCATCACTCGGCGAAGGTGCTGCCTGCCAGGCTCCTCCAGGCAGGCAACGTTTCCTTTTCGGTACTCCACTCCCTGGAATAAGGTCACTGAGCCCAGCCTCCCCAAGGGGGGATTCAGTTCCATCTCCTGAGGGCAGAGAACTACATCCATTTTATTTGCAATCCTTCCGCAGGGAGAGTCACATCATCATTTATTTCTGTCAGCCTGATTCACCCACGTTTATTTGCCACGTTGGGTTGTAAGTCAATACTACTTCATTTTCTCGCTGAAAGGGTTCCACCTTCAGCCACGGGGGAGCGCTATCCTTTGCCTCCTGTGTCCCACTGACATGCCCCATCAGGTTTTCTGCATTTCCTTACTTTCTGGCACTAGAAGACACTCCAGGATCCTCCTGTGTATTTCCTACTCCAGTCCTAAAACCAGGCATCTCTCCAAGGACACCCAGCTCCTCTTACCGCAGAACGGTACTTGGCAGCCCGGCTCCGGGCCCCAGTCGGCTCCCTGTTGCTGGGTGTGGCTGCCTCTGCCCCACAGCAGCACAGGTGTGCACCAGCCACACATACACAGACGCACCTGCATGCAGTTCCGTCTGAATCTGCCTATTTGTGTCAAGCCAATGAGGAATTCATGCTGATGTCTCTGGGGTCTGGCTTTTCTCACTTAGAAAAATACATTCAAGATTCATCCTCTGTTGTTATATGATTAATACCTTGTTCCATTCACTCACTGAATAGGATTCCACTGCGCAAATGTACCAGTTTGCCTATCTGTTCCTCTGTTACAGGGTGCTGTGGTGATTCTGGTTTTTAGTAACTACAAATAAACCTGCTATAAACACACACATTCAGGTCTCTGTGTGCACAGGTTTCAATTCCCATGGGTGAAAGCCCACAGACGGGGCCATTAGGTCATACAATAAGACAGTGTTCGTCTTTGTAAGAAGCTGCCACGCTGTCTCAGAAAGTCACAGCAACATTTTGCAATCCTATCAGCGTGAGTGAGCATTCCTGTGGCTCCACGTCCTCACCAGCATTTAGTGCTGCCCGTGATTTTACAGATTTTAGCCATTCTCACAGTGTGTGGCCGCGTCTCACGGTTGTTTTAATTTGCAGTTCCCCAAAGGCAAATAATCCTGAGCATCCTCTTTTTTTTGAGACAGGATCTCATTCTGTCTCCCAGGCTGGAGTGCACTGGTGCGATCACAGCTCGCTGCAGCCTCAAATTCCTGGGCTCAAGCGATCCTCTGGCCTCAGCCTCCTAGAGTGCTGGGATCACAGGCGTGCACAACCACGCCTCACCAGGGCATCCTCTCCGATGTATCTGCCCTCTGGATACCATCTATGGTGACTTTTCAGATATTTTGCCCATCTTTTAATTAGGTCATCTGTTTTCTTGAGTTTTAGAAGGTCCTTATATATTCTGGATACCAGTTATTTGTCAGATATCTGACTTGTACATATTTTCTCCCATTCCCATGGCTTCTCTTGTCATCCTCTTAAGAGTATTTTTCACAGAGCAAAAGTCTTTAACAAGGTAAGTTTATCAAATTTTTTCTCTTACGAATTTGCTTTCAGTGTTATACCTAAGAACTCACCGTCCAACCCAGGGCACACAGATTTGCTCCTATATCTTCCTCTAGCAAATTGGACGGCCTTCTTCAAGGCCTTCTGAGTGGGTGATGCATTAACAAGGTAAAGCATATACAAGCATTTGGGCTGAGTGCGGTGGCTCATGCCTGTAATCCTAGCACTGCGGAAGGCCGAGGCAGGTGGATTATCTGAGATGAGGAGTTTGAGACCAGCCTGGCCAACATGGTGAAACCCCGTCTCTCCTAAAAGTACAAAAATTAGCCGGGCATGGTGCTTACACCTGTAGGCAGGAGAATTGCTTGAACCTGGGAAACAGAGGTTGCAGTGAGCCAAGATCGCTCCACTGAACTTCAGCCTGGGTGACAATGATACTCCATCTCAAAAAACAAACAAACAAAAAAAGCATTGGGCTCAAGCAAAATGTTCAGAAATTATTGGCTTCTTTAAAAATATGCATAGTTTTTAAATAACAATTCCACTTTTAAAAATTTATCCTCACAAACTAATCAGTGGTGCAAACAAAAATTTGGGTACATGCATTCATTGGAGTATCATTTAGAACAGTGGGAAAAATAAAAAAAAGAATAAGTACCTAACAGGAGATTGTCTTCTAAAAAGTATTCAGAGGAAGGATAGCACATAGCACACAGCCAAAAAGTTGTATTTTAAAAGAACATTTAACATGGAAAATGTTCACAAAAGATTAAACAAGATGATTCACCAAATAGTGCATACATTATTTTTTCCCAAAACCCCATCTGAAAAACACATTCCATGTTTAAAAAACTGCCACGAAGGATCTTGGCCAACAGAGTCACAGTGGCTTTCACTCAGCAGAGGAACAATGGGAGACCTTCTTCTCAGCTTTTCTGTCTCCTCTACATTGTCGAATGTTCTGAATCAAAGTGTATTGCTTTTGTAATCAGACTCAAAAAGGAATTCAAATAAAATGCTGACATCCTCTTCCTTTCCTGCTCCTTCCTCCCAGGTGTGGGAACACAGCTCCCAGAATGTGGGGAAAGCAGATACAGCGAACCCGGAAGAGGAAGTGGCCCCTGAGAAAGCTCCATCTCGTCCACCCCATGAGACGCAGTGGTGCTGGCTGGGCAGCACACTGGAGAGTCCGCAGCTGCGCTCCATCAGTCAGAGGAGCACGGAGCATGGAACACGGAACCCAGGAGCGCAGACAAAGCCACTGTGGGGCATGGGGCAACACCCAAGGAGAGGCTCCATCAGCTGAAAAGGCTCAGGTGGCAATGTTGGGTCGGCAGCCGGAACCCCCAGGAGCTGCTCCCGAGCCCACAAGAGCAAGATATGGAGAGGACGGGACCCACAGAGCCACAGCAAGCACACAGGGCTCTCAGGCCACGCAGGTGCAGACGGTCATCTGTGCAGCTTGCTGGGCCAAGGAAGGCAGAGGCCAGGGAGGGCAGCGCTGGGGAGGGGAGAGCCCACTCGGAGCATGGGCCCAGCTATAAGCAAAGGCACACCCCTTTGCTGAGGTGCTTAAAACAGGTGGCCTCAATGCTAGCCACAAGGGGCAGCCCTCCCAGGAGGCCGAGCGGGGACCCATCGCGGTCAGTGTGGAGGAGCGGTCCCTGAACGGCTCCCCAGCGGCCAGCACTCCCTCTGGATGCAGAATCCATAGCTCTCACATCAGGAACAGGACATGCACTCGCCCCGCGCTCTCGACGGAGGCCACCCGAGCACCCCTGTGTCCTGGAGCCTGTTCATAACATTGCTGAGGAGGTGCTGCCCTTCCAGTGACAGGAGGGACAAGAAATAAGACACAAAAGTCTATAATATTCTCGATAGGGAAAAGTGACACCAAGACAGCAAGCCAGGGAACAGAGTCATGATGTTTCACAGATGGCCAGGGAAGGCCCACAAGGAGGTAACAGTTATGAAAGATGGGAAGGAAAGTTAGGAAGGATACTGCTATCCAGACACGGTGCTCCAGAAAGAGGAATGGCCAGTGCAAGGGCCCTGGGGCAGGAGCGGACTGGCAGGTGTGAAGGCCCCAGGGCAGGAGTGGGGCTGGCAGAGGTGAAGGCCCTGGGGCAGGAGCGGGGCTGGCAGGTGTGAATGACCCAAGGTGGGAGCAGGGCTGGCAGGTGTGAAGGCTCCAGGGTGGGAGCAGGGCTGGCAGGTGTGAAGGCCCAGGAGTGAAAGCAGGGCTGGCAGGGAGTAGGGCTGGCAGGTGTGAAGGACCCGGGGCGGGAGCGGGGCTGGCAGGTGTGAAGGCCCCAGGGCAGGAGTGGGGCTGGCAGGGGTGAAGGCCCTGGGGCAGGAGTGGGGCTGGCAGGTGTGAACGCCCCAAGGTGGGAGCGGGGCTGGCAGGTGTGAAGGCCCTGGGGCAGGAGTGGGGCTGGCAGGTGTGAAGGCCCCAGGGCAGGAGTGGGGCTGGCAGGGGTGAAGGCCCTGGGGCAGGAGTGGGGCTGGCAGGTGTGAACGCCCCAAGGTGGGAGCAGGGCTGGCAGGTGTGAAGGCCCCAGGGTGGGAGCAGGGCTAGCAGGTGTGAAGGCCCAGGAGTGAAAGCAGGGCTGGCAGGGAGTAGGGCTGGCAGGTGTGAAGGCCCAGGAGTGAAAGCAGGGCTGGCAGGGAGTAGGGCTGGCAAGTGTGAAGGACCCAGGGCGGGAGCGGGGGCTGGCAGGTGTGAAGGCCCTGGGGCAGGAGCGGGGCTGGCAGGTGTGAAGGCCCTGAGGTGGGAGCGGAGCTGGCAGGTGTGAAGGCCCTGGGGGCAGGAGTGGGGCTGGCAGGTGTGAAGGCCCCAAGGTGGGAGCAGGGCTGGCAGGTGTGAAGGCCCCAGGGTGGGAGCAGGGCTGGCAGGTGTGAAGGCCCAGGAGTGAAAGCAGGGCTGGCAGGGAGTAGGGCTGGCAGGTGTGAAGGACCCGGGGGCGGGAGTGGGGCTGGCAGGTGTGAAGGCCCTGGGGCAGGAGTGGGGGCTGGCAGGTATGAAGCAGCAAGGGGTGAGGATTCAACCAATGAAACAAAATGACCCATCTACATAGAGAGCAAACACGGCAGAAGTGACCCATGGCGATCGGAGCAGGGTGGGAGTTTCCAGGATCAGGGAGGTGACGAGAGGGGCAGGGGTGACTCTGGGCTGATCACACCATTTCCTGACCTGGTGCTGGTGATAGTGTGTTCACAGCTAATTTGTCCAGGTCTCTACATACACTACACTTCAGTAAAAACATGACGAAAATTAAGTTTTTCAAACTGAAAAATCATTAAATAGCAGAAAATATTTTAAAATAAAATGTTTTTGGAAAGATCAAAAAAAAAAAAAAAAGCCAAGCACACATCCCTTTTCCTACACACACCCTTAACTTCAAACAGCAGAAGCGACGCAAAACAGCCCAAGTGGGCTAGTGCAGCTTCCAGGCTGCAAACAGAGATGGGCAGTGCAGAAGCCACCAGCACTGTTAAAGAGAAAGCAGCAACTGGAGGAGATATAGTGAATGCCATGGCTGTCACTAAACAGAAAATGCATGGAGGCAAGGCGGGCAGCAGCAATGCCAGGCAGGACAAAGTGGCACTGCCTCCATGAGCCGCTGTCATCACCTGCCTGCCGCGAGAGGGGCACGGGGACACACACACGTGCGTACACACAAGGCTCAGAGGCTCAGCCGTGGGAAGAGGGGTGCAGGGACAATCAGGAGAACTGTGGGTGCAGGCCAGACACCCCAGCCGTCTTCTAAGGTGAAGGGCAGAAAGCATCCACGGCACATTTGCCAGCAGCCCCAGGGTGGGTGGAGGTGACTGAAGGAGAGAAGGGAGGTATCTCCCTCAGGGGAGCTTTGCTTCTGTGGAGAAAGGAGGAGAGGGAAGAGAGAACAGGTGCGTGGGGAGATGTGGCAGGGAGATGGGGTCCCTGCTGAGGGCCTCAGGGCCATTAGAATATCGCTCCCCCAAGCCTGATCGGGACTCAATTGTGTAACGACAGCCTGCAGCCTACAAACAGGAGAAAGCAAGAGCCAGCGGCCAAGGCGGCCTATGGATAAGGCCATCAGAGCACATGACGCCACACAGGCTGAAGGCCGTGCTCAGGAGAAAAGCGAATTCCAGATGAGGACCGGGAGGGTCCTGAGGGACCAGCCTCCAGGACACTTACCAGCCACAAAGTCATTCTCATCAGTCACAAGGGCTCCCAGGAGGAAAGGGCCCTGTGCTCCCAGGGAGAAGTCATGCAAAAACCCAGTCCTCCGGCACAGAAAGCTGTGGTGCCGACCCTCTGCACCTGCACACATCTAGGGGCAGCAGGGCTCCAGGCACACACAATCCTGGCCGAACCTCAGCACGGACTCAGCTTTCACTCATAAAAGCCAGGTCTCTTCCTACACTGCTTTTCCACAGGGCTTTGCATTTCTTAGCTGCCTTCATGGGACCAGGGGATCCTTCTCTTTATTATGTGTGTGCAATGTGCAGGGCAGGGTGGGCACCCAAACAGCTCTCCAAGAGGCATCTGAATTGAAGACTCTGAGGACAGCTTTCCCCGCTATAGCAATACCTGAAGCTCCTGAACATAGGACAGGAGAACTGAGGCCAGACTCAAACACAGAGAACCTTCCTACACATGTCTCAGGCAAACTCGTAACTCAGGCCCCTTCAAGAGGCCCAACCACAGACACAAGAGGACGGACAGGCTCCAGGATGCAGCTGCCCCACCACCGCCACCCTGTCCCACCTAGCAGAGACTAGGGGCACAGACCCATGGCACAGCCAACAGCAGAGGATGCTGGCATGGGCCTGTCCCTCATAGCGGGTGACACCCAGCTGACAGCTCTGCCTCTGGACCTCCAGGTCACCATCCACAGGCAGGCACCCTCCAGGACTGCTGGAAACAACACCTCACCTGGGGGACCCTGCCAGGCACAGAAAGCAGGCAATGGACCACAGTCATCATGGTTATACGGGAGTCTCCCACACCAGCTCCAAGGAGGGAGATGTGAAAGGGGAAGGGGACAGCCACCAGGCTTTGGCTCCACCATGCCCCATGGTGCCCAGGCACACCCCACCCAGCTCCACCACGCCCCACCCCACGGCACTCAGGCACGCACTCACCCCACTTGGGCCTCAGCTTCCTTGTTTCCAGGACACAAAAGAGATATCACTAAGGCCTCCTCAGCCAAGACCAGGTGGACGGGACTCAAAACCACCCTGAAGTCCAAAGCAGCACAGTGCAGGGAGGGAAGATGCAGGGGCCAGAGCCAGGAACACCTGGGGAGGGGGTCTCACTCCCCACAGGCCTCAGACACGGGACTGCTCCAATTTATCTCAGCCACACCACGGAGAAAGCAATGGGGCCACCTTCCTCACGGAGAATGCTGAGAAACCTGAGCTGGGAGCCAGGCAGTGAATGAGAAAGTGCTTCTCACACCTAGAGAAAGCTGTGAGGGTGAGAAACCAGGCAGCAGGGGGTGTGGACACTCACGGCTTCCCACAGCCATGGCTGGCCATGGGCACTAGACCTCTGGAGGTGCAGCAGGGTACACCCCTGGCACAGAGGATCAGGCGAGAGACATACTGCAGTGGTAGGGGCTGCCAGACCAGTGCAGAGCGACAGCAAGTGGGGGAAGGGAGACAGCAAGGCCTCGAAGCTGCAGTAGGTGTCTGGGACTCCTGGGAGCAGAGCCCGCATGGAGGCTCAGCCCATCTGTCCTCACTGCCCATGTGTGGTGAGTGCAGATCCCTTCCCGGAGCCTCAGGGTGCTGACGATGGGACCTGGGGAGTCCGCACACCTGGAACAGAGCTTAGCCCATGGGAGGCATGGCAGCTGCAGTGGTGAGAGAGTGGGGCTAGGGCCTCTCCAGGCTTCACAGGCTGAGTCCCTCTATTAACACTGGCCTTGGGCGGTCCCTAAGGGAGTGGGGTCTGAGGCTCGTGCCTGGGCAGCATCCCTCAGCAAGGGGCAAGGGCTGGACAAGCAGGAGGGGTGCCCCTGCCATAGGTTTCTGCACTCGGGTGTCCCAGAAAAACAGGGAGGGCATACTTAGCAGCGCAGTGTTGTGCTGGATCAAAGAAAAATGGAACCGAAAGGAAGTGTCACCTCCGACAGCAGAACAGGCAGTGGAATCACTCATGTGGCAGCCCCATACCACACAGCTCTGTCTTCTCGGGGCACACAGGGGAGATCAGTGAGGACTGCTTGCGACTTCAGACTCTGAAGACACACTCAGAATCACCTTGCTTCACAGGACTCAAAATGACCTTGAGTGTTTTGAGGTCCTGGGACTGGGGCCAGCACCTGACTGCACAGCACCAACCTCTGGCAAAGCTCTGCAGCACAAGGGTGTCAGTCACACAGGCAGGCCTCCGTTCAGAAGACGCACAGCAAATATCCGCCATCCACAGACAAGGACTGCACAACACACAGCCACAGCGGCCCAGGTGCTTAGTCCAGATGGGAACAAAGACCTCGGGCCTTAAACCCTGTGACAACCAGACACAAAGTGGGTGGGAGTCCTCCGACTTGCCACAAAGACCCAAACTGCCACGGTCACTCTGCCCTGCTTCCTGGGGTCCCACGGAACCCCCTATGGGGCAGCAGTCACCCAAGCCATTGGGTGTATGGTCTTCCCTGGTTAACAGATCAGGAAAGTGGGCTATGCTAAGGCAGGCCTGCCTCGAACAAATGGGCAGGGGGCACAGTGCTGCAGACATGTCCATCCAGCACAGCCCTGGTCATGGAGAACACGGACAAGCAAGAGCCGCCTACTGCCACTACTCTGGGAGACCTAAGGGAGCCTTCTACCACATCCCACAGCTGCCCGCACGAGCCAGAGGACATGAGAAGATCTACATACCACACTGCAGCGTCCTGAGGGCTCACACCACAGGCCAGGCGCCAGGCACCAGGCACTGAGGTCTGGTGTCCCCAGAGGTGGGTCCAAGGGGAAATGGAGGAACAGAAGGAAAGCCCCGGAGGGCCAAATAAAGTGGTCAGAAAGACGCCACTTGAACTGGACCTCAAAGGCTGAGCTGGAATTTGCTAAGCCAAGAGGGCAGGCATGGGAATTCTTGCAGAGGAAACAGCAAGAAGGTGCTGGAATATCTGGGGATGGAGGACAGCCGGGTATGGACACAGAGGAACTGACACGACAGGTGGCAAGGGTGACAGCATCACAGGTGACCCCAGTGCACATGGCCATGGAGGTTGAGCGTCACTGAGGCTCATGGGAGCCCTCGAGTTCCTAATCGCAGTGGTAACACAGACTACCACGCTCCAGGAAGGAGCATCTCCCAAGGCACCACTAACACTTGGTGACCCGACTCCGCCGGGTCAACGTGCAGCAGCCACAGCCACTGTCTCACATAGACCCACAGCCCCACCCATAGCTGAGGGTGCAGGCCAGGGGCTAGCTCGGCTCCTCAATAAGAGTCACCTCCCGCCGCTCCACTCCTGCAGACTTGGCTTCGTTAGCATTCAACAGCAATTTATTCCTCTCTCTTTCTGCCTTCTTTTGTGCAACAGAGATAAGTAACATTTCTAATCTGTGCTATCTCCCAGCTGCAAATGTTCAAGCACTTTTTTTCTTTTTTTATTTAAAAAAATGAAATCTCATTTTAGATTTGCAAAAGAGACAGCTAGCAATCTTTACTGTACTAACAACCCGCCACCCAGAGGCCAGGCGGGAGCGTGGACGGAAGTGAGGGCATTTGGCTGGGAGACAGCAGAATCTAGAAGCCAGCGCTGGGAGATTCATTTCTCTTCTCTTCAAAAAATCAATCGGACATGGTTCAGGAGAGGCACTCCTACTCGAGATCCGGGACACACCCAGGCCTCAGCTTCCCGTGAACAGTCCTCAGGCGTGAGCGCTCAACCCTACAGGGAAGAGCCCCTGGGAGGCCATTCTGGTCACGAAACTATCCCCCAACAGGATGGGCTGCCGACTGTGGAGTCATCTCCCACCAGCCCACCCCCTCAATGCCCCAGGCACAGCTCAGAGAACCAAGCACCAATGCTCCTGGTGTCACCTGGGGCTGCCCTGGCACATGGACTTTCAAACTCTTCTCGCACCTCAAGCCAAAGGGCTGGCTGTGGGCTCCTTACAGGTAGAGGTCATTCCTTACCCTTCGTCCCCAGCCACACAAAGCCCAGAACAGTCTTGGAGACACAGTTGTTTAATAACTGTTGATGGTTTAGGACACAGGAGAGGAGCAAATCCCAGGCAACCACTGAGGTTTAGAGAAAGGTGCATGCTGGTTTACTACGGCCAGCGCAGACAACTGCAAGTACTTTCTGATCCAGCCCAGCAGGGAAAATGAGGAGGAAAAGGTCTCAAAGCATAGCAGTTTCTGAGCAGAGCCAGGAATCCCAGCTGACTAGGTCTCTGCGTTCTCCTTTACTCTTGAAACTGAGAGAAAGCAGCAGCCTTTTGGCATTGAGCTTTTTGACAGAAAGTGAAACTCATGCCACAACCACGCATTTCTGAGCATGAAGCCCCTGCTTCCTGGAGATGGTGCCACACACCGGACATTACAATGCCGAGGCCTTGCTCTGTGGCACTGCTGCTTTGCTTCTGCCTTTACCCTACCCGCCTGCCCGCCGTGTCTGCCTCGTCCTGGCAGGCTCACAGGCTAAGCCCTGAGCAGGTTCTGCACCATCTGTAGCCTTTCCTGAAGCCTGAGAGCAGAGGTACCATCCGTGTGCTGGACCCTGGCTGCAAATCGGAAGGAGGCCTTAAAAACAGCCGCACCAGGCTGGCACACAGCAAGCAGCGAGAGCAGGAGCCGTGTCCACTGAGCCCCAGGTCCTGGCTGCACATCATCACTTCATCTCGGCAGCTCATTCTGTTTTTATTATCATTTTTAAATAATTCAGCTGGCCCTGAAGGAGTTGGAGGGTGGGAGGGGAACAGCTTGCTGCCCACAGCAAAGCCCCAGCAACTGGATGGGCGGCTCCAGCACGACTCCTGTCGGGACAGGCGCAGGGGCCTCCAGCACCCCCCACCTCCACTCTCCAGACACGCCTGACAACTTGACGTTGGTGTTAAAGTCCTATCATTTATGTAACAGTGCAGTTATTAACAAAGTCTCATTTGCACGTGTCAGGGAAAGAGAAAAATCACCTAATTAACCACTTTCCCCATCAGCAAAAGGATGAGGGGAGTGCTGCCGATTTGTTTTCAACGGCTTTCTTCCCCACCCTCAGAACCTGCTCCCCTTTAATGGGAAAAGATTTATAATCCTTTGTCATGAGGGACTGGAAAAACTCTCCTTTCCACTGTGGGAACGTTAATATACCAAAGAGGATGAGGGCTTTTGTGCTATGGGGTCTGCCCTCAGGGGAAGAGCCACAGCCACTATGCCTGGCATGAGGCTGGGGCTTCATTCCTAAAGGGAGGCTGTGCACCTGGATCCTGAGAGCCAGTAAGGAACAAAGATGCTTCTTCCATCAACTTACCAAGTGAGCAGCCTCTACGCTGCTGCCCACCAGGCTACTGGCTCTGTGCTCCCCAAAGTAAACAGCTTCTACGCTGTTCGCCCACTAGGCTGTCAGCTCCATGCACATGGCCACAGCTGTCTCAGTCACCATCACAGCCCAAGCTGGCCCATGCCTGACACATGCTGGATAAACACAAACCAGGCAGAAGAAGGAGGGGTGTAGTCCAGTGCGCACAGGTGGGCTCTGCAGCTGGGAAAACCTGAAGGCCTGAATCTGCCGGGGGGGGGGGGGGGGCGGTGGGAGTGGGCAGACCACACAGCCTCGCTGACCTTGGACCCTCCTGTCTAACTCAGGACTGAGAGTATGCCCAGCAGAAGAGGCTGAGAGAGCAGGATAAAGTGGAAACACAGGATCGGTCCTAGCACCAGTCACAGGGGTAGACTCTCAACAGATGCCAAGTCCTGCCACTGCACCCACCACCATCACCAACACTGCCACTGTCACCACAACCACCACCATCACCCTCACCACCACCGCCACTGTCACCACCATTCTCACCACGTCACCACCACCATTGTCACCAGCAAAGTCACCATCGCTCACCACTGTTACCACCATTAACCACCGTCACCACCACTCTCACCACATTACCACCGTCACCACTGTCACCATCATGGTCACCACCACCCTCACACCATCATCGCCACTGTCACTGTCTCCACCACCACCAGCACTCTCAGGACCACTCTCCACATCCTCAGCATCGCCACGCATCCTTGTCACTCCAGAGACAACGCCCAGAGACGTCGTCTTCTTCTACCCACTCCTAGGCCAGGCCTCTCTTGAGTGTGGAGGCGCATGGAGAAACAGGCTCAGCAGAGGTGGCACTGTCCCCTCTCAGTACATCAGCTCCACAGCTTGGAGGAGGCAGCCTCTGTGGTGCTGCCAACACCTGGGTCAGGTGCTGGCTCAGCCTGGCCACGCTAACTGCCTGCTGGAGACGACACGTCCTCTCCCACTTCAGGGCCCCTGCGCTGGCTGCTATCTCTGTCTGGAACAGGGCTCTCTCCCCTGCCCCTGCATCCCAACCACAAAGGGAGAGCTCCAACCCATGCTTCAGCTGTCAGCCCACATGGCATGTCCTGGGGAAAGCCGTCTATACCAGCCACACTGAGTGTCAGGTTGCAGCTCACACCATAGCTGCCCCGGGCAGGTCGTGCATACACAGCTGTTCCTATGCTCCTGAACTCGGTGGGGGCCTGGCCTGCCTGCCCTGCCACTCAGTAGATGGCACGTGGAGTGCAACCATGACTAGTGAGGACGTTTCTGTTTAGAAGAAGTGGGTGAGCACGTGAGAGGACAGAGGGTGAGGCGACACAGCTGTGCGGCAGATCTCACCCACCCCGTGGCCACTGCACAGCAGCAGGACTCTCAACCTCCGTGCTCTTGATGCGGCGGGGCAACAGCAAATGGGGCAGAGCCCACCACCAGGCAGACCTGGGAGCCCCTGCTAAGGCCTCTCAGGGGCTGGGAAGCACAGGCAGAACATGGAAACTAGATCCCACAGGGCAGAAGGGAGTGGGCCATGAGGAGAAGCCAGGGGAGGCAGCTGCTCAGAGGGCAGGTGCTGGCCTCCTCCCTGCCCAGAGCCTGAGCAGACCTCCAGGACTGCTGTGCACAGAGTCCCTCCACATCCCCAGACAGAGTGACAGTCTCACAGGTGCTGTCCAGATTCTGGGGGATGGGGTGGGAAAAGGCAAGGAATGTGGGGGAGACCACCACAAACTCCTAGTTTTGATCCCTCACCATGCAACACTCTACCCCTTGGGCGTGGAGAAGAGGCCCCCACACACAGGGCAGATAATTAAATATGCAGCTGGTGTCTGGAAATCATCAAATGAAGGTAAGGAGTGTGCTCTTCAGCAGCCTGCCTCGAGCAAAAGCATCTCGAGGCAGATAAGTAATGATCAGAGCTCTCCGGGCCAATGGCACAACAGGCAGTATCTTTTATTAAAGGCGTGCTGGTTTGATTACAGGAAACCTGGACGGAGACCAGTGCAAGCTGGGCCTCCATTTGGGGAAGCAGGACAAAGGCAGAGCAGATAGCAGCAAACTCCCCACCGCGGACAAGCTCGGAGTCCCCCGTGCACTGGTGAAGGCTGCTCAGCCCGAGTGGCACCGCACAGGCTCCTGAAGACAGATGAGGCCCCGGAGAGAAAACGCAGGAAGACAGAAAGACAGCCCCCGCAGCCCTGCCCCTCCGTGAAGGAGAGCAGTCATGGGCGGCATGATAGCAGGCCAAGGGGGGATGCGGTCTGGCAGGTGGAGGCGGCCTGTTACTTCAGATTCCGGACCCGCATGTCAAACACGCTGGTGCCTACAGGAGGCAGCTGGGGCACCCGGACACTTGAAACACACGCTCTGCCACCCGAGACAGGCTGGGCTCAAATGAGAAAGAATGAAATGCCAGCAGCAAGGAGAGTCAACTACAGATCTTCCCTGAAAGCTCCCCTTAAGCCAGCTCTTCGGTTTAAATGAATTTACTCCTCATTAAATTCTTAACCTGAAAACATAACTGTTTTATACTTACATGCCTCATTCTGACATCCCTAACGCCTTTGCCGTGAAAGACCTCACTGCCAAATCCCACTTTAATTATCCAAGCACAGGTCACATAAATCACTGCAACTCCCACGCCGGGCTGTGTGCAGCCATGCGGGCTCCGCCTGCAACTGCCTCTCCTTTCAACATGCAATGCAGGGGCAGGCCATATTCCCCACAAGCCCTGGGGACTCTTCCCAGAGCACAGGGAAGGAAACTGCTTACTTCCTAAATGGTAAAACACGACGGGAACTACGTGCAGCCTTCCTGGAGACGGGATCCCTGGCATAGCCCGAGGGCTGACCCACCTAGTCAGAGCTGGCCTCCCCAGGGCCGGGACGCGGCAGTGAGGGGCTGCTGTGAAACGAGGTCTGCTAAAAAGACCGTGCAGCTTGGGGATATGTCAGTGAGCAGAAAGGGAAGGTCTCTGCCGACAAGAGACTGGTAACTAACGAAGGGCATGAACACACAAGCTTCAGGTGGTCATAGCCCAAAAGACAACCAAACCAGCGGCGAAGGGGAGCGAGGGGCCTGGCTAAGAGCAGGGAGAGGAGGGCAGAGCAGGCTGCAGAAACAGCAGTGCCCGACGGGCGGTCTTGGCTGGCCTGGCAGCAGCAGAGGAGAATGTGGGCTCCAAGGCAGGGTGGGCAGGGCCAGCCTGCACTGGGGCAAGGCAGGGAGCATGGCAGGGAGCGTGGAATGTCACCTGAGGGGCCATACTGATAAACCACAACCCAAATATCTGCTTTGTTGAAGTTCACACGGCTGATCCTACACTGCCCCGAAGCCGGAAAGTAATAAGGACAAGAAGACCTGAAGTCAGCCGTGCAGGCTTGCCAAGGCCAGCCATGCACTGTTAAGGCTCTGAGGGAAAACAGGGCCTCTCTCACTGCAGCCCTGCTTTACGTGGTGGCCTTGGCCTGTCTCCTCACTCCTGCATGGCCCAGTAAGAGACCACCTTCCAGATGAGAACAGGAAAGTTCAAGCACACGAGATGCCCAGCCAAGACCACAGGCCCACCAGCTCCAGCTCTCTCCTCCTCAACGCTACTCACCCACCCTGCTCCCCGGCTCCAGGGTAGAACAGCAGAAAAGGCCCCCATTGTCACAGATGCCACCTAGCAACACCTTCTGGAGCAGACAGTCCCAGAGCCCTACCCAGCTGTAGCCTCAGCCTGATCCCTGCCCTATACATGGCCAGGCCCAGCCCCACCCATCACATGGCCCCTGCCCAACTTGCCCTGGGCTGGGAATTGGGCCCTTAGTGCTGGAACATGGGCAACTCGCCCCTCCACTGAGTCAGTGCCTTTGCATGAAAGGCACGACCACGGCAGGCCCCTCCTCTATGGGGTCTACATGTCACTGCCACACTGCCAATCCCTGGAGACAGCCGAGGTCACTCACATTCTCCCCCGCTTCCCAGGCCTGGCCTCACCCTGTCCTTCCCACCATGCATGTGCTCCTCGAACCTCTCCCAAGCTCGCAGGCTCTCCGAGGCCCCCTCTCCAACCTCGCCTAACACCAAGGAGGACAAATGAGCTCCACTCTGCCAGGGACAGGGGGAAACGGCAGGCCAGGGGCACAACTCCCTCCTAAGAGACTGTCTCCCTCCTCTCCAGCCTATCAGACCCAGGCTAGCATTGCATTGGCAGCCACTGATCATACCCTGGTCCAATCCCACACAAGACGCCTGCAGCTGCCCAGGAATGTAGGAGTCCCTGCACGGGCTGCAGGGCCTCAGTGAAACCTGAAAGAGAAGAGTCTCCATTCAGTCTCTTCTGCAGGGCTGCCCTTCTCCAGCTGTAAGAATATACTTCTGACAATATACAGAATATACACTGCGGTCAGCTCTCTTAGTTGTGAGCCAGTCGCCCTTCAGACACTGGGAGGACTCGTGATGGAGACCTTCCTGGCCCTAGCTGAGTGCCAGACCTGGGCAGGGGCCTGGGGGTCCAGGATGCAGCTGGCCTAGTCTCCTAGAGGAGTACAGTCTAGCACGAAAGAGCCAGGAGGCTCCTGATGTCGTGCGTTCTCACAGCCCAGCCCCAGAGCCTGGGTCCTGAGGACGGGAATGGCATCCACACACCGCATCACTTCCTGGGGCAGCCAGAAGGCCTGGGGATGGCAGGACACCAGGAGGCATGGAAGGAGGCCAGGCCCATATCCCTGGTGCCACAAAGGAGTTGCAAGCACATTCCCTGCAGGCGGTGAGCGGGGTGTGTGCGGGGTGGGGACAGTCAGAGTTGGTGAGGTCTCACTGCAGGAGCATCTGGTGCCAGGAAGCCCAGTCCAGAGGCTGCAGCCCGAGCCACAGCAGCCCTGGGGAAGAGGGGGCTGACCCTCAAGGATGATCTGGTGACTGCAGAGTGGTCTCTGCCATCCCACCACCTCCCCCTGAACTACCAGCACCCTCCTTGCTGGACCTCCACACGCACCAACACACTTTCTGCTCCCCCATCCCAAAGACTTCTTTCTCCAGGTCGCTTTTCTGACTATATGAAGGAAATCATGCCACTGCCGCACTTCCAATCTTCAAACAGCCGCCCACTGCAATTACACCGCAATCCGAGCACTGTGCCAGCCCTGCCGGCACCCTGGCTGCTCGCCTCTCTCGCTTGGTCACCCCTGCCCAGCCCCCGGCTGCCCTCAGGCCTCTGTTCAGATGCTGTCTCCTGGAAAGGCCCTGCCTGGCCCCCAGTGATGTCCTTCCCCACCCTGTCATCCGACAACACTCAGTTTCCTTCACAGTGCTTTCCACAATTTCAAACTACTTCCTATGTTTTCAAAACAGCGGGTATGTGAGGGTCGGAGATGGTAAATGCATGGACACAGTGACGGGTGAAAACGCGGCTTCTCAGCTGCCACCCAGATCTGCAGGGGCACCCATGGGGATGGTGCCTAGTGCGTGTCACTGGTGACTGTGTCCTGGGCTATGCCATGGGCAACACTGCAGACCTATACAGGAGAGTCGAGGCCATGTGCAGGAAACACTGGCACCCCCAACCCAGGATGCTCAACAGGGACAAAGAGCCCATCCAGGTGCTCGGAAACCACCTATTTTAAAACTTGCTGACCAAAAACCCCAAAATGGATCGTTTTTAAATACAAGGAGCACTAAAGATTTTCAATGATGTACAGTAACATTCCTATCAGAACAGAACAAACTTGGGGGCTGTAGCAAATGAATTCCGGTGGGATTCGTGTCCGCTGATCACTATTCAGGCCCCACCTCATTACCATAGCAGGCTTAATTGGCATTTCATCCCCCACATTGTGTCTCAGAAATGAACAAGGTGTAATTATGGTAAAAAGAGCGCTCCGACGGTTTTGGTTTAATTCATGTCATTCATCCGCGTCAGAATCAGCACAGATGTTCTACTGGAGGACAGAGAGGAAGATGAGCAGCTTTCAAATTACACTTTTTTAGTTTAAAACTTTATTTAAAATAAAAAGTTATTTAAGTGAAATTTACAACACAGTGTTTTTCTCCCTTTGTTTTACTTGCTATAGGGCATTAACTTTCAAAGGCTGGTTCTGCTTAATTTGATTTTTCATTTTCAAATGAACATCTGTGTTTAGGTCTAAAAAGCTCTTTGTTTAAACATACAGAGCACCAGAAAGGGTCTGAACAAAGCCTTCCTCTGTAAACACTTGATTACCAGGAAGGCCTGCTTTTCACAGGGAGCCAGGGGTTGGAAGAGGGGGTTTTCACTCTGGCTTTCTCTCTAAAGTCAGTGAGAAACTTTCATCTCCTTTCAGAGTGGGAGAAACAAAGGCAGCCGCCCTAGGGTAATTGCTCAGCCTCAGAGCTCCTTCTGAGATGGGGACACTGGCAAGAGCGGCTGTCAGAAGTGGGTCCACGAGGCCTCTAGGAGCTGGCCCAATCCACGATCCAATTCCATCCTTTCTTCACTGGCACCAAACTCTGAGCCAGCTCCTGGGGGAGGCACAGGTTTCCCAGCAAAGGCTGGCAGGAAGAGCACAAAACAATCAGGCGCCACAAAGTGTGGGTTCCAGACCCCACTTCGCCATTCTGGACGCATCCCTGTGTCCACACAGCCACTCATCCTCATATCTGGGTCCTCTGCACTCACTTCGGATTCCCATTAGAGGACAGGCCCTGCATGTGGGCCCATCACCTCACCTCTCCTGACTACACCGAAAACTCTGAACACAGTACCTGAGCTCTGTTCCTCCTGAAATGAAGCCGGCTCTCCGGTATCAATTACATGCAACTTCTCCAGATCTCAGTTTCTTCTTCAGGCAACATGGACAATCCCTACCCTAAGCAGCCCATGAGGGCACTGCAGAATGCACACAGAATCAGGTCAGGAGAAGCGGCTATAGCAGCAGCAGGGAACACGGCAACACAGGAGCCGAATCTTGCACAGCAGGAGCAAAACTGCTGCCTGCAAGCCCCAAGCCAACCAACCCCAGGAGGGCACTCAGGAGTGGGGGCCCCAAGGACTCTGTAAACATAAGAACTCATAGCAGGGGAGGTATGCAGCCTTGGGATCCCGATAGCCTCAATGATGCTCTGGCTTCAGCTTTAAGAAATACATCAGAAGACATCTCCACAATCAAAGACTGTGCTAGAGCTGGTTAACATAGGAAGTTTAGCAAGAACTCAGTGCGGCTGTGTGGGTCTAAATCGTTTTAAACACTTCTGTGTTTTTATAGCATTATATTTAGAAACCTCTAAATAAAACTCATGGAGAGTGTTGCAATAATATACATTTTTTAAACTCACTAATTGAATGTTGCCATTACAAGTGCTATTTTGGACAATCTGCTAAATATGTGATTTAGGAATTAAGATTCATATCTTACAGGATACGCTAATTATTCCTTTGAATCCGTTTGGGTACTTTCTGAACACACGCAAAAAGTCTTAGAGTTGACGATATCCACCCTTCTACTCCACGGCGCAGAGGTCAGGCCGCTAATAAAGCAACAAGCGTGGGCTCAGCACAGTCAGGAGAGCGCAGACCCAGGTGTGGCCACGAGGCCCATGCGTTTTCAGTCCAGGAGGCTCTGGCTCAAACCAGCAGGAAGTTCTGTTTATTAAACCACAGCCGATTTTCCTAGGGCTCCCCTCCATTGATCTCACATAGGTTATCAAAATGACACAGAAGTCAAGACAGCAGCACCTGGAAGATTCTTGAAGCCTCCTTCCATGGCTGGACTGTGTGCTCATGGCTGCAAGGCTGCGTCCCATGCCTCAGTAGACAGCAGGCACAACTGAGCGGGCAGCTGAACAGCTGCTCCTGTTCCCTTCGGCAGGTCCCGGCTTAGGAGCCACGCCCAAAATGGAAACCAGACCACGCAGGGCTCTGTGACTGGCACAGTAGCACTGCCACCTCCTTTCCTGTGAAGCATCTACTTCTATTAATACAGTCTGAGAGAGCGTTCACTGCTTCTGAAGTCACAACCCAACAATGATTCGCTCTGACTCACACTGACCGTGGAGAAAACTCCCTAGAGTGACTCAGACATGCGGCAGATGAAGGCCTCCTTTCCATCCTCAACACAGGCAGTAGTTTTGGGTCTCAAGTGTCTCCCTTTATCCCAAAGCTACTTCTATACCAAAACTCACCGCCTGCCCCCAGTGCAGTCCAAGCAGGGGATTCCATGGTGCACACCCATAAACAATGCTTCCTGCAACTCACAAGGCAACAGTCATCTGTGCTCAGACCCCCATCTCCCTCACATACAGTTTCCCAGCAGAGCCAAGGAGATGATGGTGCAGGCAAACCCTTCCTGTGCAAGCAAAGCTCACTATGTCCCTGACTTTCTCTGCTCTCACCCCATCATTCCCTCGAGTCCTGGACACAAGCAAAGGAAGAAAGAACAGAGTAGGAAGCGTAGGGCACAAAGAACAGAAGAGACCTTTGATGTCAAAGTCCACGGGGCACACTGCAGCCAAGCCCTCCGAGGAAGAGTAAATTAAAAAACAAGAGGAACAAAGAAGAAACGGGAGAGGAGGAGCGCACACACTGAGCAACCACTTTGCCCGCCCCTCACTCCCCCATGCTGTGTGTGGGTCAGTGCGATCATCCCACAGACAAAAACCGAGGGGCTCGGGAAGCTGGCCCACAGGCACCTCCATACGCTCCTCCACCTCTGCACGCCGGCTGCCCTGCCCCCGGTCCAGGCAGCGAGGAGCTTTCAAGACCATTGCTGCTCAGCCCTTGCTCTCTGCTCTAGTCAAGGAGTGTGCCTTGGATGAATGAGGTACAATCTTTCCCTAAAGTCACAGGAGAACAGAGATCAATGAAAAGAACACTGCAGAAGGGAAGAAAGATAAAAGACCTTGGGGCTTCTTCAGTGTATCGAGAGGAAGCAAAACGTAACCACTGAGATTTGATCCTGATACGTGGGAAATCAGATGGAGAAAAGGGGCTACAACTCAGCGATGACCAGAAATCCAGAGGGTTGTGCAAGCCAACATGGATGGGGGCTGCAGAAAGCACTACGGTGACTGTCTGAGGCCAGATTGGGGCTGGTGGCTGCATGCTGGAAAACCCAACATGCAGCACATGCAGCCCTGTAGGGACAGCTAAGCCCAAAACTCTGGCATGGCCCAGCATGAGCAGGGCTGTGCAGAGTGGGTGTGTACCCACCGCGAACACACAAACTGGGTGGTTCCCCACTGTGGAGACACACATGGCAATGTCTCATGAAGTTAAAAGGATGTCAGGATCCAGCAGTCCCACTCCTAAGTATGTGCTCTAGGAAAAGTAAGAGTTTGGATCATACAAAGCCAAAGTTTCCAGCAGCTTCACTCCATTTCACCAAATCCCAGAAAAAACACAGATATCCTTCAACCACTGAACGAATAAACAAGACCCGGAGCAGCCGTGCCTGGAGCATCACTCAGCAACGAAAAGCAGCACTGCGATTCGCACAGCCATGCAGATGAGTCCCAAATGCACCTCCATGAGTGAAACAAGCCACATTTGTATGACACTCTGGAAAAGGCAAAATCACGAGACAGAAAGCATACTGGGATCAGGGAGGGGATTGCAGGGAGGGTGAATACACGGGGGTTTGGGGTGGTGAGGCTGCAAGTGAAAATCCACAGGTGAACAGCAGAAAGTCAAATGAGACTGTATATAAACTTTTTTTTAATCAACCAGAATGAAAAAGACTCAAAATAAAATACCAGCTGTAAGCGGTGAACCTAAGGGAATCACAGACGAAGAACACGATACCAAGGAGGTGGGAAACAGGACAGCACCCATGGTGCTGAGCAAACACCACTTCCACTGGAAAGCGTGAGGCCAGAGACAGAAAGGTCTGTGCACAGACACCTCACCCTCACGACTCAACCTCTCCGTGCAGAGCTGTGGGTTAGCAATTCTGGAAAGACTGTGCACACATCAGGACTGGATGTGTAAACATGGTATGTGCTGACAGCTGGGCTTCTCAGGACAGAGGAGACAAAGCACAGGAGGCAAGGATAGCCGCGGATGCTGGATGGAGCCAGGGTCAGGGTGTCCACCGAGGGGCCCCAGGGCCCTGACGCACCCAGAGCAGGGAACACCCCACACCCACATCTCATCTCTAAGCAGCACTCTGCAACAAGAGGAAACAGGGCTCTCTGGGAAAGTGGTGGACTCCAGGAAAGGGGCAGGAAAAATCTAAGTTTAGAACATCTTGCAGTGGCCGATAGTAAAGAAAAAATGTTTAAAAAAACATGAGGGCAAATCACAGGACACAAGAGCCCACCTGCGAAAGTTCCCAGTGGCCAAGGCTACAATAACATGAATGAAGCAGATCAGCAGAGCACTGGGTCACAGCCATGAAGTGAAAAAAGACACGGAAGTAACTGACATGAATGACTGATTAAACGGGGCTGAGGGGCAGAGTCTCCCTCAGCAAAGAGTCCCATTAGGAAATGTGGAAGAGATGGGCAGACAGAAACCACCCTGTGACCACGGTGATGAGCCCCGCAGCTGAGATGCACCATGGATGCCTGAACTAGCAGAGTAAGTTTTTCTAAGAAATAGGGGCTGGGCCTGGTGGCTCACAGCTGTAATCCCAGCACTTTGGGAGGTAGAGGAGGGAGGATCACTTGAGGTCAGGAGTTTGAGACCAGCCTGGCCAACATGGCGAAACCCTGTTTCTACTAAAAATACAAAAATTACCCCGGGTATGGTGGCATGCACCTGCAGTCCCACCTACTCAGGAGGCTGAGGCAGGAGAATTGTTTGAACTCGGGAAGCAGAGGTTGCAGTGAGCTGAGATCGTGCCACTGCACTCCAGCCTGGGTGACATAGCAAGACTCTGTCTCAAAAAAAAAAAAAAAAAAAGGATATTTGCATATTCTCAAGGCATCTTCCCCAAGATACTTACCAGAAAAAAGTCACGGCCATGCATTTAGAGAGGCTTTTGCCAGGTGACCACGGTGACCACCACCTGTGACAGAACATGGTGACATCACACACCCCAACATCACACACCCAGAGGGGCACCACATCCCTGTTATGACTTTCTGTCCAAAAATGCATAACTTCAACCTAATTATGTAGAATATCAGACCTGCTCCAACTGAGGAACAGCCACAAAACACCCAGCCCGTGCTCTCAAAGAGGCAGGGGCACGACAACAGGAAAGACTGGGGAGCAGAGTCTCTCCTGTCCCAGAGTGCAGTGTGGGACTGGGCCACCAAACACAAGGGGGCTCCCGGACCAGATCCTGGCACAGGAAAAGGACCTCGGTGGGAGAGCCAGCAAGATCTGAATGCAGTCAGGACTTGCGCCTGCTGTACCAACGCCTTACAGCTTCTGATAACCATACAGAGGCTCGCAAGACGTTATCCTCCGGAAAGCCGGTGGAGGGTGCGCAGAAACATTCTCCATTACTTTTGCAACTTTTCTGTCAGTGTAATGTTATGTCAAAAAATTCCCAAAAGAACATGCAAGACACATGAGAAAGACAAAAGGGCAAATGGCCCGATGGTAATGACTCATCCCAAAGGCCATGTCAACACACCTCAGGTGGGAGAGCCCCGGGCCAGCCCACAGTCTGGGCAGGGAACATGGGGCCTTCCCCACACAGGACACAGCTCCCCACCCTGCAGCACCGCCTGGCCAGGCCTAACATTGGTGGACACCATCCTCCCTCAAGTCACAAGGTATACAGTCCTAGGGTATCTTTCCTGAAGGAAACAATTTTGAAAACTGAAAGCTTCACTGCTGGGATCCATATCTTGAAGGACGTCACCCTGCAGCAAGGCCCAAGCTGACATCACTTGACGGCGGGGACGCCTCATGAAGATGAGCACAGCTATGACTTGGAGACCCAGGGCTCCCTCTCAACCCAGAGCCCACCACTGGTACAGTGTAGAAGCACCCAGGCAGGAGGATGCAAGGCCGCATTCACACCGCAGGGCGCTGGCTCAAGACCCTTCCCAGCAATCCCGGCATGTTCCAGGGTCATGGGGTCAGAGGGGCACTGGATAGAAGCTCCACGTGTCATGCTAAGGCTGGGGTTGCAGGCACTCAGTCCACATGGCTCCCACATGACCACATCCAGGGGAAGCCACGGCCCTGCTGCACAAAGTCCCAGGAGATCCTGAAGTGTGTCCCTGGCAAAGAGGACAACAGAAATGAAGAAGTATTTGCAATGAACAAGTGAAGTCCCACAGCAAACACCCAGATGAGCATGGCTATGACTTGGACTGTGGTTTCTTAACAGAGTCCAGCAACTACAACCTGTGGGCAAATCCTATCCGCAGCCTGTTTTTGTAAGTAACTTTTTTTCTTAAATAAAATTTTGTTGGAGCACAGCCATGTAGAATCAAATACGAATAGCCACTGCTGCCCTCACAGCATGATGGCAGAGTTCAGCATCTTCAACAGAGACCCCACCCCCTGCCCAACAAAGCCCTTCTGGCCCTTCATGCAAGACACTTGTCTGGCCCTTCATGCAAGACACTTGCCAGACCCATCTTTTGAGGCCCACAGGAAGTTCTGGGCTCTCGGTAAGGATCTGCTTTGCAAACCCAAGGGCCTCAAAGCCCTGCCTTCCAGTGAGCACCGATACCCCAGCAGGGAGCCTTCCAGACCAGTGCAGCAGAAAAGAGCGGAGCACCTGGGAGACCTGCCAGAGCCCAAACAGCTGGAGTAGCACCCGCTCAGTCTGCTATCCCAGGCCCGCGACCCAGGGCTCCCCAGAACCTGGAGCCCACCACTGGCGCAATGTGGAAGCCCCCATGCAGGAGGACGCAAGTCTGCATTCATACCGCAGGACGCTGGCTCAGGACCCTTCCCAGCAATCCTGGCATGTTCCAGGGTCATGGGGTCAGAGAAGGCGCTGGATAGGGGCTCCATATGTCGTATCGACACCAGGGCTGCAGGCACTCAGTCTGCATGGCTCCCGCATGGGCACATCTAGGGAAGTCATGGCCCTGCCCCCAAGGTCTGGATTAATCCTGGCCAACAAGAAGGATACGCCATACGTGACCTGCATGGAGCACTGGGAGCAGAGGGAATACAGTAAGGCACAGCCTGGGCACTGCCATCGGGGAGGGGACAGTGGCGGATGCTGTGGGGGAGAAGCTCTCAGGGTAGGACTTCCCATTCCTCCTGCCCCAGGCCGACAACCCTCTCCCACCAGCATCCCACCACCTCAACACAGAACGGGGCTACGCTGCCAGAGACCACGGAGTGGGGGATCAGGCTCAGTGGGAACAGGGCCCAGCCCCACTGCCCACCACTTAACCACACTTCCTAACCAATATCCCTCTGTTTCCTCAACATGAAATAAGAGCCAAGGCGACCACAGAAAGAGCTGAAGGGCATGAGAGGACCTCACTGTCCACATTGGCATGTTGGCTGCTGCTCCCAGCAGTCCCAGCTCCAGGCTCCCCTTAAGCCCCCTTCCCAGTACCGCAGGGAGCGAGAGCCAGGCCTGTGGAGTGGAGTGTGTGGGTGCAGCTGGAGGGCAGGCAGCTGCATGTGCGCCAAGTGCTGGAGGACAAACGAGACTCAGGCCTGACTCATCTCATGTTCCTGAAGCACCTAAAGTGGGCTGCACACAGCAGGTGTGGAACAAACGCCTCCTAACGGAGCGACAAGGAGCCTCTGTCCTCTAAGAGATGAGAATCTCACCAGGAAAGACGATGGAGCAGCAAGCCCCCAGAGAGTCAGCGCAGATGACAAATGCCAGGGCGAGGAAATCGAGGTGTCCCCAGCAAGACCCCAGGTGGGCAGGGCCTGGATAAGCCAGGTACTCACACGTGGCAGGCCGGCGCGGGGGCGCTCATGTGTGTAAACAGAGCTGCAGGAGGTGATGGTCAGCAGAAAAGCAGTAACAGGCCATGTGTCATACTGGTGCAGGGGGCCCAGGTCCATCTGGCTGGAGCAGAAAAGCCAGAGAAGAGGCCTGATGAAGAGGCAGGGCAGGCCATGGGACCCAGCAGACAGGAAGGCATCTGGATGTCCCAGAGTCCGTGAGAGGGCCTTAGCTGAGGAGGCAGGCACATCACCACGTACAAGGAGGTCTGCACCCTGCCTCTGCAGGCCTGGGCCCTACTGCACAAAGTCCCAGGAGATCCTGAAATGTGTTCCTGGCAAAGAGGACAGTGGAGACGAAGAAGTATCTGCAATGAACAAGTGAAGGCCCACAGCAAACACCCAGCATGGCACAGTGCTGGTCACCATCTGAAGACAAGGAAACCCGACCTTGGGGAGCTCCCAGTGCAGCCAGAGAGGGCATCCAGGCTCCGACGCTGGGAACACAGCCTTTTCTAGAGATCAGGCTGGCAGAGGCAGCCAGGCAGGCAGCCAAAGCATGCAGGAAAAACCAGAAGCAACTAAGAGTCTCCCGCAATACCACGTTCCCCGGGTCCCTCCTTGCTAAACAGCCTGGCGGGCCCTGGGGCCACTGTCAGGGAGAAGCAAGGCTCTATAGGGAAGCTGCACCCCATTCCCAGGGCATTTTCCCAAGCCAAGTCAACCCCTGTGCAAACTCACAGGCAGTCCAGCTCCACAAGCATGTGCTGGTGCAGAGGCCGTGAGAACACACAACGGAGGCCACCACCAAGGTCGTGGTCTCGATTGACAGGCGGCTGCCAATTCACAGTGAGGAGGGGGTGACATGACACAGTTTGACTGTGTCCCCACCCAAGTCTCATCTTAAACTATAGTTTCCATGATCCCCATGGGTCATGGGAGGGATCTGGTGGTAGGTGAGTGAATCATGGGGGCAGTTACCACTCACTGCTGCTCTCGTGATAATGAGTAAGCTCTTGAGAGATGTGACCGTTTTATAAGGGACTTTTCCCCCTTTTGCTCGGCAGTTCTCCTCTTGCCACCATAGGAAGAAGGACGTGTTTGCTTTCCCTTCCACCATGATTGTCATTTTCCTGCAGTCTCCCCAGCCACGATAAACTGTGAGTGAATGAAATCTTTTTCCTTTATAAATCACCCAGTCTCAGATATGTGTTTACTAGCAGCGTGAGAATAAACACAGGGGTAGGGGACAACAGAAGCCCTGCTGGGGAGAGGACAGCAGCAGGAAGTGCCCAACCACGAAGTGTGTGTCTCCACAGAGCCCCACTGGCCTTTGGGGCAAAACAACTCACTTGTATCCACAAACATCCCCAACAACTGCCGGACAACTGGCATCCCTGGCCCCAGTCCTTTCCATAGTTATGGTCCCTTAAGTACACCCCAAATGTTCCCTAGCATCCCCCAGCAAAGGGCAGGACAGGAGAGGATCAGGCCACCCGACTGCCCTAAAAGGCTCCAGCCCGTCAGGCCAGCTCAGTGCCCCTTACCTGCCCTCCACCCTGTGCACCCAACACTCATCCCAAGCAGTCAGCTGGCCACTCCTGACCATGATGCAGGACACTGTGCTGCTGGGGGTGCCACTCAGCTGCAGCCTATCAGACCCTCCACTGGAGTGAATGGAGCAGCATCCAGGGCACAGTGCCAGCCCTGCTCTGGGGGCTCCTCTGCAGAACCAGTTCCGCACATGACACACGCAGGGTGTGATCAGTGGTCACAGACCTCACCAGCACACTATGCAGGTGAACCCCCCCTCCTGACCAGCAGGGCCTCTCGCATTGCTGCCGTCAGGCTCCCAGAAGCAAGGAAGTCAGCCCCCAAAAGATGTGTCAGAGCCACAGAGCTGGGCCATGTGGGTGCATGTGCACACAGGGGTCTGCCCAGCATCTGCAGCGCACCGTATGAACATGGCAAGATGCAGACCACTCAACACGCTGGACCAGTATTTTCTCCCCCAGCAAGCACTATCAAGGCTGTTCTCGGAGACAGGCCCTCAATGTCCAAGTTCCCTGGGGCAAGTGACAGGAAGTGAAGGAACAGGGCCGTCCCTCCCAGCCCCTGCCCACACACTGCCTCCACCGCAGGTTCGTGCTGTCTCGGGGCAGGCTCAGCTCAGTCTTCCCTTGGGATGAGGCACTGCCACCAGCTGAGCACGTCCCTCCAAAACCCACATTGTATCTCACAGGCATTTCACAGGTGACGTGAGGCATGCACAAACACATCCTTAGCATTCCCCAGCCATATGGGTCACAGCCTGCTCTCAGAGGAGAGGTGCCCAGCGAGTGTGCCTCCCGTCTTGAGCCTTGATCTGCAGTGCAGACCTGGAGCTGAGCTGTCCTCCATCAAGGCCACAGGCTCCACAGGCCCAGCCACCCCTGCTCACCCCAGTATCCAGCCCCAAGTGATGGTCTGCCTCCCAGATGCCCGTGCTGACAAGCAGGAGCTGCCGGGCTCAAGCTCCAGGGCTGCAGGGTGAGTGCTGCCTGGTGCTCTTGGCAAAGGGGTGTTTTCACAAAGCAAGGAGGTTCACACCAGGCAGCCCAGCCCTCCTGCTGTGTTTCATCTACTCTGAAATTTCTCCTGTCCCAGTGCCCTCTTTTGCCTCCCCTCTCCCATTCTTCCCTCAAAACAAGTGACCAGGCCTGGTGTGCTGGTTCACGCCTGTAATCCCAGCACGTTGGGAGGCCAAGGCAGGCGGGTCACTAAGTCCGGAGTTTGAGACCTGCCTAACCAACATGGTGAAAGCCCGTATCTACTAAAAATGCAAAAATTAGCCAGGCATGATGGCATGTGCCTTTAATACCAGCTACTTTGGGAGGCTGAGGCAGGAGAATCGCTTGAACCCAGGAAGCGACTCCAAGCTTCCTGGCTCAAGTGAGCCAGGATCATGCCATTGCACTCTAGCCTAGACGACAGAACGAGACTCTGTCTCAAAAAAAAAAAAACAAACAACAACAACAAAAAAGTGAAGTGACCAGAGGAGTGCCCTTCCCTGGTTCGGCAGACTGAGAAGCTCCCAGGCTGTAGTTCTCTGTAGCGCCTTCTCCACCATGTCTCTGTCACACACCCTATCTGACAGTGGCCCCACATAGTTTGGGACGGGAGTGAGAGCCCTCCACCTCCCACCCCAGATGCTCTGGGCAGGAGCTATAGTGGGGTGCACACTCTCACAGCTGTGCAAAGCTGCACGATGCCACAAAAGCAGCTCTTTACATCCTCCCAGCCCTGTGCAATCTGGCCCCAGGCAGCTCTCAGGCCCTGACTGTGGAGACACCACGTGCCGGAGCTTGGCCCACATGCAGATGTCAGAGGCCTGCAAGCCCTAGACTTAGCAGCAGGTGGGCTAAAGCTGCTGGACAGAGGGCTGGAGATCTGGGGGGTAACCTATGCTAAGTGACAATGCACCCTGAAACCCAGAGTGCTGCCAAGGAAGGAGAGCCTGCCAGTCCAGCAGGGGACCCCCAGCATGGTCCCAGCCACACCCATAAGGCTTACACAGACAGCAGCCACACATGTCCCACGACAACTGTTCCAGATCCCTGGGCTCTTTCCCACTGGCTCCTCGCTGGGTCCATGACTCTGATCTCGGGTCTCCCCTCCTTCCAAGCATCCAACGAGAGCTCCTTATTTCCCAAAAGCCCCACTCTCAGCATCCTCCTCACTCCACACCTCCTCCCGGGACTAGCCCAAGACATCCCTAGCAATGCCCCAGGTGGAGAAGCCCTGGGGTGGAGAAGCCCCAGTCACACTCCCCATCCTCCCATCAGGCCCTCTGGGCTCTCCCTGGGACCAGGTGGCGCCTGCCTTTCACTCATCCAAATGAATCGGAGCCTCCTGCAGTCGAGTGCCCCATGCTGGGTCTGTGGTGAGGCCACCTCCCCACCTCTTGGCCCTCTTCACCCGCTGGCTTTGCCCAACACAGTACCCCTTCCCCTGTTGCCTGTCCTTCAGGACCATTCCTTACAGCCTGATCACAGCAGCATGTGCTCACCCCAACAGCCCTGCCTGCGTGTTACAGCAAATCACACCTCCTAAAGTTTCACCCAGCTCGACACCCTCCACCACTTCCTCCCCAGCTGATAATGAAGGCAGCGCTGCAGCTGCCAGCCTCCACAGCCAGCACCATCCTCTGAGAAAGCCCAGGACTACGACCACCACACCCTGGAGAGCATGGGGTGGTGGCCATGGGGGTCACCACCCTGCAATATGCATGGTTTCCCCAGAACCTGACACCAGGAGGAGGCACTGGCAGTGCAGGGCGCCAAGCTGAAGCCCCAGGCGTCGGTGCTGCCTTCTGCCAGGCTTCCGGCATCCCATGGGTCTGACTCTTGCCCACCCTACCCAGAGGCTTCCTCAGAGCCAGGAACTGTGTGTTCTGTTGCTTTGTTTCCCCAACAACACAAAACCAAGGCGTTTTAGAAACATAATAATTATCTGAGAGCATCACTGTGTGAGAGACTTGTAAACAAGAGCATATGCCAAGAAAAGCAGGGGTGCAGGACAGGAGGCAGGAAGGCAGCCTGTGAACCCCTCACGGGAGGAACTCAGGGGACAGCAGAGCCTTGGAGCTGCCTCTGTTCTAAGGCTGCAGGCAGGGATCAGAACAGGGTCCCACCAGGCTGGTGTGGCCTCCAGGGCAGGGCAAGGAAGGTCTTCACCCCTTCACCTGCTCCAGGGCAGACACAGACGCCAGCCTCAGTGAGGCCCAGCAAGGAAGACAGGCAGCTGCCATCACAGCACGGGTGGACTCGAGGGAGCTGGGCCCAAGCGGAGTTGCACGGTGACGGCAGGGCTCCTGCAGGGACACACCAGCCCCTGCTGCAAGGATACTTCTGGCGCAGGCTCCTGGGGCAGGGGGTCCCGCCACAGCATTCACTAGGAGGAGCTAGACCAGGCAAGCTCTGGGGCCCTTCCCACCTGAGGCCTCGTGATCTCAGTCCCCTACTCACTGATTGGCCCAGTTTCCTCTGCTCAGCGTGAGAGATAGGCCTCCGCACCCAGGGCCCCAGCAGCTGTCGGGCACAGCAGGGACAGGCAGGGACGAGGGGAGGCTGCAGATACACCACATACACTTGGTCCAGGCGGGGCTCAGGAGCGTGGCCCTGCCTGGAGCCCCCCTGGGAGTGGCAGGCAGGGCCTCACAGTTGCTACAAGAGGATCGTTAGCAGACTCATGGTGCCCAGAGGTGTACTGCCAGGCAGGTGCTCACCAACACTGTCCCATGGATCAGGTTTCATTACAAACCACAGACCTCAGAATAACACAGACCTCCCTCCTGGGAGGGAAAGGGGGCAGGACTATGCTGCGAATCAGGGCATCCTGGAGCTGTCACCAGCAGGAGGCTGCTCGGGCCCAGAGCCAACCTGGCCAAACTCAGCCTCTAGCAGCAGAGCCTGGTGGGGGAGGGGAGCTGGTAGTGAGGGAAAGGCCACACCTTTCCCTGGTTCTCTACAAGCCCAATGACATCTCACCTCCCTTGCAGGCCTGTGTGCTCCAGATGATGAGATCTGTCTGCCTCGCTCTCCACCCTCTCCAGCACCGGGCAGGGGCTGGCACAGGAGGAATGCAGGCCCATGCAGCAGCCAGATGGGCTTGGATGAGTGGACACCTGAGGAACTGGCGGAGGGGCACAGAAGGGCCAGGGAGTCAAGATGTGCCAACACACTGGGGAAAAGATCCTGGGGTGTTAACAGTGGCTTCCGGAGCAGGGACGGGGGAGACAGGAGGGACAGAGAAACTCTTGGTAAAAGGCCTTGAGTCTTAACAGTGGCTTACTGGCGAAGTCTGGAGGGACAGGGAGAACTGCCTCATGTCATCCACAGAAAAGCCATCACTAAGAGAGGTCGGAGCAGTGGCCACCCTGCATGTGACCAGTAGGCTGAGGAAATGCTGAGACTGCCCATGTCAGACCTGTCCACCTCATGTGCCTCGCCAAATCTCACACCTCAAATATTCTCCAGCTCCTTGGTAACTGTCACTTAAAACAGCCAATCACCAGGTCCAGGAACCATAAACCAGGGAGCTGACTCTGGCCTGCTCCAGGCAGGTGAGAGGCAGGAAGGATGCAGCCTTGGTCAGAGCAGACAGCAAGTCAGCCACAGTGCCGGGGCCACGCCTGCCAGCTATGCAGGAGCACAGGTGATAGGGCTAATGCTCACCCCCAGGCGCAGCTGGGAAGTCACACAGCTGGTTGTGTCCAGAGCTGCACATGTGCCACCACAGTGTTGATGTGAAGCTGATGCTCACCCCCAGGCGCAGCTGGGAAGTCACAGAGCAGGATGCATCCAGAGCTGCACATGTGCCACCACAGCATCTGTGTAGGTGGTGACCACCGCAGTCCACCCAGCACCCCCTCCCAGGTAAGCTTCCCCCTCACCGTCCGCCTGTCTTGCCCTGGTAGGGAAGCGTATAAACAAGGCGGCCAGTACCTCATCTGCCTCTCTTCCACTGAGTCTGGCTTACAGAGCAGCAGGAGAAGTCAACTGGCTCAGGGACTGAGATGAAACTGCACGTCACAGCCCAGTGACACTGCAGGAGGGCTCCCAACAAGCGAAACTGGGCAGGGGAATGGGACAGAGAGGGTACTGACGAGTACCTGGTCCTGTGTGTGAGCACAGCTGACACCGGGTGGGCCGTTTGTGCTTGAGCTGGTAACAGTTGGGTTTCCTTCCCTGCCATGTAGGAGAGCACCCCAATCCACCCGAGGAGCACACGCCCCACCAAGGGCACGCAAGGGAAGCGTCAACCCCCCCCAGAGGCAGCAGCCTCCAGGCGAAGACACCCGGGACGCGCAATTTCAGGAAGCGAGTCGGAGGCAATTAAGCCTGTTTCAGAGTGGGCTTGGCAGGCGGCGCCGAATCGATAGATCCTCTGGCAGCGCGGCACTGCAGGTGAGGAATCAATCAGGTAAATGCCTCCCAATCTGTTCCCGCTGTGCGAAGAATCAGCGCTGTTTACCACTCAGCCAGAAATAAATAAATAAAGCTGCCAATTAGCCAGCACCCTTTTCCACTGTGGCAAGGACTTTTTAGCTTCTCCAAATACACCAGGGCCCTGCAAGGCCCTGCACAAAAGCAAAGGCCCCAGGGCAAGAACTCGGTTCCGAGAAGCCCCCTGCAGCCAGGCCGGGCTCCTCCCCTAGGCGGGGAAGCTGCGCACACACCTCCAGGAGCAAGGCGAAGGCTCCAAGAAGCCCCAGTACAGATGCGGCCAGGAGCCCCCAGCTCTCCACAAGGCAGAGGCCACTCCACGCCCCTGCTCACCCCGCAGAGCAGCAAGGCAGGAGGGGCAGGCCAAAGGGCAGAAGTGCAGGACCCACTAGCATCGAGACCCAGAGAGCAGGCAGGCCCACACATACAGGCCTCTTCCAAGACTCCAGTGGCACAAGGGCTCCGAAGACCCTCGCACAGGAGCAAAATGCACAAACACAGGGACGTGGAACTGCCACAGAGAATGGAACCAATTCTGGAAGAGCCCAATGTACCAAAAAGGAAAAGCAGGCTCCCCCAGGGCAGACAGAGGGTAAGAAGACCTGTGAGGGGAGTGGGCGGAAGGCCAGCCTGCCTGCCAGCAGGGCTAATAAGGAAGGGCTGCACCCAGGGCCTGAGGGGACAGCCGGCCTGCATATTGTCTACCCCAGCCAACAGAGACAGACTGCCCAGGGTCGCGGTGGGGGCAGAATGGCTAGCAGGGCTCCGGCAGAGAGGAGGTCATGAAGCTCTCCCTCTGTATTCGGCGAGGAGTATCTGGGGCTCCACAGCTCCCCCAGGGGCTGACCTGCCGGGCCTTCATACACCATGGGAGGGCCAGGCCCAGCCCACCCCACTCCAGCCCACCCCATAGCACCTCTGCCCCACCCTCCTCTGGGTCAGGAGACAGCCATTCCACTTCCTCAGTGCCAAGCACGGTCACACCATACAACAGAGGCACCTCCGGGTGAGAGAGGATGCCAGGGCTCTGCCAGGGATGCCAACAGGCCTCTCTGGGGCCTGAGGAGGATGCAGGAGCTGCAGGTGGCCAAGGACAGAGGCAGCGGCAGCGACCCCTCAGCTCCTGGGCAGGAAACACACAGGAGTGCGAGGATGCAGGTGGTCTCAGCTCCATATCCCCGGGCCCCATTCTGGGCTCCCTGCCTGCACTAACAATCGAGTCCTCACAGCAACCCTAGGAAGTCCCTGTCCCCGGGTCTGCACTTTACAGGTGTGGGACCTGCCACAGAAAGGTCACATCAGATCCCGGGTTATGAGGCACAGCAGTGGCACAGCAGCGGCAGGGCAAGTCACTGCCACAGTTGCCAGGTGCCCTCTAGCAGGTCCTGGACCCGAGGGTGGGGGTGGCGCCATGAGGCAGGTGCTGAGACAGCAGGTGGGTGTGGTGCCCTTTCCCATGACCCTGATGACGGGACAGATGCCTGGGTGGGGACAAAGAGGACACAAACAGCAGCCCTGTGATGAGTCGCCCACAGATCCTTCCTCCTAATACTGGCCCCACATGTCCCCTGGGTGACAGCTCAGTGGCAGGCAGTGATGCCTCTGCAGCCTGGTGAGCAAACTCCACCGTACTCTCAGAATGAAACTGTAACACGGCATCTAAGATATCCTCCGAACATTTATGAATTCTCATCTGCCCAGGTGAGTTGAGGGCCTGCTGTGCCAAACCCATTCCAGTTACAGCCCCCACCAGGTAAGGCAGAACCTCACTGGCAGGAGGCTGGCTTGAGGTTTCTGACAACTCTAAACAGGGTAGTGAACCATGGGCTCTCTCACCCAGAGGCAGGCACCCAGAAGCCGGGCAGCGTGAGTGCTCCAGAAACTGCAGCTCAGTCTGAGGTCCTACCTCCAGCTGAGGGCTTCCTGGGGTCACTTACTGCAGCTCTTAAAAATAAACTGGGGAGACAATATCAAGAGAGGCTCCTGACATTTGTTCTGCTTTAAAATCAGAACAGACAAAAGTCAGCTTAGGCATCTGTTTAAGAGCGAGCCCGCACTGGCTTCTGAGATGCAGCCAATCAACCCCTGGCCCGGGCCCCCTGGGCCTCCTCACCTTTACGGTGTTACAGGCAAGAAAGCGAGCACAGCCAGGCAGCCTCCTGGCGAGGGGTCATCTTCCGTGGGCTGCTTTCCACAGGCAGGCTGAGGCCTGGGACGCTGGAGCAGTGGACTCGAGGACAGACCCAGGCTTCGGTCCTCACTGCCACTTCCTGCTGGGCGAGGGACGGCACCCCTACCACATGGCCCCGGTTCCTGCAAAGACCTGGCAAGAGCTGAAGGAGAGTGCCTCAGGAGCCAAGAACAGACACACGCAAGGCTCAGAGTGCAGCCAATGGACCGGAGATGCCTACAAAGAACAATCCTTGGAGGGCCCCAGGTTGAAGACTCTACCTAGAAAAGGATGGTAACAAAGGCAGCTTCAAATTCCATTTGCAATAAACACACAGGCACTTGGGCACGCAGCAGATGTGGACCAGATCACTGGAGGCCCCCAGCCCACACCCCGGGAGCCTGGAGGTCCTGTGCACAGCTGCAGAGCCATCTCCCTTCTCAGGCCTGGGGACACCTCACCCCGGCAGCCCAGGCCGGGCATAGTGAGTGTGCACCAAGTGGTCACTAAGAACAGACACAAGCCGACGCTGCCGGCCTCCTGGACACCAAGCACACGCCGGGTCTGGCCCAGCTCTAAAAGAGTGAGGAGGTCCAGGAGCGTCTCTGAGGACCAGCCTGTTCTGGCACTCGGAGTTTTAAAACACTCAAGTTTAGCAGGTTTCTTCTGTAAGGAGGCAGAGTGATCACTGGGCAGCTTTTATGCCTGTCGTCAGCCGCACAGTGAGCCATGAGCCTCCACACAGTGAGCCATGAGCCTCTGCCCAGCAGGTGCTCACTGACACTGTCCCTGTGGGTCAGGCTTCATTAGAAACCACAGACCTCAGAATAAATAACCCCCCTTCACACTGCCAGTAGGACACTTCAAACAATGGCAGATTACAACTGAGAACCTGGGAGAAAGCCACCGGGCTGAGTCACATCCAAGGCCTCATCCCCAGGGAAAGGCAGAGCAGATGAGGGTGGGATGAGGACATCTTGAACGCCCTCCTGGAGTGGGCCTCTTAACAACCCCACTTTGGGGACAGTCTTGCACAGTGCTGGCCTGACCGGCTTGTTCCAGTGCTCGGGACTGGCGTGAGCCCGAGGGCCTTTGCCAGCCTTGGAGTGCCGCAGAGAAGACATCCCCACCCTACCCTGCTTACGATGAGGAAGAGATGGACGAAAATCTGAAGTGATCCACGGAGTACAAAGGAGCGGCACCCTGCAGAGCCCCAGCAAGACACAGGAGGCTGAGGAGTGTGGCCCCCAAGGGAGGACCCAAGGGGCAGGGGAGAGGGTGGAGGAGGAGCTGGGGCTAAGAGGGCGGCAGGGACAGCCTGGCACGCTTGCTCCAGGGAGGATTCTCCTGAGGGTGATGGACACACAGCCTCTTGGAAAGCTGCCTTGGGCTGTGCCACGGAGCAGCAGCTGCACACGAATGAGAGGGCCCCAGGCCACACACACCAGCAGGAAGGACCAAGATCCAGATGTCAGGAACCAGGCGTAGATGGGCATGAGGGAGGGAACAGAAACAACTGGGGGTCTACTGGGGAAAGAAGGCAGCAGCCTGGAGAGGAGGAGATGGGCTGGAGAAGGCACTTGGGCGGCCTGGATCTGCGAGAGGTCTGAGACCCACAGGAACCCACCTGCGACTACAACCTCACACCCACCAAAAACCCCTGCACTCCAGGAACACACGAGAGCAGCTGGCACTGTGGGCGTCAGTGCCAGATTCCCAGTGTCAGAGGAACAGAAGCCTGCTAGGAACGAGGAAAGCCTGGGGTAGAGGTGCTGGGGCCTCCGAACCCCACTACCCATGCGGGCACGCAGCTGGCAACGGCCCTGGAGCAGGTCTGAACTGGCTCCAACCAGCGGCTGCGACCTCAAGCAAGAGACTTTGGTTCGCACATGAGAGATTAAGATAGTATGGACCTCTCGGTACTTCATAACGAGAATGAATGGATGAAAGGCCCAGAAACCAAGAGGCATTCGATACATAAAACGCTTTTTAAATCACGGTCATCGGTTACGAGGTGAGCAGGCTACTTCAACTCATAATCAACTTAGGCTCTGGTCAGGCCTCTTCTCCCGTTGAGGAGCTGCTGACGCCATCCCCCCAGATTATTTCTAAATCAACGTGTTTCTCATGAAACCAGAAGATTGTCCCAGTCTGCATATGTTCTTTGTAGTTCTCTGGTCGCAGACTAATTATTTTGCATTTCTGTCACTGAATCGCATTTGTCATCAGCAGCTCAGCCACCTCTCATCTCCCAAACGGCGCTGCTAAACCTAACAGGGCTATACAAGCCTAGAGTCCTGAAACACAGCCCTGGTGCCGGAGTGGGAGGGTGGAGGAGGCTGGACCACCATGAAAGACCCAGGCAGTTCAGGGATCATGAAACAGCTGCTCATCAGCACAGAAGTCACAAAAAGCACAGACCAGGAACAGGAAGGCCTCTTCCAGAAAATGGCCGGGAGAGGCCAGGAGACCTGCCCTGCCTGAGGGAAGGCCCCAATGGGAGTCTCTGCACCCAGAGGCCTCAGCAAGGGCATAGGCACGCCACAGAGGCTGTGTGACATGAGAGAGTTGAGCAGGAAAGCAGAAAACATGATGTGTCCGCAAGAAGGCTGAAGGCTCGGCTGGGGCCTCGGCCATGGCAGGGATCCTGGCAGGGACACCGGGCGGGGCTGAAACCGGCTGCCTCTACCCTTCTCACTCTGGGGAACAGCAGCCACTTGGCTGCTGGGACCTGTCCTCAGAAGGTCCATTCTGCCACCCATGAGCCCGTCAGGCCACGCTGTGCCTCCCTAGGGGCAGAAGGCCCCATCCTTGGCTCACAGGCTGCAGTCTCTCTGCTCCCACCCTCAGGCTTCCCACGTGCGAGTCAGGCCCATGGACCACAGGGAAGAAGAGGAAAGCCAGAGATGGGGGACAGGCATTCCCGAGGCTTCAGGGTATCTGGACCTTGAGGGGGCAGGGAGTACTGCTGGCACTGACCAACTGAGCAGAGTGGAGGTGGCATATAACCCCACCCCGAGGATAAAATTGGGTTCATGGGCAGGCAGCTCCCTGATCTTCCTTCCAGTCCCAGAGCCAGCTGGAAGGTGCAGGGACTGAGCAGGCGCATTCCATGAGGGTCCTGCAGATCCCCGGAGCAGAGAGGCCGCCAGGAGTCACCCACTACCACGAGTGTGCTCACATGTGAAGCAGGTCGACACCAGGTGGGTGCTGGCCAGGGGGTGGGGAGGGAGCAAAAGAACACAGAGGCCTGGAAAGGGAAAGCCCAGGCTTCTGCCTGTGGCTGTCTGAATGTGCTGTGGCAGGCATGGAAGAATAAAAGGTCTGTCTCTAGTGGACCATGAATGTGGACAGGCCCAGGCAGGCCAAGCCATCCAGCAGACTCACTGAGGCTCCCGTCCACACAGCTCCTGCTGGGCAGCGCACCTCCCACAGTGGGCCTGAATCTATCACCTGCCAACGACGAGGACACGAGGGACATGCACATCTCAGAGTCCAGTCACACACAAAGCAGCAGGACAGGAACCCCAGGTACCTCCCATCATGAGGGAGAGCACACATTCGATCCCATCCCTCTGGAGGCCGCCTGTCCTAACGAAGATGGTCTTCCTGACGAGGGGAAGGCTGGCGAGAGACACACAGCTGGACGTGCAAGCTCGTGCTCCTGCCCACAGATCAGAAAAACAAATGCAGGGTTTTTTTGAGACAGAGTCTTGCTCTGTCCCCAGGCACCAGGCTGGAGTGCAGTGGCGTGATCTCAGCTCACTGCAACCTCCACCTCCCAGGTTCAAGCAATTCTCCTGCCTCAGCCTCCCGAGTAGCTGAGACTACAGACGTGTGTCACCACGCCCAGCTAATTTTTGTATTTTAGTAGAGACAGGGTTTCACCATGTTGGCCAGGATGGTCTTTATCTCTTGACCTTGTGATCCGCCCGCCTCGGCCTCCCAAAGTGCTGGGATTACAGGCGTAAGCCACTGCACCTGGCCAAATGCAGTTATTTTTACACACACATCAGAAGCAGTGCAAGGAGTGCTCTCTGTACCCCAGGCCTAAGCCAACAGCCTACCCCCAGGATCTTGTCTGCACACAAGGAAGGTACGCAACACAACCACCACCATCGGAGGGGCAGACAGGCGGGCAGCTGGGTCAGCAGGCGCAGGGGGACTCATGGTTCCCAAAGGACCCACTGCCAGGACACTCCCAACCAGTCCAAAAAGCTGTCCTTCTGGAGCCCAGCAGAAGGGTGAAGAAAACACTACCCAACAGAGGGGCAGGGATGGGGGTAAGCACCAAGGCAGGCAGACAGGCTCCAGCACCAAGTGGGTGAGGAAATGCCCCCTGGTTGCCCTATGCCCCTCGCCACATCAAAAGCATCTCCATGTGTTGGGAGGCAAACACCCTCCTCTTGGATTTCCCTGCCCAGCCCTCGGCCTGCAGTAGGTGCCCGGCTGGGTGCAGCCACAGAGCTTACCTGAGAGGTCCAGCATTCAAGTGCCTCCACGCTGAAGCACTTCAGTCACCACATCCTGGGGCTAGAGAGAAGCTGGCCTGGACACACAGCACCTGGAAGCCAAGTCCCTAAGCCCAGAGTTCTCTCCACACCACTACAGCGCGCGCCTCTCCAGGAGCTCCCCAGGGGCACGCCAGATGAACAGGCTGAGGAGTCTGGAATAAGGAAAGAATCGAGAGGCCAGAGCTTAACTCTCTAGGTCATCAGCTTCAGGTCTGGCTGAGACCAGCCTCCCACACAATCTTGAGCCCGCTTCCCCGCCCACTCATAAAATAAAACATCAGGACTGTCGCAGTTTATTATGCCAAGGGGGAAGGCTAAGCCCCAGAGACCCAGCCAGAGGGCGTGTCCGCAACTCTATTCCTCTTCATTCCTGTTCCGTAAGTGACTAGAACAGACCACACACCAGACCTCTCCCACTTCCAGTCACCAATCTTTGTGATGGCTTAACTGCCTCTTTCATTGTCCTGCACCTACAGACCAGATGGCACAAGACCCCATGCCTGCTACATCTTCCATATGGATGCCAAATCAACCTTCCCCCAAAAGACAAAGGCCACCGCATGGAATCAGATCTAACGATGCACTAAGCCTCATGCAGAAGGATGCTGGGATTCTGCTAAGCTTCCCTAAATTTGTCTATAGAAATGATCCTGAACCTCCATGCTTCGGAACACTGACTTCCATTCTTTGGAATCTGTGTTTCCCCTGGTGCCAGTCCTCAAAGAACCTTGCACTTGAATAAACTCTCTTAAACTAGATTTGGACCCTTTGGAGTATTTTGGGTTGAAATACTGCACTATGAGTTCCTCAAAGAGATGGATGTGCAGGGTGTCAGCCTTCTTCGGGCCCTGGAGCGGACCTGCACATGGCACACGCTCATCCCAGGCACCTCAGGAATCTGCAGTCTTAGCCCAAATGCTTAAAAACAGAAGGCACACATGTTCTCAAGGTCTGGAGATGCACAATCCCCCTCACTTCTCTACCTTGTGATGAGAGGCTACGTTAAAAATGGCTTAAGCATCATAAAATCAGTTACATTCATGGTGAGGAAATATGGAAAGGCAGTAAAATTGGCAGAGTATGGAAATGAGAGGACACTAACCTCCCTGGCTCTCCAAAGGAAACAGGGAACAGCTGAGACTGTGAGAGGAAAAGGAATTTAACCAATTTAAAATTCAAAGTGCTGCTTCTGCTTCCCCGACGAGCCTCGTCAGTCCCAGGGGACCTCGCGCAGGCACTGATGGCGTCCCTTGCTCAAGTCCTCCCAGCTCATCCTTAGAAATGTGCTGGAACATTCGTGCCTGCACCAGCTGGGCCCCCAGGTTCTGATCCGGAGAGCAGCAACAAGGGCAGTTCAGGTGTGTCCCCCCAGGCCCACCTCCCCAGGGGTGCCCTGTGCCCTTCGGCCCCCATCAGCCCCTATTACCACCCCAGCCCACTCAGGCTGGGAAGGGCAGCAGGATGTGACAGCCATCACACCTGGGGTATCTCTGGTCATGAAAAGGGACCTGCTTCCTTCTTTCGACAACTGGCAGTCACACAAGTCCTGTGAGCCTCCCACAAGGGCCTGACCATGCACACATGAAATGTCGCCTGGGGGCTGGTCAGGTGTTCCTAATGGAGAGACTAGTGAATGATGTGCCTTGTGGACCCATCATGGCGCTGCCTCCTGACGCTCAGTGTGGTCTCTCTCCTCCATGCAGCCAGCAAGGCTGACTCAGGAGGAAGCCGGCACCAATTGCATTTTGTCTCCACAATCTGACCCCTGGGACAGCTCTCTCTAGCCTCATCTTACTTGCTAATTTTTGTTTTAAATTTACAGACATTATTTTTTAGAGCAATTTTAGGTTTACAGGAAAACTTGAGCAGAAATGAGTTCTCATCTACCCTTCAGCCCCCAGGCAGATTCCCCTGCACCACACACCACTGCAGTACATTTGTTATGACTGATGAAATGATGTGGACATGCTATTATGAACCAAAGTCCACAGCTGACACGTGGCTCACTTGTCGTGTCTTACCTTCTCAGGTTTGGAGAAATGCATCTCCACAGTCCCTGTGTGAGATTGCATGTCCACCATCACAACCACGTGCAGAGTGAGTTCACTCCTGCATGAGAGAGCGTGTCCACCATCACGGCCATGTGCAAAGCAGAATGCGTTCACTCCTGTGTGAGACTGCGTGTCCACCATTCTAGCCACATGCAGAGTAGAGTGGGTTCCCTCCCACATGAGAGAGTCTCGTCCACCATCACAGCCACATGCAGAGTAGAGTGGGTTCACTCCTGCTTGAGAGAGCGTGTCCACCATCACGGCCACGTGCAGAGTAGAGTGGGTTCACTACCACGTGAGAGAGCGTGTCCACCATCACAGCCACGTGCAGAGTCGGTTCACTGCCCAAAAACTGTCTGGGTCTGCCTGTGCATCCCTGCCATCCATCCCTGGCAACCACTTTTTACTTTTTACTGTGATCTTTTTACTGTGTCCACAGTTCTGTCTTTTCCTGTATATCATGGAGTAGAAATCCCACAGTACGCCGCCTTTGCATATCGTCCTCTTTCACTCTGCAATATACATTTAAGGTACTTCCATGTCTTTTCACAGCTTGCTAGCTCATTTCTTTTTAGCACAGAATAGTATTTCAGCAAATGGACATACCACCGTTTATCCATTCATCTGGAAGGACACTATTACCGTGTGGTCCTGACCCCTCCAAATCTCAGGCTGACATCTGATCCCCCAGGGTTGGAAGCAGGGCCTAAGAGGAGGGGTTTGGGCCATGGGGGCAGGTCCCTTATGACGGCTCATGCTAAACAGCAGTCATCACTTGATCGGTTCCCAGGAGAGCTAATTGTCACAGGAAGCCTGGTGTCTCCCTGCATTCCTCCTTCCTCCTCACCATGTGGTGCCAGCTCCCCTTTCCCACCACGAATGGAGGCAGCCTAAGGCCCTCACCAGAAGCCAGGTGCTGATGCCATGCTTCCTGCAGGACCGTGAACCAAAAAAGCCTCTTATTTATAAATTACCCAGACTCACATATTCCTTTATAACAACACAAAACAGACTGAGACAGACATCTCGGTCACTTCCACATTTTGGTGATTATGAATAAAGCTACCAGAAACACTCATGTGCAGGTTTCTGTGTGGACATAAGTTTTCAATGCATTTGGACAACTTCCAAGGGGCACAGAGCTAGACTGTACAGAACGTTTCCTTTTCTAAGCAGCTGCCAAACTACCTTCAAAGTGGCTGCAGCACCGTTTTGGATTCCCACAGCAATGGCAAGAGTTCCTGTTGCTCCACGTCCTCACCAGCATTTGCTGCTGTCCACGTTCTAAGCGCATATGGTGAGATCCAGGTGCTTTCACTCCCCAATGGCATGCGATGCTGAGCATCTCCTCACATGCATCTCCGTCACCTGTATCTCTGCTTTGGTGAGGCGCCTGTTCAGATCTCATCCATTTTTCAATTGGGTGGTCTGGTTCCTCACCACTGAGTTTGAAGAGTTCTTTGTATAATTTGGATAACAGCCCTTATCAGATGCATCTTTTGCATGACAATGAAAAATATTTTCTCCATTTGTGGCTTCTCTTTATTCTCAACAGTTTCCTTTGCAGAGCAGCAATTTCTAATTTTAATGATGTCCAGCTCATCAATTCTTTCACAGATTGTGCATTTGTTGTTGTATACGAAAAGTCATTGCCGAATCGAAGGTCAGCTAGATATTTCTCTTGTTATCTTCTAGGAGTTTTAAAGTGTTGTGCTTTACACTTAGGTGTGTGATCCATTCTGAGTTGATTTTTGTGAAACATGTAAGGTCTGTGTCTTTATTTTTTCCCCTGTGGCTGTTCCACTGTGCCAGCACCATTTGCTGAAAAAACCATTCTCCTCTGAGCTACCTTTGCTCTGCTGCACACGCTCAGCCGACTATATCTGTGGAGGTCTATTCTGAGGCTCTCCAACCTGTTCCACAGATCTATTTGTCCCTTCTCTCATCAACATTACACTGTCTTCATGATTGTGGTTTTACACTAAGTCTTGAAGTCAGGGAGTGTCAATCTTCGACTTTGTTATTCAGTGTTGTGCTAGGCACTGCCACCTTTACCTTCCCATATAAACTTTAGAATCTGTTGGTATCCACAAAAATAACTTGCTGGGATTCTGACTGGGACTGCATGAAACCTCTAGAGAGAATTAGGAAGAACTGACACCTTGATAATAGTGAGTCCTCCCATCCATAAACATAGGCTGCCTCTGCATTTATACTGAGTCCTCCTATCCATGAATATAGAATGCCTCTGCATTTATTTACATCTTTGATTTCTTTCATCAGGGTCTTGTGATTTCCTCACACATATCCTATACAGGTCTGTGTGTCTAAGGCATCTTTTGGTGCTAATGTAAATGGTACTGTGTTTTGATTTCAAATTCCCTCTGCTCACTGCTGGTATGCAGGAAAGCAGCTGACAGGGTGTATTACCCATGCATCCTGCAACTCTGCTCTCACCACTCATTATTCTACAAGTTCTTTTGTTCTCAGAATTTTCTACATAGACGATCATGTCATCTGCAAACAAGGACAGTTTTATTTCCTCCTTCCTTTATTCCCTCTCCTTATCTTATTGCACTAGCTAGGACTTCCAGTATGACAGTGACTAGTAACAGTGAGTGGAACTCCTTGCCTCGTGCCTGATCTTAGTGAGAAAGCTTCTAGTTTCTTACTTGGTTTAAAGTAGAAAATAGTTGACAAGTGGTAAGAAATTAGCTTCTCTATGACAACAAAAAGAAAAATCTGCCCATTTAAACAGGACCGGTCACGAGAGCCCATGTGTGTCCAGCAGCTGCACATGTCTCTGGAGAGGCCACCCTCTCTTATTAAGGACTAGTCTCAGATTTGTGGGGTTCCCAGGGAGCATCTTGTGGCTGCGCAAGTTCTTGGCTCCACCAGAAATCAGGTGGGCGCAATCTCCAGGCCCTGGGGCCACCCCTGCTGCTCATCTAGGGCAAGAAACACCTGAAGGAAGTCAGCTCTGCTGTTTACAGGCTGAGCCGTCCTCCTTCAACCACCCAGAATGCTGTAAAGTGGGCCTTTTCTAGGATATACAAGTCACACCTTTTCCAGAAAACACAACTGAGGAAACCTTCCCAGACACAATGACTGATGTTCACTAATGATGTTCATGTTCAACAATCACAAAACGCCCCTACACTCTAATCAGAATTTTGAACAAACACTACCCAGAAAGGTGAGACTAACCATGAAAGGTATCAAGGAACAGCGAACGCTCCTGCCTTCAGCCCTGCAGCCACCCAGCAAGCAAGGCTGAGCAGAGCATGTGGGTGGGGGCCCTCAGGCCACCAGGCCCTCCTTCCTCCAACTGCACACCCATGTGGAGCCAGAGTTATTCCACAGACTCAGAAGAGACCATGGCAGATGGACACGGACACGGACACAGACACGAGAAGCCTCTGTCTTCTATTTCACCAGACACTGAAGAGATTTGTGGAAAATAAAAAACAATGCCATTCCTCTCACTAAATCTCGTTTTGTGTTAGAAAATGCATTTTTCATAAATCTATTTTGTTAACTGATAATGAATTGTTTTTAATGAGATTATAAATACAATTGTAAATAATGTTTTAATTTTAATTTCCAAAGACAGTAAATACTGATAGATAATTGTTTATTGTTTAAAAGGCCTAGACCAATAAGTGAGGGCAATGCTACTGCAGAGGAAGGCACAGGTGATGGGCAACGTGTGGGACTCTAACCCCTGCAACCCCACTCTCACAGCGACGCCCAGGACAATTACCCACCAGCTCCCGCCGCCTCTCACAGTGACTTGTGGGACTCTTGCCCCCGCCCCCGCCACAGCTCGCACATCAACGCTCGGGACAATCACCCACCAGCTCCCTCCGCCTCTCACAGTGACTTGTGGGACTCTTGCCCCCCCGCCCCCCCTACAGCTCGCACATCAACGCTCGGGACAATTACCCACCAGCTCCCCGCCGCCTCTCACAGTGATGTGTGGGACTCTTGCCCGCCACCTCTCATGGTGACATGTGCGCCCACATCCCAGACCCAAGGGAAAAGTCCACTCATGAAGGAAGCAATGGCCTCGGCAAAGAGCCCTGATCTCCATTTTCAGGCTAGTTTCTCCGTATAATTCATAAACAGCAAGGCATGTGGGAAGCATGGCCATGATCAGGACCAGGCGGCCCAACGCTCTCCATTCCTCTAAGGGATTCGCTTCTGGTTTCTCTTCCCAGACAGGGGGAAAGCTCCTTCGGGGCAGTGGTCACAGCCTTCCTTCCCCTGGAGCCCCTATGTCCACTCCAAGCACAACGAGGCAGAAACAGGAACCCGCACTTGCCCCATGCTGACCAACACTGCCAGTCACAGCCACGTCAACGCTGTTCCTCCTATAGACTCTGCACAACAGCGTTTCTCAGCCACAGTATTAAAAAGGGTCAGCATCAGAGGCCTCATGCTCTGAGGAAGTGACCTGTGATATCCAAGCTTGAAAAAGCATTGCCCGATGAGAGGCAATGTGGTGAGGGGGCACAGGCTTAGGAGTCAGCCAGCCCTGAGCTCACAAGCAGACTTCGGGCTGAGCAACTCTACAACCTCAGGGAAACCGAGACAAAGCGAGAGCCCCCATCTCCACCCCCACCCCCCACCAGCGTGCAGGGTCAGTGCCAGGGCAGGGGGGATACGTGTGGAGTGCCTGGTACCCACAGGTGCCTAGCAAGTGGATGTTTCTTTGTTCCTATTCTCTTACCCAGTTTCCTAACAGAATCCAGAGACCCTTCCAGGTCCATGGCACCACCTCGAGCTCAGGATGCTGGCAACACCAGCACCCTCCCTCAGACCAGGTCCACTCACCTGCCCAAAGCCTGCCCCTTCCAGAAGCCACACTTCTCCACAGGCAGACCCTGAGCCAGGTGTGCTCCTCGGTGGGGGCCACCCCCATCTCCTGGCATCTCCTGGGGCTGAGCAGTGGAGGCCACCGTGGGAGGGCCGGAGACTGATTTTATGCTCTGCCAAACAAGGAAGGAAAGCGTACTCAAATCGCCTGATGGCACTGGAGTTGCTCTCGACACCCACACACCGAGAATCGATGCATGTGTTTTCCCCGGCTGGCTCGGGCATGGAAAGGGGCCAGCAGCGGCCAGCTTCAAGGCTAGGGAAGCTCTTGGCTCAGAACTTACGAAGTTCACAGGAAGTTACTGGGAAACTCAAGAAAAGCGTTCATAAGAGGATGCTCCCAAGTCCACTGACGATGCCCTGGGCTCAGCAGGGCCAGGAGTGAGAGAAAAGGCCTCGATGACTGGGGAGTCTCCCCCAGATAGCAGCTCCTGGCAGCCCTGGCCCTGCACTACGCTCCCGCTATGGGGTGTGGGCTGCTCTCCTGGGGCTAGGCTCATGCAAACCCCTTCTAAATAAGCAAGGAAACAGAAGTTCAGGGCAGCAAAAGACCTAAGGAGAACCCCAGCAAGGGCCCTTCTCCCATCTCCCTATTCCCTTCCTAAAGCAACAACCAACAACATTCAAATAGTAGTCATTTTTGTTTTTTCCCCAAATGTTTGAGGAAATCTAGATTCTACTACCACCTTCTGGGGGCCAACAAAGATGTTTGCTTTCAAAGGACAGAAGTGACCCTGACATCCTCTTCTCAAACGTATATGGCTCTCCAAATGCCATTTTCTGATCTGGGGGAGCTGAGGTCAGGAGTATTCTGCTCTCTAACAGAAATGTCACAAACGGCAGGAATGTTACCGTTCTGCTCGGCCCATGTGAGTCAGGGACCCATGCTGTCTCCTTCTTCCCTTCTGTGGCTTGCACACAACCACTCCGGTCCCAGAAAGATAGGCTCATGCCATGGCAGTGCCTGAAAACCTCAGCCAGGAGAAAGAGAGCTTTCCTGGCAGTCCCGAGTCACCTCAAAGATGCTACCTCAGGCTCCCACACAGGCCAGATCCACAACCAACAGTAACTTCTCCGGGAAAGGTCTCCTGACCAGCGGTTTCTTAATTGTGCTCCTCCAGCCCTGAGGCTCCCCCAGAGGGGGTGCCAAGCAGGAGGCAGACATGTGGGGCAACTATGTGAGGGCAACACCGACGTGACAGCAGCTGCCCTTCACAGAGCATTTCTGTGCCAACGGCACAGGCCAGCCCACAATCCAAGTCCAGAGCCATGAGTCCTGGGCCCCTTCCTCTGGGGCTGCACCCACGCTGCGCTCTCACCACCACTAGACAGCCCAACACCGCGGGCTGAGACTGCTGCTACAAATGGTCTCCTGGGATGGGAGGAAATGTCAGCTTTTTTTTTAACTTGCTAAAGAGGGTGAAAGGATGCAGGGTATGTACAGGGTCCAAAGGGAAGGAGATAGGAAGGGGATGCATCTGCTGCCCCAGGGGATATGCTCCCCAGCCACCATCCTGGCTGCGGCCGTGCTCAGCAGGCAGGAGGCGGGGGCTGTCACCTCTGCAGGTGCACTTAGTCCAGAGCCACTCAGCCTAATGAAGTGAGGCATCTTCAGAACCATGGTGAGGCCGAGCACCAGACCAAGTGGCCTGGGGAGATAAGTACTTCAGCATGGAGAGGATTGAAAACAGATCCTACTGACAGAACTGAAGGAAAGCCACATTAAGAGGTGGGGATTTGGGGCATGAATCCCCACATTCACGCCAGACACAAACTTCCGGCCTGTTAAGACAAGTCAGCCTGAGGGGAGGCAGCAGATAGACCTCCTCCCCTCCCAAGGCCACGCTGTTGTCGCCTGCAGCACCTCACTCTGAGAACCCCATGCCCAGGGGCCAAGCAAGTGCTAAGAGGAAGGCCAGCACTCCTCAGCCCTCCCATAGGCAGGCTGCAAGTACCCTTCCAAGAAACCTATCGAGGGTAGAATTGACTCTGACACAGATGAGAAAGAAAGGCTCGGGGGTCAAGTGAGCAGGACCGGTGACAGGACCCACAGACCCAACAGACCCACTCCTACAAATAAAGCCGCCATTCCCTGAGCACCTGCTTAATGTCAGGAACTTCTGAAATCTCCCAGTTCTCCACTCATCTTGCAGAGCTTGGGCCTGATCTTCTAGATGAAAAGCAGGAGAAGCAAGGAGAACGCCTCTCAGCTGGGGTCAACACGCACTGGAGAGGCCCAAGGTCCCAGCAGGACAGGAGGGCTTCCTCCGCAGCAAACACCCCAGCACCAAGGCCAGCAGCAAGGAGGACCAGCAGGCGAGGCTGCCTCAGCCTCAGCCTCCTGCGTGGCGAGCCCACCTAGATAGGGCGAGGACTGTAAGGAGGGCCCAACCCCCAGGAAGCACCCTACATGACAGCCACAGCCTTAGCCCTGGCCACCAAGGGGAGCACATGCCCGAACCCCTGAGCCAGCGGTGTACTCATAGAAACCCATGGGACCACCCTCCCCCGCACCCCCCACTTTCCTCCCCCACCGCCAGCTCACGGGACCACGCTCCCTCTGAGCTCACAAGCTTCAGTCCAGGGCATGCCAAGGCAGGGCAGCTGGCGGCCCGGGCTGCACACCAAGATGCCCCCACCCTCAGCAGTGAGAGTGACTCCCCCTGGTCATGCCCCCAAGGCCAAAGCCCTGAGCTGTGTCCTACCTCTGGTCTCAGGAGGAACCAGCTACCACCAATGACCCAGTGCCCTGAGAGTATGGAAAATATAATACTCATGCTGAGGGAAGCTGCCAGGGGCCGGGGCCAAGGCAGACTGCTGAGAACTCCCACAGCCACAGAGGAAACCAGCCGCTGTCCTTCAGAAAGGCAGCTGGGCTTTGGGAGACCCTGCCCAGATCGCTCCAGCATGGGCCAGTGTGAGGGGTTCTGTGTGGGGGATGTCAGTTGCAGCTCGGACCACACTTCCCCCTGATCTTCGAGGCTAAAGTTTTGTGGGCTATTTAGGCCTGAGATGATAAAAAATAATTTTATGCCTAAAAATACTGACATAAATAACAACAGAGATCAGAAAAATCTGTGCCGTAGGTTTGACTCCATCCATGACCCAGGGTGGAGTCTCTTCCCCCACCACGGGCCTCAGTTTCCCTGTTTTTATGGTCTATTATTTGGATCCCCCACAGCACTTGCCCTGCTCCACTGCCTCATGGCACACCATGGGCCAGGTGGCCAGGGCTACGCTCCTGTGGCTTCCAAAGCCCTCAACTCCTCCACTGCGGGACCTGCCTCTCTCTGTGACCTGTGCTTGGCTCCAGATCAGCCCACACAGCCTCCTGGCCCAGAAGGCCCCTGTGGATGCCTCTCCCAGGGCCTCCCACTCTTGTCAGTCCTTGTTGGCTTTCCCTGGGCCTCCCCCAGGCCAATGTTCCAGAGGCAAAAGCACAGCCACATTCATCAGTGCCCAAACCTAAAACAGTGACTCCAGCACCCCTCCAACAGCCCCCATATCTGCCCCACACATGCTCTTACACAAGACCCTCAAAGGACCCTGAAGAGTGAAGGGGGCCGGTGCCACCCTCTACCCCTCAGAATCAGACAGTGCACCAGGCTTACCAACCCTCTGAGGCTCTGGCCGCAGCCGCAGAGCCAGGAGCAGTAGGCCAACCAGGGCAGAGACGCCGAGTGACTGGGGGAGAAAGGAGAAGAGGAGCCAGGCATCCTGGCTCAGCCAGTTCCAAAATGAAGAGCCTCGTCTGCCTTGGACATTTCCTCCAAAAGAAGAGCCATGGGTGCAGGGGGGAGCCAGCCCCGCATCCCAGTGCAAAGCCAGGCCCCCACTAGGAGAAACCCCAAGGAGCGACCAGGCCTCCATGCCCGACCTCAGGTGGGAAGTAATGCTGACAACAAGAGCCAGTCTCTGCATGCCAGAAAGGGTGGCTCCGTGGCCCTGTGACCCACTGGCTTCCAGAACAATCTATGCAACTGCCACAGAACTAACCACTTAGAAAGTGATTGCACTGGGGGATGAAATTTTTTTCTAGTACTTGAATAAAAGGGGGGAGTTTCACATTTCATCCACTTCCACGTCCCTTAACAATAAAAACTTATTTAAAAATCCATGAATATGTAAATGCCATTTTAAATATGGAAATACAAAACATGCAGGGAAACAGTCTGGGTGTGAAATATTAACGGCAGCTCATCTTGCTGAAAGAGGCAACACAAGCTGGCTGAAGCAGCAGGCGGAGGCACCTGGACAGACCCCAGAGCCCAGCGGAGGCTGGACCCGGCCCAGCCATGGAAGAGCGTGTGTTTGTCTTGAGGGCTCTGCCTGGGGAGGGGAGCGGGGTCAAGACACCCACCTAGAGCAGGGCTGGCCTTGCCAAAGCCTGCCTGCACCCCTACAGGGCCAGCCAATGCCCGCCTTCGGGGACCCCCTCCAAGCCAGGCAGCCACCAAGTGCTGGGGGGGGTACAGCCAGGACACCTGGCCTTGCCTGCTGATGACCCAGGTTTTCCCCTGGAGCCAGGACAGGCTAGACCCCCTCTCAGGAGAGACAAGGCTTAATCTCAGGTCCAGCAGCCAGCTGCAGCCTGAAACATGATCGTGTCTCAGACAGGTCCCCAGATCACACTGGGGGGGCCACAGAGAACCCTGCATTGGCAGGATGGGGACCTGGGGTTCACGTCCACCAACTCCGGGCTTCACTAGCCCTGATCAGGAAAATTACTGGAGGAACAAGAAGGCACCACGTGAGGCAGGGAGGCCCCAAGACAGACACCTGCTCACCCAGGCCTCTCCATGCCATGCCCCCCTTATATCTCTCCCTCTAATTGGCCACAAAATGTACAGGCCTGGCACCCCCCTACCCCCGCTGAGGAGGCCCCGCGAGGAGGTTCTAAGCTGACCACAGAGGAGCGGAGCGGCTGCACATGCCACATGCACCATCTCACGTCCAAGTCTGGGCACTGCAGGCAGGCGCCACACAAATAGCCTGGGGAAGGCCTAGCCCCTCCACATGGCCCAGCTCCCGGGGCTGGTGCCACCAAGCCCTCTTTTCCTGCCAAAGTCCCAACCAAGAAGAGAAGGGGACTGAGAACCAAAAGGACAGGCAGAGGCCACCAGCCAGGCCAGGGTCGCCGGGGGCAGCCACCACAGGCCTGCAGGTGGACTTCACGCTGTGAGTACGGCACGGGCCTGCTCCCCCGTCACCTCAAGCAGTGCGCTTTGGGGCACCTGATTCACTGAAGGGTCCATGTTAAAGTGTGTGGTGCCAGATCCCAGGCACAGGGATGTCCTTGACATTTCCCTGAAAAACCACTCACTGGGCCTATCCTACAGAAGAAAAAACTGACTCAGGAGAGAGACGGTTTTCCTACGGTTCCACACTAACCAGACGGACCGGAGCAGCCTTCACCAAAGAACAAGGCAGGCACATGCAAGCATCTGCACTGAAACTACCACAGGAAAGCAGATGCCATCATAGGCCATTCTAGAGACAGATCAGGAGGCTCAAAGGCTGTCCCCTGGTGTAGGACTGGGTTGGGAGTTGGGCTGTCCCCTGGTGCAGGGCTGGGTTGAGGACCGGGCTGTCCCCCTGGAGCAGGGCTGGGTCAGGGGTTGGGCTGACCCCTGGTGCAGGGCTCAGCTGGGGACCGGGCTGTCCCCTGGTGCAAGGCTGGATCAGGCGCTGGGCTGTCCCCTGGTGCAGGGCTGGGTCAGGGCTGGGCTGTCCCCTGGTGCAGGGCTGGGTCAGGGGCTGGACTGTCCCCTGGTGCAGGGCTGGGTCAGGGGTTGGGCTGTCCCCTGGTGCAGTGCTTGGTTGTGGACCAGGCTGTACCCTGGTACAGGGCTGGGTCAGCGGCTCGCTGTCCCCTGGTGCAGGGCTTGGTTGGGGACCAGGCTGTACCCTGGTACAGGGCCGGGTCAGGGGCTGGGCTATCCCCTGGTGCAGGGCTGGGTCAGGGCTGGGCTATCTCCTGGTGCAGGGCTGGGTTGGAGGCCAGGCTGTCCCCTGGTGCAGAGCTTCAGGGTCGGGCTGTCCCCTGGTACAGAGCTTCAGGGTCGGGCTGTCCCCCTGGTGCAGGGCTGGGCCGGGGCCCGAAGCCTCTGTGGTGCAGGTGCACTGTGTGTTCCAGGTATTGTCTGGGGCTGCAGGAGACACTCTTGGGACCAGCCCCAGATGGGATGCACAAAAGGTGGATGGGGACAGGAGCAGGACACAGATGCATCACGCGAGTTCTCTGCTGCCAGTCAGAGTGTCCCTAGCTTCCTGGAGAGGGTGGCCACAGAGCCCATGATGAAGGACGCAGTGCCACCCAGAGCTCCTAGAGCATGTCCCGTCACAGCCCTGGAACAGACAGGCATGGCGAGCTGCCACTGCAGAACACGTGGAGACAGCCCATTAGACACAGGCTGGTTCCACACCTTCTGCCAAAGCCCATTTACATCAAGTGGCGCCAAAGCTGAATGGACACGACAAGGCCTCAGCTCATGTCACTGACAACCTCAGGGGCCCCTTATGCCGAGAGCAGGCGGTCAGGACGAGCATGAGACTTGCTGGGAACACATAGCTGAGGCCACGGTCAGTTCAAGGGCGGGCCAGAACCAGCATCCCAACGCACTCTCTCACCCACCCAGATCCGTGGCAAACTCTGTCACCTCAACCTCCCAGATGCCCCCATCGCCCAACCTGACCGATCATCACCACTGGCCACACACAGGAGATATCCTGCCCCAGGAGCCCCCCTGGGGAACTTACCCCTGCCATGTCCTTAAGTCTCCCAGAAATTGTTCTTCCCAGTTACCTCAAAAAGTGACAGCTGGACACAGTGCCAGTGATGACAAGGAGGAGCTAGAAATCTGCACCCCACGTCAGCACCATCCACAGGCTCTACAGAGGTGACTGCACTGAGCCTCACAACCCCCCACGGGAGTCACCATCACCAGAAAGACTAGCTCAGAGAGCTACTCCCAGTAGAGCCAAATGCAAACATGGGCCCCAGGCACCTAGACCAGTGGTGGCTTCTCCAGCAGAAGTCCCCTCAGGTACAAGGAGGACACAGCCCAGCCACCACAGATCTTGTGTGCCTTGCTGGTCTCTGGATAGCTCAAGTGCACCACAATTCACAAATGCCAGGTGACAAGGCCTTGTTACGTCCTTGAGAAGACGGCCTAACTGCCTGGGACCACCAGCAGGGAAGACTCATAACTAGTAAGCTGATCTTTACTCTTGGGAGGCGACAGAAAGCTGAGGCAGGAAGAGACCCAGGAAAACACTGTCTGTGACAGACAACATGGTGATGCCCACTCATCACACCCATTGACTCTCAAGTCCCTTCTGCCTGACAAGGGCCCTCCTCCTCCTGACGCTGCCCAGACCCCTGACGGCAGCAGGGGATGAACCAGGCACCCGGAAGCACCATGTGGCCAAGTGCTCCAGGACATGCCAGCCTGGTAGCTTCAGGCCAAGGGCTCTTCTGCCTAGAGGCAGCAAAGAGGGATCTTCGAAACAAACTGCGGCAATCAGAACCCAGGCTAGAGTGCACTTCTGGGAAAGCCTGTGCACAGAGGGAGCAGCAGGGTGGCCGGGGGAAGACCCCGACCCAAAGAGCTCCATCTGCGTCCACGCCACTCAGGGACTCCCCTCTGTGGACTTCTCGGCCGGCTCTATCTTAAGTCAGCATCAAGGAAGATACCTGGGGCTTCAAACAGGCAAAACAGCACCAGGCAGGATCCACGACCCAGGGTCTCTGCTGAGGCAGAGAAGAAAGGCCAAAGGCTGGGACAGCCACCACACAACACGCCCTGTGGGGGACCCAGGATCCACCTGCAAACACATCCCACAGAGCTCTGGAGACCCACAGGCCTGGATGCAAGTCCTGCTTTGATGACCTCCCAGCTGTTCTACCTGGGGCTCAAGCTCCTCCCCCTGCAAAACAGGGAATAATAACTCCTGCTACCCGGGAGCTTCTGTGAGGTTCAAGTGAGACACTGCAAGTGAAGCACCAGCGCAGCGCATGGTAAGAGCAGATGCTGGATAACACTGACTGCTCTCATCATCCCCGTCATCATTCATCATCGTGATTACAGAGGAGAAACCTGAACCCTGCAGCCCTGACAGGGTCCTAACAGGCTCACTCCCGCCACCAGCCCTCTCCAAAGCATAGCCTTATTTCCAGCAAAGCAGAGAAGCGGCAAAGAGCAGGACCTCACACAGCCCCACACATCCATGTACAAGCTTCCCAGCCCTGTTCTTCAAGAGCCCTCAGAGCACGCCAGCCTGTTCCACTCCAGATCTGAAAGATGACAGCATAGCCACGGGCTGGGCCATGAAGGACTGCAGCCTCCTGTTCCTGCAGCCTCCACTCACGGCAGAGCTGGGGAAGCCAGGCAGCAGGGTGCTTGGGTCCCTAAAGGCCAAGGATACTAAGAGGGCCCAGCAAGGGCACGGAGGACAGCCCCAGGCGCCCTATGTAAAAGGTGAGCAGAGGGCACACCAGATCCACCCAGTGATTCTGAACAGCACGCCCTGTCCTCAGCCCCACAACCAGGAGGTGCATTCTCAGATTCAAAGAGCTGAAACCAAGGCTCAAGCACAAACCAGGCCAGACTCCCCCGCACTGCCATGATACTTCTATCCCAAGGTCAAGAGGACCAGGGGCTCTGACAGGCTCTGCTCACACCAGTGACTGTTGACACCCTACTTGTCCACAGCTAAAGAAAGGGAGAAACACACAGGAGGCGGGGTTTGATGGTTCTGACCCAACCCCCAGGCCGAAATGCAGGTAAGGATCCTGCCCTCCTAGAACGGCTTACTGCCAGTGCCCTGTAGGCTGCCCCTCTGCCCACCAAGAGCCCTGCCTGCCCCCAGCTCCACAACCAGCCCCGACCGTTCGTCACAGCACTATGTCCCATGGATTGCCCAGAGCTGCTACACCAGGCACATTATCAATGTCATCCCGCTTAATCCTCAAGCAGCCCCATAGATACTCTCTGTGGTAAGACAGAAATCCAGTGCAGCACCTGAGTAAACCCACATAAAGCTAACAAGCAGGCTCCTCGAAACCCTGGAAAGCAGTAAGTCCCACTTTGAGAGTTCCAGAAGCTTCTTGCCTCTAAAACTCCAGCCCCAAGACCAGGATGCAGCACAGGTGCCACTGCTGGGCTTTCAGCCTCCAGTCCTAAGACCCACAAACATGGAGACAGAAACTCCAGTCCAGGTTACAGCAGCACTTAGAAACTCCAGTCCAGCTTACAGCAAGCAGCACTTAGAACTGTGCTTCACCAGTACAAGGGTCAGAACTACAACTCAATGCTATGAACACCCCTTCTTGCTCCAGCAGATACCTCCAAGATAGGATGCCATTTACCTCCCTCAGATGAGGCACTCAATGGCTTCCTACTCAGCATCTGCTCACTGCAGGATGATCTGATTTTCTGCCTGGGTTTCATAGCAAGTTCACCTCCCTTCGCTGCCTCTGCTGCCTCAGAACTCTTCTGGGTAGGAGAGCTCCCGGCTCTTCCCCAGCCTGAAACAGGCTGGAATGCTACTGCAGTAACTATGGAGAGAAAAAGGACACAAACTTCAACAAAGGCAGCAACAGCAGGAACTCCAAAGAGGAGACCGACCCACACAGGACCCGCTGAGGTACCTGCTGGCTTCTGGCTTGGCGGACGTGGACATGTATCACACTGGTGACAGGGACACCAAGCCACTAAGACAGTGACTACGGGAAGGGCGCTTTGTTCCGCACATTCACATTAGATCAGCAGAGGAGGAAAGTTACACAATGCCCAGGAAGTGCATCAAGACTGTGCTGTGTAGGCCGTTCAAAGGGGCACACTACGCCGGCTAATAGGCAATATTCATCTTCTAAAAGCCAAGCTCCTGAAAACAGGCACACAACTGACCCAGCCATCACTTTGGAAGCTTGGCCTGAGGCACCAACATTCCAAGATGCTGCCACACGAGCCCATCCTAGTGGCACTGTCACAGCAGCACTGCCCCGAAGAGGAAGCACCAGGCACCAGGCTTTCGAGAAACAGGACAGCGGAGCTGCACCCTGAAAAGCTCCTCAGATGGCGGGAACAGCATTCACTAGCAGGGACAGATGGACATGGCCAGTTTACCCAGTACAAACCACAGAGGAGAACATGTATGGACACAAGCACGTGTCTGCTGATGCACACAGACCAGGGAAAATGCCCGGAAGCTGCCCTCATGACCCTGTGACCTCTGCTGGACCAGGGCTCTTCAATGACTACAAGCTACTTTCAATGAGAAACAAACAAAAGGGACTTTAAAATGAGGCCCACCTGGTAAAGCCCTCTTGGATCTGGGCCACCATGGCCTGACATCTTCTGCCATGCTGCCTCCTTCACGCTTATCTGAGTTTCTGTCTGACCATCTGTAAGAGACTTGTAGAAATGTGCTCAGCTGTTCAATCACGCAAGGCTCCTGACCCCACCACAGCAGGCCGTGATGAACATGGTATCCTACCACGTAAGAGAGCAGCAGCCCAGGAGACAGGCCAGAATTCAAGCGCCGAGGCCATGGCTGGAGTCATCCAGACCTCAGTGGACACCGCCAGCACCGCCTGTCCTAGGGTCTGCCTCCTTCCTGGGCCTTGGAAGTGCACAAAAGGGCTGGGCACTCAGGGTCACCAGGCCCCAGAAAGCCTTGGTCGGGAAGTGTCCACCCCCCAGCAAGCAGCACCACAGAGACCCTGGGACTGCTCAGTGCTCAGGTACAGCTGAGGAGGCTCAGACCTCACAGCAACCCAGTCGTTACCGTCAGCACCTTTTGGCTCACAGAGATAACGAGGGGGCCAGCAAGGAGTCACACGACCAGCAAGGAGCAGACCAGCGCCCCTGAGGCCCTGTAGGCAAGACAGACCTGGAGCCCCAACCTCATGCCCAGAGGCCACCTGCACCTCTCCACTGCCCCATCCCAGGGAAGTGTCTGCAGCGCGCCTGGCAATGGGTGGCAGGGCTGTTACCAGCCCCATCTGGAGCCTGCACCTTGGCTGAAGAAGCCCCACACGTCCCACACGAAGCCAGAGCCCAGAAGCCAGCACACAGACACACACAAGAAACCAGGCTGGGACATACCTGTGAGAACCCAGGATTTCAGGGGCAGCTTCTCCCTTTGACCTCCCAGACCAGAGCGGTACTGTGGCCCTCGTCTCACCCCCAAAACCTCATTTCACAGAAGAGGACAGAGCACCAAGCGCTTCCATGGGGTGCCCCCCAAACCTCATCCTTCCCCAGGGTGGCGCTCCAGCGCTCAGAGGAGGCCCACAGGTCCTGAGAGGCTGGCCACGGCCGGGGTTGTGAGGACCACCTGCCCACTGCAGAGGATACTCCCTGGAGCAGAGACCCCATTCCCAAACCAATCCCCCCCATGAGCTCAATTCACATATGTGACGACAGTGAAGGCAATGCAGACAACATGCAGATGGGAATGTTCCCTTCCGTGTGGCCCTGGACACAGAGACGGGGCCTGCTGCTCCTGGTCAAGGCAAATAGCTTTAGGAAGCACCTCCCTGTTTGGTGGAGCAAAGTATAGGCAAGTTTCCTTTCCCTTAACAGTTCATTCTGTTTCATTTCCAAAGTGAAATGAAGAGGATCGCCTGGTAAAATGTTAAAGTTTTAATTTCAAATCACTTCTAATGCCTGTTTCATCTGACGGTGGCTTTGAAAGCAAAAGGCAATTTTTATCATTTGAAGTTTTTAAGTAAATTGATGTGATTATGTCCAACACAACCAGATGCTTCTAAAAGCGAATTTTCAAAGTGACATCAGCCCCCAAAATAAGAAATCTCCTTCTGGTTATTAATAAATTATTAAAACACTCTCCACAGGAGGATGAGGATGAGCTTGATCATCAATGGCAAACAGGCAGGCTTCAGGCTCTCCACACAGACCCATGGCCTGGTCAGCCATGCAGTACGCAGAGCTCCCCCGGGGCCCGCTGCACGCCCTTCCCCTCTGCCCCAAGCCCATGCCACTGCCCAGCAGCCCATGGGTTCCACCGGACAGGCTCAGTCCCTCATGGTAACTCCATCTTCAGCAGGGGACAGGCATAAGACTCAGTTCTGGCCAAGGAGGCATAAGGGGTACATACTGGCAGCAGGGGTCCTAGGAAAGGCTTTCTTGTGCAGAAAAGGTAAGAAAGAGGCCTCTCCTTTCCACCTCTGGGTGTGATGCCTGAGCCTGTATGGCCCCTCACAGCCACAAGTGAAACCAGAGAAGAGCCGGGGTGTGGGATTAGAGAAACACCTATCTGATCTTCATCCCAGGCTCTCTGAAGCCCTTGGGATTTCCTGAGTGACAGGCATGTCTCTTGCTATTCAGACTGAGCCCCTTCCAATCACACCTCCATTCTTGCTGACGCGATGACTCAGGGTGGGCCCACTAGTGACGGACAAGCTGGTTGCCAAGACCACATGAGGACTGGCTGGGAATATCCCAGCCCCATCACCCACCTCAGGGAGAGGACGGTGGGGCCCAGAGCTGGGGTTGTGAACACCTGAACAACGCGATGGTGGAGCGCCCAGGGTTGGAGGACCCCCGGGGCACTGTAAGCGGCTGCCTGGAGAGGGCAGGAGGCTCCACACCCCTCCCCAGCCCCAGCCCTGTGTAGCTCTCCCATGTGGCTGTTCCTGAGCTGGGTTCTACACAGCGAACCAAGAATGGAAAGTCAAGCACTATCCTGTGTTCTGTAAGTCATCACAGAGAACTTAAAAAACCAGAGGAGGAGGGCGAGGTGCCCGACTTTGCAGTTGGACAGGAGTGTGGGTAACCTGCGAGGGCAATACTCATGGCATCTGAAGTAGGGAGGGGGCTGCTTCATGGGACCAAGCCTTCAACCTGCAGGGCTGCACTGACTCTGGGTAGTTAGCATGAGAAGAGTACTGAACCTCAGATGACCAGGGGATATCAGAGCTGGAGAAAGGGTGCTGAGAAGGACCCCTCGCTTCTGCTGCCAGGAGGCAAGAAACCTAACACCAGGCCCTAGATGAGGCCTGGCAGCTGCCTACATCTGGATTTCCTGCTAGCTAGGGAACAACATGCCAGCTGCTAAAACCACCCAGCAAGAGCTTTGTAACCTGCAGTCAAGGGCGCCGGACTGTGGGAACAATCCCCCACAGGTCCTCCTGGAGGGAACAAGTCCAGGCACATATGTTCCTGCCCCTGGGGACCAGGTTTCTACACGATGATGAGGTCACAGGGAGCCCACACCCTGCTGGGAAGACAAGAACCCTTCTGATCCAAGGAGGGACCCCACAACAGGAGGCCAAACCCCAGACCCCGTGGCAGTTTAGCACACTGTCAGAACAATGGACGGTGATGCCTCAGCGGAGGCTCATGGCACATGACAGAAACGTGGGGCAAGCCCTACCCTCAAATCCCTGCTCCCGCATCTCATCGCAGACCAGGACCAACCACACAGTGAAGCACAGCCATCCCCCCAGAGAGCCAGGGGGGCACATGCTCTCACTCACCCCTAACTCTCCAAAGCAAACGCATCCTCATAAGTGCCCTGGGCAACCGGGCCTACCTGCTGGTGATGGCACTGTTCTTATCCTTCAAGGCAAGCTCCCTCTGCTGCAGCTCCACCACGAATCTGGAAAGGTCTTCCGGAGTCCTGCAGGATAAAGAAGGTACACTCAGTCCCAGCTGTCCCCTGGAAGTCAACCTGATTCTGCAATGGAAACAGAAGGCCAAAAGCAACCTCTGTAGCTGATGCTCTGGGACCCAGGATGTGCGAACCCTGCAGACCCGAGTCCAGGGCAGCGTGCACTCACTATGACCTGGGGTCAGCCACAGCCCCCACCCCTATGCAACGCCGGGAGATTACCTTAATGAGCCCTGATTTTATTTCACCTGTTGAAACAGACACACTACCTAACAGGGTCACTCTTCAGAGGAAATGAAATCATGTTTAAAAAGCACCCACCAGGCGCCTGGCACAGGGGGAGGTGCTCAGAGAGTTTTAGGTTCCTTTCCTCATCTCTCCTTCAGAAGACCCACATATAACAACAAGAATAACATCAGTGATCCCCCAGGTGTAGCACTTTATACTTTCCAGAACGATTCCAGATTCTCAGTGAATGCCCAAGCAACCCTGTCGTTCACTGTTTTCCACTCTTTAAATGAGGAAACTCAGACTCCAACATGAAACAGCCACTTCGAAGTTCAGAGTGCACCCCCGATGATCGGCAGCAGCTGAGCTGGACCGGAGCAACATCTTCTAACTCAACACTGGGACTCAGGAGGACACACCAAGAATCTGAGCCATGCATGCAAAGTGAGGCCAGTGGTGTGTGAGCGTTCCCAGCCTCACAACCGGGGACACAAAAGCCAAGGCTCCCTGGCTAGACTGAGTAAGTGGCATGTGAGCTCAAGCCCTGGGACACCACCCTTGTTTTTCTCTTCACCTGTCATGGACCACACACAGGTCCACATAGAAAGCAGGTGCCGGGCAATGCTGTAAGAGCTCCACCCAGCCCCACGCTGGAAGCTGGCACCGCACCACTGAATGAGCAACAGGGACCCAGACACTGGCCAAGGAGGCTACCTGCACCCCCTGGAAGGAAAGGTCCCAGTCACCATGTCAGCCAGGCCCCCAGGGCAGCCTCGGATGGATCTCCCTTCCAGGTCCCCTCAGAGACGCCTCCTCTGCCCACCCAAGGAACAGGCCCCTTGCTGGACGTCTAGTGGGGGACAGCAATGGGTGCAGAAGGAGGAGCTGGCATCGGGAGACCCCATCTGTCCTCCCACACAGGCAAACTGGGGGGTTAGAAAGCAGCTCCATGGGAAAATCATTTATGACAGAAAGGTCTTTGAAAAGAAACTCAACTCTAAGAGGGCAATGAAAGGTGAAGCTGGCCTTGAACATGGTTACCATTCTCTCCAGAGTTTCCCAAAGCTTCCAACCTCGGGGAGCTAAAATTATCAGTACAAAAGAAAGGAAACCTTTCCAAGACAAGAAATATTTTTTCTGAAACATTTGAATGACATATTTAAGTTGTTTTGCATTAGTCAAAGGGGCCTGTAAATTTGCACTAACTCAGTGCGAAGAATTTATTTATGACAAATAAAAATCACGTACGTATGTCCACATGTGCAACAGCACCTCCCAGCCCCTGTGCCCAGAACCAGCAGCAGGTGGGGTGATCACAGGCAGCAGGCTACAGGCTCTGCTAAACAGCCAAGACCACCCCGCCTCATACCCCTAGGGCCCCCACATGTCCCCTGACCTGAAACAGCAGAAGGCTAGTGGAGGGGCATCTGCCAGGCAGCACCGGGCCCCAGGGTTCTCCCGGCTGGGATGGATGTCTCACCAGAGGGCACACTGCCTCTACCTCCCTCTGCGGGGAAGCCTCCCTGCAGCCTGCAGAGCAGAAGGCAGAGTCAGGAGCACTTGATACTGATTTAGAAACAAGCTCCTTGCCCCGAAGAACGAACCCGCCAGCAAAGCTGGGAGCTGGACCACGCTCTGCAATTCCCAGTGATGCCAAGACGGTCATAAATGCAACCATTTAGCAATGAGGGAGAAATCAGGAGTGGTTCCAATAAAGTGAAAAGTGACAGTGACACAGCCCCCTTCTGATGTGCTGGGCTCCCACAGACAGTAAAGCCCAGGCCAGCCCATGTACCAGGAAGCCTCCTATGTCACCCAGGAAGGCCTCTGTCTCATGCCATTGGGGTGAACGCCTCACTCTGGCATTTAGGGCCCTCATCAGAAACCTGAGTACTCTGGAGCCCGGGGGCATCCATCTCACCAGCATGGATCAGGCTGGCTCCACATTCGCACAGATTCCGCAGGAGGCTGCTTCTGGGTGGCTCCCCTACATGCTCTTCCCTGTCTGAGGGGCATGTGTCCTGGAGCTCATCCTGCCCCGGGCAGGAACAGAGAGCTGGCTGGCACTGGGGCAGAAGGCTGGAGCCATGGGGCAGATGGTCTCACACAGACACCAGCCAGTGGGAGCACGGACACGCACACTTGGCGACAGGCTCTCAGCCTGGACACTTGCTGGCCACATCCCTAGGACCCCAGACCCCAGCTGTGACTCTCAGTCCCCACGCGGCCAGGCCCCTATTGTGGGGAGGACTGAAGCTTCAGGGATTGCTATTCCAGAATAGCAACCACAGGGGCGGCCATGTCCAACACCTCCCACGGGCAAAGGAGGGTACAGGGGCACCAGGAGGAATTCTTCCCTTCATGGCCTCTTGCACTGAAAAACCTGCAGTCGCTACTTTGGCTAAACCAAGCCTCATGAGCCCTGTCTGGCCATTCTTACGCACGACCAGGGTTCAGCTTCCACTCAAAAGCACAAACACAGTGAGCTCGATGACAGAGTTCAAGAACATCACACGGCACCAGTCTACTCTACTTCCAGAGACAGAGGGAAGGTCAGGAGATCCTTAAAGGAAAAGGAGATGGACCCATGGGAGAAAATCTGGGTCTCAGCCCCAGCCGTGACCCCTCCAGGCTGAACCCCCTACCTGCTCAGCTAGGCTTCCTAAGGCTCATTTCCAAACCCAGGACACAGGCGTACTGCACTGCTATTACCTGACAACCCCTGCACCGTTAACTTTATGGATGTGGGAAAGACAGGAACAACGTTTTAAGGTGTGCAATCCAAGCCCATTTTAACACTGGTGTTGGGAGGCCAGGAGAGGACAAGCACCTCTGGACATGGTATCTGGAGGTCACCGTGGACATGAGAACAAGCTTCAAGTACTACCATCAACCAACATGTTAAAAGCTGCAGAATTTTGTATGCCCTTTGTTCGGCAGTGTCAATGAAAAAGAAAATGTGCACCCCATATACAAAAAATCAACTGGAGATGGATTACAGGCTGAAACCTAAGACCTGAAACTAAAAATACTAAAAGAAAACAGAGAAAACACTTCAGGACAGCGGTCTAGGCAAAGATTTTATAGCTAAGACCTCAAAATCGCAGGTAACTAAAACAAAAATAGACAAATGGGACTATATCAAACTAAAAACCTTCTGCACAGCCAAGAAAACAACAGAGTGAAGAGACAGCCTCTTGAATGGGGGGGAAATATCTGTCAACTATTCAGCCAATAAGGGGCTAATATCCAAAATACAACTCAAAAGGAACTCAAATAACAATTAAAAACATAAATAAGCCCATGAAAAAGTAGGCAAAGGCCACGAAGAGACATTTCTCAAAAGAAAGCATGCAAATGGCCAACAGGTATATGAAAAAATGCTCAGCATCACTAATCCTCAGGGAAAATGCAAATCAAAACCACACTGAGATACCACCTTACCCCAGCTAAAATGGCCATTAAAAAGACCAAAAAAAAGACAGACATGCCGGTGAGGATGCCGAGGTAAGGGAACTCTCATGTGCTACTGGAGGGAATGTAAACTAGTACAACCACAATGGAACATAGTATGGAGATTTCTCAAAAAGCAAAAAAACAGAACGACACCATATGATCTAGTAATCCCACCACTGGGTAGTTACTCAAAGGAAATCACTGTATCAAAAAGATACCTGCACTCCCAAGTTTACCGCAGCAAAGACAGCAAAGATACGGAATTAACCTGCGTCCATCAACAGAGGAATGGATAAAGAAAATGGGGATGTGTACACAACGGAATGCTACTCGACCATAAGAAAGAACAAGAGCCTGTCATCTGTAACAACGTGGCTGGAACAGGGGTCACCATGTCAGGCACAGAAAGAAACTCTGCAGATCCTCACTCATGGAAGCTGTGGAAGTTCACCTCCTAAAAGCAGAGACAGAATGACAGGTACGAGGGGATGGGAAGGGCTGGGTGAGTGGAAGGGCGGGAGAAGACAGGTGAGTTAATGGGTATGAACATACAGTTAGCTGAAAGGTATAAATTCAGTTGTTCTGCAGCAGAGTAGGGTGACTACAGTTAACAACAATGTATTGTATAATTCAAAGTAGCTACAAGAGAACCAGAATTTTTCCCAATACATGGAAATAATAAATACTCAAAGTAATGGTTACCCCAAATACCTTGAACTTGCTCATTCCACATTCTATGGGCATATGAAAATATCACAGGTACCCCACAAATATGTAGAATATTAGGTATAAAAATAAATGGTAAATAAATAAAAGAAAATGTGTTCTCTGGGGATGAAGCGTATGAGCTTTAGTCAGTGGAAACAGAATGGGTTTAAGGCAATGGTTTCAGAGAGCTTCACATGAGAAAAAGAAAAGACGAGGTGGTTTTGGCCACATGTGGACATAGTTCTGAGGCCACAAGGGAGGTCCCGTCAAGAACAAAGTGGAATCCGATCAAACGGGGCAGGAGGTCACCTCCTGAACTGTACAGGAAGCATCCGGCACCACCTTCTCCCATTAACAGCCGTCTGTGGAGAAGGGCAGAGGACATCATCGGGGAGTAAAGACACACCCTTGAACCAGGTGGGGCGGGGAGGAGGAGCCCAGGAGGCTCTGGGCCTGTGGAGGAGACCATGGGGGTGGACTGCAGCTCTCAGAGAGGCTTGCACGGAAAAGCAGCCCAGGAGCCAGACAGTTGCCCCTCCAGTGCGGGGCTTCTGTGGCCTGCCAAGAAGTCTTGCTCCCCCAAGGAGGACTGGACCTTCCAAAAGGATGAGGCTAAGAGAGGAGCAAAGGGGGGTCCTCAGCCCCGACCTGCCAAACTCTTCCAAGAAGGCATCCTAAGGAGGCCCAAGACGGGCACCATACCTGGCCAAGGAGGCATCCTGCCACCATGTTGGGATGTTTTTAATTGTGGTAAAATACACTTAACATAAAATGTACCATCTTAATCATTTTTTTTTTTTTTTGAGAGGGGGTCTCGCTCTGTTGCCCAGGCTGGAGTGCAGTGGTACAATCTCGGCTCACTGCAACCTCCGCCTCCCAGGTCCAAGCGATTCTCCTGCCTCAGCCTCCCAAGTACCTGGGATTACAGGCACACACCACCATGCACAGCTAATTTTTTTTTTTTTTTTTTTTGTATTTTTAGTAGAGATGGGGTTTCACCATGTTAGCCAGGATGGTCTCCATCTCCTGACCTCGTGATCCGCCCACCTCAGCCTCCCAAAGTGCTGGGATTACAGGCGTGAGCCATCACGGCTGGCCCATCTTAACCACTTTTAAGTCTCCAGTTCTGTCATGTCAAGCATATTCACACTATTGGACAACGAGCACCACCACCCATCTCCGGAACCCTTAATTTTGCAAAACAGAAACTCTGTCCCACTAAACACTAACTCACGAAGCCCCTCTGTTCCCACCTCCAGCCTCCTCCATTCTATTCTACCTTGTGTCTCTAAGGATACGACTATTCTAGCCACACAAGTGAACAGTTCAGCATTTGCCTGTGACTGGCTTATTTTACTTGGTGTAATGTCTTCAAGGTTCATCCATGTTATAAGCATGTGTCAGAATCTCCCTCCTTTTGAAGGGTGAGTAATACTCCATTGCGTGGCTAGACAACATTTATCCATTCAACCATTGGTGGACACCTGGGTTGCTTTCACCTTTTGGCTATTGTGAACAATGTTGCTACAAACGTGGTGTGCCAATGTCTGTATTTGTTCAAAACGCTGCTTTTAGTTGTCTTGGGTGTATACCCAGAAGAGGCACTGATGGAGCATTCCATTTTCAGTTTTTCTGAGAACCACCATAGACTGTTTCCCATGGTGACTGCACCAACTTACATTCTCCATCTCACTGTTTTTAATTTTAAAAAAAGCTTGGCCAGGTGCAGTGGCTCATGCCTATAATCCTAGCACTTTGGGAGGCTGAGGCAGATGGATCACTTGAGGTCAGGAGTTCAAGACCAGCCTGACCAACATGGTGAAACCCAGTCTCTATCAAAAGTACAAAATTAGCCGAGCATGGTAGCGCACGCCTGTAGTCCCAGCTACTCGGGAGGCTGAGGCAGGAGAATTGCTTGAACCCGGGAGGCAGAGATTGCAGTTGAGCCGAGACTGCACCACTGCACTCCAGCCCGGGCAAGAAGAGTGAAACTCCATCTTAAAAAAATACAATAAAATAAAGTTTTAAAAAACTTTAACTTGCAATTTAAAAAAAGCAAGTCCTCATAGCCATAAGATGGAGCACTGAACACCCATTAAGGCTGATGCTGGGCAAAAAGGTGATCAGGCAATTGCTGCAGACAGCAAAAAGCACAGGACAGACGAGGATGTGCTCGGCTCTAACCATGGCAGTGCACACGTTTTCACAGCATGTGGTGTCCCGAGGTTGGGCTAGTGGCACGGACCACCTGCACCAGTTATCTGCCACAACTCCAGCCTGCCCCACCCCACCCCCACTCCACCCCACTGAATCAGGACCCCTGAAAGCGGGACTCAGAGGCTGCACACAAGTTCCCTGGTGATTCTTACAACTACTTCTGGAACTACTGATCATCTGCAGAAATAGAAGGGGGGAGGCCGGGCACAGTGGCTCATGCCTATAATGCCAGCACTTCGGGAGGCCGAAGCAGGCAGATTACGTGAGATCAGGAATTTGAGACCAGCCTGGACAACAGTGAAACTCCATCTCTACTAAAAATACAAAAAATTAGCCAAGCATGGTGGCAGGTGCCGATAATCCCAGTTGCTCGGAAGGCTGAGGCAGGAGAACTGCTTGACCCTGCGAGGCAGAGGTTGCAGTGAGCTGAGATCACGCCGCCATTGTACTACAGCCCGGGCAACAAGAGCAAGACTCTGTCTCCAAAAAAAAAAGAAAAAGAAATAGGAGAAAATCTAAGCGGAAAAAAAACGCTACAGCCTGGTAGGCAAGTTACCAAAGGCAATTCTTTATGCCACCGGGATGCCACCCACCATCCATTCGACAGAGAAAACACTGCCTGCGGTTCTCTGTCAATCTGAAGGACAAATATTAGGTTACAGAAATTGGTCCAAGTCTGAAAGAGGAATCCTACAAATGTCATCACAAGAATTCTAGAAACTCTTTCACACCTGAAACTGAGTGACAGCTTTGGCTACTGCGTAAGAAAAGGTTATGGACTTTTGTTAATTTGATATATACTGGAAGATCTTCAAAACACTACTAAGTAATACAATCTTTTAAGAATACAAACAAATAACAACGCAATGGGAACATTGCTGTGAGCAGGTCTGTTCCACTCATGACCCCAGGAGTGTAAGTCATGTGATTGGGGAGTGCTAGTGACGGAGAAAATCACAGTACTCAGAGAGCTCTTTCCCTTCATGTTATCATTTGAGTTCCCAGCATGTGAGCCATGCCTCACATGTGTAAGAACCAGCAAAAAACTAGAGAGACTGAGAAAAGAAAAGCAGCACAGCACACTCCCCAACACGGGAGGCGCTGCCCTTCTGGGAGGAGTAGGGGAGCCAGTCCCCTGCAGTCTCTGCTCAGCATGGCACAGGCCCAGGGCCCTGGGACACAGGGCAGAGGGCATCTGGAAGAGGAGGGCATACACCTCCTGAGAAGCCCCGGGACTAAGGACCGGGCTTGCACCTGTGGGGAGAGAGAGCCCGAGCTCCACCACCACCACCTGTCATGAGCTCCACGCAAGAACAGAGGAAAGTTCTTGAAGAGCTGTTGAATCATGAAGGGTTATTAAGCAATTGCAGCCTTTGCCACATATCAAATCCAAGACCAGAGCCCCAACACCTCCAATTGGCAGGAAGAGTGTTTATTTTCCAGAAGCCTCCTGACCTGTGTGTGGTTAAAGCTACTCAGAGATGTTTACCAAGGGTGCTCTGGGGGATTAGCTAAGTGCTCATAACCAGGAGGAGCCGTGCCAAATATCATTACGGCCTAAGAATAACTCCCGACAGTCCATTCTGAAACCTGCACTTCACCAACTACAAAGTGGAAGGCATTCAGAGGCCTCAGGAGCCTCAGCTCGGAGATGACAGGGCAGTGACAGTTCCAACTGCAGTCCAAGCTGTGACATCTGCTGCTGAAAACTCGGGCTTCAGCTGTGAAGCCTTTTTAATTCTAACTGGTGGGTTTTCAAGGGGAAGAAAGTCTTTTTGTTCTATCTGCAGCTGAATTTTGAGCTCAAGCCCAGCTGCACACAGAGCGGCAGAGGGCTGTGGGGGAGTCTAGCCCACTGCTTTCTTTCCGAGGCAAGAGCAGCTCCAGCCCCAGCCACAGCTATTTTGGGGCGCCTAACAGCAGATGTTAGAGCTCTTGCTGAAGCCCAAAGTGCCGGTTTCATTGAGTTTGAAAAACTGGAGATCCAGAGGACTCCGATGTGGAAAATGAATGAAACAGCAACAGCCATAAAACTAATTAGCAAACAAGACACCTCAAGCTTTCAAAGAATAGAAATCCACAGGGCCTAGGACCACAGTCCAAAACTGCTGAGGCTGGGGCTCCAGCCAGAGCCCTGCAGAAGGCAGGGAACACAACCTAAGCGGCACAGGCTCTCTCTGCAGGGCTTGTTTTGTGAAAACTATGCAGAAATAAGAATAAAAAACATGTGACAGCAAAACCTCGATGCTACAAACCAAAAGGACAATAGGCATTCACAACTGCAAAGTCACAAGGGCAAGAGGACATCATGTCAGCCAGATTTCTCTTGCTGATGCAACACAATGGTGTGGAAAAGTGGGGTCGCCAGGTTGGGAGGGATTCACGTCCCCAGGACACAGGAGAGCAGTTGGTGTTTCCCTAAAGACGGGGGACTAATGCCATGCTAAGCAGCGCCCTGCTCTGGGTCAGCTTCTGCAGGAGCCACCTGCCCGAGGCTGTACCTGCTGCTCCCAGCCTGAGGCCACTGAGCCGGAGGTCAAACTCTCTGGTCCCAAGGTCAGGGGATTCGCAAAGGGCACCAGTCCCTCTCACCAGGAGCCTGGGCCGCTCCATGACACCCTGGTCACATGGCAGACGATGCCACTCACACTCTTCCAAGGTCGCCACTTACCAAGCAGACAGAGGAAAGGTTACTCTTACCCCATGGAAAGGGACCCAGGAATGGTGTGGTCTCAGGCCTGGCTACTCCACCACACTTCTCTCCAGCCCCATCCGCATGCCCAAGGGCCCACACAGCAGCAAACTCTCGTCACACTGTGACGCTCTCCCACAGACAGCAACCACTTTCCTACGAGGACATGGGTCACACAGACTGCCTGGGCGGGACAGGGGCAAGACAAGCATCTGCTTCTCTACATCACTGCCTCAAAACCTGCCACGACAGGAGACACACTCCCACCTCAGGACCTCTGCACAGCCTTCTTCCAGAGTGCCGCACCTATAGATGCCCACGTGGCCTGCCCCCTCTTCACTTGTTTGAGTCTTCACTGGAATGTCACCTGAGCTCTCTGCTGGGCCTGCCCCTGCCTGAGCCCTGGCTCCTGGCCACTTCTCCTGGTGCTATCCTCCTTCACAGAATGTGCCACCAGCTGAGATGCTGTATCTTTCTACCTGCTTATTTAGTGTCTTTCTCCCTCTACTGGAATGCAGACTCCATAAAGGCATGGGACTGTTTTTTATTTTGTTCTATTTTTTCCACTGGCCCAATAATACGCTTTCAATAAATATTAGGTGAATGAACAAAAACATCCTATCATTCCAAAACAGTAACTATCCAACTAAATGCTACATGAGTCGTTCCACTGAACTCAGACTACTGGATTAAAAATTCAGTATAACAGATTAAATATGTTATAGTCTATCCAAACAATGGAACCTGTATAAGAGGAAAAAAACACATCTTTTCCTATATTAATATGAAAGATCACCAAAAAGGCATTGCTAAATGAAAGTGCAAGACGCAGACTGTAAGTATGCTCTGCCACCATCCGCAGAAAAGGAAAAACCTGCATGGCTGTACTGACTCATTTATGCACAAAGAAGTCTGGCTGGGCACAGGGGCTCACGTCTGTAGTACCAGCACTTTGGGAGGCAGAGGCAGCTGGGTCACTTGAGCCCAGGAACTTGAGACTAGCCTGGGAAACATGGTAAAACCTCGCCTCTACAAAAAAATAGAAAAATTAGCCAGGCATGGTGGTGTGTGCCTGTAGTCCCAGCTCCTCAGGAGGCTGAGGTGGGAGGATCACTTGAGCCTGGGAGGCCGAGGCTACAGTAAGCTATGATGGTGTACTGCACTCCAGCCTGGATGACAGAATGTACCCTGTATCAAAAAAAAAAAAATCTAAAAGATAAATAAGAAAATAATAATAGCCTCCTGCTAGAGAAGAACAAGAACATAGCAGGGGACTTGCCACTGGATACTGTCGCCCAGGCTGGAGTGCAGTGACATGACCTTGGCTCACTGCAACCTCCACCTCCCTGGTTCAAGCAATTCTGCCTCAGCCTCCCGAGTAGCTGGGACTAAGGCACCCACTACCATGCCGGGCTACCCACTGGATACTTTCGGAATGTCTTCAGTATTTTGTACCAAGAAAATATAATAGCTGTTCAATAAGTAATTTTCAAAGCCTAGCACTGTGACCTTATACTGCAGAATCAGGTACTATATGAAAATTTTACAAAAAGAAAAATAATTCCCACAACAAATAAATGCAGAGAAATCTAATTAGAACCATTTGTATGTAACAAAATAATTCTATCATTCCTAACTGACACTCAGCTATGCATAACAATACAACTAATTTGCATTATAAATAGAGAAGCAATATATCAGTGCAAGGCTTCCTATCTAGAATCAGCAAGACAGGTAATGGATCCCAGAAGTTGTCTAAGTGAGGAATCAAATGATGCGTATATCTCAAGCATTTCAACTTAAAACATAAAAACACATAATTATTTTCCAAGTTGCAAACCTTTTCTTCAAACATGAGTCCATTAATTGGAGTTTCATCTTTTTTTTGGCATAAACCACATCCACAACCCAGCACTCATGATTTTTAGCTCTGTTTCTCTAAAGTGGGTCCCTGTAATCTTCCTAGACTTTACAACTTTTCCTCATAACCTTTCACTATTTGCTTTATTCAACAACAATTTTTTAGCAATTTTCCTTTGAGACTTTCCAAAGCACTCAGCTTTGTCTTCACAGAAACATTGCTCTACACATAATTATTTTTCATCAGCTTCCACATTGCATTAAATGATGTAATTATGATGACACGCAACAGGCACAAACTGTCACATTCAGGATGGGTGGTCAGGACCTCCAGGGAGCAGGGGTGAGTGAACACCACAGTGTTTACAGAACTCTGGAGTGATCACAGAACATAGGGGCTTGCTCTGGGAGTGAGGATGGGGGGCCTAATGGGATGGAACTGGGGAGAGTCCACACGTTTTCAAAGAAACTTTCCTTTTTCTTAACTTGAGAATGGGTACACAGACAACATATGTATTCTTTTTTTTTTTTTTTTTTTTTTTTTGAGATGGAGTCTCGCCCTGTCACCCAGGCTGGAATGCAATCGCTCGATCTTGGCTCACTGCAACCTCCACCCAGGGTTCAGGCAAATCTCCTGTCTCAGCCTCCTGAGTAGCTAGGATTACAGGTGCACACCACCATACCCACCTAATTTTTTGTATCTTTAGTAGAGACAGGCTGGTCTCGAACTCATGTTGGCCAGGCTGGTCTCGAACTCATGATCTCCTGATCCGCCCACCCTCAGCCTCTCAAAGTGCTGAGATTACAGGCATGATCCACAGAAGCACACTTTTCTATGTATAATGCATATTAAACTTTAAAAGCAAATGGAGAAGAGTGTGCTGGTCATGAGAGTTGCTGTGCAGCTCTCATAGGAATCGGCACTCTCTTAGGCAAGTCTGGGGGAGCACTGCTTGCCCTGGAGGGAGCTGGCCTGGCTCCTCTCAGAGCTGCACTCTCCTCGCCATGCAAATCTCACACAAAGCATCACCTTCATCCACACAAGAATTACTGGGAATAGAATCGCGCACACAAATAATCGTTTTCAAAAAGCAGGTTCTGTAAACCATCGAAGCATAAAGAGGCAGCAAAGTTAACACTTTAGAGTCTGAGGTCAAACACTCAATTGTAAGTCCATTCATTGCTAATCTGTGACCCTGACCAACCAGTCAACCTCTCCAAACCTGAACTCCACCTCAGGAAAATGGGAATAGCCACAGTATCCATTCCAGCGAGGACTCACTGAGAACTGGATGCGTGCAAACGCATGTGTCCTCTTCTCATTGGGCTACTTGTACAATGAACTGCTGTATAAACAGAGCCTATATTACTAGAAATAAACATTTCTCTATCTGCTGGCCTTGTTCCAGAGGAGACATAAGGTGATTCCAACATCCTCAGGCACTGTTCCAAAAAGTGCCAACAGATGCAAAGGAATGGGAGAGACAAGAGAACCCCAAGGCACAACAGAAAGCCTACGCTCTGGAGGCAGCCAGGTTAAGGCCCAGCTGAGCCTCAGTGTTCTGGTCTCTGAAACAGACCATTCACCTTAGTTATTCTTCCCGCAGAAGCTCTGCACCAAGGGCATCTGGCAGTCAGTGGAAAAACCCTGGACCCGTGACAGTTCCTGGTGCCCACACCCATCGCCCGATCAGGGGCAGACGGCATGCCTATCCATTTCTAGATCACACCAAATGGAGACAGCAAATGTGTTAAGTGTCAGAATCAGAGTCTAAAACCACACTGAGAAGCAGGAAGGATAGGGGAGCTATAGGAAAAATAAATTTTTGGACAGTTACACCAAAGAAACATCAATTGTAGAAACATGTGGAAGGGCACACCTGATCCATCAGCAGAACCTGTGAAGATGCCTGTGGAATCTGCATTCGGTGAACAAATTTAACTGAGCGCTTACTGTGTGCCCAGCAAGGACGCTGCACAGACAGAGGGAGGCCGTTGTGGCTAGAGCCAAGTGGCTCGCAGAGATGGGCAACTATGAAGACAAGAGTAGGCAGGCAACACGCCCAGCCCAGAAGAGGTGACGGTGGCATGATCTAGCAGCCAGATCCAGAGGAGAGTGGGAAGCCTGAGGCTGAGGGAAGGAGGTGTGGTCACCCAGGAGGGCCAGGAAAGGGCTCTAGGGAAAGGCGACATCTGAGCACAGATTCAATGAAATAGGAAGTGAGCAATACAGATAAGGCTGGGCACGGTGACTCACACCTGTGATCCCAGCACTTTTGGAGGCTGAGGCGGGCAGATCACCTGAGGTCAGGAGTTCAAGACCAGGCAGACCAACATGGAGAAACCCCATCTCTAGTAAAAATACAAAAATTAGCGTAGTGGCAGACACTTGTAATCCCAACTACTCAGGAGGTTGAGGCAAGAGAATCGCTTGAACCCAGGAGGCAGAGGTTTCAGTGAGCCAAGATAACGCCACTGCACTCCAGCCTAGGCGACACAGCAAGACTCCATCTCAAAAAAAAAAGCGGGGCAGGGGGGAATTTAAAGGAAGTTCTACAACAGGCAAGGCTAAGCTATAGCTGCCAGGGGATGTGGGGATCGACTAGGAGGACCCAGGGAACTCTGGAATGATAAAAGTGTGTTATCTGGACAAGCACATGTGTTCCACTTGCCACGATTCATACAACTACACACCTGAATCTGTACACTTCAGTGTCCGGGCTCAGGGGACGTCTGAGCCATCAGCACAAACCCACAGTCACATGCTAGGACTCGAACCACCCCCAGGAGGATGCTGCTGCCTGCTGTGCTCCAGCCACCAGAACCACCCTCTGCAGAGTGGGAGGAACCAGCTGTGCACAGCAGGGAACCAAGATGGGGAAACATGCGGTCCGGGGGGAGAGCGGACTCTGCGCCTATGTGTTTCACTGCAAACCAAGGTGGTGTCCACAGCATGAAATGAACAAAGCACACATCTCAGCTCAACAGAACCAAGGGGTGGGAGAAGCGGGTGCTTTGCTAGGTGGCAGACTCTCCATCCCCAAGAGGTGTAGGGACAGACTGGCAGGCGAGGTGGCTGGAGGTACAGGGTGAGACAGAGTGCCCCTGAGGATCACAGGGGGCTCACGGTAACAGCCACAGTTGGGTGTCCCCCCCCCCCCCCCCACGCTGCCCACAGCCCCACTGACAAAGGCAGGTCTATGTACGCAGCGGTCCCCAGGGTACGCCTGTGCCTGGAACTCCAGTATAGTGACTTTGGGGCCACATGCTCTGTGGAAGAGGAAGTAAGTCCTGGGGTCGATACTGATGAACGTCTTAGGGCTATACACACATTAAGTGATTTCAGTAAAGCCACACGTTCTCCCACATGCAAGCTTTCCATGAAAACAGGCTGCCAGCAGCAAAGTCCATGCCACCACGACCATGACATGGGCCATCCGGATCTCGCCTCCCAGGAAGGGATCCTGCTGCAACCCTTGACACAGGCCATTTTTTACTGCCAGGAACTGGCCTCCCACCTGCAAGCTAATAGGAGTCCAGCTCTCTCTCAGCTGTCCACAAGTCGGCAACTTGGCTCAACTGCTGCAGGGAAATGAATTACAAGGGTCCCCCAGACACGTGTAAATAAAATGAAGAAATTTCAACTTTACAGTTGCTACCTTCAAATTCTTTCTCCCAGCTCAGGAAGGATTAAAAGGACTTCAAAGCAGCCTGGGTTCCAATTAAGCCAGTGTGACCACCCCAGGGATGCTAGAATATTCCTCTGATTAACAAGAGGCGCTGTTTGAACTGTTCAAGCTAAAAAAAGCTCTCAGAACCTTTCAAACAAATGCCATAATTTCCTCTCCCCTGTTTCCTCACTTTTTAAAAAAGCTGATCTTTTGAATGCTTTAACCATTCAAAAAGAAAGCTAGATAATGGCCTCAAACACAACTTCGGCAAGAAGCTCAGAACAGGGGCAGTGAGCAGACAGCTTGGGATGCAACCAGACACAAGCAGGCCCTGCTTCCGGGAGATGCAGCCCAACCGGCCTGAGTCTGTGACAACGTGTGTCCACCATCCACGTGACATACAACAGCCGGGCCAGGAGAATGACCTAGGCAGAACCACACCTGGCAGGGAGCTGCAGGGGCTCCTTCATCACGTCAGGTGGCCCCAGTGACAAGCACCTCAAACAGTAGAGCCCCAGGGAAGAACAGCCCACGGGCCTGAGAACCATCACTACACACCTAGACGGCACATTCCATTCACAAAGCACTCTTCCAGGAATGCCCCAGGCTGCTGGAGACTGAACTGGAATCTGCGGACCTGGCGGAATTCCCTTTTACACAGAAGCCACTGTAGCTCACGGGGCTAGAGACCCAGGAAGCCCAGGTGAGCTCGGAACCAAAAGCAACCCCACTGTGGACAGTGGCATCCACGGATGGAAAAGTGCAGGTGAAACAGTAAGGCCAGGGCAGCGCACTTTACTGGGCAACAAATGTGCTGCTGCAGGTAGGCGCAGCAGCAGGCAGGTCAGCGAAAACCAAGTGACCGTGACTTCAAAGATGCCAGGTGTCATTCCTGACTGTTGTACTTGTAGTCATGACTTTCAATGTTTAAGAATTAAAATTAGTTATGCGTGGTGCTAGGCACCTGAATCCAGCTACTCAGCAAGCTGAGGTGGGAGGATCACTTGAGCCTGGGAGTTTGAGGCAGCAGTGAGCTATGATCACACCGCACCACTGCACTCCAGCCTAGGCAACCTCATCTCTTAAAAAAATTAAAAACAACAACAACATTGTAGGCCAGGCATGATGGTGTATGCCTGTAATCCCAGCACTTTGGGAGGCCAAGGCAGGAAGATCACACAGCCCAGGAGTTTGAGACCAGCCTGGGCAATATAACAAGACTCTGCCTCTTAAAATAAAAATTCTTTTAAGTAGTAAAATAACCATTCAATAATAAATTTCACACTCCTCACCACACCTATCTAACCTACAAAGATTTCTTTGGCAAAGAGGCAGCAGATTACAGAGTAAAGAACAGTAAATTGGCCAGGCCTGGTGGCTCATGCCTTTAATTCCAGCACTTTGGGAGGCTGAGGCAGGTGGATCACTTAAGGTCAGAAACTTCAGACCAGACTAGCCAGCATGGCGAAACCCCGTCTCTACTAAAAGTACAAAAATTAGCCTGGCATGCTGGCACATGCCTATAGTCCCAGTTAAATGGGAGGCTGAGACAGAAGAATCACTTGAACCCAGGAGGCAGAGGTTGCAGTGAGCCAAGATTGCACCACTGCACTCTAGCCTGGGCAACAGAGTCAGACTATGTCTTAAAAAAAAAAAAAAAAGAAGAAGAAAACAAGAAGAAAAAAGAGTAGTGAATTGAAAATCAAGTAAATGTGGCTTCTAAAGAAACAATCAAAGGTAATGTGGGAACAAAGGCCTTTAACAAACAGAAACTCAGAAAAAGGTGCATCGTTACGGAGATGCTCTTTGAACTTGCTGAGCAATGAAGGGTGAGAAAATGCCTCAGAACTCTACAAAGGCAACAGCCATGCACCTGCAGGCCTGAGCTGAGGCCCCAGCTGGTCCCTAGCTTGCTGTGTGGCACGGGCCTTCCTGAACTTTGGCCGTCCTTAAACAGGAGGAAGGGACCGGGAGACCTCATCTTGATCTGTGATTCTCCTTCAGCAGACAAAAATCGCCTAAGAATCTCTTCCCCTAAAGATGTGGCTGGTGTGGAGAACCAGCCACATGAAGGCACAAGGTGAGACTCCCGGGTGGAGGGTGCAGTGAGGGCAAGGTCCTGAGGCTGGAACTCCGACGAAGGCTGGGAAGGTGGAGGAAAACCGCAGCCCAGATCAGGAGGCAGACACTCAGGGCGTAGGGCCCAGAGGCCACAGGGAGGACCTGGGTTTTATTCTGAGTGCAACAAGGAGCCATGGATGGCAGCTAAAGCAGGCGAAAGACACGCTCAGACTCGCTGATAGGTTCTTCTGGGTGTTTTTCCCCCAGCTGAGAACGAGTTATTAAATGAGTTTTAAAAAGATATGTGTACTCAGTGTTTGTCCTTGTGCTGTTCAGAACAGGAAGAACCAGAAACAACCTGAATATTCACAGGAGGCAAACGATCCGTGACAGGACACATGTGGGATGACCTCCTGTGTGGCAGAAAGGACATTCAAGACCTATGACGCAAACACAGGCGGCTACACATTCACCTGCAGGAGTGCACCTTTTAAAGTCTATATGTAGACAGTGAAAATCTACAGAGATAAACAGGAATCTCCTGAGAGCGGGTAGGGATGCGACTGGTGGGATTACAGTGGATCGGAGGTCTCCTTTTTACAAATCTGTATTTCCCCCACTTTGTAAAGAACATTACTTATGCAATAAAATTAAGGAAAACATTCTAGAGCCACCTTGCTCACTTCACCATGTCAAGGGAAAAAAAGTATTTAGGAACATAAATTGTTGTTTACTTGGAAAAAAAAAATCTCGGCTCCAGTCCAGTAAGGCAAAGGAAAAAAGGGGTAAAGAGCTATGCACATAAGCAAAGGGGCCCTCTTGCAATCAGCTGTGGCCAGCGCTGTACGCAATTAACGGGTTAGGTGCATGGAGTTTAAAGGAGGGTGGAACAAGCAGCGGGTCAAGGTGTCAGGACTGAGCACAAAGGCCCACAGGGGGCACACAGAGCAGAGGCTTGACCACAGTCTGGATGGAGGGGTCTCGGAAGGCTTCCTGAGAGGAGATGGGATTGAGATAAACCCTAAATGGTGAACGCACCTAAGGCGGCCCCATCTCCAGGAGTCATGCCCTCTGGTCGTCCCTTCCACAGAAATCGGACTGGGCTCTGCCCACTACAACCACGACCAGCAGGCTTAAGGCACCTGCATGCCAGGGCTTGTCCCCACGGGCTCTGGCCACCTTGTGAAGCAGCTCGTCCCAGCCACAGAGAGACCCCCGAAGAAAGAAGACAGCCTGCCTGCCGGCCACTGACAAGGCAGCACACATGTGCATAAAGCCATCCTGGATGTCCCATCCCCAACTGGCACCAGGTGGGCCCCAGGCAACCTGCAGAATCCTGAAAAATTATCAAGCACTGGTCAAAGCCACTAAGTGTTCAGGGCGGAGTGGGCCATAACATGAAAGAGGAGGGCGTTTGAGAGGGTGTGTGGGAGGGAGTGTGGGAGGGCTGAGAGAGCGGGAGAAAGCACAGAACTCGTGTGGTGAGACAGTGGTGACAGAGAAACTGGAGAGCCAGGTGAGGGCAGGAGACCTCTGGTCAGCCACATCAAGACATGAGGACTTCATTGTGACATCGGCAGGGAAGACAAACAGCTTTGAGCAGGGTCTTGTGCTCACTGCTTCATCTCAGACAGATCCCTCTGAGAGCTGGAGTGAAGAATGGTTGCAAGACGCAAAAGTGAAGCCAGGGACAGTAAGGTGGCCGCTGCACGAGAAAGAGTTTCTAAGTGGCGTGGCGGGAGTGGGATGGGCTAGAACTAGCAGGATCCAAGGAAGGCAAGAGAGGAAATCACTGGAAAGGTGACACAGGTTGACAAGGGAAAGAGAGGGCATCAGGATGAGAACCAGGTGCCTGGCGTGGGTGCTGAGTGGATGGGCCTGTCTCCCACGGATGGGAAGCGGAGGAGCCCCAAGCTCCCGGTGGCCGGTGACAGGCAGCAATACAGGTGGGGTTGGGGGTTGGTGGTTGGTGATCAAACGCAGAACAATTTTCTTCCTTCAACAATTCAGAGATCATAGTTGGAACACAGATGATTTAGCAAGACAGGCAGAATTTAATAGTGCTTCATAAGGGACCGATTTTCCTTGCTGCTATGCTGTTGGTGGCTGCCATTAATGAATGGGGTAGAAAAGAGAACTGGGGAGAACCTTCTGAGAATCCTAATAATCTGCTGAAGAGAAGCAACATTTCCTATGGATCGTGCCAGCAGCGTGAAGGGCACTCTCATTCTCCACATTTTAAAGATAAAACATGGGTGTGGTTCCACAACCTGCCTGCCTGAGGTCACACAGCCAAAGGATGCAGGAGGCCTCAACCCAGACTCTTACCCAGTAAGCTCACAGGACAGTCAACACTGTGGTGTTGGAGCCAGAGCACACACACACATGCACACATGCCCTACAAAGATTCCTGAAAGTGCCTGGCGGTTTACAGAAGGGACGTGTATGGATCACCTCCGCCGTACAAAGGACAGCAGAGAAGCCCGGCAGCTGGAAGGTGGAGATGCTGCGTTCCTAAGGCCTCACCATGCCCAGTATGACAGCATCACGCAGGCTGATGAAGGCGCCATGAGACCACACAGCCTAAGACCAGACCGGTAAAAGATGCCAGAGATCAGCTGCATTTGGAGGGTCCCTGGGATAGACGCACAAGCTCATCAGCACGAGGCCTGTCTGATGAGACAAGCACAGAACAACACTGCCCTGCATGAGTTCAGATCCTGGCCACTCACCGGCTGTGTGTCCTCAGGACAGCTGCTAACCCCTCCTGCCTGCACTTCCTCACTCTAAAGATGAGTTTGACAACAGTGCCCCCACCTCAAAAGGTGGCAAGGAGGGCTAACGGAGTGAAGGTCCACGAAGTGCTTGGAGCAGCACCTGGAAAGGGCCCAGTGAATATTCTCTGTCCTCATTCCTTACCACACAGCCTTCATTCCTCATAACCCTGTGAGACACCATGGCCGTGCCCATTTGACAGACAAGCACATGTGGCTCAGGCAGGACGTGTCTGGCCCAAGATCACACTGCTAGGAAACTGCAGAATCGCACGTGAACTCCAGACTCCAACTCACCCCTACAGGACCCTGACTCCACACAGGGCCCAGGGCCCATCAGGAGGAAGTCATGGTCCTGACATGAAAGGCTCCAAGTCTCCAGAGAACATACACGCCTCCTCGGGACAAAGGGTTCCTCTGGGAAAAGGCACAAACACTGCCCACACCATGTGCTTCCCAGAACAGAAAACAGGAGGGCACCGCCACCAGGATGGGGCATCCCAGGTGCAGCCACTTGCCACCTTGTCCGACTCAACTTCCCAGCAGCATCCAGCAAAGCTGTCAGTAGCCCTCGTGGTGCCACCTCTGGGGACAGGCAGGACTCAGCTCCAGTGCCTGATGGGCCCTCACACAGGTCTCCGTGGGACAGAGGTAAGGGATAGAGGACCAAAGCCCTAAACGGCTGAGAACTCATGTGGTTGGTCACAATCTCATCTCAGCCCTGCTGGCTGACAGGACAAGGCTGGAGCCCCGGATGGGCTCCCATGGGCAAAGTCAGAAGTCAGAGGTGCTTGAGGCGGCTCCATCAGATGGCTCTTGGGAGCGTGCATACCACAGTCTGTGTGTGCAGAATACCCCAGACGGTGCCAGGCAGCCTGCACACACCCCTCTGGGTGAGACTACAGCACCCGCCAACGTGCCACTGGCATTCCCAGTCGAATCTCCTTTCCTTCCATTTATACGTATTCCTCTCAAAGTTACATAAACAAAATGTACACAGTCAAATTACAAGGCTTACTATGGCAAGCAGCTGCCCCGACCCTTCACTGTGTATCTCCTGCCCCAGTTCTCGGCCTCAGAAGCAAACACTCTAAGTTATTTGAGTCAATTATGTTGAAACGGACCTCCCTTTCTCTAGATGACAGGCTGTAATTGCCACTTTCCTATTTCTTCAGTTTGAGGCATTACCTGTGACTTCCCAGGATGAAAGAGGAGCCCATGGCTCTTTGCTCCCACCACCCTTCTACCACCCCACAGGCACCACCATCACCATAGCTCCAGCTGCTCCACGTCTGGCAGAGCCCCATATCTGGCAGAGCCCCGCATCTGGCAGAGCCCCACATTTGGCTGAGCACACAACCAGGGCAGCACCACTCATGCCGAGGCCACACAAGAAAGCATGGTGACTTCCATTTCCTTCCTACTTTGTGTTTTCCCTCAAGCTAATAGAAGGGGTTTTTCACTAGCTTAGCTATCTGTGTTGATCGCTCATTCCACCCTGGGCTCTTTAAACTGTTCAAACATCCTCTCGAGATGTTCCAGTGCACCAGGCATCAGGTTGCCTAGCAATCTCGTCTTTGTCCGGGCACAGGCGCTGTCTCCGGGTGCTGCTCCCCCCGTGACAGATACCCTGCTCCCTGCATTCCAATCCTCCCTCAGTCATCAGTCTCTCTCTCTCTCTCTGCCTTAGTACAATGCATCCTCCAGTAGCTTTCTGAAAAAGGATTTGAAGGAGATAACTTGTTTTTGGTTTTGTTTTTGTTTTTAAGATAAGGTCTCACTCTGCCACCCAGGCTGGAGTGCAGTGGTGTGGTCATAGCTCATTGTGGCCTCAACCTCAGCGGCTCAGGTGATCCTCCTGCCTCACTCCTCCACACTCTGAGTATCTGGGACTATAAGCAGGCCAACATACCCAGCTAATTTTTGTTGTTGGAGAGATGGGGTCTCACTCTGTTACCCATAATGGTCTCCAATTCCTAGGCTCAAGTGGTCCTCCCACCTCAGCCTTTGAAAGTGCTGGGATTACAGGTATGAAGCACCATGCCCAGTCAGGAAGACAGACTTTTTTTTAAGACTTTGCAAATCTCCATTGTGCCTTTAGTCTGCTCTCTCATGTGACTGTTAGTTTCACTGGGTATAATAGAATCAAAGGTTGAAAATCATTTTCCTGCAATTATAGACAACATTGCTTTATTCTCCACTAAATTCCAATGCTGCTATTTAGAAACACAAAGCCATCCTGATTCCTGGTTTGTATGTAACCTATTCTCATCCTTCTGAAAGCTTGTAGGGTTATGTCTTTACCCTAATATTTGGGGTCACAACAACATGCATAGCAATGGCCTTTGAACACAGACGTTCATCCACTGGACTGGGCGGCTGGTGGTCGTTCAGTCTGGAGTGCGCTTAGGCTCTAAGAACGTGCTTCTGAATTGTTTCATGATGCTGTCCTTCCTGCCATTTCTGTGCTGCACTTGTTGGATGTGGTCACAGAACCCAATCCACAGATTGTATTCTGTCTCTCTTGTTTGACCTTTTTTTTTCTTCCTGGATTTCCTTAACTTTTCTAACACTTACATTGATTTTTTTCCCCCATATCTGTTCACACAGTTTTAGATTTCCCAGAACTCTTCTTGTTCAACAAAAGTTCTTCTACCAGAAAATATTTTTCTTGTTTCATTATCTTCTCTTGTTTAAATAACTACTTTTATTTCACTGAGGATGCTTATGAGAGGTTTCTTCCCTGAAGTTTGATCCTTGTATAATTTCCATTTCCTCTAGGCTGTTTTTCTCTGTTTGTTTGGTCTATACCTTTTACATCAGAGACTCTCTCAGATGTCTAGGAGGCTCTGAATGAGCGACTGTGATGGTCACCTGTAAGTTTCACCACAAGAAAGAGTCATGAAGTGGTGATTTCAGTGCCTTTCTGTCCTCCCCCTCGATAGTCTGAGTCCACACAGGAGGTTCTTCTACTCTCTTGCTTAGCGGACAATGCTCCACCAGCCAGGACCCAATGCTGGGTAGGGACGAAAGCTAGTCATTTCGGTGGTCATGCAGAATTCGCTTACCCTGGTCCATAAGGTGCCCTGTCCTAAAATGTACCAGGTGCACGATCATCAGTTTTATGGCCTGCTCAGAATGCCCGCCCCAGCTGCACTGGGCTGAGCAGGGACCAGGGCCTCTGAGCAGCCAATTCACAAATCACTCTTAAGTCGAGTGGCCACTCTGGAAGTAAGCAGTCCCAGCTCCCAAGCATGGTCAAAACTCTGTGGCACACATCAAGATGGCTCTTGGCTTTCCCCATTCCCAAATTAGCATTCAGTTTTCTGAAGTCAGCTAAGTCCATCACCAACTCTCTAATTAAAAAAACAAACAAACAAACAAACAAAAACCAACTCTTTTTTCACTGTAGCATTAGGGTTCAGGAAGAAAAAAGGTAGGTGCATGTATTCAATCCACCATCCTCTCCATCCCCCAAAATGGTCCGGAAAAAATCTGGCAATCTAATTTTCTATTTTACCAGTAAGCCACATTCCTTAGGCTTGTTTAATGACTGCCCTTGCCAGTAGGAGCCCACATGCAGCCTAACAGAGCTTAGGAATTCCCACCACAAAAGGGATGGGTCTAATCCTCCTCCTAAACCCCTGGTTCCTTCCATCCAGGCCATACCACATAATCACCCAGAAAGTTTCGTAAGCATGCAAAAGAAACGCTAAGACAGGAAATAGATTTTTAAAGGTGGAAAAAAATACAATGGTGAGAACTCAACCAAGTCAAAAACCAGTTACTTTTAAAGGCTAATAAAGTTGGTAGACATTTGAAGACATTAAGAGAAAAGGCACAAATAACCAAAATCGGGCAGGAAAAAAGGACTATCATTAGCCATCTTGTCACATGGTACATTTTTAAAATTAAACATCAAGTCTAAGGATGAGTCTGAGTACAGTGGCTCACACCTGTAATTCCAGCAGTTTGGGAGGCCAAGGAGAGCCGACCACTTAAGGTTGGGAGTTCAAGACCAGCCTGGCCAACATGCCAAAACCTCGTCACTACTAAAAGTACAAAAATCAGCCAGGCATAGTGGCACAGGCCTGTAATCCCAGCTACTTGGGAGGCTGAGGCAGGAAAATCGCTGGTACCCGCGAGGCAAAGGTTTCAGTAAGCCGAGATTGCACCACTGCACTTTAGTCTGGGTGAAAAGTGAGACTCCGTCTCCGAAAAAAAAAAAAAAAAAAACTGAAATACTGAACATTTTCCCTAAGATCAAAAATAAGAACAAGTGTCTGCTATCACCACTGCTATATCACAATGTAATAATGTGATAAAAAAGAAACAAAAGGCATAAAGCTCAAGAGAAAGAAGTAAAACTGTCTTTATTTGCAAATAGCACTATTTTTATACAGAAAAGCCTCAGGAATCTTAAAAAAGAAACTTACTGGCACAAAGAGTAAATCCAGCAAAGTCACAGGCACCATCAACACACTAAAACTATACTGTGCCTATACACTAGAATTCAGCAAAGTCACAGGACACCGTCGACCCTCTAAAACTATACTGTGGCTATACACTAGAATTCAGCAAAGTCACAGGACGCTATCGACACTCTAAAACTATATTGTGGCTATACGCTAGAATTCAGCAAAGTCACAGGACACCGTCGACACTCTAAAACTATACTGTGGCTATACACTAGAATTCAGCAAAGTCACAGGACACCGTCGACACTCTAAAACTATACTGTGTCTATACACTAGAATTCAGCAAACTCACAGGACACCGTCGACACTCTAAAACTATACTGTGGCTATACACTAGAATTCAGCAAACTGACAGGACACCGTCGACACACTAAAACTATACTGTGGCTATACACTAGAATTCAGCAAAGTCACAGGACACCGTCGACACACTAAAACTATACTGTGGCTATATACTAGAATTCAGCAAACTGACAGGACACTGTCGACACTCTAAAACTACACTGTGTCTATACACTAGCAGCAAATATTGGAAAAGTGACATTTTTCAAAATTCTACTCAAATTATCATCAATAATACAAAATTCTTAGGATTAAATTTATCAAAAGATAGGCAAGATCTCCTTCAAAAAACACTCTAGTAATAACTGTTTACTTGGTGAGCTGTGTGGCCAGCGGTGGTCAATTCAGAAGAGACGCCCAGCCTTCTCCAGGTTAACTGTGAATAGCTAACATGTTATTAATAGGCGTATTTCGGAAATGGTGCGCTTCAGCGGAAGTCCCCTGGAGATGTGTCAATGCCTTCACATCTGACAATATGTTATCACATCAGGAGAAACACAGATTAAAATGGTTATGAAATAGTCTGGTCATGTTGTTCTGTATCAGAATCCTACAAGTGCTCTCCCTGGTATCAGGCAGTAACAACATAGTGGTATAGCCACAATTTCAATTACCTAAAATGATAAGCTACATTACTTCTTTAATTTGAATCTAGCACTTTCTAGGCCACTGGTTCTCAAGTGGGAATGCATAGCAGATGTATTCATGAGGTTTTATGAAAATGGTTCACTCTATCTCAGACTCACCCAATGTCTTCATTTGATATGCTTTGATATATTCCGGGGATCTTTTGTCTCAACATTATACATCTCAAGACTGTTTTCTTCATAAAAAATATGTTCACCCATTTCAATGAATCAGATGTTAACATCCACTGACTTCTTTGAAATAGGCTTACTCATTATCCTTAATAATATTTTGTCTAATTTTTTAATTGCCTTTTTATCTTTCTTTTGGATGCCACAGAAACAACCCAATTTCCTCATTAGTTGCATTATTCTTTTTAAAACCACATCAGACATTTGATGTTTGAAAATTATGTAAAACCTCATCAGGCATTTCACACTGAAAAATTATCAGTAAGAAATTAACCATTGCCATCAAGTCTCTGTCATCTATGAACAGTTTCTGTTTGACACTGAAAACGCCTGTCTGAAAGCTTGGGATAAACTCACAGGCCAGAGTTTGCATCTTCAACAAGAAGGGCAATCTCAGTGGTTCCGGAAAAGGACTGCAACAGATATGTGCACTCCTGAGACCTGCAGGGACAAGCTCCAGAGGCGACAGCAACATCCACACCACTTTCAAACACACCAGTAGGGTGAGTCCAGACTTCATTTCAGGCAAGAAGCACATGGTTTCATGAGATTATAAACCCTAGATCTAACAGGATAAGAATTAACTACACAGAACTAAATGAACTGAAGAAGGAAGTCTCATTGAGGTTATTTGTGGATGTTGGTTTTATGTTCTATTTTCTGGATACAAAGGGAAGTGATTGCACTTTCTTCTTAAGCTATTTAACCTACAACAATTTGTTGACCTCATCTTTGATAAAAATGAAATATTTTCAGATGATCTCTGACCCTCCCTGGCATCCCAGAGCTTAGAAACTCTTACTGAGTCTCCTTAATTTTCATAGCAGTAGGTTCAATAAAAACCTTTCCTCCTTTTTAACATGACAGAATTGGACAAATCGCACAACCAGTGCCTTACCCAAGTATCATATGAGAACAATGCTCATCTGATAAAGCAGGACCAACCACTCTGAAAGGTTAAGATTGCTGTGCATATGCAGCCAATAGCAACAGAACTCTCCCATCTTTCAGAGGGCAAGGCCACTTCCTGGAAAGACACGAACCTCAGGGTATTGGGAGGACCTCAAAGAGGAGAACTCACCCAAATGGACAGGCAGAAAACATAAATTAATTTGCAACCACGAAATGGAAGAGTTCTTAAAACACAGAAATTAGGCTGGGCACAGTGGTTCAAGCCTGCAATCCCAGCACTCTGGGGCGGGCCTGAGATCAAGAGTTTGAGGCCCGCCTGGCCAAAAGGCGAAACCCCATCTCTACTAAAAATACAAATATTAGCCAGGCATGGTGGTGGGTGCCTATAATCCCAGCTACTTGGGAGGCTGAGGCAGGAGAATCACTTGAACCCAGGAGACGGAGATTGCAGTGAGCTGAGATCACACCACACTCCAGCCTGGGTGACAGAATGAGAGTCTCTCTCAAAAATTAAAAAAAAAAGAAAAAGAAATAACTTAACTATCACAAAATAAAAAATTGATAAAATGGATTTCATCAAAATCAAAACTTTTTACTCATCCAAAACACCAAGATCTCAGTAAAAATGTGAGAGTCAAAGCCTGCGGAAGTTCGCTCCACCATAAAAGCAACAGAAGAGTGACTAGAATGGTCAGAATCAACTTTTTGAACTCTGAAAACTAACCAAAGGCTTACAGCAACTCAGGAATGTTTGGTCAAGAAAATCAGGTTGCTCTCAAGAACAGTGCCCTTGGTGGCATTTTAACTCACCTTGGTCCCAGTCCACACACCATACCTCTATGATGGCCTTGAAAAATAACAGTCTACATTCCCAGGACAGAGGGAGCAGAATGGGGCTGGCATCTCAAAATATCATTCCTGAAGAATGGTATTTATATAATATCATGTATACAAATAACATGTATAAAATCATGTCTTCTTCAAATAACTCCTCCAAGGAAGAGTTATTATTTGACCCATCTGGGCCACTTACTACCTTAAGAACTCAACTGAAAGTCCTTTCTTAGGTCTGGCACAGTGGCTCACGCCTGTAGTCCCAGCACTTTGGCAAGCGAGCAGGTAGACATGGGGTGGCTGGAGTTGGGGAGGATATACAGTCTCGCAGGCTGTATAAAGATTTCTCATTTAAAGTGGAGTATGAGCCAGGCATGGTGGCTCATGCCTGTAAACCCAGCACTTTGGGAGGCTGAGGCGGGCAGATCACCGGAGACCAGGAGTTTGACACCAGGCTGGCCAACATGGTGAAACCCCATCTCTACTAAAATTACAAAAAATGAGCTGGGCATGGTGGTGGGCACCTGTAATCCCAGCTACCGGGAGACTGAGACTGGAGAATCACTTGAACTGGGAGACGGAGGTCACAGTGAGCCAAGATTGTGCCACTGTACTCCAGCCTGGGCAATAAGAGCTAAACTCTGTCTCAAAAAAACAAAGAAAACAAAGAAAGTCCTGTATTGATTTGACCTCCCCAAATCTCTCCCAGGGCAAAAACTTGGTGGAGGGATGAGTCTGTCAACCACTTCAACATCACAAACAGCTGAAATGACAGCAGTGGCAAACAAAAGACTCACCAAAAATGCTGACACAGAAAAGCTAAGAAATGAGCTGTCCATGGGGACTGAGGTTCTAAAGCACCATGTCCGTGCATCTTGCACACAGGCTTGGAAAGGCCTGTGAAGGCCCTGGGTTCTCCCTCCTGCTCATCTTGAAACTCTGAGCAAGCAGGATGTGAGGGCAAAAGACAGAGTGGTCACCACCTGGCCCGGCGTGCACCGGAGCCCCTCATCAAGGACTCACCAGTTCCAGGTATCTCACAAAATCTCTACTATTCATTCTGAGACTGGCCTTTGCTGAAGACAGAGACTCTGGCCTATAGCATGCCGACCTGCCGGACAAGCATTAGAGGCAAACAAAAAACTGTGCACAGATCAGAGACTTGATGGCCATGGTTAATTTATGACAGAGTTTTCAAATGTGAAATGTCTAATGAGATTTTATAATAAAAATAGTGTAACTGTCAAGGAAACTGAGCTTGTTTCTGTAGCATATGAAACAAAGTAAAAAGCCAATTAGAAAATCAGACAAAGTATCTCTGTGGATAATAACTTACTGTATTGTTCACTGCTACCGTATAGAAATATAACTAATTTTTACATATTGATCTTGTATCCTGCAACTTTGTTGAACTTGTTTATTAGCTCCAGTAATTTGTAAATGTGTATTCTTTCCATTTTTTTATGTATAAAATCAGGTCTTCTGCAAACAGAGATAGTTTTCTTCTTCCTTTCCAATCTGGAGGTCTTCTATTTCCTCTCCTTGCATAAACGTCCTTGGGTAGAGCTTCCAGCACAATGTTGACGAGAAGTGGAAAAAGCACCTATCCACTTTTCATTTTTCTTCTCTCTTCTTTATTCCCCATACCGGATAATCTTGATTGACCTATCTTCAGGTTTGCCAATTCTTGCTGCTGCTGCTCAAATATGCTGGTGAGCTTATCTAGTGAATTTTCATTTCAGTTGCTGTACTTTTCATCTGTAGAATTTCTATGTGGTTTCTCTTTATAATTTCTTTTCATTGATACTCTGCTTCTACTGATTGCTTTTTCCACCATGTATGAATTATACTTTTTGCTTCTTGGCATGTCTTCTGATTTTTGTGGCAACTCTGGAAATCAGATTCTCTGCCCTTCCCCAGGCTTGCTGCTGTTGCTGCTAGCTGTAGTTGTCTTTTACTTGTTTCACAACTTTTCTGAACTAATTCTGCAGTGTTTGTGTCTTTGTTCTGTGCTGCCACTGAAGTTTCCACTCAGTTTCACGTTAGCCATGAGAAGTACAAATTAAAACCATATAAGATAAAAAATGCTAAACATCACTAATTATCAGGGAAATACAAATCAAAACCACAATGAGATACCACCTTACTCCTGCAAGAATGGCCATAATTTAAAAATCAAAAAATAATAGATGTTGGCATGGATGTGGTGAAAAGGGAACACTTGTACACTGTGGTGAAAAGGGAACACTTTAACACTGCTCATGGGAATGCAAACTAGTACAATCACTATAGAAAACAGTATAGAGATTCCTTAAAGAACTGAAAGTGGAGCTACCATTTGATCCAGCAATCCTCCAGAGGAAAAGAAGTCATCCTATGAAAAAGACACTTGCATACACATGTTCACAGCAGCATAATTTGCAACTGCAAAAATATGGAACCAACCTAAATGCCCATCAACCAATCAGTGGATAAGAAAATGTGGTGTATATATATGTGTGTGTATATATATACCGCATAGAATACTACTCAGCCATAAAAAGGAATAAAAGAACGGCTTTCACGGCAACCTGGAAGGAGTTGGAGACCATTATTCTAAGTGAAGTAACTCAGAAATGGAAAAACAAACATTGTATGTTCTCACTTATGAGTAGGAGCTAAGCTGTGAGGACACAAAGGTGTAAGAGTGATACAATGGACTCTGGAGACTCAGGAGCAAAGGGTGAGAGATAAAAGACTACACATTGGGAGCAGTGTACACTGCTCGGGTGACAGGCGCACCAAAATCTCAAAAATCACCACTAAAGAACTTTTCCATGCAATCAAGCACCACATGTTCCCCAAAACCTATTGAAATAAAAAATAAAATCCTATTAAAAAATTAATTCCTACCGACAGAAACAATAAAGATTATAAAATGTAACTGGAAATAATTTTTTGTCCCACAATTGGTCACTGTTTAAATTATGGTATATCCATCCAATGAAAAACCGTGCAGTCATTTAAAAAAAAAAAAATCCACAGGAAGATACTACTCCACACCCCCAAGGATGACCGTAAGAAAAAGACATCATAACAAGGGTGGAAAATTCAGAGAAACTAGAATCCTCATATACTGCTGATGAGAATGGAAAATTGTATAGCTACTATGGAAAATAGTTTGGCAACTCCTAAAAAAGCTAAATAAAGAGTTACCATGTAACCCAGGGTTTCCACTCCTAAATATATACCGTCTCATACAAAAACTTATACTTGAATGTTCGTAATAGCCAGAAAGGGAAAACAATCCACATGTCTATCAACTGATGAATGTGTTACTGAAATGTGTTCTAGCGACACAATTGGATATTATTACTTGCCATGTGGTGGAAGGGAGCACTCATCCGTTCCACAGTGTGGACACACCTTGAGAACATGCTGAGTGGAGGGCGCCAGCACAGAGGCCACCTATGGTGGGATTCCACTGATACGCAACGTCCAGAACATGCAAACCCAGAGACAAAGAGCAGAGCAGTGGCTGCCAGGGGCTGGGGGAAAGGAGAATGGGGAATTTCTGCCAACAGGGCTTCCTTTGGGGACCATGACAATGTTCTGGAATCAGACAGTGGGTATGAGTGTGCAACCTTACAAATATACTACAAACCACCAAATTAAACACTTTAAAACAGTCAATCAGCAGGGCAAGGAGGCTCATGTTTATAATCCCAGCACTGTGAGAGGCCAATGTGGGAGAACTGCTTGAGGCTACAACTCCAAGTCCAATCTGGGAAACATAGCGAGACCCTATCTCTACAAAAAGAAAAAACTAGCCAGGTATGGTGGCTCACACCTGTATTCCCAGCTACTCAGGAAGCTTCGGTGAAGGATCGCTTGAGCCCAGGAGTTAGAGGTTGCAGTGAGCTATGATCGCACCACCGTATCCTGGCCTAGGCGACAGAGTGAGACTCTGCCTCAAAAAAAAGAAAAACAACAGTCAATCTTACAGTAGTAGTCATGTATATTTTAATAATTTAAAAAAATAAAAAAATGAAAAGGCAAGCCACCGACTGGGAGAAAATGTTGACAAGACATACACTGGATGAAAAACGTGTATCCAGAATAAAGAACTTGTAAAAATCAGTAACAGAAAGAAAACAAACCAATACAATTTTCCAAAAGACTAAGAACAGACACTTCCCAAAGAACATATACAAAGCCATTAAGCACAAGAAGGAGCACAACGTATTCACTGACTAGGGAATTAGTCACTAGGGAAATGTGAATTAATCCAAAAGTAAGTAATGCTGCACACCCACTAGAATAAAGGATTTTTAACAAATAAACAGCCACACCAAATACTAGTGAAAATATAATGCTAATAGAATCTCATACACTGCAGGTAGGTGCATAAAATCATATCACCACCCTGGAAGACAGCTTGGCAGTTTCTTATAAAGTTATACATGCACTTACTAAAAGGCCCAGCAATTTTACTTCTGGGTGCTGACTTGAGAGAATGAAAACAGAGGTGCACATGAGATGTGGATGTGAATTAACCGCAGCTGTACTCCTAATAGCCAACTACTGGGAAACAACCCCAGCATCCTCAGACAGGAAACAGGGGAAACAAACAAGCAGATTCGTACAAGTTAAAAATGAACCATTTGGCTGGGCGCAGTGGTTCACACCTGTAATCCCAGCACTTTGGGAGGCCAAGGCAGGCAGATCAACTGAGGTCAGAAGTTCGAGACCTGCCTGGCCAACATAGTGAAACCCCTGTCTCTACTAAAAATACAAAAATTAGCCGGGCATGGTGGCGTGCACCTGTAAGTTACTCAGGAGGCTGAGGCAGGAGAATCACTTGAACCCAGGGGCAGAGGCTGCAGTGAGCCAAGATCACGCCATATTACTCCAGCCTGGGCAACAAGAGTAAAACTCTGTCTCAAAAAATACATAAATAATAAAAATAAATTAAAATGAACCACTCATCCCCCCAAAACAGGGCTGAATCTCAAAAGCACTCTGTTGTCCAAAAGCAGGGTCAAGACAAGGGTGAAAGCAAGAGAGACAGACGCTGGTGTACAAACTTTCAGGAGGTGATCACTCTGAGAATCTCACTCCGGGGGAGTGTGCAGTGCAGATCCCAGACTATCTCACCTTCCCCTAGTCCCAGCCTTGGGCAAAAGATGACAGCAATTTAAGAATAAACACAGTACAATTCCATTTATTTACAATTCAAGAACACACAAAACTAATTTATGGTAATAGAAATCAGAACAGCGCTTGTCTCCTGGGGGTAGGAATTGATTGAAGGGACAAGAAGGAACTTCTAGAGGTAACAGAAACTTTCTGCAGTGTGACTGAGGCAGTGATTACACAGGTGGTACATTTTCAATACTCACTGAATTATATACGTACGATCTGTCCATTTCACTGTATGTAATTATTATCTCGAAAAATATGTTAAAGGAATAGAAAGACAGTTTCTTCTTTAAAAGACCACACTGAATGCCACTGTCAAAGCAAGGGAACTGCATCTGGCAACACAAACGCATTTTTCTAAGCCATGTGCATGCTTCTAGATTTCGGGGCTTTTTCTTTTTTTAATGCTTCTAGATTTCTAAACAAGTTTCATGAAAGAGAGACTATTTTAATCCTGGGAAGCTACTGTGACTCGGGATTGATGCTGGAAAAGGCAAGAATCTGACAGTCAGGATGAGGACAGAAAAAATAAAAATAACAGGCAAGAATGTATCTTCTACCTCCAGTTGTAAGGAATTTCCATTGTCATCTAAGCCACGAGACTTACCCCCAACCAAAGCCTACCTGTTCAGGAGGCTCTTGGGCCAGGGTGGGCAGCATTTTCAGAGCCCTTGACCCCAGTCGGTCCATTAGGGAGGGGTGCCTGAGAGCCTGCAAGCTACCAGGACAGCCAGACGCGCCTGCGGGCAGGAAGCACCGTCGTCTGAAACATCTGCCACAGAAAGCACTGTATTAAGACTACCACAGCTTACTTTTAAGTGCAAAGGACAAAAATTTGAAACACTGACAACCAACATCAATGAATGTTATCAGAAAAATGAGCAATCTTAAGTATTGTTAATAGAAGTGTAATTCTGGAAAGTAATTTGGCAAAAATTATTAAAGTGTTAAATATTCATACTCTGTATCTTAGTATTCCCATCAATAAAAAGTATCTTTCAGATACGCTTACAAAAATACATGTTTAATGAAATGGTGTTCACTAAATCTCTGCGTGTTAATAGCAAAAAGAAAAAATTGGAAGCAATTGTAGTGTAGGCTAATAAGGAAATGGCTAAAATATGTGTATTCCAGGATGGAATAACAGCTATTAAAGAGTAAACACCAGAAATTTCAAGTAAGACAATCTTAGGGAAAATAATCCAACAATACAGACTGTATAATGCCATTTGCTATGCACATAGAAATTATCTAAGAGGACTTACAGCTAACTGTAATGTTAGTCTGGGATAGAGCAGAATTTAAAAAGCAGAGAAATACAAGCAAGTTTCCCTTTAATTCTGTACTGTTTGAGCTTTTTTTAGAGTGAGCATGGATTTTGAAGAACATGTCACAGAACTGTAGGATCACATGAAAGTTCAACTTGTGAGATTGTTCCTTCTGGCCATTTAGGACTCACTGCCAGGACAACAGTTCTGTAAGTATGATCTACAGACACCCTTCTGGGCAGTCTTGTAACGTCAAAACTATTTTCTTTTTTGTGCTGTTGTTTTTTTTGGTTTTTCTGAGACAGAGTCTCGCTCTGTCTCCCAGGCTGGAGTACAGTGGCGCGATCTCAGCTCACTACAACCTCCACCTACCAGGTTCAAGTGATTCTCCCGCCTCAGCCTCCTGAGCAGCTGGGACTACAGGTACACACCACCACATCTGGCTAATTTTTGTATTTTTAGCAGATAAGGGGTTTTGCCATGTTGGCCAGGCTGGTCTCAAACTGCTGACCTCAGGTGATCTGCCCACTTTGGCCTCCCAAAGTGCTGGGATTACAGGTGTGAGCCACCGTGTGGGCCATCAAAACTATTTTTATAATAATACTAAGTGGCTGGGTACAGTGACTCACACCTGTAATCCAAGCACTTTGGTAGGCCGAGGTAGGCGGATCGCCTGAGGTCAGTAGTGCGAGACCAGCCCGAACAACATGGCAAAAACCCATCTCTACCAAAAAATACAAAAATTAGCCAGGCACAGTGGTACATGCCTGTGGTCCCAGCTACTGGGGAGGCTGAGGTGAGAGAATCACTTGAACCCAGAAGGCTGTGGTCAAAAAAAAAAAAAAAACTAATAATAATAACCTATCATTTGCCTTTTTTCTTTTAACTACGATGACATTTGAACTGAAGATACAAAAGCAATGATGGGTAAAACATGTCAGTGAAACAAACCAGGGGCACCACACGGGGCCTTGCTATGTTGCCCAGGCTGGACTGCAGTGGCTACCAACAGGCACAATCACAGCTCCCTACCACCACAAACTCCTGGGCCCAAGTGACCCTCCAACCTCAACTCTCCAAGCAGCTGGGACTACAGGAGTACTATGCCCAGTAAACACATTCACTTTGTTAAATCTTAACCCCTCGATAGTATCTCAACATTCTGTGTGAAGAAACAGAAAGTACACGTAAAACATTTCTGGTGCATACTAAAGTGTGATGCTTGGTCTTCTGTGTTTGAGTTGTGAACTGAACTAGCCACTTTTTATGTAAAATATTTTACTTAAAAAATAACTGACAAACAATAGTTACTCAGGCTTAAGCATCTGGTAGACATTTTCTCAAAAATGAATTAAACAAAAGTTATCATCTGAAAGAATACAACCGAGAGTCTTTGTTGACAATAATAAAACTCAAGCTGTCAAACACATATCCAAATTCTTAAAAATTTGTATCTGCCACCACAAGCTTGACAGATTTCTAATATTTAAAGATTTTTCAATAACTTGTGGTGATTATCTCGTGATTTTATAAATAAGGAATAATAAAAGACCTACATAATTCAGTGAGTCAATATTTTCAAATGAGTAATGTACGATGTTACATAACCATGTAAAGGTCTATTCAAAATGCAATACAGACCAATGAATTTTAGAACAGTTTGAAAAGATTATTGCGCACCACAGCTAACTTTTCAGAAACCACTACATGTGGAAAACTTGCTGTTACGATGTCAACACCACCCAAAGACATCTTGACATTCAATGCAATCCCTATCAAGACCTAACTAAACATTTTGCAGAATGAGGAAAATCTATCCTAAAATTCACATGGAATTTCAAGGGACCCCAAGGAACCAAAGCAATCTTGAAAAGGAAGAACAAAGTTGAAAGAGTCACATTTTCTTTTTTTTTTTCTTCTTTCAGACAGAGTTTCACTCTTGTTGCCCAGGCTGAAGTGTAATGGCGCAATCTCAGCTCACTGCAACCTCTGCTTCCCAGGTTCAAGCAATTTGCTCGTCTCAGTCTCCCGACTAGTTGGGATTACAGGCGCACACCACCAAACGGGCTAATTTTTGTATTTTTACTAGAGACGGGGTTTAACCATGTTGGTCAGGCTGATCTCAAACTCCTGACCTCAGGTGATCCACCCACCTCAGCCTCCCAAAGTGCTGGGATTACAGGCGGTGAGCCACTGCACCCAGTCTAAGAGTCACATTTTCTTAAGTCAAAACTTACTGCAAAGCCACAGTAATCAAAACAGTGTGGTGCTGATATAATGACAGGCATATGGACCATGAAATACAGTAGAGATCCCAGAAATAAACCCTTTCATATGTTTGAATGATATTTGACAAGGGTGCCAAAACCATTCAATGAAGAATGGACAAGCGTTTCAACACATGGTGCTGGGAAAACTGGTCTCCACATGTGAAAGAATGAAGTTGGGCCCTTAAAACATACACAAAAAATTAACCCAAAACAAATCAAAGACCTAAATATAAGACCTAAAACTATAAAATTCTTAGGAAAAAAAGGGGGAGAAGGTTTATGACACTGGATTTGGCACAGATTTATTGAATATGACATCGAAGGCACAGACAACAACAAAAAAGGCAAACGAAACCTTAGTAAATTTTAAAATTTTATATATCAAAGGACACTATCAACAGACTGAGAACACAACCTACAGAATGGGAGAAAATGTTTGGAAATCATATCCGTAAAAGAATAATATTCAAAACATACAAGAGAACTCCTAAAACAACAATGAAAATAAACAACGCGATTCAAGAACAGGCAAAGAACCTGCAAAGATATTTTTCCAAAGAATATATACAAGTGGCCAATGAGCACATGGAAAGATGCTCAACATCACTAATCATTAGGGGAAATGCACATCAAAACCAGAACAAGACATCACCTCACACTCATCAGGATGGCTACCACCAAAAAAAAAAAAAAAATCAGAATAGCAAGTGTTGATGATGATGTGGAGAAACTGGAACTCCTGTACACTGTTGATGAGAATGTTAAATGGTACAACCACTGTAGAAAACAATATGGTGGCTCCTAAAACAATTAAAAATAGAATATCATATAATCCAGCAACTCCACTTCTGGGTATAGACCCGAGAGAGTTGAAAGCAGGGTCTCTAAGAGGTATTTGCATGCTCATGTTCATAGCAGCATTATTCACAGTAGCTAAAATGTGGAAGCAACCTAAATGTCCATCCACAGGTGACTGGATAAGAAAAATAGGTCATCTATCCATACAACAGACTATCACTCAGCCTTAAGAAGAAAGAAAATTTTGGCACATGCTACAACATGGATGATCCTTGAGGACATTATGTTAACTGGAATAAGCCAGTCACAAAAGGACAAATATTTCATTATTCTACTTCTATGAGTTCCCTCCTGTAGTCAAAATCATAGAGGCAGAAAGTAGAATGGTTGGTGCCAGGGCTGGCAAGAGGAATGCAGCGAGTGAGGGTTGAACGGGTAGGCCCTGGATTTGGGAAGATAAAGTTCAGTTCTGGGGGTGGATGGTGGTGATGATTACACAACAATATGAATGTTCTTAAAGCTACTGAACTGTACACTTGAAAACAGTTAAGACAGTAAATTGTATTGTATATATATTTGACCCAATACAACAAATCAGGGAAAAGAAAAGCATCCTCCTCAACCTGATGAACACTTGAGTGTCTCCCAACATGCTAAAACTAACCTCATACTTCATGAAAATCTGAATGCTTTCCCTTTAACACTGACAAGGCCAGCACTGCCATTCTCACAGGTAAAACTGCACTGGACATCGCAGTGAGTGCACTAAAGCAAGAAAAAACAAATAAGGCCAGGCGCAGTGGCTCACACCTGTAATCCCAGCACTTTGGGAGGCCGAGGCAGGCAGATCACAAGGTCAGGAGTTCGAGACCAGCCTGGCCAATACAGTGAAACCCCATCTCTACTAAAAAATGCAAAAATTAGCCAGGTGTGATGCCGCACACCCGTAGTCCCAGCTACTCGGGAGGCACAGGCAGGAGAATCGCTGGAACCCAGGGGGTGGAGATTACAGTGAGCCGAGATCACACCACTGCACTCCAGTCTAGGTAACAGAATAAGACTCCATCTCAAAAAAGTAATTAATAAAAATAAATGAAATAAAAAAGTATGTGGGGGAAAGAAAAGAAACTGAAAGCTGAATCTAAAATTTATCTGAAAGTTAAAAATACCTAAAATAGTCAAGACAATTCTCACAAAGAAAAAAACTGGAGGGCTTACTACGTTCTTTCAAGAAGTATTAGGAAGTCACAGTAATTATGACATTATTGTACTGGAAAAAGGACAGACATACAATTCAACAAAAGAAGACATCAAGAAACAGGCTGATGAATGTATGGTCAACAGGTATTCATCAGAGGTGCCAAAGTAATTGAAAGAGGAAACAGACATTAGTATTGTGAGGCAGGAAAGCCACCCTCAACTGTTACCACACTACAAACAAAAATTAACTCAAAATTAACAGTAAAGTTAAAGCTAGAAAGTTTCCAGAAACTTGGGTTAGGCCAACACAAAAAGCACAAACCACAAAAAAAAAAAAAATTGATAAATTAGACTTAACAAAATTAAAAGCTTTTACCCTTCGAAAAACACTAAGAAAATGAAAAGGCAAGCCACATACTGTGTGGGAGAAAATATTCACCATACATACAAAAGACTTCTGTCATGAATCTACATACAACTCTGCCAACTCAGGAAGATGACAGTTCAATTAAAAATGGACAGAAGACTTTGAAAAGACACTTCACAAAAGAAGATCTATGGCTGTCAGTTAAGTACATGAGTAGATGTTCAACATCATTAGTCACCAGGGAAACAGGAATGAGGACCACAGGTAATTACCGCACATGCTCACCAGAAAGCTAAAGTGAAGGCAGCCAATGAACACGCTCAGGATGCAGGACCAGCAGAATTCTCACACACAGTGGCCAGAGGACAGAACTGGGCAGCCACTTTGGCTCATCAGCTTTTTCTAAAGTTAAAACATACCATATTACCCAGAGGCCCCACTCCTAGGTATTATCCCAACAGACAGTGTAGAAAGTGAAATAAAGGTTCCTCTTCAAATTCTTAGTCTATTAATAATAGACAGTAGTCTCTTTCTCTAGGTTAATCTACTTAAAGGCCTTTGTTACCTCTGCTAGCTAAAAGAAAGAAATCAGTGTATTTTGTGTTCTTAGTTCTTACATTTTAGCCTAGATATCTGCCCTGACACGCCTAGATAAGCCCGGGCAAGACTTAGGTCATAGCTTCTTCCTCTTTCCTTATTTAGAAGTATTTTTGCCTCTCTCAGCATTCTGTAAGCTACTTCCTCTTTTCCTTTGTTCTCCTCTACTCTTACCTCTTTAAGAAAGTTTTAAATTGTTAACCAATCAGGTATAACCTAAAACGTGAGGTCCAGTTCCTGCCAATGGAATCAGGACACAGCAATAGGGCCAAACGTGTTAGACATAAACATGCCTGCTCTTCCTCTGTTCAGTGCACTCTTGTGGCAAGACTGCTGGCGAGCAGTGCCCATTCTGCGGAAAGTAAAAGAAAGCCTTGCTGAGAAACCTTTTGTCTGAATGCTGATTCTTCCCTGTTTCACTGGAAGATAAGCACTTATTCCTGACAGGAAAACATACATACAAAGACTTGAACACAAATGTTTACAGACGTTTTATCTGTTAGAGCCAAAAACTGGATTAAAAATTATGGTATATCCATTCAATATAACAAGGACCACCTACTGATACAAGCAACAAATGTGAACGAATGCTTTTCAGAAAACATTATGTGAGTGAAACAGCCAGACACAAAGCACTGCATAATGTATGATTCCATTCCCATACAATTCCAGACAAAACAAAACCATGGTGACAGCCAGACTGAAGGCAAGTGATGCTGGGAACCTGTTACCTATGCCTGCCACTAGGAAGTCCCAACAGGTAGCATGAGTCTAGATGCAATAGCAAACAGCCCTCCTGGAATGGTGGGATTTCTCAAAGAACAAGAACAGGGCTCTCTGGAAATCTCTTATTTCACACAATGGTTATATAGAGTTTTTTGCTTTTTTAATATTACAAATGTAATCTAAAACCAGGGCGGAGGCCAGGTATGGTGGCTTACACCTGTAATTCCAGCGTTTTGGGAAGCCGAGACAGGCAGATCGCTTGAGCTCAGGAGCTCGAGACCAGCCTGGCTAACATAGCGAAACCCTGTCTCCACAAAAAATACAAAAATTAACTGGGCATGGTGGCAAATGCCTACAGTCCCACCTGCTCCAGAGACTCAGCTGGGAGAATGGTTTGAGCCCAGGAAGCAGAGGCTGCAGTGAGCCATGATCGTGCAACTGCACTCCAGCCTGGGCCACACAGCAAGACTATGTCTCAAAAAAATAAAAAATTAAGCCAAGCGCAGTGCCTCACGCCTGTAATCCCAGCACTTTGGGAGGCCAAGGTGGGCAGATCACGAGGTCAGGAATTCAAGACCAGCCTGGCCAATATGGTAAAACCTCATCTCTACTAAAATACAAAAATTAGCCAGACGCAGTGACAGATGCCTGTAATCCCAGCTACTTGGGAGGTTTAAGCAGGAGAATTGCTTGAACCCAGTAGGCAGAGATTGTAGTGAGCCGAGATTATACCACTGCACTCCAGCCTGGGTGACAGAGCGAAACTCCATTTCGAAAAAATAAATAAAATTAAAATTTAAAATTAAAATTAAATCAGGGTGGAGGTAGCATGTTAAATATAAATCTGCGTTTTAAGCTGACGGGGGGAACACACCAGCAGCTACAATCGGATGTGCCCTTCTTCCATCCTCTGAAAGACAAGAGCTTTGAGTATCGAAAAACAATTCAGGAAAACCATCAACCACCTAAGCCAGTAGAGCAGTGAAGATGAGAATGAAAATGTGACTACACACAGGCTCCTTGGAAACTGATTCTCCACAGAATAAAGTTTTCTGGGCGGGGAGAAGAGTGGTGTTTCTTCCCACCTCCCTCATGCTCCTAAACTAACGTCATGCCCCAAAGAAACAAAAGGACGTCATTAATAAATTCATACCAACTTTCTTTTCAATGGTGCTGAAAAGTATATGCAAATCCATCTGTAATTAGGTTTAAAATTCCATTTCATGGGATAATCAGACTTCAAAAAACTCAATTTTAGTTTTAATCAGATTTTAACAAGGATATTAAGTCCATTTCGTTTAGAAAAGGAAAAAACTGTGAATTTAACACAAAATGTATTCAAGCTTAGCCCTGGGAGATAATTAAATAAAATTAATTTGGCAAAGGTTGTCAGTAAATGGAAGTGCTCCAAACAGTGGTTCATGTTTTTGATGGAGACAAAAGCAAATCCTCACAGTACAAACAGATACGGAGCTCAGCACTCATGGAAGAGGGGCAGAGCCTCTTCCCAGGGGAAGGGAGGCTGGAAACCCTAACCCAACCCTCAGTCAGAAGAGGGACTCACATGTCCCCTAGGGAACCCAAACTGAGGCTGATAGGTGCAGGCTCACAAGCCATCGGCCCAAGCCACGCCCCAGCATACTCACCTGCTCAAGCAACCGGGGTGAGACGAGGGCAGCCCAGCTCCAACAGTCACCATCTCCTGAAGAGAAAGTGTCCCCACCCAGAGGACTGTCCTTGCCCCAGAACAGCGAGGTCCTCCCACTCTTGGTTCCCAAAGCCTTTCCCTACTTCTGCACCCAGTATCGTAGTGTTGTGCTCGGTTTCAACACAGGGACCACGTCTATCCTGCTTTCTGCTGCATCTCCCAGCCAGCATATGCCACGGTACGTCATAAGCCTTCAACAAATATTTGTTGAATGGAACAGACATGATGGAACTCTCAGCTACCAGAAAAAGGTGAGGCAGAAATGAGCATTTCTCAACCCTGGGAGCAAATTTATAAGGGTTTTATCCTTAACCATTGTTAACCAAGGGGTAACATAGCCTCGGGTAACTCCAGATCCCTCCAGAAGACCTCACTGTCCAATGCCAAGAGTCCAGCCAGAGCAGGTGCTGAACTGTGACCTAGGAAACACCAATCTCATACTAGGTTCACCTCTACAACCACCCTCAAGCAAGGTCACACCCTGTCACCCAACTGTCCCAAATCTGGAAAGAAAGAAATCACCATGATAGTGTGTGGGCAGAAAGCTGCATGGAAAAGAAAAGCTGCAGAGAAAAGATAGCAAGCCTCTGCACAGATTATCTCTGGTTTTTTTTTTTTTTTTTGAGACAGGTTCTCACTCTGTCACCCAGGCTGGGATACAGTAGCATGATCTCAGCTCACTGTAGCCCTGGCCTCTTGGGCTCGTGATCCTTCTGACCTGACCTCTCAAGTTGCTGGGACCACAGGTGCACACCACCATGCCTGGCTAATTTTTTGTTTTTGTTTTTGTTTTTGTTTTTTTGTAGCAATGTGGTCTCACTCTGTTGCCCAGGCTGGTCTTGTACTCCTGAGATCAAGCAATCCGCCTACCTCAGCTTCCCAGCATGCTGGGATTACAAGCATGAGCCACGATGCCCAGCCTCTGCCTGTATTTTTTTAAACCAAAATTAAATGGCTAGCCCCATAACCTCATGCAGGAGTTAGCAGGTATGGCCTTCAAGCCAAACCTACCCTCACCCCATCTGTCTTGAAAATAAAGTTTTACTGCAACACAGTCACATTCATTCATTTATACACTGTCTACAGCAGCTTTTGTGCTAAAATCACCGAGAGTCCTGTTTCATCCTAGGTCATCTCAGTTTTAGCATGAAAGGCCCCACCTCCCAAACAAAACTCCTCAGTCCCAGGCAAACCGTGAGGGCCAGTAACCCTATTCTGGGCTACAAAGGCAGAGCCGAGTAATTGTGACAGAGACCTTATGGCTCACAAAGCTATAAAGAAAATATTTACTATTAATACTCTGCCCTTTAGAGAAAAAACTTATCAGACTCTGCCCTAGATCCATTCCAACCTATCATAGGTACTCACTGTTTAGTTACAAAAATGCAAAGAAAACCTAGCCTACTAAATAATGAAACAAGAGAAAGTACATTTTCTGTTATTAAAAGTCTTTGGGCTGGGCGTGGTGGCTCACGCCTATAATCCCAGCACTTTGGGAGGCCAAGGCAGACAGATCACCTGAGGTTAGGAGTTCGAGATCAGCCTGGCCAACATGCTGAAACTCAATCTCCACTTAAAAATATATACACACACACACACACACACACACACAAAACTTAGCAGGGTCAGGAGGTGCACTCCTGTAGTCCCAGCTACTTGGGAAGAGGAAGCAGGAGAATCATGTGAACCTGGGAGGCGGAGGTTGCAGCGAGGCAAGGTTGCTGCAAGCCAAGATCATGCCACTGGACTCCAGTCTGGGTGACAGAGCAAGACACTCTCAAAATTTTAAAAAAAAGTCTTTTAATAACTTAGCAGCGACCCCTTCTGGAATATCTATGACACTTCACCTAAGCTCTAGTAAACAATAAAAACACCCAAACTAAAAGAAATGCCTGTAATAGCTGCCAATGACACTCTTTTCAACTCAGTGTACTAAAAAAATCTACTTTTCTCGTCGGAGCCAATTAAAAGTGAGCTCTAATTTAAAGGAACCTAGCTGATATCTGCATTTTGTAATTGCATACCTAACAAAAGGCAAAATACTCCTGGAACCTAACTGCAGTAAATGCCTAGCAATACAGAAAAAGTAAAAACTAGAAAGAGCAAATGGGAACACCAAGAATTGTGTGTCAAAATATCTTCTACATACACTCGAATTAAATAATTCCTATCAGCTCAAAAGCAGACAAACAGCAGTGCTCTGAAAAATTACATGGAGTGGAGGCCGGCCCCTCCCTTGCTGTGGGAGGACTGTTTGGTTCCATGAAACTGAAGAGTAGTTTGCACATTATAAAAAATTAATTGCTAATCTTCTAACTCAGCCGCCTCCACGAACAAGATAGTATTGTGTTGCAGCCTCAGAAGTTAAATGCTTCCTCTCCCAAGTAATTACTACTCTTACTCTACCTTGCAGAGAGCCTCCTCCCACTGAAAACCAAATCCCAGAACCTGCCAGGAGGTGCTTGGCTCCCAGCAAAGGCAAGCAGGTCAGCCCTCAGCAGGCTGGTAGGTCCGTCTTGCCAAAGTTCAGCTGGGAGCCATCAGGTCTGAAAGAGAAGCTATCAGCTGATGGGCTTCATGCCCACACATGTGCTGAGTTCTGCTCAGGCTAAATGGATGGCAGCTCCCAAAAGATTCCTTTCAGAGCCAGCATCGGGCTGATCAGCTCACAAAGACGCAGGATCCAGCTGCATGGCACCATGTGGCCAGCCAGATGGATGGAGGTTATTGAGGGCAGAGCCCACCATGCTCCAGGATCAGCCAAGCATTCCAACAACAAGGCCACAAATTCACTGGATGCCCTTGTGCCAGTCAGCCCCTCTCAGAACCCAGCTTAGTGCCCAGGGTTGTGAGGAAGAATAAATGAGACACTGATTATCAACGGGCTTTGTAAACTACACAGTGGCTCTATGGAGCAACCACCAGCATGAACAGTGCCATCCTGCCAGCAAAGTGAAGACCCTCTTGAGAACAGGGTCTGTCTTTAAACAAACTCTAGAGGCTCTTGTAAGCCAGCTGTTTCCAAACCAGAGAAAACGTATGGCCTTCATTCCCACCAGCATCATTCACATCCAACATGGCTGTCTCGTATGGCCTTCGTTCCCACCAGCATCATTCATATCCAACAAGGCTGTCTCCAACTAAGATGTTCCTGCAAAATGCTCCTGAATCATCTTCCAACTATCACACCTGAGGGGCACCCCTGTTGTTTTCATTGTTTAAAGCTGTCTGTGTGTGGGCACTACGTGGGCAGACTGTGCTGTGCTCGTCACGGTATCGCCAGAGCCAGCCCAAAGCCTGGCAAACGGCAAGTCTCCAAATAAATGTTGAAATGAACAAACAAACGAGCATCTCCAAAAATCACAGTGCTACCAACAGACAATGTGGTCACAAAGGAACAGGTATTCTCCTGAAGAGGAATCAGAAAAACAGAGAAAGACTCTGGCCTTCAACACGAACTGTCTTCAGAAGTCAGAAGGCCTCCGGCCAGGGCTCCCAGCTCAGGGGAACACCGCAGCTCAACTCCAATTCTCACTGCAACTCGACTGACTCCACTGCACCTAGCTCATGAGGCTCTCACCTGACAACCGGAAGCAGCACCCACCCTCCCCATACTTTGGGGCTACTGAAACCTACAGCAGGTAGACAGCTCCACGGACTTCCGACAGCAGGTCCTGCCAAGGCGTCAGACCTCACCCTGTGCATTCAGCCAGGAAAGAGGCCCCTTCACAATGGTGGATGTGTTCCTCCCTGATTAAAACCTTCTGCAGCTCCCCGTGACCTGCAGGATGAAGTCCAAACTACCCTCAGGACAGATCCCTGCCAACTTGTTCAGCTTCTGCCACACCCCAGAAACACTGTGGTTAGAACCAGCTGGAACCACACAACACTGCCCTAACATGCAGCATCTGGCCAACCCACGTGCTGCCAGCACCCGCCCTACCTGAAACATGCTGCCAGCCTCAGGTGTCACCTCTTCAGAAGCCACGCTTGACCCACCAGACATATGCCCAGCCAGATCTAGGAGGACTTGAAAACAGCCCCTTACTTACAGCTGTAACCCCAGTACCCAGCAGCAGGCCTGCACATTTAAGTGCTCAAGAAGTGCTCACCTGTGAAGAAAAGAAAGAAACCCCACACTCGGGGGGGCTTCTAGCCTCTCCTCACTCCTCCTCTCATCTCCAGCCCCCACCCACCCATCACTCCACTGACACCTGGTACACACAATGTGTGCTGCACAGCCACCTTCTTCCTGCACAAGGGGGGCCCACGCTCTGACACAGGCACAACCAGGACTGGCAGCCTGCAGCTCTCTGAGCCAGCAGGGCATTGGCCCTCAGGCTCCTAAGCTACCAACAAACACTGAAATCCCCTCCCAACTGGGGCCGGTGGTCTGCTCCTCCTGCTCGGCGACTCCCCTAGCTCCGCGACTCCCCTAGGCCGGCTCATCCCCGCCCCTCACTGGGCAGGCCAGCCCTAGGGCTCCTCTAGGGAGCCATGCAGGCCTGAGGTGGGCTGCTATCTGACACCTCCTTCTGGCTACATTACTGACACTTCAAACACACGATCCTGAAACAGACTTCACAATCCCTCCCACCTGAGAGCCAAAACCTGTTCCAGCCCCCAGGTCCCAGCCTATGACTGACCCCATCTCTCTTCACCCACAGGGCCCATCAACCTCTGCTTTATGAGCCAGCCTGGGAACAGGCCCAGGAAGGGGCAGTCACACCCAGTTCTGCCCCCCCAAGCACCCCCACCAATCCCAAGGCCCACAATGAGTTTGGGGTTTTTTGTGGGGTGAGGAGGTTATCTTTACATTTTTATTTTTAAAAATAGAGATAGGGTCTCACGGTGTTGCCCATACTGCTCCTGAACTCCCAAGCTCAAGCGATCCTCCCACCTCAGGCTCCCAAAGTGCTGAGATTACAGGTGTGAGCCACAGCGCCCAGCCCAGTGAGGGTTTGTGCCAGGAAGAGCCAGCAGGAGATGACCAGCCCCATGGAAAACTCCAGGTCGGCCACCTGCTCGCATCTTCCAAGAGCCCACCTTGGCTTCTGCCAGCCATCCACGCTCTCCACAGGTTACAGCCAGGTACACTCCCCACTTTGAGCAACAAAACCGCTGCCTGAGCACCTGCCCTGCTCTAAGCCCAGGTCTGAGACAAGGGGGAGCTGGCCACACACAACACCAGGCATGCTGGCATCACCGGAGCATGGATCCCATGAGTGTGATCCATCTGGGAGAGCAATCAAGGTCTACAGCACGAGGATTTCAACACAGGTGAGGGCTTCCTGGGGGTCAAGAGTTCAGGACACACACTTCAGGCCCCCTCTCCAGGCTGCAAGCCAATGGACATCCATGAGACAAACACTACCTGGTGTGTCCCACTCAGTTCTCCTGCCATTAAGTGACTCCCAGGGAGCCCCAGAGCCACATGCTATTGGTGGCCCCTACTCCTCCAGGTGCTAAAGCAGGTGCCCGCATACAATCCACAGGCACAGGCCATCACGCTGGGCAAGGATAGGCAAGGAACCAGGCCCCTATCCTTTGGGGCTCACGAGCTCCAAGCTACAAAATATGGTTCCAAAGCTCCAGCCATGTGGAGGACACACAGGCCACAGGAAGCCAGCGACCCGTCCACAGAGAGAGGTGCTATGGGGCCCGACAGGCTAAGGACAGGCAGCAGGTCCCCCCTTCACAGGCCACCCAGCCTTGGGCGGGGCTATCCAGGAGGGGCTGCCCCTCCCTGCTAGAGTGCACGGGGACTGTATGGCGCCAGCCTGAGAAAGATGTGTGACCCCAATTCCACCTGCACAGAGACGCCTCACGGCAGATCTCTGCCAAAATGGCATTTCCAAAGCGAGGAGACTGAGCTCCAGAAAGGCCACAATGATCAACCACGGTCTCCCTGCATCTTCCAGGTACATCCTCTAGGTTTCTGGTTCTGGCCTTTTGAAATTATGGCACATGGATTCAGGAATGGGATACCTAAGTGCTTTCCAAGAAAGGTGTTTGTTACTTCTGGGTCACAGATTCCATACATTCACCCTTCTAGCCCTTGCACCTCACTTGTCACAGGCTGGACTCCTAGGAGGTCCCCCGCCTGCCACCATGGTCACCTGCAGCCTGGTGCGCCACCCCAACATGCCCTGCACTCGGCAAACCACTCAATAAGAACTGCAGTGAACACTTTCTTTAAATCACTGATGGTTTTCTTAATCATCTTAGAATCCCTCTGCTACACGGATGACCCTGCAGTCTTCCACTCTGCATCTGTGCCCCTGCAGTGCCCCGCCTGGGCAAGGGCAGGAGTGCCTCCCAGCCAGCAGGAACCAGACAAGGGCCAGGCCAGGCAGACACAGCAGGCAGCCGCTGAACTGCTCAGCCAGGACAGCCAGCCTCCTGAACCCAGAGTCCTGGTCCTAGAAGACGGCTTTCACAGCTGCAGCCCAAACTCTCCACAGTAAGGCCACAGCCCAACCTCCTACCCACCCGAGCGCTCCCCCAACGCCACGCTAGCCAGCAGAGCCCACACTCCACACAGTCCACGTCAGCTGGACCAGTCCCCATGGAGACTGAAGCCAAGGGTCCTGGCTCGCAAGCCACCTGCCGTGTCACAGCCAGCACTAAACATGGTCATCATTGTGTGTCCCACAAACCTCACCACAGCGGATGGGGAAGGGAAGGAGCTAGCAGCTCCCAGCTCCACCTGGCTAGAGTTTGTACTATAGGGCCAGGGTCCACCAGTGAACCACATGCAGCACAAGAAAAGGCAGAGACAGCACAAGAGTGTCCACTGCAGACCCCAGATGCCCAGGCCCACTGGACCCATGCAGGCTGGCCTGCTCCTCCTGCCAGACCCCAAGTCTCACAACCGGACTCAGCCTTCTCCACACTCTTGCTCTCTTGGCCAGACCTGCCTGTGCAGCTGGGATGCCAATTCCATCAAGTCTGTCTGGATGCCACTTGAGCTGCCGGAACAAAGGGGCCTCCCATTGTGGAATGTCACCAAGGCCAGAGAAGGAAAGAAGGAAGAACATAAACATTCTTTTGGCTGCATCTGTCCTGGTGCCTTAGAAGGCAAGCCTGTCTCCCTTTACAGACACCAAAGGACAGAACAAATCGTGACCAAGAGCACTCCCTCAGCGTCCTTCCATCCCCAACTCCACACTTCCAATTCCCTGCGACAGAAAAGCCCAAGGCTGGGGGGTCTGCAGGAGGACAGGCCGGGCTGGGCCATAAGGGACCCAAGGAGGGACATGATTGACAGGCTTATGAATACAATGTACATTTAAAAAGAGTTCCAAGGATGGGCACGAGGCGGGTGGATCACAAAGTCAGGAGTTCGAGACCACCCTGACCAACACGGTGAAACCCCATCTCTACTAAAAATACAAAAGTTAGCCAGGTGTGGTAGTGGATGCCTGTGATTCCAGCTACTCTGGAGTCTGAGGCAGGAGAATCACTTGAACTCAAGGGGGCAGAGGTTGCAGTGAGCTGAGATCACACCACTACACTCCAGCCTGGGTGACAGAGCAAGACTCCATCTCAAAAAAAAAAAGGCATTCCATGCCCCCTATCTACAAAGCTTGGAGGAAAGGGACAGGAGAGGCCCCTATAGTCACTGGTGACAAATCCCTAGAGTTCCAGGAAGCCACACTCACAAAGGCCAGAGGGCATGGGGAGGGTGACTGCCAGACATTCTCTATGAGGCCTAGGGTTTCAGAGCTCTTCCCACTAATGCCCTCCATCCTCCACCCCCCTCCCAGGGTGCACCCTAGACAAGTGGAGGGTGAAGGGCGAGAGCAAGGCCTGCCGGCTGGGTGTGCACCACCACCTTGCACTAACACAGCACACGGGGTGCCCCTCCACCCACCCAACTGCTCCACACCCGCCCAGGCTGCCTGCCACCCCGGAATGCAGGGTGGACACCTGCATTCACCTGGAACCTCTTCCCCACCTCATCCACATCCTTCTCAGGACTCCCTATCAGAAGAAAGTCCCATGGCAATAGCCTGGTCTTGTTTTCCACTGGGTCCCTGACACTGGCCACCCCAGGCCTGCACACGCGGTGTCTAAGGAAGGCTTGCTGGCCTGGTCCAGACCCCTGCCCCTCAGCACCTTGCCATGTAACAGAGCCCCAGGATCCATGCACAGCTGCCAGCAAAGGCCTCTGCATTCTGCCTGAGTGAGACACGCACACAGTACTTCTGACCATGGGAGATCAGAGCTCTGCACCTGGTGACAGTGGAAACACTGTCAAACAAAAGCCGGGAAAGTCAGATCACAGAGTCCACGGCAGCCGCCCCACAGGCCGGTGCTGACTGGCTCGTGGTGCAGTGATCATCTCTCAGCACTTCTGTTGTTAACGCAAACCCACACTCCCCAACATGGCTCTGCGCAAACGGCGCTACTGCAAGGGCTTCATATACACAGGCCCCACCTGCAGCCACTGAGCCCACAAAGGCTGGCCCACCCCTCGACAGCCTTCCCCTCCCACCTGTCCAGCAGAATCAGGACACCTGTTTCCAGGCGGCCACACCACTGAGAAGCCTGCAGGGGCTGGGAGGAGCAGGTTCCAGGAATTCAACAGCTTGGGATCACCTGTTCCTGCCAAGAACCTGGGCCATGCAGGGTGGGTGGAGGATGGGGAGGGCAGAAAGGGTGGGTGGTGAAGGCAAGACCAGCAGCGCCTGATACAAATGACAGCTACAGCTGACCAAAGGGAGTGACCCCAGGTGATCCTGTAGAGGTCACACCTCACAGCCCCAAAGCTGACATTGAGGAATGTAGGGTGGGGGAGGTCCCTGTAACCTGCCTGAGACTCCAGCCCTCTAAAGGCCATGGCACTGCTGGGAAGTCCTTGGAGGCAGGGCAGGCAGTGGTGGGCACCCCCAGGGGAAGCCTTCAGCTTCTGCCTCTGGCCCTTAGCTAGTGCCTGCTGCAAGCCGCCTGTCAAAATCCCCCTCCTACCAGCCCTATCACAACGCAGCCCAGACCCTTCCTTCATCCCAGCCCAGGACACCCTTGCTCTACCTGCAAAAGTAGGGACCTCGGCACCCTGGGAGCCCCTAGCCCACAAGGAGGGGCCAGCACACAACAGGACCCCAGTAAGTACCCAAGAGTAGAAACCAGCCCAGATACCACAGGGGATGCCACCACCTCCTCTAAATAAACCCTAGAACTTACGGTAGCTGGATTTGTCTAAAGCCTGTCACTGTCTGGGTACAGACTTTTTAAAAATCGATTTAAAAAGAGGCCTGGAAATAGAAAACCCTATCTACAAAGCTTGGAGAAGAGCCCCAAAAAGTGCTCTGAGACCAAGTGAGACCCAGAGCGTTGCCACCCGGACACATCGCGGAGCGCTCAGCTGTCTGTGCAGCCAGGCACATGCAGAGGTGGAGCCCCGAGGTCTCTTCTGGGAAGCACTTATCTAGCATCTCTCTACAAGGTTCCAACACCCACAGCACCGTCCCCAGACTCTGATAGTCTCCAGCCTGCCCAATCCCACCTGGAATGAAGCCCGACAGGGCGGGGTGAGCCTGTTGGCGCCGCTGGAAACACCCATCTGAAACTTCACAAGGGGGACAGAGAAAGGCACAGGCTGCACCCAAGCCAGGGCCATCGCCAAAGCAAGGTAGCTGCCAGGAAGCTCTCTGCTGCCCTTGCTTTGGGGGTCCTGCTGGGATAGTGCAGCTTAAGTAGCCCTAGGGGGGCCCTGTCACGGCAACCAAGAGTGCCCGAGGCTCAGCCCATACATCACCACCAACCATGAGGTACAGAGTCCCCCTCACTCAGTCCTCCACTCCTCAAAGGCTCAGCAAGTGGCTACTGCACGCCCAGCACAGGGCGCTAAAGGGAGACCTGGGCTCTTAACTCACAAAGCTCAGGATTGAGAGGATGAGTTTACAGAAAACCAACACAACCTCAAGGCAGAAAGCGGCCAGGACTCAGCCAGAGGAGGAGCTGGGGTGGAGAGGAGAAGTCAGCATGCGTGGATGGAGGCTGGGAACTCTGCTCATGCCCAGCCTCCGCCTGCACCTCTGGATGCAGATGGAGCTGGGAACCCAGCTCATGCCCCACCTCAGCCTGCACCTGTGGACAAGGATGGAGCTGGGAACCTGGCTCGTATGCCACCCCAGCCTGCACCTCTGGACAAGGATAGAGCTGGGAACCTGGTTTGTGTGCCACCCCAGCCTGCTTCTCTGGAGGGAAGCACGCTCACCACTGTCCAGCTCCAGGGGCCTGGAACCTGAACTGCACACCACAGATGCACAGGCCTGAGGGGTCCTTCTCCCTCCAGACTACAGGCTCCATGAGAGCAGCTTATGGTGAACAAATCAGTGAATGAACGAACAAACCGAAAGGGGAAATTCGGCCCAGACCCCGAGGCATCTGGCATGCAACACAGGAAGAAAGGGTGCACTCACACAAGCACCCAGAAGGCCAAATGCTTCTCCCCTTCCTCCTCCCATGCCCCAAAGAAAACCAAACCGGCGCCAATTAAAATAGACCAACATACCTGACAGTCACCCACCTTCCCAAGCACCACCAGGGCGTCTGGTATTGATCAACTCAACAGCCGGGTAATTACAGATCACACGCACGGTAACTAGGATAATAAAAGTGTCCCGGCTGGTCAATCAGACCCTTTCTTAGAGGAAAATCATGCAACCCACTCACTGTCCTCCTAATTGGCCTCACACATCAGGGAAGCTGGGCCCTGATACTTGTCATCTGGCCAGTCTACAAATGCTTTTGGGAAAATGTCCAGCTCAGCACTGACAAGTGCTCAGCTTTGACTCCAGGGGATGGGTCAGCAGTTCCAGGTGGGCACAGCTGCCAGGCCTCTGAGCCGCCACCACCTGCCTCCCACCTCCCCAGCCCAGCCTCCTCAACCCCGCTCAGGCCTGTGCCTGCTGACAGGTACACTGCCCACCCAGCGGAATGGGAAGCAAGGCCAGATTCAGGCACAAAGGGACAGGCAAGGAGCAAATAACAGTGGCATCTTGGCCACAAGCAAATGATCTCTTCCCTAAAGTGGGGGCTCGGCTACAGGACTTGACATCTACTTCCTTCCTATTTCATAGGGTCCCCCTCAGGAGGAGCTGCTAAATGGCATTTTTGAAAAGCCAAGACACTAAAGATGCCTTCTCTCCTCACTTTACTGTGACTTCGATCAGAATCTCCCTAGAAACGTTGAAAGCACACCACCCCCATTAAGTGACAGCACTCAAGCCGTGACACGAGCAGACAGCAGACAGGCTTTTGGGAGGGTGGTATGGCACCACCTATGAGTCTCAAATGCACATATCTTTTTTGAACTAAAAATTCTGATTTTAAGAACTTACCCAACCAGCATAGCATGGTTAATTGGGGGAAGAAGCTTGAAACACCCTAAGCGTCCATCAAGAGGGGTTGCTGGAGTCTGAGTCCGTCTACACTCCTGCTTACCTGGCAGCTCTTTAAAGTAGTTCAGCATAACAGCCTGTGCTGGGCCAAAAAACTGTCAAATACTGAGTGAAAACAGTTGCAGAATAAAACTATGAATGGAGCACCATTTTAAAAGGGGAGTGGGGTACATAAAGAGCTTGTATGTATATACATTTCCAGAATGATACACAAGAAACTCATCAGGCACTGCCTATAAAGACAAACTGGGGCCGAGGACAGCACGCCCTGCTGCCCACCTCCGGGGCAATCAGTTCTGTTCTGGAACAGCCCCCCAAGGAATAATGAGAACACAATGTGACAATGGCCAGGAAGCTGTCACACGGGGCACCCATCCCTGCGTGGGATCACCAGGGGAGGGAAGGAAAGGACGACCACATCCCACTTTTCATTTTATTTGTTAACATTTATGTAGCTTGTTCTGCTTTTAATCAAATGTGAAACTCCCTGACCCTCTGCAGCCTGCACCTGGCCTCACATGCTGCCACTCCCCACGGCACTCATGCCCACATGCCAAAGACCCAGGAGGTCCCAGCAGCCATAGCCTTAGGCCTTCCATAAGCTCAAGGGATGGGTCCCTTCCCAAATGAAGGCTGGCTTTAAACAGCACCCCCAGGCCACTCTCCAATTCAGTCCAAGTTGCCACTAAGGAATTTTCCTTCCCCTCACAGCTAATCCAAGGAGCTGACTGCTTGCTGTTGGCAGGCCAGCTTGAGTGAGGTCTGATGTGCACACGTGAACCCGTTTCACAAGCGCGTGTACACCTATGCAGCTATCACCTCCATCATGTCAAAGGGTATTTCTAGTACCCCACAAGACTCCTGCAGGCCCCCAATCTTATCCCAACATAAGACTCCAGGGATCACTGACCTGCTTTCTGTCACTGTTGCTCAGTCTTGCCTTTTTAAAGAGTTCAACTAAATGGAATCATATAGTAAGTATAAAGTCGGTAGGTCTGGCTTCCTTCACTCAGCAAGAGAGGCTCATTGATGTTTCTGAGCACAGCCGCTATCGCGCATTACACTGAGTGGCACCCCACTGCGTGGAGACGCCACCACGGTCCATGCATCCCTTCACCTGCTGACAGGCACCTGAGTTGTTGCCGCTCTCAGACTGTTAGACTAAGGCTCCTACAAACATCCCTGTACAAGTCTTCGTGAGGTCACATTTTCTCTTGGGTTTCTCTTGGGTTAAATACCTAGGAATGGAACTGCAGGGTCATACCGTAAGCATGTAAAAAGCTACCAAACCATTTCCAAAGTGGCTGTACCACTTCCTACTCCCAGTTTGACGGCCTGGCTGCTCTGCATCTCTGCTGGCAGTCTGGATAGTCAGTCTGCTTAATTTTAGCCATCCTATTGTGTACAGAGTGGTATGTTACTGTGGTCTTGAAACCACCTTTACCAAATTTTACGTAATGAGAGAAATCTACATTACTGACTCCATGTTGATTCTAACCTCACAGGCTAAATTTTTTTTTGGGGGGGTGGGGGACTTATTCTAATGCAGAGGCCAAGATAACTATGAGAGGAATTTAGTTTATAGTTAAACTTCAAGGCAAGGAAAACTGACACCCCCTCCTTCTTTGGAGATTAAAGCCACATTCCCAAGACTGGCATCACCATAGGGGCCTGAACTTTGCTAGAGAACAAGCACAGTTAAACCACCACCTGTCTCTGCTTATTTAGCTTGCTCTTCTATAGTGCCTGCTGCCCAGAGTCAAGTAACCAGAGGCTGCAAGATTCAGAACTTCCCTAATGGCTCCTACAGACAGCATCACTATTGTGAAACCTAAAGAACTGGTCTTTGAGATAGTTTTCAGATTTAGCATTTCAGCAGCTCAAGAGATGCCATCTGGACCTGTGACCCTATCTCCTAGGAACTGACTCAGCTGCATAAAGACAGTCCTGACACCCCTATGATGGCATCCCCCAACCCAACCAATCAGCATTCACCACTCCCTAGGCCGCTGTCGGCCAAAACACCCTCAAACCCTCACCTCCAAATTCTCAGGGAGACAGATTTGAGAGTTATCTCTTGTCCACCTCCCTTGCCTGGCTCTGCAATCATTAAACTCTTTCTCTGCTGTCACACCTGCTGTTCACAGTGCGTTAGCTTTTCTGGGCAGCAAGAAGAACTGTGTTGGGTGATTACAGTCTTAATTTGTATTCCCCTAATAACCAACAACGTTGACCATCTTTTCATGTCTTTATTTACCATTTGTATATCATCTCTTATAAAGTATCTGTTACAAGCAGGTCATGCGCAGTGGCTCACACCTGTAATCCCAGCGCTTTGGGAGGCTAAGGCAGGCAGATCACCTGAGGTCAGGAGTTCGAGACTAGCCTGGCCAACATGGTGAAACTTGTCTCTACTAAAATACAAAAATTAGCTGGGTATAGTAGCGCACGCCTGGAATCCCAGCTACTCAGGAGACTGAGGTGGGAGAATTGCCTGAACCCAGGTGGCAGAGGTTGCAGTAAGCCAAGACTGTGCCACTGCACTCCAGCCTGGGTAACAGAGCAAGACTCCATCTCCAAATAAATAAACAAATAATAAAGTATCTGGTAAAAGTCCTGACCATTTTTTAAACTATGGTAACTAATTTGTGAGAATTCTTTATTATCCTGGAGCACGTTTTTTAGGCGGATGCTTGTTAATATATCACAAATATTTTCCTAGTGTATGGTCTGCCTTTTCGTTTGTGTCTTTTGAGAGAAGTTTTCAATTTTGATGAAGTCTAATTCATCAATTTTTTCATTTCTGGTTCATGCTCATTGTATCCTAAAACCTCTTTGCCAAACCGTAGCTTCCAGATTTTGTGACTTTTACATAGGTCAATGGGTCACTGAGTTAAATCTTGTGTACAGCATGAGGCAGCCTACTGGTTTACCATGCTTGTGAAAAGACTCTTTCTCCCACTGAACTACCTTGACACTTCTGACAACAATCAACACTGTATTCTTGAATTATTTCTGAACTTTCTTACTCTGTTCTAATGATTTACATATATCTATACTTAATACCACACTGTCTCAATTTATGCAATTTACAACGTGTCTTGAAATTGGCCAGTGTAAGCCCTATAACTTGTTCTTTTTCAAAACTGTTATGGCTACAACAATTTACAGTTGCTTTACATTCCCACAGAAATGTTAGAAATGGTCGGCCAGGTGCAGTGGCTCACACCTGTAATCCAGCAGTTTGGGAGGCCAAGAGGGTGGATCACCTAGGTCAGGAGTTCAAGATCAGCCTGGCCAACATGGTGAAATCCTGTCTCTACTAAAAATACAAAAATTAGCCGGACCTGGTAGCATGTGCTTGTAATCCCAGCTACTCAGGAGGCTGAGGCAAGAGAATCACTTGAACACAGGAGGCAGAGGTTACAGTGAGCCGAGACTGTGCCATTGCACTCCAGCCTGGGTGACAGAGCAAGAGTCTGTCTCAAAAAAAAATAAATTTTAGAAATCAGTTCATCGATTTCTACCGAAAAGCTGCTGGGGCTTTGTTTGGGATTATGTCAAATATTTGGGACAATTTGAGCACCTGCCATCTTAACAATAATGAACCTTCCAGTACATGAACATGGTACCTTTATGGTACTCTGAAATATATATTTGGTCTTTCCGTTCCCTGACACACGTGACTGGTGGTTGGCAGTCCCCAAGCAGCTTCAGATAGGACGGTCACCAGAAACACCAACGTGGAATTAGAGGGTTGGGACTTTGAGTCCCATCCCTCAATCTCCCAGAAGGGGAGAGGGGCAGAAGGTTGAGTTGATTCCTAGTGGCCAGTGGTGTAATCAATCATACTTATGTGACAAAGCCTCCATAAAAACCCATAAATAAGGCCAGGGTTCAGAGCTGCACATGTGGAAGATCCTGGAGGGTGGTGTGCCCAAAGAGGGCATGGCAGCTCCATGCCTCCCCCTCGTACCTCACTCTACAGACCTGTTCACCTGAATTATTCCTAACATCCTTTATAACACAGGAGTAAACATAAGAAAATGTCTTCCTGAGTTCTGAGAGTCACACTAGCAAATTAATGAAACCCACGGAGTGGGTTATAGGAGCCTCCTTTAACAGCCTGTTAGAAGTACAGCTGACGTCGGTGACAGAGGGAGAGAAAACAGTACAATGAAGCATAGATAACAGCCTACTGCCTTGCAACCAGAATCTGAAGTGGGGCCCAGACGTGTGGGACTGGGCCCTGATCCAGTGGGAGCTGATACTAACTCCAGGTGGAGAGAGTACAGATGAGGCTGCAGGACACCCAGCTGGTATCCCCTGGAGAACTGGCTGGTGTGTGGGGGAACCTTCCAGTATCTGGTGTCAGAAGTACTGAGTCAGTGGCTGTGTGAGAGCAGAGGGGAAAAGAGTTCATTTTTCCCCTTATGATGTCTCCATTTTTTTATATTAGGTGATCTTAATGTCTCAGTTGCATCTGAAGCTTCTCAGTGTACAAATCTTACACAGATTTTCTTATATGCAACCCTGAGGATTTCATGGACTTTGACGCCGTCATACGTGGTATGTACTCCAGTGGCTCACTGCTAGCATACGGAAACGTAACCTATTTTGGTACACTGTCCTTGTATGCTGTGACCCAGTAAACCTCACTGTTTAGTCCTACTGGCTTGTCATTGATACCTTAGAAACTTCTACAGATAATTATGTTGTCTCCAGATATAGTTTTACTTCCTCCTTTCCACTCTATCTACCTTTTCTTTTTGCTTGCCTAATTATACTGGTGAAGATCTCCAGCACAGTGCGACCAGAGGTGGTGGGAACAGATACCCTGCCTGGTCTCTGTGTCAGGGACGAAGTCAGTTTTACCCTTATATCAGCTGTGGTTTTCCGCAGGTGTCTTTTACCTGGTTGAGGAATTTCTCTTCTCTTCCTAGCTTGCTAGAATTTTCAATCACAAACGCAATTGGGATTGTTATAAACGGTTGTGCTGCTTGCCTACGGAGATGGCCTGCACCCCTTTTTCATTCTACTGAAACAGGTGATTTTCCAAAGAGAAGCACCCTGCATTCCCAGATGGCCTCCACTTTCACACGTCTTTCCCACTGGCCTCTCTCTATTACACCTCCTCCTCCTGTGCCCCTGACGTCTTGCCTAGGTTGACATGTACCTCAAAGGGTGTGTCCTGGCATCCACTTTCCACACCCGTAAGGCATCCCCCAAGACAGACCACGCTCCTGGGAGACCAAGCTCATCACATCACTGCCTGCCAGACTGCTGCTAACTCCCTCAGCCCAATGCCCAACACCTTAAGGGAAAGGGTATCAACACCACACTACTGGCACTGGCATCCTGCCCTTCCCCCACATGCGTGTTCACGCAGACTCATCCACACGCACTGTGTCCCCTTCCTGCCTGTGAATTCAAAGTTGTCGAACTAATATGCCCCCAACCTACATGACCCTGTGTGCTGGACATGTCACATGTGCCCAGGCCTGTGTGACACATAAGGACCTCGTTCCACAGGGTCTTCTCATGGTTTCACTGACTCACCCCAGCCACCTCACCCAGCCTCCTCTCCTAAGATGTAAGAAGCCCCACATGGGGAAGAGGGTGAGCAGGCCTCTCTCTCCTGGGGCTCAGCCAGGGTACATCCAAGCCCGGGGTGAGGCCAAAGAGCCCTCTGAGGACTGCAGGACACCAGAGTCCTGTCCTTAGGGAAGGGCCCATGCAGAGGACACCTGGCCTCAACACCAGGGGCTCACAGCCCTGGGGCCTGAGGGTCCCCAGGATGCTGGTCAGAAATAGGGCAGGCATGGGACAGCCAGAAGCACCCCCGCTAAAGGTAGGCAGGAATAGTGGCCACAGGCCCCTCACATCCCCATCAACTACAACCCTGGTGTCAGCAAGCAAGTCCCATGGTGGGAGGGTGGTGGGATCACAAGGCCAAAGAGACCCAAGGGAAATGGCTGCAGGGAGGATCACCAAAGCAAGGGCACCACCTAGTGGCAGCAGCTGCTCTGCACCCACGGGGCCTGGGGCCTCAGCAAGCCCCAAATCCCAGCAACGCCTGGGCCTGAAGGTAAGCAGATGGCAGCCCACTCGCACAGGCCCAGGGCACTCCCAGCTGCTGAGCCCTCTGCTTCCAGGATATGTGATATCACCTCAGGTCCCCACGACTCAGCGGAGGGGATCCCCAAGCTCACCCACAGAACACGCGTGTCTCCACACATGAACAGCAAGTGCACTCACCCCTCCCATGGGACCATAAGCGGCAGCTATGGCCCCAAGGCCCAAGCTTCTCACTGCATCTGTCCCCCACTGCCCACTTCAACGCCACATTCAATGTTGCCTAACATGGGCTTCAGAAATCCCTAAGAACTGCCCCCAAATCTGGTCCCTAAAAATAGAAAGAAAGCCCAGTGCACCTGTGGTTTACCCAGAAATTATGCACTTTGTTTTTTGTTTTTTTAGAGACAGGGTCTAATTCTGTTACTGGAGTAGAGCAGTGTGATCATGGCTCACTGAAGCCTTGACCTCCTGGGCTCAGGTGATCCTTCCACCTCTGTCTCCCAGGTAGCTGGGACTATAGGTGTGCACCACTGAGCATAGCTATTTTTTTTCTTTCTTTTTTGGTACAGACAGGGTCTCAACTATGTTGCCCAGGTTGATCTCAAACATGTAGGCTAGAGTGATCCCCCTGCTGCAGCCTCCCAAAGCATTGGGATTACAGGCATGAGCCACTGTGTCCAGCCAGAAATACACGTTTACCAAACCCTCAAGATGATTCTATGAGCTGCATTCAGGACCCCCAGCCTGCATTCCTAGGGACTGTGACATGGGTGCTACCCCCACTGACATCGAGCATGAGTCAGAACCACATTCAGACACACACCCTGTGGCACACAGGAAACACAAGGAGCAGTGGGGAGCCCTGAAAGGGCCCAGGCCCGCAGGTGACCGAGCACGTGAGGAAACCTGCCCTCTACCAGGCCCACGGCCAAGGCCAACGCGGAGACTAGGTGTAAACCCCCACAGCAAAGATGGCTCCATCCCTTTCCGGACATCAGCCTCTGGCTGCTCAGAGAGGATGCTCGCACCAGCCCTCTCCAACTCACAGGGCCCTCCACAAGTACACGATGGCATTGGATCTTCACACACAGCAGTGAGGAGAACTCCGGGTTCCCCTTTCAATGAAGAGAACACTGGCCCAGAGCAGCGCAGTGACTTGAAATGGGTCTTACTGTTGGTGGGAAGGGGGACTTGAATCCAGCCCCCCAGCCCCCAAAGCACTATTTTCCTCATCAAAGCTGCAGGGCGCCACATATGCATGCCACCTGCCTCCCCACCCCACTTTAAGCTGGCAGTGGACACAGGCAGCCACCTCCACCAGCCCTGCAAACTGACCCCTCCTCTCTCCCATCCAGAGCCTGGCCACCAGGGTGGGCAGAGTAAACACGGAATACACAGGCAGGCAGCACCCCAGGCCAGCTCATCCTCATGCTGGCCACACCCAGGCAGCAGCCCCAGGCCAGCTCACCCTCACACCAGCCAGCAGCACCCCAGGCCAGCCTGCCCTCACATAGGCCACGCCCAGGCAAGGCACTCAGATGCGGGAACAGGACAAAGGCTGATGGAGCAGCATCAGCCTTTGTAACCAGCCAACTGTGCCAGGTCTGTGTGCCTGACTGATGCCGAGTGCTCCAGGGCATACTGCACACTGGACCCTCCAACAAGGCCAGGCCCATCAAGCACGAGGGGGCCTCTAATGTCCCTAAAGGAAAGAAGTCACGGAGGCTTCTCATCTGGCCAGAGTATCCCTGGAAGCAGAAGGGTCGCCTTCCAAGCAATTAATAAGCCCAGTGAACAGACAGAAGCACAAAGCATTTAGGCCCCGCTGAGGCCGGCCCTACAGAAGTCTGTGTTCTACAGGGGGGAGTTCAAGAGGAGATGGCAGCCTAGGCCACACGCTGATTTAGCAAAGCTCAAAGAAGATGAAGGGGCATTTTCAGGTGACTGAGAACTGAAGCTGGTAATGCTGATGAGAAGGTAGTGGATTCCAAAACCAGCAGTTGGATGGTGCGGTCACCAGACAGCTCTTTCAGAGAGTCTCAGTCTCAGCCTAGTTTCCAGAACAGCAGGAAAGACAGGCAGGAAGGAGGAAGCCTTGAAATCTCACAAGCAAACATGACAAGAGGCGGCCTCAGCACCAGCACCAAGGCCCTGAGCCCCAGGCTCCGATGGCTCCCTCAAAAGCATCACTCTTGCACCTTCCCAAGACCTGGCACACTAGGGCAACCACAAAGAGGGGCCCAGACCAGAGCTGCCAGGAGGCGGTCACCTGCAGGGGCCCACTGGCTGAAGGGCAGGAGCCAACCGAGCAGCTGCTGGAGAAAGATGAGCACAGGCCCCTGAGATGGATGGGGTAGGAGGACAGACAGGACCAGACCTAGGAACAGTCCTGCCCTCCTGTCTGTGAGAATACCTTCCCCAGCACCCGGGGTGGTCCCCCGGCAGCTCCACCCCCCATCCCTCCACCCACGCGCTGGCACTCAGCTTGGCACAGACTGGCGGAAGAGGCTGCTACATGCTCCAGACAATAGTCTTCCACTATGGTGGGTGAGAACTGGATCTGCATCCCTGCCCACACCTCATGTTGAATTGTAATCCCCAGGGCTAGAAGTGGAGCCCGGTGGGGAAGTGTTTGGATCATGGGGGCAGATCCCTCACAGCTTGGGGCTGTCTTCATGATAATAAGTTCTCATGAGATCTGGTCATTAAGCAGTGCGTGCCACCTCCCGCCCAACACGGCTCTCTCTGTCTTTCTCTGTCTCTCTCTCTCTCTTGCTCCTGCTTTTGCCATGTGACGTGCCTGTTCCCCCTTCACCTTCTGCCATGACTGAAAGTTCCCTGCGGCTTCACCAGAAGCTGAGCAGATGTCAGCCCCACACTTCCTGTACAGCCTGCAGAAGTGTGAGCCAATTCCCACCGCTTTCTTCATAATCACCCACTCTATTTCTTTTTAGCAATGCAAGAACAGCCTAATACAGTGGGTTTTCCTGAACTCTAAAAACTCAGCTCATCTCCACTAGTTACAGTTCCCTAAAATGAATGATTTTCCCCAAAAGCAATTACTTCCTCAGGATACACCAAAGAGTCCTTTCACAAAGCCCCACAATGCAGGGCAATCAGACACCTGCCACTGGTTTGCTGTGGATATTCTGCTACTCAATGAATATGTTACTAAGGCTTCAGCAGGATGAGTCGCTCAGTTCCACTGCCCCACCCGCTGAGAAAGGTCTCATTAAACCTGAGCAGCCTGGGACAAAGGCCCCCATCAGCCTTTTGGAGACAGTGCCTGTGAGCAGGAGGCAGGCTCTGCTCTTCCCCAGCGACCCTTCAGAGAAGGTGGGACCCCAGAGGCACCTGCCCCCTCCCTACCTACATTCAAGCCCGTGGTCTGGTCCAGTCTCTCCCAGCTTTGCAACTTGACCAGCAGCCTCTGAAAAGACAACAAAAGCACAGACCCTGTCATTGCCTGCCACAGGATTATCACATTAAGACTGACAATAATGATCACGGCGCTAAGTCCCTGACCTCTCAGGAGAGCCTACCCTTATCTCTGAGCTGGGTGCTAAATGCTCCAAGTCTGCTTGAAAGTGGCCGGGTTATTATTCCCCAACTGTAGAAGTCACACTGTACGCTTCATGCCTCACTCCTTCCTGGCCCCATAAATTCAAGTATGAATCCCAGCAAGCAGTCTGGGCGCAGTGGTTCAGGCCTGTAACCCCAGCACTTTGAGAGGCTACAGGTGGATCATCAGGTCAAGAGATTGAGATCACCCTGGCCAACATGGTGAAACCCTGTCTCTACTAAAAATACAAAAATTAGCTGTGCGTGGTGGCACACGCCTGTAGTCCCAGCTACTCAGGAGGCTGAGGCAGGAGAATCACTTGAACCCAGGAGGCGGAGGTTGCAGTGAGCCAAGATCATGCCACTGTTTTCCAGCCTGGCAACAGAGCAAGACTCCATCTCAAAAAAAAAAAAAAAAAAAAAAAAAGAAAGGCCTACAAATGTAACATCTTATAGTACTCTAGTTCAGAAATCCAAAATCGGTCTCCCTGGGCTGGAATCCTGCTGTCCGCAGGGCTGAGTTCCTTCTGCAGGTTCCAGGGGAGAGTCCACTTCCCTGCTCTTTCCAGCTTTCAGAGGCACCCACATTCCTTGGCTTGTGGCCCCTCCTCCATCTCCACACCCAGCGGGAGCTGCCAAGTCCCTCTGATGTCACTCTGAGCCCCCAGGATGGCCTAGGAGCCCCTTCCCGCTGTGGGCCAGCTGACCAGTGACCTCGATTGCCCTGCTAGGGAAGGTGCCATGTTCACAGGCTCTGGGGATAAGGCATGGACCTCTGTGGGGACCAGGATTCTGCCTCCCACTCCATCACGCGAGGGTACGACCCACTCCACGCAGACCCTCACCTCGTTCTCCAGCTCCAAGCCAACCAGCGTCTCCTGCATCTTCTCCTGGCGCCCCAGCTTCCTCTGCAGCCCTTCCAACTCCTCCTGGAGCAGCCCGTTGGTCTCTCTCATCTCCCCTGGAAGTGCCACAAAGAGTTGCTCAAATAGCCACACACCCTGGGGATGAAGCCAAGAGCCCGGGAGCCCTGCCCCTACGGGGTCTGCACACAAACCCAGACTCACTACAGGCGGCTACTCCATCCCCCATGCCCCCTCACCGCAGGTGTGCACTCTCCTCCCGCAGCTGCTTCAGCTCCCGTTCCAGCCTAGGGAGTCGCACCAGCTCAGACTTCATGTTCTTCACAATCGCAGCATCCTGCTCTTGTAGGGACAGCTTCTGCACCAGATCCTGATGGAGGCCAGGGAGAGAGAAGAAGGGGAAAATGAACCACGAAGAGACCTGGAGAAAATCACACGCACACGGCTAAGAGAAAGAAGCCGGTCTGCAATGGCTACATGAACGGCAGGATCCAACCACAGGACATTCTGGGAAAGGGGGAACTACAGAGACAGCAAAAGTTTGGGGAATTGTCAGCAGCTCAGGAGAGAGGCAGGGATTAACGGGGGGATCACAAAGGATTTTTAGGCAGTAAAATTCTTCTGTGTGACGCTCTAACAGTGAACATAGGACATTTTACATTTGCCCAAACCATACACTGTCCCACTCTAGGAGAGACACTCACATGATCTGTGGACTCTCCCCTCACACTGATGTGTCCAGGCAGGTTCATCACCGTCACATGTGCTCCACTCTACCAGGAAAGGCTGTGTGTGGGGGCAGTGGGGAAGCAGGGGTGCACAGGAGCTCTACCTTCTGCTCATTTTGCTGTGAACCTAAATCTGCTATAGAAAAAAGCATCCCCTAAAAAGTAAAGTCACTGAGGCCAGGACGTTCCTCTGCTAAACTGCCCCAGGTCCTCAGCAGCCTCCATGGCTCAGGACTCTCCTCTGGGAGGCCTTCCCGAGCTGCACCAGGGCCCTCAAAGCTGCTTCCAATACTGAGCCCCGGCATTCACTCCAGGGCAGCTCTTCCCAACACCGTCCTCCCAGCCCACCGCGCACTGGGAGCTGGCATTCACACCACACACCGCTGGGCTGCTGTGCACACCACTGTCCTGCCCTCAGGGAGCTACCCAGAAGCAAAAGTCTATCTCAAGTCTGGCCCAAGATGACACTCCATGGTGAACATCCCGCCCTCCCGTGTCAAGCCCACTTCTGCCGCTCTGGTAGCACGTGTGTAACAGCTTAGTCTTTCCAATAGTGAGGACAGGCTTTTCCCTGTGGTACTCAGTCCCCCTGGGACACAGACAACTGACATCTGTGAGCAGCAAGTCATTGAACAGGCAGAGGATGAAACCACGACCAAACCAGATGGTCATTCAACAAACACTAACGGAGTCCATCTCTGTGCAATGTACCAGGTCAAGTGGCAGAGACAGTGATGCAAAAGACAGACACCAGGCCTCACCGGCCAGCAAATCCTGACAGGTGGGCTGAGGGATGCAGACAGGAGGACAAGGGGCCAGGGACAACCACCAGGAGGTGACATGGCAGAGCCTAGGTTGGGGGTGCCAGTCAGCTCTGCAGCCAGGAAGAGTTGGTATGAAGCATGGAGGTGAGGGTACATGGGGGGGCCAAGGGGGAAGAGCCGGAGCACAGGGTCTGGAGGTTGCTCTCCAGGCAACAGGAGGTAGGAGAGGGATCCAGAGTCAGCGTCTCCCTGGCATGCCCTCCGCAGGGAAAGAGCACAGCATGAGTTTAAGTAGGTCACCCCGACTGAGACCCAGCTCCACCTGTGCAACTGTGGGCAGATTTCTCAGCCCCTCTATGCCTGTATCATCTTCTCACACTCTTCAGCACTTGACATCATCATACACTCGGACATTTTCTCTTCGTGTCTGTGGTTAGTCTCCCTCCTCTAGAATGCACACTCCCTGAGGGCAGCAGCATCTGCCTCATTCACCATGGCATCCCTGGTGCCCAGCAAAATGCCCACCACACAGGGCAGCAGCGAACCTCACAGGAGGCCCACGGAGCTCGGCACCGGCGCAGAAAGACCGACAGGAGCAGGAGAGCCAAGGCCACCACAGGGATGTCCACAAGGCACCTGACACAAGCAACTCACCTTAATCTGCTGCTCTTGGTCTGCTCTCGCTTCTTGGCTGGCCTGGAGTTCCTGGGATTTTCTGACTGGCTTCCTGCCATTTTCTATTAAAAAAAATACGTCACATACAGAAACAGGCATGGGGCAAGGCCAACAATTCTCCTCAGCCCGAGATCCGCCCCAGCACAGACCCACGCACGCTCACTCCTACCCTAAGATTCAGGACCCCCACCTGCACAGACCCCCACACACACACTCCCACTGCATGGGTACCCCAAGGTCCTGGGCCCCAGCCCCTGCTGGCTGGCTCTGAGGCCTCAGTCTGCTCATCCGCACGGGGTGCGTAGTGAGCCCAAGCCGTCTGCAAGGTCCTCGACAGCAGCGGCACCCACAGCTTTCATCTGCTGGCCGCAACCCGAAGCCCTGGTGCAGTTGTGGCAGGGCCCCACCCAGAAATGACCTCTCCTCTCTACCATGAAACTAGAACTCTCCTAAAACCACATCTGCTGAGGGAAGGGTCAAACTCATTAGGAGATGCCCATGGTGCTGGACATCTCCTAAATGCTGGGTAGGAAATGCCCCTGGTGCTGGGCATCTTAGGAGGTGCTGAGTGCACCTCCACACAAGGCTCTCACGTCTGTACCTTGGCTGAGCCCAGCCCTGTGCCTGGACATCCCTTCCCAGCCACATCCCCCTGCACCTCCAAGGCACATGGTGCTACCCTTTAAATCTAGCCCTCAATAGGGCACGGTGGCTCACACCTGTAATCTCAGCACTCTAGGAGGATGAGGCAGGAGAATCGCTTGAGGCCAGGAGCTCAAGACCAGCCTGGGTGACAAAGTGAGACCCCCATCTCTATGAAACATTTTGTAAAATTAGCCAATTGCAAAATTAGCCAGGCATAGTGGCAGGTGCCTGTAATCCCAGCTACTCAGGAAGCTGAGGCAGGAGAATCACTGAACCCAGGAGGCAGAGGTTGTGGTGAGCCGCGATGGTGCCACTGCACTCCAGCCAGGGTGACAGAGCAAGACTCCATCTCAAAAAATTAGCCAGGTGTAGTGCATATGCCTGCAGTCCCAGCTACTCTGGAGGCTGAGGCAGGAGGATCACTTGAGCCCAGGAGGTCAAGGCTGCAGTGAGCCATGATAGCGCCACTGCACTCCAGACTGGATGACAGAGTGAGACCCTGTCTCAAAAAATAAAGTAAAATCTGCAGGAGCCCTCTCCAGGAAGGAGTTCGAGGAAGTTGCTGCCCCCACTCTGCTCCAGGAACATGAGGACACTTTCTGGACTCATGGTCCTGGCTCCAAAGGCCTCAGTGTCTGCCCCTCTTGATTGTCTGTGAATTAGGACAGCATCCAGGAGTGCATCCACATCCCACCCAGCCACCAGGAGAGAGGCAGGCCCCACACCCCAACCCATGACCCGACCCCTGCCAGCTCCTGCCCTGACTCCACACCCTGGCCCCCCACCCACTTGTGCTGCAGGTCCAGCTGCTCCTGCAGCTCCTGCTTCTCCGACTCCAGGCACTTCACCCGCATCTCCTGATCCATCACGTTCCACTGCAGTTCTGAGATCCTCCCCTTCAGCGTGTTGATGGTCTGAAAGCAGAGGGGGCCAGAGAGCCGCTTAGTGAGCCAAGACCACGAGCAGGGCAGGGGCAGAGGGGCAGGGAGGCAGGGGGCAGAGGGGCAGGGGGGTGGGGGGGGGCAGAGGGACAGAGGGGTCGGGGGGTCAGGGGAGCAGGGGGCCAGGGGGCAGAGCCACCTCCTCCTGGAGGACATGCACCCAGGCAGACGCTGACATGCAGGGCCCACCCTTCTCCAGGCGCTCCAGAACAGCACAGCTCAGAGCCTGCCACAGGCCACCCAAGAGCTGACGGAAAACACCCAGGCCCCAGCCAGGGCCCCTGAGAAAGGAGGCTTGGTGAGGAGGCTTCAGAAGCAAAAGCCCCCACCAGCCAAGATGGGCCTGGACTCTCAGGCCTGGCACCTGGCAGTCTCTGTGCCAGTGCCCCACACTCCCAAAGTCCCACCAGGCATCCACGTGCCTGCCACACCATCACTTTGGCCTTCCCTCCAACCGTGGCTCTTGGCATCCCCTCCCTAGCCACCCCCATGCTACTGTGCCGGCTGTTTGCTAATGACATCACCTTCGAACAACAGCAAGGCACTGGTCAACCAAAAGGACAAAGATGGAGGCTGTGCAGAGGGCTGGGCAGTACCTGCTGGCAGGCCATGTGCTTGGAAGGGGAGTGCGTGGCACGGGAAGGAGCCACCTGGGGAGGCAGTCCCTGAGCAAACCCAGCAGTCCCTCCAGCAGCTTCCAGGACAGCAGGTGCAGGTCTGCCTGACATCACAGAACCCAAATGCAACGCAACCAAGCCGCCACACTTCCTCCTGATCATCTCCCACAGGCAACCTTCTGAGGACCCTAATCCCCCTGGAAAAGCTCGGAAAACCCCAGGTGTCCTTGGGTCAAGCCAATGTGAAAAGCCAGGTGGACACTGAGAAGCATCGCTGTAAGTTAACACACGGAAACACATGGGGGTGACGTCAGCTCTGGGATCACGCATCCAGGGCAGGACAATGGCAAACTCACACAGCCAACAACTCAGGAGGACCTGGCTGGGCAGTACCCTCCGCAAACAAGGAGGCCACAGCATTCATTTCCCTGTCCCGGAGAACCCGTGCCCAGCTCAGGGCTGCTGAAGCCCATCACCGCAGTCCACCCAATGCCGCTCTGGGAAGGCCCGCGTGGGAGTGTGCATGCTCCCTACACACCCACAATCTGTACGGTTTACTTCACCACAATAGTGAGGGGCCAACCTGGGAGTCAAAAAATAAGAAAGATATTGAAAACATACTAACAATAAACACATCCTCCCAGAGGTCTTAATACACACCAGGTGCCAGGGGTGAGCTAGATGCAGGGCCAAGCCCACCTGCCCTCAGGGGCACCTGTGTTGTAGGGGACTCCGGACAGTCGGCAAGGAAGAGGCACATAAGATAATTCCAGAGTAAGGAGGGTGACAGTCAGGGCCCTGTCACTAGAGAAGGAAGCCAAGGCCTAGTGAGCAGGGAAGGCTTTCCTGAGGAGCTGCCACCTTGGCTTAGACGTGACAGGCCACAGAAGCAGCACCTGCAAGTGATGAGCTTCCTCTCACTGCGCCCCACCCCACTGGGCACCACCCTGCACCTCCTACAGTCTCCTGCTCCTCTGCCCCTCATGGAGGGCTGGGCACAATTCACCCTTCCCCATGGAACCCCCGACCTGCCTCCAGCACAGCCCAGCACACAGGGCCTGGAACGAAGAGCACGGGCAAGGCAAGAGCGGCTTCTCAGGAGCCAATCATGCCTCCTCTCCTGCCAACATCTCCCTCCAGAGGCAGATGGGGGAACAACCTAAACACACCTCCCTGCCCAGAAAAACAACCACAACCAGCTTCTGGACCCCTCCAGGAGAGCTGCAGATGGAGAACGTGCACGAGGTGCTGCACGCCCACCCCACCCCAGACCTCCACACCTCCACCCCCCACATCAGCAGATTTTCATGTTTCCTTTTTGCGCCAGCGATCTTGATCGCCACAGAATAGGGACAGGAGAGGTCAGAAGATTCCAGTTTCCACCAGCACCCATGTCCAGGCTGTTTCTAAAACGAATGCAACCTTCACACGGACTGCAGTCCACACTGGCTCCAGTTCAGAGGCAATTCTCCGACGCCATCGGATGCCTGCAGACCTTGACGACAGTCAAAGAAATGCAAATCCAGACATGCCTATTTAAGCCTCCTGAAAAAACAACAACTATTTCCAGAAAAGACCACCATCCACGACAGGGAAGGTTGCAGGGAAACTGGAGCCCTCAACTGGGGCTCTAAGAGCGACCACCACAGAGACCGCCATCGCCGGGGACCTTATAACCCAAACCTAGGAGTCTGTCCAAAGTCAACAGAAGTGAGGGCTGGAGGATGGGCTACCTGCCACATAGATACAACGAGTGAACGCAAACACACTGAACATTCACAAACGACAAAAAGCAGATTCATCAACCATTAAAATTCATAATTACAGAAGAAAAAAAGTAAAACTCATTTTTTTTTGAGAGACAGTCTCACTCTGTCACCCAGGCTGGAGTGCAATGGCATGATCTTGGCTCACTGCAACCTCCACCTCCTGGGTTCAAGCAATTCTCCTGCCTCAGCCTCCCGAGTAGCTGGGATTACAGGTGCCCACCATCACACCCGGTTAATTTTTGTATTTTTTGTAGAGACAGGGTTTTACCATGTTGGTCAGGCTGGTCTTGAACTCCTGACCGGGTGACCCACCCACCTCGGCCTCCCAGAGTGCTGGGATTACAGGCGTGAGCCACCGTGCCTGGACCAAACACTCAACTTTTTAACTGAAAACTACAGAATGGAAAATTAATACTTCTACTGATTACAGCTATGCAAAAACACAGCTGCCCATGTGGGAAACACAACTAAAAACACAAAGGTGGCGCTGCAGAGGCAAACAAGAGCATGCATTCCCTCTCTCGGGAACGCGGCTTCAGGAGGACGGACCCAGCCCAGCAGAGGCCCCACTCACCTCGCCGGCCTGGGCCAGGCTGTCCTCTTTCTCACGCAGCCTTTTGCTGGTAGCATCCAGGCTCTGCTGACACTGCCTGCTGCGCTCCAGTTGCTCCTGCATCTTCTCCTCCGCCCCGGCCTCACGCTCCTGAAGCTGCCGGATACGCGTCAGGAGCTCCTGGTTGCGGTCAACCTCGCGCTGTCAAGAGACCAAGAGTAAGATGCCACATGCCACCCATGGGAGGGTCAGCGGGGGAGCCCTCACCCCCATGTCTCTCTCAGAACAGGCCACCGAGGCGCAGAAACGAGCCAAGCAGGACCCGCCAGCCAAGTCAGCAGCAGAGCCAGGACGGGACCTGGGACCCAGCTCCAGCATTGGCACCCCCCACTGAGACACCATGACGTGAGCACTGTGAGAGGTCAGGGCTGCCAGGAAGGGCACTTGGCACAGATCACACACACACTCGTCACACCATCTGCTCAGCGGTTGCCTCTGCAGGGAAAAGGAGCATGGGAAATGTGAAATTCAGAATGGACCTTGTAGAGAAGCTGAGCTCTGCAGCACCAGCAGGTCCTGACTAAGCACACTCTGGCTGGCACCGAAATGAGCTGGCACTCCCCCAGCGAGCAGATGACAGGGGCAGAGACAGGTGGCGTGGACAGGAGGCTGCAGACAGAAGCAGTTTACACTGGGCTCAACTCTGCCACATATGCACCGCATCTCACGCAAAATTCCAGAGCCACCCTGCAGGACTGGCGTTGGGGAGGCCACATGGCTCTCACTGGTTGGGATGGGACAGAACCAAGAACCATGCTCAGATCTCCTGATTCTAATGACCCGAAGACCCTGCTGAGTTCACTGCCAGGTATGGGAGTCCCAGGAGGTGAAGATGGTGAGTCGTGGTGGAGCCCGGCACTCCGGGCCCTCTCGCTCTGCCTTCCTCAGGAAGCGCCAAGCACTCACGGAGCCCAGGGCAGAGTACGTGCTCGTGCTACCCTTGTCCAGGGTATTCCAGCCAAAACCCAGGAGAGGTGTGACAGAGGGTGGCCACCTTCTGATGGCTGACCTGCACCTCAGAGGGACTCCAGCCCTTGTGAGCTACAGGAGCTGTCTCACCACAACCAAGAGACCCGTCTGTGACACAGAACAAGAAGAGAGCTGGGGTTGTCGTGGGGCTCCGCTCAGCACTGTCACAAGCCAGATGTGGCACTGGGCCTGGTACTGCCAGTCCTAGTGCAGACACGGCAGCCAGCAGGTCCCTGGACTTCAGATACTTAGGTTTCACCCCCTAATAGGTATTTCCAGGTGGAACTCCAAGGAACAATTGGAAAACTACTGGTTCCGACTGTTCTTGGGGTCTCATGCAGCTGTGTCTGTGGACAAGGAAGGAAAGGCCTGTTGGAAGGTGGCTGGAGCTCAGCAGGGAACCCCAGGTGTAAGCTCAGTCACCTGCATCCTTGGATTTCCCCAAGAAAGGGCTCCGGAGACCCTGCAGTGACCCCTCCCTCAATCAAACATTTGTGAGCATCCATAAGGTGCCATAAGCTGTGCCACATGATGGAGATCCTGGACAGAGTCAGGTGAGCCCTGTCCTCGGGGACTCTTGGCCCAGAGAAACTCAAACGGCTGCACACTCCATCCTCCTGCCCTAGAGCCAGAGCCATGCCGTGAGCACGCTGCCTCCAGACTAATGGTGCCACTAAACTGGTGCCACCTCTCCACCCCTAACCAGGGAACCTCAATAGTCAGGGAGATTCCTGTGTCCTCTCCCCCTCCCCTTCCCACCAATTCCACCAGGACTGACCCTCCTAGGACCCACCCAGGCCATGAGCAAAGCCTCAACCTCTCAGGGAAAACAGCTCTCAAAGCAGCACGGGAGCCACCCGAGGCAGTGGCACCCACCCCGGCAGTGTCTCAGGCTCACTAAGCCCACACAACGCATCGCAGCCAGGATCTGCAGGCCAGGGACAAGGAGTCCAAAAAGCATCACACCCCAGAAGACATGAGCTATTTATTTTTCTAGGGCCTAGGAGTGTGCGTGAATAAACTGCGTGAGGTCGGCGGTGGGAGGGGCTAGACACATCCACCAGCAAGAAAGGGCACAGAGGCCAGGCAGACTCTCCATCCAGTGCTCTGAGCCTTGGCAGCATCCACGGCTGATCAGTACTTACTGAAACCCCGGCAAAGTGCTGTTAATCAAAGCAGAGGAGATCCGCACATTCGGTGGAAACCTAATTCCCTCCCCCAATGACAGGGAGCTTTCCCTGCTGCCCTGGGCAAGCCAGGAGCAACACCCAGCTGCCACTGAGGCCACTGAGGCCGGCACTCTTTGCTACAGCCCTCCAACCCAAAGGCCTTGCATGGACCCAAGACCCATTCCACCCCATGAGCTCCTAAGCCTGTCACTCCTAAACCACTCGGCATTTCTGCCAGACCTGCCTTCTAGTTCTTCCAGAGGGAAGAGGAACCAGGAGGTTTGTGTGCCAGTGCCGCAGCCTCACTGAACAGACACAGCAAGGGGCCACCCTTTGCAACTGTCCCCATTTCATGCCACCCTTCTCTAGGACATCAAGCATAACTTATACCTGCCCCCCCAGCATGAGTGGCCTCAGAAGGAATGTCCTGGCAACTGTGGCACAGGGCATGTCAGGCTTCCAGCCGGCTGGGTTCTGAATTTCTCACGGCCTGGCAGGTACCGTGCACAGCCCCCTTGCTCCCAGGGACTGGGTTCTCATTTCTTCCAGCCTGGTAGGTACCCTGCACAGCCCCCCTGCTCCCAGGGACGGGGTTCTGATTTCTTCCAGCCTGGTAGGTACCCTGCACAGTCCCCCTGCTCCCAGGGACAGGGTTCTGATTTCTTCCAGCCTGGTAGGTACCCTGCACAGTCCCCCCTGCTCCCAAGGACTGGGTTCTGATTTCTTCCAGCCTGGTAGGTACCCTGCACAGCCCCCTTGCTCCCAGGGGCTGGGATCTGATTTCTTACAGCCTGGCAGGTACCGTGCAGTCCCCTTGCTTCCTAGGGCTGCCTGGGCCAACCCTCGCCCCACCTGAACCTACCTCATAGTTCCTGGCACTGGTGCTGGCCGCTCTCTCCAGCTCCACTCGAGCCCTCTTGTGACTCAGCTCCATCTGCATCTTCTCCCCGCTCCACCTGGATGAGGTGGGACTTGGAACGGATCTGCTCTGCTCTTTCCTCCAACTGTGCAGGTCACACCCAAATAACAAAAGAATCCTCAGTGACTGCATCAAACAAGGTGAGTGACTCCATGCAACAGACACACTCCCTGAGCACCCGTTCCCGCAGGGCCCAGGCTAAGTCTTGGTGTTGCCCAGCCACTGGGCCTCAGGCTGGGGAATGGGAGAGGGACAAGTGACAAGAAGGTGAAAAAGCCTGGGAGGAGGAAGACATCTCTTGAGATGATATAAAGCATATTAGTGAACTCAATGGCCTCAAATGCCACCCATTTATTTACCAGCCAATGGCTCTGTGGGTCAGAAGTTCAGACATAGGTGGCTGCGTTCTCTGATCAGAGTCTCCCAGGCTAAAAATCAATGCAGTGAGCCAGGACATGTTCTCATGTGGAGCTCAGGATCCTCTCACAAGCTCACAGGGATGGAGAACGAGGTCTCCTTCCCTGCCGGCTGCCAGCCCAATACAGCTGTTAACTCCTAGAAGATACCCGCATTCCTTGCCAGGTGGCCCTCTCCATCTCCAAAGTCAACTACGACCAATATCCCTCGTCAAACCCTCTCCTGCCATGTCTCTGACTGCTCTGCCTCAGACACTTGGACTCAGACTTCAAGGGCTCACATGAGTAGATCAAGCCCACCCAGGTAATCTCTATCTTAAGGTCAACAGATCTCAGATCTTAATTATATCTGCAAAATCCCACAGCAACGATACCTAGTCAGTATTTGACTGAACACCTGAGAGACAGTAGAGGTGAGTGTGCACCAGGAGCCTGGAATCTGGGGGCCCTCTCAGAAGTGGGCCTACCACACAGGGCTAGTGATTACAGGTAAGCTGAGTCTCAAAGGGCCCCAGAGACTTGCCAGACAGTTCCAGAGCCAGCCTCTGGGTACGACCTGCTCAGCTGGAGGAAAAGGCAGAGTCACGGTCTCTTCATGTGGCCCAGAGCTTTGCAGTGCAGCAGCACAGCATCTTCCGGCACTTAACAAATGCAGAGTCTCAGGCTACACCCCAGACCTACTGAATCACAATCTTCTCTTTAGGTTGGGCACGGTGGCTCAGGCTTGTAATCCCAGCACTTTGGGAGGTCAAGGCTGGTGGATCATTTGAGGCCAGGAGTTCAAGATCAGCATGGCCAACACGGGGAAACCCCATCTCTACTAAAAATACAAAAATTAGCTGGGTGTGGTGGCACGCACCTGCAGTCCCAGGTACCCGGGAGGCTGAGGCAGGAGAATCGCTTGAACCCGAGAGGTGGAGGCTGCAGTGAGCCAAGATCACACCACTGCACTCCAGCCTGGGTGACAGGGTGAGACTCTTCTCAAAAAAAAAAAGAATCTAGGCTGGGCACAGTGGCTCACGCCTGTAATCCCAGCACTTTGGGGGGACAAGGTGGGTACATCACTTGAGGTCAGGAGTTTGAGACCAGCTTGGCCAACATGGTGAAACCCTGTCTCTACTCAAAACTCCAAAAATTAGCCAGGCATGGTGGTGCACACCTGTAATCTCAGCTACTCAGGAGGCTGAGGTGGGAGAATCACTTGAACCCAGGAGACAGAGGCTGCAGTAGGCCGAGACTGCACCTCTGTACTCTAGCCTGGCTGACAGAGTGAGACCCTGTCTCCAAAAAAAAAAAAGAATCTTCTTTTTAAACACATTCTCAGGGCATTCACAAGCACATGCAAGTTTGAGAAGCACCTGAGTAGAGTGGTGGTTCCCAGAGGGGCCAGTTTTGCCCCCTGGGAACAGCTGGCACTGTGTGGAGACACTTCTGATTATCACAGGTGGGTGGTCATATGTGTGTGCTGCTGGCTGGCCTCAGTGGGTAGAGGCCAGGGATGTTGCTAAACAGCCCATGATGCACAAGAAAGTCCTGAGGAAAAAGAATCACCCAGCCCAAATGTCAAGCATGCCAAGGCCAGGAAAGCCCAGGACAGGGAAGAGAAGTTTCTCCGTCCTCCCACCTGTGTTCTCTGGTGGCCCAGGCCCACACATTCTTTATTCCTATGTTACTGTGTTTCAATTCCCAACTGCTGCTGTTTGGGGGTTCCCAAGACTGCCCTTCAAACTCAGCAGGCTTCCTGGTCTCATTTCTGAGCCTCTCCAGAAGGGCGGGCACCCTGCCTGCAGGAGGCACCACCAGCAGGGACCAGGAGTCCCAGACACACCTGATCCATGTGCCACCTCTGCCTGGAGCTGACTACAACCAAGACATGAACTGAAAGCTCGCTCTTATATTTAAATAAACACAGATATGTGAAAAAAAAAACCACATTCCCCCAGACTACTGTGTTCTCCAGGCCCTCCCTGCCACTCCAGCGGCTCAGCAGGAGAGAAGGAACCATGACGGAAGTCCAGGAATGGGATGTGACAGGGGCCAGGGACCAAGGCTGGGCTTGTGGTCATCACTCTGCTAACCACCTGCTCTGATTACTGCACTCCACCACTGATCCCCTTGCCAAGGAGGCCCTTATCAGTGTGAGCTCTGGGGGCCTCCCAAGTCCAAGTGAGATTCTAGAATCCCACAGCTTTGACAGATAGGCCAAGAGGTCCCCGACATCTGCATCAATGAAATTACAGCATTTCGGACCAGACTTGCCGATCCTTTTTTTTTTTTTTTTTTTTTAAGACAGAGTCTTGCTCTATATCTCCCAGGCTGGAGTGCAGTGGCATGATCTCGGCTCACTGTAACCTCTGCCTCCCAGGTTCAAGCGATTCCCCTGCCTCAGCCTCTGGAGTAGCTGGGATTACAGGCATCCACGCCCACCTAATTTTTGTATTTTTAGTAGAGATGGGGTTTCACCATGTTGGCCAGGCTAGTCTCGAACTCCTGACCTCAAGTAATCCACCCACCTCAGCCTCCCAAAGTACTGGGATTACAGGCGTGAGCCACTACACCCAGCTCAGAGTTAGCAACTTCTAATTTTGCCAGTGATAAAAAATAACTACCATCTATTACCATAATTTCATAAAAGAGCATTTTAACAAAATATCTATATATATAAAAGACCTAATCTCAGAATAAAAAACAGTCCTCATCAAGAAAGGGCAGTGAGCACGGTAACATTCTAAAATACACACATTAATTCAATTATGCAACAAAGCGAATGCACATACACACACAACAGTTTCATCAGATGCAGCAGGGCCTCAACTGGGCTCCAAAAGCAGCAGGAAGCCAGAGCCTCCTCTAACAGGGACAGGACTGCAGAATGCTTCTGGAGCCTGCAGCAGGGACTGCAAAAGAGGGCCCAGGTAGAGGAGCCTATAGAAGCCTGTGCAGCCACAGGGCCCAGGCAAGGCTGGAGACACCAGTCCCCACCACTTCCCAACTGGGACTGGGCCCATCACTCTTTGGAACCTGAAGTCCTTCAGGATACCTGAGTCCTCTGCAGCTGTGTCTACAGTGAGGAATCCCAAGAACTTGTAATGAAGTAAAATACAACTATTTTATAGAAGAAAACTATAACAATCACCCCAAAATCTGCAAATGGCCCTCCACAGTCTGAGACCACAAAACACCCAGTCCTTCTGCTCGCTGCCGTGGCTTTCTCTTTGAGCTAACCGGGCACTGTGTTTTCAACACAGCCTTCCCACACAGTCCTGGTGCTCACTCCCAGGCAGTTTGGGTTCTGTCCTCAATCAGACGAATGAACTGGCTTTCCGATCCTGTCACCAGAGTCTGTGGGTGCACTTGTGTGAATGCAATGCTGAATGCCAGGCCCACTCAGGGTGCTAACAAGGCAGGCCTGTAAGCCATGATGGCTCAGGGCCCTAAGCAGCCTCCAGCTACTGCCCCAAAATGAGGAGTGCCCACAGGGAGACCTGGAAGACGAGTAACTGGTCTCTAGGCTGAGCTAATACTGACTCACCTCAACTACAGACGACTTGAGCGGGTCCTGCCTGGGCCTAGGGGTCTCCCCCAGAGAAGACTCCCACCCAGGCACATGCGACTCACCTGCATGCTCTGCTGGTACTGCATCTGCAGAGAAGCTGGGGCCGAGGTGGGAATATCCAGTCCAGATCCTCCCTCCACACGCTGAGAGATGAAGTTGTTCAAAGATCTCAAGGTGGATAAAACCGTGGTGTTTTCCCTAGGTCTTCCATGGTTGCTTTCCTTCTGGAGGCGGACAAGACTGGTCAGAGACAGCCTTGCCATGTGCCATCAGCTGTGCAGTCAGGGGCCCTCTGGGCAGCCCCACTCCCCTAATGCACGTTGGAGCCCATAACACACCAGTGTCTGTAACCACATTCTTCAGAGGCAACTGGGAGCCACGCTGCCAACTTACCAGACAAAAAATAGAAGCAAGAAAGCATGCCACCAGACCCCTGCCACCAAGCCACCGACTGAGTGTCAGCTGCACAGAGGGACAGCTGGTACCCAGGAGGCGGTGCTCAGCACTCAGGAGGCACGTTCCCCTCAAGGCATTGTAAGAAGATTCTCCAGAGACAGAGCCAACAGGACACAGAGACAGACACACGAGAAGGGCTTTATTAGGGAAACTGACTCATGCAATTAGGGAGACTGTCCCACAACAGGCCGTCTGCAAACTGGAACCCTAGGAGCCTGGCAGTGTGGCACAGTCCAAATCTGAAGAGCCAGTGGAGCTGATGGTGTAATTATCAGTCCGAGGGACTGCTGGGACGAGTCTTGGAGACCAAAGGCCACCAAGCCTGGAGTGCTGCTGTCAAGGAGAGGAGAGGAAAACTGCATCCCAGCTCCCGCAGGCAGATGGACGCATTTGCTTCTCTGTCCTCTCCAGGACCTCAGGCTCTTGAATGATGCCCCCAACACCAAGGGTGGATCTTCCCCACCTGATCCACTCAGACTTCTAAGCTCATCTCCTCTGGAAACACCCTCACAGGCACACCCAAAGACAAAAACAATGCTTTCCCAAGTTTCTAGTTCTTGAATCCAGTCAGTTGACACCTGAAATTAACTACCACGAGCACTCACAAAAGTCTGGCGTCTTGCCCAGGCACAGTGGCTTACACCTGTGATCCCAGCACTTTGGGAGGCAAAGACAGGCAGATCACCTGAGGTCAGGAGTCCAAGGCCAGATTGGCCAACATGGTAAAACCCCATCTCTAAGAAAAATGCAAAAACTAGCTGGGTGAGGTGGTATGTGCCTGTAATTCCAGCGCTACTCAGGAGGCTGTGGCACAAGAATTGCTTGAACCTGGGAGGTGGAGGTTGCAATGACCTGAGATCACACCACTGCACTCCAGCCTCAGTAACAGAGTGAGACTGTGTCTCAAAATAAATAAATAAAAATAAATTAAGGCCAGGCATGGTGGCTCACACCTGCAATCCCAGTACTTTGCAAGGCCAAGACAGGCAGATCACCTGAGGTCAGGAATTCGAGACCAGCCTGGTTGACATGGTGAAACCCAGTCTCTACTAAAAATACAAAAACTAGCTGGATATGGTGGCACACACCTGTAATCAAAGCTACTCAGGAGGCTAAGACAGGAGAATCATTTGAACCCAGGAGGCAGAGGTTGCAGTGAGCTGAGATCGCACCCTAAACTCCAGCCTGGGTGACAGAGCAAGATTCCATCTCAAAAAAAATAATTAATTTTTTTAAAACAAGTCTGACCTCTGAGAATCGGAAATGAGACAGGCAACAGTGACAGTAAAGATGATGATCACCACAGCTGTGCTAATTTTCATTGTTTATTTCTAATGACGTTAACAAGTACTACTACTATTTTCAACTAGGTACTGGAAAGAAAGGTATCCGACATTTCGGAGCACCTAGACTTCTCGACCTTGAGTTTCCTCATCTGGAAACTCATGAGTGAAATCCACTTGCAAAGTTGTGAGGATCAGGATCAATATTCCTCAAGTCTTCCACTGCTAGATGACGGGAACCTGGCTGCAGGTTGACCAGCACTATACTTGCAATCTCAGTCTTAACTGGATGGTGAATTAGGTCTTTTTACACAGATTCTAGAAATGATGAAACTGAAGCTTCAAAAGTTACAGAACTGAGGTTGGAACCTGGGTCTGTCTAGCTTTGCAAGGCTGAACACAAGCCGTAGCAAAGAACTTTGCACCCCTAAAACGTGCACTTACGATGGTCTCACGCCCGGCCGGCCCTCCAGCCACAACGAGGGGAACAGCCAAGCGCGTTTAACAGCCAGAGGGTGGAACTCCTGCAGCTGCAGTTTCTGAGTTTTCATTTAACAAGAACCTTGCCCTGGTGCAAGCTGAGCCCTGAGCTCCCCAGGCTGCGAGCCCCGCACAGGCAGGCCCGCCTGGAAGGAGGCTCCACAACCCAATTCCTCCACAGCCCAGACGAGACTAGGGCGGCCCTTACCATCCCCGAGGGGGAGACCGGGCCCACACGCCCCCTTCCTGAGAGCGGACCCGAGCGAGTCACCAGGATGGCAAGAACCCCTGCAGCCCCGACTTCCCCACCAGGCGCCAGCTCAGGCCCCTTCCTCCGCGCGCCCGCGACCCAGCCCAGGGACCCCCGCGGCGGGCACCGGGACCCCGGGGCTGGGGCCACAAGTGCGAGCCCCTCGGCCGCCCGCCCTGCCACAAGGGACGGCTGTGGAGCCCCAGGCGAAGGACCCACTGTCCTCGGCCCAGCCCGAATTCAGGAGTGGGGACAGTGGAGTGGGGGACAGGGGAGTGGGGAGAGGAGGAGAGAGCACAGAGGGGACAGGGGACAGCGCACCTAAGGGGGACGAGGCGAGAGTGGGGTCGTGAGGCGCGGGGTCGGGTCGTTGTGCCCTACCCTTGCAGGCACACCTGGACTGGGCCCTCGGCAGCCCCTGCCACGCCCGGGACCCCCAGGACTCCGGGCTCCCGCCGCCCGCACTAGCCAGACCGCTCACCTCAGCGGCCCGCGGTTCGCTTGCCGCCGCCACTGCTCAGATCTCCCTCCGCTCTGCCCGCGCCCACTTATCGCGACACTTGCGCCTGAGTTCTCGCGAGACCTGGGTGGGAATCGGGCCGTAAAGAATCCAGTACGAGCGCCGGGAGATCCTGGGGACTCCGCGTCCGCACCCGGAGCCGCCACCCTCGGGACACTCTGCACAGAAGACTCGGAACCGAAGGCTGGGCCACGGCGCGGTCGGGAGCACCCGTCCTCGTGCAGGACGCGCTTCCACTAAGGCTTTCGCCTCGCCCCGTAATGTGTAGAATAGGCGCGCCCACGGCAGCCTCCTCTGGACAAACTCGCACTCTTGACTCAACAAAATTTTCCTACTCAATATCAGCTTGAATCAATCCGTTATTTTGCTTTTTTTTTCTGGGCCCACTAGAAATGCAATTTATGCTACTAGGCTACCTTCCCAGTGCTCTGCAAACCAGGGCACAGCATCCAACCAGGTGAGGTGAGGTCAGACTCCACCCTCTTTTTATTTTTTTTTAGACAGAGTCTTGCTTTGTCGCCCAGACTGGAGTGCAATTGCGCAATCTCGGCCCACTACAACCTCCTCCTCCCGGGTTCAAGCGATTCTCCTGCCTCAGCCGCCCAAGTAGCTGGGACTACAGGCACCCACCATGCCCTGCTAATTTTTGTATTTTTTTTTTTCGAGATGATGTCTCCCTCTGTCGCCAGACTGGAGTGTACTGGCAGGATCTCTGCTCACTGCAACCTCCGCCTCCCAGGTTCAAGCGATTCTCCTGCCTCAGCCTCCCAAGTAGCTGAGATTAGAGTCCCCCGCCACCACATCCAGCTAATTTTTTGTATTGTTGTTACAGATGGGGTTTCACCATATTGGCCAGGCTGGTCTCGAACTCCTGACCCCGTGATTCTCCCACCTTGGCCTCCCAAAGTGCTGTGATTACAAGCGTGAACCACTGCACCTGGCCAGGCCCCACCATTCTTATGGTAACCTTTATCTACCTTTCAACTTGGATCCTTCCTGAGAAGGGTGTGCCTTACTCATTTCCAAATTCTCCTCCTCTTCTTCTCCCACCTCTGCCCAGCCCTTGGCTTCCCTCTAAGAAGGTGCTGTTCGTAAGGGTCTGCAACAAATTTTCCTTCTTCCAGAGAAAAAGACTTCTAAGTTGTGTGCCCCAGGAATGAAATGGGATGAGAAGAGAATGAGGTGGAGTAGGGCAAGAGTCCTTGGACTTAACTACCTGACTGCAACCAGAAATAAAATGAAAAGTAAAAACATCTGACCTGCAGCTTCCTTTCAGGAGCTGGACTGAGCCCAGATCCCTGATGGAGATTCCTGAGTTTCTAGACTTCCACCACTGGTTCTTGGAATGTTTTTTTTGTTTGTTTTTTGAGATGGAGTTTTGCTCTTGTTGCCCAGGCTGCAGTGCAATGGCTTGCTCTCGGCTCACCGCAACCTCCGCCTCCCGGGTTCAAGCAATTTTCCTGCTTCAGCCTCCCAAGTAGCTGGGATTACAGGCATGCGCCACCACACCTGGCTAATTTTGTATTTTTAGTAGAGATGGGGTTTCTCCATGTTGGTCAGGCTGGTCTCCAACTCCCGACCTTAGGTGATCTGCCCGCCTCAGCCTCCCAAAGTGCTGGGATTACAGGCGTGAGCCACCACATCCGACCAGTCCTTGGAATTTAATCATAGTTACAGTCAACAAATTCTTCTTGAGGGACAAGTACACCTCCAGGAAACCGCTTTGAGGAAGCCAGTTTTAAAAAACAAAACTTAAAAGCATTAAAGTCTCTATAATAATGCAATCTCTATCATTTTATTAAATATAGAGCTGCATCAAGTTCCTAGAAGAGTAAAACAAAATAAACACACCACATCACTGCTTGCTTTGGCAATTACCTTTATGGTCTTGGAAGCCCAGACACCAATATTTATTTCCAGCACAAACCAAAGCACACCCACCACATGCATAAATTCAAACGATACGTATTCCCTAATTGCTCTGGGAACTCTTGCTGCTTGAAGAATGCATGAATTTCTAGATTATTCACCAGAAAGACAGAAGTTAATCCCCTAGATGGAAATTTCAGATTTTTCTTTTGGTTTGGTTGTTTCTTCATTTTTGTAGAGATGGGGGGCACTTGAGGTCAGGCTGGTCTTTGAACTCCTGACCTCAAGTGATCCCCGTCTCAGCCTCCCAAAGCCCTGGGATTACAGGCGTGAGCAGCCTCACCCAGCCCCCAGATTTTTCTACTTTACACTAAACAGCCAAACAAAGAACTGGAAACCTGTGGATGGTGTTCTTACGCCTGTTTCTGTGTGACAGTTTAACAGTCTATAAGATGAAGTCACATGAAGGCAAACATGGGCACACCCATCCCTCCCTCAGCAAATCCCTTCTGATCTTTCCCATAGTCTGTCTTTCTTCATCCTTCTATCCTCACCTATCTCTTTTTCTTGATAACTTTCTCTTCACAAATCACGATATAGAGGACTTTTTCATTTTCCATAGGCCCTGAATTTACTTTTGTCATCATCTCTTTTGGTTAAAGAGAGAGAGAGGGAGAGGGAAAAACTCCCCACTTGTCCTGCTCCATCTCCCAGATCAGCTCAGATCTCCCAGGAGACTCTTCAGGAAGGAGCTCAGCCTACATTTAGAGCTTAAAAGGAGCTAATGACCACTATGAAAATGGCACAAGAAATCCTCACTGCTTCACAGCGCCCTTCCTTCCACAGTATTGTGTGGCCAAGAAGTACACTTCTGATGATTCTTTCCTGCTGGCTTCGGGTTTGACAATCCTTACGCTCTGGAATTCCTCTGTCAGTCTCCTCTGTAACTGACGGCTTTGACTTCCAGCCCATGTTTTACAAAGGAATGTTCCCCCCAGGGTGGAGGATGTCTGGGGTCATGCCCAGAAGGGACAGGCACAGGCTGATGAGCCTGTCGTGATCCAGGTCCCGGACCCCTGTGGCATTGGGCGCCATGTCGCTCAGAATTACATCTGCTCTCCCGCCAGGAAGCAGCTCTAGGATTCTCTGTGAGGTTCTTGGGTCAGTCACGTCAGCAGGACACAGAAAAGTTGCTCCTTCCAGGGGGATATGTGAAGAAGATCTACCCCAAGCACGAAGCCAACAGGAGAGCTGAGATCTAAGGAAGAAATGGTGAATGTGTTATTTATTTACACCCTGAATCTTTTCACAAAAATACAGTACATGCAACAAAGTGATGAAATAAAAATAAAATGTCAAGACCAAGGCAAAGAGCTAATGTGCAAATAAATGAACACAGGCCTTCTCTATCTATACATCCTATAAAGACACAGAGGTGGCTGTTCTTAACATCTGAGAAGCTGAGGCCCAGACAGGAAGTCACTGTCGTAGAGTCAGCATCAGTGATGGGCAGACCTGTGCCAGAGGCTAGGACTTCTGATTCCAAATCTGCTATCATTTCAGTACCCAGGGCTCACTCTCTGTGAAACGGTTCTTATCTCTGCGTGGTCTTTTTTATAAACTACAATGGAAAATAGATCGGGCGCAATGGCTCACACCTGTAATCCCAGCACTTTGGGATGCTGAGGCGGGCAGATCACCTGAGGTCAGGAGTTCAAGACCAGCCTGGCCAACATGGTGAAACCCCGTCTCTACTAAAAATACAAAAATTAGTCACGCTTGGTGGCATGTACCTGTAATCCCAGCTACTTGGGAGGCTGAGGCAGGAGAATCGCTGGAACCCAGGAGGCAGAGGTTGCAGTGAGCCAAGACTGCGCCACTGCAATCCAGCCTGGATAACAGATAAAGACTCCGTCTCAAAAAAAAAAAAAAAAAAGAAAAGAATATACTAGTACATAAAGTCCCTCTGGATTAAATCAATAAATCCATTATCCAGCTTAATCCAATTGCTTTCAATGTAGAAACTAATGGAAACAAGTCAAGAGATGGGGAAAATGAACAGATACAAAATAACACACAAAAACTGATATTGGCTAGGTGCAGTGGTTCACACCAATAAATCCCAGCACTTTTTGAGGCTGAGGTGAAAGGACTGCTTGAGCCCAGGAGTTCCAGTCCAGCCTTGGCAACATAGTGACATCCTGTCTCTACAAAAAAACATAAAAATTAGCTGGATCTGGTGCCATGTGCCTATAGTCTCAGCTACTCAGGAGATCCAGCTAAAATGAGGCATGAGGTGTCCCATTTTCCTGGGCTGAAGATTGAGGATTTTCACCTTTGAAAAATGAGGTACTCTTCAAAATACCTGGACTTCCAATGTTTAAGCCAGGAATGAAACACGAACCCTTCCTCTCCCCCTATCATTGGAACAGCCTTTCTGTTAAGCACACTGAACAAGAAAATCTGTGACTGTGCCCTTAGCTTCTCAACTCTGACGTTTCTCAACAGAACTACGCTCCTCCTCAGTGGAGGGGACTGCTGGAGAGATAAGGGCATTGAGCTTGTGATGGGGGGGCTTTGAATGTAGGTACAGAGGGAGAAGAGGGGGAGGTAGACACTGAGATCAGTTATGGGCAACAAGTCTTGTTTTAGGTAGGCAAAGCAATGGCATCTTTTTAGTTTTATAATGGGTATTACCAAAATATCAGCAAGTTGGCCAGACATGGTGGCTCACACCTGTAATCCCAGCACTTTGGGAGCGTGAGGTGGGCAGACCACAAGATCAGGAGTTCAAGACCAGCCTGGCCAAGATGGTGAAACCCCATCTCTACTAAAAATACAAAAAAAAAAAAAAAAAAAAATTACCTGAATGAGGTGGCACGGGCCTGTAATCCCAGCTACTTGGGAGGCTGAGGCACAGAACTGCTTGAACCTGAGAGGCAGAGGTTGCAGTGAGCTGAAATCGTGCCACTGCACTCCAGCGTGGGCAACAGAGTGAGACTCCATCTCAAAAAACAAACAAACAAACAAATATCAGCTTTTTGTGTGTGTGTAGACAGGGTCTCACTCCATTGCATGGCCTCAGCTCACTGCTGCCTCAACTTCCCCAGGGTCAAGCGACTCCTCCCACCTCAGCCTCCCAAGTAGCTGGGACCACAGGTACATGCCACCACGCCCGGCTAATTTTTTTTGTATTTTTTGTAGAGAGAGGGTTTCACCATGTTGTCCAGGCTGGTCTCGAACTCCTGACCTCAGGTGATCCTCCCACCTCAGCCTCCAAAAGTGCTGGGATTACAGGCATGAGCCACCGCACCTGGCCTCAGGCCTCACTTTATGCTCCTGAGCTTTTGCTCATGTAACATCCCACATGTTACAACCTTGGGAAGTTTCCACCAAAGGCAGCTTTGGCCGCATGCTTGTGACTTCCGGGAGGAAAAAGAACAGGGGAGATCACCCCACACGCTCTGCTTCTGTCACTTCCTCCTACAAGGCACACTTTCCTGCTTCATCTCAAGAGCACTTAGGGGAACAGAAACCACGGAAATTTGTTACTCGGAGGACTCCACAGTGATAAGCTCAGCAACAAGAAAAGGAACTGACATTTCCAACACAAATTCACTCATTTAGACAGTAATTGTTGAGCTAAAAAAACAACAAAAAGGCTGTTCAGGACAAGCACGGTGGCTCACACCTGTAATCCCAGCACCCTGGGAGCCTGAGGCGGGCAGATGACTTGAGGTCAGGAGTTTGAGACCAGCCTTGCCAACATGATAAAACCCTGTCTCTAGTTTTTAGTATTTTTTTGTATTTTTATACAAAAATTAGCTGGAAATCAATGGAACTCAGGAGATGGAGACTGCAGTGAGCCAAGATCATGCCATTGCACTCCAGCCTGGACAACAGAGTGAGACTGTATCCAAAAAAAAAAGAAAAAAAAAAGAGGGGCTGTTCAAAAGCCCAAAGAGGCATATCCCCGCCTAAGTATGGGCAGGGACCACCCAGGAGACGCAGGTAGACACCAAGGGTTCATGGCAAACCTACAGCAAACCAGCAGTGAGGCTGACTTGCAGATCCAGGGGGCCAGCATTCCAGGTCTGCACTGTCAACAAACCACAAAACTCTTGAGCCTCAGTTTTCTCACCAATAAATGGGTACCAGTATCCCTACTGTAGGGTATCTAGGAAAGCTCTGGGTAGACTGTCTTACCCTGTTCAAATGCCAGTGCATATAGGTACCCTGGTTTGACAGCAGGAAACTTCAACGGCAAGGATATTCACCACAGCACACACATCCCAGCAAAAAGCCACAAGCAACCTTGATGCCCACGGTGAGGGAACTGGTAAAGAACCTGCCATACAAGCAGATCATGCAACAGCATGCAACTGTTCCCAATGATGACAGTTTCTTAAGTTGTATGGGTGGGTTGGTTGATCTCATTATTCAGGGGAATCTTTTTATATAGAAAATCTTACTCAAAACCCTAAGATACAGACGATGAAAACTTCGTCTCAGCTTCACCCAGAGTGGAGAATCCATAGCCCTGGCCATGAAGCCTCTTCTAGGCTCCAGAGGCAGCAGCCCCAGTGGGGTCACCAGGAAGCCCTAAGGCTTATAGGACTTGGAAAGCTCTGGAGTCGATTCAGCTGTGCTGTTGGGGAGAGAGGTCAATATATCAAGAGCAGCCAGGCACAGTGGCTCACACCTGTAATCCCAGCACTTTGGGAGGCCGAGGTGGGCAGATCGCCTGAGGTCAAGAGCTCGAGACCAGCCTGGCCAATACGGTGAAACGCTGTCTTGACTAAAAAAAAAAAAAATTAGCTGGGTGTCGTGGCAGTTGCCTGTAATCCCAGGTACTCTGGAGGCTGAGGCAGGAGAATCATTTGAACCCGGGATGCAGAGGTTGCAGTGAGGCGAGATCATGCCACTGCACTCCAGCCTCAGCAACAGAGCGAGACTCCATCTTGGGGAAGGGGGAACAAAAACATATATATATGTATGATTAAGCAAAAATAGCTCCAGTAAGGCTGAAAATTAGCAAGAAGAGTATGACCCGACATTGCTTTTGAACATGTGAGGGATCTATGCAAACACAGGCCTGCAAGGACACACACCGCCGTGCTGGAGCCATTACCTCCAGGAGGTATCATGCGAGGTCATCTCCATTTTCACTGCACCTTTTTACCTTGTCTTTCAGTTTGAAAATGGCAGGATCCTGTTTTTATCATTACCATTACTAAACCACCAACTCGGAAGTGGGCGCTTTCAGAAAAGGGCTCAACCATCCCATATCCACTGGCAGAGGCAGCTTGCCTGTGCCCACTCAGCCTCAGGGTAGCCAGAAGGTGCCAACAGCTGTGCAGAGCTCCCACCTGTGCCTGCGGCATTGACCTTCCGCACCGCCACCTGACTCCACGCCCCAGGAGCTGCCCCACAGTCTAACACCCGAAGGCCAGGCCGCAGAATCTGGTGCCTCTCATTAATCTCCAGGAGCTTGAAGGCGCTTCGACACCGATAACTCTCAACCTTCGCAGCCTTCACAAATGGGTCCCTAAGATGCCGAGTCAGCCACAGGTGCTCAGCGCCTGTCCGATTCTTGCAGTGACTCCTGGCAATGTGGAACCCTTTACGCTGAAAGGAAGCACACACCAGCTTCAAGAACCTGGTGGGAGAAAGAGGAGCAGGCAGGTTGGCATCACACAGATCAGCAGGTCATGAGCTGGGAGGGCCCTCGATTCAACTCATTCATTTCTAGAGATGAGACACCAAGACCCAGGAGGGGAGGTGAACTGACAAAGCAATACAGTCAGAAAGCAGGCATTGCAGGCCGAACTGTGTCCCCGCAAAATTCATGTATTGATGTCCTAACCCTCAGTACTTCAGAATATGAGTGTATTCGGAGACAGGGCCCTTAAAGAGGTGACCAAGTTAAAACAAGGTCATATTGGTAGGCCCTATTCCAACAGAACTGATGTCTTTATAAAAAGAGATTAGGGGCCGGGCACAGTGGCTCATGCCTATAATCCCAGCACTTAGGGAGGCCAAGGCAGGTCTTGGATCACCGGAGGTCAGGAGTTCGACACCAGCCTGGCCAACATGGTGAAACCTTGTCTCTGCTAAAATTAAAAAATTATAGGCGTGGTGGCAGGCGCCTGTAATCCCAGCTACTGGCAGGCTGAGGCAAGAGAATCACCTGAAACCAGGAGTCAAGAGATTGCAGTGAGCCGAGATTGTGTCACTGCACTTCAGCCTAGGCAACAGAGCGAGGCTCCGTCTCAAAAAATAAACTAATTATTAAAGTAATATTCTTTTCTCATCTGGCAAAAACATTCATTGGGCTGTGAGAGACTGCAAGGAAACCTCCTAAGGACAGATCCTTGTCTGAGTTACCTAGTTCCAGGGCTTTGGCAGCTAGCACAGAGGATCTGACCTGTCACATTTCCTTTTCTCTTCTTTTTTTTTCCTCGAGACATGGTCTCACTCTATAGCCCAAGCTGGAGTGTAGTGGCGAGGTCATGGCTTAACACAGACTCGAACTCCTGGGCTCAAACAGTCCTCCCACCTATATGTCTTAAATAAAATTGAACTAAACCCGTGTGAATCACTGAAGGACAATTTCCAAGATTCTCTGGACAAGCTGTGCTGTAACAATTTATTCACAGCCCACAATAGCTAAGCAGGTGATATACACACCTCCCCCGTTTAACTCTGAGAACAACCTCACCAAGTAAGTTCTATGTCCTTTTTTCTTTTTTTTGAGACAGAGTCTCACTCTGTCACCCAGGCTAGAGTGCAGTGGTGGCTCACTGCAACCTCCGATTCCCCGCGTTCAAGCAATTCTCCTGCCCCAGCCTCTAAAGTAGCTGGGATTACAGGCGCCCACCACCACATCCATCTAATTTTTGTATTTTCAGTATAGATGGGTTTCACCATGTTGGCCAGGCTGGTCTCAAACTCCTGACCTCAGGTGATCCACCCACCTTGGCCTCCCAAAGTGCTGGGATTACAGATGTTGAGCCACTGCACCTGGCCATTTTTCTTTTTTTTTTAGAGACAGGGTTTTGCTGTCACCCAGGCTGGAGTGCAATGGCACAATCACAGCTGACTGCAGTCACAACCTCTGGGGCTCAAGAGAACCTCCCATCTCAGCCTCTTGAGTAGCTGGAATTACAGGTGTGTACCACCACTTCTGGCTAATTTTTCTATTTTCAGTAGAGATAGAGTTTCACCATGCTGGCCAAGCTGGTCTCCAACTCCTGACCTCAGGTGATCTGCCCACCTTGGCCTCCCAAAGTGCTGGGATTACAGACATGAACCACCTCGCCCGGCCACTTTTTGGTTGTTTGTTTGGTTTTTAATAGGCAGAGTTTTGCTATCACCCAAGCTGGAGTGCAGTGTCCCAATCACAGCTGATTGCTGCCATAATAACCTCTGGGTCTCAAGTGAACTTCCCACCACCTCAGCCTCCTGAGTAGCTGAGACTACAGGTGTGCACCACCATGCCTGGGCTAATTTTTTTTTAACTTTTTTTTAGAGATGGCATCTCACTATATTGCCTAGGCTGGTCTCGAACTCCGAAGCTCAAACGATCCTCCCGCCTGAGACTCCCAAAGTGCTGGGATGACAGGTGTGAGCCACCAAGCCTGGTCTCCATGTCTATTTTTCTAATTAAAAAAAAAAAAAAAAGAAGTTACTACCCCCATGGCTCCAAAACCAAAGCTTCTAGCTTGTGCAACACCAAAGTGTGCCGACCTGCCAGGAGGCACTGACTGGTGACCATGAGTCGCTGTCTTCACGTGGCTTAAGGGGTCTCCCGGGAGAATGGCACAGGCCGGTGCAGGGGAGCGAGAGCACACTCGACAGCCCCGGAAGCCTGGGCAGTGGAGCTACCCGGCCCACGAAACGAATCCCCCGGCGTGGCCCCGGGCGCCTCGGATCTGGGCCCCGGCGCTGCTCCCCGCACCTGGACTCGGCCCCCGCCGCCTCGGCCTCTCCACGGCCCCGCCGGCCCTCCCCTGGAGACCTGAGGGTGCCCTCCTCCCAGGGATCTGCGACCCGGAGCCCCGGCCTCGCTCCTGTCGCGCTCGCTCAGTGCGGCGACGGTGCCCAGCGCGCGGGGCCCAGACCCAAGGCCAGGACCAGGGAAGGCGACAGGGCGGACCCCCAACCACTCCCGCCTCCTGTACATACACCGCTGGCCCCCCCCTCACCCCGCCATGAGGGGCCTCCGCGCCTGCAGCTAGCCACCGGAAATGCTTCGCCTCACTTCCTGTCGGAGGCCCCGCCCCCGGAAGCGGCGTACAGGTACGAAAGCGCGCGCCGGGATTCTAATAGTAGGGGTGACCAGGGAGGGGAGCTGAGCCAGCGGGCTGCGGGAGACCAGGTAAGCCGAGCCATGGGCTTGGGGCAGACCAGTGGAGCCGAGCAGGGGGATCGGGGGCTTAGGGGAGACCAGGAGAGCGGGGGCCGGGAGCTTAGGGGAAAGACCAGCGGTAAATCATCACAAAAATTTACTTTGGAAACCATGGCTTCTGGCAGGAACAGAGCAGTGTCAGGACAAAGTACACGGGACTCATGAGAAGCTCAGCCACAAACCCACTTACCCTGTCTGACCTGCCTCCACCACCAGGACCCAGTGAATTGGGACGGGTTCCCTTGTCCTTCTTGAAGGGCGTACGATAGGGATGTGACTCACTTCTTCAGTGCCCCGCTGCTCAAACCTCTAGGGGAGCATACAGACGGGCAGGCTGTGGGACTCCGACTCCACAGCAGTGTCTAGGGGTGAATGTCTGCAGCTCCTGAAGCCCCAGTGGGCATGTGTTACAGGATGCTCTTTCAGTTTAGCCATATAGGTGGCTTGCGTCAGCTCAATTAGACTCCTTGCCTTATTGCGAGGACAGAGAGGTTTCCGTATCCCGGGGTTTCTTGCCTTGGTGTACTGGAGCAATCGGATCACACGTGGGCTTGGAGAATGAGTGCACGGTTTTATTGAGTGGAAGTAGCCCTCAGCAGATGGGGGAGCCAGAAGGGAGCTGGAGCAGGAAGATGGTTTTCCCTTGGAGTCAGGCCGCTAAGCAGCCCCAGGCTCTCCTCCTACCGCCCCTGCCAAACTCCTTGTGGTTCCGCCAGTTGATTCCCTGCCGGCCTGCTGCTGGTACCTGTTGGTGTGCTCTCCACATCCTCTTGATGACTAGCGGCTTGTCTCTGCCCACTAGGGTCTGGGAAGTTTTATAGGCACAGGATGGGGCGTGGCGGGCTTGGGAAATACATTTGGGCAGGAAAACAGAAATGCCTGTCCTCACCTAGGTCCCTGGGCACAAGCCTGGGGGTGGAGTCCTAGCCAGAAACCATGCCCTCTTCTACCCAGCCCTTCCCCTGCCCCCCCTTCCTTATTGTCACATCCCTTTTCTCAGACACCACAACTTCTAAGGAGGATCACTGGTCCTGAATCCTGTGTCTGAATCCTGTCCTGGGGGCCAGGTGTAGACCCCAGAAAAGTTGGTCCTGGCTGGGCGCAGTGGCTCACGTCTGTAATCTCAGCACTTTAGGAGGCTGAGGTGAGTGGATTGCTTGAGCCCAGGAGTTCAAGACCAGCCTGGGCAACATGGCAAAACCCCATCTCTACTAAAAATACAAAAATTAGCTGGGCATGGTGGCTCATGCCTGTGGTCCCAGCTATTTTGGAGGCTGAGGCAGGAGGCAGCTTCAGCCCAGGAGGCCGAAGTTGCAGTGAAACGAGGTAATACCACTGTCCTCCAGCCTGGGCAACAGAGCAGGCTCTTGTCCCTAAATAAATAAATAAATAAATAAAGGAAAGTTGGTCCTGGTCCTCCAGCTCTTGTCTCAAAAAGAAAGGAAGGAGGGAAGGAGCTCGAAAGAAAGAGAGAGAGAGGAAGGGAAGGAGGAAGGGAAGGTAAGTTGGTCCTGGTCCTCCAGCATTTCTCCAGGGTCCTTTTCCCCAGCAGGGACTTGGCGGAGGCATCACCCTCAGAGTCCTTCTCTGGACCTGGACCTGCCCACCTATGGGAGCAGGAAGGGCCCTTGCTTCCAGTGGCCTCCCTGGGTGCCAGGTCCCACAGTGGCCACAGTAGGAGCAGAGTGAGTGGGGTATAAACTCCTGTCACAGGAGGGAGGACTAGCCGGGCCTGGCTGAGTGGACCTGTGTCTGCAGCCACACATTTCCCGTGAATTGGGAAGCCTGCTACAAGAGAGGCAGGCCAGGTCCCACTAGGCTGGAAGAAGCTCCTGTTAAGCCAAAGGGCAGTGTTGAAGCCTGACCTGAGAACCACAGGATAAACTGTGGTTCTTTTGGTGTCAGGCACAGAGACTGTCTCTGCCCCACTGCTGTGCCTATGGCCAGGGGGTTCCTGGGAGCAGACACAAGAGCAAGAGTCCACTCTGGAAAGGTCATGTTGTCCTTTGCAGCTGAGTTAGGGGAAAGGAGGGTAGAGCCGGCAATCACGGCTTCCCCTCCCCCGCCTCCCAGAGCACATCCTCTTCCTCCTGGGCCTTGGCACCTGCTTCCTCCACGAGCATCACCACCAACTCTGCCCTCTCACCTTCCTTTCAGAACCCAGGGACGATGGGCGCCTCCAGGCTCTATACCCTGGTGCTGGTCCTGCAGCCTCAGCGAGTTCTCCTGGGCATGAAAAAGCGAGGCTTTGGGGCCGGCCGCTGGAATGGCTTTGGGGGCAAAGTGCAAGAAGGAGAGACCATCGAGGAGGGAGCCAAGAGGTACGAACGGGGCGGGGCTGGCCTGTACAAACAGGGATTCGGGCTGCAGGGCCAAAGCCTTGGTTTCACCACTTAGAGCTAAGTGACCTGGAGCACGGGTTAACCTGTGAGCCTCAGTATCTTCACCTCAGAATGGGAATAAGACAGCACCCAGACCTTAGGACTCTTGAAGATTAAATGAGGAGAGCAGCATAAAGGACTCAGAACAGTGCCTGGTGTGTACTGAGTGTTGAGTGTGTGTTAGGTGCTGTGGTGTGGTGGTGTGTGTACTGAGTGTTGAGTGTGTATTAGGTGCTGTGGTGTGGTGGTGTGTGGTGTGTACTGAGTGTTGAGTGTTAGGTGCTGTGGTGTGGTGGTGTGTGGTGTGTACTGAGTGTTGAGTGTGTGTTAGGTGCTGTGGTGTGTAGTGTGTGGTGTTGAGTGTGTGTTAGGTGCTGTGGTGTGGTGGTGTGTGGTGTGTACTGTTGAGTGAGTGTTAGGTGCTGTGGTGTGGTGGTGTGTGGTGTGTACTGAGTGTTGAGTGTTAGGTGCTGTGGTGTGGTGTATGTGGTGTGTACTGAGTGTTGAGTGTGTGTTAGGTGCTGTGGTGTGGTGGTGTGTGGTGTGTACTGAGTGTTGAGTGTTAGGTGCTGTGGTGTGGTGGTGTGTGGTGTGTACTGTTGAGTGTGTGTTAGGTGCTGTGGTGTGGTGGTGCGTGGTGTGTAGTGAGTGTTGTGTGTGTTTGCTGTGGTGGTGCGTGGTGTGTAGTGAGTGTTGTGTGTGTGTGAGCTGCTGTGGTGTGTGTGTGGTGAGTGTTGAGTGTGAGCTGCTGTGGTGTGGTGTGTGGTGAGTGTTGAGTGTGTGAGCTGCTGTGGTGTGGTGTGTGTGGTGAGTGTTCAGTGTGTGAGCTGCTGTGGTGTGGTGTGTGTGGTGAGTGTTGAGTGTGAGCTGCTGTGGTGTGGTGTGTGTGGTGTCCAAGTGTGAGCTGCTGTGGTGTGGTGTGTGTGGTGAGTGTTGAGTGTGAGCTGCTGTGGTGTGGTGTGTGTGGTGAGTGTTGAGTGTGTGAGCTGCTGTGGTGTGGTGTGTAGTGAGTGTTGTGTGTGTGTTAGCTGCTGTGGTGTGGTGTGTGTGGTGAGTGTTGAGTGTGTGAGCTGCTGCGGTGTGGTGGTGTGTGGTGTGTAGTAGGCACTGAATGTGTCAGCTGCTGTGGTGCGGTGGTGCTGGGGGTGCAGGGCGTATCTGGGAGCTACTGTACCTTCTGGCTTAAGTGAACACTCCTGGCATCCTCCCTGTCACTGGAGGGCTCATCAGTCAGTTGGTAACTTTGTTCAGTGGAGTTGATGATCGCATTTATCTCACATCCTTTGCACACAAAATCTCACTGCATCCTCAGCTTCACTGAGATAGGAACTGAAGCCCAGAGAGGTTGAGCAGCTTGCCCAAGATCACGCAGTCCTCCGGACATCCCTCACCGGGTTAATGAGATCATCTGTGTAAACATCACAAAGTCCTGCCCAGATGTAGCCCCTGTTCATGTTCCTGTTCTGAGAAAGGTAGGTCACCTTCCCTGGAGAGGAGAAATACACAGTAAAGAGGGTCCTGGCAGCCGGGTGTGGTGGCTCACGCCTGTAGCCCCAGCACTTTGGGAGACTGAGGCAGGCGGATAGTGAGGTTATCCTGGCCAACGTGGTGAAATCCGTCTCTACTAGAAAAAACAAAATATAAAAATTAGCCAGGTGTAGTGGCGCACACTTGTAGTCCCAGCTACTCGGGAGGCTGAGGCAGGAGAATTGCTTGAACCCAGGAGGCAGAGGTTGCAGTGGGCCAAGATCGCGCCACTGCACTCCAGCCTGGCGATAACAGCAAGACTCCATCTCAAAAAAAAAAGAAAAGAAGGTCCTGGCACGGAGGAAAGCCAGGACACTGCAGCCCAGGGGCTTTCCAATTTTTTCATCACAACCTGCAGTGAGAAATACGTTTTATACTCTGATAGAGTATACAAGTTTACAGGTATAGCTAAAATAAGCTGCAGAAGCACGCTTATTACATTAAAGAGCACTCTACTATTTCCGATTCATTTCTATTTTTTTTTTCCTCCAGAGACAGGATCTCACCCAGGCTGGTGTGCAGTGGCTCCTGGCTTACTGCAGCCTCAAACTCTTGGGTTCAAACGATCCTCCTGCCTCAGCCTCGCAAGTAGCTGGGACCACAGGCACATGCCACCATGCTCAGCTAGTTTTTTAATTCTTTGTAAAGATGGGGTCTCATTCTGCTGCTCAGACTGGTCTCAAACTCCTGGGCTCAAACGATACTCCCACCTGGGTCTCCCAGAGTGCTAAGATTGCAGACATGAGCTACTGAGCTGGACCTTTTTTTTTCAATTGCAATCCTGATTTCATAGGGCACATGTGTCCCAACCCTCAGTTTGGAGAGCCCTGTGTGTGACACACTGATCATGTGCATCCCCTCCAAGGCCCGGGACCCTGGGCTGCAGCCATGCAGACACATTTGAGCAGCACTGTGGCAGGTGCCAGTGTGACGGGCTCTGTGCTGGGGGCTGCAGCTGGGGAGGAGGCCCACTGGATGTGAGTCGGGCATCCAGCGTGCCCACACCTGTAGTGCGTGCAGAGCAACAGCAGCACAGGAAACAGGTAGGAAAGGTGCCCCAGGGGTCCTCCTGCCCAGCCCTTTGTCTTTGATCTGGTAAGACCACCCATCGGCTCATGGATTGATGTAGCACTGCTCTGTGTGGGGCCTGGGGGACATGGGAGGAACGGGTCAGTCCCTGCCTCTGTGGGGCTCTCGTGTCGTACGGCTGCCAGGTTCAGGAGACATGCAGAAGAGGTCTGGTCCACACCTGGTGGCCGGGGCATCCAGGACAAAGGAAGGATGAATAACTGGGCACCAGGAAAACACCCTGAGGGTCTGACGTTCGCTGGGAGGGCGAGGAGGGAGGGAGGAAGGAGACATTCGCAGAAGCACAGAGGGCTGGAGGAACACCAGCCATGCAGGGAAGTGGGGGTCTGAGGGGAGCGGGCAGCAGGGCTGAGGAGGCTGGACGGAGGAGCTCCAAGTGGCTGGGTTTCTGCTCCTTGTCCTGCCAGTGACAAGCAAAGCACAGGCCGCCTCATCAATGCTGATGTATTTTCTTCTGAACTTTCTCATGGTCCAAGGAACTTCCCCTCCTGCCCTCTGTAAATATTATACAGAGGGACCATCAGCTCCAGACCCTCAGTGCTGAATACAGCAGCAGCTTGCTCTTAGGGTTTGAGGGAGGAACTGAGGCACAGAGCAGGCAGCCTGTGACTTCATCTTCAGGTGTAACCTGGATCCATGGATCTGTCCCCCCTACCTGGACAGGTGCAGCAGCCCTGTAGCTGGCCTGGCCACCTCCACCCTCCCCCTCTGCAGTTCCCGCTCCACACAGCTGCCAGGTGGCCCTTCCCAAACTGCATCTGGGTCTCCCCCAACCGCAACACACACAGACGCACACTCACACATTAAACCCTTAACACCTCCCAATGCACAGAAAGCTGCCCTCCTGTGTCAGCCACTGAGCCCCCCACAGGCTCACCCTGCCCCACCTTCCTGACTCTCTGCCCCCTCAGACACCCCCAAACTGTTGCCCACCTTGCTCTTCATCCGGCTGAGCCCCCACCCCCGGCCCCGGCAGCTTTCACAGCTAAGAAAGTACCTTCCCCGACCCCACTGTTCTCAACAAATCTCATCCAGTGTCTTTCCTTCACGGCACTCTCACCCTTTCTAATCATATTTAATGATTCACTTCTGGTCTGTCTTTCTCCAGAATCATTCTATAAGGTCAAGACCGCCCAGGCTAGAGTGCGGTGACACGATCATAGCTCACTGCTGCCTCGACCTCCTGGGCTCAAGCCATCCTCCCCAGCAGCTGGGACTACCAGTGCACACCACCATACCTGGCTAATTTTTTTTTATTTTTAGTAGAGACAGGGTTTCGCCATGTTGCCCGGGCTGATGTCAAATTCCTGGCCTCAAGCGATCCTCCCACCTCAGCCTCCCAAAGCGCTGGGATTACAGGTGTGAGTCACTGCGCCCAGTGTAACCTGTGCTTTTTTTGAAGTGTCATGCACATATAGAAAATTGCACAAATCTCCATCAGTAGTGAGTTTTTAAGAAGTGGGTTCACTTGTTTCTTTTTTTTTTTTTTTTTGAGATGGAGTCTTGCTTTGTCACCCAGGCTGGAGTGCAGCAGCATGATCTCTGCTCACAGCAGCCTTCACCTCCCAGCGATTTTCCTGCCTCAGCCTCCCAAATAGCTGGGACTATAGGTGTGCACCACCACGCCTGGCTAATTTTTGTATTTTTGGTAGAGATAGGGTTTCACCATGTTAGCCAGGTTGGTCTCAAACTGACCTCAAGTGACCTGGCCGCCTCAACCTCCCAAAGTGCTGGGATTACAGGCATAAGCCACTGCATCCAGTGGGTCCAGCTGTTTAACCAACTTGTAGATCAAGAAATAGAAGTGGACCGTGGACCCGGCCCTCCATCCTGACTTCCAGCAAAGTTGATGACTTTGGCCTGTTCCCGGTGCGGGATCCCAGAGGCTGCGCCCTCGTCCGGCTTCTTTCCAGCATCACATGTGCCACAGCAGTGGCTCCTCCTCCAGCTGCTGGGTAGTGCCCTGCAGAGGCACGCGCTGCAGCTCACCTGCTCTGCTCCAGCTCACCTGCTCTGCTCCAGGTCACCCGCTCTGCTCCAGGTCACCCGCTCTGCTCCAGGTCACCCGCTCTGCTGCAGGTCACCCACTGTGCTCCAGGTCACCCACTCTGCTGCAGGTGTGCATATGGGGCTTCCCCTTGGGAGCTGTTGCGGGCAACTGCTAGGAACGGTCCTGAACGTGTCTTTTGGTGCCTGTGTGCACCCTTTCCTGGTGGACAGTTACCTTGGAGGAACCCTGTAGATATTCGGCTTCAGCAGAGATTGCCAAACCACTTTCCACAGATGTTTCACTGATTCATACTCCCACTAGGGGTGTGTGAGTTCTGCTTCCTCCAAATGCTCAACAGCACTTGATACTTTCTCCTTTTCATCTTAGCCATTCTGGCAGGGGCGGTGAGCTCGCTGAGGTTCTGTGTGCCCTGATGACTGAGGAACGGGACTGCCTTCTCAGTGTCTGTGGGCTGCTTGGATCTCCTTCTTTGTGAAGTATCTGCTCAGGCCTTTTGCCCATGTTTCAATTTAGTTACCTTTTCCTGATTTTTTTTTTTAAGAGACTGGGTCTCACTATATTACCTAGGCTGGTCACAATTTCTGATTTATTTGTAGTTCTTTAAACATTTTGGATGTCAGTTGTCAGATATATTATTGCAAATATTTTCTATTCAGTGGCTTCTACTCTTAGTGATATTTTGGTAAACAGTTTAATATAATCTAAAATGTAATTTTTATTTTATGGTTAGCATTTTTCATATGCTTTTAAAGAAATCTTACTATCCCAAGCTTAAGATATTCTCGGGCCAAGCACAGTGGCTCACATCTGTGATCCCAGCACTTTTGGAGGCCGAGGTGGGAGAATCACTTAAGCTCAGGAATTCAGACCAGCCTCCTCTACTAAAAATTTTAAAACTCAGTCAAGTCTGGTGGTGCAGACCTGTGGTCCTAGCTACTCAGGAGACAGAGGTGGGAGGATCGCTGGAGCCCGAGAGGTTGAGGCTATAGTAAGCTGTGATAGCACCATGGCACTCCAGCCTGGGCAACAGAGTGAGACCCTGTCTTTTTTTTTTTTTTTTTTTTTTTGATATGGAGTCTCGCTCTTGTTGCCCAGGCTGGAGTGCAGTGGCGTGATCTCAGCTCACTGCAACCTCTGCCTCCCAGGTTCAAGCGATTCTCCTGCCTCAGCCTCCCATGTAGCTGGGATTACAGGCACTCACCACCATGCCCGGCTAATTTTTTTGTATATTTTTAGTAGAGACAGGGTTTCACCATGTTGGCCAGGCTGGTGTTGAACTCCTGACCTCAGGTGATCTACCCGCCTTGGCTTCCCAAAGTGCTGGGATTACAGGTGTGAGCCACCGTGCCCTGCCAAGACCCTGTCTTAAAGGGAAAAAAAAAATCCCTCGTTGGGGGAGCATCTGCAGGCATGAGGAATGGGAGACACTGGAGCCAGACAGGCTGGTGATTAGGGGTCCCAGGGCCCTGGGAACCCAGCAGCAAACGGCCTCATCCCCCCAGGGGATGACGCACCGGCAGCCCCAGGCCACCAGCATGGCCCTGGGCTTCAGTACCTGCAAGTCTGAATGGATTTGCCCCTGGGGCGACCCCAGGCCCTTGCTGCTCAGTAGGGGGAAGCAGGGAGGTGCCTTGGCAGCCCGCTCTCCAGAGAGGCTAGTTCCTGCCTTATCCACGCAATGCCCAGTCCTGTTCTATCAGGAGGACCCCAGGATCGGCCCTAACTCCCAGGCCAAGAGCCAGTTTAGGTGCCCTCCCCCACTCACCTGCAGGGGGCAGGCTTGAGCACTCATCCCCCAGTCCAGAGGGCTGGCTAGACTCAGACCCTCTGTGGGGCAGGGGGACAGGCACATGGGGAGTACTGGATTATGGGGGTGTGCAGGTTTGGGCTTCAGGTGCACAGTGTGAGACGATCTTTCTAGGCAGCATCCCTGACCCCCAAAGACCAGTAAGACCTGGGACACGGGAGCAGGACCAATGAGAAGCAGGCCTGTGGGGACCTCTGACTCCTGCTTCCCCACACCACGGAGGCTTCCCCGTCCCCACACCACCTAGGCCTCGCCACCCTGTATTTTTGTTTAATGTATTTCTCATCCTGTTCCCCCGTCTGCCGTCTGGGGAACTGAGTGGCACGGATAGAGGAGACACTTGAGCAGAACTGAAACATCATCATCTTTGCCTGCATGGCGCTTCCCGCCTGTGAAATAGAGCGTCAGTGCTGTCTCCCCAGAAGATTCTTGATGCTTCCTACGCTGCAGTGTGCTGGGGGAAGATTAACTGAAATCAGTCACAACATTCCATCGGGAGGTGACGCTTTTTAAGACAAGCAACAGCCAGCCGCCAAGAGGCTGGTGAGGCCCCACTGAGGACATCTGTTGCATCTAGCTGGGGGAGCCATTTGCACCCTGCAAGGACAAACACACATGTTAATTGTTTAGCTCAAGTCCAACTTTAATTAGCCATCTCCCGGAATAAATGTTGATTCCAGGTTTGTTTCCTCTCCAGTCCCTGCAGCTTACGCTGAGGAGGCATCACTTAAATCAGACCATTTAGGCCAGGAATTGTGGCTCACACCTGAAGTCCCAGCACTTTGGGAGGCCAAGACAGAAGGATCGCTTGAGTCCAGCAGTTCGGGACCAGCCTGGGCAACATAGCAAGACCCTGTCTCTACAAAAAAAATAAAATAACGTAGACACACCCACAGAAAAATTAGCCAGGCATGGTAGGAGGAGCAGACTGTGATGCCCGGGGGCCACAGCCCGTGCATCCCCAGGGTCCTAGCACAGAGTAGGTCTTCGAGAAGTGTCTGCTGAGGGACTAAGCAAGAACCCAACTGAGCACAGCAAGCAAACACTCAGGATGGGAGGTCAGCAGCACTGCTGTACCCAACATGGGTTTCCACGATAACCCGACTTTGGAACATTTTATTCTTTCATAGCAAACAGAAGTTGAGAAGCTGGCTGGATTCCTTGAGGTGTGGAACATCACACACTCCTCCTTCTTGAGTAGAAAGCACAAGGTATAAAATGTGTATAATGTTTGCTTTTTTTTTTTGACAGGGTCTAGCTCAGTTGCCCAGGCTGGAGTACAGTGGCATGATCACAGCTCACTGCAGCCTCTAACTCCTGGGCTCAAGCGTTCCTCCCATCTCAGACTCCTGAGTAGCTGGGACTACAGGCAAGTGCCACCATGCCCAGCTAGTGTAGAAACAGGGTTTTGCCATGTTGCCCAGGCTGGTCTCAAACTCCTGGGCTCAAGCGATCCTCCCACCTTGGCCTCCCAAAGTGCTGGGATTACAGGCATGAGCCACCGTGCACCCAACCTGTTTGCATTTTTATTTTTTAACCTTAAGCGATCAAGGGTTAATGTTTGCATTTTTTAAAGGATGTACAGAGGAGAAACAGCCAAAGGAAAAACACTGATACGGTGGCATTCCTGGGCGATGAGTTTATGGTGTTTTGTTTCCTGGGTGTCTACAACAAATATGTAATTTTTGAAGTATTTTTAAGTTAGCAGCAGCATTAGATTACTTCAGGGAAGCCTTCTGGCTCTGTGTGTGGTGAAGCAGAGGGAATGGCTTGTTCCCAGCCGCAGCAGCACTCGGACACTCCGTGGTGAGGTCAGCCCCTTCACGTCCTTCAGGAACAGCTGTGGGGGAGCAGGTCCTGAGAATGTGCAGGAAGAGGCCACTGCAAGAGGCCCAGGGCACATGTCCTGCGTAGTCAGCCTAGGGGCCAGAGTTAAAACCGGAGCTTCTCCTTCAAGAAAGAGATCACAGAAGGCTGTGGATGAGGTTTCATCCTGTGTTCTCAGAGAAGTGGCGCCAGGCTAGAAAGACATTTCTTTCAGCAGGCAGGCCCAGTGTACAGGACCCAGGTTCCCAGAGCAAATGTCCCAGGGCTCCAGCAGCCATAACTACAGCTGCATAGGCTCTGATGCTCAGCCGTGGAAAAGTGAGTAACCAGGAATGAAGGAAGTGGGGTCAGTCCCAACCCTGCTGTCCTCAGGTCTCAAGACTATGGACAAGTGGCTGGACTCCACTGGGCTGTCACTGGTACACAGAGAGCGCTAGACTAGAACTGTGATCCTCCCACCAGTGGCTCCACACCATCCTCGCGCCCCTCCGCAGAGCCTCTCCACCATATTCAGTGTCTTCAAAGTTCAAGCTGATTCTGAAGCTCAGGCAGGTCGGGACCAGCTAATGCATTCTGGGTGACATCTTCTTGGGTCTCCCATCCGCTCCAGTGGCTCCCTGGGCTGTGTAGATGCCCAGCTCCTCCTCCCCTGCCATAAATGTGGGATGGTGGCCTGCCTGATGCCCTCCCTCCTCCCTCCCCCATCCACCTCTGCCCACAGGGAGCTGCAGGAGGAGAGCGGTCTGACAGTGGACGAGCTACACAAGGTGGGCCAGATCGTGTTTGAGTTCGTGGGCAAGCCTGAGCTCATGGATGTACATGTCTTCTGCACAGACAGCGTCCAGGGGGGACCCCGTGGAGAGTGACGGTGAGTCTCACGGGGCCTGCTCCCCCACTCCCCCACCATGCACGTCCCATCTCCTGGCTGGGAGAAAGGCCATCAGCCCAAACCAGCTCTGAGTGCCAAGCACTGGGCAGCCTGTGTCCCCTCCACCCCACAGTGCCAGCGTGGGGACCTGAGCTATGGCTTCTGCACTCATTTTCCTGCCCTAAAATGAGAAATATGGTCAGAGGATTAAATACAAACGATTGTCAGATTCCTCATGATCACTCAGGGTACTCCTGAGTTGGGCTGGCCAGACACAGTGGCTCACAGCTGTAATCCCAGCGCTGCAGGAAGCTGAGGCAGGAGGATTGCCTGAGCCCAGGAGTTCAAGACAAGCCTGGGCAACATAGCGAGACCCCGTCTCTACAAAAATAATAATAATAAGCATTAAATTTGGGTTGCATGTCAGTGCCTCCTCTTCTCCCCCTCGGTACAGAAATGCGCCCACACTGGTTCCAGCTGGACCAGATTCCCTTCAAGGACATGTGGCCAGACGACAGCTACTGGTTTCCACTCCTGCTTCAGAAGAAGAAATTCCATGGGTACTTCAAGTTCCAGGGTCAGGACACCATCCTGGACTACACGCTCCGAGAGGTGGACGTGGTCTAGCAGGAGCCCAGGGCAGCCCCTGGGCAGGCGACTCGGCTGCTGAACAGCTGCAAACTGTCTGTTCACCTGGGCGCAGCAAGTGGATCAGAGCTGGGTTTTGTCTATAGTGTGGTTGGAGGGAAAGGAAAATAAAGGTCTTCAACCTTTTTTTTCTTTTGTGGAGATGGGAGTCTCGTTCTATTGCCTCTGTTGCCCAGGCTGGAGTGCAGTGATGCGATCTTGGCTCACTTCAACCTCCGCCTCCCAGGTTCAAGTGATCCTCCCATCCATCTCAGCCTGTCGAGTAGGTGGGATTACAGGCGCACACCTCCACGCCCAACTAATACTTGTATTTTTAGTAGATATGGGTTTTCACCATGTTGACCTGGCTGGTCTTGAACTCCTGACCTCACGTGATCCACCTGCCTCAGTGCTGGGATTACAGGTGTGAGCCACCACACCCGGCAGGTCTCTTTTTAAACTTCCTTCTCCAGACACCAGCACAGCCTGCCAGGTCCTGTCCACAGGAAGCTGCCAGCTGTGCTGGGCTGCGACCCGCGCTGCTACACAGAGGTGGGAGAGGGGCAGAGACTGTCCCCAAGGTGGGCAGCTGGCAGAGGGCAGGGCACACGTGCTGAGTGCCACTAGCTAGAGGTGTGTCCTCTCAAAACGCCCCTGCACCGTGTGGGAACAGGCTAAAGCCCAGGCTGAACGCCTCATAGGCTTGTCCCCTCCCTGCCCAGCTTTCATACACGTTTAATAACAGTTGTTCGCACACATTTATCCATAAACCGTCCAAAATGTAGGTTGTGTGTAAACAATTCCAGTTTATTGGGTGTATTGGGTATTGATCCCGGCAGCCTCCTAAAGTGCTCTGGACATGAACTGACCCGCAAAGCAAGAGCAAAGGCCTGAGGTGCAGAGCCACCCTGACATCCCTCGGCTCGGAGTCCCCGTGCCCATCAGAGCCCTAAACCTGTCTCCCCTGTCTGCGCTGCCTCTATGGCAGACAGAGGGCAGCTGTCTGCATGGTGACCCCCGAGTCCACAGGACAGGAGGATCCAGTGAGAATGTTCCCTTTCACTGTGATCTGCAGCCCCCTCCCATGGCCCCACCAGCTGGCTGTCCTCCCAGGGCAGGCGGCATCTGGCATCTCCACCCGCATCACGCGCAGCTGTCCCTGCCAGCTGGGCAAGGCTGCAATGCCCAGCACAGGCTTGGGCTTGGGCCGTGGGCAGCAGGAGGGCTGGAGAGACGTGGGGAACCCCACTCCCAGCACAGGGCCTCCACCTGCAGCAGGAAGCAGCCTCTCATCCCCCAGGTCAGCCTCTGGGCCTGGGTACCTGCCAAGGCAGCACAGGGCCAGGGCCAAGAAGTAATTGTAAGAAGGAAGGTGGCCTCTGCCATCCCCTGCCTTGCAGGCCTCTACTGCCCTTGAGATGGCACTGGGTGGCAGAGGGAGGGAGGGAGGGACGTGTTCCAAAGCCAGTGTCCACCCCTCCACAGAGCCAACGCCAGGGCACACAGGAAGCGGCCACAGTCACATGTGGGAGACAGGCTGCCCTCCTCACCCCTACCTCCCCCTCACTCCTGCCCTCCTGTCCCCCCACTCACCCCTGCCCTCCTGATCCCTCCTCATCCTGGCCCTTCTGTTCCCCCCCACCCCTGCTCTCCTCACCCCTGCCCTGTCCCCTCACCCTGCCCTCCTGTCTCTTCCTCACCCCTACCCTCCTGTTCCCCCCCTCACTACTGCCCTCCTGATCCCTCCTCACCCCTGCCTTCCTGCTCCCTTACCCCTGCCCTCCTGTTCCCCCTGCCCCCTGCCCTCCTGCTCCCCCCACACCTCCCCCCACTCACCCCTGCCCTCCTGCTCCCCCCAACCCCTGCCCTCCTGCTCCCCCCTCACCCCTGCTCTCCTGTTCCCTCCTCACCCCTGCCCTCCTGTTTCCTCTCACCCTCACCCCTTGCCCCTGCCCTCCTCCTTTCCACCTCCATCCTCAGCCTCTGGACACAAGGACCCTGAGACCCTGGTCTTGAGGTTTCCACCACAGGGAGACGCTGCCAGGCATGTGGCCTCCTATCATACTCACTGACCCCAGAGTCCCTGCCAGGAACACTCCTTCAGAAATGCTCACTTTGAGTCTTGCTCTCTCCTTGAAGGGCTGTATTGGTAGCACATGCCTTGCCTACCCTGGAGACACAAGGCCCCAGCGCCTGATGCCCGCCACGACTCTGCCCACAGCCTCTATGGTCCTGCAGCTGGACAGGCCCCAGGCAGGTGTGGGCAGACAGCGAGGTCTTGCAGCCTTCTGCCCACACAGGGTCACGCTGCACGGCTTAGCTGTCACGGCACCACTCATGGAAACTGAGAATCTGTCTCTGCAGAGGGGGTCAGATTCGCAGCACAGCCCAAGACTTGGGTGGGCTAGGGACTCACAGGATAGCCCACCCATCAGGCTCCAAAGGGAACGCTGCCCTCTGCTCCTCTGGCCAGAAGGGAGCAGCCCACCCCACAGCAGGAAGGCAGCGGCAGAACCCACAGGGCAGGGCAGGGTCCGAACGCCACAGCCACCGAGTCGGCACAGCCCACAGGGCCAGAAGGCGCAGCCACTCCCTCTGGACGGCTCACAGTGCATGATGGATCACCTGCTTGTGGGACACACACAGGAGTCTCCCTCTCTATCCTAGGGCTGTGAGATCCCCATGGGTGCAGGCAGAAGGGAAGCAAACTGAGTGGAGGGGAACGCGTGGAGGCCAAAGAGCATCCAGAGAACAGAGGGACCTCAGAAACCCTGGGGCCCAGGATCCTCTTCTGGCACCTCTCCCCCACAGGGAGGGCCTCAGGCTCTGGAGAAGCGCAGGGGTCTGGGAGGCCCCCCCAGGCTCCATGTGCCTTCCGCAAAAGGGGTTTGAGGCAAGAGCAGACCCAGGCCTGAGGCAGACATTCCAGCCCCACAGAGCTCAGGAGAATGGCTTCTTAATCCAGAGAAGGGAAGGGTTCCCCTCTGTGTGCGGGTGGCTGGGCTGGCAAGTGCATGGCGGGAGGCTGAGGGGGGGCTCTAGTTGCCTCAGAGAAGGAAATCCGTCTAAAAGGGGGCTATCCCTCCTCTAACGCCCAGCTGGAATGGAACATGTCCCCCATGCCCCCACCTGTCCTCTGCCGGCCCATCCAGCCTCAGTGCCACATGGTGAAGACCCAACACTGGCCACCAGAAATGAAGGGAGTCCAGGGGACAGGAACAGAGCCACTGTAGCGCCCACTCTCAAACCCCTAGCTCTCCGTCATGCCTTTGTCTTCCAGGCCTGAGGCTACAGGCACACACAGTGTCATGGTGTGGGCACAGGGCACACACAGGGTCATGGTGTGAGCAGGGGAACATGGGACCACTAGATTCCGGAGGTCACTCCCAGACCAGGGCTCCTGGTGTTCAGTGCAGCGAGTCCCCTAGAAAATTCACAGTGCACGCCCCATGCCCGATGGCCAGCCCTCCTGGCCTTGCCACCGCGCAGAGCCATGACAGCGTCCACACCATCGGCTCACTGGCTGTCCCCTTGCTGTCCATGGCCAGTCCCATGCCTGGCTGCAGGGTGGCCCTGCCCTCCCTCTCTCCTCCGCTGACCAGCACCATGAGGCCGCCCCTCCTGACTATTCCACCATCTGGAGGCCCCACCCCCATGCTCCCCCAGGCACAATCTCTGTGAGATGAGAGATCCCTGCCTTCCCCCACAGTTCTGGGTGTCAGGAGGAACCCCACCATTCCAAAGAACCCCACCACCCCCTCTCCACCAGGCTAGCAGGCCACGGGGTGGAGGACAGCATGGCACAGCTGTCCTGTGGTCCATGGGTGCCCTCCTGGCCCACAAGCTGAGCGCATCTGCTCCGGCTGCAGCACTGGTGGGAAGGGGAGCTGCCATCCAAAGGGAATTACACGGGACACACCGTTTGGAAGAGGTTTTAGTGTGGCCGCAGGGGAGCACCGCCTTAGCCTCGCGCTAGTGAGGACACAGGCCGTCCTCTGGCGGGGACTGCGGCGGGGAACGCGGTGGGGTCAGGGCGCTGTGTGGTCCCGCAAAGAGGCAGCTGAGCTTGGGTCTCAGGTCGTTCCATACCTTGCTCATCTGAAAGGAAACACGAAGAGAACAAGATCAGCAGGTGGGGCCCGGGCTCCCCACCACGCTCTAATCCCAATTCCTTCCCCTTCCTCCTTCCCCTGCCAGTGACACGGACAGAGGGGCACGCGGGTGCGTCAGCTCCTCAAACCTCTGACAGAGCCAGTGCTGCCCATCTTGCACAGAGGAAGTCCAAATGAGGAGTGGACCAGTGGCCTCATGTGACCTGTGGTCACAGATGCCCACGCCTCAGACCCTGCACCCAGGACCAAGGGCCAAAAAGCTGCCTGCCGTGGAATCACGAGAAGCGTTACTATGGAGTCAGTGCCAGTACGTGCTCTAGCTACCGTGTAGGCACTGGCTTCATGGAAGCTTTGGCAGGTCAAACACCAAGGCCAGCCTCGGCCACAGATGGACACCCCGTCTCCACAAAAAATCAGAAATCTTAGCCGGGTGTGGTGGCGCATGCCTGTGGTCCCAACTACTCAGGAGGTTGAGGCTGCAGTGAGCTGCAATTGCGCCACTACACTCCAGCCTGGGCGACAGAGCAAGACTCCATCTCAAAACAAAAAAGCAAACCAGAAACACAAAGACCACATCCACCAAATCAGTAACAGCAAACCAGAATGCAAACGGTGGCCCCACTCGCCAACCACTTTCGGAACCAGGGCAATGAACGGACGCTGTGGACGTGAGGAGGGGGAGCGTGGCAGCAAGGCAGGGGTCAGGACAAGACCTGCTATGCAGGGGCTCAGGGGGAGACTGAGTCACTGGAGCACAGCACACTCATCTCAGCATCACAGGACTAGGAATTCCTCATCACCACAATAATGGAACCGGTAGGACTGGGGTGATGGCATCATGCCCCAGGCAGGACAGGGCCCCACCTGTTGGTCACATTCCTTCACTGAGGACATGCCCGGCCACTCAGATGTCCAAGCCCAACCTGGTCCCCTGAGACCCTGGCCATCTCGCAGTGATGCTCCTCAGGGCAGCTGTCTCCACCTCTCCAGCCCCACCACTGCCACCTCCGGCCTGCCATTTCCAAACTGCCAGATGGCACCCAAGGCACCAAGCACCTCCCGGGGGAGAGCGTGAAACCTCATGACCATCCCAGACACTCGGCACCATTCAACACATGCCACAGACCACGGCTTCAAAGCTGCTTGCAGCTACTTAATCAACTCAATTTCAGCCAGGCGCAGTGGCTCACGCCTGTCATCCCAACACTTTGTGGGGCCTGTCTCAGGATTTTGAGAGCATTTCTTCTCAAAGGCTGAAGGAAGCACCATCTGGAGAAAGCTGGCCAGTGCTCTTTGGAAAAACACCCCACCTACAGCACTCCGAAGCACTCAGAACCCTTGTCTCAGCCACAGGGTGCGGGGGCTCTGCAGGCTTTACCTCTGACTTCTCAAATCCCTCCAGAAGGCAAACTGTCCCTGTCTGTCCTCCCTCCGCCCCCAGGAACCATAGGGACACCCTCATGATTCTGATTTTGGCTACAAAGGAGACTAGAAGTTCTGGGTGAGTACCGTGTTCCATGTGGACCCCAACTCCACTAAAGAACATCCCGAAGGCAGCTGGCCACCGCGCTGCCAGGCTTGAGAGAAGGGCGTCGGGGGAAAAAAGGAAGCCTGTGGCCAAGACAGCGTCCTGAGCAAGGGAGGACTCACCTCCTTGTGCCCTTGGATCTGGGAGTTCACGAAGGCACGGAGGATGTGGGAGGTGAGGGGCAGGTAGACATGGATGAGCTGCGTCTCCTGGTGCAGGCAGTACAGGGAGAAGTAGTTCCGCAGCTCCATGGTCTGAATCGCATTCTCCTGCTGCAAATTCAACAGCCACCTTCGCACCTGGCCCAGCCAGTGGCTGGAGGAGCACCAAGGCCTGAACACCAGCGTGCTCCCTGAGTCAGGGCAGCCCCTCCTCCTTCAGCCTTCACCAGGCATTTGGAAGGTGACAAGGTAAGAGAGGGCCAGGGAGGGAGTACCGAGCAGGGAGCCACATCACTCTGGGTACCCAGGGCAGCTCCCAGTCTCCACCGCACCCCCAGCTCTGTTCTAGACGCATGGAGCCAACCCAGGAGAGCCCATCGGGACAGCTCCGGGGCCCACCAAGGCTGGGAGGGGACAGACTCCCACAGGCCTGCCTGGCCGTCCCGGCCACCCACCTCCACAATGCGGGACTCCAGCTGCTCCACAGACTCCGGCTCGCGGTTGTGCACGGCGGCGCTCATCATCTGCCTCTTCATCAGGCTGTACTTGTGCAAGGCCCGCTGGTGCTTGTGCAGCACACCCTTCTCGTGCCGCTCGCACAGGTCCTGCAGGGTCAGGGGAGGCATTCGGCCATGGCCCCCGAAGCCCATGCCAGGGCCCTGCGGAGCCAGCTGAGGGCAGCACACCCCAGAGACGGAAGGTCCCATCTCCCGCTGCAGCCCTGGCTTCTCAGGTCCTCCCATCCCCCAGGAATTATACCCTTGAAAGATCCTAAGATCATTCCCGAAAGCTCTGCCCCCAACCAAGGAGCAGCCAAGATTCACCTTATACGACTGCAGCAGATCCAAGAAGAGGTTCAGCTTCTCCACCACGTCATTCTCCTCCTGCTTACCCTAGAAGGTGAGGGGGAGGGGGGAGCTTACCCACGAGGACACACACAGGACCAGGAACCCTGCCCGGGAACTCAGACCCAAGCCTGGCCTGGGCCGGTTCCTTCTCCCAGAGTCAGAGGGGCTCCCCAGGACCACCAGCCAGGCCTGCAGGGGCTCCCTTCCCCACCGGCCCACCCAAAACCAGGCGGAGACACCTTTGAGCCCAGCAGTCTTGATGGGCACAAAGCCTGCGATCCAGCAGGACAGCTGCCCGGCCTCCTGCTGATCAGCCCGTCCAGCCTTCCTCTGGGCTTCAAAGAGCCAGTGTCTCTCCCCGACACACATGCTGCTAGAGCCAGGCACCCTGGACCCCCCAATCCCCCAGTGGCTCCATCAAGCACCACAGAAAACCTGAGCTCCCATCTGACACTGTGGGCTGTGTCAAAAACGGGCACGCCCGGGAGGGATACAGAGGAGAATGAGGGCATCATCTTCGCATCAGTAACAGAAAGAGAAATGCAGGCCTAGGAAGGGTGCAGGGTAGGAGGGACAGCAGCTGCAGGAAGGATGCGCTGTGAAGTCACGACGGAGGGGCCAGCAGAGGCGTTTGGTGCCTGGGCTGAGGAGCCAGGAAGGGAGGCGGCCACCTGGGGCTGCACACAGAAGCGTCACATTGGACAGCAGGGACAGCGGTGGGCTCGACGGCGGTGGGCTTAGGCTCCTCTCTAGCCTCACACATGGCTTTGTGTGGGCAGCACAGCCACAGACACAGCCCAACAGGGCAGTGAACGCACAGCAAATGGCAGGCAGCCCTGTAGTGGAACAGGGGCCCCTTAGTGGCAGAGGGATAACCAGCCCCTGGAGTCACACAGCACCTGGGGACAAGAGGCAGCTCCCACGGGCTGAACCCCACGCAGAGACTGCCCTGGCTGCTCTGCTCACACTGGTAGTAGCTCTCGGTGGGGGCACAGGCCAGGCCATGGCGCACACAGCCTGACCCCATGGTCAGAGGCACCTGCAGTATGAAGGGTCAGCCCAAAGCCCTGGGCTCCGGCTGCCACTGAGAGGAGCATCCGAGCTCTGGAGATGGCAGGGCACTGGGGATGGCAGTGGAAGGGGCAGCCCGTCTAACCCTGACCTGCACAGCTTACCACAGACCCCCCAGCCACAATGGCAATGAAGCCAGCCCGATGGCAGGGATCCTGGGATAAGTCCCGACACTGAGGCCTTTGGTCACAACCCGGCCCTGAAGGGCTCCGGCACAGCTCACTGAGCACCTTGGGGACACCACGCTCGCTCCACAATCCCTCGGGCTTCACCCGCAGCAGGGGTTGAAAAGCTCACAACACGAACCGCATGTCAAGCTCAGCAAGAGACAGCAAAGACAGAAGTGACTGAAAGGAGTTTTGTGGGACACAGCGCTGGAATGGGAGCCAGGGGATGCTGCCCAGGCTCTGCTGCACCCCAGGGCACCCTAAGATGCCCCTTCCATCCTCCAGACTTCAGGCTGACTGAACAAGGAGGCTCCTCGGCACCAAGACCACACCCACAGCAGCCGGGATTCCAGCCAGTAAAATGTGCCAGGAGAAGAGATGTGCTAAGAATTTCTGACACTCAAGAGGGAAAATGCCAGCTGACCGCAGGTGCCCAGCTCCCACCTGACCAGGCAGGGGCTCAGGAAAATGGAGGCTTATTCCTGACCCAGCAGAAGAGGAGGAGCTCGGGGGTTGCCCTGCTCATGTCATTTGCCACCAAGTCCCGTCTGTGGTTCAGTGCTGCACGAAAACCTAAACCAGGGGGTGTCCAGTGTTTTGGCTTCCCTGGGCCACACTGGAAGAACAATTGTCTTGAGCCACACATAAAATACACTAACATGAATGATAGCTGATGAGCTTAAAAAAAGAAGAAAAAAAAGAAAAAAGGTCTGTGCATAAATCTCATGTTTTTAGAAAGTTTACAGGTTTTTGTTTGTTTTGAGACAGAGTCTCGCTCTGTCACCCAGGCTGGAGTGCAGTGGCACGATCTAAGCTCACTGCAGCCTCCGCCTCCCTGGTTCAAGCGATTCTCCTGCCTAAGCCTCCTGAGTAGCTGGGATTACAGGCGCGTGCCACCACGTCTGACTAATTTTTGTATTTTTGGTAGAGATGGAGTTTCACCATGTTGGCCAGGCTGGTCTTGAACTCCTCACCTCAGGTGATCTGCCCACCTCGGTCTCCCAAAGTGCTGGGATTACAGGCGTGAGCCACTGCGCCCGGCCAAGTTTATGGATTTGGCCACATGCAAATGTTAGGCCACATCCAAAGCCGTCCTGGGCTGCACGCAGCCCGTGGGCTGCAGGTTGGACAAATGTGCCCTAAACCATCAATGCATGTGCCTTTAACCAAGGTGAAGACCCCATCACCATGGAAAACACAGACCAGTCTCACGTGTCTTGCTGGGATATGGCTTCCTACAGCTCCTAGGAGGTCTGGGGAGAATAAAACTAGTGTAAATACAAGCAGAATTAGGAAAAACCGTCTCGCTGTCTCTGACTGTACAGCAAGGGTGAGATGGAACTTTTGCTGTATCAAATGAAAGGCCTTGAGGTTTGTTTCATGTAAAAGGTCAATTTCACTACAACCAAGGACAGTGAGAGATATTCAGGAAACAGCACCTCTCCAGACATCACAGTCCGAAAACAGAACTCATGAAATGTCAGTCACAGAGCTGGGTAAAACCTCAAACCACAAACTCCTACCACACCAGCAGCCTGAAACTTCTCTCCCTCTTCAAGGTGGAAATGCAGCATCATCCAGGGCTACATCAGAAAAAACCCTAGGAATCACCTCATCGATATGTTCATCCAGTGCTCTACAGAGCCCAGGGGCGATCTGGGCACCCCGCTGGCCACCACCTGCTGCAGAGGGAGTGGGCTGTGGCAAGGGTCTGCGTCCCTGTGACAGCAACGGCTTTTACGTTTTGCACACCAAGCTTGGAGGAAAGTCAGCAGGTTAAAGAAACAGCTCTTTTGGCCAGTCGCGGTGGCTCGTGCCTGTAATCCCAGCACTGGGAGGCCAAGGCAGGCAGATCATTTGAGGTCAGGAGTTCCAGACCAGCCTGGTCAACATGGTGAAACCCCATCTCTACCAAATATACAAAAATTAGCCAGGCGTGGTGGTGCATATCTGTAATCCCAGCTACTGGGGAGGCTGAGGCAGGAGAATCGCTTGAACCCAGGTGGCAGAGGTTGCAGTGAGCCAAGATCCCACTACTGCACTCCAGCCTGGGGGGCAGAGCGAGATTTTGTCTCAAAAAAAAAAAAGACATAGCTCTTTTAATAATCTAGTTCAACCCCCTTGTATTTAATTGATGGAGAAACTGAGCCCCAGAGACCAAAGTGGCTTGAGCATGGTCACGACACAGACACATAATACGAGGGCAGGCGGCCCTGAGCTCCTCTGCCTCTATCCTGACAAGCCCCAGCCCCACGTTCTCGGTCCTCTTCACCTGGGGGGGAGTGGGCACACAGACCTGGAGATGGCATGGACCCAGCCCCAATCCACAGACACCAAGAGTGCCCTCCCTCCGTTTCTAAAGGAAACACACAGGCACGGGGGGTGGAAGAGGAAGAAAACCTAGGACTTTCCACACCAGCAAAGACATCAAATTTCCTCTTCAGCACGAAAAACATCACGGGCACCTGAGTGCCCTGTTTCCAACTTGAAAAGCCCCAACTCCACAGTAGGTGGGTTCACAACTCACCAAGCCATTCAGGAACTCTGGGGCTCGGTGGGGAGCACAGCCCTCACGGGCACCCCGATCACTTAACTTCAAACTAATATGAGTAGTCTGGAGGCCACTTCCCCAAGAAATAGAAACTAGGCAGCAAGCTCTCACCTTCACACCTGTGGAAGCTTTTTGTTTTTGAGACAGGGTCTCACTCTGTCGCCCAGGCTGAAGTGCAGTGGCACCATCGAGGCTCACTGAAGCCTCTGCCTTCTGGGCTCAGGTGATCCTCCCACCTCAGCCACTTGAGTAGCTGGGACTACAGGCATGCACCACGACCCCTGGCTAATTTATTTATTTATGTATTTATTTATTGAGACGAAGTCTCGCACTGTTGCCCAGGCTGTAGTGCAGTGACACAATTTCAGCTCACTGCAATCTCCGTCTCCCAGGTTCAAGCAATTCTCCTGCCTCAGCCTCCCGAGTAGCTGGGACCACAAGCATGAACCACCATGCCCAGCTAATTTTTTTTTTTATATTTTCAGTAGAGAGGGGGTTTCACCATGTTGGCCAGGATGGTCTCAATCTCCTAACCTCGTGATCTGCCCGCCTCGGCCTCCCACAGTGCTGGGATTACAGGTGTGAGCAATCACATCCCGCCAATTTTTAAATTTTTTATAGAGACAAAATTTTGCTGTTGTCTAGGCTGGTCTCAAACTCCTGGGCTCAAGCAGTCCTCCTGCCTCAGCCTCCCAAAGCACTGGGATGAGGTGTGAGCTGCCATGCCCCGCCACATAACAGTTTTTTAATATAAAATCCCCCAGATGAGCCTTTCAGTTTGACTGTAAACACTTATCTTCAAACTGAACCCAAATGACTCCAAGATCTTGGCGGATTTCTAAGAACAGCTTCTGCCCATGCAGCAGAAGCACTTCCTGAGGTTGTGTGTGGAGCGGGAGGTGGGAGTCTCCTGGGTGCTGGGGCTTCGTGATTACTCTGCTGAGTTGAGTCTCAGTGCCAAATCCTAGTGGACTCAGACAGCAAAGTGGTAACTATCTGGTCCACCCAGAAGTATGCCTGGAAATCCAAGATTATCTTTCCAAAAACAGAGTCTATCTTCCAACCTCAGCAAAATCAACACTCAAGACTAGAGCCCAATCTGTTTTGTCGCTGGAAACACCCTCTCGAAAGTGTAAACGCTCCTAGGGAGCAACCAGGAACAGATCGGGATGGGCAGCTCCCAGCTAGGGCACAGAACCATGAAGCCAGCCAGGCGCAGTGGCTCACACCTGCAATCCCAGGAGTTTGGGAGGCCAGGGCGGGTGGATCACCTGAGGTCAGGAGTTTGAGACCAGCCTGACCATCATGTTGAAACCTCGTCTCTACTAAAAATACAAAAATTACCCAGGCGTGGTGGTGGGCACTTATAATCCCAGCTACTCAGAAGGCTGAGGCAGGAAAATCGCTTGAACCCAAGAGGCAGAGGTTGCAGTGAGCCGAGATCAAGCCACTGCACTCCAGCCTGGGTGGCAACAGAGCGAGACTCTGTCTCAAAAAAAAAAAAAAAAAGAACTGTGAAGCCCATCTGAGGAGGCGGCGGTCCCCATGCCAGGGCCGAGAGTGTTCTCTGGAGCAGGAGCCTGGGAGGACCGATCCACTCACCTGTTGCGCAGCCTTGTCGGCGAGCAGTGCGAATTCCACAGACAGGCCTTTCAGAGCCTGCTTCAGGGACCCCCACGTGCTGCTGTTCAGAGCGGCCCAGGAGGGCAGCGGGGTCGTGTCAGACCCTATGGCACTGAGGGAGCAAGCACACAGGAGAGGAGACACTTGAGGCCTGGAGCTCACCCCGAGGTTGAGTCTGGCGTCCCCACCACGGACGCACAGCTCTCAACACTGAGCCCTCCACGGCAACCTGTGTGCCCCACCACCACCCCACCCTCCTAGGCCTCTGCTGCTCAAAGAGAAGCCTGCGGGAACCCTGGGAGCCTGGGAGAAAGGATGGCCCTGGGGCTGCACCCCAGGCCCTGCTGCATCCCTTCTTCCTGACCAGCCCCCAGGTGACGTGTGTGTGCAGGTTAGGGGTACTGCTCAGGGGAGCAGAGTCCTGGGTGGGGTCTCCCTGCCCCTCAGGCAAAGGAAGCGTTGCCAGTCTATGGTCTGTTCTTCCCCAAGTCAAAGCAATCTTTTTTTGTTTATTTATTTTTTTGAGACGAAGTTTTGCTCTTGTTGCCCAGGCTGGAGTGTAACAGCTCAATCTTGGCTCACTGCGACCTCCACCTCCCAGATTAAAGCAATTCTCCTGCCTCAGCCTCCCAAGTAGCTGGGATTACAGGCATACACCACCACACCCAGCTAGTTTTGTATTTTTTTAGCAGAGACAAGGTTTCATCATGTTGGTCAGGCTGGTGTCGAACTCTTGACCTCAAGCGATCCACTCACCTCAGCCTCCCAAAGCGCTGGGATTACAAGCGTGAGCCACCACGCCTGGCCTGGGATCTTTTTTAAAGTCTCATCCTAACAGTGGGAAAACTACCACACTAGAAACTGGTGAGCATCAGACCAGGCGCGGCGGCTCACGCCTGTAATCCTAACATTTTAGGAGACTGAGGTGGGCAGATCACCTGAGGTCAGGAGTTTGAGACCAGCCTGACCAACATGGAGAAACCCCATCTCTGCTAAAAATACAAAATTAGCCGGGCATGGTGGTGCACACCTGTAACCCCAACTACTCGGGAGGCTGAATCACTTGAATCCAGGAGACGGAGGTTGCAGTGAGTGGAGACCGTGTCATTGCACTCCAGCCTGGGCAACAAGAGCGAAACTCTGTCTCAAAAAAAAAAGAAACTGGTCAACATTTACGCGTACTCAGGAATCCGCGTTTCTGGGCCGAAATTCTCCCGCGTTTCTTCTAAATATGACCCCCCATGTGCCTGATCCACTTTTTGCCCCTTCTGCAGTGAAACAGGTCAGGATGCTGGTTATTACGGTAAACACACTTTCTGCCCAAGCCCTTCACCAGCGTGGATTCCCCGTCCCACTGCCCCTGTCCCTGCAGAAGCTGAAAGGTCACCTGCCTTAGCTCCTTCCCGAATATGAGAAGATCTGCTGCGTTGTCGATGGCCCTCGCCGCGATGCGCTCGGCTCTGTCCCGAAGCTTGTGAAAGCTGTTGTAGATGTTCCGGATCAGCTCCCGGCTGATGGCAAACTGAGCTTGGATGTCAGCTGGGAGGAAGTCCTGACATGACGAGAAGAGGGGAGATACTGTGTGTTACATGCTGTGGAGCACCTGTCACATGGCAGCAGCCAACCTCCCCAAAAGCTGAGCCACAGGAGACCCAGCAGGTTCATGAGCCACCCCAGGAGCCCCACTCCTCCAGGCCTGCAGGGATCACTCTCCGTGTCCAAACAAGAAACAAAAACCATCATCACCTGCATGCCGAAAACACAAAGACAAAAGACCCCGTAGGATTAGGACCACAGAGTCCACTGAAATGTCATCACACTGGAGGTCCTATCGAAAAACACTCAAATGGCCAGGTATGGTAGCTCATGCCTGTAATCTCAGCACTTTGAAAGGTCGAGGCAGGTGGATCACCTGAGGTCAGGAGTTCAAGACCAGCCTGGCCAATATGGTGAAACTCCATATAAACTAATAATAAACTAAAAATATAAAAATTAGCTGGGCATGGTGGTGGGCACCTGTTATCCCAGCTACTCGGGAGGCTAAGGCAGGAGAATTGCTTGAACCCGGGAGGTGGAGGTTGCAGTGAGCTAAGATTGCACCACTGCACTCCAGCCTGGGCAACAAGCAAGACTCTGTCTCGGAAAACAAACAAACACTCAAATAATTATCTTTAGGGCCAGGAGCAGTGGCTCACGCCTGTAATCCCAGCATTTTGAAAGGCCGAGGCAGGCAGATCATGAGGTCAGGAGTTCGAGACCAGCCTGACCAACATGGTGAAACCCCGTCTCTAGTAAAAATACAAAAATGAGCCAGGCGTGGTGGTGCTCGCCTGTATCCCAGTTCCTAAGGAGGCTGAGGCACGAGAATCGTTTGAATCCAGGAGGCAGAGGTTGCAGTGAGCCGAAATCGTGCCACTACACTCCAGCCTCAGCAACAGAGCAAGACTCTGTCTTAAAAAATGAGAAAACCATGCAAGAGATCGCAGCACAATCCCTGCCACGCAGAGGAGGCAAAATCACTATGAAGGGTTAAAACTATTGTTTCTCTGATGAAAAAGGGAAGTACTCATCCAAGTTAGAAAGATACCTTGGCCCTGGTAGCCAGCTTACAGTTCATGAATTCATCCCCAACACACTGTGCTGATTCCTTTAACTTGTTCTGCACATCCTGCAAAAGGAAAGAGAAAACTTCACCCTCTTCTAGCAACGAGAAAGCTCACGTGGTGAAGGTCACCGTGGAGCAGGGTGTCATCCTCCCTTAGGAGAAATATACTTCCGTGTGTTGGCTTTGACTTTAGGGTGCTGCCGTCTCTTGACTTTCCTCCCTTAGATGTCTTTCTCACTGAACAGGACAGCCTGGCTTGGCTGCAGGAGCACCACAAACCTGCAGCTTCTCTCCAGAGGCACGGCCCTCCATCCGTAGACCTGGGGGCGACTCTCCAGAGGCACGGCCCCTGTATCCACAGACTAGGGGCAGCAGCAGCCCCAGAGACAGATGGCAGATGCCTGAGACCCTGGTAGATTCCAAAAGCACAATAGAACGGCGTTTTCCTTCCTGGGAATGCATCCATGGCACCAGGAACACCAGAGCCCAGGAAGCTGCTGGGCAGAGCAAGGACAGGCCCACGCCCCAGCACCGGAGCCCTCTCACCTGAACGAGCCCTCCTGGGCAAAGCCATACCTTCAAATCAGGAGGTACCCAGGCGATACAAAGGGAAACCCTAATATGCAGCTATTCACACATCCAGGAATTCTAGAACTTCAGAGATGTCTTAAACATCATCTGACTCAACTCTCGTTTTACACCAAAAAATAAATAAATAAACACCTGAGGCCCAGGGTGTAGTCCCAGCTACTCAGAGCCTGAGTGAGGCGTCCCAGCTACTCAGAGCCTGAGGCGGGAGGATTGCTAGCCTGGGTAACATAGTGAGACCCCATCTCTAAAAACAGAAAGGAAGCAAGAAAATGGAAGTGACAGATAATGCTTTCTATGGAAAGGCCACAGGAGGGTTGCCCACCTGTGACCCACCACACCCTCCTCGCGTGGCTCCTCTGCTGAGAGCCTCAGCCCCGCCCAGGTCCTACCACATTCCTCGTCTGACAATCCAGCTCTCCTTCCAAAGGAACGTTTCCACTGCCAGGGCTCAAAAGATCCTACAGCCTGCTCCAGGTATCCCCGGGGGCATCCCAGGGACAGGCCACCCTCCCACAGGGCTAAGGCCCCTCTGCCTTCAAGGGAAATGAAGACAAAAGGAACCAAGACTTGTGTGAAGTCAGCCTGGGAGTGGTGGTGTCTTCCTGCAGCAGGGAGGAGGGCAGAGGCCCTCAGGTTCCCATTCAAGAAGGGGTTTCCCTAAAATAGAAGAGTCTGGAAACCTCTATTCCTGTGAAGCCCCGCCCCTCCCAGAACAGGGAGAGGGTCCTCCAGGCACAGGCAGAGAGGGAGCACAGAACCCGCCTTCCCTGGAGGGCTAGCAGCCGCCTCCTCCTCAGGAAACAGGAGCTTTGCTGCAGGGTTTTCCTTTGAGACAGGGTCTCACTCTGTCACCCAGGCTGGAGTGCAGTGGCACAATCACAGCTCACTGCAAGCTTGACCTCCTGGGTTCAAACGATTCTCAAGCCTCAGCCTCCCAAGTGACTGGGATTAAAGGAGCGCACCACCATGTCTGGCCTCAGTTCTGTTTTGTTATGTTGCTCCACCTGGTTTCAAACACCTGGGTTCAAGGGACTTTCCCAACTCAGCCTCTCAAAGCACTGGGATTAGAGGCATGGGCGTGGGCCCAGCTGAGCTATAGCTTCTTCTTCTTTTTTTTTTTTTTTTTTAACAGAATTTCGCTCTGTCACCCAGGCTGGAGTGCAATGGCACAATCTCAGCTCACTGCAACCTCTGCCCCCAGGTTCAAGCAATTCTCTGCCTCAGCCTCCCGAGCAGCTGGGATTACAGGTGCCCGCCACCACACCCGGCTAATTTTTTAATTTTTAGTAGAAATAGGGTTTCACCATCTTGGCCAGGCTGGTCTTGAACTCCTCACCTTGTGATCCACCCACCTCACCTCCCAAAGTGCTGGGATTACAGGCATGAGCCACCACACCTGGCGCTATAGCTTCTTGACACTCACTAAGGCTGTGTGGCAGCCACTGGGAGGAAGGAACCCCACCCCGGATGTCTGACCGACCGCATGTACAAGAAGTTGATTCCCAGATGCGGGTCTGTGCTGTGGTTCTGACAAGGAGGCTCAGCCTGCTTTCTCAGTGCTCCACAGTCAGACAGGGCCTTGTTTTAAGTAAACACTTCTTCCCATCTGGAGTCTCTGGCATCTCCCTAAACCCTCCAAACCATCCAGCCTAAAACCTCAAAGTGACTGCAGAGACCCAGGATCTCCACATAGATTTACACAATCCTGCCAAGTCACCACCAGGGACACCTCTGAAAATCACATTCAGGCTGTTATCTGGACAGGAGAGAAGTGTTGTCCATGTCATTCCTGCTGGGCGTCCAAACAAGGGACCAGGAGGATAAGAAACCAAACCTGAGAGAGGAAAGAGCAGCTCCGGAGGCTCGGGGGGCTCCCGGGACAGGGACACACTCGGGGCGGACACACTCACCGAGCCGCTGAAGGACAGGAAGAGCTTGAGGACCACATCCTCGGAGAACAGGGGGTGCCGTGCCACCAGGTTGACAAAGCGCTTCAGGGCTCTCCTCCTGGCCTCGATGAACTCCCTGTCAGCTGGAGGAGTGCACGGGGTCACTGGGCAGAGTCCAGGGTGCCAGCCCCCATCTTCCACTCTGGGCGAGTTCTCAAAGCTCTCCCTAGAGGCGGCGGAACGCCCAGCGACTAGTGGAGGGCACTGGCTGGGCCCCCAGTGCTACCCAGACAACGGGCCTGCAAAAGCTGCCCAGAGCAAGAGCCCCACCCCCAAACCCTGCCTCCAGCCACACACACTTGGGTCCAGGAGCTGCTAGGAAAAACCACAGATCTGCTCATTTCCATCAAGAGTCCTGTGAATCAACTGAGTGGTCACTTTGATCCCCCTCCATTAAAGATACCTTCCATAATCCCTTCCTGGCACTTCTCTCTGGGGGAAAAAATGGGTTTTGCTAGCTCCAACACTAACGCAACACAGGTTTTCTTTTTTTTTTTAATTTTTATTTTTTCTTGCTGGCACCATCTTGGACTTTTTGATGTCCATCTTTTTTTTTTTTTTTTTTTTTGAGACAGAGTTTCGCTCTTGTTGCCCAGGCTGGAGTGCAGTGGCGCAATCTCAGCTCACTACAACCTCTGCCTCCTGGGTTCAATCTATTCGCCTGTCTCAGCCTCTGGAGTAGCTGGGATTACAGGCACGTGCCACCATACACGGCTAATCTTTGTATTTTTAGTAGAGATGGGGTTTCACCATGTTGGTCAGGCTAGTCTCAAACTCCTGACCTCAGGTAATCCTGCCTCGGACTCCCAAAGTGCTGAGATTACAGGCATGAGCCACCATGCCGGCAGAGTTTTTCTATTCACTGTGCTTATAACTCACTCTGCAATGGATCCAATTACTAATTGCTTCCATTCAGGTTAAATATTTTCACTTCAAAGGGAAGAAAGTAAAAGCATATATTGATGCATTCAGGGCATTTCAATCTGAACACAAAAAAAATGGTATTTAAATATCTTTTTTTTTTCTGAGACGGAGTTTCGCTTGTCAGGCAGGCTGGAGTATAGTGGCACAATCTCAGCTCACTGTAACCTCTACCTCCTAGGTTCAAGCGATTCTTCTGCCTCAGCCTCCCGAGTAGCTGGGATTACAGGCATGCACCACCACGCCCAGCTAATTTTTGTAGTTTTAGTGGAGACGGGGTTTCACCATGTTGGTCAGGCTGGTCTCGAACTCCTGACCTCAGGTGATCCGCCTGTCTCAGCCTCCCAAAGTGCTGGGATTACAAGTGTGAGCCACTGGATCCCGGCTTTTAAATACTATTTTTAAGTTATTAAGAAATACAGCCAGGTACGGTGGCTCACGCCTGTAAGCCCAACATCTTGGGAGGCCAACGCAGGTGGATCACTTGAGGTCACAAAGTTGTACAGCAGCCTGGCCAGCACAGCAAAACCCCGTCTCTAAAAAAACAGAATAAAAGAAAGAAAACAAATAATACAGTTGCTGAGGCCCGCCTCCTGGCTTAAGAGCGGCAGTCTCCTTCTGATTAGGCTGTGCTTCCATAAATGCCAGCACCAGTGGCGCATACATGCGTGCGGTTTCCAGGCACCGAACACCGGCCAGCGCTCACGGACTCGGATGCCCAGGTTTGAGTCAGCATCACGCATCCCTGTCGCATCCTCTGTTCTCTGCTTCCCTGAGGGCCCCGTGTGCCCTTCAGCATGATGAGAATGATCTGCTCTGTGGTGTTCACATGGGGCAGGGAGAAAATCATATCATCAGGCTCTGGGCTGCCTGCTCAGTGACCCACGAGAGGCAGAAGCATTTATGCACCATCGCGCGATTTCAGATGTAGGGAACTGGCCACTGTGTTAGCTTCCACGCTGCATCCCGTCCAGGACACGGTGACTGTGGAAGGGTTGGGAATGGCGGAAAGCCAGCTGATCCACTCTAAGCACTCGCCTCCCCAGCATGTTTTATTCAGAATTTGAGGAAAGTGCTGATGGAGAGACCGACAGTGAGATTGGAGCTGGCAGCCACCATCCCTATGCTCTGCAGCCCTGGGGGGATGCAGGCCCCAGGAGGGGTTCCAAGGTCGTCTACCATCTCCCACAGGCCCGAGGCCATCTTCAGGCAGGGAGGTGAAGGTGTGGCAGCCACGTGCTGTTTCGTCTCTCCTGCAAGACGCAGCTTAGACTTCCTGCTTGCAAAATGTCTATTCTCTTCCGTGAGGTCACCGAGCGCTCCCATGGTGCCCATGGCTCAGGCTCCCATGGCTTTACAGATGAAGACAGAGCAATGCCAGCCAGGTGAGCGCACAGTGTTCCTGGCAGCCCTCTCGGGAGGCTCTGGGGAGCCCTGGTCACTGTGCTTAGGAGAGGGGAACTGGGGTTCTGTTTCACAACTGCACAGCAAGGCCTTCCCCATGTGTCAGTCATCCAGCCAAAGGCTCCCATTGGCCCAGGGTGCCAGGTGCCAGTCTCCTGGCCTACACCAAGGCTGGGCTCAAGCCATAGCTCTGCCCCAGATGGCAGAAGGCTTGAGCTTCCCCACAGCCCTGCACCTACCCTGTACAACAGGGGGTCGATCCCCGAGCCAGGACCACTGGGTCCAGGAGGTGGGCTGGCTCCCCCACCCTCCATGGGCAGCATGTCCAGCTTTACCTCCCAGCATCCTCTTGGGTGGCAGGGCAGGCACCATCCGGTAGGGAACTTGTGCAGAAGCATCTCCTGGAAGACCACGAAGTCGTTGTACCGTCTGTACACAGAGGACTTGAAGCGCTGCAAGAGAAGGGGTTGGTGCTTACATCCGACAACAGAAACCATGCTGCTTCATCACTTCCCTCAACAGAACCTGGAAAACAACAGCACCAAGCGCATCTTCTCTCACCAGGCATCTACTGAAGGAGGAACCCTGTAATGCCTTCATCTATGGCAATGTCACTTTTAAATTTTGTATAGCTCTTAGGCTGGGCACGGTGGCTCACACCTGTAATCCCAGCACTTCGGGAGGCCAAGGTGGGCGGATCACCTGAGGTCAGGAGTTTGAGACCAGCCTGGCCAACAGGTAAAACCATCTCTACTAAAAATATATATATTAAAAAAAAAAATTAGTTGGGCGTGGTGGCACACTCCTGTAATCCCAGCTACTCGGGAGGCTAAGGCACAAGAATTACTGGAACCCAGGAGGTGGAGGTTGCAATGAGCCGAGATCACGCCACGGCACTCCAGCCTGGGGCGACAGAGTGAGATTCTGCTAAAAGAAAAAAAAAAATTAGTGGATAAGAATAACACAATATATAGGTCGGGTGTGGTGGCTCACACCTGTAATCCCAGCACATTGACAGGCCAAGCAAGCAAATCACTTGAGGTCAGGAGTTCGAGACCAGCCTGGCCAACATGGTGAAACCCCATCTCTACTAAAAATAAAAAATAAAAAATTAGCCAGGCTTGGTGGTGCATGCCTGTAATTCCAGCTACTCGGGAGACTGAGGCGCACGAGTCACTGGAACTGGAAGAAAGAGATTGCAGTGAGCTGAGACAGCACCACTGTACTCCAGCCTGGGGGGTGACAGAGGGAAAAAAAAAAAGGTAATGGATAAGAATAACACATTCTTCATTCATGCTATTGCAAGCATCACTGTTATCTCCTCAAATAGCCCCAACTCTCTTAGAACAGAGCAAGCGCTGATTATAAACTAATACAGAGCAGACGCTTGATCCAGACATATGTGCGTACAAACTGCGCTGTGAACGCCACCACGAACACAACTTCAGACTCCACAAGGTTAACGTCCTATTCACTTGAATAGCCTAATCCGGACCCAATTAAGAGCTTACCCAGGAAACACGCATGAACAAGTATCTTTAACATTAAACATGTGTGGCCCAGTGTGGTGGCTCACGCCTGTAATCCCAAGACTTTGGGAGGCCAGGGCAGGTGGATCACCTGAGGTCGAGTTTAAGACCAGCCCAGCCAACATGGTGAAACCCATCTCTACTAAAAACACAAATATTAGCCAGGTGTGGTGGTGGGCACCTGTAATCTCAGCTACTTGGGAAGCTGAGGCAGGAAAATCACCTTAACCCGGGAGGCAGAGGTTGCAGTGAGCTGAGATCACGCCACAGCACTCCAGCCTGGGCAACAGAGTGAGACTATCTCAAAAAAAAAAAAAAAATTAAACATACGATACGAAGCACAGTGTCCCCACCTCCACTCAGCACACATCTGCTTCACGTTGCATTTCCCAGGCTCCAGCATGGAGGAGGAGCGGGCACATGACTGGAGAATGCACCTGGCAGAGGTTTCCCACCTGGTTGGTGGCTGGCAGGCTGGCCCATGACATACGCATCAGGAGGTGACCGAACTACCCCCTTAACAATATTCCCTAGATGGCGACGAATTTACATGAGGGACAGGCAGCTTAACAGGACTGGCAGAAAGGCCAGCTGCTGGCTCCCTGACAAGGAACAGCGTGTCTCACACACTCAGAGCTGCCTCCCCCCAGGCTGCCAGGCCCCAGAAGGAAGGGCTAGCTCGCTCCGCTCCGCCGTAGCATCCCGCCAGCTGGTCCATATCCCCAGCTGTAGCCCAGAGGGCCGGGAACGACTGCAACGCTGGACGGCAAGGCAGCTTTGACACGGTCCTCAAAGGGATCCTCCCCTCCCTCTCCGACCCCCTTCACCCTTTGCTAGCAGCAGACAACCACTGGAACCGTGTGGCCACAGGCTCTGAAACACAACGAGGGAGAGCAGAGCAGATGGCAGGGAAGGGAGACCTGCTCGTTCGTCCTTAAGGTCAGGTACGGAGGCTCATGCTTGTGAGCCCAGCACTTTGGCAGGCCAGTGTGAGAGGAATACTTGAGCCAGGAGTTTGAGACCAGCTGAGACAACATAGCAAGCCTCCATTTGTAATTAAAAAAAAAAAAAAAAAAAAAAGCAAGTTTGGACATGGTGGCTCGTGCCTGTAATCCCAGCACTTTGGGAAGCCAAGGTGGGAGGAATGCTTGAGCCCAGGAGTTCAAAACCAGCCTGGACAACATAGCAAGATCCCATCTCTACAAAAAATTTAAAAATTCGCTGGGTGTGGTGGTATACACCTGTGGTTCCAGCTACTTAGGAGACTGAGGTAGGAGGATTGTCTGAGCCCAGGAGGTTGAGGCTACAGTGAGCTATGATCGTGCCACAGCACTCCAGGTTGGGCAACAGAGCAAGACCCTGTCTGTTTAAAAACAAACAGCTGGGCGCAGTGCCTCCTGCCTATAATTCCAGCACTTTGGGAGAACGATGCGGGCGGATTACAAGGTCAGGAGTTCAAGACCAGCCTCACCAATACGGTGAAACCCCGTCTCTACAAAAATTAGCCGGGCATGGTGGCACATGCCTGTAATCCCAGCTACTTGGGAAGCTGAGGCAGAAGAACTGCTTGAACCCGGAGGCGGAGGTTGCAGTGAGCTGAGGTTGCGCCACTGTACTCCAGCCTGGGCAAGAGAGTGAGACACTGTCTCAAAAAATAAATAAAAATAAAAACAAACAAAAAGACACACCTTTTACCCAGGACCATTTGCTCATGATGCTTTTCAAGCAAACCCCTGGCAGTGCTGTCTGGCCTGGGCTGGGCCGGGGTCACCCTCTCCCACACAGGAGTGGGCTCTGCTCTGTCTGTGCGAATCCCCCACTCCCTGCTGACTCCACAGCTCCCAAGGACAGTGTTGGCTCATCAGTTACTCAATGCCCAGGATGAACAATGAAAACTCTTACCAGAATCTGTCCTAACGGAACTGAGATAACGAAGCAAAGGACAGAGAGAGACCACAATTCCGATGCCAGACAGGCATCAGGCACTCAGTGTCTGCGCCTGATCTGCCCAATATCAGAGTACCCAGCAAGAGGAGGGCCGTGTTATTAAAGGGGAGTAGAGTGACACATATTGATCCTGCCGTGCAAATTTGATTCACTGTTTGGGGTCCACATTGGATGGAGCTAACATTCTAATCCTTGGGGGTTCCCCCAGTATTACAAAGCTAAGCTAGTGTGGATCCTGCTTTGTGCTCTGCGGACCATCCGCAGGAGATTCCTAAGAAACAGGACTCCAGAGCAGAGTGGTGGGGAGGACGAACTGGGCCAGGTGGGGGATGTGGCTGGGCCAGAGCGAGGTGCGGGGGACAGACGCGTGGAAGTCTGCTCCGTAGCCTGACTCTGCTGCGAGTTCTGGATCTCTCCTGTAAGCCAGGCGCACAGACTCAACCTTCAGCCTTCTTCTGTCGCACCGCTCCTGCCTGGAGACTTTCAGATGTGACCCTTTCGTCCCCCTCCTCCCCCGACACACTCACGATTTGCCAGTTACCTGGCTGGAAACCTCATACTCCACATGCTTCAGGAAGAGGCCCTTCTTCTCTGGAATGAGCTCCACCTGCACGGTGTCCCTGGCCAGCAGCTCCTGCAGGCTGTGGGACAGCAGCAGCGGGTTCCCCTGCGGCATCTGCATTCGACTGGGGGCTGGGGCCTGCTGCACAATGGCCTGGGGCTCGATGGCCTGGGGCGTTGACAGGTCTGCAGGAGAAAGGGGGAATGACCAATGAGAACGGCTGCTCAAAAGATGAACCCTTGGCCGGGCACTGTGGCACGCCCCTGTAATCCCAGCACTTTGGGAGGCCGAGCAGGGAGGATCACTTGAGCCCTGGAGTTCAGGACCAACCTGGGCAATACGGTGAGACCCTATCTCTACAAGAAATAAAATAAATTGAAAAGTGGAGGCCAGGCATGGTGGCTCACACCTGTAATCCCAGCACTTTGGGAGGCCAAGGCTGGCAGATCATGAGGCCACAAGATCGAGACCACCTGGCTAACAAAGTGAAACCCCGTCTCTACTAAAAATACAAAAATTAGCCGGGCGTGGTGGCGCACACCTGTAGTCCCACCTACTAGGGAGGCTGATGCAGGAGAATCGCTTGAACCCGGGAGGGGGAAGCTGCAGTGAGCCAAGATCGTGACACTGCACTCCAGCCTGCACGACAGAGCAAGCCTCCATCTCAAAAAAAAAAAAAAAAATAGAAAAGGGGAGCCTCCCTCTGCTGTGTGCTAGCTCAGCACGTGGACTCTGGCCCAGCAAGCCCCATCCTCAGCCAGACACACTCATTCTTTCACACTACAAAGTCAACACTGGGGCACGTCCTTTTCTTCAAAAACATCATGGTGGTCAGGCACCAAGGCTCATGCCTGTAATCCTAGAACTTTGGGAGGCCGAGGCAAGAGGATCGGTTGAGCTCAGGAGTTGGAGACCACCCTGGGAAAGACAGCAAAACCACGCCTCTACAAAAAATACAAAATTAGCCAGGCGTGGTGGCTCATTGGCTAATTTTGTAGTCCCAGCTACTCGGGAGGCTGAGGTGAGAGGATCACCTGAGCCTGGGAGGTCGAGGCTGCAGTGAGCCATGATTGCACCACTACATTCTAGCCTAGGTAACAGAGTGAGACTCTATCTCAAAAAAAATAAATAATAATAACTGCCCTGGGAGGCTTCCACCTGTTCATGAATCCACAAGTACACCCCACATTTCTGTGACTAAATCAAATCTAGTCTTAACCCTGAGGAAGGAAAGCAAAGTGAAATATGTACAAGTTACATGTGAAACAGAGTCTGCCTTTTCTCTAGAGCCAAGAGAAGAGACTCAAACCAAAGAAACTGGCCACAGGCTCTTCTCCATGCCCCATTGGGTCCACAGTGAACAGGTTACTTTCATATGCCAAAAAAATAATCCGGACAGGAGGGAGGGGAAGGAGGAGAGGGAGGGAAGAGAGAAGAAAAAACTCCAGGCCTGCTTATAGCTCACACTCCCAACCATACGCACTAAAGAAGTAAGCCTGAAAACTCCAGCTGCCTTACAGACAAGAAGCCACTGTGCACCCCACACAAAGCAGCACAGGCAAATCAGAGATTCCATGCCCAGCAATTTGCAAACAAAACCAAAACAGGCCAGGCGCGGTGGCTCACGCCTGTCATCCCAGCACTTTTGGAGGCTGAGGCGGGCAGATCATGAGGTCAAGAGATCGAGACCATCCTGGCCAACATGGTGAAACCCTGTCTCAACTAAAAATACAAAAATTAGCTGGGCACGGTGGCACGCACCTGTAGTCCCAGCTACTTGGGAGGCTGAGGCAGGAGAATTGCTTCAACCCAGGAGGCGGAGGTTGCAGTGAGCCAAGATTGCCCCACTGCACTCCAGCCTGGTGACAGAGCAAGACTCCGTCTCAAAAAAGAAAAAAAAAAAAAAAAGGAAAAAACCAGAACAAGGAATTATGTTTAAAAAGTGAGTCAGTTTGGTTTTTAATACAGAGTTCTTTTTTTTTTTTTTGAGACAGTCTCACTCCGTCACCAGGCACCAGGCTGGAGTGCAGTGGCGCGACCTCGGCTCACTGCAACCTCCGCCTCCCGGGTTCAAGCAATTCTCCTGCCTCAGCCTCCCGAGTAGCTGGGACTACAGGCCCGTGCCACCGTGCCCAGCTAATTTTTTTGTATTTTTAGTTGAGACGAGGGTTTCACCATGTTGGCCAGGATGGTCTCGATCTCTTGACCTCGTGATCCGCCCGCCTCGGCCTTCCAAAGTGCCTTTTTTTTAGATGGAGTTTCATTCTTGTTGCCCAGACTGGAGTACAATGGCACTATCTCAGTTACTGCAACCTCTGCCTCCCAGGTTCAAGCAATTCTCCTGCCTCAGCCTCCCAAGCAGCTGAGATTACAGGTGCCCACTACTGAACCCAGCTAACTTTTTTACCTTTTTTATTTTGAGATGGAGTCTTGCTCTGTCACCCAGGCTACAATGCAGTGGCACGGTCTCGGCTCTGCAACCTCCACCTCCCGGGTTTAAGCAATTCGCCTGCCTCAGCCTCCCGAGTAGCTGGGATTACAGGCACCAGCCACCATGCCCGGCTAATTTTTGTATTTTTAGTAGAGACAGGGTTTCACCATCTTGGCCAGGCAGGTCTCAAACTCCTGACCTCATGATCCACCCACCTTGGCCTCCCAAAGTGCTGGGATTACAGGTGTGAGCCACTGCACCTGGCCTGTTAATTTATTTTTAGTAGAGACGGTTTCGTCATGTTGGTCGGGTGATCTCGAACTCCTGACGTCAGATGATCCACCCACCTCAGCCTCCCAAGGTGCTGGGATTACAGGTATGAGCCACCGCGTCTGGCCAGAGTGAGTTCTAAATAGAAAAAAACTTTTTTGTTTTTTGACATGTTGGCACACGCCTGTAATCCCAGCTACTCAGGAGGTTAAGGCAGGAGAATCACTCGAACCCAGGAAGCAGAGGCTGTGGTGAGCCAAGATCGCACCACTGCACTCCAGCCTGGGCAACAGAGACTCCATCTCCAAAAAAAAAAAAAAAAAAAAAAAAAGTTTAAAATAAATTTTCTCTATTAAGGATGTATTAATTTTTATAATTTTCCTAATTATTAAAATGAGACAATCTTCCCAGAAAGAATGTAAATTCAGTAATGATTACCAAGTAGTCACATGCTAGTGAAGAATCTGGACTTTGCATGAGAATCTGAAAGAACTCAAAACACATTTTAAATCAAAGACAGTACTTTAACTCTCAATTAACCTCAAACATCTTAATACCTTCTTCGTACAAGCTTCAATCATTAGAAAGCTATGCTTTCAAGTATCAATTTACTAAGCTAGCATGCCCATATCTTCTTTTTTTTTTTTTTTTTTTTTTAGACAGAATCTCGCTCTGTTGCCCAGGCTGGAGTGCAATGGTGCGACCTCGGCTCACTGCAACCTCCGCCTCCCAGGTTCAAGTGATTTTCCTGCCTCAGGCTCCTGAGTAGCTGGAATGACAGGCGTGCACCAATATGTCTGGCTAATTTTTGTATATTTAGTAGAGACGGGGTTTCACCATGTTGAACAGGCTGGGGTCTCGAGCTCCTGACCTCAAGTGATCCACTCAACTCAGCCTCCCAAAGTGCTGGGATTACAGGCATGAGCCACTGCTCCCGGCCAGATGCCCATATTTTCAAAATAAATTTTAATTAAGAAAAGAGGGAAGAATACCAGGTGTACCAGGTGCAATAGGTAGCACCTGTAATCCCAACACTTTGGGAGGCCAAGACAGGAGGTATTGCTTGAGCATAGGAGTTAAAGACCAGCCTGGGCAACATAATGAGACCCCATCTCTACAAGAAATAAAATTACAAGCATGGTGGTGCACACCTATAGTGTCAGCTACTCAGGAGGCTGAGGCAGGAGGATTGCTTCAGCCCAGGAATTCAAGGCTGCAGAATGCCGAGACTGGGCCACTGCACTCCAGCCTGGGTGACAGATTAAGACTCTGTCTCTAAAAAAGAAAATGAAAAAACATCATTCCAAATGGGGTCCGCTGCCATGCGACGGACCACGAACTGCAGAAATGGCAGAAACACCAGGAGGAGCCTGGCTTTCTGCAGGAATAAAGGTTGTGCTTGCTAATGGGACTCCAATACTCTCATCAAACTGACACCCCTTAAAGCAACGCACACAGCTCGTAAGACACAGTGCCCAGAAGATACACCCTAAACTAACCCAGCCCCACAGAGAGAAAACATATCAGACAGAGAGGCCAGTCTGGCCCTGGCTGGAAAGGCTGTAGACGCAGGATGGGATCTGGCTCAGAGAGATCCTGGCTGAAATCCAGCCTCCATCATTTTCCTAGCTGGGTGGTCTAGCGCACAGCCGCTTCTCAGCTTACCATTCAAATCCAGGCAGTGGGTGTACAGATGCCCTCAACTCTGGGCCTGGCCATCGCCATCTATGCCCTGATACTGCAGCAACCCCCCGCCAGCCCCTCGAACAGCACTCCCTCCCCCACTCCAACCCTTCTGGCACCAAACTGCTTTACTGTGGGGTTCAGATGCAACCCAGAACCTGAACTTGGAAGTCCTGGCCCTGAAATGCCGCTCACTCTGATACCCTGGGAGGGAAGGAGCCTCTAGGATCCCAGGCTGAGGGCCTCAGAATTCAGTGAGGCAGGAGAGCTGAAAATACCCAACAAATAGGAAACGTTCAGTAAACATCCCCCATTTCCTTCCAGATTTACCACACTCCAATCCGAAAAGATTGTGTAAATCCACCCACCAAAACTCAGCATGCATTCCCCCTCTCAGCAAGCTTCAGTGGCGGTCAGCTCACAGACTGCCTCACAAATTGGTGCCTTCCACACTGTGCATGGGAGTCACACATGCATGCCCCACTTGCAAAGATGTGGCTGCGAGAGTGGGCTGGGCAGATGTCACAGAAAGCAAGTATGTGGTGAGGTGCAAAGTCAGGCCCAAGTCAGCCACTGGCCCACTATGACCCCTCTTTGCAACAAAAAAAGGGAAAACCACCAACAAGCAATATTTAAGATCCTCTCAGCTTCACAATGTTGTGAATCTCCAAGTGAGTTATCCACATATCAGAAGGTAACGAAACTTCAAACACACATGCCCCTGTCTCCAGCCCCGTGTCTTCCACCAGGAACTTCAGACAGTAATGACCCAGAGCCGGCGAGCGCCACATTCTGCTCTCAGCTGGCATCTCAAGCCTCCCGCCCCAGAGTCCGCAGCTTTAGAAACAAACAGGATTGGCCGGGCGCGGTGGCTCATGCCTGAATTCCCAGCACTTTGGAAGGCAGGGGCGGGTGGATCACCTGAGGTCTGAAGTTTGAAACCAGCCTGGCCAACATGGCAAAATTCCGTCTCTATTAAACATAGCAAAATTAGCCAGGAGTGGTGGAGGGAGCCTGTAATCCCAGCTACTCAGCAGGAGAATCACTGGAACCTGGGAGGCGAAGGTTACAGTGAGCCAAGATTGCGCCACTGCACTGCAGCCTGGGGCCAGAGCAAGACTCCTGCTCAAGAACAACAACAAAAAAAACCAAACCAACAGGATTTGCCAACAAACCCTGTGCAAAGACGGCCCCCTTCATCCCAGCACACCTTCTGCAAATGCTGACCTCGGCAGAAGTCACAGGCTCTGACGGCCTCAGCACAGGGTGCATGGGACAGACACTTTCAGGTTCCCAAGCAGCACAGCTGCAGCTGTTGCCTGGAGGCCGAGCCCACCCTGGCCGAGCCTGCACACTACTTCCTGCTCACCCAGTGGTAGGGCTGCACTGAGCACTTGGAGACACCCAGCTCCAGCTCCACACCGCCCAGGCACTCCCTGGGGTTCCCCCGTGCTAGAGGTGGAGAGGCCTTCAGTGCCAGTGCTGTCAGAGCCAGGGCAAGGCATGGGCCTTCCCAAGGAGACCACGAGTGTGGCTCCTACCATCCCGTTAGTGGCGAGGAGGACGCAAATGGACTCCAAGTTCAGTGGCCTTCTAGGATACAAGGCTGCTGTCCCCAGCTACCAGTTACCTAGAATGGGGGGGTTGACCAGGACCAGCAAGGATGGCACAGCGTCCTAGGGCTAAATTCTCCAAAGTCGTGTGGATCAGAATCACCTGATGGGCTCCTTCAAACACAGATGGCTGAGCCTACGCCTGGAGTCTCTCCAACAGGAGGGCTGGGGTAGGGCCTGGGAATCTGTTTTTTTTTGGGGGGTGGGCGAAGTCTTGCTCTATCACCCAAGCTAGAGTGCAGTGGCACAATCTCTGCTCACTGCAACCTCTGTGTCCAGGGTTCAAGCGATTCTCATGCCTCAGCCTCCCAAGTAGCTGGATTACAGGTATGAGCCACCACACCCAGCTAATTTTTCTATTTTTAGTAGAGATGGGGTTTCACCCTGTTGCCCAGGCTGGTCTCGAACTCCTGACCTCAGGTGATCCACCCACCTCGGCCTCCCAAAGTGGTGGGACTACAGGCGTGAGCCACCATGCCCCGCCTGGAATCTGCATTTCTAACAAATTCCAGAATGCTGCCGCTGGTCAGGGACCACAGTTTGAATGCCCTTGTCACAGGGCAACAGAGAGAAGGAATTCAGTCACTTGCTCTGACCCATGCCCCACAGAATAGAAATCAGGTGTTTGTGAACGCTGCTGTTATTTCTTCAGGATGGGGAAAATGAACGACATGTCACACTACAAGTTTTCCACTGAAATCAAATGAAAGAGACTCAACAGACGTCCTCAATTTTCAACATGAATATTCATTCTCCAGCTCACGAACACTTTCTACCCTGGATTAAAAACTTCTCTACTGGCTGGGTGCAGTGGCTCACGCCTGTAATCCCAGTACTTTGGGAGGGCAACGCAGGTGGATCACGAGGTCAGGAGTTCAAGACCAGCCTGGCCAAGATGGTGAAACCCCGTCTCTACCAAAAATACAAAAAAATTAGCTGGGCATGGTGGCAGGTGCCTGTAATCCCAGCTACTCAGGAGGCTGAGGCAGGAGAATTCCTTGAACCCAGGAGGCTGAGTTTGTAGTGAGCTGAAATCATGCCACTGCACTCCAACCTGGGAGACAGAGCAAGACTCTGTCTCAAAAAACAAAAAAACAAAAAAACACTTCACTACTTACAGATTCTGAATCAGCTAATAAATAAATAAAAACTTCTCTAAACTACTGTTATTCTGAAATTAACAAACTGTTCTCAGGAAGTGGAAGCAGAAGTTTCCTAATCGTTTTACAGCCATGGGGTTAGATATGAGAGTTCAGCAGCTCTGTGGCCAGGGAACAGCAGGATCACCCCTCAAACGTGGGGGAAATAGAGGTGCTTCTGTTACAGGGAGCACACTTCACCCACCATCCTCTCAGGCCAAACACATCTCCCCTATCTACTATGCTAACTACTATATAGGTCGTATACTTTTTTTTTTTTTTTTTTTTTTGGAGACAGGGTCTTTCTCTGTCTCCTAGGCTGTAATGCAGTGGCATGATCACTGCTCACTGCAGCCAGAACCTCCTGGGCTCAAGCAATCCTCCCACCTCAGCCTCCCGAGTAGTGGGGACTACAAGCACGCATCACCACGCCCAGCTAATTTTTGTATTTTTTGTAGACACAGGGTCTCACTGTGTTGCCCAGGCTGGTCTCCACCTCCTGGACTCAAGTAATCCTCCCGCCTCAACCTACCAAAGTGCTGGGATTACAGGCATGAGCCATAGCACCCAGTCTAGGTTGCATACTTTAAAAAGTAACTTTTTTCTTTTTTTTTTGAGAGGGAGTCTTGCTCTGTCTCCCAGGCTGGAGTGCAGTGGCATGATCTTGGCTCTCTGCAACCTCTAAGTCCTGGGTTCAAGCGATTCTCCTGCCTCAGCCTCTGGAGTAGCTGGGATTACAGGCACATGCCACCATGCCTGGCTAATTTTTGTATTTTTGGTAGAGATGGGGTTTCACCATGTTGGCCAGGCTGGTCTTGAACTTCTGAACTCAGGTGATCCGCCTGTCTCAGCCTCCCAAAGTGCTGAGATTACAGGCAGAAGCCACCACACCCAGCCTAGGTCATATACTTTAAACAGAAACTTTTCATACCCTCAATTTCATTAACCTTAAGGTTTATTTTTATTTTAATACTTTACTTAATATAATGTACCATTAAAATATTTTGAAATAAAGTCACTCCATCCCTACAACCTGTATACATCTTTATTCATGTTTGCATATTACTTTCCATGTGCATAAAGTTGTAACATGCCATATAGACTATTTTATTTAAATTTTTTTAAAGATTTTATATTTTTGAAAAATTAATTTTTCATACAGATAGGGTCTCACTATGTTGCCCAGGCTGGTCTCAAACTCCTGGGCTCAAACAATCCAGGCTGAACAACAGAGCAAGACTCTGTCTCAAAAAAAAAAAAGAAAGAAAAGAAAAAAGATTAATGAAAAAAATATTAAAAGTGATTATTGTCCAGATGGGGTGGCTCACGCCTGTAATCCCAGCACTTTGGGAAGCTGAGGCAGGCAGATCCACTGAGTCAGGAATTTGAGACCAGCCTGCCCAACATGGAGAAACCCCATCTCTACTAAAAATACAAAATTAGCCAGGCATGGTGGCACATGCCTGTAATCCCAGCTACGCGGGAGGCTGAGGCAGGAGAATTGTTTGAACCTGGGAGGCGGAGGTTGTGGTGAGCTGAGATCGCGCCATTGCACTTTGGCCTAGGCAACAAGAGCGATATTCCATCTCAAAAATAAAAATAAAAATACAAAAATTACCTGAGCGTGGTGGTACATACTTGTAGTACCAGCTACTTGGAAGGCTGAGGCAGGAGAATCACTTGAACCCGGAAGGTGGAGGTTGCAGTGAGCTGAGATCGTGCCACTGCACTCTAGCCTAGGTGACAGAGTGAGACTGTGTCTCAAAAACAAAAACAAACAAACAAACAAAAAACTCTATATAGAGGCTGGGCAGAGTGGCTCATGCCTGTAATCCCAACACCTTGAGATTGCAGTAAACCAGGATCGCACCATTGCACTCCTGCCTGAGCGAGTAGGAAAAAAAAAAAAAAGAACTATGCTTAATGCTTCATGGTGTTCTGGGAGAAACCTTTTAACTTGGCTACACTCCTCAGTCTGACTGTATAGCTCATCGTGCTTTTGAATACACTGGTGATGTTATCATGTGTTCTGCACCATCCATGGAGCCTACAATTCAAAATTTAGTTACTGACCGGGCAGAATGAATCATGCCTGTAATCTCAGCACTTTGGGAGATCGAGGGGGGGCAGATCACCTGAAGTCGGGAGTTTAAGACCAGCCTGGTCAACATGGCAAAACCCCATCTCTACTAAAAATACAAAAATTAGCCAGATATGATGATGCATGCCTGTAATCCCAGCTACTCAGGAGGCTAAGGAAGGAGAATCACTTGAACCTGGAAAGTGGAGTTTGCTGTGAGCTGAGATCGCACCACTGCACTCCAGCCTGGGCGACAGAGCGAGACTGTCTCCAAAAAAAAAAAAAAAAAAAAAAAAATCACCAAAGAACAAAATTCAGATATTGTCATTGCAGAAAATCTTGGTGGACATTTTTATGGTATCCAAAGGTAAATTTCTGCTGTGGATATATTAAATTTACAGTGAAAATCTCACACACACACAATTACAGACACACGTCATTCCCCTCCTCTCCCTTTCCCTACTCGTGCTATTCTAGAGCTGACGGGCATTGTTTCCAGGCAGGTCTTTGCTCTTCTCGACTGTTTCAGCTCAGTGACTTTTCTACACGAGCACACCAGTGTCAGAGCAACAGCAGACGTGATGCCCGCTCAGGCTTCATCAGTCACTACTTCTCACAGTTCAGGGGTTTTCTGGGGGTTTGCCTGTTTTGGGGTTTTTGTTTTTGAGACAGGGTCTCACTCTGTCACCCAGGCGGGAGTGAAGTGGTGCAATCACAGCTCACTGCAGCCTTGACCTCCCAGTCTCAAGCAATCCTCCCACCTCAGCCTCCTGAGTATGTGGGACCACAGGCGCATGCCACCACACCCAGCTAATTTTTGTATTTTATGTAGAGATGAGGTTTCCCTGTGTGGCCCAGGCTGGTCTCCAACTCCCAAACTCAAGCAATCCTCCTTCCTCAGCCTCCAAAATAGCTGGGATTACAGGCATGAGCCCCCCACGCTCAGCCTTTTTGTTTGTTTGTTTGTTTGTTTGTTTTTAAAGATGGGGTTTCACCATGATGGCCAGGCTGGTCTTGTACTCCTGACCTCAGGTGATCCACCCACCTTGGCCTCCCAAAGTGTTAGGATTACAGGCATGAGCCACCGCGCCCAGCCACCTGTTTTTATATTATATAATCTCGGTGTACAATCAGTTCCTTAGCTCCTGGCATCTTTCCCTCAGCATCGGGCTGTGAGACCCACCGGTGCTGGACATGGGGCTGTGGGGCACTGGCTGCCCCTGCTGTGCACGCCACTGCATGACTGCGTCCTCGTCGCCTCCTTCTCCCTCTGCTGCAGGGCCCCTGGGAGGGTTCCAGCACCTCCCTGTTCCACACGGCACTGTATGAACATTCCAGCACGTGTCTCCTGGTGGACATATGTGCGCCTTTCTGTTGGCTCCATAACATATCTAAAAGTGAAATTGCTGGATCACGAGATCTGCATATGTTAGGCTTGGTAAATATTTCAGTTTTCCAAAGTGACTGAGCCAATTCACACTCCCACCAGCAAGAGCTCCAGCTGCCTCGCATGCGGGCCAACATTCAGCATTTTCCGCCCCGTTTTCCATCATTCCGGGAGGCCTGTGCCTCTGTTAACATAGTCGCGATCAGTTAATTCACTCTTCCATCTAGACACTTTTCCCTTTACGTTAAAACCACTGTTCTATATTCCTAATCCTCAGTGAGGAAGCAAAAATTTTGGTTCTTTTCTTTTTTTAATGCTGTGAGGATACATTCACTAGATTGCCACGGCATTACCACAGACACTCTGTGAACATACTTTTGAAAAAGTCTTACTTGATGTTTTTCTGTTAGTAATGCAGTATTGTTCACATGGGTATAAAAAAGCCGCTCAGCTGGGCTCCGTGGCACTACACTCCAGCCTGGGCAACAGAGCGAGACCCCATCTCAAAAAAATAAAAATAAGGCCGTCATGATAGCACACACCTACAATCCCAGCAATTTGGGAGGCTGAAGTGGGTGGATCACCTGAGGTCAGGAGATCGAGACCAGCCTGGCCAACATGGTGTAACCCCATCTCTACTAAAAATATAAAAATTAGCTGGGTGTGGTGGCGGGTGCCTGTCATTCCAGCTACTCAGGAGGCTGAGGAAGGAAAATCGCTTGAACCTGGGAGGTAGAGGTTGCAGTGAGCCAAGACTGCACCACTGAACTCCAGCCTGGGCAACAGGAGAAAAACTCCATCTCAAAAAATAAGAATAAGAAATAAATAAAAATAATTAAAAATAAAAATAAGGCCAGTGAGATGGCTCATACCTGTAATCCCAGCACTTTAGGAGGCCAAGAAGGGCAGATCACTAGAGGCCAGGAGTTCAAGACCAATCTGGGCAACACAGTGAGACTCAGTCTCTACTAAAAATACAAAAAAAAAAATCAGCCAGGCATGGTGGTGTGCACCTGTAATCCCAGCTACTCCAGAGGCTGAGGCATGAGAATAACTTGAAGCCGGGAGGTGGAAGTTACAGTAAGCCGAGATCACACCACTGCACTCCAGCCTCAGTGACAGAGCGAGATTCTGTCTCAAAAAAGAAAAAGAAAAGGAAAAGAACAGTGCCCAGCACATAACAGATGCTGAATAAACACCTCCAGGCTGGACTGCAGTGGTGTAACCACAGCTAACAGCAGCCTCAAACTTGTGGGCTCAAGCAGTCCTCCACTCTCAGCCTCCCAAGTAGCTAGGACCACAGGTGCATGCCACCACACCCAGCTAATTGTTTTATTTGGTACAGACGGGGTCTCCCCATGTTGCCCAGGCTGGTCTCCAACTCCTAAGCTTAATCGATCCACCCACCTCGGCCTCCCAAAGAGCTGGAATTACAGGCATGAGCCACTGCACCAGGCCAGATTACCTAATTTTAAAGATGTACAAAAAATTGTAATAATCATTTCTCTAAAGAAGATGCAGAAATGGCCAATAGGCACATGAAAAGATGCTTGGCCGGGCGCGGTGGCTCACTCCTGCAATCCTAGCACTTTGGAGGCCGGGTCGGGTGTATCACCTGAGGTCAGGCATGGTGGTGCACTCCTGTGGTCCAGCTACTCAGGAGGCTGAGGTGTGAGGATCACTTGAGCACCAGGGGTTCAAGGCTACAGTGAGCTATGATTGTGCCACTGTTCTTCAGCCTGGGTGACAGAGTAAGATCTAGTCTCATAAAATGTAAAAATAAATAAAATAAAATAATAAAAGACAAGACCCTCCACCTCACTGTTTGGTTGCAAGAATTCAAAACAGAAAATATAGGCCAAACACAGTGGCTCACACCTGTTATCCCAGCACTTTGAGAGACTGAGGCAGGTGGATCACTTGAGGTCAGGATTTCGAGACCAGCCTGGCCAACACGGTGAAACCCCATCTCTACTAAAAATACAAAAATTAGCGGGGCATGGTGGCACACACCTGTAATCCCAGCTACTTGGGAGGCTAAGGTACAAGAATTGTTTGAACCCGGAAGGCAGAGGCTACAGTGAGCTGAGATCGTGCCATTGCACTCCAGCCTGGGCAACAGAGAGATACTCCATCTCAAAAAAAAAAAAAAAAAAAAAAAAAAAGCCAGATACAGTAGTTCACACCTGTAATCTCATGCAATCTCAGCACTTTGGGAAGCCGAGGCAGGTGGATCACCTGAGGACAGGAGTTCAAGATCAGCCTGGACAACATGGTAAAACCCTGTCTCTACTAAAAAGGCAAAACTTAGCTGGGTGTGGTGACAGGCACCTGTAATCACAGCCTTAAAAAAAAAAAAAAAAACAGAGAATGTGTTTCTGTTGCTTTTGGGGTCTCAAGCATAAATTCTTTGCCTCGGAGTTCTTCCAGTGTTATCTCCTAGAGTTAGTATAGTTTCAGGTCTTAGATTTGACTTTGATCCATCCTGAGTTGATTTTGCATATGGTGAGAGATAGCAAACCAGTTTCATTCTTCTGTATGCGGCTATCCAATTTTCCCAGCACCACTCATTAACTAGGGTGTCTTTTCCCAGTGTTATGTTTTTCTATGTTTTGTCCAAGATCAGTTGGTTGTAAAATGTAGCTTTATTTCTGGGTTCTCTATTCTGTTCCCTGGGTCTATGTGTGTACTTTTATGCCAGTAACATGCTGCTTTGGTTACTACAGTCTTACAGTTTAATTTAAAGTCAAGTAATGCGATGCCTCCAGATTCATTCTTTTTGCTTTGGATTGCTTTGGCTTTTCGGGCTCATTGTTTCCATGTGAATTTTAGGATTTTTTTTCCTAATTCTGTTAAAAATGACGTTGGTATTTTGATAGGAATTGCACTGAATCTGTAGATTGCTTTGGGCAGGAAGGTCATTTTCACAAGATTGATTCTCCCAATCCCTGAGCACAGGATGCTTTCCATTTGTTTGTGTCACCTATGATTTATTTCATCAGTGTTTTATCACTCTCTCTGTAGAGATCTTTCACATCCTTGGTTAACTATATTCCTGAGTTTGGTTGTTGTTATTGTAGCTATTGTAAATGGGAATGAGTTCTTGATTTGATTCTCAGCTTGGTGGCTGATGGCAGATAGCAGTGCTACTGATCTGTGTACACTGATTTTGTAACCTGAAACTTCACTGAATTCTTTTCTCAAATCTAGGAGTCCTCTAGAGGATTCTTGAGGGTGTTCCAGGTATAATATCATATTATCATCAGAGATAGTTTGACCTCCTCTCTTCTAATCTGGATACACTTTCTTTCTTTCTCTTGCCTGATTGCTTATACAGATGGGGCCTGCCTAGTACAGTGGCTCATGCCTGTGATCCCAACAGTTTGGAAGGCTGAGGCAGGCGGATCACCTGAGGTCAGGAGACAGCCTGGCCAACATGGTGAAACCCCATCTGTACTAAAATACAAAATTAGCCGGGAGTGGTGGCGCATGCCTATAATCCCAGCTACTTGGGAGGCTGAGGCAGGAGAATCACTTGAACCCGGGAGGTGGAGGTTGTAGTGAGCCAAGATTGCGCCATTGCACTTCAGCCTGGGCAACAAGAGCAAAACCCTGTCTAAAAAACAAACAAACAAAAAACAAAAAAGATAACTGCATGTGCACGTTTATTGCAGTGCAATTCACAATTGCAAAGATATGGAATCAACCTAAGTACCCATCAACCCATGAGCAGACGTACAAAACGTGGTCACATACACCACGGAATTCTACTCGGCCATAGAAAAGAATCAAATAATGTCCTTTGCAGCAACTTGGACAGAACTTATCCAAAGTGGAGTAACTCAGGAGCAGAAGCCCAAATACGTGCGCTCACTTATACGTGAGAGCTAAACTATGGGTGCACAAAGGCAGGCAGAGTGGCATAATGGACATTGGACTCTCAGATGGTGGGAGGGCAGGAGGGGGTGAGGCATGAAAACTTACCTACTGGGTACAATGGTGATAGGTACAATAAAAACCAAGACTTCGGCAGGGTGCAATGGCTCACACCTGTAATCCCAGCAGTTTGGGAGGCTGAGGCGGGCAGATCACGAGGTCAGGAGTTCAAGACCAGCCTGGCCAACATGGTGAAACCCCATCTCCACTAAAAATACAAAAATTAGCTGGGTATGGTGGTGTGCACCTGTAGTCTCAGCTACTCGGGAGGCAGAGGCAGGAGAATTGCTTGAACTGGGATCCAGGAAGTGGGGTTGCAGTGAGCCAAGATCACACCACTGCACTCCAGCCTGGGCTACAGAGTGAGAATCTGTCTTAAAAAAAAAAAAAAAAAAAAAAAAACCCAGACTTCACCAATGTACAATTCATCCACATAATCAAAAACCAACCCTAAAATCTACTGAAATGAAAATTTTTTTAAAAAGAAACATTAGGCCGGGCGTGGTGGCTCATGCCTATAATCCCAACACTTTGGGAGGCTGAGGCAGGTGGATCACAAGGTCAGGAGTTCTAGACCAGCCTGACCAATATGGTGAAACCCTGTCTCTACTAAAAATACAAAAAAATTAGCCAGGCATGGTCGTGGGCACCTGCAGTCCCAGCTACTCAGGAGGCTGAGGCAGGAGAATTGCTTGAATCCAGGAGGCAGAGGTTGCAGTGAGCCAGGATCATGCCATTGCAACTACAGCCTGGGCAACAAAGTGAGACTCTGTCTCAAAAATAAAAAAGAAACACTAAGAAAAAAAAAAAATGTGAAAGCACCTAGCATGGTGCCCAGGGCCCAAGCTCTTATTTATTCTTATTTTTAGAGAGGATCTCACTCTGTCATGTGAGCTGGGGTACAGTCATGCAATCACAGCTCACTGTAACCTTGAACTCCCAGGCCCAAGTGATCTTCCTGCCTCAGCCTCCCGAGTAGCTGGAGGTATGCACAATCATGTCCAGCTAATTTTTTCATTTTTTGTAGAGACAGAGTCTCACTATGATGCCCAGGTTCTGAACTTTTCTTTTTTGTTTTTGGTTTGATTTTTATTTTTTTTTGTTTTTTGGTTTTTTTTGAGACAGAGTCTCACTCTTTCCCCTAGACTGGACTATAGTGGCATGATCTCAGCTCACTGTAACCTCACCTCCCGGGTTCCAGCAATTCTCCTGCCTCAGCCTCCTGGGTAGCTGGGATTACAGGCATACCCTACCACACCCAGCTAATTTTTGTACTTTTAGTAGAGATGGGGTTCCACCATGTTGGCCAGGCTGGTCTCGAACTCTTGACCTTAGGCGATCAGGCCACCTTGACCTCCCAAAACGCTGGGATTACAGGCGTGAGCCACTGCACCCGGCCTGAGTTTTGGTTTTTCTTGCTCGGTCCACCAGGCTGGAGTGCAGTGCAGTAGCATGATCTTGGCTCACTGCAACCTCACTCCACCTCCCAGGTTCAAGAGATTCTCGTACTTCAGCCTCTGGAGCAGCTGGAATTACAGGTGCACGTCAGCAAACAAACGGGATTTCACCATGACAGCCAGGCTGGTCTCGAACTCCTGACCTCGAGTAATCTACCCGCCTTGGCCTCCCAAAGTGCTGGGATTACAGGTGTGAGTCACTGTGCCTGACCAAGCTTTTCTTTTTTAATGGGCCTGTACTCCAGATACCAAATTCCCACAGCAGACCACCGACGAGCAAGATGCTGACCAGGGTCAGGGCTCCCCAGAGAGCTGGGTGCCTCGACAGGACAACGACATCTTGTTCTCATCAGGAGCCAGACCATGCCTGAGGTTCCGTGGATAATCACAAACAGACCACGGGCCATCACCGAGACCCAAGGAACAGCATATGAACCCCCCCCACACACACACACACGCACACGCAGGCACACACACACACACACACAGGCACACACACACATACACACACACACACGGGCACACACCCACACACACCCACACATACACGCAGGACATGGGAGATGCAAGAGACCAGACCACAAAGGGGGAAAAAAAAAATCACTGGTTCCACGTCACAAAACTGAAGTGTGGTGCTGGAAATAGTCACCTCTCAGCTGATTTCCTCTGACTCAAATCAGCGTTGAGGGGCAAGAGGAGCCAGCCAAGGCCATCAGGCCCCTGCGTCCCACCAATCACCCAGAACCCCCTTCTGAAAGGGCCCATTCAACTTCAGCTCATTCCTCCAAACACCTCTTGGGTCTCTCATTTCGGGAATGTTTATCCGAGGGGGAGGCCCAGCGATTTGTTCCGGAGTTAAAAAGGAATACTCTTTTAGCAAATTGGGGGAATCTTGGAATAACAACCAAGTAGGAGTTTGGAGTTCCAAAAAGAGCCCTTGTCTGTGTTTAATGAAATGCCACCCATTCCTGCTTTATTGCTTTTTCTTTTTTAACCTTCCTCCTGGCTGTGGTTGGCTCCGTCTGAAAGTGACTCGGGTTTTTCTAGGGTCTCCCGATATGAAAGTGAAAATATTCCAACATATCCAATGGGGCTAAGTCTGCCCTGATCCTCATAAAGGCCAAATGGAGAACCTTCATTGGCCACCACATTAGATCCCTCCAAGAAAATTCCAAGCAGTCACCCAGCATGATGAGTCAAGTGATACAATTAAATCCATTTATGCAAACCTTCATTGATCTATGGCAAGCAGAGCAAGGAAGAAGGCGAGCTCTCTGCTCCCAGCCGCCTTAAGGGTAGACAACCAGGAACGCAATTCATCAACCAGAAAACGCCTTACAAGTCAGCAAGAACAAATTAGGAACTGTGAAAAATGTCACAGGAAGAAAAATATTCAGTCAGTTTTTCCCCCCACAGCTAAATTTGCACTGAACGTGGAGACCTAGTAGTTTTCCATGCAAAGAAGGCTGGACTCTCATCTGGTGTCTACAGACCCCAAAACTCCAAGATCGTTAACTAGGATGCTCAGATTATCTCAGTGAGTTGGAAGGAACTCAGCCTGTGCTTCACAAAATTCAAGAAGTGATTTGTTTTTTCAGAGCTGGCAATCCAAGGAGATTCTAATGTTCAACTCAGCTGGAAACAAACTGTCTACACCCAGTCGTCCAGACTGAACTAAATCATGTTTTCAGTAGACACATTGCAAAGCTTTCTAGCTTTCTTTCTTTCTTTTTTTTTTTTTTTTTTTTGGAGACAGCATCTTGCTCTGTTGTAGCCCAGGCTGGGTGCAGTGGCGTGATCTTAGCTCACTGCAGCCTCAATCTCCTGGGCTCAAGCGATCCTCCTGCCTTAGTCTCCCAAGTAACTAGGACTACAGACCCATACCACCATTTCTGGCTAATTTTTTTTTTTTTTTTTTTGGTAGAGAAAGGGCTCACTATGTTGCCCAGGCTGGTCTTTTTTCTTTTTTTAATTGAGACAGAGTCTCCAAGTCCTGACCTCAAGTGATCCGCCTACCTCCGCCTCCCACAATAGGCATTCTGAATTTACATGCTCTTTCATTACGCCTTGTTTCAGAACTTTAAAGTACATTCCTGTTGTGAAAAGATAAAGAGGGCCTACCACGATTGCCTAGGGTGATATTTATGAGAAGAGTCTGTGCAACTATCTCCCTCTGAGAAAAACCATCTGAAGAGGGAAGGCTCCATGCCTCCGAAATCCTGCAGAGACCCTCACAGGCCGGACACCACTGCTCACGTCTCAGCTGCAGCCGCACACCTGGTGTGAATCCCAGTTCCACCACCCACCGGCCGAGTGCTCATGGGAATATTAATACAAGACAGGCCAGCCCCCCGAATTGAGGCTTAGCCCAGGAGGCTTCTAGGCTTTGTCCAGGAAGGAATTCAAGGCTGAGCCGATCGTGTTAGCACCTTCTATTGAAGCGGCAGTGCACAGCAGCAGCAGAGACCCTGCTCCCTGCAGGGCAAAACGACCCCCTTAGCAGTGCGCCCAGAGCAGCAACTCTGAGGCAGTATTGCACTCATATTCATACCCGCTTTTAATTATATGCAAACTAAGGGGTGATTTCTGAAGAAATTTCTAGAATGGGGGTAGTAACTTCCACATTGTCCAGTCATTGTCATGGAAAGGGGCGGTACCGTGTAGGTGTTGCCATGGTGATGGTAAACTGACATGGTGCGCTGGTGGGCGTGTCTTATGAGGAGGTGCTTCTGCCCCAAACCTATTTTAGCTAGTACTCAATTTGGTCCGCTATCCAGGCCCCACCTCCAGAGTCGAGTTCTGTATCCAAACTCATTACTAAACCTCCATTTGCCTCAGCTTCATCTCTAAAGTCAGGCCAGGACTACTTACTTCTCAGCTTGTTAGTTCACTCGCAGACCCCAAGGAGAATGTAGAGCAAGTACACCATCCAGGCTCTCAAAGAGTTGAGGATCAGTGGGGCTCATTCTCCCATCCCTGCTGTGCAAAGAAGGACCAACTACATACAAATCCATCTCCCCCAAGGACGGGGGCGAATGGGAATACTGTCCCCTCACTGAGTAGCCCAGCTTGTAGGGAAGGACGCCCATGTGCACATAACATAGGGACACTTTAAATTTTGCAGAAGCTTCCAGGAGCGTCCCTCCTTTCCTATCTAGCCAAGGAAGGAAGGTTACCCGTGCACGTGCCATCCTGAGATAAGAAACTGCACACACAGAGACGCTCCCCCAGACTCTGAAGAGCTGAAAATGCAATTTCAAACCTCCTTTTGGTGCAAAACACCAGCAATAAAAGTGGCCGGTTGTTGAAAGACAGGTCCACCCCCAGACTGTACTGGAATTTCTCAGGAGCTGGGAGGTGAAATTTCGGTTCTGAAGATAATTAACTGTGTTCAGTCATGAATATCATCTGACTCTCCTGGACAGCCTTGGCCAGAGAAATGCTTTTGGCTTTTGGTTGAGGGGGAGGTTCCCAGACAAGCCCTGCTGTTCCTGCAGACGCCAGAGGGTCCGGGTGCTCCTTCCTGCTGTGCTGCCAGGGGCCACCGATACAGCCGGACTCAACAGAGCACCGGGCTAAGCCATCAGCAGTCAGGCCTCAGAAACAGCTGGAGGCAGTGGAGTATCCGCTGATCAACAGCAGTGCCCTCCATTAGGAGCAGACACTGATGCCAGGAAACATATTTCACTCTAAAAGCACCTCCCTCTGAGTATATCCAATAGGACTTGGGGCATGGGTACTAAGGCAGTCAGTTCAGATATTCCTACAGAATTATTTTAGGAATCTCAGGTTTTCCCCCAACATTTTGTATTATTATTATTATTATTATTATTATTATTATTATTTTGAGATGCAGTCTCGCTCTGTCGCCCAGGCTGGAGTGCAGTGGCGCGATCTCGGCTCACTGCAACCTCCACCTCCTGGGTTCTTGCAATTCTCCTGCCTCAGCCTCCTGAGTAGCTGGGACTATAGGCACACGCCGCCACAACTGGTTAATTTTTGTTTTGTATTTTAGTTTCATCATGTTGTCCAGGCTGGTCTCGAACTCCTGAGCTCAGGCAATTCACCTGACTTGGCCTCCCAACGTTTTGTGTTATTTGTGAGGCTTTTTTTTTTTTTTGAGACAAAGTTTCACTCTTGTTGCCCAGGCTGTAGTGTGATGGCATGATCTCAGCTCACCGCAACTTCCATCTCCCAGGGTTGAAGTGATTCTCCTGTCTCAGCCTCCCGAGTAACTGAGATTACAGGTATGCGCCACCATGCCCGGCTAATTTTTGTATTTTCAGTAGAGATGGGGTTTTGCTATGCTGGCCAGGCTGGTTTCAAACTCCTGACCTCAGGTGATCCGCCTGCCTCGGCCTCCCAAGGTGCTGGGATTATAGGCGTGAGCCACCACACCCAGCCTGAAACTTTTATTTTAACTGAAATTTTATCACATTAGCACTTTCCAAGCACAAATTTATATTCCTTAATGCATTATTATACAGACATTAGGTAGAAAATTACAAAAACTATTCAGCAGCGTAGAAAAATATCAAGTGAAGAACTATAAAGACGCATATTCACTATGATGAGAACTACGTAAAAAGCAATAAACAGGAAATAAGGAAATATACTAAAATGCAACAGCTGTTAAAGGGGTGTCACTACAGGGGATTTGTCTAAAGATGTTTGCACTTGTGGTTATATCACTTGTATAACAAAATTTTCTGAAAGCACCAATTCACACAATAGCCTGTCACTGGGTCTGATTACAACTCACTCATCAGGCTCCTAGTGGACATCAGCACAAATCAGGTTTTGGAAGATTTCTGGAAAATAATGTAATTGGGCTTCTTGAGAGATACTACCTAACTCGACTTTCTTCAGCTCCTAGGGCACCTCCGGGGGTTAATCAAACTTTGTGTAATTTCACTTTAAATTTGCATAACACACAAACTTCAAAATGCCTACAGGGAGCTAAAAAGACCCCCATTAAACCCCCGCAGCACACAGCAGAAACAGCAAGTGCATCTGACAACCCAGTTAACAGAAAATAGCATGAAGCATGGACAAGATTCTCCCGGGGCTGAACACACGCCCCTCCTCAGTCCTCTCAAAGGGGACCCTACCTGATATTTTAATGCCAATATTTTCCCAAAAACACTTCTCACAAAGCACTTCTGCCCCTTAAGTCCAGTTATGTGATTTTTTTGGTGATCCTATAGTAGAAATACGCAGAACGTGAGGGGCGCTCCAGTTTCTCAGAAGGTGGCAATGGGCTTGGCACAGTGGCTCATGCCTGTAATACCAACACTTTGGGAGGCTGAGGTGGGTGGATCACTGAGGTCCCAAGTTCAAGACCATCCTGGCCAACATGATGAAACTCCATCTCTACTAAAAATACAAAAATTAGCCAGGTGTGGTGGTGGACACCTGTAATCCCAGCTACTCGGGAGGCTGAGGCAGAACTGCTTGAACCCAGGAGGCAGAGGTTGTAGTGAGCTGAGATGGTGCCACTGCACTCCAGCCTGGAAACAGAGTGAGATTCTGCCTCGAAAAAAAAAAAAAAGAAGGTGACAATGCTCATGACCAACAGCCAGGCTCTCCACGCGCTCTCGGGGTCTGGGCCTCCTACCTGCAGCCTCCAAGCTTCTAATCACTGCATGGCTCCTCTCAGACTCAGCAGGTCCTGAGAAGCCACCCACATCCAGCCAGCACCATGATCACCCCAGGTCTCTTCTCACCACCCCAGCAAACAGGACAGGCACACATCTCTTTTTGTAATGCGTTTTTCTCAGGAAAGACAAAATAATAACAAAACAGAATTCCCCTACCCGGAACACATCACTTTCTTGCTAACCACGAATTCTGGCAAACTCTGTTCTACATAACAGTGATTCAGTTAGTTCCTCTTTCTTCAAATTGCCACATTTTACCTTGCAAATTGTGTATCCGTGCATGTGCGTGTGTGCATGTGAGTGAGAGAGAGAGGAGATGAGTTTAAAGACCAGTAATAAAACATATTTTCAGTGTGGTCAAACTGCAATGTGATAATCTCTTATAAAAATTTATATCTGACTATGGGTTGTGGCCAAGCTTTTTAAATTAAAAAATAAAATAAAAAATAAAAATTTATAAAAACTTAATTCTATTCAAATATTTGAGACTCTCCTACACAGCAGATAGTATTCTAGATACTGTGGTTAAAGAAAAATAGGTTCTGTTTTCTGGAGAGAGCCAGAATCAAAAAAGGGAAAAAGAAACAAAACTATATAAATAAGAAAAAATAAACTTGTAAGTAATAAAGTAAGTTTGTTCATCAGGAGGTTACTACCAAAATATATGTCATGGACAGCCATGGTGGCTCACACCTGTAATCCCAGGACTTTGGGAGGCTGAGGCAGCCATATCACCTGAGGTCAGGAGTTCGAGACCAGCCTGGTCAACATAGTGAAATCCCAACTGTACTAAAAATACAAAAATTAGCTGGGCATGGTGGCACAGACCTGTAATCCCAACTACTGGGAGGCTGAGGCAGGAGCCACTTGAACCCGGGAGGCAGAGATTGCATTGAGACTAGATTGCGCCACTGCACTCCAGTCTGGGCAACAGAGAGAGACTCCATCTTAAAAAAATAAAATAAAAAAAGTGTGTCATGGAAGGGAGCAAAAATGGGGCAGAAGGTTCTGCCCCTAATGTATAAACAATAGCGTGAGGTATAATTCAATCACCATAAAATGCACAAATCTTTTTTTTTTTCTTTTTTTTTGAGACAGAGTCTTGCTCTGTCGCCCAGGCTGGACTGCAGTAGCATGATCTCGGCTCACTACAACCTCCACTTGCTGGGTTCATGCAATTCTTCCGCCTCAGCCTCCTGAGTAGCTGGTATTAGAGGCACCCACCATCATGCCCAGCTAATTATTGTATTTTTGTAGAGACAGGGTTTCACCATGTTGGCCAGGCTGGTCTTGAACTCCTGACCTCAGGTGGTTCACCTGCCTCGGCCTCCCAAAGTGCTGGGATTACAGGTGTGAGCCACTTCGCCTGGCCATAATTTTTTTTTTTAATAGGGATGGGGTCTCCCTCTATTGCCCAGGCTGCCCTCAAACTCCTGGCCTCAAGTGATCCTCCTGCCTTGACCTCCCAAAGTGTTAGGATTATAAGGATGAGCCACCACATCCTGCTCAAAATGTACCAATAGGAGAGGTGGGGTGGCTCATGCCTGTAATCCCAGCACTCTGGGAGGCCAAGGCAGGCAGATCACATGAGGTCAGGAGTTTGAGACCATCCTCCTGGCCAACATGGCAAAACTTCATCTCTACTAAAAATACAAAAATTAGCCAGGTGTGGTGGTACAAGCCTGTAATCCCAGCACTTTGGGAGGCTGAGGCAGGCGGAACACCTAAGGTTGGGAGTTAGAGAACAGCCTGACCAACATGGAGAAATCCCGTCTCTACCAAAAATACAAAATTAGGCATGGTGGTACATGCCTGTAATCCCAGCTACTCGGTAGCTTAGGCAGGAAAATTGCTTGAACCCGGGATGCAGAGGTTACAGTAAGGTGAGATCACGTTGCTGCACTTCAGCCTGGGCAACAAGAGCAAAACTCCATTTCCAAAAAATAAAAAATAAAAAGAATCACTAGGACCCAGGAGGCAGAGGTTGCAGTGAGCCGAGATCACATCAATGCACTCCAGCCTGGGCCACAGAGCACGACTCTGTCTCAAAAAAAAAAAAAAGTATAAATCTTAAGTGACAGCACAATGAATTCTGACCAACTTATTCACGCAGAGAACACACCAGCATGAGCTAGCAGCTGCAGGTGAGGACCAGTGGGAGCCCACAGTGCATGGAAATTGCCCAGGCAAGAGGGGGAAGGCTGGGGGCGGGGGTGACAGAGCTCTGGACCTGACTCAATGTCACTCAAGGAGTCATCCCCAGGTCGGCACAGACAAACAGCGTGGAGTGTCCGAACGGAATGGAATGTATGGAATGCCACTGGATGAGCCACATAGACACAAGTGAGGCATGACGCCCCCTTGTTCTTAAGAGTCCATGCAGGGTCCCAGGACCGTATACAGCAGAGCCAGAATATGCCCTGGTCATTTGCACATATTTCTATCCATGTATTAATCAATCCTGAGAAATCAGGTCGGATGATCGAGCACACACACCACACTCATGGCTGTTCTCACTCTATGTCACAAGCATCAAGCTTCATGACCTGAGAATAGGCTCTGAAATAAACCCTTCTCTGCATAGTCAGAGGACAGAATGCTCCAGTCAATCAGGTATTTTGATAGGAATAGTTTCAATATAAAATCCAGCCAGGCACGGTGCCTCATGCCTGTAATCCCAGCACTATGGGAGGCCCAGGTGGAAGGTTGCTTGAGAGGCCAGGAGTTTGAAACCAGCCTGGGCAACACAGCCTGGTTCACTGCAACCCATCTCTACAAAAAAATTTTAAAAATTAGCCAGGCGTGATGGTGCATGCCTATAGCTCCAGCTACTCAGGAGGCTGAGGTGGGAGGATCACCTGAGCCCAGGAGTTTGAGGTTGCAATGAGCTGTGATTGGTGCCACGACACTCCAGCCTGAGCGGCAGAGTAAGACTCTGTCCCCCCCCCCCAAAAAAAAGAGAGAGACTACACTGAGCACTGTGGCTCATGCCTGTAATCCCAGCACTTCAGGAGCCTGAGGTAGGCAGATCACCTGAGGCCAGGAGTTCAAGAACCAGCCTGGCCAACATGGCAAAACCCCGTCTCTACCAAAAATACAAAAATTAGCCGGGTGTGGTGGCACATGACTGTAATCCCAGCTGCTCAGGAGGCTGAGGCAGGAGAATCACTTGAACCTGGGAGGCAGAGGTTACAGTGAGCCCTGATCATGCCACTGCACTCCAGCCTGGGTGACAGAGTGAGATTCTGTCTCAAATAATCATAAATTATATTTTTTTCTTTTTCTTTTATTTTCTTTTTTTATTTTATTAATTTTCTAGTTTTTTCTTTTTAATTAATTTTCTAGTTTTTTCTTTTATTTTATAAAATAAAAGAGAAAGAAAACTAGAAAATTAATACACTACCCTAGGGAAACGTGAGCACACTTATATAAGGAGGTATATATTTTCTGAGTAAACATACAAATAAAATGTGAAAACAAAACTGAAAGGATCCATCCAGAACTGAAAACAATGGTTACCTCTCAGGTACAGCAGGAGACGACTGCAATTAAAGGTGGGACTTTCACTTAATCTACAATGTTCTTTTTTTTTTTTTTTTTTTTTAAAGACAGGGTTTCACCATGTTGGTCAGGCTGGTCTTGAACTCCCAACCTCAGGTGATCCACCCACGTTGGCCTCCAAAGTGCTTGGATAACAGGGTGAGCCACCGCGCCCAGCTACGATGTTCTATTCTTTCACAAAGAAAATACATTTGTCCATGTATGACATTACTCAAAGTTAAGTTTTTAAGAAGGGAGCTGCCCTACAGAGTATTCACAGTGTAAGCTTCAAAGAATTAGAATAGAATGAGACTCTTAATGCGGAAAAGTACAACAAGCACTTTTTTTTCTGGCAACACCAACGACGGAGGAGATTTCACAGTTCCCACATGAATAGCACTGGCAGGCTCTGGCTGTGTGGCCAAAACCCTAGAGAAGAGGAAATTTACCGCATACCCATAAGGCACAACTACTCCTTCAAACCAATCTTAGTCAAAGTGTAAGTCATACACATAGTCTCCAGACAAAATTCAAAGACTTAATTTTTTCTTTGCTGTTTTTGTTTTTCTTTTCTTTTTTAAAAAATTTGAGATGGGATTTCGATATGCTGCCCAGACTGGTCTCAAGTTCCTGGGCTCAAGCAATCCTCCCTCCTCAGCCTCCCAAAGTGCTGTGATTGCTTGGTCTCAAGGCTGAGGTTTTCTGACTCCAGCCCACCCAATCAGGGTCCCCACCAACACACATTCCCTTGACACTGCCCACTTTGGGCAAATTACTTACCCCTGGATTTTAGTTTTCTCTCTCAATGCAAAAAGGTCTGCTATACCACTTCACCCCTCGGCCAGGATGACGACCACATCTCACACAGAAGGACAGGCTACGTCCCGAGAGTCTGTGAGCTCCACTTTCAGACTTGCCTGGTTCCAGGAAAGGGCACTGTGAAGCATACCTTGTCCCAGCACCACCAGTCGGTGGATCGCATTAGCACTCCTGATAAAATCACCACTGCCCCCAAGAAAAGCCAACAACCTAAAGGAATTCCAGGCCACATCAAAGGGAGGGCAGTCTCCCAGACACACAGCTCCCTAAGGTGTACAGAACTCAGACAATCTCTAAATCACACCGTTATGATAGCCTCTGGAGTCTACCTTTGTAAGTCCTGAAGGAAACACAGTCCCTACACCTGCAGAGGAACCCTGAACCACCAGGCCCTCCAGCAATGCTGAATTGCTTTACAAACTGAGGTAGCAGCAGCATTCCAATCCAATCACAGCCTACCGTTCCCAAGTGACCCCCTCGGAAGGGGTTCACCCTGGGGCCCACGCTGGCCTCCAACATGTGACCTCATGGACAGGATGTTCTCATCAGTGAGCCTCCCCTTACACTGATAAAAGGGAAAGGAAAAAATAACTGAAGATCAATTCTGGAGGGACCTTCTTTCTAGACACAGGGTCTTCACATCGAGGACCCCAACCAAATGCAACAATGCCTCCCCCGTTCCCCGCTACCATTTCTCCCCAATGAAGAAACTGTCTACCAACTCTCCAGAACTCACTTCGCTCATCACCTCCTCAGTGACACCTTGCCAGGCCTCCCCCTCAAGGGGATTCCCCAACCTTGTGCCCCCACAACCAAGAAGAAACCATAACTCAACAACACCCACCTACATCTATTCATTCTCCGGCGGCTAGGACGACAGGAAGAAACATCCAGAAATAAGGGGCACCCTCCTGTATTCCTTCTAATGTTTATCCTCTTCATTAACCCAAATCCCTTAAAGAGAAATACAGGAGGCCGGGGACAGTGGCTCACGCCTGTAATTCCAGCACTCTGGGAAGCTGAGGTGGGCAGATCACCTGAGGTCAGGAGTTCGAGACCAGCCTGGCCAACATGGTGAAACTCCATCTCAACTAAAAATACAAAAATTAGCCAACCATCATGGCGGGTGCCTGTAATCCCAGCTACTCCGGAGGCTGAGGCACGAGAATCGCTTGAACCCAGGAGGTAGAGGTTGCAGTGAGCTGAGATCCCACCACTGCACTCCAGCCTGGGCAAGAGTGAGAATGTGTCTCAAAAATAAAACAGAAATACAGACCAGGAACCCTGGTGGCTCATGCCTTTACTCCCAGCACTTTGGAAGACCAAGGCATGAGGATCGCTTGAGGCCAGGAGCTCCAGACATAGCAAGACCCCATCTCTACAAAAATAAAAAAAAATTAGTGGGCATGATAGCATGTGCCTGTAGTCTCAGCACTTTGGGAGGCTAAGATGGGAGGATCACTTGAGCCCAGGAGTTTGAGGCTACAATGAGCCACGATCCTGTCAATGCACTCCACTGTGGGCAACACAGCAAGATCCCATCCTCTAAAAAACAGAAATAACAGCTACACATCTATAGATTTGGTTCACAGATGAGAAAACAAAGGTCCCGAGAGGTGAAATTACTGGCCCAAGATCACACACCTGACAAGAGCTTGGGAGAGGGTAGGTGGTTGGGAAAGGCGTCCAAGTCCAGGAAAGCTGCCCCCAGGGCCATGGCTCAGCGTGACCGGGCAGGGCAGAAGACCAGGGCACCAGGACCGGGGTGAGGAGGAAACTGTCCCTGAGGACGCCTCTAAGAGCCCCAGGAAGGCGCCTCAGAACGCGGCCAGCTGTAACCTGGACAGGGCTTTCCCGGCGCAGGAGGACGGGGGACCTACAGGGACGGAGGCGCCAGAGGCCACAGGGACTCCCGAGGGACGGGGGCGCGAGAGGGCAGGGGGACCCCCGAGGGACGGGGGTACGAGAGGGCAGGGGGATCCACAACGGACAAGGGCGCGGAAGAGCAGGGGAACCCCCAAAGGACAGGCGCGCGGGAAGGCAGGGGTACTCCCGAGGGACTGAGGCGCGGGGAGGAACGCCGGGCGCGGGGGCAGGAAACGAGTCGGGACCAGGAGCGGCGGCTGAGCCCCTCCCGCCGAGGGTGGTCGGGCCGCGGGCCCAGAGCAGGTGGGGGCTGCTGCAGCCCCGCGCCCTACCTGCCGCCTGCGGGTCCGCCTCCTTGTCAGCCTCCGCCTCAGCTGCCGCCCCGACTGCTGCCGCGGGCAGCGGGTCCATCGCGCGGCCAGTCATGTGAGCCCGCGCGCCCACGTGACTTCCTCCCGCACCGCCCGTCCGCGCCGCGCCCGCGCCCCGCCCACACCCGGCCTGATCTCACCGCCTCCCCGGCGCGCCACGCCCACAGCCCGCCCCTGCTGGGCCCGCCACCCGGCCTCGCCCCTCCCACAACCCCCCTAGTCACGCCCACAGGCCCCTCCCCCGTCCACGTGGACACAGAGCCTGCTGGCTGCGCGCGTTCCTTCCGCCTCAGGTTGAACCTCGGAGCTCGCCAGTGCACCGCCCTGGGCGCAACACGCACCCGCCACACCCTCGTTTACTCCCATCTCTCCTTGCCCAGTCACGCCCTCGTTCCCTCATTCACTGATCACACTGGGTTTCTGTGAGGCGCGCTTCCTCATTCATCCACCCACCCACTCATTCGCTCACCAGTGCATTGCATCCTGCATTCATTCATTCACACATCCACTCACTCACTCACTGCATCCTGCATTCATTCATTCACCTACCCACCCACTCACTCACTGCATCCTGCATTCATTCACCCACCCACCTATTCACTGCATCCTGCATTCATTCACCCACCCACTCACTGCATCCTGCATTCATTCATTCACCCACCCACTCACTGCATCCTGCATTCATTCATTCACCCACCCACTCACTCACTCATTGCATCCTTCATTCATTCACCCACCCACTCACTGCATCCTGCATTTACTCACTCACTGCATCCTACATCATTCACCCACCCACCCACTCACTCACTGCATCCTGCATTCACTCACTCACCCACTCACTCACTGCATCCTGCGTTCATTCATACACCCACCCACTCACTCACTCACTGCATCTTGCATTCATTCATTCACCCACTCACTGCATCCTTAATTCATTCACCCACCTTAATTCATTCAGCCCACTCACTGCATCCTGCATTTACTCACTCACTGCACCCTACATCATTCATTCACCCACCCACTCACTCACTGCATCCTGCATTCATTCACTCACCCACCCACTCACTGCATCCTGCATGCATTCACCCACCCACTCACTCACTGCATCCTGCATTCATTCATTCACCCACCCACTCACTGCATCCTGCATTCATTCACTCACCCACCCACTCACTCACTGCATCCTGCATTCATTCATTCACCCACCCACTCACTCACTGTATCCTGCATTCATTCACTCACCCACTCACTCACTCACTGCATCCTGCATTCATTCATTCACCCACCCAATCACTCACTGCATCCTGCATTCATTCACTCACCCACCCACTCACTCACTGCATCCTGCATTCATTCACCCACTCACTCACTCACTGCATCCTGCATTCATTCACCCATTCACTCACTGCATCCTGCATTCATTCATTCACCCACCCACTCACTCACTGCATCCTACATTCATTCACTCACCCACTCACTCACTCACTGAATCCTGCATTCACTCACTCACACAACCACTTACTCACTGCATCCTGCATTCTTTCACCCACACATTGGCCCACTCTGGTTTGCTGGTTGCCACCTGAAGGTCAGGAAGCCCTGGCTGGGTGCTGAGGATACAAAGATGCTTCCTATGCATTCCTCGATCTGGAGGAGGCACAGATGGCCAGAGTAGAGTAAGTGTGCTGACTGTTTCAAAATGGAAGCCAGGCTGTGGGGCACACCGTAGAAGAGGGTGAGGGGTGAAGGGTGATCCCTTCCCTACATGGGTGAAGGGATCTCTGGATGGGTGGTGCCAGAGTTGGGGCTGGAGAAATGAGGAGTTAAGCAGGAGGAGGGCACAAAGGCTCTGAGACATCAGCTGCAGATGCTGTGGTCATTCCAGGCTAAAAGTGTGGGGGGGTGGCATGGAGATTGGTAGGCCTACATCAGGAAGGGGCTTGTTTCCTAAGGAAGGATCCTAGACCTTCTTTTTCTTTTTCTTTTTTTTTTGAGACAGAGTCTCGCTCTGTCGCCCAGGCTGGAGGGCAGTGGCATGATCTCAGCTCACTGCAAACTTTGCCTCCCAGGTGAAGCAATTTTCCTGTCTCAGCCTCCCAAGTAGCTGGTATTACAGGAGTGTGCAACCATGCTCAACTAATTTGGGGGGGGCTTTGTCTTTTTTTTCCTTTTTGTGGAGAACGGGGTCTTACTATGTTGTCCAGGCAGGTCTCAAACTCCTGGGTTCTCAAGCTATCCTCCTGCCTCCACCTCCCTTAAAAGCTGGGATTACAGGTGTGAGCCACTGCGCCTGACAATTTTTGTATTTTTAGTAGAGACGGGGTTTCACCATGTTGGCCAGGCTGGTCTTGAACTAATGACCTCAAGTGATCCTCTTGCTTTGACCTCCCCAAGTGCTGGGATTATAGGCGTGAGCCACCACGCCCGGCCATCCTGGACCTTCTAACACTGATGTCATGCAATGTCCGGGGGACTTGATTACAGAACCAAGAGACCAGAACCATGTCAGGTCCTAGGAAGTGTCCCTTTCTCACCAGGTAGTTCCTCCGGCTATAGCTGCTGGACCCTCCCTCGGTTACAGATGACTGCACCGAGGACTCCGTGAAGTCCCAGCACACCAGGACCTCCATGAGAGCAGGCACACCCACCATAATCTGGGAGGTGGAGGTTGCAGTGAGCCAAGATCGAGATGTTCTTCTGCTGATGGACATGTAACAGCTTTCCCAGGGCACAGTGGGACATGGCAGGATCCTGTGACCTCCCACCCACATCTGATAGCTGCTTCCTTCCTCCACCCTGCGCTTCCTTTCAGCTGCTGTTGCCATCAAATAATGTACTCAGCACTTTCCCTGATGTCACACACACATACATACTCTGTCCACTTCCTGATCATATTTTCATTAGAGGCAGGGTCTTGCTGTGTTGCCCAGGCTGGACTGTAGTAGCCCAGTCACAGCTCACTGTGGCCAAAACTCCTGGCATCAAGCAGTCCTCCACCCCAGCCTCCCAAGTAGCTGGGACTAAGGAACAGGCCACCATGCCCAACTGTTTGTTACATATTTTTGGTCTCAAACTAGATTATAAGATTTATTTATGGAGGCCGGGCGCGATGGCTCACGCCTGTAATCCTAGCACTTTGGGAGGCCGAGGTGGGTGGATCACCTGAGGTCAGGAGTTCAAGACCCGCCTGGCCATCATGGTGAAACCCCGTCTTTAAAACAAAAAAAAAAAAAGAAAAGAAAAAAAAGAGAAAAAAAAAAGAAAAAAAGATATTTATTGGCCGGGCGTGGTGGCTCACGCCTGTAATCCAAGCACTTTGGGAGGCCAAGGCGGGCGGATCACCTGAGGCCGGGAGTTCAAGACCAGCCTGACCAACATGGTGAAACCCCGTCTTTAAAAAAAAATATATATATATATATATTTATTTATTATTTATTTATTTATTTATTTAATTTTTAAAAATTTATTGCACTCAGCTGGGCACAGTGGCTGAGGCCTATAATCCCAGCACTTTGGGAGGTCAAGGCAGGAGGATCACTTGAGCCCAAGAATTCAGGACCAGTCTGGGCAACATAGTGAGACCCCATCTCTACAAAAAATAGGAAAAAAATTAGTCAGGCATAATGGCACACACCTGTAGTCCCAGCTACCCTGGAGGCTAAGGCAAGAAGATTGCTTGAGCCCAGGATGTCAAGGCTGCAGTGAGCTGTGATCGCATCACTGCACTCCAGCCTGGGTAACAGAGTGAGCCGGTGTCTAAAAATAAAAAATAAAATTGGTGCACTAAAAATGTAAATTGGCCGGGCACGGTGGCTCACGCCTGTAACCCCAGCACTTTCAGAGGCCAAGGCCAGCAGATCACCTGAGTTCAGAAGTTCAAGACCAGCCTGGCCAACACAGTGAAGCCCCATCTCTAATAAAAAATACAAAAAGTAGGCCAGGTGTGGTGGCTCACGCCTGTAATTCCAACACTTTCGGAGGCCAAGGCCAGCAGATCACCTGAGGTCAGTAAGACTCTGTCTCAAAAAAAAAAAAAGAAAAAAAATCCTCAAATCCTGGCCACATCCCAAACCAATTAAATCAGAACCCCTAGAGGCGGGCTTCAGGCAGAGTATATTTTGAATGTGATTAGAAAGTACAGCCAGGCCAGGCACAGTGGCTCACCTCTGTAATCTGAGCACTTTGGGAGGCTAACGTAGGCAGATCACCTGAGGTCACAGGTTCAAGACCAGCCTGGCCAACTTGGTGAAACCCCTTCTCTACTAAAAATACAAAAATTAGCCAGGCGTGGTGGCGGGTGCCTGTCATCCCAACTATGTGGGAGGCTGAGGCAGAAGAATCACTTGAATCCAGGAGGCAGAGGTTACAGTGAGCTGAGATTGCACCACTGCACTCCAGCCTGGCGACAGAGTAAAACTGTCTCAAAATAAATGAGTAAAATAAAAATAAAAAAACAAAATGTGTGTGGCCAGTGGGAAGCAATGCAGGGACAGCCAGACAAGGTCTCTGTCCTGCAAAGCCTCCTGATGGAAGTGGGGTGCAGAAGAACACAACAGAATTCTCACACACACAGAATAAAGCCAGGGCTACAGGTAGAAACGTGAGGGCTGTGGTGGGAAACGGCGGGGGGAGTAACTGGCTCTAACTCAGAATGCCTGCTGGAGAGGGGATGCAGTCCTAGCAGGTCGTGAGCTCTGTTGCTGGACACCTCTAGTGTTTGCAGAGTTCCTTGGGAATATGACTGACATATGTCTGCCTTCAGTAGATCGTCCCAAAGAATATTGTTCCTGTTTACTCAGGGAACAGTAAAAAGACAATGGAATTTCTCATTTCTTTTTTGAGAGGAGTCTCGCTCTTATTTCCCAGGCTGGAGTGCAGTGGTGCAATCTCGGCTCACTGCAACCTCCACCTCCCAGGTTCAAGTGATTCTCCTGCCTCAGCCTCCTGAGTGGCTGGGATGACAGGCACCCACCACCATGCCGGGCTGATTTTTGTATTTTAGTATAGGCGGGGTTTCACTATGTTGGCCGGGCTGGTCTTGAACTCCTAACCTCAGGTGATCCACCAGCCTCTGCCTTCCAAAGTGCTGGGATTACAGGCATAAGCCACCGCGCCTGGCCCACAGCATTTATTTTTAAGTGATGGGGTCTTGCTCTGTGGCCCAGGCTGGAGTACGGTAGCGCAATCATAGCTCACTGCAGCTTCCAACTCTTGGGCTCAAGCACTCCTTCCGCCTTGGCCTCACAAAACACGGATTATAGGCGTGAGCCACTGCCCCAGCCATTTTAGTAACTCTTTTTAAAGGTCTTTAGCAGGACTTAGGAACCCTTGCATTTTAGGGGGACAGCTGATAATAGCCCTTTCTGCACATTCTCCTGTGTAGTTAAATTCTGACTCCCATCCTCTACATGCTAAGTTCTGTCCGTTTGCCTAGCTAGTTCTCATTGTCCTAAATGAAAAGCAATGAATGTGACTCAAAAAACAGATTAACCGTCATAATATAATTAGGTTCTTGCTACTAAGCAAAAGGTTTTAGAAATGAGAAATTCCAGGCTGGGTGCAGTGGCTCATGCTTGTAATCTCAGCACTTTGGGAGGCTGAGGGGGGGCAGATCACCTGAGGTCAGGAGTTTGAGACCAGCCTGGCCAACATGGTGAAACCCCGTCTCCACTAAAATTACAAAAATTAGCCAGGCATGGTGTCAGATGCCTGTAATCCCAGCTACTCGGGAGGCTGAGGCAGGAGAATCACTTGAATCTGGGAGGTGGAAGTTGCAGTGTAAGCCGAGATTGTGCCACTGCACTCCAGTCTTGTGATCCACCCACCTCGACCTCCCAAAGTGCTGGGTTTACAGGTAGGAGCCACCGTGCCTGGCCAAGATCATCCTTCTTTAGCCTGCCAAGTAGCTGGGACTACAGCATTTGTCATTTAGCCAGGCATGGTATAGTCCCAGCTGTAGGATTTTTTTTTTCTTTGAGACAAAATCTTGCTGTGTCGCCCCGACTGGAGTGCAATGGCGTGATCTTGGCTTACTGCAACCTCTGCCTGCTGGGTTCAAGCAATTCTCCTGCCTCAGCCTCCCAAATAGCTGGGACTACAGGTGTGCGCCACTATGGCTGGCTGATTTTTTATGTTTTGAGTAGAAACGGGATTTCACCATGCTGGCCAGGTGGTCTCGAACTCCTGACCTTGTGATCTGCCCGCCTTGGCCTCCCAACGTGCTGCGATTACAGGCGTGAGCCACCTCACCCAGCCAAACTTTATTTATTTATTTATTTATTTATTTATCGCTGTGTCACCAGGTGCCAGGCTGGAGTGCAGTGGCATGATCTCGGCTCACTGCAACCTCTGCCTCCTGGGTTCAAGCAATTCTCCTGCCTCAGCCTCCCGAGTAGCTGGGACTATAGGCACGCACCACCATGCCCAGCTAATTTTTGTATTTCAGTAGAGACGGGGTTTCATTATATTGGCCAGGATGGTCTTGATCTGTTGACCTCATGATCTGCCCTCCTCAGCCTCCCAAAGTGCTGGAATTACAGGTGTAAGCCACCGCCCAGCTCTTTTTATTTTTGTAAAATGGGGTCTCATTGTATTCCCCAGGCCAGTCTCTAACTCAAGCTATCCTCCTGCCTTGGCCTCCCAAAGTGCCAGGATTACAGGCATGAGCCACCATGCCTGGCCCACTGTTTTTATAAAGAACTTTTTTTAGAGACAGTTTTACTCTCTTGACCAGGCTGGGGCACAGTGGTGCAATCAGAGCTCACTGCAGCCGCAGTCTCCTGGGCTCAAGCAATCTTCCTGCCTCAGCCTCCCAAAGTGCTGGGACTATAGGCATGCACAACCACAGCCAGCAGCAGTGGAAAAGTTTTGAGGTGCATAACAGAAAAAGCTTAGTTTTCCTGGAATTGATTGTTACTAGAAACAGGGAAGTTAAAAACTCTGCTAGTAAGGACTTTTAGAAGGAAATGAGGAATGTGGTATAGCAAACCTAAATCTTTGGCAGGGTACAAGGACTCATGCCTGTAATCCCAGCACTCTGGGAAGCTGAGACAGGCAGATCACAAGGTCAGGAGTTCGAGCCTGACCAACATGGTGAAACTCCATCTCTACTAAAAATACAAAAATTAGCCTGGCATGGTGGCACACACCTGTAATCCCAGCTACTCAGGGCTGAGGCAGGAGAACTGCCTGAACCTGGGAGGCGGAGCTTGCAGTGAGCCGAGATCGCACCACGGCACTCCAGCCTACGCAACAGAGTAAGACTCCGTCTCTCAAAAAAAAAAAAACAAACCTAAATCTTCTTGGAGGATGCCTAAATGGTCACAAACAGGCTCTTGGTAGCAACATAGGCATAAGAGGTGCTGCTGGTATGGTGAGGGCTCAGAAGGTGATGAGTAATATCAGGCCAGGCACAGTGGCTCATGCCTGTAATCCCAGCACTTTGGGAGGCTGAGGTGAGTGGATTGCCTGAGCTCAGGAATTCGAGACCAGACTGGGCAACATGGCAAAAACCCACCTCTACAAAATATACCAAAAAAAAAATTAGCTGCATATGTTGGCAAGTGTCTGGAATCTCAGCTACCCAGGAGCTCAGGCATGAGAATTGCTGGAACCCAGGAGGAGGAGGCTGCGGTGAGACAAGATCATGCCACTGCACTCCAGCATGGTCAGTAGAGCAAGACTTTGTCTCAAAAAAAAAAAAATTAAAAAAAAAAAAAAAGGCCGGACGAGGCGGCTCATGCCTGTAATACCAGCACTTTGGAAGGCCAAGGCAGGCGGATCATGAGGTCAAGAGTTCGAGACCAGCCTGGCCAACATAGTGAAACCCTGTCTCTACTAAATATACAAAAAATTAGCCAGGCATGGTGGCAGACGCCTGTAATCCCAGCTATTCAAGAGGCTGAGGCAGAAGAATTGCTTGAACCTGGGAGGCAGAGGTTGCAGGAGCCAAGATCATGACATTGCACTCCAGCTGGGCAACAGTGTGAGACTCCATCTCAAAAAATAATAATAATAATAAAAATATAAAAAGGTAATGAGGAGTATGTTTTTGGAAACTGGAGAAAAGAGGACCCTATTATGTAGTCTCAGAAAGTTTAGCAGGAGTGTGTCTTTGAGTTATATGCAAAGCCAAACTCATAAATGATAATCTTGGATATTTAACTGAGAAGATTTCCAAGCAAAATATTGAAAGTGAGGCCTGGTTTCTCTTGCTGCTTATAGCAAAATGTAAGAGGAGGCCAGACGCAGTGTCTCAGGCCTGTAATCCCAGCACTTTGGGAGGCCGAGGCAGATGGATCATGAGGTCAATAGATCGAGACCATCCTGGCAAACATGGTGAAACTTCGTCTTTACTAAAAATACAAAAATTAGCTGGGCATGGTGGTACATGCCTGCAATCCCAGCTATTCAGGAGGCTGAGGCAGGAGAATTGTTTGAACCCAGGAGCCGGAGGTTGCAGTGAGCCGAGATCACGCCTCTGTACCCCAGCCTGGCAACAGAGTGAAACTCCATCTCAATAAAAAAAAAAGTAAGAGGAAAAAGATAAATCAGCCAGGCATGGTGACTCATGCCTATAATCCCAGCACTTTGGGAGGCTGAGCTGGGAGGAATCAGGAGTTCAAGACCAGCCTGGGCAAAATAATGAGACCCCATCTCTACAAGAAATACAAAAATTAGCCAGGCTTGGTGGCACATGTCTGTGATCCCAGTTACTTGGGAGGCTGAGGCAAGAGGATCACTTGAATCCCGGAGGTGAAGGTTACAGTGAGCTGTGACCATGCCACTGAACTCCAGCCTAGGTGACAGAGTGAGACCCTGTCTCTTAATAAGTAAAATAAAAGGGATAAAATGTTGTGACCAAATGAAATGCAAGCTTGGTTTAATATTTCAAAATAAATCAAGGTAGTTCACCACATATGTTAGTTTTCTGGGGTGCCATAAAAAAGTATCTCAAGGGGCCAGGCATGGTGGCTCACGCCTGTAATCCCAGCACTTTGGGAGGCTGAACCAGGCAGATCACTTGAGCTCACAAGCTTGAGACCAGCCTGGGCAACAATGGCTAAACTCTGTCTCTACAAAACATGATACAAAAATTTTTTTAAAAATATTACAAACTTGGTGGCTTGAAACAACAAAACGTGTTGTCTCAGAGTGCTGGAGCCTGGAAGTCTGAAATCAAGTTGCTGGCAGGGCCATGCTATCGCTGAAACTCGTAGAAGAGAATTCTTTCTTCCTTCTTCCAGCTTCTGGTGTGTGCCTCCTAGGGGTTCCTGGTTTGTGAACACATCACTCCAATATCTGCCTCTGTCATCACACAGCCACCTTCTCCTTGTATGTCTGTCTTCACAAGGCACTTGCTTTTTCTTTCTTCCTTTTTATTTTTGAAACAAGGTCCCCATCTGTCACCCCAGGCTGGAGTGTAGTGGCATGATCATGGCTCACTGCAACCTCCAGGTCCTGCTGGGCTCAAGGGATCCTCCTGCCCCAGTCTCCCATGTAACTGGGACCGCAGTTGCACACAACCATACCCAGCTTATTTTTTTTTAATTTTCATCTTATATATTTATTTGTTTATTTACCTATTTATTTTGAGATGGAGTCTCGCTCTGTCGCTCAGACTGGAGTGCTGTGGCATGATCTCAGCTCACTGCAACCTCTGCCTCCCTGATTCAAGTGATTCTCCTGCCTCAGCCTCCCAAGTAGCTGGGACTACAGGCGTGTGTCACCACGCCTGTCTAATTTTTCTATTTTTAGTAGCGACGTGGGTTTCTCCATGTTGGCCAGGCAGGCTAGTCTCGACCTCCTGACTTCAAGGGAGCCACCTGCCTTGGCTTCCCAAAGTGCTGGGATTCCAGGCACGAGCCACAGCACCTGACCTGTTTTTTTTTTTTCTGTAGAGACAGAGTCTTATGTTGCTTAGGCTGTCTTGAACTCCTGGGCTCAAACGATCCTCCTGTCTTGGCCTACCAAAGTGTTGGGATCACAGACATGAGCCACTGCGCCCAACCACTGAATACTTTCAATATTTGAATTGAAATACTGAATGAGGCCGAGCAAGGTGACTCATGCCTGTAACCCTAGCACTTTCAGAGGCCAACGCAGGCAGATCACTTGAGGTCGGCAGTTAGAGACCAGTCTGGCCAACATGGGGAAGCACCGTCTCTACTAAAAATACAAAAACTTAGCCAGGTGTGGTGGTGGGCTCCTGTAATCCCAGCTACTCGGGAGGCTGAGGCAGGAGAATCACTTGAACCTGGGAGGCGGAAGTTGCAGTGAGCCGAGATCGCACCACTGCACTCCAGCCTGGGCCACAGAGCAAGACTCCGTCCCAAAAAGAAAAGAAAAAGAAAGTAAATACTGAGTGCTTGGGAACACGGCAGATATACAGCAGCTTATCATGCATACTCTACATCATATTGCCTAGTTCACACACAGTTGTGTTATCATGGAAACACGCTGTTTTTCCTCCAGGGCTCGTGATGATGTTTGCTGTGTGAGGCCTCTGGCAGCCTCTGACCTTCTCCTGGTCTCCTTTCGCCTGCCCCAAGGCAGGACTCTAATCTTCTCCCCACCTTTCTGACTATGGGCCTTAAGGCCCTTCCCAGAGGGGAAGGAATGCTAACTTCATGAAGCCTCCAGAAAAAGCCAAGAGGACGGGTGGTACAGCTTCCGGACGCAGAACTCAGGCTGGTTTCTGGAAAGCGGCATGTGGAGGGGTATGGAAGCTCCACGCCCCTGTCTCAGACCTAGCCCTAGTCAGCTCTTCATCCATAGCTTTTGCAATATTATTTTTCTTTTCTTCTTTTTTTTTTTTTTGAGACAAAGAGTCTCACTCTGTTGCCCAGGCTGGTCTTGAACTCCTGACATCAAGTGATCCACGCGCCTCAGCCTCCCAAAGTGCTGGGATTACAGGCGTGAGCCACAGCGCCTGGCCCTTTTGCAATATCCTTTCTGATAAACCAGTAAATATATGCATTTCCTGGAGTGCTGTGAGCCATTCCAGCAAATTAATCGAACTCCAAAAGGGGGTCCTGGGAACCCCAACATGATACCAGTCAGTCAAAAGTTCAAGAGGCCCAGACTTGCGGTTAGAAGCTGGGGGGGGGATAGGTAGTCTTGGGAACTGAGCCCCCAACCTGTGGCATCCAACTCCATCTCCAGGCAGACAGTATCAGAGCTGAATGGAGGATACCCAGCTGGCACCTGCTGCTTGGTGTGTGGGAAACCCCCACACATTTGGGTACAGAAGCCTTCCTCTGTGTTGATTGCTGTGGGGGAGTGAGAAAGTAGGAAAAAAAAAAGGCTTTTCCTAAAACAACAGTGAAGCAAGAAAAAGAAAAGAATGCACACAGATAGAAAAGAAAATTAAATCATAACCAATATAATAGACATAGAAAATTCCATAGAGGCCGAGCACAGTGGCTCACGCCTGTAATCCCAACACTTTGAGAGGCTGAGGTGGCCGGATCACTTGAGGTCTGGAGTTCAAGACCAGCCTGGCCAAATGGTGAAACCCCGTCTCTACTAAAAATACAAAAATTAGCTGGGTGTGGTGGTGGGCGCCTGTAATCCCAGCTACTTGGGAGGCTGAGGCAGGAGAATTGCTTGAACCCAGGAGGCGGAAGTTGCAGTGAGCCAGGATTGCACCACTGCACTCCAGCCTGGGCAATAGAGCAAGACTCTGTCTCAAAAAAAAAAAAAAAAAGAAAAAAAAAGAAAATTGCCGGGCGCGGTGGCTCACTCCTGTAATCCTAGCACTTTGGGAAGCTGAGGTGGGTGGATCACCTGAGGTCAGGAGTTCAAGACCAGCCTGGCCGTCATGGTGAAACCCCATCTTTAAAATAAATAAATAAATAAATAAATAAATTAAATAAAAAGAAAAAAAGAAAAAAGAAAAAGAAAAGAAAATTAATTCATAATCAATACCAATATAATAATCTACATAGAAAATTCCATTGAATCCAGAAAGGCTACTAGACTAATAACCTGATTTAGCCAGATTATAAAATAAAACATCAAATATAAAATTCGATTATATTTCTTTTTTGTTTTTGAGATGGAGTTTTGCTATTCTTGCCCAGGCTGGAGTGCAATGGCACAGTCTGGGCTCACTGCAACCTCCACCTCCTGGGTTCAAGCGATTCTCCTGCCTAAGCCTCCCAAGTAGCTGGGATTATAGACACCCGCCACCACATCCAGCTAATTTTGTATTTTTAGTAGAGACGGGGTTTTTCCATGTTCATCAGACTGGTCTTCAACTCCTGACCTCAGGTGATCTGCCCACCTTGGCTTCCCAAAGGGCTGGGAACCACCACACCCAGCCAAAATTCTATTGTATTTCTATATACTATCGGTGTCCTATTGGAAAATAAACTTTAAAAAATACCAATATAAAAGAATAAAATAAATAAATAAATAAAGACCAATAACATTTAAAAACAGGAAATACAGACAGTCTGGAGGCTGAGGCACAAGAATTGCTTGAACCTGGGAAGTGGAGGTTGCAGTAAGTCAAGATCACGCCACTGGACTCCAGCCTGTAACCCAGCAAGACTCTATTCCAAAAAAAAAAAAAAAAGAATACTTAGGGGTAAATTTAAAAAGATAATACAAGGCCAGGTGTGGTGGCTCACTACTGCAATCCCAGCACTTTGGGAGCAGAGGCAGGAGGATGACTTGAGGCCAGGTGTTTGAGACCTGTGTGGGCAACATAGCAAGACCCTGTCAGCTGGGCGCAGTGGCTCACGCCTGTAATTCCAGCACTTTGGGAGGCTGAGGTGGGTGGATCACAAGGTCAGGAATTTGAGACCAGTCTTACCAACATAATGAAACCCCGTCTCAACCAAAAATACAAAAAATTAGCCGGGTGTGGTGGTGTGTGCCTGTAATCCCAGTTACTCGGGAGGCTGAGGCAGGAGAATCGTGTGAACCCGGGAGGCAGAGGTTGCAGTGAGCCAAGATTGCACCATTGCACTCCAGCCTGGGTGACGATGCGAGACTCCATCTCAAAAAAAAAAAGACCCTGTCTCTACAAAAAATAAACCAACATTAGCTGGGCATGGTGACTTGCACCAGTAGCTCCAGCCACTTGGCAGGCTGAGGTGGGAGGATCACCTGAGCCTAGGAGGCAGAGGTTGCAATAAGCCAAGATCTCGTCACTGTACTCCAGCCTGGGTGACAAAGCCACATCCTATCTCAAAATATATATATACACATATATATACACAAAATATATATATACACATATAGATACATATATATGTGTATATACATATGCACATATGCATATATATACATATGCACATATATACACGTTTATACATATGTGTATATATATTTTGTGTGTGTATATATACACACACGAAAAACAGAGAAAATTACAAAGCATTGCTAAGATAAATTATATATATTTAACAATGATATATAATCACATTAAATAAATGAATATACAAATTGGTCAGGCTGGTCTTGAACTCCTGACCTCAGGTGATCCACCCGCCTCAGCCTCCCAAAGTGCTAGGATTACAGGCGTGAGGCACTGCGCCCAGCATAATATGTATATGTTTAATAAATACATAATAAAATTAAATATATAACAAAATTAAATAAATATATTTATGTTATAAATAGAAATTAAATATCGAATTTAAATAAATATATATAATAAAGAAAATTACAAAACATTGCTGAGAGAAATTAAAGATGACAGATATTTATATTGACATATTGTTAGGATGTCAGCAGTAATCAACATAATGCGGTTTGGTCATACAGAGACATACAGATCAAATGAATACATATAGATCAAATGAGTCTATAACCTCAGTGCAGTTCTAGTCCTAGTCCTAGCATGCTTTTTTCACAGATATTTGTGTGCTGTAAATTGTATAAAATTGAGATGTACAAGCAAAGCATCTTTGATAAGCAACACAATCTTAGAGAAGGCTGGGTGCAGTGGCTCATGCCTGTGGTCCCAGCACCTAGGGAGGTCGAAGTGGAAGGATCGCTTGAGCCCAGGAGTTTCAGACAAGACTGGACAACTATAGTTAGACACCATCTCTACAGAAAATTTAAAAATCAGCTGGGCGTGGTGGTGGGCACCTGTAGTCCCAGCAATTTGGGAGGTTGAGGCAGGAGGATTGCTTAAGCCCAGGACATCAAGGCTACTGTGAGCTATGATGGGGCCACTGTATTCCAGTTTGTCTGGAAAGAAAAAGAAAGAAAGAAAGAGAGAGAGAGAGGAAGGAAGGAAGGAAGGGAGGGAGGGAGGGAGGGAGGGAGGGAAAGAGAGGGAGGGAGGGAAAGAAGGAAGAAAGCAAGGAAGGAAAGAAGGGAGGGAGGAAGGGAGGGAAGGAGGAAGGAGGGGAGGGAGGGAAGGAAGGAAGGAAAGGAAAGAACAGGAAGGCAGGCCGACCCCGGTGGCTCATTCCTGTAATCCTAGCACTTTGGGAAGCCAATGCTGGTGGATCACCTGAGATCAGGAGCTCGAGACTAGCCTGGCCAACATGATGAAACACTGTCTCTACTAAAAATACAAAAAATTAGCCAGACATGGTGGTGAACGCCTGTAATCCCAGTTATTCAGGAGGCTGAGGGAGGAGAATCGCTTGAATGCAGGAGGCAGAAGTTGCAGTGAGTCAAGACTGCACCACCACACTCCAGCCTGGGCAACAAGAGCAAAACTTTGAAAAAGGAAAGAAACAAGGAAGGAAGGAAGGAAGGATCAGGTCTGATGCCTCAAGGATCAGACATGGGAAAAAAGAAAAGAAAAGAAGGAAGGGAGGAACTTGGATCCTTACTGTCTGATTTCAAGACTTCTACAGGTATAGTAGGCTGGGTGCAGTGGCTACACCTGTAATCCCAACACTTTGGGAGGCTAAGGTGAGAGGATTGTTTGAGCTTTTTTGTTTCTTTTAAATTTTAAAAAATAGAGATGGGGGGTCTTACTAGTTGCCCAGGCTGGTCTTGAACTCCCGACCTCATATAATTCTCCTGCCTCAGCCTCCCAAAGTGCTGGGATTACAGGTGTGAAACCCTGTACCCAGCCAAGCCCAGGAGTTTGAGACCAGCCTGGACAACATAGTGAGATCCCACCTTTACAAAAAATAAAATTATGGGCATGGTAGTGCATGCCTGGAGTCCCAGCTACTCAGAAGGCTGAGGCGGGAGGATCACTTGAGCCCAGGAGTTCAAGACTGTGGTGAGCCAAGATTGCACCACTGCACTCCAGCCTGAGTGGCAGAGTGAGACCCTGTCTCTAAATAAATACATACATAAAGCAGCAGTAATCAAGATAATATGGTATTGTCATACAGAGGCACAAATAGATCAATGGAACAGAACAGAGAGCCAAGAAATTAACTCGCTCACATATGGTTAATTGATTTTCAATAAACATGGCAAGGTAATTTAATTGTGCAAAGGATTACTTCAATTAATCTCATTAAGTGAATGAATGTGGATTTGAAGAAAAAAATGAACCTCAACTCTTCCCAGATTCCACAGACAAATATTAACCCAGACCATAGGTCTAAACATAAAAGTTGGCCAGGCACAGTGGCTCATGCCTGGAATCCCAGCACTTTGGGAGGCCAAAGCTGGAGGATCGCTTGAGACTGGGAGTATGAGACCAGTCTGGGCAACATATGAAGATGACACCTCTACAGAAATTTAAAAATTAAAAAAAACAAAGTAAAATAGCCAGGTGTGTTGGTGGGCGCCTGTAATCCCAGCTACTCTGGAGGGTGAGACAGGAGAATCCTTTGAACCCGGGAGGCGGAGGCTGCAGTGAGCTGAGATCATGCCATTGCACTCCAGCCTGGGCGACAAGAGCAAGATCCGACTCAAAAAAAAATTTTTTTTTTTTAATTAGCAGGCAGAGGGGTACACACCTGTAGTCTCAGCTACTCGGAAGGTCGAGGCGGGAGGATCCCTTGAGCCCAGGAGTTCGAGACCAGCTTGGGCAACGTAGGGAGACTTGGTCTCTATAAATAATTTTTTAAAAGGCCAGACACAGTAGCTCACGCCTGTAATCCCAACACTTTGGGAGGCTGAGGCGTGCAGATCACTTAAGCTCAGGAGTTTGAGACCAGGCTGGTCAATACAGTGAAACCCTGTCTCTACTAAAAATGCAGAAAAAAAATTATCTGAGCCTGGTGGCGTGCGCCTGTAGTCTCAGCTACTCAGGAGGCTGAGGTGGGAGGATCGCTTGAGCCCAGGAGGCAGAGGTTGCAGTGAGTTGAGATTGCCACACTACACTCCAGCCTGGGCAACAGAGCGAGCCTTGGTCTCAAAATAGTAATAATTAGCTGGGTATCATGACACATGCCTGTGGTTCTAGCTACTCAGAGACTGAGGCAGGAGGACCACCTGAGCCCAGAAGGTTGAGGCTGCAGTGAGCTATAACTGCACCATTGCATGCCAGCCTAGGCAACAGGGTAAGACCCTGTCTCTGAAAAAGAAAGAAAGAAAAAGACTTCTACAAGTATGTACACAGCAGTTTCATTTACAATAGGCAGAGGTACATTTTGGGAGGCCAAGGTGGGTGGATCACTGAAGTCAGGAGTTCAAGACCAGCCTGTCCAATGTGGTGAAACCCTGTCTCTACTAAAAATACAAAAATTAGCTGGGTGTGGTCGTGTGTGCCTGTAATCCCAGCTACTCAGGAGGCTGAGGCAGGAGAATCATTTGAACCCCAAAGGTGGACTTTGCAGTGAGCTGAGATGGTGCCATTGCACTCCAGCCTGGGCGACAGAGTGAGACTCTGTCGCAAAAAGAAAAACAAAACAATAGCCAGAGGTTGGAAACAAGCCAGAGGTTCAGAACAGCCAACAGATCAACAAATTGTTCGATGCTCATACAAAGGATACTACTCAGCAGTAAAAAGGAGCAAACCACAGATACCGGCAACAAGAGGAAACCTCACAAAGAGCATGCTAGCTGAGCGCGGTGGCTCGTGCCTGTAATCTCAGCACTTTGGGAGGCAGAGGTGAGAGGATTGGTTGAGGCCAGGAGATGGGCCTCGAGAAAAATAAAAAGAGAAAAGAAAAAAAGAAACAATATGCTGAGTGAAAGTAAACAGACATAAAATAAATATATGCCTCCATTCATATAAAATTCTACAGTTGGCAGGGCTGGGTGCCGTGGCTCACGCCTGTAATCCCAGCACTTTGGGAGGCCGAGGCGGGTGGATCACAAGGTCAGGAGATCAAGATCATCCTGGCCAACATGGTGAAACCCGTCTCTACTAAAAATACAAAAATTACCCAGGCATGGTGGCGCATGCCTGTAGTCCCAGCTACTCAAGAGGCTGAGGCTGGAGAATCACTTGAACTCGGGAGGTGGGGCTGCAGTGAGCAGAGGTGGCATCACTGCACTCCAGCCTGAGTGATAGAGTGAGAACTTGTCTCAAAAAAAAAAAAAAAAAAAAAGAAAAGAAAAGAAAAGAAATCGGTATAGTGGTTGCTACTATGGAGGAGGGCATGGGGGAATTTTGCCGGTGACAGAAATGTTCTGTCTCTGAATAAGGGTCACACTGGTGTGTGCAGCTGTCAAGATTCTTTAATTTGTAGCACATAAGATCTGTGCCTTCTGGCAGGTGTGATGGGTCATGCCTGTAATCCCAACACTTTGAGAGGCCAAGAAAGGCAGATCGCTTAAGATAAGAAGTTCGGGACCAGCCTGGGCAACACAGGGAGACCCTAAAAAACATTAGCAAGGCATGGTGCATGCACCTGTGTTCCCAGCTAGTTGCGAGGCTGAGGAGGGAGGATCACTTGAACTCAGGAGGTGGAGGTTGCAGTGAGCCGGAATTGCAACCCAGCACTCCAGCCTGGGTGACAGAGCAAGACCCTGTCTCAAAAAAAAAAAAAAAAAAAACTCAAAAAACTGTGCAATTCCCTTATGTAAACTGCACTTTAATAAATTGCTAGCCAAAAATCTCCTATGTATTTGGAAATGTAAAATAACCCATAATGAAATTACAGACTCTTTGGAATTGACAATAAAAGTTCTACTTATCAGAACTCAAGCAGACACAGAGGAATGCCTGGAGGGAAACGTATAATCTGAAGTGCACATATGAGAAAACAGGAAAGACTGAAAATTAATTAGCTCAGGGTCGATTCTAGATGTTAGTTAAAGAATCACAGAGTCAACCCCTTTATTACATTAAAAAAAAAAAACAAGTATGCAAAAGACCTCTCTTAGCTAATTAGGAATACAAAGGAACTTTCTCAAGCAAATAAAAGGATATCTTGTAAAAAAAAAAAAAAAAAAAAAGAGGAAAAGAAAAACCCTAGAGCAACCATTAAACCATTATATCGAAAGCTTAAACTTCAAAATTATTCCCTTTAAAATGGTGGGGGGAAGTATGCCTGTTTTAATGAAAACTATTAAATTCTGTATTTAAGCATCTAGCTAAAGCCAGAAGGCAAATACAAACAGTGGAATTAAGACTGGGAAGGGGCCGGGCTCAGTGGCTCACACCTGTAATCTCAGCACTTTGGGAGGCCGAAGCAGGGGGACTGCCTGAGCTCAGGAGTTTGAGACCTGTCTGGGCAACATGGCGAAACCCCAGCTATACTAAAAATACAAAAAATTAGCCGGGCATGGTGGCATGTGCCTGTAGTCCCAGCTACTCGGAGACTGACGCATAAGAATTGCTTGAACCCGGGAGGCAGAGGTTGCAGTCAGCCGAGATTGCGCCACTGCACTCCAGCCTGGGCGACAGAGCAAGACTCTGTCTCAAAACAAAACAAAAAAATACTGAGAAGAAAGAAATAAAATAATTGCTAATCTCAAATAACAAGATTGACCCCGACCCCATAAAATATATAAACTAACTGTTAGAACAAGAGAATTCAGCAGGATTTTTGGATTCAAAAGCAGCATACTGGCAGGGTGTGGTCGTTCATGCCGGTGATTTCAGCACTATGGGAGGCTGAGGCAGGAGGATCACTGGAGGCTGGGAGTTTGAGATCAGGAGTTTGAGACCACCCTGGCCAGCATAGCAGGACCCTTTATATATATATATGTATAAATTTTTTTGGAGACAAGATCTATCTGTCACCCAGGCTGGACTACACTGGCACAATCCCAGCTGACTGCAGCCTCAGCCTTTCAGAGCTCAGGTGATCCTCCAACCTCAGCCTTCCCAGTAGCTGGGATCCATAGGCACACGTCACCACACCTGTTTTTTAAAAAATATTTCTAGAGACAAGGTCTTGCTATGTTGTCCTGACTGGTCTCCTGGGCTCAAGCAATCCTCCTGCCTCAGCCTCTCGAAGTGCTGGGATTACAGGCATGAGTTATGAGCCACACCACTGTACCCAGCCTTATTTTTTTTTAATTGAAAAAATTTTTTTCAGCCGGCTGTGGTGGCTCACACCTGTAATCCCAGCACTTTGGGAGGCCGAGGAGGGCAGATCATGAGGTCAGGAGATCGAGACCATCCTGGCCATGGCGAAACCCCATTTCTATTTTAAAAAGTTTTTTTTAATTTAAATTTTTTTATTAAAAAAAATTTTTTTTTCAAATAAGAACATGTCAACAACAACAAATTTTTTCTTCTTTTGAGACAGAGTCTTGCTCTGTCACCCAGCCTGGAGTGCAGTGGCATGATCTTGGCTCACTGCAACCTCTGCCTCCTGGGTTCAAGCGATTCTTCTGCCCAAAGTACTGGGATTACAGGCGTGAACCACTGTGCCTGGCCAGCAAAAAATTTTTAAAGAGCAGCATATAGCTGGGTGCCGCGGCTCACGCCTGTAATCCCAGCACATTGGGAGGCCGCGGCGGGTGGATCACCTAAGGTCAGGAGTTTGAGACCAGCCTGACCAACATGGAGAAACCGTGTCTCTACTAAAAATACAAAATTAGCCAGGTGTGGTGGTGCATGCCTATAATCCCAGTTACTGGGGAGGCTGAGGCAGGAGAATCACTTGAACCCGGGAGGCAGAGGTTGCAGTGAGCTGAGATCATGCCATTGTACTCCAGCCTGGGCCACAAGACTGAAACTCAGTCTGGAAAAAAAAAGAGTAGCATACAAAAATCAATAGTGTGTAATCAGTAAGAAATATCAATCACCATAACAACTAACTATCGAATATTTAGGAATAACTTCAAAACAGGAAATATATTTTATGAAGAAAATTATAAAATTTTAAGGAAGATCTAAAGAAATGAAGGCCTAGAACTGGTTCACAGATAGATAGCAAGATTCAATATATTCAAAATGACAATCGACCTCAAATTGATGTATAAAATTAATGTAATTTGTTTTTTTTTTTTAAATCTCATCAGGAAATTACCAAGCTAATTCTAAATCCATATGAAAGAGTATAGAATCAAGATTAGCCAAAGCAATTTTGAAGAAGAAAGATAAGGAGAATTTTCACTACCAGATGTCAGAAATTATTACGCTATAATATTTAAAACAGGCAGAATTAGATATATTAGAACAGATAAATAAGAACATGTAGATTTATTTTTTAAAAGAACAGAGTAGAGAGCCCAGAAACAGAACCATCTATTTTTGCACTTGGTAGATAACAGAGATTAGCATTTCCATATCACTGGGAAACACCATTTATTGAACAAATAATGCTCTACAATTGGCTATTTTAAGAGAAAATAAAAATTAGACCCATCTTGCACACCAAAAATACAAACAAAAAATTTGAATTTAATTATATATCTAATATGAAAAGCTAGACTATAAAACTTTCAGAGAAAAATAGCTTTATGACCAGAGTAGGAAAGGGCTTTTTTTTTCTTTTCTTGCTTTTTTTTTTTGAAGTTTTTAAATTTTATTTTTCCCTGTTTCTGTTCTTTTAGTGGTTACTCCAGGACACTCTATATTTTTACACGTTCCTTTAGGAACTGCTGCTTGCATACTTTATTTGTCAAACTCTAAAACTAGGCTCATGCCTGTAATCCCAGCACTTTGCGGGGCACAGAGGAGGGCAGGTCACTTGAGGTCAGGAGTTGAAGACCAGCCTTGCCAACATAGTGAAACCCTGTCTACTAATAATACAAAAGTTAGCCAGACACAGTGGCGTATGTTTGTAGTCCCAGCTACTTAGGCGGTTTTGGCAAGAGAATTGCTTGAACCTGGAGGTGGAGGTTGCAGTGACCCAAGATTGTGCCACTGCACTCCAGCCTGGGTAACAGAGGGAGACTCTGTCTCAAAAAACAAACCAACAAACAAACAAACAAAAACCCTCTAAAACTAATGAGTACTCTTGGCTAGGTACAGTGGCTCATGGTTGTAATCCCAGCACTTTGGAAGGCCAAGCCAGGAGGATCACTTGAGGCCAGGAATTCCAGACCGGCCTGGGTAACATAGCAAGATGCTGTCTCTGAAGAAAATAAGCCAGGTGTGGTGGCACGCATCTCCGGCTACTCGAGAAGCTGAGGTGGGAGGATCACTGGCGCCCAAGAGGTTGGGGCTGCAGTGAGCTGTGATCACGCCACTGCACTCCAGCCTGGGTGACAGATCCAGATCTCCTCTCAAAAAAAAAAAAAGGGAAAAAGGAAATAAATAAAATTGACAGGCCAGGAACAGTGGCTCACATGAGGATGAGGCAGAAGGATCATTTGAGGCCAGGGGTTTGAGATCATTTGAGGCCAGGGGTTTGCATGCAGCAGTTCCTAAAGGAACCTGTAAAAATAGAGAGTGTCCTGGAGTAACCACTAAAAGAACAGAAACAGAGAAAAATAGAATTTAAAAACTTCAAAAAAAAAAAAAAGCCCCTTCCTACTCTGGTCATAAAGCTATTTTTCTCTAAAAGTTTTAAAGTTTGCCAGGCAAACATGGCAAAACCCCTTCTCTACTAAAAATACAAAAATTAGCTGGGTGTGGTGGCAAGTGTCTGTAATCCCAGCTACTTGGGAGGCTGAGGCAGGAGAATCGCTTGAACCCAGGAAGCCAAGATTGCAGTGAGCTGAAATCGTACCACTGCACTCCAACCTGGGCAACAAGAGGGAGATTCTGCCTCAAAAACAAACCAAAACAAAAAAACGAGGATGAAGGCTAGGATGCAGTGGCTTACACCTGCAGTCCTAGCATTTGCGGAGGCTGAGATGGGAGGACTGCTTGAGCCCAGGAGTTAGAGGCTGCAGTGAGCCATGTTCTTGCCGCTACATTCTAGCCTGGGCAACACAGGCAAGACCCTGTCTCAAAAGCAACAACCAAACACTAAAAACAAGGATGGGCAAGGCTCAGTGGCTCATACCTGTAATCCCCAGCACTTTGGGAGGCTGAGGCAGGCAGATTACCTGAAGTCAGGAGTTCAATACCAGCCTGGCTGTGGGAAGTAGAAAAGTTCCTTTTTAAAGTTTCCTTTCTTGCTAAAGAATATGTGCTAATAAGTTTGTTAAGCCCTATCCTATGTAGCTGTTAGATATGCCATGCTTACAGGCATGTAGTACCTTCTATGTCCTTGTACTTTAATCAAGATGTCTGTGCTGGACACGTTCACAGGCATGTCCCAGCTCTCCATTGCTTTTACCTGTTTAGAAAAGTTTTAAGTTGTGGCCGGGCGCAGTGGCTCACGTCTGTAATCCAAGCACTTTGGGAGGCGAAGGTGGGTGGATCACAAGGTCAAGAGATCAAGACCATCCTGGCCAACATGGTGAAACCTTGTCTCTATTAAAAATACAAAAATTAGCCGGACATGGTGGCACGTGCCTGTGGTCCCAGCTGCTCGGGAGGCTGAGGCAGAAGAATCACTTGAACCCAGGAGGCAGAGGTTGCAGTGAGCCGAGATTGCGCCACTGCACTCCAGCCTGGAGACAGAGCAAGACTCCGTCTCAAAAAAAAAAAAAAAAGGAAAAGTTTTGTTGCTAGCCAATCGAGTTTTAGTTTAGATTGTGAGATCTGGCTCCAGCCAATGGAGATCAGACACAGCAGTTAAGGACGACCCCAAAATCATAAGGGATACATTTGTGTGTTTTCCTTTATTCATTGTACTCTTATGACAGGATGGCTAGTGAGAGTACCCTTCCTGCAGTCCAGGAAGTAAAAATTGCGTTGCTGAAAGATCCTTTGTCTCAGTACTAATTTTTCTTTGTGGCACCGAGATCTATTTCAACATATATTTCCAACACTGGCCAACATGGTGAAACCCCGTCTCTATTAAAAATACAAAAATTGGCCGGCCTGGGTGGCTCAAGCCTGTAATCCCAGCACTGGGAGGCCGAGGCGGGCGGATCACGAGTTCAAGAGATTGAGACCACGGTAAAACCCCGTCTCTACTTTATTTTTAGAAACTAAAATATTTAAAAAAAAATATACAAAAATTAACTGGATGTGGTGGACTGTACCTGTAATCCCAGCTACTCGGGAGGCTGAGGCAGGAGAATCACTTGAACCCAGGAGGTGGAGGTTGCAGTGAGCCGAGATCACCCCATTGCACTCCAGCCTGGGTGACAGAATGAGACTCCATCTCAAAAATAATAATAATAATAAATACAAATAAATAAATAAATAAAAACATGGATGGAGCCCTATTGACGGATGGGCTAAAGTTTGCCACCCTCTGTCCTGGGCTATAAAAATTACTCCATCTTCTCTCATCTCCACTTACATGATACTTTTGTCATGTAGTATAATTCTATCCTTAATGAAACCCCTGAGATTATTATTACTAACACGTGCAATCAGTGGTTTTCAGATTTATCCATCTTGTGTGTTCAACAATTCTTTTTTCATTCCAGACCTACTGCCTGGGTTTGCTTTCTACCTGAAGTGCATTTATTTATTTATTTTAATTTATTATTATTATTATTATTTTGAGACAGAGTTTCACTCTTGTTGCCTGGGCTGGAGTGCCCTGGCACGATCTCGGCTCATTGCAACCTCCGTCTCCCGGCTTCAAGCGATTCTCCTGCCTCAGTCTCCCGAGTAGCTGGGATTACAGGCACCTACCCCCATGCCCAGCTAATTTTTGTATTTTTAGTAAAGATGGGTTTTCACCATGTTGAAACCCCTGACCTCATATGATCCACCCACCTGGGCCTCCAACAGTGCTGAGATTACAGGTATGAGCCACCGCACCTGGCCTTCATAATTTTAAATATTAATAATTTGGTGCCGGGCACGGTGGCTCATGCCTGTAATCCCAGCACTTTGGGAGACCGAGGCTGGCGGATCATGAGGTCAGGAGTTTGAGACCAGCCTGGCCAATATGCTGAAACTCTCTGTCTACTAAAAGTACAAAAGTTAGCCAGGAATAGTGGTGGGCGCCTGTAATCCCACCTACTCAGGAGGCTGAGGCAGGAGAACTGCTTGAACCCGGGAGGCAGAGGTTGCAGTGAGCCGAGACAGAGCCATTGCACTCCAGCCTGGGTGACAAAGTGAGAGCCTGTCTCAATAATAATAATAATAATAATTTGGCAATTTAGTATGACCAAACTGTATGATTAAAGACACCATGAACAGTGGGTGGGGAAGGGAAAAAAAAAAAAAGACACCGTGAACAAAGATGCAAAGAAGAGCCACACCCTGAGAAAATATGTTTTTAGCATACATAAGGTTTGAACACTAGAAGCCAGAACTTACAAAGAGCTCATACAGCCGGGCGTGGTGGTTCATAGCTGTAATTCCAACACTTTGGGAGGCTGAGGCAGGCAGATCACTTGAGGTCAGGAGTTTGAGACCAGCCTAACCAACATAGAGAAACCCCATCCCTACTACAAATACAAAATTAGCTGGGCGTGGTGGCACATACCTATAATCCTAGCTACTCGGGAGGCTGAGGGAGGAGAATTTCTTAAACCTGGGAGGCAGAGACTGCGGTGAGCCGAGATGGTGCCACTGTACTCCAGCCTGGGCAACAAGAGCCAGACTCTGTCTCAAAAAAAAAAAAAAAAAAAAAAAAAAGACAAAGCATTTGAAAGAAGCAAAGGATACATATGGGTAGGTGGCCAGGTGTGGTGGCTCACACCTATGATCCCAGGACTCAGGAAGGCTTAGGCGGGATCACTTGAGTCCAGGAGTTCAAGAACAGCCTGGGCAACATAGTGAGACCTTGTCTCTACATTTAAAAAATAATAATAATAAATGAAGGGCTACATAGAGGTAATTCACTAAAAAGAAAATTTGAGGGGCAAATAAACATGTGAAAAGATATTCAGTCTTACTCTTGTTAGGTATAGTGGACACCTGTCATGAATTTTTGGCCATTCAGCAGCTGAATCTTTCTTTCTTTCTTTGATGAATTCTCCTGTGAAAGAAGATTCTCTTCCCACTGCACAAGGTAAAAATGCCAGATGTGGGCCAGACGCAGTGGCTCAAACCTGTAATCCCAACACTTTGGGAGGCCAAGGCGGGGGATGCCTTGAGGCCAGGAGTTCAAGACCAGCCTGGGCAACACAGCAAGACCCCATCTCTACCAAAAAAAAATTTTACTTATTTACTTACTTACTTATTTATTTATTTTTGAGATGGAGTCCCACTCTCTTGCCCAGGCTGGAGTGCAACGGCACGATCTCAGCTCACTGCAAACTCCACCTTCAGGTTCAAGTGATTCTCCTGCCTCAGCCTCCTGAGTAGCTGAGATTACAGGCACCCGCCACCCTGCCCAGCTAATTTTTGTATTTTTAGTAGAGACAGAGTTTCGTCATGTTGGCCAGGCTGGTCTGGAACTCCTAACCTCAGGTAATCCACCCACATTGGCCTCCCAAAGTGCTGAGATCACAGGTGTGAGCCACTGCGCCCGGCTCTACAAAAAAGTTTAAAGACTAGCCAGGCATGGTGGCGTGCACCTGTAATCCCAGCTACTTGGGTGGCTGAGTTGGGAGGATCCCTTGAACCCAGGAGTTTGAAGCTGCAGTGAGCCACGATCACGTAACTGAACTCCAGCCTGGGTGACAGAGCAAGACCCTGTTTCAAAAAAAAAAAAGGAAAATAAAAAGAAAATCCTAGCACTTTGGGAGGCCAAGGCGGGAGAATCGCTTGAGCTCAGGAATTCAAGGCCAGCCTGGGCAACATAGCAAGACCTGCTATTTTATTTAAAAAATTAAAAATATTCCTGGTGTGGTGGCTCACACCTGCGATCCCAGCACTTTGGGATGCCAAGGTGAACAGATCCTTTAAGTTCAGGATTATTTGAGACCAGCCTGGCCAACATGATGAAACCACATCTATATCAAAAATATAGAAATTAGCAAGGCACGGTGGCACACTCCTATAATCCCAGCTAATTGGGAGGCTGAGGTGGGACAATCGCTTGAGCCCAGGAGGTGGAGGTTGCAGTGAGCCGAGATTATGCCACTGAACTCCAGCCTGGGTGCAGAGCAAGACTCTGTCTCAAAAAAAAAAAAAAATAAAATAAAAAAAAATTAAAAAGAAAAAAGAAAAAGAAAATGCCAGCTATTAAATCCCCACTATACCACCCATGCTTAAATGGGGAGCTGAGGCCCTGAAGGACAGTGGGCTCCAGGTGGCTCATACCTATAATCCCAGTACTTTGGGAGGCCGAGGCAGGTAGATCGCCTGAGGTCCGGAGTTTGAGACCAGCCTGGCCAACATGGCAAAATTCCATCTCTACTAAAAATCAAAAATCCAAAAATTAGCCAGGTGTGGTGGTGGCCTGTAATCCCAGTTATTTTGGAGATTGAGGTACAAGAATCACTTGAACTTGGGAGGCGGAGGTTGCCGTGAGCCGAGATTGTGCCCCCGCACTCCAGCCTGGGTGACAGAAAAAGACTCTCTCAAAAAAAAAAAAAAAAGAAAAAAGAGGAATGTTGGCTGGGGCTCACCTAGCACAGGGTCTGCCCCGTGTTGTCTGCATCTGAGCCGTCACATCTGGCAGTCAGCAGTGGGACAGTGTCATCTCTGCCCAGCAGCTGGGGCCTGATTAGTACATTTCTGTCTGCATAGCTTTGAGCCTGGTTTTCTAGCCCTCCTGGAGATTTTAGATCGTTTTAATAATTTCATTTTCTGCTTGAATCAGACATCTACTTACATTAGAGAAATGCAAATTCAAACAACATGATACCCTTTCATGCACTGCAGATAAGGAGAAATAGCAATATGCCCACACTGCTGGAGGGTGTGTAAATTGGTACAGCTACTTTGGAGAACAATTTGTTAATTTCTAATAAATTGGAATGCAGATATCCTATGACCAGGAAATTCCACTTTTAGTCATATTCTCTAAACTATAGCTCATACAGACACGTATGAGTCTTCACTGTAATACTATTTATAACACTCAAAAAAAAAAAAAGAACCTACTTTTATACCAATGTGAAATGAATAATAAATTATGGCACATTCATGCACTGTATGAACTAGAACAGCATGTATCAGAATGGATAGTTCTTGAAAACATCATTGTGGGTGAAAAGAAAACTCCAGAAGGGTCTGTATAGTGCAGCACGTCCATTTAAAGACGTAAAAGAACCAAAGGAGGACAAATAAAACTGACAAAATCCGGCTGGGCAGTGGCTCACACCTGTAATCCCAGCACTTTGGGAGGCTGAGGCAGGCAGGTCACCTGAGGTCAGGAGTTCAAGACCAGTGAGCCGAGATTGCACCACTGCACTCTAGCCTGGTGACAGAGTGAGACTCCATCTCAATCAATCAATCAATCAATCAATACATTACTTACAGGTACATGATGGCTTCCTCTGAGGAACAGAGGAGAAAATGGATTTTAGGGGAGGACTTGAGCCCAGCAGTTTGAGAGCAGCCTGGGCAACATAGTGAGACCCCGGTCTCTATAAAAAATAAAAAGAAAATTAGCTGGGCATGGTGGTGCATGCCTATAGCTCCAGCTACTGGGGAGGCTGAGGCAGGAGGGTTGCTTGAGCCCAGGAGGTCGAGGCTGCGGTGAGCTGTGATTGCACCACTGCACTGCAGCCTGACTGAAACAGTAAGATCCTCTCTCATAAATAAAATAAAAAATAAAATAAAATAAAATAAAATCACTTGCCCGAAAGTATCTTCGATGTTGAGGGGTTCAGCTGGTATTTGAATAAAGACTATCTGGCTGGGTGCCGTGGCTCATGCCTGTAATCCCAGCACTTTGGAAGGCCAAGGTGGGCAGATCACTTGCGGCCAGGGGTTCAAGACCAACGTGGGCAATGTGGCGAAACTCTGGTCTCTATAAAACACAGAAAACAAAAATTAGCCAGGTGTGGTGGCTCACACTTGCAGCCACAAGTACTTGGGAGGCTAAGGTCAGAGGATTGCTTGAGCCTGGGAGGTGGAGGCTGCAGTGAGCCGAGATCACACTACTGCACTCCAGCCTGGGCGACAGAGGGATACTCTATGTCAAAAACAAAAACAAAAAAGAATAGGGAAATAGGGACCATCTGATTCCTGTCTATTCCAGTCCTCTACATTTGAAGGAGCCAAACATCATCGGGTAGAAAGTCAAATAAGATTTTGAGCAGGGCATGATGCACACTCGTAATCCCAGCCATGGGAGCCTAAGCCAGGAAAATTACTTTTGGCCAGAAGTTCAAGACCAGCCTGGGAAATGTAGCAAGACACCCCCCACCCCGATCGCCACAAAACAATAATAATAATAATAATAATAGCCTGAAATCCCAGTACTTTCGGAGGCTGCGGCTGGTGGATCACCTGAAGTCAGGAGTTTGAGACCAGCCTGGCTAACAAGGTGAAACCCGTCTGTAATAAAAAATACAAAAATTAGTCAGGCATGGTGGTGGGCGCCTGTAGTCCCAGCTCCTTGGGAGGCTGAGGCAAGAGAATCGCTTGAACCCAGGAGGTGGAGATTGTAGGAGCCGCGATCACACCACTGCATTCCAGCCTGGGTGACAGAGCAAGACTCCGTCTCAAAAAAGAAAAAAAAAAAAGAGCCTTTGGCTGAAGGCAGAAGGGAAAACCAGGAGGAAGTCAGCGTGATCAAGCGAGACAGGCAAGTTCAGGTGATTTGGGGCCACACTGGATCCTTCGTTTTTTGTTTGTTCATTCATTTTGTCTTTTGAGATGGAGTCTTCCTTTGTTGCCCAAGCTGGAGTGCAGTGATGTGATCTCGGCTCACTGCAACCTCTGCCTCCCACTTCAAGCAATTCTCCCGTGTCAGCCTCCCAAGAAGCTGGGATTACAGGCATGCGCCACCACGCGCAGCTAATGTTTGTATTTTTAGTAGACAGGGTTTTGCCATGTCGGCCAGGCTGGTCTTGAACTCCTGACCTCAGGTGATCTGCCTGCCTTGGCCTCCCACAGTGCTGGATCACAGGCATGAGCTGCAGTTCCCGGCCCACAGTGGACCCTTTGAATCCATGGATACCCTTCGCTCCTCCAAGTGCCTGCGAGCTTGGACACAGACCTGTTTATGTAGAACATCCTGGAGAAACTACTGAGAGACTGAGAAATTCTCTGGAGAGAAAGCTGCTTTTCGGGTTTCCTACTATGCAAGGGATTAATAAGTCAAAAGGTAAGCCTACTTCACACGCTGAAAAAGGCGGGCCAAGATCGCCATCTGTAGGTGAATAGTTTCTTCTGCCAACTCAAATTCTGTCCACAGTTCCTGACATCTAAACAGGTCCAAGCTAGCTATCTCCCTGTCCAGGCTGCACGCTCCACCCAGGAAAAGACAGAGGCTCTGGTGAGTCCAGTATCTTGCTCAAGGTTACCCAGCGAGTGGCTGGGTGCCTTGGCGCACGCCTGTAATCCCAGCACTTTGGGAGGCTGAGGCGGGTGGATCATCTGAAGTCAGGAATTCAAGACCAGCCTGGCCAACCTGGTGAAATCCTGTCCGCACTAAAAATACAAAAAAAAATCAGCTCAACGTGGTGGCGCATGCCTGTAATCTCAGCTACTGGGAAGGCTGAGGCAGGAGAATCATTTGAACGCGAGAGGTGGAGGCTGCAGTGAGCAGAGATTGCCACTGCACACCAGCATGGGTGACAGAGCAACACCCTGTCTCAAAAAAAAAAAAAAAAAAAAAAAGGAAGACTACACAAGTTAGCAAGAGAACTACCGCCAAAATCATGACCTCCAATTATTATTATTATTTTTGAGACAGAGTCTTGCTCTGTCACCCGGGCTGCAGTATAGTGATGAGATCTTGGCTCACTGCAACCTCCACCTCCCAGGTTCAAGTGATTCTCCTGCCTCAGCCTCCCAAGTAGCTGAGACTACTGAGCTCAGGTGATCTGCCCACCTCGACCTCCCAAAGTGCTGGGATTACAGGCATGAACCACTGCATCCAGCCTTAATTTAACTGTCTTTTTTTTTTTTTTTGAGACAGAGCCTCACTCTCTCGCACAGGCTAGAGTGCAGTGGCACGATCTCGACTCACTGCAACCTCCACTTTCCAGGCTCAAGTAATTCTCCTGCCTCAGCTTCCCAAGTATCTGGGACTACAGGTGCCTGCTACCATACCCAGCTAATTATTGTATTTTTAGTACAGACAAGTTTCACCATGTTGGCCAAGCTGGTCTCAAACCCCTGACCTCAAATGATCCACCTGCCTTGGCCTCCCAAAGTGCTGGGATTACAGGCATGAACCACTGTGCCTGGCCACATCCAGCTAATTCTTAATTTTTAATTTATTTTTATTATTTTTATTTTTCTCCTCATCTGAACATCTCTAGTACAATAATTTTTTAATTTTTTTGTAGAGTCAAGGGTCTCACTATGTTGCCCAGGCTGGTCTTGAACTCCTGGACTGAAATAATCCTTCCACCATGGTCTCCCAAAGTGCTGGGATTACAGGTGTGAGCCACTGCATATAGCCAATAAGTTTTTAATTTTTGTGGGTGCATAGCACACATAATCTCCAGAACTTTCTAATTTTCCACTGAAAGTCTACACCCATTAAACAGTAACTTCCCATTCCCCATCCCCATCCCTCGGCACTCACCATCCCAGTTTCTGTCTCTATGGGTTTGACTCTAGATACCCCATATAAGTGAATGTATACAGTATGTGTCATTTTTGTGACTGGCTTATTTACGTAGCTTAATGTCCTCAAGGTTCATCCATGTGGTAGCAGGTGTCAATTTCCTTCCTTCTTTTCTTTTTTCCTGAGATGGAGTCTTGGTTTGTTGCCCAGCCTGGAGTGCAGTGGCGCAATCTGGGCTCATTGCAATCTCAACCTCCTGGGTTCAAGCAATTCTCTTGAAAGCCTCAGCCTCCTGAGTAGCTGGGATTACAGTCATGTACCACCACGCCTGGCTAATTTTTTTGTATTTTTAGTAGAGACGGGTTTCACCATATTGGCCAGGCTGGTCTCAAACTCCTCGCCTTGTGATATGCCCGCCTCAGCCTCGCAAAGTGCTAGAATTACAGGTGTGAGCCACTGTGCCTGGCTTCCTTCTTAAGGCTGTAGAGTATTCTGTTATATGGACAGACCACATTTGGTTTATCCATTCATCTGTCGATGGACACTGGCTTGCTTCCAGGTTTTAGGTGTTATGAATTGTTCTGCTGTGAACACGTGTGTACTAGCATCAGTTAAGTCTGAATGATTTTTGTTTTGAGACAGGGTCTCTGTGGCCCAGGCTGGAGTGCAGTGGCGCGATCACAGCTCACTGTAGCCTCGACCTCCTGGGCTCAAGAGATCCTCCTGCCTCAGCCTCCCAAGTAGCTGGGACTACAGGCACACACCACCATGCTTGGCCAGTTTTTTGTATTTTTAGTAGATACGGAATTTCGCCATGTTGCCCAGACTGAAGTCTCAATAATTTCTTTTTTTGAGACAGAGTCTGTCTGTCACCAAGGCTAGAGTGCAGTGGTGTGATCTTAGCTCATTGCACCACCGGGGTTCAAGTGATTTTTCTGCCTCAGCCTCCTGAGTAGCTAGGATTACAGGTGTGTGCCACCACGCCTGTCTAATTTTTGTATTTTTAGTAGAGACGGAGTTTCACATATTGGCCAGGCTGTTCTTGAACTCCCGATCTCAAGTGATCTGCCCATTTTAGCCTCCCAAATTGCTGGGATTATAGGCGTGAGCCACTGTGCCCAGCCATCTCAATACTTTTTAATGAACTTTTTATTTTGGAATCATTTCAGATTTGCAAAACTGTAATTAGCCAGATGTGATGGCAAATGCCTCTAGTCCCAGCTACTTAGAAGGCTGGGGAGGGAGGATGGCTTGAGCCCAGAAGGTCAAGGCTGCAGTGAGCTATGATGGCACCACTACACTCCAGCTCGGGTGACAGAGCAAGACCCTGTCTCAAAAGAAAATATTTGCAAACGTTTTGTGAAGATAGCAGCTCCCTCTCCCACAGATGGTGAGAGAGACAAACTTTTTTCTTCAGAGCAGAGCTGCACTTCTAGACACTCTCTGCTACTGCTCCTCAGGTGACAAAACTGATTACGAGGGGTCAGGGCCATGACTGCAAGAACTGACGGTGATGCAGGGCCCCAGCACTGCAGGATCATCCCAGCTCCACCAGGACCTTGAAGTCGCAGGCTTTCAAGGCCAGGATGCTGGCCCGGAGCCCGGCTTTAGTCAGAGGAGAGGTGCCCTCAGGAAGACAGTCTGAGTACAGAGCAGCAGGTTTCTCAGTTTTGCCACAGATCCATCTCTTCAAACGCAACCTCAGGAAGAAGCTCGCTCCAGAAAATAGACACAGGCCAGGTGTGGTGGCTCACGCCTGTAATTCCAGCACTGTGGGAGGCCAAGGCGGACAATGGGTTGGCCCAGGAGTTCAGGACCAGCCTGGGCAACACAGGGAGACCCTCACTCTACCGAAAAAGAAACATATCTAAGAGACGCTACTCCACAATATGTTGGACTGGAAGCCCCTTGGGCTTCTCCACCAGACTTTTCTAAAAACACACTGCCCTTGACGCTATTGATTTTGCATTTTAAAATTTGCTTTTTTTTTTTTGCAACGGAGTCTCATTCTTGTCATCCAGGCTGGAATGCAATGGCGTGATCTCAGCTCACTGCAACCTTCACCTCCCAGGTTCAAGCAATTCTCTTGCCTCAGCCTCCTGAGTAGCTAGGATTACAGGTACCCGCCACCATGCCTGGCTAATTTTTGTATTATTATTATTATTATTTTTAGTAGAGATAGGTTTTACCATGTTGACCAGGCTGGTCTCGAACTCCTGACCTCAAGTGATCCACCTGCTTCAGCCTCCCAAAGTGCTGGGATTACAGGCGTGAGCCACCGTGCCCGGCCTAAAATTTGCTTTTGCGTTTTTTTTTTTTCTTTTTTTGAGACTGCGACCTGCTCTGTTGCCCCGGCTGGAGTGCAGTGGTGCGACTGTGGCTCGCTACAGCCTAGACCTCCTGGGCTCAAGTGATTCTCCTGCCCCAGCCTCCAAGTATCTGAGGCTACAGCACGCACTAGCACTTCCAACTAATATATTTTTATTTTTTCTAGAGATGAGAAAAAAAGATGCTAAGCCGAGTGTGGTGGCCCACACCTGTAACCCCAGCACTTTGAGAGGCTGAGGCAGGCAGATCACTTGAGGCCAGGAGTTCAACACCAGCCTGGGCAACATAGTGAAACCACCATCTCTACTAAAAAGACAAAAATTAGCCAGGCATGGTGGTATGCACCTGTACTCCCAACTACTCGGGAGGCTGAGGCAGGAGAATTGCTTGAACCTGGGAGGCGAGATTGCAGAGTGCCAAGATCATGCCTCTGCACTCTAGCGTGGGCAACATAGCAGAGTGAAACTCTGTCTCAAAAAACAAAAAAAGAAAGAAAAAGAAAAGAAAAGAAAAAAAGAGATGCTATGTTGCCCAGGCTGGTCTCGAACTTCTGGACTCAACAGATCCTCCTGCCTCAGCCTCCTGAGATAGGTCCTGAATGTCCACAACCCCGCCCAAGCTGGCCCATGGTTGACAGGAGGTGATGTCAGAGTCTCAGTCCTCTGCAGCACAGCATGAGGCTCCATGGCTACACTGGGAGCCACCCCACCAGAGATCTCACCACCCTGGGCCCTGGAAGGGTCACCCTGGATCTCTGCCACCCGGTTCATGGCTCCCAGGCTCAGGGACTGGTCACTTCCCGGCTCTGGGCCTCTTTCTCAAAGACATGAAATCCCCACGATCAGAACCTGGTTGGCCCACTTGGAAATACTTCTCATTCTGTTAAGACAAGCCCACAGGAAAATAAAGGCACAGCTTTACCACATTATCTTATCCAGCCTCCCCCAAGCCTGCAAGATAAGAAAACTGAGGCCTAGAGACGTGGAGGCTATCTCGACAGCAAGGGACGGGTTAGCCTCGGCCCAGTCTCAGGCAGCCTCTCTCCCCAGCTACATCAGGCTTCCCCCAGGGGCCGTGCGGTGGAACAGTTTTCGTTTTTATAGTTATGTACTGATGTTGATGTCAACAGAAATATAATGAACCCATAAAACTTATCATTTCACGGAAACTATAAATTCAGCCTTAAAATGAAGTCAAGGTTTTTTTAGAAAGAGTTTTGATGGAAATTAAAAGGTGACTCCTGGGCTGAGCACGGTGGCTCATGCCTGTAATTCCAGCACTTTGGGAGGCCAAGGCAGAAGGATCACTCTAGGCCAGGGGTTCAAGACCAGCCTGGGCTAACACAGCGAGACCTCCATCTCTAGAAACATTTTTTTTTTTTTTTTTTTAGACAGAGTCTCACCCTGTGACTCAGGCTGGAGTGTAGTGGGACAATCTTAGCTCACTGCAACCTCCACCTCTGGGGCTCAAGTGATTCCCCTGCCTCAGCCTCCTGAGTAGCTGGGATTACAGGCACCCACCACCACACCCAACTAATTTATGTCTTTTTAGTAGAGACACGGTTTTGCCATGTTGGCCAGGCTGGTCTTGTAAGCTTGCACATGTAAGTAAAAACATACCGCCGGGCGTGGTGGTTCATGCCTGTAATCCCAGCACTTTGAGAGGCAGAGATGTGAGATCACCTGAGGTCAGGAGTTCGAGACCAGCCTGACCAAAGTGGCAAAACCTCGTCTCTACTAAAAATACAAAAATTAGCTGGGTGTAGTGGCAGACGGCTGTAATCCCAGCTACTTGGGAAGCTGAGGCAGAATTGCTTGAACCTGGAAGGCAGCGGTTGCAGTGAGATCACCCCACTGCACTCCTGGGCTCAAGTGATTCTCCCCCCCTCAGCCTCCAGAGTAGATGGGACTACAAGAGCACACCACCAGGCCCAGCTAATTTCTTATTTTTATAATTTTGTTTTGTTTTTGAGACAGAGTCTTGCTGTGTCCCCCAGGCTGGAATGCAGTGGTACCATCTTAGCTCACTGCAACCGCTGCCTCCCAGGTTTGAGTGACTCTCCTCAGACTCTTGAGTAGCTGGGACTACAGGTGCATGCCACCATACCCAGCTAATTTTTGTATTTTTAGTAGAGATGGGGTTTCATTTTGGCCAGGCTGTTCTCAAACTCCTGACCTCAAGTGATCCACCTGCCTCGGCCTCCCAAAGTGCTGGGATTACAGGCGTGAGCCACCGTGCCCGGCCGAGATCCCATGTTTAAAAAATGTGTCATCCCTTATTGTACAGATGGAGAAACTGAGGCAGACACATTAAGTAACCTGCCCAAAGTTACATAGCTGACAGCATGATGATGATGAGTCAAACTTAGCACTAGACATGGGGAAGACTCTGCTTCTTTTTTGCTCTTTTAAACACCAGTAGAACGCGATGGGTATGGTGGCTCGTGCCTATAATCCTAGCCCTTTGGAAAGCTGAGGCAGGAGGATTGCTTGAGGCCAAGAGTTTGAGACCAGCCTAGGTAACTTAGTGAGATGCCATCTACGAATAAACAATAAAGAAATTAGCTGGGCGTGGTGGCACATATCTCCACTCCCAGGTACTTGGGAATGTCATTTAATGCCACCGAGCTGCATATGAACTGCATATTAAAATGGCTAGGCCCTGTGCGGTGATTCACCTTAATGCTGGCACTTTGGGAGGCCGAGGTGGGAGGATTCTCTTGAGGCTGGGAGGTCAGGGCTGCAGTGGAGCTGTGATTATACCACTTCACCCTAGCCTGGGCAACGGGGGCGAGCCCTGTCTCTGAAAACAAACAAAAAATCGTATGATGAAATATACATAAAATTTACCTTTTTAGCATTTATTTTATTTTTCGAGGCAGGGTCCCACTATGTTGCCCAGGCTGGCCTTCAACTCCTGGACTCAAGTGATCCTCCTGCCTGGGCCTCCCAAAGTATTGGAAAGACAGGCGTGAGCCACCGCGCAGGGCCTAGTTATTTTAATACGTAGTTTACTACACAGTTCAGTGGCATCAAATATATTCACCAGGTTGCGCAACCCTCACCACCGTCATCTCCAAAACGTTCTCATCCTCCCAAATTGAAGGTCTGTCCCCATTAAACACTCCCTACTCTCCTCCCCAGCTCCTGGGTACCACCTGTTTTATTTATTTAATTTTGGTAGAGACGAGGGCTGGGGGGGCGAGGGGGAGGCTACGTTGGCCAGACTGGTCTCAAACTCTCAAGCTCAAGAGATCCTCCTACCTCAGCCTCCCAAAGTGCTGGGATCACAGGCGTGAGCCACCGCGTTCTTTTCCAGGATGATGAAGACATCCCACAACGAGTAGTCCTCCACCCCGGCAAAAAGGAAGCTAGGAGGCGGAAGCACCCAATACCCGTCCCGCGAGCACCAGCCGAGACCTAACCCTTCCGGTACTCCCTGGGTCAGCCTAGCATCCTACGCGGCGAGGACTCGCCCCCGCCCCCGCCCCCATGTGACCGGCGCTCTCCCGCGCGGAGGGCGGTGGCCTCGGGTGGATCGAACCACTGTAAACGCCCGAATGGGGGGAAGCAGGCGGTGCGGCCGTTAGGGAAGAATTGGGGGTAAGCGATTAAAGCAACTCGGATACATTTTTGTATCGCGCCAGGCAGTCGTCCTTCTAGTCGTGTGAGCCGCCTCTGGCTCGCCCTGAATTCCTTTTCTATTTTGGAGTTGTCGGTCCTTTTGCCCAGTCAGTAGACGAGCTCAAGTGACCCACACGGACAGGGGGATATTAGTAATGTAAGCTAAATGGTTTGCCTAGGAAAAGGCTGAGACGCCCTGAACAATCGCCTTTTGAGTCTCCATTTTTCTATGGTATTAACTGTTGAGTTAGAGGACATTTTCGTAGCATTCCGCACACTAAAATGATTTTTGGTCCCCGCTTTCGGCGCTACAAATAGTTCAGTCTCGACCCGCAGCGCCCGACGGGAGAGGAAAGGGGGCGGCCGCCATGTTGGACGGAACCATCCCCTGCCACACAGGGGGTGGTCAATGCTCCCATAACTTTACTGATGGATAGAACAACCTTGACGAATGGGATTAAGCACTTTCTTGTCACAAAAATGTCAGTTCGGTGATTTTCGGACGCGGTCTTGCGGATGTAAGTCCTCTTAGTCTCGTCGTGAGGGCCCCACGGCGTGGGTGTGCCCCCGCCCTGCGGCCTTGGTGTGGCCTCCCGGTCGCACGCACATGGCTGGGCTGTAGCCGGCGCGGCGCGCGGTGCGGCCTGGGAGAGTCGGAAGCGCGGTGGCAGCGGAGCCCTGCGGGGAGGCAGTGTCGGGCCCATGCAGGACGCGGAGAACGTGGCGGTGCCTGAGGCGGCCGAGGAGCGCGCCGAGCCCGGCCAGCAGCAGCCGGCCGCCGAGCCGCCGCCAGACGAAGGGGTGCTGCGGCCCGCGGGGCTTGGCGCTCCGGAGGCGGTGGGGACTGAGGCCGTCAGTGAGGAGGTGGCGGCCGCCGAGGCCGGACCGGAGCCCGAGGTGAGGACCGAGCCGGCGGCCAAGGCGGAGGCTGTCTCCGGCCTATCCGAGTCGCCTTCGCCGTCGGCCGCGGAGGAGCCGCCCGGGTCGCATTCCGAGCCCCGTGCCCCGGCCCAGGGCGAGGCCCGGAGGGAACAGGCCCGGGACGAGCGCGCCGACAGCCGGGCCCAGGCGGCGTCCGAGGACGCGGGAGGAAACGAGGGCAGCGCGGCTGAGGCCGAGCCCCGGGCGCTGGAGAACGGCGACGCGGACGAGCCTTCCTTCAGCGACCCCGAGGATTTCGTGGACGACGTGAGCGAGGAAGGTGAGGGCGCCCGGGGCGGGGCCGGCGAGCGGTGCGGGAGCGTGTCTGGGGTTCCCGAGGTGGGAGACGTCGTCGGGCTGTGCCACCGGTTCGTGCAGAAGTTCCAGCGAGGGTATCCGTGTGTTCCCGGGAAGCCACCGTGGAGGAGTTTCCCGCGTGCTCGCCCTGGAGGTGTTCTGAGAGCGCAGCACCTCCCCTTTTCTAAAAAAGGGGGCTAGATGGAGCCCACCTCGGAAGCTAGGCATTTGTGTGGCAATCAGAAATCCGTGAGGGTGGGAGAGGGCTCCAGTGGGACTTCGTTATGACTGAGCGTGCTTGTGCCGTGAGTGTCGCTGCTGAGAGTTCAGCAAAAACCGAGGACCCGGTGTCTAGCTTGCAGGTCTGCGTGTCCCCAGAGCTGAGCCGTCAGACCTTCCAAGGTCTGGATCGTAGCAACAGGTTGTGGCCGAGCCGGTGATTTTGTCTTCTTGCCGCGCAGAATTGTCCACCTCCAGAGATTTGCTTAGTCCCTGTCAAATTCTAGTTTGGTTTTCCTTTATCCCCCCCCCCCCCCCACGGTAAACCTGTAAGGCGAGTTATTTTTCCACGTTTTGATGTTGATAACAGCCTGCTTTGCTTTCATCTCTACCTTGATTGGATTTACAGGCATATTTCTGCTTCCTGTCTAAAGGCGCCCCTCTCCTAAAGTGACTTCTGATGAGAGCTTATCTCATTTGTTTTTGTTTTGTTTTTAGCTGTCTTAAGTCTTTAAGTTGGGAACACATCAGCCTGTCTATCGGCTAAGTTAATACTAGAGTGAGAAAAATAAAAATATTCCTGCTGACACAGCCGGTGATACACTGAGACAATTTAGGGAACAACATAGAGTTGCCAACTTATAATTTAAATGTTTTTTTATTTTTTCGAGATGGAATTTTGCTCTGTCGCCCAGGCTGGAGTGCAGTGGCATGATCTCGGCTCACTGCAACCTCTGCTCCCGGGTTCAAACAATTCTCCTGCCTCAGCCTCCCGAGTAACTGGGACTACAGGTGTACGCCACCATGCCCAGCTAATTTTTGTATTTTAGTAGAGATTTGGGGTTTCACCATATTGACCAGGCTGGTCTCGAACTCCTGAGCTCGTGATTCGCCCGCCTCGGCCAATTTAAATGTATTTTTGAAAGGCTATCAGAAATATAAAAATCAACCAGGTGTGGTGGTGCATACGTGTAGTCTCAGGTACTTGGGAGGCTGAGGCACCAGAATCACTTGAACCCAGGAGGCCGAGGTTCCAGCTCAGCCAAGATCCCATCACTGTACCCCAGCCTGGGCGACAGAGTAAGACCCTGTCTCAAAAAGTGAAACATTAAAGACATTAAAGAATAAAAAGGCTGTCAGTTACTGTGACCATTATTATATTATACTTTTTTTTCATAAAAGACTAAATATTAGCATGAAAAGCAGGAAGGACACCACAAACTAGTGAAGACCTTGGGAGCATCTAGTCTTCAAGTCCTTTGCTCCTGAGGAAATGTGTCCCTGGAGGTGGAGTAGGCTGCTGAGAATAACACTTTGATTTTTCTTAGATTTTGAAATCAAAACTTTTGGTTTAGTGATTGTTTTGAGCCCTTGGATATTCTGCTGAGTTTTTGTTGTTTTGTTGTTTGTTTGTTTGCTTGTTTTTTAAATAGAGACGGTTTCACCATGTAGGCCAGGCTGGTCTTGAACTCCTGACCTCATGATCCTGCGGCCTTGGCCACCCAAAGTGCTGGGATTACAGGCGTGAGCCACCACGCCCAGCCTGAGTTGTTTTTTTAAAGCATTATTTGAGCCCATCGAATTCACAAATTTCTAATATGTAAATTATTTCTGGAATCGGGAAAAGCTGGAGGATGCTAATATGACCGCAAGGTTGGCTGGGCTGACTGATGACTGTGGGTCGTCCTGAAGGTGCAGTGTTGGCCAGAGTGACAGGTGAGGCATCTGGTCCTGGGGAACTCAGGCTCAGCAGGCCGGCATTTGTCATGGTCCCCCTGGTTGTAGTTGGTAACTCAGGTAGGTTTTGTGTTTTATGAGAAGAGCTGCCCTTCAGGGTCAGTGTGCAAGATAGTATATGACTATCAGTTCTTTCCAGAAGGGGTCAGGTCTTCTAGGGAGCAGACCAGAGATGGCCTGGAGTCCCTGTCTTGCCTTCTTTAGGTTTTTGGTACAGATTAGCATCCCAGTCTGTAATCATCCTTTCAGTTTAATGTTTCAGCTGCTTTTGGTGTTTGGTGAAACAAATATGTGATCAGGATTTTAACTCTAAATGTCTTTTTTGGCTCATTAACTATTCTTTCTCTTTCTATTTGCTATTTAGTGTTGAGAATTGTTCCCTTCTATTTTTCCTGGAGACAGATTGGGAATCTGTGAACCGTGCGTAACTGATGCTTGGGCTGAGAGTGATCAAGGTGATGTGTCTTCATAGTGTAGTTACTTCATATATTTCCTTCCTAGGTGTGGGCAGGTTCTTCTAGTCTAGATGCTTTGAGCTTGTGGGAAAGGAGTACACGGTTTGTGTAAAAGCTGAGCCTTTTATTGCAAGCCTTGTAAATTCAGATCAGGCTTTCAGTACATTTAATTGACTTTTAGGTTTCCTCCTGCTCCCAGAAGGAAGAGGGCTGAAAGTTGAGTTGATCACCAGTGCTCAGTGATGTCAGTAATCACACCTGTGTAATGAAAGCCAGAAGGACCAGGTTCAGGGGACTCCACATAGCTGAACAGATGGAGGCTCCTGCAGGGTGACGTGCTTGTAAAGGACATGGAGGCCCTGCGCTTCTCTTCCATCTGCCTCTTTGTGTCCTCTGTAACGTCTGTTATAATAAGCTGGCAAACCTAGCTCCCTGAATCCTGTAAGCTGTTGTAGCAACTCAAGAAGTGGGGGATAGTGGGAACCCTGCTTTGGAGGCTTCTGGTCAGAACTGGAGATGACAGCCCACTACTTACAATTGCCATCTGAAATGGGGACCCTTCTTTGGGACTGAGCCTTCAGCCCGTGGGGATCTGATGCCAATTCTGGGTAGATAGTATCTGAATTAGGTTAAGTTGGAGGACACCCAGCTGGCAGCCCCTGGAGAACTGCTTGATATGGACCCACATCTGGTGTCAGAAGTGGAGAATGTTGGGTAAGGGGTTTTGGATGAAGGTGCCTGGTGGTGGGCCGGTCGGGAAGCTCACCCCAGGTGCCTTCCCTCTTTGGTTTTTCCTGATCCCCTTGTGAATGACTATCCAGTTCACTGCCTGGAAACATGAAAATAACTGGGAACAGGAGGTGGGAGAAGAGTTACCATTTTCATCCCAGTTCACTCAAGAGAGGTTTTCCTCCTTGAATAATTTCTAGTAGTTTGAATTCACAGCACAAATGTGCTGTGAATATATTGAGCACTTAAATGTTTACTTGTTTGCTAAAATCTTCTGTAAAAGTCAGTTTTCATTGACATTGGAATGGGGTTCTGCCTAGATGTTGCTAGAAACCTTTCAAAATCTAGGGATCTCTGAAAGACCTAATAGTGGATATTCTTTAGATTTTCTTCTTCATTTGTATTTTGCATTGTTAAAAGCTTTTTATTGTTACTGTCTTCTAGTCTTTGGTTATTGCCAGAACTTAACTGACACACCTTGACTGTTAACATTTCCGTCAAAGGGAGAAAGGAGAGTCCCAGTCTCCCCACTTCTCGCGTTTAAATTCTGAAACAAGCTAGGGTTGGGGTTTCTTTTGCTCACAGCGAAAAGCATTTAGATGATTCATTGTCACTTCCTGGATATTTGTTCAGTGTGCTCAGTTAATGTGTTAATGTTTTTCTTGATAAAAATGGTCATTTGACAAATCTCTGTCTCGTTCAGAATTACTGGGGAGATGTACTTAAAGATCGACCCAGGAAGCAGATGGAATCGATTCGGTGATTGTAGTGGACAATGTCCCTCAAGTGGGACCTGACCGACTTGAGAAACTCAAAAATGTCATCCACAAGATCTTTTCCAAGTTTGGGAAAATCACAAATGATTTTTATCCTGAAGAGGATGGGAAGACAAAAGGGTGAGTGTTGACCTGTCAGAGAAGTCTCATCTGCGTGGCACCTCATGATGAAGGAGTGTTGCACTGCTGCCTCTCCCAGGCACGTGGGCCATTCACTTTTTCAGGCCGGCCTCAGCGGGAAGCTCTCCAGAGCAGTCAATGAGAAGATGATAAAGTTTGTCTTTTAAAGTTTTTAAAATTACCTAGAATAGGCCAGCATGGTGGCTTACACCTAAACTCCCAACACTCTTGAAGACTAAGGCCAGGAGTTTGAGGCTGCAGTGAGCTATGATTATGTAGCTGCCCTCCAGCCTGAGTGACAGAACAAGACTCTGTCTCTCAAATAAATAAATAACATAAAGTAAAAACTAACTAGAATAGTTTTAGTTTCTAGAAAAGTTATCAAATGTAGGTAATGCTACTGTGTTTTTATGTTGGCAGTCAGTTGAAGGATAGCCTCTTGACCCTCGACCCTCGGTTACTCGTGTTACAATGAAACATCCTCTGAGGTCCTTTGTAGTCTTGCCTGTAATACACAGTATTAGGCTATTTTTAAGATTTTATTTGAAGTCTCACTCTGTTGCCCAGGCTGGAGCGCAGTGGTGCGATCTCAGCTCACTGCAACCTCTGCCTCCCAGGTTCAAGCAATTCTCCTGCCCTAGCCTCCCGAGTAGCTGGGATTACAGGTGCACACCACCACCCTGGCTAATTTTTGTGTTTTTAGTAGAGAGGGAGTTTTGCCATGTTGCCCAGGCTGGTCTGGATCTCCTGAACTCAAGTGATCTGCCCACCTCAGCCTCCCAAACATGAGCCATAGCGCCTGGCCACAAGTTTTTTTTAAAAACAGCTTTATTGAGATAATCGATATATAATAAATCTGCATAGTTTTAAAGTATACAGTTTAATAGATTTTGATGTGTACACTTCATGAAACTATTGCCACAGTCATGGATGTTTTGATTAACTTTTCTATAATTTATGATCATAAAACTAGAGACTTGAATCTTCTGGTTAGGTTTCCTTCTCACTTAGGGAGCTCCTTGGCTGTGGGTCTGTCCTCTGTGTGACTCTTAGGCTCGAGGCAGGAGAACAGCACAGATAACTCCTGGCACAGAGGGCTTATCCATGGAGAGGGGTGGGGCGGACGGTGCGTACCTGCCCAGCCTTACAGTGTGCGTGTGTGCGAACGGCCCTCTCTCACCCAGGTATATTTTCCTGGAGTACGCGTCCCCCGCCCACGCTGTGGATGCCGTGAAGAACGCCGACGGCTACAAGCTGGACAAGCAGCACACGTTCCGGGTCAACCTTTTCACGGATTTTGACAAGTAAGTTCAGACTTGGCCATGAGGAAGTGGACGTTGACGTGCAAGTGACCGGCCGTGTCTGGGTGGTTCGGTGCTTCTCAGTGGGCGCTGGTGCATGTCAGATTGTTCATGTCCTTTCTGGTCAGCCTTCCGCAGGGCCACAGGGCCATTTCACAGCCCTACTCCAAGCTCCTGGCCCGTAGCACCCCTCCCCGTTATGCCAGTCACAGCCCTGGGGGATGGGCAGGCAGGAGCGCAGTAGGGCGATGCTGGACCTCTCATGGGGTGCTCTTTCCAGTCATCAGGGCGTGGGGTTTGACAGTCTCCTTTCTCCTCTAGGTATATGACCATCAGTGATGAGTGGGATATTCCAGAGAAACAGCCTTTCAAAGACCTGGTGAGTGGCCTGAAACCTGCATCTCAGTGGTTTAAAGAAGTGCTGCTGGGGCGCGGTGGCTCACACCTGTAACCCCAGCACTTAGGGAGGCTGAGGTAGGGGGATCCATTAGTTGCAGGAATTCAAGACCAGCCTGGGCAACAAAGTGAGACCCCCTCTTTACAAAAAGTAAATACATAAATTAGCTAGGCCTGGCATGCACCTGTATTCCCAACCACTTGGGAGGCTGAGGTGGGAGGATCTCTTGACCCTGGGAGGCCACCGTGAGCTATGATCGTGCTACTGGGCTCCAGCCTGGGCAACAGAGCAAGACCCTGTCTCAAAAAAAAAAAAAAAAGAAAAGAAATGCTGGATGGTGTCTTGAGTTGAGGTTAAGGTGTGACTTGGGAGTTGAGGTGTGGACTGAATTTGTCATATCTTTAAGAGCAATAGTTGTGAATGAGTTTTTTTAAAATTAAAATTAATGAAATGTTATATTCCTTGCCTTTTTTTTTTTTTTTTTTTGTATAAGGGGAATTTACGTTACTGGCTTGAAGAGGCAGAATGCAGAGATCAGTATAGTGTGATTTTTGAGAGTGGAGACCGCACTTCCATATTCTGGAATGACGTGAAGACCCTGTCTCAATTGAAGAAAGAGCGGTGTGTATTTGCTTCCACTGGGGTGGGACTCACCTCCCCTGTTTCCTTAACAAAGTGGAACTTTGTTTCCATCAGAAAGCTGGAAGAGCAGGTGACGTTTTATTTTCTTTCAGATTACTTTCTGAAGACAACTTATTTTATTCCTCTTCCAGCTTTGAAGCAGATCCTGAGAAGTGAACAGGCTTTGTGTATTTCAGTTAAGAGTTTGCAGAATAGATTTACTGTAGGGGAGGGTCTTGATGTTTGGTATTTTGCACTGCCTTTTTCTGCAGAGATGGACAGAGACATATGTGCGTTGGTCTCCTAAGGGCACCTACCTGGCTACCTTTCATCAAAGAGGCATTGCCTTATGGGGGAGAGAAATTCAAGCAGATTCAGAGGTTCAGCCACCAAGGGGTTCAGCTCATTGATTTCTCACCTTGTGAAAGGTAAGCTGCTAGAAAAACGCCAGTGGAGTTTCTGTGCTTCTTCACCCCATGCCAGCCTTGTACAGGTAGTCTATAATTTTGTAGCATTTCAAACTTATTAGAAAGATAGGAGTGCGGAGAACGCTGGTATGCTTTACTGAGATCTTCTCACATTTGGTTGCCTTTGCGTCATCCTCTTGTTGTCTCTGTATAGATACTTTTCCTGAGCCATTTGTAAGTTGAAGTAACGTGTCCCTTTAGCCCTGAATGTGTATTCCTAGAAATAGGATTTTGTTAGCATGACCACAGTGCAGGCACTGACTTCAGGGATTTAACATTGTTTTAATACTTGATTGCATTGCTATATTCTAATTTTGTTACTTGACCTAATAGTTCTGTATATTATTTACTTTCCTTCAGTTCAGGATCTAGTCTAAGGTCACATATATTTATAGATAATAAATTTTCCTTGCTCTGTCACCCAGGCTTGGTGCCATTGCAGGCTCATTGTAGGTAGCCTCAGCCTCCCAAGGTCAAGTGATTCTCCTACCTCAACCTACTGAGTAACAGGGACCACAGGCACATGCCATGACTTATGGCTAATTTTATTTTTTGTAGAGATGGGGGTCTCACTTTGTTGCACAGGCTAGTCTCAAACCCCTGGGCTCAAGTGTTCCTCCTGCCTTGACCTCCCAGAGCACTGGGATTACAAGTGTGAGCCACCGCACCTAGCCAAGCCAGGGTTTTTGATCTAGCTAATCTGGTTGTCTGAGCCCTGCCAGGGAAAGGCACGGTTGTGGAAGGCAGTGTGAGGGCGAGATGGGGCTGTTCTGCTTTGCTCTCAAGGGTTGTGTCTGTCTGCCTTCCCCTCTGATGTAAAGGACTGTCTGTTAACACTGTGTGAACTGAGTGAGCAGGTGCAGTAGCTCCAGACAAGCCAGCAGTCAGGTAAATAATGGCTGGGAGGAGCCTCTAGGCTCTAAAGTTTTCCATCAGACTTATGCTGGCTTTTGAACTGGATGGGACTTTTTTTTTTTTATAAGATGGAGTTTCGCTCTTGTTACCCAGGCTAGAGTGTAATGGCGTGATCTCAGTTCACTGCAACCTCCCCTTCCCAGGTTCTAAGTGATTCTCCTGCCTCAGCCTCCCGAATGGCTGGGATTAGAAGCGCCCGCCACCATGCACAGCTAATTTTTGTATTTTTGGTAGAGATGGGGTTTCACCATGTTAGACTGGTCTTGAACTCCTGACCTCAGGCGATCCACCTGCCTTGGCCTCCCAAAGTGTTGGGGTTGCGGAAATCAGCCACTGTGCCCAGTTGTAATTTTTTTTAACCTTGTTAGTATTTTTTTTTTTTTTTAATTAAGATGGGGTTTCACCATGATGACCAGGCTGGTCTTGAACTCCTGACCTCAAGTGATCCACCCACCTTGGCCTCCCAAAGTGCAGAATTACAGGTGTGAGCCACTGCGCCCGGCCACCTTGTTAGTCTTAATTAAACATTGGTAAAGATAGAATTCCGACCAGGCACGGTGGCTTATGCTTGTAATCCCAGCACTTTGGGAGGCCAAGGCAGGTGGATCACCAGAGCTCAGGAGTTGGAGACCAGCCTGGCCAACATGGTGAAACCCCATCTCTACTAATAATACAAAAATTAGCCGAGCATGGTAGCAGGCACCTATAATGCTATCTACTTGGGAGGCTAAGACACAAGAATTGCTTGAACCCAGGAGGTAGAGGTTGCAGTGAGCCGAGATCATGCCATTGCACCCCAGCCTGAGCAACAGGGTGAGATTTTGTCTCAAAAAAAAAAAAAAAAAAAAAATAGAATTCCACACTGGCTCTCCCTCTAGAACACTCAGCAGACTTTTGTGTAGGATCTGTGTGATTTTTCCTGTGCTGATCTTGGAGAAACTGGAATGCCTGCAGTGTTTGACCCCAAGAAGGAACAAGCCACTACTTCTGCTCTCCCACTCCGCTTGGGATCTCTTGGGGCTGGGAGAGTGTGGTGTTTGGGGAGAGAGTTGGTTCCATGAGTTCTGACTGCTTGTTCTGGCTGCACAGACAGACTGTGATCCTCTTGGGAGGGGAGGATAGCATGCAGTGTTGCCTCCCTCTGTTCTAGGTACCTGGTGACCTTTAGCCCCCTGATGGACACACAGGATGACCCTCAGGCCATAATCATCTGGGACATCCTTACGGGGCACAAGAAGAGAGGTTTTCACTGTGAGAGCTCAGCCCATTGGCCTATTTTTAAGTAAGTGGACCATTGCAACAACCTCTGTAGCCTTTTGTCTTGTAATTGGAATACCCTGGCACTTTTGTTTTCTTCTTAGGTGGAGCCATGATGGTAAATTCTTTGCCAGAATGACCCTGGATACGCTTAGCATCTATGAAACTCCTGTAAGTGGCTTCAGTGATGGGAACACTCATCCCATCCTTGCTTGTAATTGGGGTGTGGTGCCTTTCCTTACTTGTGCTAGAAGAGGAGGAGGAGGTTTCACAGATCGTAGTAAAGGCCTGTCTCCTATGCTGTTTTAACTGCTCCCTGCTCTGGGCGAAGCTCCTTAGTCCCACCTGCCCACCTTGCGCAGCTGTGGGAAGTCCTGGATGGGAGTTAATGCAGTGGGCTTTGGAACTGCGGCTCGCGGCGGTGGATAGGTGGGTGGGTTCACCGTCACCCTCTCCGCGCACTGCTCTCTAGGCAAACTCACATCAGACTTGTTTCCTTTTGTGAAAAGTTAACGTGTGTTACTGAGACACTGACATGATTTGACTCAACTGTAACCTTCCCTTTTATTTTGGCCAGTCTATGGGTCTTCTAGACAAGAAGAGTTTGAAGATCTCTGGGATAAAGTGAGTGTTCTTATCAATTTGGTATGTTAGTGTGTTCAGGCTGCTTAACATAGTACCAAAGGCTGGCTGCTAATTACAGTAGAGATGTCTTTCTCCCAGTTCTGGAGTTTGGGAGCCCGAGGTCACCACACCTGTAGACTGGTGAGGGCCCACTTCCTCATGGACAGCCCCTCAGTCCAGCCTCACCTGGTGGAAGGCTTCTCGGTCCACTTCTGTAAATGTCCTCATCTCATTCCTGAGGGCTTCACCCTCATGACCTGCTCACCCCCCAAAGGCCCCACCTAATGCCATCACCCCAGGGGTTAGAATTTCAGTCTGTGAATTTGGGGGACCTAGACGTTTTCCACTGCAGTTGGTTTCCTTTATTTGCTCTCGTTTGGTACTTTTTTTTTTTTTTTTTTGAGACGGAGCCTTCCTTGCTCTGTCACCCAGGCTGAGGTACAGTGGCGCAGTCTCAGCTCACCACAGCCTCTGCCTCCCGGGTTCAAGCAATTCTCCTGCCACAGCCTCCCAAGTAGCTGGAACTACAGGTGCACACCACCCTGCCCAGGTAATTTTTGTGTTTTTAGTAGAGACGGGGTTTTACCATATTGGCCAGGCTGGTATCGAACTCCTGACTTTGTGATCCGCCTGCCTTGGCTCCCCAAAGTGCTGGGATTATAGGTGTGAGCTACCACACCCAGCCTAGCACTCAGTTCTTAACCAGTTGGAGAGAACATGGTGAGTTTGTTCTTTTTCAAAAATCTTTTTTTTTTTTTTTTTTTTTTTTTTGAGACAGTCTCACTCTGTCCCCAGGCTGGAGTATAGTGGCACGATCTCTGCTCACTGCAACCTCTGCCTCCCGGGTTAAAGGCATTCTCCTGCCTCAGCCTCCTGGGTTGCTGGGACTACAGGTGCCCACCACACCCAGCTAATGTACTTTTAGTAGAGATGGGGTTTCACTGTTGGCCAAGTTGGTCTCGCCTCAGCCTCCCACAGCGCTGGGATTACAGTCATGAGCCACCACACCCAGCCATTTTTTAATCTTTTTTTGAGACGGAGTCTTGCTCTGTTGCCCAGGCTGGAATACAGTGACATGATCTCGACTCACTGCAACCTTCGCTTCCCAGGTTCAAAGGATTCTGGTGCCTCAGCCTCCTGAGTAGCTGGAATTAGAGGGGCGCACCACCATGCTCGGCTAATTTTTTGGATATTTTAGAAGAGGGGTTTCACCATGTTGGCCAGGCTAGTCTTGAACTCCTGATCTCAAGTGATCTGCCTGCCTGCCTCCCTTGGCCTCACAAAGTGCAGGGATTACAGGTGTGAGCCACTGTGCCCAGCCTAAGGTGAGTTTGTTCTGAATGCCAAGGTGAAAGCTCGAGCCGATGGGCAGCAAGGCTACTCTGCGCTGGGCACACTACCCTCGAGACACCACTTCAACAACTCTGCTTTCTGTGCCCAGAAATGAATTTTCAAGGCCAGAGTCTTGAGTTGGCTTCCTTCCATCTGCCTTATCTTTGACCTAGAAACTGGGAGGGTAGTTCCAGCCTTTTAAGGAAGAGAGGGGGGGACTTTGCTTAAGCAAAAGGTTTTCCTATTACTCTTCTGTCTGAGGCAGAGTTTGGGGGAGCCTTCAACTCATTTTCATTATCAAAGAATGGGCATGTTTTTATTTATCAGAAAACTGTTGGAACTGGTCAGTATCACGGCAGTGAACTTCTACCAGCCATCCAAGGACATTGGCGTTTCTTACTCCTTTTATTTTTATATTTTTGGGCAAAATTATGGCTCATAAAATACAAAGAAGACCAGGACATTGGTTCTCAGTAAATGCTACACAGAGCACATAGTGTGTATAAAGCTGTTTTTCACGTAGGTGAGCTCAGGAACTGTTCCTTCCAGCAGCTCTTCTGTTGAGCACTTGATCTGTTGGAGGGAGTTGCCCTCGGTCTTGCTCATTGGTTACACTTGATTTGCCGTTTTCCCCTTTTACACCTTAATTAATCTTTAGATGTCATATAGCCGGATCCGCCAGCCTAAAACTTACTTGCCTCAAAGCAGCAGTATGTGGTGTCTAAGAGTGGGCTGACGGAGTCCAGGCTGGAGTCCATATGAGTCTGTGTGTGACGGTGGGGTTGCTCATACTTCGTCTGCATTCACTCCCTGTCACAGTGAGCACAATAATGCCCCAGGGTCCTGGTGAAGACCTGTGAAGCTGTGCGCCATGCCCAGAGCAGTGCGTGCCTGTGCGGAGTGAGCGCTCAGCTCATTGAGCTTCTGTACAGCAATGAGTTGGTTTATTCTTTTCTGCTTTTCAGTTTCATCATCACTTGGTCTTTGCTGTAACATTTTATTTTCCTGATCTGCAGAGACTTTCTTGGTCTCCTGGTGGTAACATAATAGCCTTCTGGGTGCCTGAAGACAAAGATATTCCAGCCAGGGTAACCCTGATGCAGCTGCCTAGCAGGCAAGAGATCCGAGTGAGGAACCTGTTCAATGTGGTGGATTGCAAGCTGCATTGGCAGAAGAACGGAGACTACTTGTGTGTGAAGGTGGACAGAACTCCGAAAGGCACCCAGGTGCGTGGGTGCCCACGGGAACTGGAGGTTCCTTATCCTTTGCTCTTTAGTGACCACCGTATTGTTCGGAGGCTGTTAATGGATTTTTAAATTCAGATTTGTGGGTTATTTTGACACCTTCCTCATATACCCGGCAAGTCTTAGAGATCTTGGCATATTCTATTTGAAGAGTATAATTTTTTTTAAGAAAAATTTTTCGAATAGGCTGGGTGTGGTGCCTCATGCCTAGAATCTAAACACTTTGGCAAGCTGAGGCAGGAGGATTGCTTGAGCCCAGGAGGTCTACGGAGTGGTGGGCCATGACTGCACCACTCTACTCTAGCCTGGGCCACAGAGCAAGACACTGTCTCCAAAAGAAGTTTTGAGTAGATAATTACATCCACATGGTTTAGAGTTCACAAAGGAATACAGTAAAATGTCCCCAGACACCCACCTTTTTTCTATATTGATTGCTAAAATGTGAATATCATTTTGTGTTTTTTTCTGTCACCCAGGGTGGAGTGCAGCGGTACAATCTTGGCTCACTGCAACCTCTGCCTCTCAGGTTCAAGTGATTCTCCTGCCTCAGCCTCCCCAGTAGCTGGGACTACAGGTGCCTGCCACCATGCCCAGCTAATTTATGTATTTTTAGTAGAGATGGAGTTTCACTATGTTGGTCAGGCTGGTCTTGAACTCCTGACCTCAGGTGATCCGTCCACTTCGGACACCCAAACTGCTGGGATTACAGGCGTGAGCCACTGTGCCTGGTCGAGAATATTATTTTCTTTCTAAGCACAAGGAGTAGCATACTCAGATTTTTTTGTGTGTGTAGTTGATATTTAATATTTACCTTTTCAAAACATTGCCTGAGTTTTTCCTCTAATGGAAGTATTCCATTGTTTAAAGTGGTGAGGCAGTTCAGCGGCTTTTAGTGTGTTCACAGGGTTGTGCAGCCACCATCACTCATTTCACAATGTTTTCATTGGCTGGGCGCGGTGGCTCACCCTAAGTGGGAGGGAGGATAACTTGAGGCTAGAAATTTCAGACCGGCCTGGGCAATACGTAAGACCCCATCTCTACAGATAATTTTTAAAAGATAAAAAATAAGAAATGTTTTCATCACCCTACAAAGAAACACCATACCTAGTAGCAGCCTCTCTGCCCCAGCTCCTTGCACCACTAAGGTCTCTGACTTCCCTATTCCTGACTCGCAGCTGGAATCGGATAGTTTGCAGCCTCTGTGTCTTAACTCCTTCATGGAACAGTGTTCCCACGGCTTGTCCGCAGCATTAAGTCTCAACGGGAATCTGTTGTTGGGTGGACCACGTTTCTTTGCCTCTTTCCTCTTTTGGTGGACATCAGGGGCGGTTTCCCCTTAGACTCCTGGAGTGGGGCAACTTCTGGAAGGTCATGGCTGGAGAACACCCCACTGTCTGAAATAGTTTCACCAGCCCCATGGGTGGGCCTTTTGGGCCCTGTGGACCTGGCACACAGACTGCAGTGAGGACCCTGGGACTGCTTGTGCCAGAGTGTGGAGGGCAGGGAGGCTCCTGTAGGTGGGATCTGATCGGATTATTTCACACATGTCCGGTAGCTACCTCTAGATGGGGTGCTGGCAGTTCCCATCCAGCCTTAGAACTGTGTTCTGTCCTGAGGGCTGCGGCTACCATCACTGCAGATGCTCGTGTGTGCGAACCAGGCGTGCAAATCGAATCTTTCATTATGAAGTTGTCCTTTGATTTAAACCTTTTTCTCATGTTTTCAATGTCCAGAATGTTACCCCTTCCCTTCTTTTTTTTTAAACAGGGTGTTGTCACAAATTTTGAAATTTTCCGAATGAGGGAAAAACAGGTGCCTGTGGATGTGGTCGAAATGAAAGGCAAGTTTTATTTTAGTCATTTTTAGTTGGATGGGCCCTAAGTGCTGTTTTACACTTGGCTTTTAACACTTTCCTGCTAGTGGGTTGTCTGAGCATTGGAGTCAGGACTGTGAACTCTCACCATTAATAGCCATCTCCAGGTCACAGAATGTGTTTATAGCCTTGGCAACATAGTGAGACCCTCTCTGTACAAAAAATACAGAAATTAGCCAGGTGTGGTGGTGTACACCTATAGTCCCAGCTGTTTGAGAGGCTGAAGTGGGAGGATCAATTGAGCCCAGGAGCGGAGGTTGCTATGAGCTGAGATTCCGCCACTGCACTCCAGCCTGGGCGACAGAGCAAGACCTTGTCTTGTTTGACTTTTTGTTTTGCTATAGAAACAAGGAGGAGAGGGAGGAAAAAAATAGAGAGGTGAGCAAACGTCAAACCTGGCCGCCCTGCCAGGTAGGGGAGACAGGAAGCCAGGATTCTACTGTAGATGCCACACTAGGTGCAAAGGAACTGGCATCCACAGCTGCCTGCGACGTCAGGCTCCTTGTCCCGTGTGGGTATCCTGCTCTTAGGAGGGGGAACAGTTTCACATGGGTCATTCACACGAGTGGAGGCAGCTGCCTATGAAACTCCAGGAATGTGTACCTTTTCCTGCTGATGCTTGCTCTGTGGTCCTTTTTATGAACTTTTAAATGTTGGGGGCTATTTCTCTCTGGTTGAATAGTGAACATTTTAACTGATTAACAGTATTCTGTTCTGAATTGACCAAAAAGGGAGTGGTCTGTTTTGTCAATTTTAGAAACCATCATAGCCTTTGCCTGGGAACCTAATGGAAGTAAATTTGCTGTGCTGCATGGAGAGGCTCCTCGGATATCTGTATCTTTCTACCACGTCAAAAACAATGGGAAGATTGAACTCATCAGTAAGTAGCCTGGTCCCTTTCCTCTTCTGAACAGAGATAAGGAATCTGGGCACGGATAAGGACCCAGTCGCCCAGCAGTGAGCGTTTGACTGGCTTAGGACCGCTGCTGGGGAGGACTTACCTGGGAATGGGGCATGGTGGGCTCGGCTGACGGAAGTGAGTGATGGCCCAGTGGTGCAGCCTCCTTGCGGGGCAGCGCGCCTCTCTGAGCCCCGTTAGGCCCTCACGTTTAAGCAAGTATTTCCAAGGCTTTTGTTCTCTGTCATCATCTCAAGTGAAGCTGTTTCTCTTATGGCTGTAGCTGCTATCTCTGGGCTTGGGGTCACTTCCTGTGGCATGCTCCCACCAGTCCCCAGTCTGGATCGGGTGCCTCTGACCTTGCAGGGTGTGCAGAGCTGTTCTACATAGCTGTGCCTTGCCCCCATGCACCCTCACCCACCTGGGGCTTGCTCCCCACAGTGGTGCGGTGGCCCTCGCCCATCTCATGGCATCTGCTGTCTTTGCCCTCAGCTCCTTACTTCATCAGGGGGTCTCTGCTCAGCACAGAGCCCGGCACCCGTGGGGATGGAATGAACCATTGCCTGTTGCTTCGCAGTCATGGTGTGTATGTGTGTGGCAGCCGGGAGGTAGCAAGGGGTTATGTTCCTCCCACAAAGGACTGGCTGCCTTGTGCCCACCTGCAGAGCCATGGGTTTGGCCCTGTACCTGTAAAGGGTTGGAATCTCCTGGCCGCACCTTTTGCAGCATGATTCTGTGAGGAGTTTAGTTTTGTTTTCGCTTTGCTAGAGCTTCGCAGGTGCATGGTGCTCTCAGTTGGCAGTAGATCACAAGATTGGCTGTATCATTAATTCCCGTTGGTGGAAACATACGGGCAGTTGCAGACTGTCCAGAGACTTCTGTTAGTCTTCTGGGTCATAAGACGGACGGCAAGCGGAAGTACCCCGTACCTTCCAAACACGTATGATGCGCCTCTCCTGAGGTTTGGCAGAGACTCTGTGGCCACTGTGTGGGTTCTATCCCGTGCCCGTGGCTGCTGGGGTTTTTTGTTGGTGCAGGTCTGAGACCCCTGCCCCTGCCAGGGTGCGTCTGCCTTCCCGCATCTCCTCCCCTCCGTAGCCTGCCCCAGCTTCTTTTTGGATGTACCGCAGGCTAAGGAGAGAGAGGCCGCAGGTCATCAGCTCTGTCTGAGCAAGCTCTGAGGGGGGACTTGAGCCCAGCCCGACTGGCTTTCACTTCTCACTGCTGCAGCGGCTCTGCCCAAGGTCCTTTCCGGAAGTAAGACATAGTACCTGGAAAGATGATGACTGTAGACAGTTTCAACAAGCATACAGCATCTCCAAAGATGTCTTGTTGCTAGGAGAGTAGCTTTCGTCTTCCAGGGTCACACATCTCTGACATCCTCTCCCAGTTGGGGTCCTGCAGCAGTGAACGTTTGCTGTAAAGGGAATTCTTCGTCCAGTTACCTCGGGAAATAGGAAAACATTGTTGCTTTGAAATACCCCTGCCCCTTCTTTTTTTCCCCCATTTAAAGTATGGATTATGACTTGAGGGGTACTTAGCGATGGATTTTGTAAAATTGTTCTCCAAGGTAGTCAGACATTCCCAGCTGTGCCCACGTGGGTACAGTGACCCACGGCCAAGCCCTCCGGCCTTGACTGCCCTTGGTTCCTTACTTCATCCTGGGCTGGAAGCCCTCGCAGCTCCTGACGGGCACTCTTGTTTCCTTTCAGAGATGTTCGACAAGCAGCAAGCAAACACCATCTTCTGGAGCCCCCAAGGACAGTTTGTGGTATTGGCGGGCCTGAGGAGGTGGGTGTCCACGTGCTGAGCCTGTTCGCCTTGTGAGTAGCGCTCTGCCTGCCGCGGCGAAGACGCCTCAGGCGCCTGCACCCTGCGCTCTGGCTCCTCCTCCCGCTTCTTGGTAGAGGGAGTGTTGTGCACTGAAAGGGTTTACCCCGGTGTCAGTTTATGGGACATTATTGAACCATTGGGGATCCATGGCACTCCAAGACTGAGGCCAAGCCAGGGCAGATGGAAATAAGCACCTGCAGATGCTTTTGTGAAGTGACAGGCCGACCAGTCTGTGGGTTGTGGTTCTTTCGTGGTTAAACAAGTGCCTTCCAGCAATCCAGTTACCCCCCTGCTCCCTCCCCAGGAGGTCAGTCCCCTCTCTTCTAGCGGGAGGGTATTAGTTACACAGCTGTGAGGCTGCCTTACCTCTGTGGTTGGTGTCACGGTGTGGGTCTTAGCTGCATTCCAGCAGTTTGTCAAAATTGTGGAAAAGCTTCCAGCTTTCTGCTCTGAGTTAAAAGAACATCCTTTTGTTGCTGCTCTCCCTTGCTTCATTGTCGACACTTGATACTGTAATTTTGGAGGCTTAGCCTCAGATAACATTTCCTGTGAAAATAATAGTGATGGCAGACGTGTAATACTCACTGCACGCTCTGCAAGCTGTGATTTGTAAGTCTCACAGTGGCCACCAGAGGCTGTTGCTGTGCTTGTTTCCATGTTAACGCCAAGGCTGGCTCCCTGGGGATCCCATGCTGTGCCTCTCAGGAGTGGGATGTCGGGAAGTATGCGTCTCCATGAACCTGATGGTCCTGTTTGTCTCTGCAGTATGAATGGTGCCTTAGCGTTTGTGGACACTTCGGACTGCACGGTCATGAACATCGCAGAGCACTACATGGCCTCTGATGTTGAGTGGGATCCTACCGGGCGCTATGTCGTCACCTCTGTGTCCTGGTGGAGCCATAAGGTGCAGGCCTGAGGGCATAGCTTTGGCTGTGGATAGAAGCAGGGAGTGCTGGCTGGCCGCTGACTCTGGTGCTGTCCTGGGACGTCAGGGGAGGGGCACCAAGCCTCGGTGTTTAACAGAAGCCTCAGCTGGTGTTCGTGGCAGGAGGAGGAAGATTCTGGGTTGTAGAAGAGGTGGCGGGGAGCAGCCCTTGCTCATGGTGGGGGGTCTTACCCTGGGACCCAGGGACCCCTGAAAGGGAGTGTGAGTGTGTCATGCACGAGTGTTTTTCTGCAGAGAGGAGTCATTTCCGTTAAAGTCTGAACAGTTTCGTAACCTCAGACGTGAGGATCTCTTTGGAGTCAGTGGTTGAGTCCAGCCGCCGCCTTGCCCACAAGTTCTTATTCCAAAACTGCTGCTTAAGTTTGCCAAGGAGTTCTTGTATTTAATGACTTTTAGAAAGTTGATGGAGGTATTGACACTAGAACCGTCCATGCAAAGAGTCTGTGAGATCAAATTAGGGTAATTTTGTTGGATGAGATACTGAACTTTTAGAAATACCAACTTCCCAAATATTACTACAAGTGTCTAGACTTAGAAATCTTCACATTTAAATCAGGGTATGTTGATCACGGCCTGGGTCCAGATATGTTCATATGTCACTGTGGTGGGGCCTACCTTGACACTTACCACTTTAGGGCGCAGGCACAGTGGCTAACACCTGGAATCCCACCACTTTAGGAGGCAGAGGCAGAAGAATCACTTTAGCCCAGGAGTTTGAGACTAGCCTGAACAACATAATGAAACCCTAGCCCCATTAAAAAAAAAGACCTTTTAAGCTATTGACCACTCTGCTTGAGGTATAAACACTTAGCTCCCAAAATGCCAGCCTGTCATAGGGAGTTTCTCCTGGGTGCCAGTGAAGGTGCCGTCCTTCATGAGAGAGTCCTGCTACGAAGAGAGTGGAACCGAGCGGCGTGTGATGATGTAGTTAGCTTGCGTCCGGCACGGGGTTCTTGTTGCCAGCAGGAACGCGTAGGCCTGTGCTATGATGAGCGCTGCTCTAACTGCTGTGTGCGCTGCACTCTGGGTCGATTACATATTTTGTGTGTCTTTCATTTACTGACCACCTCCCCTGCTGAATGTCAGCTCAGCAAAGGTGGAGCTTTGTTTGGTTCACATGTGTCCCCGATATCCAGGACCTTGTTCAGCAAGTGACATAGTCACTGTTGTGGCTCTGCTGACCCCTCTATGTCCTGGTGTGTCCCTTCCCTGGCCTAGGTGGACAACGCGTACTGGTTGTGGACTTTCCAGGGACGACTCCTGCAGAAGAACAATAAGGACCGCTTCTGCCAGCTGCTGTGGCGACCCCGGCCTCCAACACTCCTGAGCCAGGAGCAGATCAAGGTCAGTGTCCCCCACCCCCAGGTGCAGGGCATGTGGAGGTGATTATGGCATTGAAAGGAAAAGTGGTTAGGGTGGTGACTGGGGGATAGGCCCTTTGAAAGAGACGTGGGAACAGTGAGAACTGAATGGAATAGAACAGCTTTAGGATAGTAAACTGAGGTCTTCAGCTTGTTGAGGGAAGTTTTACATGAACCTGAGGGGGTGGATAAAAAAGATACCAGGGACTATTAAAAAGTCCTGGTGGGATTAGAAAGCGACTTGTCTGGGATTTACGTAATGATGGTAAAACAGGCCGATGGTATTAGGTCAGAACGAAGAGGAGGGTTAAATCCCAGGAAGAAAGTCAGTCTCAACGTGAAACATGGAAGAGAGAGCAGGCGCGAGCACTCCTGGGGAACTGTGTTCTGTTAATGACTCTGGATGTCACTTCATGTCGGCAACTTTGAAGGTTGCGTTTGTGCTTCTTGCTTTGAATGTTAAATCCTGAGTGACAGTAGTCTTTTGTTTCAGCAAATTAAAAAGGATCTGAAGAAATACTCTAAGATCTTTGAACAGAAGGATCGTTTGAGCCAGTCCAAAGCCTCAAAGGTGAGCCTCGTTCCCTGAAGTGAGAGTCGTGCTGAGACATCCACCATCACAGCAAAGGCAGGCTCACGTCAAGGCTGCGAGGGGGCTGCTATGTGTCTGCTCACAGTTGCTTCTGCACCGAAGACACTGGTTCTGTTTTCCCCCTAGGAGGGATGCAGTGGGGGACTGGGGCTGGCATGGGGACCTGCAGTTGGCGGCCTCATGGCTGCCCTGTGGGCGGGGGCAGTGTTGGGGGAAATGAGAACAAATGGACTGCCATTCCTGCCTGAGCACCTCCAAATGCCATTGTCCTGGCTCTGTCCCTGGGTGTGTGCTCTTCGCAATGGCGAGGCAGGTGTCACCAGTTTTGTGGCTTTCCCCACCCTCGTGCTTAGGAATTGGTGGAGAGAAGGCGCACCATGATGGAAGACTTCCGGAAGTACCGGAAGATGGCCCAGGAGCTCTATATGGAGCAGAAAAACGAGCGCCTGGAGCTGCGAGGAGGTAACTTTGAGATCCCTCAGTCACCAGCTGGCCCTTCCGCCGCCATGGGCCCCAGTGCACACGAACTCCTGCATTCCTTCCCACTGGCCTTGGCGGTGCCTCTCAGCATCTGCCCCTATGGGTGACCCATGCCCTTTGTCCCCCTCAGGGGTGGACACTGACGAGCTGGACAGCAACGTGGATGACTGGGAAGAGGAGACCATAGAGTTCTTTGTCACTGAAGAAATCATCCCCCTCGGGAATCAGGAGTGACTGGGGAGCGCTGTGGTGAGCGTCTATGGGGAGGTGTGATGGAGGTCCTGTTGGCTCCTCTCACGCTGCTTCTGTTACCTCACTGAGAAAGCACCTCCTTTTAAGGCAGGGGTGAAGCCCCGGTGTCACGTGCTCAGGGTTAGCTGAGCCTTGTGTGAAATGTGGAGTTGGTGCCGACCTGGCCTTGGCTGTGCCCTCTGACTGCATTGCAGATGGTGCCTTCCAGGCAGTGCTGCGTGAGGGAGGCGCCATAGCCAGGTGCTAGGAAGTAATAGGAAGAGGAGGGTGGCATTTCCCCGACACCCTTGCTAATGACGGCTGCGGTGTTTCCACCAGAAAAAAACGCTGGCGTGCGCAGCTGCAACTCTGGTTCTGGCAGCCACCAGCCTGTTCCGAGACAAGCCTTCCAAGTCGGGGCTGGGGAGCTCCTGAGTCCTGGGGGCCTCCACGCCTCACAGCGCGGGCATGTGTGGGACAGAAGGCTTAAGCCCCTGGGACTTGGGGGTACCTGAGGATGGCCTGGTTGCTGTCCCCAGGGCGGGACCATGAGTGAGTGGTGGTGGCACACAGGCTTAGCTCTCTGTGGCCAAGGTGACTCCTGTTGCCAGACTCAACGTCAGCCCCAAGGCGATATTCAGCAGCCCCTCAGCCTTTTCAGGTGGTGCTATTTAGGGCCGCCATGCCTGCCTGTCCAGGGGACGGAGCCACTGAGCTGACCCCGCCTGACACTCCCGCGCTGAGCTGCAGGACAGAGCGTGAGCGAGGTTCCTTTGTTGCATTGCAGCGCGTGTGGTGTGGAGCGGAGGCCCGCCCTGCAGGAAGCCTGCGCGACTCCCGCCGCCTCCTCATGCTCTGGACTGTGACCACGCCTGGGATTCTGCCATTGCAACACATTTTTGTGCCTTTCAGCCCCTGGTGTCTGCAGTGGGGGGTTTTAAGGCACCGCTTCCACTTCTTTCTTGTTTGGGGTTTTCTGTCGGAACCACCTGCGTTGGCTCCGTAGACTCTTAGCAGCGTCACCGATAGCACCTTCTTCCGCAGCCAGTGGTGTTTCCACGGTGCCCATCCCACAGCTGAGCGGCGTTTCCGTTGAAGGACTTGCGTCCCTGTCGCGCGCAGTGCTGGACATGTCCCGGAGATTCGCCGGGAGGGCACTGCCACGCCTTGTACCCCCACCATGCAGGTTGTGGCCAGTTTTCTCCACAGGTTGAACGTGGAAATTAAAGCAAACTTGTATGAAAAAGCCGTCTTTCTCCTCTCTTTGAATGTAGATAGTGACCTTGAACCTGTTGCCTGCCTCCCTCCTCAGTGGCAGGGGCCTGCTTGCCAAGCCAGGTCTCCACAGGGCGCCGTCCCATCTGGTCGTCGAGGCACGCTCGGCCACCCCTGCATCCAGCAGTTTGCTGGGCAGTCACGCCACAATCTTCCGTTCCATTGTTTTTTGTGAAAGGTGCTGGTCATTTTCCCTGGTGAGAATGCTGTGGCCTTTCCTTGGCGTTAGACACATTGGGAAACGTGTGTTGAGAATGGTCAGTTCTGCCCACTTATACGCGATACTCTTGTAATACTGAACAGGTTTCCTGTTGGGAAGGAGCAGACAAATGGGAGTTTCAACCCCTTCTGTTTGCAGGGTCTCACTTCCCATTGGCACTTGTGACCCAGCATTTTCATCCACCTCTTTTCAACTTGTGGAACCTGAGGTGGCACTCAGAACTCACAGCCAAGGGACCTTTACAAACCTAAGGCGATGGGGCTGTAGTTCACAGGGCAGAGGACCCAGGTGCCTGCCGCCCTGGAGGAGCAGCCTAGAGCCTCGGGTCCCGCTGGGTTTCCTGGATGTGAGGAGGGTGCCTTGGTGCATTTTCTTTTTTATGAGCCTTACATTTCTCTTATCTGCGTTTTTAAAATTCTAGAGTTGTTGCAATCCTGCCGTTTATCCTGTGCCCCTTCAGTGCACATTTTATTAGTAATTCTTGTTTACGTTCATGCTCTTTAAACTCATGCGTTTAAACTCTAGTGAGCCAAGAAACAGTTTTTCTGATTTCATGGAAAGAAGAAAGGCACACACAGTTCTACCATATGACAAATTTTTAACAGACCTTCTAAGAAAATTAATTTTTCACTGTTTTAAATCTACTAGTTGTAATTGTTTCGCATAATTCGATAAATAAAGAATTTCTGAAGACTTTGTGCTGGTTTTCACTTTACTATGGTCAATGTGGATCTCCCAGAGCTGGCCTGCGGTGGAGGGACTTCCCAGGGCTTTGGGCTCAGGACATCAGGGTGGTCTTGGGACCCCTGCTGCAGGCACTGCCTTGGTTGTGTCTCAGGAGGCCGAGGCAGCCCGGAATGTTGTGACCCATGGACGTGTTCCTGGCAGGTGCCTTGGTCAGACACTGGAGCCTAGAGGAGTGGGATGTGGATGTTGGAGGGGTAGCCCCTTCCTTACTGGATCCACCTGGCAGGGGCTTCCTGCAGCACAACGTTGACCTGGACACCAAGGAAGGGATGGATGTGGCCAAACATGCCCTGGCCTCTGAACTGAGCTGCCCCGCAGTCAGCATACAGGAAAGGCGAAGCACAGCGGCTTTTGGGAGAGCTTGAGTTGCCCAGCGTGCCAGGAATGGACCCCCGGGCCCTTCCAGCTCTGTAGTTGGAATCATGAAGTTGGACTTACAGGTTCGAACGGCGTGGATCTGATCTTAGTGATTTCTTTTTTCCTTTTGTTTTGGGTTGTGCCGTGCCCAGCCCAGCCTTGGTGTGATCTCTGTCACTGCAGGAGTGGTTTTCTGTGCTTGGCACTGACCCTGGCTCTGAGCATTGTCGTCCTGCACTCTGGTTAGCACAGTCTGGCAGGGACAGTCGGCCTTGGCAGTGCAGGTTCAGTGCGGTGACCTCCCCCTGGACTTCCAGTGGAAACGTTGAGCACAACCTTTAGGCATTTAATACATGTGATAGCCAATCCAAGCACTGACTGGGAAAGGCACATAGACCATGGCTAGTGCATCAGAGATGTGGTCTTAGGCTGGGCGCAGTGGCTCACGCCTGTAATTCCAGCACTTTGGGAGGCCAAGGTGGGCGGATCACCTGAGATAAGGAGTTCAAGACCAGCCTGCCAACATGATGAAACCCTGTCTCTACTAAAATACAAAAATTAGCCAGGTGTGGTGGCGCATGCCTGTAATCCCAGCTACTCGGGAGACTGAGGCAGGATACTTGCTTGAACCCAGGAGGTGAAGTTTGCATTCCAGCCTGGATGACAGAAAAAAAAAAAACATAAGTCACTGTTGGAAATGGCAGTTGAAGTTGCCACATGAAGCTTCAGCCGCTGCCATTTGTCTGCTTCAAAGGAAATGCTCCAGGCCCACCCTGGTCTCTGTATGAGGGGCCCCTGGGGTGGGCAGCGTCTCTCCTGGTCTCAAGGTGCCCACCCTCCAAAGAAGAGGGGCAGCCCCTCTACCTGCATCCTGGTGGGGTCAGGCCGGCTCATGTGTACCAGGTGAGGCACATGGAAACCCAGGGTTGCCATAGTGAGTGTGGAGATAGAGGCTGCCGCGGTCTCTGGAGCTGTTCCCATGTGCCGATGTGATCAGGAGTTCTATCCTGCTCCTTGGGGCCCCAAACACGTGAGTGGTGCCAGCCCAGCTCCCCTGAGGCCCAGCTGATGTCACCGGGGCGGGGGGGTGGGGCTGAGCACAGCCAGGTCTCACCTCTGCTGGGATAGCAGGGAGTGTGTCCCCTTGCCCGTGCCCTCCTACCAGGTTGCAGGCCCCTCCCCCAGCCCGGGGCAGCCTGGCATCGAGGGAGATGGAGCCCAAGGACCAGCCAGTCATGGTGAGTGCCCTCTCTCATCCCCTGGCTGCCCCCGCTGTGAGTGCCCAACACCACCTCCCCGACCTGCCACTATAGTGATCCTTCTGTTATGAGGCCCCATTTACTCCTCCACTGTCTCTCCCTGGGACCTAGCTGCCCCACTCTTCCCCCACTGCCTCAGATACCCTCTCTACCCCTAATCCCCATGCTGCTGGCACCTGGGCATGCAGGCTGCGGGCTCCCCCAGCCTGATCCAGGTTGTCTGTTGGGGGACTCAGAGCCTCTGTCCACTGCACAGTGGTGTGCTGAGCTGGGGACTTGCCCCAGTGCTATGGCTGGGTAAGGAGAGATGCCAGGCATAACTGCTCCTCAGCTGTTGTTTCTACCAAAAAATGTATCCCTTTTACAGAGGGGGAGAGGAGCGTTCGGGGGGCCGCAGCTCCTATGCAGCTGGGGTGGGTTTGAGGCTGGGGTCTGGCCCTCAGAACAGGGAGAGGGGATAGCAAGGCCCCCAGTTTCCCCTAGGGGAAGTTTTCTCTGAAGGAGCTCAGCGTCCCCTTCTGGAGGTAACAGGACTGGGAGGTGTAGGTTCCCTGGTTGGGAGGCCTTGGGCAGGCATTCCCCCAATCTGTGCCCCAACCTCCCCATTGCTCAGTGAGGGAGGCCACGTCTTGCTTGGGGTATAGGCAGCCCTGAGGGAGTGAAGTCAGGGCTAGCTTGAGGGGCATGGGGCTGAGCTGCTACTTTACAGCTTCACTGAGCAGATACCAGAGCCACAGGGCCAGGGAGGGCAGGGCTGCGGGGCTGGGGGCCCGAGGGTGAAGAGGCCCCATGCAGCTGCCCCGGTGGCCTCCCACAGGTGGCACTTCGAATCTGCCCACTCGATGCAGAACTGGAGAAGGGAGCTGCGGTCATTGCCCACAAAGTGGGGGACCAGGTAAGCCTGGGGCTCAGAGGGCTCCTCACTGTCACAAGCTCACAGATGGGGCTCTGTCCTGTGGTGCGGCCAACACTGACACCAGGCCCACCCACTGGACCCAGTTTCTAGTCAGGGTTGGGGGCACACAAAGTCAGGGAGAGATGAGAGTCACCAGGAAAATAACGCCAGGTCTGGTGGTGCACACCTGTGGTCCTAGCTACTCAGGAGGCTGAGTCAGGAGGTGGGCTCGGGCCCAGGAGTTGGAGGTTACTATGAGCTGATCATACCACTGCAACACTCCAGAACCTGTCTCTAAAGAATAAATAAATAAAATAAAAACTCTCAAGGCAATTAATAGTTCTTTGCTGGAATTGATAGTGACTATCAAAATGGTATCACTGGTCCCCACGAAAGCCTCATCGTGGGGGCCAACTGGTCGTCTCTTGAGACTCCCTGTGTTATCTCTGGGTGATTTCTTTTCTTCTTTCTTTCTTTCTTTTTTTTTTTTTGAGATGGAGTCTCGCTCTGTCGCCTAGGCTGGAGTGCAGTGGCATGGTCTTGGCTCACTGCAACCTCTTCTCCCAGATTCAAAAGATTCTCCTGCCTCAGCCTCTTGAGTAGCTGGGACTACAGGTGCCACCACCAGGCCTGGCTAATTTTTGTATTTTTACTAGAGAAGGGGTTTCACCATGTTGGCCAGAATGGTCTTGATCTCCTGACCTCAAATGATCCTCCTGACTTGGCCTTCCAAAGTGCTGGGATTACAGGCGTGAGCCACTGTGCCCAGCCTGGAGCCTGCTTTCTTTTTTCTTTTTTGAGACAGACTCATTCTGTTGCCTAGGTTGGAGTGCAGTGGTGTGATCTCGGTTCACTGCAACCTCCACCTCCCCGGTTCAAGTGATTCTCCTGCCTCAGCCTTCTGAGTAGCTGGGATTACAAGCGAGAATCACTATGCCTGGCTAATTTTTTTCATTTTCCTTGTTTGGGACGGAGTCTCGCTCTGTCGCCCAGGCTGGAGTGCAGTGACGTGATCTCGGCTCACTGCAACCTCTACCTGCTGGGTTCGAGTGATTCTCCTGCCTCAGCCTCCCTGGTAGCTGGGACTACAGGCATGTGCCAGCATGCCCGGCTAATTTTTTGTGTTTTTAGTACAGATGGGGTTTCACCATGTTGGTCAGGCTGGTTTTGAACTCCTGACCTCAAGTGATCTGCCTGCCTTGGCCTCCCAAAGTGCTGGGATTACAGGCGTGAGCCACCATTCCCAGCCAATGTTTTTACTTTTAGCAGACACGGGGTTTCACCACATTGGCCTGGCTGGTCTCAAACTCCTGACCTCAGATGATCCACCTGCCTCGGTCTCCCAAAGCGCTGGGGTTACAGACGTGAGCCACCTTGCCTGGCAAAACCTGCTTCTTAACCATCAGTGCCCTCCTGCTTCCACTTCCCATTGGATTTCTTCTGCAGCTCAGGCCTGGTCCATGGCCGGTACTTGCTGGGGGCTGTATGGACAGGAGCCGCCCTGAGGTATCCTGTCTTTTGATCTCTCCATCTTTGGAAGGAGAAAAGCGTAAACAAAAGGGAGGTCACTTACATTGTGGAAAAGGGCTGGCTAGAAGCCAAGAGAGCCCCAGGAACCTGGCCTCAGCCCTGCAACTGACTCCTGAGAACTGCTGACTGGCCCTGGTGTCCTGGGACCTCAGTTTCCAAAGCTGTGAGCCCAGGTCGGGTGGGGTGGGCTGGCCGATGGTGAGGTGCTTGGTCCAACCCAGTGGCACCTCCCTAGACCCCGTGGCTCCTCTTGGCCACTGGGGTCCCCAAGTTCCTCCCAGCCAGGGAGCTCCTTGGTGCATTAACCAGCTGAGGTCGAATTTGGTTTCTAATTGCCCTGTTTCCCCCTCCCAATTCCCTGGGAAAGTCTCCTTTGAACCTGTCTATCCCCAGGGACCCTAATACACTTTGTGTCATAGTTAGGTATTTATATGAGATGGCCCTGGGGGCGACCAGGCACTCAGAGAAATAAACAGCAGGGCTGGGGAGCTTGGCCTGGTCCTTTATTTTTGAGTCGAGGTATCACTCTGGCCCAGGCTGGAGTGCAGTTATGGGATCACAGCTCACTGCATGCAGCCTTGAACTTCTGGGCTCAAGCGATTTTCCTGCCTCAGCCTCCCGTGTAGCTGGAACAACAGGCATGCACCACTATGCCTGGCTAATTTTAAATTTTTTTTTTTTTTTTTTGAGATGGAGTTGGCTCGCTGCAACTTCCACTTCCTGGGTTCAAGCGATTCTCCTTCCTCAGCCTCCTGAGTAGCTGAGATTACAGGCGTGTGCCACCACACCTGGCTAATTTTTTGTATTTTTAGTAGAGCCGGGGTTTCATGTTGACCAAGCTGGTTCGAACTCCGACCTCAGGTGATCCACACACCTTGGCCTCCTAGCATGCTGGGATTGCAGATGTGAACCATCGCACCCAGCTCAGTCCTTTGTTCTCCCGTTTCCTGTGTCTAGTTCAGCCCCAGTGAGCCACAAGAGGTAGGGCTAACAGTGGAAACACAGGGTCATGTGCGGAGACCCTGAGCGCATCAGCTAGGCACCAGCTCGGCCCTTCCCATTCCTGACCCGTGGGATCATCAAAGGGTTTGGCTTGGTGGGGCCCAGGACCTCCTGCCAGTACTGGGAGCAGTGATGCCTGAAGTTCTGTCCCCTGAGCGAGGCTGGTGGGTGCTGGGCCACTGTCCTTGATGTGGTTTGACCAAGGCAGCATTTATAGGGTGTGAGTGTGAGTGCTGGTGTTTTGAGGGTGCAGTAGTGGTAAACACTGCTCCTCAGAAGCAAGTGGAGAGGGTGCTGGGCGGTGAGGTGGGTGCCTGGCTCAAGCATAGAAGCCCGCAGCCCTTCCTGGACCTGGACCAAGCCCCTTGGAGGGGTCCAGGGTGGGTGCCAGGCCTGGGGTCTCTCCAGGGTCCTGTAATCCCAGCTACTTGGGAAGCTGAGGCAGAACTGCATCTGCTTGTTGCTCACAGATGGTGGTGCTCATGGACCCCGGCGAGGACCCAGAGGACACACCACGCACGCACCGGTCCCGGGAGGGGACCTTCATCTTCGACAGGGTGTTTGACCAGCATGCATCTCAGGTCTCCACCTGCCCCTGCTGTCCCTGCATCCCCCCTCTGGGGCTGGAGCCCCTGGTGAGGACATGGCGGCCAGGCAGTCTTAGCCCTGTCTTCTCACAGGGGTCTCCTGGGGACAAGAAGACTGTGCAGAAACATCCCAGGGGCAGCAGCAGGAGACCCTTCACAGAAAGCTCACCCCGGGGGGGGCAGCACCGGGAGACCCTTGACAGAAAGCCCACCCCAGGGGCAGCAGTGGGAGACCCTTCACAGAAAGCCTGACCCCGGGGGCGGCAGCGGGAGACTCAGTGCAGTGGCCGCCAGCTTGTGGCTTTGCAGGGGCTCTTGCGTTCATGCACTCAGCCCTTCATTCCACAGAGCGGCCCTGTATTCCGTGGGGCTAGAGTGTAGCTCTGTCCGCTCCCCCACATCCTGGCAGGGAAGGCAGACCATAGCAAATGGAGAAGCAAGCATGTTGTGAGCACTCATGGTGTCTGCGAGGGCCTGCGGAGGGGCTAGACGTTAGATCTGGGGGGGGAGAGAGCCAGAGGGATAGGGATCCGGGTGGAGGCTTAATTATGCCCATTTCACAGAAGCAGCACCGTATGAGAGATTGCGTGATGAGGCCCAGAGCTGAGCATTTGGACCCAGAGTCAAGTCACACTCCCTCCTAGTCCTCCAGGCCACCACCCTTTACTAGGGGCAAATGCTGTCAATGCGTCACTTGACCCCCCACCTGGGAGGGGGCTCACAGAGGGGAGCCAGGACCCAGGGAGGGGTGATGGAGTGAATGGCACCCCTTGCTGAGTGGGGTAGGCGGGATTTGAACACTGGCCTCCTGAAGAAGTGACAGACCCATCACCAGGGTGAGAGGTCAGGGGATGTTTGGCCCTAAGACAAAGCCCGGCAAAGGATTTCAGGCTTCCTCCAGGCCCTAGAGCCAAGTGACTTCCCTTGAGTGGTGAAGGGTAAAATCAGGGCTCCCATGCCCTCTGCACCCCACTTTCCTTTTTTTTTTTTTTTTTTTTTGAGACAGCATCTGCATCATCTAGGCTGGAGTGCAGTGGTGCGATCTCGGCTCACTGCAACCTCCACCTCCTGGGTTCAAGCAGTTCTGCCTCAGCTTCCCAAGTAGCTGGGATTACAGGCGCCTGCCACCATGCCCGGCTAATTTTTGTATTTTTAGTGGAGATGGGGTTTCACCATGTTGGCCAGGCTGGTTTTGAACTCCTGACCTCAATTGATCTGCCCGCCTCAGCCTCCCAAGGTGCTGGGATTACAGGTGTGAGCCACTGTGTCTGGCCCCCACCTTTAACTTCTGAGAAGCCACAGGCCCCAGGGGTGCACAGCTGTCCCCTAGTGATCAAAGATGGTTGGCAAAACAAATCACTCCAAAGCCGAGTGGCTTAGAACTATCATTGATAATCATCTTTCACAGTTCTGTGGGGTGACCAGGACCTACTGGGCAGATTCCCACCTGGCTGCAATCTGATGTCAGGGGGCTGCTGTCATCTGGGCCATGTGTCCACGGTGGTCCGTACACATGGCTATCAGCGGATGCTGCAGATGGCTTGGAGTTCCACTGGGGCTGTCCACGGGAAAACCTACAGGTGGCTCCTCCGTGTGGCTTGAGCTTCCTCAAAGCATGGTGGCCTGGGGGCTCCAAGAGGGCCAGGTGGAAGCTGTCAGGCATCTTGAAGGCATGGCCTTGCCTCTGCCACCCTTTGCTGGCCAAGCCAGTCCTAAGCCTGGCCAGGTTCAAGGGGAGGAGAAAGAGACTCAGCTTCCCAGTGGAGAAGTGGCAAAGAAGCTATGGCCGTCTTTAATCTACCACCCGAGTCCTCTCTTGTGTTCCCACTGGCCCCTGGCTGCTGAATTCACACAGAGAGCCTCTTGGGAAGCATGCTGGGTGCATGAAATGGGCCTGCTTAGAACACCTGGGTCACCTGTTGGCGCCAGGAGCATACTCCTGGATTCAGGACTCAGCGTGAAGATAGAGCAGGATTCATTCAGCAATGGCAGCTCCAGCTGCTGTCTCAGAAAATAACTTCTCTCACTCTCAAGATCTGAACGGCACGGAAAGTTGCAGGGGCTCGATCGTTGATATTTATTAAGGCCAAATGCAGTGGCTCATGCCTGTAGTCCTCACACGTTGGACTCTATGCCAACCTGGGTGACATGGAGAGACCTTATCTGTACAAAAAAGTTTATTTTGTTTTTAATTAGCTGGACATTGTGAAACATGCCTGTAAGTCCCAGCTACTTGGGAAGCTGAGGTCAGACGTGGGAGTATCTCTTGAGCCCAGGAGTTCAAGGCCACAGTGAGCTGTGATTGCACCACTGCACTCTAGCCTGGGCGACAGACAAGGCCCTGTCTCAAAACACACAAAAAAACCACACTTACTGAGTGGCTACGACACACCAAGTGCTGTGTTCAGGGCCTGGTACGCCCTGCCAAGTCTACAGCTAGAGGGCTGCGGACCCAGGATTCGGTCCCAGCCATGTATATCCAAAGCCAGAGGTAAGCGGTGCCGGCCTCGGAGATTGTGCAGCCCGGGCACAGAAGCGGCCTCTTCCTTCTGCAAGCTCAGTGACCAGCCAGGGCTTCCGGGACATTTACATGAGATAAAGGCCCCAGAGGGGGTGCCGGAGATGCAGAGGAAGGGACTGCTGCTTCTGTCAAGTCCAGCCAAACCTACATGCCCTCATGCACCAGCCCTGGAGGTATCTTTGCTTGAATGACCCCGTAGACAGGGGAGATCACTACCTATACTCCTATTGCTGGGTATTGCTGCCTATGTCAACTTGTGCCAGTCTGAAACTTTTACTTCCTTGTCCTAGTTCTGTCCCAGAAAGAGGAGTCATGGTGCTTTTCCAGACCCCCAAGTCTGTTGCCACCTTCCAGCCCTTCGCAGAATTCACCACTCTTTCTCCTTCTTTCTTTTTCTCTTCTCTTCTTCTCTCTTTTCTTTTTTCCCCTTCCTTCCTTCCCTCCCTACCACCCACCTACCTTCCTTCCTTCCTTCTTTCCTTTTCTTTCCCTTCCTTTCTTTCCTTTCTTTCTTTTCTTTCTTTCTGACAGAGTCTCACTCTGTTGCCCAGGCTGGAGTGCAGTGGTGCAATCTTAGCTCACTGCAACTTCCACCTCCTGGGTTCAAGCAATTCTCCTGCCTCAGCCTCCTAAGTAGCTGGGATTACAAGCATGCACCACCACACCCAGTTAAATTTTTTTTGTATTTTTAGTAGAGACGGGGTTTCACCGTTTTGGCCAGGCTGGTCTCAAACTCCTGACCTTGTGATCCACTTGCCTCAGCCTCCCAAAGTGCTGGGATTATAGGTGTGAGCCACTGCGCCTGGCCCTCTTCTGTTCTTTCTTCTTTTTCTGATATAGGATCTTGCTCTGTTGCCCAGAATGGAGTGCAGTTGTGCCATCACAGCTCATTGCAGTCTGAACTCCCAGGCTCAAGCAATCCTCCTGCCTCAGTCCCCTAAGCACCTGAGACTACAAGCCTGCACCACCATGCCTTGCTGTTTTTTTTTTTTTTTTTTGAGATGGATTTTCAGTCTTGTTGCCCAGGCTGGAGTGCAATGACGTGATCTCGGCTCACCGCAACCTCTGCCTCCTGGGTTCACAGGATTCTCTTGCCTTAGCCTCCAGAGTAGCTGGGATTACAGGCATGTGCCATGACACGCAAGTGTTCCTTCCACCTTTAGTAGAGATGGGGTTTCTGCATGTTAGTCAGGTTGGTCTCGAACTCCCAGCCTCAGGTGATCTGCCCACCTTGGCCTCCAGAGTGCTGGGATTACAGGCATGAGCCACCGCCCCTAGCCATTTTTTTTTGGTAGAGACAAGGTCTGGCTATGTTGCCCAGGCTAGTCTGGAACTCCTGGACTCAAACAATTCTCCCACCTTGGCCTCCCAAAGTGTTGGGATTCCAGGCAGGAGCCTCCGTGCCCGGCTTCTTTGCATTATTTATTTATTTATTATTTTGAGATGAAATCTCACTCTGTTGCTGAGGCTGGAGTGCAGCGGTGCGATCTCAGCACACTGCAACCTCTGCCTCCTGGGTTCAAGCGATTTTTGTGCCTCAGCCTCCCAAGTAGCTGGGACAACAGATGCGTACCACCATACCCTGCTAATTTTTGTATTTTTAGTAGAGACGGGGTTTCATCATATTGGCTGGGCTGGTCTCGAACTCCTGACTTCGGGTGATCTGCCCACCTTGGTCTCCCAAAGCACTGGGATTCAGGTGGGAGCCTCTACGCCTGGCCTCTGCATTCTTTTTGGTTTCTCTCAATTCATAGAGAAGCTGTGGAAAAAACTCACATGTGTTTACGGCCTAATTCATGCCAGGCCCCACGGTGGGAGCCATCACATACCTTCTCATTTAATCCCTCAAAACCACCTTGCAAGGCCAGCCTTGCCTCACACCATGAGGCTCAGCACAGCCAGGGCAGTGCACCCAAAGTCACGCCTGCAGGACTGGTACAGAACCCAGGAATATCCAATGTCCATGCTCTTTTTAGCCTTGTCTCTCCTGAGTATGGCCCTGAGTATGGTCCTCCAGAGGGATTAGAACTTGGGCAACACCACACACCGTCCTCTCCAAGCAGACAGGCCCCCTGACTGTGACTGTCCGGGTGACTGTCTGTCCTCTGTCTCTCTACAGGAAGATGTGTACGGTGCCACCATCCAGCACTTGGTTGAAGGCGTCATCTCTGGATACGATATGACAGTGTTTGCCTATGGCCCCTCAGGTACCGTCCAGGGCAGTGTCCCAGGAACAATCGGGGACTATGACAGCAGGGTCTCGCTCTGTCACCCGGACTGGAGTGTAGTGACTCAGTCACAGCTCACTGCAGTCTCAACCTCCCGGGCCCAAGCGATCCTCCCACCTCGGCCTCCCAAGTAGCTGACACTGCAGGCATGTACCACCGTGCCCGGCTAACTTTTGTATTTTCTGTAGAGACGAGGTCTCCTTATGTTGCCCAGGCTTGTCTCAAACTCCTGGACTCAAGCGACCCTTTTGTCTCTGCCTCCCTAAATTCTGGGATTAGAGGCATGAGCCACCATGCCCAGCCTGGTACTCTTCTTTTTTTCTGCTTTCTTTTTTTTTTGGTGGAGGGTGGGGATGGAGTTTCGCTCTGTCATCCAGGCTGGAGTGCAGTGGTGTGATCTTGGCTCACTGCAATCTCCACCTCCCGGGTTCAAGAGATTCTCCTGCCTCAGCCTCTTGAGTAGCTGAGATTACAGGCACGTGCCACCACACCCAGCTAATTTTTGTATTTTTAGTAGAGAGAAGGTTTCACTATGTTGGCCAGGATGGTCTTGAACTCTTAACCTCAAATGATCCACCCGCCTCGGCCTCCCAAAGTGCTGGGATTACAGGTGTGCGCCACTGCACCCAGCCTCTTTTTTCTTTTTGAGACAGGGTTCCACTCTGTTGCTCAGGCTGGAGTACAGTTGTGCAGTCATAGCTCACTGCAGCCTCGACCTGCTGGGCTCAAGTGATTCTCCCACCTCAGCCTCCTGAGTAGCTGGGACTACAGGTGTGTTCCACCATACCCGGCTAATTTTTGCATTTTTTGCAGAGATGGAGTTTTACCACTTTGCCCAAGCTAGTTTTGAACTCCTGAGCTCAAACGATACACCCACCTCAACCTCTCGAAGTGCTGAGATTACAGGTGTGAACCACCACACCCAGCTCTCTCTTTTGTTTTTTGAGATGGAGTTTCACTCTTCTTGCCTAGGCTGGAGTGCAGTGGCTCAATCTCAGCTCACTACAACTGTCACTTCCCGGGTTCAAGTGATTCTCCTGCCTCAGCCTCCCGAGTGGCTGGGATTACAGGTGTGCGCCACCACACCCAGCTGATTTTTGTATTTTTAGTAGAGATGGGGTTTCACCATATTGGTCAGGCTGGTCTTGAACTCCTGACCTCAGGTGATCCACCCACCTCAGTCTCCCAAAGTGCTGGGATTACAGGTGTGAGCCACCACACCCAGCTCTCTTGTCTTTTAATGGCCAGCATTTCCAGGTGGAGCCCACCTATAAGTCCCCCCAACCCTGGCAAGTGTCTCCGCTCCTCTTCCAGGTGCAGGGAAGACCCCACACCATGCTGGGTGTGGATGCGGAGCCCGGCATCTACCTGCAGACCCTCACTGACCTCTCTCAGGCCATTGAGGAGACCCGGGACAGCACAGACTACAGCGTGTCCATGTCCTACCTTGAGGTGAGCCTGCCACCTGCCTCAGTTGCCTTGTCTGCAAAATGGGCATGATGGCACCAGACAAAACACACCTGTGTGTGTGTGACATCCTCAGAACTGCGTGTTACCCCCCAGAGGCCAAGTGACCTCATGGAAAGCCCCAGTCCCCGGGGCTGAGATTTCTCTGGAGGTTCAAAGCCCAGTGCTAAGTTGTAATTCTTTTTTGAGATGGAGTCTCGCTGTGTCACCTAGGCTGGAGTGCAGTGGCATGATCTTGGCTCACTGCAACCTCTGCCTCCCAGATTCTCCTGCCTCAGCCTCCCCAGTAGCTGGGATTACAGGTGCCCGCCACCACACCCAGCTAATTTTTGTATTTCAGTAGCGATGGGGTTTTACCATGTTGGCCATGTTGGTCTCGAACTCCTGACCTCATGATCCGTCTACCTCGGCCTCCCAAAGTTCTGGGATTACAAGTGTGAGCCACAGCACCTGGCCAGTTCTTGTAATTCTTTTGTGCCAAAGCTACTTTGCTCCCAGCCTTTCTGTTCCACCTCAGATTTATAATGAAGTGATCTGGGACCTCCTGAACCCATCCTCGGGGTTTCTGGACCTCAGGGAAGATTCCAGGGGCAGCATCCAGATTGCAGGCATCACGGAGTTGTCTACCTCAAACGCCCACGAGGTGAGGGTCACAGGAGCCCACGGAAGGAGACGTGGCTGAGCCACAGTAACCACACACATGCCAGAGCTCCCAAGGTTCTCCTTCAGGTTCACTGCACAAGGACAGACTTGCAGTTCCCATGTTGTTTCCAAGCATGGACTCGATCAGGGGGGGTTGGCACCCTTGCCTCTGGCCTCCTGCCTGGCACTCAGGGTGCCATCACTGATGGAGCACACATTCTTCCCTCTGCCTCCAGACGCAGGCTCAGGATCCTTTTCAACACAGCACTCCAGGGCTGGGAGCGGTGGCTCATACCTGTCATCCCAGCACTTTGGGAGATCGAGGTGAATGGATTGCCTGAGCTCACAAGTTTGAGCCATTGCACTCCAGCCTGGCAACACAGTGAGACTCTACTAAAAATACAAAAAAATTAGCCAGGTGTGGTAGCAGGTGCCTGTAATCCCAGCTACTTGGGAGGTTAACGCATGAGAATCACTTGAACCTGGGAGGTAGAGGTTGCAGTGAGCCGAGATTGTGCCACTGCACTCCAGCCTGGGTGATAGAGTGAGACTGTCTCAAAAAAAAAAAAAAAAAAAAAAACCCAAAAACCCCACAGCACTTCAGGCAGTCACAACCCTCTGAGCTGGCTCCCGTCTGGAACCCATTTGCCACCCCCTGATCCTAAGAATTGCTCATGCAGCAAGGACATGGAAACTGGAAACATCTCCCTGCTGTCTGGCTTTCCTTCCCTCTCTGCTCTCTGAGCCACGCCCAGCACTACTGGCAGCCTGGGCTTCCTGATAGATCTGGCTGGGCATCCTGTTTGCTCATAACACCTTCAGCGGTTCCCTCTGGCCTCCAGAATCAGTGTAGACCCAGCCTCAGAACTAATGACCATGTGCTCCCCCATGCTGGCACCAGCATCCACAGGCCCTTACCATCATCCCTCAGGCTCTTGAGTTGTGGGTCAGCCTTGTGGCTTATTCTTGTTTTCTGTTTTTTCTTTTTTTGAGACAGAATCTTGCTCTGTTGCCCAGGCTGGAGTGCAGTGGCACAATCATAGTTCACTACAGCTTTGAACTCCTGGGCTCAAGTGATCCTCCTGCCTCCACCTTCTTTTTTTTCTTCTTCTTTTTTTTGAGAGGGAGTCTTGCTCTGTTGTCCAGGCTGGAGTGCAGTGGTGTGATCTTGGCTCACTGCAACCTGCGCCTCCTGGGTTCAAAGAATTCTCCTGCCTCAGCCTTCCAAGTAGCTGGGATTTCAGATGCCTGCCACCATGCCTGGCTAACTTTTTTGTATTTTTAGTAGAGGCGTTGTTTCACCATGTTGGCCAGGCTGGTTACGAACTCCTGACCTCAAGTGATCTGCCCACCTCAGCCTCCCAAAGTGCTAGGATTACAGGCATGAGCCACTGCACCTGGCCCTGCCTCAGCCTTCTGAGTAGCTGAAACTACAGACACCTGCCACCATACCTGGGTAATTTTTAATTTAATTTAATTTTTTCGGTAAAGACAGTATATTGCCATGTTGCCCAGTCTGGTCTCAAACTCCTGGGCTCAAGCGATCCATCTACCTTGTCCTCTCCAAGTGCTGGGATTACAGGTGTGATCCAACATACCTGGCTCTGTTCTTTTTTTTTTTTTAGTCAGAGTCTCACTCTGTCGCCAGGCTGGAGTGCAGTGGCACAATCTTGGCTCACTGCAACTTCCGCCTCCCAGGTTCAAGAGATTCTCCTGCTTCAGCACCCTGTGTAGCTGGGACTACAGGCACTCACCACCATGCCCAGCTAATTTTTGCATTTTTAGTAGAGACTGGGTTTTACCATGTTGACCAGGATGGTCTCGATCTCTTGACCTTGTGGTCTGCCCACCTTGGCCTCCCAAAGGGCTGGGATTACAGGTGTGAGCCACTGCCCGGCTGGCTCTGTTCTTTAACAACAGTGACTGCACCGCTTTTCTCTCCATATATACTCCATAATCCTGGCCTGAGGAGAGTACACAGTAGGTGCTCAGCAGAGGCTCAGTGTGCATGATTTTTAAAATTGCATGCATGGCAAACAGGTTTCAGCCCATCTACCACCTCCAGCAAATCAGTATAACTGGCTGGAGTTCTGTACTGAAAAGGGTCCTGGGGCTGCTCTGGGCTCTGAAGAAGAGGTGGGCAATCCATTGGTGATGTCTGTCATGGGTAGAAGAAGGAGAGGGGGCAGTGTGAGTGTTAGCAATCTGCCATTTCTTTCAAGTTGACTCAGTCAATCAATTCTTGCTGCACACCACAAGCTGCTTTCACCTGATAGGGTCCTGCTGTACGTATCCCAGCCATGGGGGCCCCACAGCTCCTTCTCTTGCTCGGGTGTTCCTGGAGGGCATATGTGGCCCCTGACCTCCCACCTGCCTCTACCTCTGTCCTCAGATCATGCAGCTCCTCACGAAAGGCAACCGGCAGCACACACAGGAGCCCACGGCCACCAATAAGACATCGTCCCCGCTCCCACGCTGTGCTGCAGGTCACCGTGTACCAGCGGAGCCGCAGCACAGACCTGGCGGAGGAGGTGCACGTGGGGAGGCTCTTCATGGTGGACCTGGCAGGCTCGGAGGGGGGCATCCCAGGTTCCAATTTCTGTTTGTTTGTTTGTTGAGACAGGGTCTTGCTCTGTCATCCAGGCTGGAGTGCAGTGGTGCATTCATAGCTCACTGCAGCCTCAGATTCCCTAGCTCAAGCTGTCTTCCTGCCTCAGCCTCCAGAGTAGCTGGGACCACAAAAGCATGCCACCATGCCCAGCTAATTTCAAAAAATTTTTAGGAGATACAGAGTCTCACTATGTTACCCAGTGTTACCTGGTCTCAAACTCCTAGACTCAAGTGATCCTCCTGCTTTGGCCTCCCAAAGTGCTGGGGTTACAGGAGTGAGTCACCACACTTGGCTTCTGGTTCCTCTGACATGCCTCCCACCCTTTTCAAATCCATGATAATTACACAGTTTGTGTCCTTCCCCCTTGAGGCTGTGAGCAGGACCTTGTCTGTCCTCCTCCAGCCACATCTTCAGCACCTAGAACAGCGCCTGGCCCAGAGGTGGCGCTCTCTAACTGCTTGGTGAGTGAATGAGTGCTCGACAGGCATAGGAGTGTTCATGGAGGGCGTCCTGCCTGCCGGGCCCTCCTGAGCGCTCGAGATACCAAGACGACAGCACCCAGACTCGCCCTGCAGGAGCTCAGAGCCCCCCATGGAGACAGACACGTGAGCGGAGAATTACGGCACAGGGAGGCACATGCTTCAAGATTCGGATTGCACAGAGGCCACAGGACCCCAGGGGAGGAAGGGGTGGAGGTGGTGGGTGTCAGACTGAGCTTGAAAGGGTCATTAGGAGATTGAGGGTACAAGGAAGAATGTTCCAGTGGAGGGGAAGCTATGTGCAGCGCTGGCAGGAGGATGGTGAGATTCACCAGGGTGTGAGGCGGCTGGGGACCAGCCCAACCCCTCCCCCTAACCCCAGCTCATCTGTCATTGCTGTACCTGTTGCAGAAGGTGGGCATTGTGCTTACTGCCTGTTGTCCCCGTGGCCTGACCATTTCTCAAGGGACGGACCTAGCCAGGGCCAGGGACAGAGAAGGGACTTGATGAAGGCCATGTCAGGATAAAAATGACATTATTAAGAAGTGACATTTTGGGCTGGTGTAATACCAGCACTTTGGGAGGATGAGGTGGGTGGATCACTTGAGGTCAGGAGTTTGCATGACCAGCCTGGGCAACATGGTGAAACCTTGTCTCTACTAAAAATAGAAAAATTACCCAGCTGTGGTGGCGGGCACCTGTAATCCCAGCTACCCGGGAGGCTGAGTTGGGAGAATCATTTGAATCCAGGAGGCGGAGGTTGCAGTGAGCCGAGAATGCCCCACTGCACCCTAGCCTGGGCAATAAAAGCAAAACTCCATGTCAAAAAAAAAAAAAAAAAAAAAAAAAGTGACATTTCCACACCTCTCCAACACACCAGGCAGTCACTGGTGCAGAAGCAGGCTGTAGCCCTGAGCCTGATTCCCGAAGCAGAGGCTGTGACCCAGAAGTGACATCACTCGCTGTACACAATGATACTGAGTGCTGGGAAGACCCGAGCTTTGAATCTGGGGAAGGCTGGCCCCAAACTTCACCTCTCGTGGCTGTGATATTTATCTTTGATGTTTATGCTGAGTGCTTGTCTCACTAGGGTTTGAATGAGTCGTTTTGCTCATTTGATCACTCCCTGCGCTGTGCCTGACCCTGCCTCTGGTGCTGGGGATGCTGAAACCAGCAGGGCCAGGGTCCCGGCATCAGGCTACTGGAAGGTAGAGGGGATTCGTAGGAAACCTGAGGTGCAGTGAGCCCAGCAGATCAGGAGACAACTGCCATGGAAAAGATCACCTGTTACCCACAGATCCCAAGAAGATGGGGCAGGGCATGCCATGGGGACACACGGGGACACACCACAGTTGGTCAGGAGACTGAGGAGGAGGGGGGATGTGGGTGAGAGCCCCAGGACGGTCAGGAGGGAGAGGAGGAGGCAGATGTGGGTGAGAGCTTTGATGGTGGTTTTCGCAGGAAGGAGCAGGTGAGGCAGGATGAGCAGGCTTAGGGTTGGCTGTTGGGGATAATTTCAGCAGGCTCCAGAGCCTGGGGGCTGTCCCTGGTTATCTGGTACCTGGCCTGGGTGATGAGGGCAGCCAGATGGTGGCAGAGAGTGAGAGCCCCATAGAGGAGGGGTCAGGGAGTGGGCTCTGGATTGGTTTGTAGATGGACGGTGTGTTCACAGGTGAGCTGCTTACTGTCTCTAGGTATCGGCTCGCCCTGGGAGGAGCTGTCCCTCTGGGGTTGAGGCCCCAGATGTCAAAGCATCAGAATATAGGAAAGAAAAAGACAAAAAGGCTCAGACAGGTGGGGGCACAGACAGTCTCCTACAGACACGGCTGAGTGTGAAGGCGGAAACAACACACGGCCCCAGGCAGGAGTGAGGAGGCCGGCCCGACCCAGCTGGACTTGGCTGTGTCCTTGGGGGATGAAGTGGAGACCAGCCTCCTGGGGCTTGGCTCTGCAGAGGGCACCAGGCGGGAGTCCAGGCCTTGCATCCTCTCCCTGGCTCTGCTCCAACTTGCTGTGTGTCTTTGGGAGGCAGAGGCCCCTCTCTGGGCCTTGGTGTTTTAGCTGTACATTCAGTGGTCTAGGTGGGCTTGGGGGTGCTTGGCTCCCCACAGACTATTTCTACATAGAAAAGCATCACAAAAGAGTTTGTTCTGGAGCACAAGGTCTCCAAGAAAGGCCCTAACCAGGCCAGGGACAGTGGCTCACACCTGTAGTCTGAGCATTTTGGGAGGCCGAGGCAGGCAGATCACCTGAGGTCAGGAGTTCAAGACCAGCCTCACCAACATGGTAAAACCATGTCTCTATTAAGAATACAAAAATTAGCCAGGTGTGGTGGTGGGCGACAGTAATCTCAGCTATTCCAGAGGCTGAAGCAGGAGAATTGCTTGAACCCAGGAGGCAGAGGTTGCAGTGAGCCAAGATCTCACCACTGCACTCCAGCCTGGGCGACAGAGTGAGACTCCATCTCAAAAAAAAAAAGAAAAAAAAGAAAGGCCCCAACTGTGCGACACAGACACACAACCCTTGGGCTTTGGGTGGTGCCGGCACCTGTGTCCTGCCCAGCTTGGCTCCTGCTTGATGGAAGTGACAGCTCGCTCTTGCTGCTCACTTCCCTGGCCTATCTGTGCTGGCCTCTCACACACGTTATCCCAGGGTGGCCTCACCACAACTCTGTGACACTGGGATTATCGCTCCTTTTGGCAAATAAAGAGGCTGAGACGCAGATTGGGAGATTGTCTGAGATAAGTAGTTTAAGGCATTTTCAAACCACACTCCCAGTGACTCTAAAACCCATGTCCTGGAAAAGAAATGCTGGTAATCTTTTTTTTTTTTTGGAGACAGAGTCTCCCTCTGTCATCCAGGCTGGAGTGCAGTGGTGAGATCTTGGCTCACTGCAGCCTCAACCTCCTGGGCTCAAGCAATCCTCCTGCCTCAGCCTCCCGAGTAGCTGGGATTACAGGTGTGCACAACCATGCCTGGCTGATTTTAAATTTTTGGTAGAGATGGGGTCTCGCTCTCCTTTGTGGGGCTCTCACACTCTAGCCACCATCCACCTGCCCTTGTCACCCAGGCCAGGACCCAGATAACCAGTTAGAGCCCCAGGCTCCAGAGCCTGCTGAAATTATCCCAGCAGCTAACCCTAAGCCTGCTTTCCCAGCTTCACCTGTGCCTTCCCGCGAAAGCTGCCATCAGGTCTCTCACCCACAATCCCCCTCCCCCCTCGGCCTTCTGACCAACCCTAATGCTTCCCTCTGTGGCCCCTGTGATCTTGAACTCTTGGCCCTAAGCGATCCTCCTGCCTTGGCCTCCCAAAGAGCTGGTATTACAGGCATGAGGCTCTGTGCCTGGCTAGTAATTATTTTTTCTGATTTCAAATGTGATATTATGGAAAGGGAAAGTGGGCCTGGCGTGGTGGCTCACGCCTATAATCCCAGCACTTTGGGAGGCCTAGAGGGCGGATCATCTGAGGTCAGGAGTTGGAGAACAGCCTGGCCAACATGGTAAAACCCCATCTCTACTAAAAATACAAAAATTTACCGGGCTATGGTGGTGGGCACCTGTAATCCCAGCTACTCAGAAGGCTGAGGCAGGAGAGAATCTCTTGAACCCGGGAGGTGGAGGTTGCAGTGAGCCGAGATAGTGCCACTGCCCTCCAGCCTGGGCGACAGAGTGAGACTCTGTCTCAAAGGAAGAAAAGATCCCCCTGCAGTGACTGCACGTGGCGGGAGTCTTCTGAGGGTGGCTGCTTTTCGAGGCTTCTGCATGCATTGTCATTCATTCTGCACACAGCACCTGTGTGAACCAGGCACCTGCTGGTTTTTGGGTCTCTGGGGACACAAGCCCAACAAGAGTGGCAGGTTCTGCCCTCCTGTTGGGGGAGCAGGTGGAGAATCAATCACTGGACATATGTAAGAGAAGTCCATCACTGAGTGAAGTGATCTGAGGGAAATAAACAGGATGACGTGGTGAAGGGTCATGACTGGGTGCTACGGTCTTCCCTTTGCAGATGAGGTCAAGGTGCTCCCTGACGAGGGGCCTGATGGATGAGAATGTTTCAGAGGGCTCCTTCCTAGGTGAAACACACACCCTTATTTTTATTATAAAACGGGTTGGGTGGGGCGCAGTGGTTCATGCCTGTAATCTGAGCACTTCAGAAGGCCAAGGCAGGAGGATCACTTGAGCTCAGGAGTTCAAGACCAGGGTGGGCAACATAACACACCTCTGTCTCTACAAAAGGTAAACAAAATTAGCTGGGCGTGGTGGTACCTGCCTGTAGTCCCAGCTACTCAGGGAGCTGAGGTGGGAGGATCGTTGAGCCCGGGAGGTCGAGGCAGCAGTGAGCCATAATCACTTCACTGCCCTCCAGCCAGGGTGACAGAATGAAACTCTGTCAAAAAAACAAACAAAAATCCGGGCGTAATGCCTCATGCCTGTAATCCCAGCACTTTGGGAGGCCGAGGCGGGTGGATCACCTAAGGTCAAGAGTTTAAGACTAGCTTGGACAACATGGTGAAACCCCATCTCTACTAAAAATGCAAAAATTAGAGCATGGTGGTGGGTGCCTGTAATCCCAGTGACTTGGGAGGCTGAGACAGGAGAATTGCTTGAACCTGGGAGGCAAAGGCTGCAGTGAGCAAAGATCGCGCCACTGCACCTCAGCCTGGGTAGCAAGAGTGAGGCTCCATCTCAAAAAAACCCAAAACCCAAAACCGAAAAACCAAACAAAAACCTGGAGTTGTTCTGCACAGACTTTTCTCTCTTTATTTATTTTATTTAGAGACAGAGTCTCACTCTGTCACCCAGGCTGGATTGCAGTGGCACAATCTTGGCTTACTACAGCCTCTGCTTCCTGGGTTCAAGCGATTCTCCTGCCTCAGCCTCCTGAGTAGCTGGGATTATAGATGCCCACCACCACACCCGGCTATTTATTAATTTATATTTAGTAGAGACAGGAGTATACCATATTGGCTAGGCTGGTCTCGAACTCCTGACCTCAGGTGATCCATCCGCCTTGGCTTCCCGAAGTGTTGAGATTACAGGCATGAGCCACTGAGCCTGGGCTGTCTTTGCCTCACTTAGTGATGAGCATCTTTTCAACACTGTCAGGGAGCTCTGCATTGTGGCTTCTGGTGGCTGTAGCGAAGTGTTTCTCCCACCGAATCCTACATCCCCAGAGGGTTCGTGATTGTAATCAGTGCCTGAGAGACAGAGCGCCTAGGGCTGGGTGGGGTGGGGTTATTCCACCCTCTGGGCCTCAGTCCCCTCCGTGGAAACCAGGATGGGGCTTGGCAGGTAGGAAGGACTAAGACCTCCCCCCTCAGCCTGGCCCCTCGTTGCGCAGACCCAGAACCAAGGCAAGAGGATGAAGGAGGGTGCACACATCAACTGCTCACTGCTGGCCCTGGGCAACTGCATCAACGCACTCAGTGAGAAGGGCGGCAGCCGGGCGCAGTATGTGAACTTCCGGGATAGCAAGCTCACACGCCTGCTGAAGGTGGGTGCTGTGTGCCCTGGAGGGTGGGCGCAGACCCTGCTCTTCCAGGAGATACCAGCCACGAGAGAAGCCAGTCCTGGATAAGGGCCAGAAAACACAGTAGATGCCATCTCTAGTCACTGCCTGACTCCCCCGAAAGTATGGTCTTGCTTGTGCTTGCATACCCCTGGCGACAGGAAGCTCACCACCCATCCACAGCTAGCTCCCCCATCATGGAGGGCTTTGACTCAGAAAACTCTCCTTTATTGTGAGCTAAATGGCAGCACCTCCATTCCACAGCAAGGTGGGGTATGAATTAACACAGAGGTAAAACAGTAGTCTGGGTGCAGTGGCTCACACCTGTAATCCTAACACTTTGGGAGGCCAAGGTGGGTGGATCGCCTGAGGTCAGGAGTTCCAGACCAGCCTGGCCAACATGGGGAAATCCTGTCTCTACTAAAAATACAGTTATCCTGGTGTGGGATTACAGGTGTGTAATCCTACTCAGCTACTTGGGAGGCTGAGGTAGGAGAATCACTTGAACCCAGGAGGCAGAGGTTGCAGTGAGCTGAGATGGCGCCACTGTACTCCAGCCTGGGTGACAGAGTGAGACTCCATCTCAAAAACAAAACGAACAAAAACAACCATAGAAAAAAGCGGTAAAGAGAAATGTTTCTGTAAATTTGACCCCTTGGTCCTATCTGCTCTCATCAGAGCTGAAGTCAGATGGGGTGGGCCTGGAAAGGGTCCCACTTCGTCATCAGGGTCACTTCCCTGAGGACTGACCCCTGGGTTCTGGCACCAGCTGCCCTTTTCAGGGGTTGGAGCTGGAATCTCAGATGTCCTGGTGACGGCTGGGGCAGGGCCAGCACCCCTGGACAGGTGGGGCCCTGAGGCTCCCCCTCACCCCCATTCAGCGATTTTCCCCTGAACAGGATGGCCTAGGCGGGAGACAGCCACACCATGATGATCGCCCACATCAGCCCAGCCGGCACCTGATTTGAGGAGTCTTGGACCACGCTGCTATACGCCTGCAGGGCCAAGAATATCAAGACCAGGGGTGAGGAGTTCAGGCGCTTGGACTTCAGATTTTTAAGTGTGCAGTCAGTGGCATTAAGTACATTCATGTCAGGCTGGGTGCAGTGGCTCATGCCTGTGATCCCAGCTACTCGGGAGGCTGAGGCAGGAGCATCATTTGAACCTGTGAGGTGAAGGTTGCAGTGAGCCAGGATGGCGCCATTGCAGTGCAGCCTGGGTGACAGAGCGAGACTCTGTCTTGAGAAAACAAAAGTCTTTGTGCAACCAACACCACCATCTATCTCCACAACTTTCTCATCTTCCCAAACTGAAGCTCTGCACTGCAGCCTTGACTTTCTAGGCTCAAGCCATCCTCCCCGCTTCCGTCTCCCAAGCAGCTGGGACTACAGGTGCACACCACCATGCCCAGCCAATTTTTCAGTATTTTTGTAAAGACACGATCTCCCTGTGTTGCTCAGGCTGGTATTGGACTGCTGGGCTCAAGTGATCCTCCTGTCTCAGCCTCCCAAAATGCTGGGATTACAGATGTGAGCCACTGTGCCCGGCCTCTGCACCCATTAAACCATAACTGCTCAGCCCCTTCCCCAGCCACTGGCACCTTGCATTCTACCTTCTATCTCTATGAATTTGAGGACTTGAGGGATCTCATGTAGGTGGAATTTTTTGTTTTTTGTTGAGATGGAGTCTCCCTGTGTCACCCAGGCTGGAGTGCAGTGGCATGATCTCGGCTCACTGTAACTGCTGCCTCCTGGGTTCAAGCGATTCGCCTGCCTCAGGCTCGTGAGTAGCTGGGACTACAGGCGCTTGCCACCATGCCCAGCTAATTTTTGTATATTTTTTTTTAATGGAGTTAGGGTTTCACTATGTTGGCCAGGCTGGTCTCAAACTCCTGACCTCAAGTGGTCTGCCCTCGTCGGCCTCCCAAAGTGCTGGGATTACAGGTATGAGCCAGCACACCCAGCCAAGGGTCTCAGGTAGGTGGAATACATGGTATCTGTCCTGCTGGGACAGGCTTATTTCACTCAGCAGCATGTGCTCGAGGTCCATCCATCTTATAGCAACTCTCAGAATTCCCTTCCTTTTTTTTTTTTTTTTTTTTTTGAGACAGCGTCTTGCTCTATTGCTCAGGCTGGAAGTACAGTGGTGCAATCATAGCTCACTGCAGCTTCGATCTCCTAGCCTCAGGTGATCCTCCTACCTCAGCCTCCCGAGTAGCTGGGACCACAGGTATGAGCCACCACACCTGGCTGTTTTGAATTTTTTGTAGCAATGGGGTCTTGCTGTGTTGCTCAGGCTGGTCACAAACTCCTGAGCTCAAGCGGTCCTCCTGCCTCGGCCTCCCAAAGTGCTGGGATTACATATGTGAGCCACCATGTCTAGCCAATTCCCTTCCTTTTTCAGGCTGAATAGCATCGACTTGAATTTTATAACAAATGCATGTTTGTGTTCTTACTTTTTTTTCTGTTTTCTGAGATAGAGTCTCACACCGTCACCCATGCTGGAGTGCCATGGTGCGATCTCGGCTCACTGAAACCTCTGCCTCCTGGATTCAAGCAATTCTCCTGCCTCAGCCTCCCGAGTAGCTGGGATTACAGGCGTGTGCCACCATACCTGGCTAACTTTTTGTATCTTTAGTGGAGATGGGGTTTCACTATGCTGGCCAGGCTGGTCTTGAACTCCTGACTTGGTGACCTGCCCACCTCGGCCTCCCAAAGTGCTGGGATTACAGGTGTGAGCCACCGCGCCTGGCCCATGTTTGCATTCTTTCAAATGCATCCTTTGTGGGGCATTTCCTGCCTGGTCTGACTCTGGCTGCGTGTCCTGACCGCTAGGTCAAGCGCAACTGCTGAATGTCTCCTATCGCATCACGCAGTACACGAAGGTCATCTCCGACCTGCGCTGGGGAGATCGAGCACCTCAAATCAAAAATCGAGAAGCAAGAAAAGGAGCAGAAAATTGAAGCCGGCATCCAGGGTGCCCGAGGTAGGTAGGCCGAGTGGGGGCTGGCGCCTCCTGCAGGTGCAGTGCAGAGCTTATAGCTTGCAGTGAACGCCAAGAACAAAGTCCTCAGACAGTTCCAGTTGAGCGGGTCTAGGGGGTAGCTCTTCTGAGAGAGTCTGCCCCAGCATCCATCCATCCCATCCACCAAGTATTTATTGAAGGGCTTGTATTAACTACAAACATCCACTAGGTGGTTATTTGAGGTGGGATACTGAGGCACCTGTGACCTTGTACACACGCAAACTGCATTCTCAGGAGGCTGTTTTCAGCGTTGCTTATCACACCACACACTCCATTCCCTGTCCTGTTTTCAGGGTCAAGGAGTTTCATTCCCATGCACAAATAACATACACACAGCGCTTCAGTATGTTTCCATGCCCAACCTCAAATGCCATGTACATAAGCTTTAATATGTTGCCATGTGCCCCCTACAGCGCAGAAGCACTGTCACCCTCCCAGGGCCCGCGGGACACGTCCCTGTCCTGGTTACCCCTCCCTGTCTGGGGCTGTGTGCTTGGGCCACTCTGAGCACTGCACCCCAGAGAGCACTTTGGTGGCCCTGCCCGGGCTTAAGTTTCAACCTGGCTACCACCTCACTTTGTCCCGACCCAGAGCTCGAATTCTTCCCTTGTAAATGGGGGTTGGATTCTTTCCTTTTTTTTCTTTAGAGATAGGGTCTTGCTCTGTGGCCCAGGCTGCAGTGCAGTGGTGCAATCATAGCTCACTGCAGCCTCAACCTCCTGGGTTCAAGTGATCCTCCTGCTTCAGCCTCCTGAGTAGCTGGGACTACAGGCATGTGCCACCACACCTGGCTAACTTTTTTTTTTTGAGACGGAGTCTTGCTCTGTTGCCCAGGCTGGAGTGTGGTGGCATGATCTTGGCTCACTATAACCTCTGCCTCCCAGGTTCAAGTGATTCTCCTGCCTCAGCCTCCCATTTAGCTGGGATTACAGGCACCTGCCAGCATACCTGGCCAATTTTTGTATTTTTAGTAGAGATGGGGTTTCACCACATTGGCCAGACTGGTCTCAAACTCCTGACCTCAAGTGATCCACCCGCCTTGGCCTTGCAACGTGCTGCAATTATAGGCATCGGCCACTGCACCCAGCCTGAAAACTTTGTTTTAATGACTGCAGTGGTTCCATCATCTGGATGCACCATAATTTATTTTGCCAATGCCAATTTACTTGACATTTAAGGAAAAGGCAGCCCTTGACCACTGCCCTCAAGGTCATGGGAACAGATTGGACAAACCACACATGTCCAGGGTAGAGCCATCTATTGGGGCAGGCAGGGAAAACCATTGATTACCTACTGGGCAACTATTAGGTGGGAGCTCACTGTGGGAAACAGGAAGACAGGAATGATTTTGCCCCATGGAGCTTACATTTTAGCAGGAAAGACAGATATAAAACATTTATCACAAAATGTTACCTAATCATAGATGTGCAGAGCACTGTGAAAGAGAAGGCAGGGTGTCATCAGAGCAGGTGGCAGGTAGCTCAGAGTGAGAGTCTGGGAATGTTTCACTGGGAAAGTGAGCTGAGCTGAGATGGTTGGCCGAGACTCAACACTGTTTGGGTTCCTGAGACTCAAATCCAGGTAGCCTGACCCCCAAGCCAGGCAAAGAGGGGGTTTAAATTTCTCTAAATCATCTATCCATTTATCCATAAGTCCAACCATCCATCTACCCATCCACCCATTTACACATCTACCCACTCACCCATCCATCCATTTACCCTCTGTCCACCCATCTACCCTTCCGTCTATCTACCATCCATCCATCTATCCACCTATCCACCATCCATCCATTCACCATCCACCCATCCATTCATCCATCCATCCATCCATCCATTCATCCATCCATCCATTTATCCATCCTCATCTGTCCATCCATCCATCCATCCCCAACCATTCATCTCCATCCATCCTCCCATTCATCCGCTCATTCATCCATCCATCTATTCATACATTTATCCATCCATCTATCCATTATCCATCCATTTATCCATCCTCATCATCCATCCATCCATCCATCCTTTTATCCATCCACCCATCCCCCAACTATTCTCTCCCTCCATCCACCCATTGGTCCACTCATCCATCCATGCATCCATCCACTCCACCATCCACCATCTACCACCCACCTGTCCATCTCCATTCACTCATCCATCCATGTGTACTGAGCTTATCTGTGGGCCAGACACATCTTTGTGGGCAGGCATGGAGTTCAATCTTGGCTTAAGTAGCATTGCTGCTGGTGCAGCCAGCTCCCTTCCTGTCCGCAGTCCCAATGCTGTCCCATGACGCAGAGGAGGATAGCCACGTACAGATGAACAACATCCGGGCACAGCTCACTGGGGCCTTCAAGGAGCAGATGGAGATGCGGCGCAGCCTGGTGGAGCTGGAGAACACCAACATCGAGCTGCACATGGATGTGCCCCCGCCACCTGCTGACCATTGCAGAGTGAGTGTGCCCGCCGGCTCGGCTCCACCCAGACCCCAGCACTGTCCCTCCTACGGCAGGGCCAGCCTGCCAGAGCAGAGGGGCCACTGCTGGGGCTCCTTTTGCTGCTGGCCAGCCACCCTCTGCTGCCTGCAAGTTCCTATACCTCCCCTGCTCCTCCTGCCCCCTGTAGCTACGCTGGGCCAGGTAGGAGAAGATTCCAGATTCCTTTGATCTCTCACACAGGCTAGAGTCCAGAGGCATCCTGGTAGGCCAGCCAGGCCCAACCCTGCAATAGGGGGATACTGAGGCTTAGAGGAGATGTGGGCTTGCCCCATCCTAGGCCAGGGCTTTTCTCGTCTGTACACTTACTCCCCTGCTCAGATGCACTGAACAGAGTGGTTGCATGCAGAGATACTGGCCATGCGATTAGCATTCACACCAGGGTGCGTCTGGAGGTGAAGGGGGCTGTTGCCAATTACACTACGCCAGCCGGGCGTGGTGGCTCATGCCTGTAATTCCAGCACTTTAGGAGGCCAAGGCGGGTGGATCATGAGGTCAAGAGATCGAGAGCATCCTGACCAACATGGTGAAACCCCGCCTCTACTAAAAATACAAAAATTAGCCAGGTGTGGTGGCGTGTGCTTGTAGTGCGAGCAACTCAGGAGTCTGAGGCAGGAGAATTTCTTAAACCCGGGAGGCGGAGATTGCAGTGAGCCGAGATCACGCCACTGCACTCCAGCATGGGTGACAGAGCAAGACTCCATAAAAAAAAAAAAAAAAAAAAAAGGTCAGGCACGGTGGCTCAGGCCTGTAACCCCACCACTTTGGGAGGCCGAGGTACGTGGATCATGAGGTCAGGAATTTCAAGACCAGCCTGGCAAACATATTGAAACCCCATCTCTACTAAAAATACAAAATTAGCCAGGTACAGTGTCGCATGTATGTAGTCCCAGCTACTCGGGAGGCTGAGGCAGGAGAATCGGGAGACAGAGGTTGCAGTTAGCCAAGACTGTGCCACTGCACTCCAGCCTGGGCAACAGAGCAAGACTCCGTTTCAAAAAAATAAAAATAAAAACAACAACAACAAAACAATTACACTGGGACAATCATGTCCCCTGGAACTGCCCTGCACAAACCAGGACCCACGGCCACCACACTTATGGATGACTTAAAACCTGGTACTGGCCAGGTGCAGTGGCTCACACCTGTGATCCCAACACTTTGGGCAGAGCACTTGAGGTCAGGAGTTCAAAACCAGCCTGGCCAACATGATGAAACCCTGTCTCTACTAAAAATACAAAAAAATTAGCCAGGCATGATGATGGGCACCTGTAATCCCAACTACTTGGGAGGCTGAGGCAGGAGAATTGCTTGAACTCAGGAGGTGGAGGTTACAGTGAGCCGAGATCACACCACTGCACTCCAGCCTGGGTGATACAGCGAGACTTCGTCTGAAAAAACAAACCAAACCAAACCTCGTGCTGTGATTTAAACCCATTTCTTCTCCTTCACCTTCTGCTCCCAATTCTTCCCCGCGTTTCTCTCTCTCCCTACCTTCTTTCTTCTACTCCTCCTTCCTTTCTACTTTTCATTTTATTTTTTTATTTTGAGAGGAAGCCTTGCTCTGTTTCCCAGGCTGGAGTGCAGTGGTGCAATGTCGGCTCACTGCAGCCTCAACTTCCGAGGTTCAAGCGACCCTCCCACCTCAGCCTCTTGTGTAGCTGGGACTGCAGGAGTGTGCCACCACGCCTGGCTGGTCTCAAATTCCTGACCTCAAGTGATCCACCCGCCTTGGCCTCCCAAAGTGCTGGGGTTACAGGTGTGAGCCGCTGCACCCAGCCACACACCTGGCTAATTTTTTATTTTTTGTAGAGATGGGGGTCTCACTATGTTGCCCAGGCTGGTCTTGAACTCCTGGTTTCAAGCAATTCTCCTGTCTTGGCCTTCCAAAGTGCTGGGATTACAGGAGTGAGTCACCATGCCTGGCACATTAGAGGAATTCCAAATAAAAGAAATGCCCTCACCATCTCATCCATTTCCAGCCAAATGTCTGCACTTGCTCCCTTAACCCTCTCCCACGCAGTTTCCATGGGATCCTTATAGTTTGGATTTGATGGGGCGCCTCTTTTTTTTTTTTTTTTTTTTTTTGAGACAGAATCTCACCCTGTCACCCAGGCTGGAGTGCAGTGGCACGATCTCAGCTCACTGCAATTTCCACCTCCTGGGCTCAAGCGATTTTCATACCTCAGCCTCTCAAGTAGCTGGAACTACAGGCATGCACCACCACACCTGGCTAATTGTTTTGATTGTGCACCTCTTCAACAGAGCCACGGGCCATGCAGTTAATCCTGAGAGCCCTGGATGCATGAGTTTTGTCATCCCAGTTTTACGGCGGAGGAAGCTGAGGCTCAGAGAGGGTACATTTACACAGGAGGTGCCCACGGTCACCCAGTGGCATGAGTGGTGCTGGGGCTAGAGACTTGGCTGGCTGCAGAGTCCTGCACTTGGTCACTCTGATCCTGCAGCAGGTGTCTGCTGATTCTTGGACTTCCTTCCAGCTTTTGGTCATGCTTAAAAAAATAGAAGAGATTGGCTGGGCGCCGTGGCTAATGCCTGTAATTTGGGAGGCCAAGGCGGGTGGATCACAAGGTCAGGAGATTGAGATCATTGTGGCCAACATGGTGAAATCCTGTCTCTACCGAAGATACAAAAATTAGCTGGGCGTAGTGGCATGTGCCTGTAATCCCAGCTACTCAGGAGCCTAAGGCAGGAGAATTGCTTGAACCCAGGAGTCGGAGATTGCAGTGAGCCAATGTTGTGCCACTGCACTCTGCCTGGTGACAGAGTGAGACTCAGCCTCAAACAAAACAAAACAAAACAAAACCAGAAGAGATTATATAGCTCTATTTTTTTTTTTTTTTTTTTTTTGATACGGAGTCTTACTCTGTCACCAGGCTGGAGTGCAGTGGTGTGATCTTGGCTTACTGTAGCCTCTGCTTCTCAAGTTCAAGCAATTCTCATGCCTCAGCCTCTAAAGTAGCTAGGATTACAGGTGCTCACCACCATGCCAGGCTAATTTTTTTTTTTTTTTTTTTTTTTTGAGACGAATCTTGCTCTGTCACTCAGGCTGGAGTGCAGTGGCGTGATTTTAGCTCACTGCAACCTCCGCCTCCCAGGTTCAAGCAATTCTTCTGCCTCAGCCTCCCAAGTAGCTGGGACTACAGTCACATGGCACCATGCCTGGCTAATTTTTGTATTTGTAGTAGAGATGGAGTTTCACCATATTGGCCAAGCTGTTCTTGAACTCCTGACCTCATGATCCACACACCTCGGCCTCTCAAAGTGCTGGGATTACAGGTGTGAGCCACCACACCTGGTCATTTTTTTGTATTTTTAGAGATGGAGTTTCACCATGTTGGCCAGGCTGGTCTCCAGTTCCTGGCCTCAAGTGATCCACCCGCCTCAGCCTCCCAAAGTGCTGGGATTACAGGCATGAGCTACCACGTCCAGCCATATAGCTCCATTTTTATTCCCGTATCTGTGCATATGTCACTTGGGGCCAGGAGGGGCTATGGGAGTGGAGGTGCCAGGACACTTGGCCCCCTGCGAGGCTTGCACTCTGACTCCCCTCTGTCCTGATTGTAGCTGGGGAGCGGGAGAAGACCCAGCCCCACACACACAGGGATGGGGGCAAGCTGAAGAAGGACGAGGAACCGGCGGAGGCTGACGCTGATGGGGACGAGGGCAAGGCCTCTGAGCCACACGAGGTGGCACTGGCCAGAGAGGAGGTCAACCTGCTGTTAGCTGAGCAGCAGAAGACTGTGGCCCTCAAGGTGTGGGAGCAGGCTGTGTGCAGTTGGTCACAATGATGTCCATGGCAGTAAGAGTTCGCTAACACTTATCAATTGCAGACCCTGTGGGCTCTGGGGTGAACTTGTTTTTATTTACATATTTACTTTAGAGTTGGGGTCTCACTGTATTGCCCAGGATTGTCTTGAACTCCTGGCCTCAAGCAGTCCTCCTGTCTCAGCCTCCCCAGGGTGCTGGGATTACAGGCACTGTGCATGGGCTGGCTATTTTTTTTTTTAAATCCCAATCAAAGCCCCAGTAGGCTTTTTGGGTAGAAATTGATGAACTGATTTCTAAAATTTCTTTTCTTTTCTTTCTTTGAGATGGAGTCTCACTCTGTAGCCCAGGCTGGAGTACAATGGCTCAATCTCGGCTCACTGCAACTTCAGCCTCCTGGATTCAAGCGATTCTTCAGCCTCAGCCTCCTGAGTAGCTGGGATTATAGGCACCCACCACCATGCCCAGCTAATTTTTGAATTTTTTAGAAGAGACAGTGTTTTACCATGTTGGCCAGGCTGGTCTCGAACTCCTGACATCAGGTGATCCACCCACCTCGGCCTCCCAAAGTGCTGGGATTACAGGCATGAGCTACCACGTCCAGCCATATAGCTCCATTTTTATTCCCGTATCTGTGCATATGTCACTTGGGGCCAGGAGGGGCTATGGGAGTGGAGGTGCCAGGACACTTGGCCCCCTGCGAGGCTTGCACTCTGACTCCCTCTGTCCTGATTGTAGCTGGGAGCGGGGAGAAGACCCAGCCCCCACACACACAGGGATGGGGGCAAGCTGAAGAAGGACGAGGAACCGGCGGAGGCTGACGCTGATGGGGACGAGGGCAAGGCCTCTGAGCCACACGAGGTGGCACTGGCCAGAGAGGAGGTCAACCTGCTGTTAGCTGAGCAGCGGAAGACTGTGGCCCTCAAGGTGTGGGAGCAGGCTGTGTGCAGTTGGTCACAATGATGTCCATGGCAGTAAGAGTCGCTAACACTTATCAATTGCAGACCCTGTGGGCTCTGGGTGAACTTGTTTTTATTTACATATTTACTTTAGAGTTGGGGTCTCACTGTATTGCCCAGGATTGTCTTGAACTCCTGGCCTCAAGCAGTCCTCCTGTCTCAGCCTCCCAGGGTGCTGGGATTACAGGCACTGTGCATGGGCTGGCTATTTTTTTTTTTTAAATCCCAATCAAAGCCCCAGTAGGCTTTTTGGGTAGAAATTGATGAACTGATTTCTAAAATTTCTTTCTTTCTTTCTTTGAGATGGAGTCTCACTCTGTAGCCCAGGCTGGAGTACAATGGCTCAATCTCGGCTCACTGCAACTTCAGCCTCCTGGATTCAAGCGATTCTTCAGCCTCAGCCTCCTGAGTAGCTGGGATTATAGGCACCCACCACCATGCCCAGCTAATTTTTGAATTTTTTTAGAAGAGACAGTGTTTTACCATGTTGGCCAGGCTGGTCTCGAACTCCTGACATCAGGTGATCCACCCACCTCGGCCTCCCAAAGTGCTGGGATTACAGGTGTGAGCCACCACACCTAGCTGGGCTGGATTTTTTTTTTTCTTTTTTGAGATGGCGTCTCATCTCTGTCGTCCAGGCTGAAGTGCAATGGCAGATCTTGGCTCACTGCAACCTCTACCTTCTAGGTTCAAGTAATTCTCCTGCCTCAGCCTCCCAAGTAGCTGGGATTACAGGTGTCTGCCACCATGCCAGGCTAATTTTTGAATTTTTAGTAGAGATGGCATTTTACCATGTTGGTCAAGCTGGTCTCGAACTCCTGACCTCAGGTGATTCACCCGCCTTGGACTCCCAAAGTGCTGGGATTACAGGCGTGAGCCACTGTGCCTGGCTGGGCTGGCTATTTTTTAAAAATTATCTGTAGGGAAAGCATCTCCCTCTGTTGCTCAGGCTGGTCTTGAACTCCTGAGCTCAAGTGATCCTCCTGCCTTGGCCTCCTAGAGTGCTGGGATTATAGGCGTGGCCTGGCCACTGCACCTGGCCATTGGGTGAACTTTAACTCATCCTATGCAGTAGGGCTGATCACTATCATTTTACAGATGAGAAAACTGAGGCTCAGAGAGGTGAAGTAAATTGTCCGAATCTGTAGGGGGCAGGAGGAACAGAGCTGGGACTCGAGTTGGGTCTGACTCCAAAACCCCTGTCCCTTCATGTGAAAGTTACAGTGATACCGGGGGCTGCAGGGAGAAGAGAACAGGACCGGAAGTCGGTGACCACGGAAGTGGGTCATGAGTAGGGGCGTGGGGTCCACCGCCCCATAGCCTGCCTTACCTTCTGTGGATGATATCTGGAATGGCAGCCTTCAGCTTCCACGAGATCCCTCCGGAGCAACCCCCAGAGAGCCAGGGCTTGACAGTTTGCAGCGTGATTTCCATCTCACCTGGTCTTCCCCAGCTCTGGCCTTGGGCACATCCTCGGAGGACCAGGGAGATGACCAGAAGGAAGCCCACACCTGAGCTTGCTCTCTGGAGAAGGACGTCTCTTCTTGTTTTTGTTTTCCTTTTCTTAAAAAAAAAAAAAAAAATCGAGTCAGAGACTTGCTCTGTTGCGCAGGCTGGAGTGCAGTGGTGTGATCTCAGCTTACTGTAACCTCCGCTTCCTGGGTTCAAGTGATTATCCTGCCTCAGCCTCCTGAGTAGCTGGGAGTACAGGCACCCACCACCATGCCAGTTTTTTTTTTTTTTTTTTTTTTTTTGTATTTTTACTAGAGACGGGGTTTTGCCATGTGGCCAGGCTGGTCTCAAACTCTTGACCTCAGGTGATCCACCTGCCTTGGCCTCCCAAAGTACTGGGATTATAGGTGTGAGCCACAGCACCCGGCCCATAGTTTTGTTTTCTCAGACAAGCTAGATGTTTATATGAGCTATTTGTAGGAAAGCTGGTTATCTAACAGTCTCACTTCAGAAAAATGACAGAATGGGCACATGATGGAGACTTTGAGAGAAACGCTGTGGAAGCTGGACATGGTTTCAGCCCATTAGTTAAGTGTTTGCAGGTGTATTTTTAGGCAAGTACAAAAAGTGTTGATGATGTCAAAAAGGCAGGTGGCATTTATTTCCCTTAAAAGCTGTGTAGCCAAACGAGAAACCCCTTAATATTGTTTCATCTGCCTGCAGCAATTTGGAGATGATGTGATTTCATTTTGAAAGTCCTCTGACCTTTAAAAAATTTTTTAGGCCAGGTGCAATGGCTCATGCCTATAATTCCAGCACTTTGGGAGCCTAAGGCCGGTGAATCACTTGAGGTCAGGAGTTCGAGACCAGCCTACTAAAAATACAAAAATTACCCAGGCATGGTGGCGCATACCTATAATCCTAGCTACTCGGGAGGCTGAGGCAGGAGAATCGCTTGAACCTGGGAGGCAGAGGTTGCAGTGAGCCGAGATCGCGCCACTACAATCCAGTCTGGGTGACAGTGAGACTCCATCTCAAAAAAAAATTTTTTTTTAATGTCTTTTGCTCAAAAGAAAGTAAATAAAAAAAATCTTTCTGCTTTATTAGGCAAAACTAAAAGAAGGAAAAAAAAACAAATTTTTCCTGTAAAAAAATCAAATAGTGTAGAAAAATAAGAGTAAAAAAGATATTTTTAAAAATATCTTTTGCTCAAACCCAAAAGGACATCAACAAGATAGCCAAATATAGCTATTAATATGCAACGTGGCCTGCAAAGGATGAGTTTGCTTATTAATTAGTTAATAATTGATCAAAAACAAATCAATGGGGCTTTTTTGTTTTGTTTTTCCGAGACAGAGTCTTGCTCTGTTTCCCAGGCTGGAGTGCAATGGTGCGATCTTTGCTCACTGCAGCCTCCACCTCCTGGGTTCAAGAGATTTTCCTGCCTCAGCCTCCTGAGTAGCTGGGACTACATGTACCCACCACCATGCCTAGCTAATTTTTTTACGTTTTTAGTAGAGATGAGATTTCACCATGTTGGCCAGGCTGGTCTTGAATTCCTGACCTCAAGTGATCTGTCTGCCTCTTTCTCTCTATTTCTCTCTCTCTTCTCTCTCTCTCTTTTCACACAGGGACTCCCTCTGTTGCCGAGGCTGGAGTGCAGTGGTGCAATCATACCTCACTGCAGCCTCGACCTCCTGGACTCAAGTGATCCTCCCACCTCAGCCTCCCAAGTAGCTGGGATCACAGGTACACGCCACCATGCCCAGCTAATTTTTTGTAGCTTTTGCAGAGACGGGGTCTTGCTATGTTGCCCATACTGGTCTCGAACTCCTGAGCTCAAGTGATCCACCCACCTCAGCCTCCCAAAGTGTTGGGGTTACAGGTGTGAGCCACTGCGCCAGGCCAGCACTGGTTTTCTGTAGCAGGGGAAAGATGCCTAAGAGCCTGTATTGTCATTTCCATGGGAAGAAACAGCTGAGGCAGGATAAACAGGCTTAGGGTTGGCTGTTTGGGTAATTTCCAGCAGGCTCTGGGGCCTGGGGCTGTCCCTGGTTATCTGGTACCTGGTGCTGGGTGACAAGGACAGGCAGATGGTGGCAGAGGGCAAGAGCCCCACGGAGGAGGTGGTCTGGGAGTGGACTCTGGATCGGTTGGTTTGTAGATAAAAGGTGTGCTTGCAGGTGAGTCATTTGCCATCTCTGGGAATTGGCTGTCCCTGGGTGGGGCAGTCCCTCCAAGGTCAAGGTCTCAGATGTCAAAGTATCAGAATGCAGACAGGGCATTAGCAGCACATGCCCAGAGCTGATCAGCCGTGTGCTTTCCTGAGTGCTACATACGGGGGCCATATGAAGAAGCAGACGTGGCTGCATTCTTCCCCGAGCTCTGGGTTTCCCCCGCAGGCCAGGCTGGAGCAGCGCCTGGCCCACGCCAAGAGGAAGGCCTCCCAGATAGAGAGGCTGCTGCCCAGGCAGGTCACCAGCGAGGACCAGCGGGAGGTGCTGCGGCTGCTGTGCAGGGCGCACGAGCTAGAGGTGGAGAACACGGAGCTGCAGGACGACAACCTGTGCCACAAGAAGCTGCTGTGCCAGAAGGACTTTGTGATCCAGCGCTACCACCAGCACCGGCTGCTGTGTGAGCAGCTGATCCAGGAGCAGCAGCAGCTGATCCAGGGTGAGGCCTGCCCAGCCGGGGACACTGGGCTTTGGCATTGTTTTTTTCTGGGAAGAGCAGGCTGTGCATGCAGTTAAAAAAAAATTGGGGCTGAGCACAGTGGCTCATGCCTGTAATCCCAGCACTTTGGGAGGCCAAGGCGGGTGGATCACCTGAGGTCAGGAGTTTGAGACTAGCCTAGCCAACATGGTGAAACTCAGTCTCTACTAAAAATACAAAATTAGCTGGATGTGGTGGCGGGTGCCTGTAATCCCAGCTACTCTGGAGGCTGAGGCAGGAGAATCTCTTGCACCCAGGAGGCAGAGGTTTCAGTGAGCCACGATCACACCACTGCACTCCAGCCTGGGTGACAGAGCAAGACTCTGTCTCAAAACAAAAACAAAACAAACAAAAAAATCAGACAGTCCCAAATGGCACAGCATGACCCCTTCTGTCCTGACCTCAGCCCCTGCCTGCTATTGCCTGTTCCCTGCCTGTGTTTCCCTAGACACACGTGCAGTGCGAGAACCTGCAAATGGCATTTTTTACACTAACAGGGGCAGGCCACACACTGGCCTGGGCTTTGCTTTGCTTTGTTTTGTTTTGTTTTGTTTCTTGGAAAGAGTCTGACTCTGTCGCCCAGGCTGGACTGCAGTGGTGTCACGTTGGCTCACTGAAACCTCCGCCTCCCAGGTTGAAGCGATTCTCCTGCATCAGCCTTCTGAGTAGCTGGGACTGTAGGCAGGTACCACCATGTCTGGCTAATTTTTGTCGGGTTTTTTTTTTTTTTTTTGTTGTTGTTGTTATTTTAGTAGAGATGGAGTTTTGACATGTTGGCCAGGCTGGTCTGGAACTCCTGACCTTCAGTGATCCACCCACCTTGGCCTCCCAAAGTGCTGGGATTACAAGCATGAGCCACTGTGCCTGGCCTCCTTTGTTTTTAGAGTCAGGGTCTCACTGTGTTGCCCAGGCTGGAGTGCAGTGGTACAATCCATTATAGCTCACTGCAGCCTGCAACTCTTGAACTGAAGCAATCCTCTGACCTCAGCCTCCTGAGTAGCTGTGGGGTTACAGGTGTATACCATCATGCCTGGTTAATTTTTTTTTTTTGGTAGAGATGGAGGGTTGCTATGTTTCCCAGGCTGGTCTCAAACTCCTGGACATAAGTTGTCCTCCCACCTCAGCCTCTCAAAATTCTGGGATTACAGGTGTGAGACACCATGCCCAGATTTTTCTTTCTTTCTTTATTAATTCTTGAGATGTAGTCTCACTCTGCTGCCCAGGCTGGAGTGCAGTGGTGCAATCTCAGCTCACTGCAACTTCTGCCTCCTGGGTTCAAGTGATTCTCTTGCCTCGAGTTTCCTGAGTAGCTGGGACTACAGGTGCCTGTCACCATGCCCAGCTAATTTTTGTATTTTTAGCAGAGACAGAGTTTCACTATGTTGGCCAGGCTGGTCTTGGACTCCTGACCTCAAGTGATCCACCTGCCTCGGCCTCCTAAAGTGCTGAGATTACAGGGGTGAGCCAATGCGCCCAGCCCAGCCTTTTAACTTAAATTTTCTTAATGCTTTAGAATTGTTAATAATATTGAGGCAATGCATGAACACAGTAGAAAAAATTTTTAATAGAAACATAAAGACAATGTACAGAAACCCTGCTCTCTGGAAAAGCCTCTTCTATCTGGTTGGAGTATTTGCCTTTAAACTTCCTAAAGAATGAAACTGTCCTGGCGCAGTGGCTCACGCCTGTAATCCCAGCACTTTGGGAGGCTGAGGTGGGTGGATCACCTGAGGTCTGGAGTTTGAGACCAGCCTGGCCAACATGGTGAAGCCTTATCTCGACTAAAAATACAAAAATTAGCTGGGCATGGTGGTGCATGCCTGTAATCCCAGCTACTCGGGAGGCTGAGACAGGAGAACTGCGTAAACCCAGGAGGCGGAGGTGACAGTGAGCCGAGATCATGCCACTGCACTCCAGCCTGGATGACAGAGTGAGACTCTGTCTCCAAAAAAAAAAGAATGAAGCTGTCTTTCTACCGAGTGATGAGTGTCGTTGTTTTGCCTGAGCATGTGGTGGGGTAAGGGTGCCCCGGCCCCGTCCTCATCTTTGCTGTTGTGCTCCTGCAGACAGTGGCCTCCTGGTGCCAGAGGCCCTGGAGAAGCGGTTCGCCTGTACTCCCGGGAGCTGGGAGAGGGCGCGTGACCCGCCTGCTGCTGCTGCACTGCCTCATGTTCAGCTCCCTCCGGGTAAGTCCCGCTCGCCGACCCTGCTCATTCCCCGCCTCGGGCTCAGGCCAGGTGTCAGTGCCATCCCACCCATCTCGGCCCTGGGCAGGATCACGCCAGGCTTCACTCTGCACTAGGCCCTTGACATGGAGGGAATATAAACACCTGGAGCCAGAGCCTGGAGCGAGAGCACAGGGACACGGCGGCCTTGGACTGGGCATTCAGGCTTGGGAGAGGGAGGCAGGCCTGGATGAGCTGGGGTGGGCCTGGGCACTGCTCACCCTCGCGAGTCTGAGTCGCTGTCTGTCCCCCATGACACCTGCAATCCTGGGGTGCTGCCAAAGACTCCCCGCTGGGCGGGAAGCCTGAGCCTGCTTCAGTGGAGGACCTTGTTAGGGGCATCCTCTGGGGAACCTCGGTGAGATGCCTATGGTCTTAGGTCTTTCCTCTTGGGGTGGCCAAATTCTCTAGGAGCGTCCTCCTCACTCTGGCTTGGTGGAGGGGGCTATGCTGCTACATCGGGGACTCACTCAAGTGATCCTCCAACCTCGGCCTCCCAAAGTGCTAGGATTACAGGTACGAGCCACCATGCCCAGCCCCCCCCTTTTTTTTTTTTTTTTTGAGATGGAGTCTCACTGTTGCCCAGGCTGGAGTGCAGTGGTGCAATCTCTGCTCACTGCAACCTCTGCCTTCCGGATTCAAGTGATTCTCCTGCCTCAGCCTCCTGAGTAGCTGGGACTACAGGTGTGCACCACCACACCCAGCTAATTTTTGTATTTTTAGTAGAGATAGGATTTGGCCATGTTGGCCAGGCTGTTCTGGAACTCCTGGCCTCAGGCAATCCAGCTGCCTCCGCCTCCCAAAGTGCGGGGATTACAGGGGTGAGCCACCACCACGCCTGGCCCCCTCTGTCTTTCTTTACTGTTCATGACTTTAACACTTGAAGAGCACTTGTCAGTTACTTTGTAGAATTTCCATGTTTGGGGTTTGCTGATATTTTCATGATTAGATTCAGGTTATGCATTTTTAGCAAGACAATCACAGAAATAATGTTGTATATCAGCGGCTCACAGGGCTGATTTGTCTTATTGCTGTGAGGTTAACCCGGGCCTTGGTTAAGGTGGTGGCAGCCAGTTTCTCCATTTCACTATTTTCCTTTGTCATGAATGAGGATCTTGTAGGGAATATGCTGAGACTTTGCAAATATCCTGCCTCTCCTCATTCACTTGTGCATGTAATGTAACATAATTTTATATTTATTTATATTATTTTTATTTATTTTATTTTATTGGACAAGGTCTCACTGTGGTGCCCAGGCTGGAGTGCAGTGATGTGATCACGGCTCACTGCAGCCTCAACCTCCTGGGCTCAAGTGATCCTCCCATCTTAGCCTCCCAAGTAGCTGGACCCACAGGTGTACACCACCACACCTAGCTAACTACAAACAAGTTTTGTTGTAGAGACAGTGTCTCAGTCGTTGCCCAGGCTGGCCTCAAACACCTGGCCTCAAGCAATCCTCTCACCTTGGCCTCCCAAAGCGCTTACAATATAGGTGCGAGCCACCATGCCTGGCATCATGCATGCATTTTTGTGCCCATCAGCGGGTCTTGCTGGCAACAAGCAGTGTCAGCTTAACTGATGCTGTCTCCCCATACCCTGTGCATCCTTGGCACGAACTCCATGAGTGCATCTGCAGTCCCTTTGGAATTCTTGCCAGTGGCCAGGCATGGTCCCTCATGCCTGTAATCCCAGCACTTTGGGAGGCCAAGGCGGGCAAATCACCTGAGGTCAGGAGTTTGAGACCAGCCTAGCCAACATGGCGAGACCCTGTCTCTACTAAAAATACAAGAATGAGCTGAGCGTGGTGGTGCATGCCTATAATCCCAGCTTCTCAGGAGGCTGAGGCAAGAAAATCGCTTGAATTTGGGAGGCAGAGGTTACAGTGAGCCAAAATCATGCCATTGCAGTCCAGCCTGGGTAACAACAGTGAAAATCCATCTCAAAAAAAAAAAAAAAAAAGCTTGCCAGCATTACCTCTGCAGGGCCTGGACCATCTTGCAGACCTATCACATGCCTCCACCTACTTCTCACTCTAGGGCTAAACTGATCTCTGTCAACGTAGTCAATGTGCTGAGAACCCCTGGGTGTCTAGATACCCTAGCATAAGGATCTCTCTCCACGATTGCTTTGCTTTTTTTTTTTTGGAGACAGAGCCTTGCTCTGTCGCCCAGGTTGGAGTGCAGTGGTACAATCTCCACTCACAGCAACCTCCATCTCCTGGGTTCAAGCAATTCTTATGCTGCAGCCTCCTTAGTAGCTGGAATTATGGGCATGTGCCACCACAGCCAGCTAATTTTTGTAATTTTAGCAGAGCCGGGATTTCGCCATGTTGGCAGGGCTGATCTTGAACTCCTAGCCTCAAGTAATCTGCCACCTTGGCCTCCCAAAGTGCTAGGATTACAGGTGTGAGCCCCTGCACCTGGCCATGATTTACTTCTAATTAGATTGAATTCTAACATATCTTTCACTGTGAATGGTGGAACTTTTTTGGCCTTGGTGGGAACTACGTGTCTCAGATTTCCAAACCCCCCATTCCCACCCTTGTCCCCTCCCCCAAACATGACCGGTCCAATGTACCTATATGTACTCACTTCTTCCTTCATATTTAAAAAGTATATATATATATATATATATATATATATATATATATATATGGTTTTTTTTTTGGATTAAAGGTAGGATCTTGCTATGTTGCCCAGGCTGGACTCGACCTCCTAGGCTCAAGCAATCCTCCCACTTGGCCTCCCAAAGTGCTGAAATTACAGGTGTGAGCACTGCTCCTGGCTCTTTCCTTCCTTCCTTCCTTCCTTCTTTCCTTCCTTCCTTCCTTCCTTCCTTCCTTCCCTCCCTCCCTCTTTCCTTCCTTTTCCTTTCTTTTATTCTCGACACAGAGTCTTGCTCTGCCACCCAGGCTGGAGTGTACTGGCGCAGCCTCAGCTTATTGCAATCTCTGCCTCCTGGGCTCAAATGATTCTCCTGCCTCAGCCTTCCAAGTAGCTGGTATTACAGGTGCATGCTATCATGCCCAGCTAATTTTTGTATTTTTAGTAGAGACAGGGTTTCACCATGTTGGCCAGGCTGGTCTCAAACTCCTGACCTCAAGTGATTCACCCGCCTTGGCCTCCCACAGTGCTGGGATTACAGGCATGAGCCACTGCACCCAGCCTTCTTTCCTTTTTAAGGCTGAATAATATTCCATGAATGGACAGACCACATTTTATGGTTTATTCATTCCCTGTTGATGGACATGTGGATTACTTCCACCTTTGCTATTGTGAATAGTGCTGCTGTAAAAGTGGGTGTGCAAATATCTTTTCAAGACCCTGCTTCTAATTCCTCGGCATGTATTGAGAAGTGGGATTGCTGGATTACATGGTAATTCTGTTTAACTTTCCAAGGCCCTGCAGGCTATTTTTCTTTTTAATGAAATAGGGTCTTGCTATGTTGCCCAGGCTGGACTTGAACTCCTGAGCTCATGGATCCTCCTGCCTTGGCCTCCCAAGCAGCCAGGACTGCAGGTGTGTCCCACCATGCCTGGCTCCTGCAGGCGTTTGAGGGTGCTCCGACAACAGGTGTCCCCCTCGTGCGTCATTCTCTCCAGGCCGAGTCTGTGTGGATAGTCGCTGGGGATCCTCCGGAGCAGCAGAGCCTCCTTCTGTCTCCGTCGTGGGGCCCGAGGGATGCAGCTGACCTGCTGGCTTTTCCCCACCTCCCTGCTCTGGTAGTTTCCTCTGAGTGGTGGTGGCAGGAATGCAGTGGACCTCCACTGACCCCTCAGAGGCCCTCTGCTTGGAGACACAGCTCGCTTGTGTCCTTGCTAGCCTCACACAGCCCTCCATCTGGTTCCAGGACAGTTCTGTTCTGAATCTATCTCCCTCGCTGGAGGGTGCAGCGGAGACCAGCTGGACGACAGGAAGGAGCTGCCGTGGGGTGCCCAGTTTCAGCTGCCTCCAGTGCTGCTGGACAGGGACAGGTAGGTGGGTTTCCTCCTCTCCCACGCAGGGGTGTCACCAAGTCTCCTTTCTGCCACCCTGCTTCCCAGGCCAGGTGGCAGGGACAGGGCGCTGGAGGCAGGCATGAATCCCAAGTCCCGTGCCAGCTCAGAGGCCATTTCCTCTTTCACAAAGTGCATTGAATCGCCCCTTCCTTGGAGGGGTGTCTGAGAATAAGAAACACATCGTGGGAGCTGCTCACTGTATGAGGCAGCTCTGAGCCTGGGAACTTTGCGGCTAGAAATGCCCTTTCTATATGCCCTTTCTACATTTTATATGTATCTTTAAAAAAATATGTATTTATTTATGAGTTGGAGTTGTGCTTTGTCACCCAGGCTGGAGTCAGTGGCGCGATCTCGGCTCACAGCAACCTCCGCCTCCCGGGTTCAAGCCATTCTCCTGCCTCAGCCTCCTGAGTAGCTGGGATTACAGGTGCCTGCCATCATGTCAGGCTAATTTTTTTGGATTTTTAGTAGAGACCAGGTTCCAGCATGTTGGCCAGGCTGGTCTCAAACTCCTCAGCTCAAGTCAGCCGCCCGCCTTGGCCTCCCAAAGTGCTGGGATTACAGGCGTGAGCCACTGCACTCAGCCTTACTTGCATATTTAAAGTAAAATACAAACATGATAATATTTCACCCCTAAATACTTAGTAGGCCGTTCCAAAACAGGAACATTTCCCTCCAAAACCACAGTGTGGTTTATCATACCCAATAAAATTAGCAATACTTCCTCAGTATCATCTGGCGTCTTGCCTATCATCACATTTCCCCAGTCTTCCCCCAGATGCCTTTTGCGGCTGGTGTGTTCACCCCAGGATGCAGTGAAGCCTGCACACGGGCTGCAATGCCTGGGTCTAACCCGTCCCCTCCGTGGCGTGGTGAAAACCCCAGGCTCCAGGCTGAGGACAGAGTGGCTCCCTTAGTGTGTGTGTACACGCATGGTGCTGGTGCCCACGCCTGTGTTTGTGTGTGCTTGTACATTTGTGTGTGCACATACTTATGTGTTAGATGTGCACGTGCGTTTGTGCACATGTGTATTTCTGTGTGTGCATGTGTTTTTGTGAGTTTGTGAGTGTTATGTGTGCATGTGTGTGCACATGCATGTTTGTGTGTACACATGCCTTTATGTCTGCATGCATGTACATGTGTGCAAATGAGGGTAAAAATAGTGCCCCATCCCCCCTGATCAGAACCAGATGCCACTCCCACCTCCTCCCTTGCCCCAGGCTGCCTTCCTGCTGTTGGCCTGCAGCTGTCTGTGAACTTGCAGCTTGGCCATGGATTAGAGAAGACAGATGTCAACCTCATTCTGAGAAAAAGAAGCACAGACTGGGCACAGTGGCTCACGCCTGTAATCCCAGCACTTTGGGTGGCTGACGTGGGTGGATCATGAGGTCAGGAGTTCAAGACCAGCCTAGCCAAGATGGTGAAACCCCACCTCTACTAAAAAATATATAAAAATTATGTGGGCGTGGTGGTGGGCACATGTAATCCTAGCTACTCGGGAGGCTGAGGCAGAGAATTACTTGAACCTGGGAGGCAGAAGTTGCAGTGAGCCGGGGTCAGGCCACTGCACTCCAGCCTGGGACGACAGAGTGAGACTGTCTCAAAAAAAAAAATAAGAAGCACAGACATGGGACTACTTGTAGGTCCATGCAAGTGAACCCAGAGCCCTCCAGCCTCTGAGCTAGAGAGGAAGCACACTTCCACCTCACCTCTCCTGGAGCCATCCCTGCAGCAGCAGCAGAGACTGTGGCAAGACCTCCAAGCTGCAAGCTGGAACAGTGGCTCCAAGTCCAGGCAGCAGGACAGGTGAGGTTCAGCCATGCTGTCCCTCGTTGGGGCAGGGCCTGCCAGCTCCCCAGAACATCACTGGGTTTACCAACCAGGAGGCCACCCTGAGCCTCAGTGCCTAGACTTTTTACTGGGTTCCATTACACAGGCATGAGTGGTTATGCTGGGGACTGAATCTCCAGCCATCCTTGCCTGCCTGGAAGAGGTCAGGCCATCCAAGGTTCCCACTCTCTAGTCACTTGCTTGGTCTTTCTGGTGACTAGCTTCTTCTGATGCTATCTAGGAGCCCACCAGGTAGCGTAGGAAAGATATTCTTATCACTCAAGACAGCCAGCGGTTTTTGAAGGTCTGAACCAGGAACTAGGGACAGAGATGCCAGGAGGTCTGTGCTGATGACCTGTCTGTGGCGGTCTCTTCCTGCCCTTTCCTGTCCTGTCTTCTTCGTGGAGACGTCATGTCTCTCCCCATAGACATGGTGTGTTAGAGCAGGGGCCATGTCTGCTAAGACTGATGCACACCTGGTTCTCAGTATGGGGTCTGGCTGTCAGGGACCGGCGTGTATTCGTTGGATGAATGAGCCCAGTTTGGTCTCAAATCACCAAAGTGTGGCAGAGGCCACTTGCTTTGACATGATGTGTGGGCCACAGAGGCCCAGGCTGTCTTTTCCCTGGCTGCGATGAAGGACGCAGGCCCCAGGCAGCTGGCCCTGCTGGCACTGATGCTTCTGTGTTTGATCCACAGTGAGGGTTATAAGTCGTCGAAAGCCACACCATCAAGAAAATCGGGAAAGCCAGACTCTCTTCTGCCCCGGCCCTCCGTCCGCATCCTGCTAACTCCACCAATTCATGAGGTTGGTATGCAGCTCTGACGAGGGGCCTGGGCTCTGGGGAGGCCACCCCCTTTCCCATCAGGGTCATGGATTTCATCATCAGTGCCACCTGGGCCTGGGGGAGAGCAGGAGAGAAGCTTCCAGAAGGAAGACTCTCCTTAAGCAATCATCACAATGATAGTGGCTGCTCACTGAGCCTGGCCCTAAATTAAGTGTCTTTTTTTTTTTTTTTTTTTTTTTTGAGGCAGGAGTTTCATTCTTGCGTCCTAGGCTGGAGTGAGATCTCGGCTCACTGCAACCTCCACCTCCTGGGTTCAAGCAATTCTCCTGCCTCAGCCTCCCAAGTAGCTGGGACTACAGGCACGTGCCACCAAGGCTGACTAATTTTTGTATTTTTAGTCGATTCTGGGTTTCACCATGTTGACCAGGCTGGTCTCAAACTCCTGACCTCAGGTGATCCTCCTGCCTCGGCCTCCCAAAGTGCTGGGATTACAGGTGTGAGTCACTGTACCCGGCCCCAAGTCAGCGTCTTAATCACTGTGTTGGCTTCCCGTGGCTGGTGAAAGGAAACATGACAATCCAGGTCCTTGAACAACAGAAATGTGTTCTCCTGCAGTCCTGGAGGAGAAAAGTCCAAGACTGAGACATGGGCAGGGCCTCGCTCCCTCTGGAGGCGCCAGGGGAGGATCCTTCCCTGTCTCTTCCAGCTCCTGGCAGCTCCAGGCGTTCCTGGCTCGTGGCTAACCACTCCAATCTCTGCGCGTGTCATCACATGACCTTCTGTCTGTCTCTCTGCGCCTCCCCTTTCTTGCAAGGACACCTGTCATTAGGTTTAGGGCCCACTGTAAACCCAGGATGATCTCATCCTGAGATCCTTAACTAGCTGCATCTCCAAAGATCCTATTTCCAAATAAAGACCTGTTCTGAGGTCTGAGTGGACATGGATTTTTGGGGACATGATTCACCGCAGTATAGACTCCTCCGAGCTGTGCCATGTGGTGGGGGAGGTGAACTGTTCTCTCCAACTATATAGACTAAGAAAACAGGGGCCAGGCATGGTGGCTTACACCTGTGATCCCAGCACTTTGGGAGGCCGAGGTGGGTGGATCACCTGAGGTCAGGAGTTCGAGACCAGTTTGGGCAACATGGTGAAACTCCGTCTCTACTAAAAATACAAAAATTAGCCAGGTGTGGTGGGTGCACACCTGTAATCTCAGCTACTCGGGAGGCTGAGGCATTGCTTGAACCGGGGAGGTGGAGGTTGCAGCAAGCTGAGATCGCACCACTACACTCCAGCCTGGGCAACAGAGGAGACTCTCTAAAAAAAACAAAACAAAAAAACAAAACAAAACAAAACAAAAAACAAGGACCAGGCATGCTGGCTGATGCCTGTAATTCCAGTACATTGGGAAGCCGAGGCAGGGGGAACACTTGAGGCCAGGTGTTTGGGACCAGCCTGGGCAACATAGCAAGACTCCATCTCTAAAAAAACTAAAAAAAAAAAAAAAAAAAATAGCAGGGCATGCTGCTGTGGGCATCTGTGGTCCCAGCTACTCAGGAGGCTGAGGTTGGAGGATCGCTTGAGACTGGGAGGTAGAGGCTCTAGTGAGCTGTGATTGTATCACTCCACTCCAGCTTGGGTGACAGAGCAAGACCCTGTCTCTAAAAAGAAAAAGAAAGAAACTGTGCCTTGGAGGAGAGGAGTGACTCCCCACTGTGTCCTGACACCTTGGTCGTGGTGGCTTTGCTGAGATTCGCTTTGCTCATCTGTAGATTGGGGACAGTCACATCTACCTCTCAGGTCCTTGAAGGGACTCAATGAGTGAAAAAATTTAAAAATGCTTTCTGAACCAGGCGTGGTGGCTCACACCTATAACCCCAGCACTTTGGGAGGCTGAGGCAGGTGGATTGCTTGAGCTCAGGAGTTTAAGACCAGCCTACGTAACATGGCAAAACCCTGTCTTTACAAAAATATATATAAAAATTAGCCAGGCATGGTGGCACGCACCTGTAATCCCAGCTACTCTGGAGGCTGACGTGGGAGAATCGCTTGAATCTGGGGGGCGGAGGTTGCAGTGAGCTGAGATCACGCCACTGTACTCCAACCTGGGCGACAGAGTGAGACCCTGTCTCAAAAAAGAAAAAAAAGTGCTTTCTAGGCTTCTGTGGTCTCCTACTTGCTCTCCAGCCTTTCTAGGGTGTGGGGCTACAGGGGCTCTGTATTACCTAATTGTTGAGGGATTGGGCTCAAGAATCAGTCAGACTTGGGTTCCATCGTCCCTGCATCCCTTGCTAGCTGTGTGACCTTGGAGAAGTTACTTCATGTCTCTGGGCCTCCATTTCTTCATCTGTAAAGTGATGAATCCAGGAGCCTTCGCATGGTACCAGATTCAAAGAAAAATGGTCTCACAACCCAAAGGAAACGCCCCATTCCTTTCTCTGCATTTCTCTTGAAGAACATCGGAGGCTCACCCCTCATTCCTCAGACACTTACTGACTCCCCCTTCTCTTACTCTCTTACTCACGTTCTTTGTTTGGTTTTGGAGAGGGGATCTTGCTTTGTTGCCCAGGCTGGAGTGCATTGGTACAATCACCCCTCACTGCAGCCTCAAACTCCTTGCCTCAAGTGATCCTCCTGCCTCAGCCTCCCAAGTAGCTGGGAATAGAGGTGCATGACACCACATCCAGCTAATTTTTTTTTATTTTCATAAAGATGAGGGCTGGGTGTGGTGGGCCATGCCTGTAATCCCAGCACTTTGGGAGACTGAGGCAGGCGGATCACTTGAGGTCAGGAGTTCGAGCCCAGTCTGGCCCACGTGGTGGAACCCTGTCTCTACTAATAATGCAAAAATTAGTCGGGCGTGGTGGCTCATGCTGTAGTTCCACCTACTCAGGAAGCTGAGGCAGGAGAAGTGCTTGAACCTAGGAGGTGGAGGTTGCAGTGAGCCGAGATCATGCCACTGCACTCCAGCCTGGGTCACAAGAGTGAGACTCTCTTTTTCTTTTTCTTTTATTTTTTATTTTATAAAGACGGGGTTTCACCATGTTGGTCAGGCTGGTCTTGAACTCCTGACCTCAGGTAATCCACCCGCCTTGGCCTCCAAAGTGCCTGGATTACAGGCATGAGCCACCACGCCTGGCCAAGAGTGAGACTCTCTCTCTCAAATAAATAAATAAATAAATAAAGGTGAGGTCTCACAATGTTGCCTAGGCTGGGGTCTCAAACTCCTGGGCTCAAGTAATCCGCCAGCCTCAGCATCCCAAAGTGCTGGGATTACAGGCATGAGCCACTGCACTCAGCCCCTCTTACTCGCATTCTCTCCACATTCCCTCCTCATTTCTTTCTTTCCACCATCACCACCCCACTACACTTTTTTTTTTTTTGAGACAGTGTCTCACTCTGTTGGCCAGGCTGGAGTACAGTGGCTCAATCTCTATTCACCGCAACCTCTGCCTCCTGGGTTCAAGTGATTCTCCTGCCTCGGCCTCCCGAGTAGCTGGGATTACAAATATGCACCACCATGCCTGGCTAAGTTTTGAATTTTTGGTAAAGATGGGGTTTCACCATATTGGCCAGGCTGGTCTTGAACAGCTGACTTCAGGTGATCCACCTGGCTTGGCCCCTCACAGTGCTGGGATTACAGGCATGAGCCATGGTGCCCAGCTGTCTTTCTTCCCATTTTTTGAGTAGATCAGAGTAGCCGGTCTCCTGGCAAGCAAGAAGTCTTCCCTTTCTTGGAGTGGGGGAGGAGCAGGAGGTAGGAGCCACATGTGAGAACCTCCCTGTCAGATCAGTGGGCCTGGGGAGACGGAGAAAGCTGTGGATATTCACATGGTAATTTTGGCCCTTTCGCATGAACTGTTATCAGGGAACGGTCACTACTCATTCTTCCTAATACTAGACTAAGTGGGCAGGTGGGAGATGCGTCCAGCTACCAGCACATGGCCACCATGCTGACGATGCCCTGCCTCTGGGGAAGTGCCAGGGATTCTGTGTCCCCTGGGAGAAGCCCCTGCAGTGACTTTGGGAGCCACCCTTCCATGCTCGGGTGAGGATGACCTGAGGCCTGAGCTTAAACGCCATGACCAGGGCAGAAACAGGCTCAATCACATACCTGGGAGGAGCAGGAATGCGGGAGCAGGGGGGTGTGCAGGGCCAGGCAGGACCTACTCAGCGACCACCTCAGGGCTGGGCCATGAAATAGGGTTACCCTTCAGGCCCAGGGGCAGTGCCCTCTGCTGAGATGGAGAATGTCGGGGCTGGAGAAGGGACAATGCTGCCCCTGGGGTGGGTGGGTGGTCCCTGACAGCAGCCCCTCAGGAAGTGTCTCAATCACCAGGCTGAGGTCCAGGGGACTTGGCCTGAGAACTTCCCAGGCAGCAAGATTGCACCCCAAGGTTACCCCATCCTGTCCACGGGGGCTGTGCCTGTCTCTTCAGCCACCCTGACCCTTCTTTGCCCTTGTCCTGATGGAACCCGTCATCTGACCCTCTCAGATCAGCCCAAACTCCTGCCTTCTCCCCTGGCCGCAGTCCTTCTCCCCTAATAAACGACCTGCCTGGAGTCGCTGTCCTGCTGCTGCTGCAGGGGACCCCACCTGAGACCATAGTGACAGCCCAGTGGCATCTGATTTCCTGCAGAAGCTGAGCGCCCTGAGCACGAAGAGCCTGGTCTCCAAGCTGTACCCCTCTGGCCTGGAGCCAGGCACCCTGAGGCTGGCCAGGGAGGCCAGCGGCCCGGCCCTGAGTGCTCCGGCCCTCCAGGAGATGGCCAAGGGCACCAAGAGCATCGCCCTCATCGCAGCCACTCGGCGCTCCAAGGCACATGACCAGGGGGGCAGCAGTGGCCACTCTTCCCACCACCTCCTGGAGGAGACGGCCCTGGACTCCAGGGACCCGAAGTCCAGCACCAGCCCAGACCCCAGCCTGGCAGACAGAAGGTGGCCCCACGCCAGCCCATGCATGGACCGCTCCATGGAGAGGAAGACAAGGAAGAAGCGGTCACCCTCCCTCCCTGGGAGCGTGCAGCCGGTGGGTGGACATCGGCCTGGGCACTCCTTGCCCAGTCCCAGGGCTGCAGCTAGAGGAGGAGGACAGAGGGAGGTTGCGGATTTGCACAAAGTTCTGGGGACACAGGAGGCCCTGGTCTTAGAGGCTAGAAAAAGAAACAGCACCTCATCCCACACCATTCTTACATCGTATTTCTCAAGCTTCCCTCTAATGTTAAGCCACATGTGTGTATATTTTATGTAGTTATAATTCCAGTAAAATTATCGTTTGGTGATTTCTTTTTCTTTTTCTTTTTTTTTTTAGAGACAGAGTCTCTACTAAAAATACAAAAAATTAGCCCGGCATGGTGGTATACCCCTGTAGTCCTAGCTATTTAGGAGGCTGAGGCAGGAGAATTGCTTGAACCCAGGAAGTGAAGGTTGCAGTGAGCCGAGATCGCACCACTGCACTCCAACCTGAGTGATTAAAAAAAAAAAAAAGGGGGACAGTGCTTGGTTCCAAAGCACAGTGGGTCAATAACGTGACAGCTGGCTTGTTGGGCAGTACGTGCTAGGACTTGTGTAGCAGGCTTGAGACCTTGGAAGAGCCGATGTCTCAGTTCAAGTCCAAAGGCTGGAAAAGGTGGACGTTCCAGCTGGGAGGCTGTCAGGCAGGATTTCTCTTTTGTTAGAGGGGAAAGTCAGCTCTTCTAGTCTCTTCAGGCCTTCAACTGATTAGACAAGGCCCACCCACATTAGTGAGGGCTTTACTCAGCCTGTTTTATTTATTTATTTAGACAGAGTTTTGCTCTTTTTTTTAAATTTTTTTTTCTTTTTTAAATTTTTGTCTGCAGATGACCTGCACAGAGTTTTGCTCTTGTTGCCCAGGCTGCAGCGCAATGGTGTGATCTCAGCTAACTGCAACCTCCACCTCTTGTGTTCAAGCGTTTCTCTTCCCTCAGCCTCCTTGGTAGCGGCGACTACAGGTGCAGGCCATTATGTCCAGCTAATTTTTGCATTTTTAGTAGAGATAGGGTTTTACCAGGTTGCCCGGGCTAGTCTTGAACTCCTGACCTGTTGATTTGCTCACCTCTGTCTACCAAAGTGCTGGAGTTACAGGCATGAACCACTGCGCCCAGCTGCAGCCTGTTTTAAATGTGAATCTCATCCATCCAGAAATAACACCCAGAGAGTAATTTTTAGCTAAATATTTGGGCACCTCATCAGGTTGACACATGTAATTCACCATCACATTGGTTTAGACGAGAACTGCCTCCGTTGTGGGGGAAGGAAAGGGGAGGAGGACAAATAGCCAGGAGCAATCATTCGTTCATTCATTGGGGGTTGAAGGAAAAGGAGAGCAGTGATTCTGTTGACTATGCTCATGGAAGTACCTCGTGCTTATAGCAGTATGGTACACAGTAGGTGTCTAATCAGTGCACGACTTTAGCTCAGAATGACCTTGATGCACAATCCCTTCCCCACCCATTCCCCCACTCCAGCCCTGCTGTGTGATTTTCCCTGCAGGCAAGGGAGAAGCTGCCGTCTCCCTGCGTGGAGCATTCAGCGGAGAGTCAGCTGCCCCCTGCACTCCTTCAACTGTCACAATCGTCAGGAATGAGCTTTTTACCTGCTGTCCCTGAGGCCTCCAAGATAAAACCCAGCCTCAGTTTCCACGCAGGTACAGAATCATGAAAGAAACTAGCACATTACTTTTCTTCCTGTATCTTAAGTCTCTCTCCCTCCTTTGGAATGTACATCTTGAGAGGGTGTGACAGTTTGGGCTGTTATGAGTTGTCTGCTCCTTGGTGTGAGTGAGTTGCAGGTTTTCTTAGGCAGTGAGTGAGTGAAGGCCAGTGGCGTTGGGAATAGAATTATTAGCAAGGAGTTCAGTTTTGATTCTAGCCTGTCCGGCATCACAACAGAAGTTAAAATAATGATGAACATTGGGCTTGCACAGTAGGCTGCCCTTCTGCCAGCTGTACCCCGGCCCCTGGGCCTTGTTCATGGGTTTGAGATCCGGCTCCTGGAGCTGCTGTATTCCAGAGAGAATATATGTTGGTTGTGAAAATCTTGCAACAGGGCCAGGCGCAGTGGCTCACACCTGCAATCCCAGCACTTTGGGAGGCTGAGGCAGACGGATCAGGAGGTCAGGAGTTTGAGACCAGCCTGCCCAACATGGTGAAATCCCCCATCTCTCCTAAAAATATAAAAAAGTAGCCAGGTGTGGTGGAGGCACCTCTAATCCCAGCTACTCAGGAGGCTGAGGCAGGAGAATCGCTTGAACCTGGGAGGCAGAGGTTGCAGTGAGCCGAGGTTGTACCACTGCACTCCAGCCTGGGCAACAGAGCAAGACTGTCTCAAAAAAAAAAAAAAAAAAAAAAAAAGTCTGCAACATAGATTGAAATTATAAATAAAAAAGAAACTGGCCCGGCATGGTGGCTCACGCCTGTAATCCCCAGCACTTTGGGAGGCTGAGGCAGGCAGATCATGAGGTCAAGAGATTGATACCATCCTGGCCAACATGGTGAAACCCTGTCTCTACTAAAAATACAAAAATTAGCTGTGTGTGGTGGCGCACGCCTGTAGTTTCAGCTACTTGGGAGGCTGAGGCAGGAGAATCGCTTGAACCCGGGAGGTGGAGGTTGCAGTGAGCCAGAATCACGCCATTGCACTACAGCCTGGCGACAGAGCGAGACTCTGTCTCGCAAAGAAAGAAAGAAAGAAACCACTTGTAGACCCCACCATCCAGAAATAGTTGTTGTGAGATGACTTCCTCATTGTGGAGGGACAGTGGCAGGAACATCTGCACCCCACCTCACTGTGGGATATTAGCGCTCCAATCTGTCACTGCGGTGAAAGCAGATTTGTGGTGTCACTGCTTCTTGAAGGATGTCCACCAACTGTTCCCAACTGCACCAAGGGAAGCATAGAATTTGAGACCTATATGGGCATTTGATGATGCCACAATCGGTGATCAATGACCTAGATTCTGTATTTTTATTTTATTTTATTATTATTATTATTTTTGACATGGAGTTTCACTCTTGTTGCCCAGGCTGGAGTGCAATGGTGCGATCTCAGCTTACTGCAACCTCCACCTCCCAGGTACAAGTGATTCTCATTCCTCAGCCTCCTGAGTAGCTGGGATTATAGGTGCACACCACCATGCCTGGATAATTTTTGTATTTTTAGTAGAGACTGGGTTTCACCATGTTGGCCAGGCTGCCCTCAAACTCCTGGCCTCAAGCGATCCGACCACCTCAGCCTCCCAAAGTGCTGAAATTACAGGCATGAGCCACCGTGCCTGGCCCCTCTTCTGTTTGTGGGTGATGTCTGGTTAATCTTTGTTCAGTAAACCCAGGTAATCATCTTTATTGCCATGTGACAGCCAGCTGAAAGAAGAAAGAAGGGAAGGAAGGGCATAGCTGCTGCTGGAGAAGGAAAAAAGACCCAAGAGTTGAGGGTGGGGTAGTGTTAGAGGTGTCCTGACCAGACTGATGCCATCTTTAATAAAGGCCAGACAAAGCCAAACCTGCCAGTGACATTCCCAGGGGATTGGGCCCTTCCAGTTATAAAATGTTTATGGTCGAGGGAATGAGTTAATGATGTGAATAAAGACCCAGAACTCATGGAAATGACCCAGTGCTTTAAGAACAAAAGTCATTTTTAGTTTAAGAATAGGCTTTGCTTTAAAAATAATAGGACACTCTTAAATTCTTGCTGAAATCAATAGTAATGTAGGAAACTGACAATACTAGTAGCCAGTCAAAAGCTGATCACAGCGTTTAAAATAAAGAATACTCTCCCTTATTTTTACTTTTAATTATTTTTCGAGACAGAGTCTTGCTCTGTTACCCAGGCTAGAGTGCAGTGGTGCAGTCATGGCTCACTGCTGTCTTGCCTTCCCTAGCTTAAGGGATCTTCCCATCTCAGTCTCTCCAGTAACTGGGACTACAGGTGTGCAACACCATGCCCGGCTAATTTTGATTTTTTTTTTATAGAGATGGGATTTTGCTGTGTTGCCCAGGCTGGTCTTGAACTCCTGAGCTCCAGCAGTCCTTGTGCCTCAGCCTCCCAAAGTGCTGGGATTACAGGTGTTAAGCCACTGTGCGCAGCCCCACCACTTGCTTACTGAAGATGCTGTACTCTGTAACAGTGTTGTCTCTAATAACCTTTTTTATTCTGAGACTGAGTCTCACTTTGTCGACTAAGCTGGAGTGCAGTGGCACGATCTCAGCTCACTGCAACCTCCGCCTACCAAGTTCAAGTGATTCTCCTGTCCCAGCCTCCTAAGTAGCTGGGATTACAGGGGTGTGCCACCATACCTAGCTAATTTTTGCATTTTTTAGTAGAGATGGGGTTTCACCATGTTGGCCAGGCTTGTCTTGAACTCCTAACCTCAGGTGATCCACCCGCCTTGGCCTTCCAGAGTCTGGGATTACAGGATTGAGCCACCACACCCAGTCATAAACTATCTTAACTTCACTATACTCTGATTTAGCCTGAATTCTTTACTGCACAAGATCCAAGAACCTGCTCTTGGGGTCTGGGACAAGACCCTTTTTCTGGGACAGTAGAGGTTCCAGAAAGGAAGAAGGACGGGAGCTCACATAAAAAATAATCCCCTCCCAGGGCTGTCGGAAGCACACATGAAGTATCTTAAGTAAAGAGCCTGGCTTTTTGTAGGTACTCAATCTGTTGTAGGTATTATCTATTATTTAGTTTTATTGCCACGATTCACTGGGTGGTCCCTAAAAATCATCTCCTTCTTTTGCCTCTGGTCTCACTGTTTAGATGAGAACACTCTCCATGTGCCTGAAGTCAGCTTCACCTTCCCCAGCACCGTGTGGCAGAGCAGTGCAAGCCCAAGCAGGGCGCCCCCTCCTGCCCGGGGACATCCGAGGTCAGTGCCTGTCTCCTCCCACCCCTGTGTGATCCTGTAGCTTCCATGCGGCTGGCTTCTGGGATTCTCAGACTGACCTCCATGGGGAGGAGTCAGGGGAGGGATAGCAGTACACGAGCACATCAGCTTCCTCACCACCAGGGTCCCCATCTGTCGAGGAGGAATAGCAGTACACGTGCACCTCTGCTCCCCACCAACAGCACAGTACATCCCAGTTCTGCATCTCAACGCTAGCAGGCACATGTGGCCAGTGGCTACCGCGGTGGACAGCAAAGCTCTGGAACATGGCCAGTCCTGGGCATTAACTTTAATTAATTAATTAATTAATTATTTTTGAGACCCTTTCACTCCATCACCCAGGCTGGAGTGCAGTGTCAACATCTCAGCTCACTGCAACCTCTGCCTCCAGGGTTGAAGCGATTCTCATGCCTCAGCCTCCTGAGTAGCTGAGATTGCAGGTGTGCGCCACCACGTCCGGTTAATTTTTGTATTTTTACAAGAGTCAGGGTTTCACCATGTTATCCAGGCTAGTTTTGAACTCTTGACCCCAAGTGATCCACCTGCCTTGCCCTCTCAAAAGGCTGGGATTACAGGTGTGAGCCACCGCACCTGGCCTGGTCCTGGACATTAACCTTAAAAATGAAAACATGGCCAGCCACAGTGGCTCATGCCTATAATCCTAGCACTTTGGGAGGCCAAAATGGGCGGATCACCTGAGGTCAGGAATTCAAGACCAGCCTGGCCAACATGGTGAAACCCCATCTCTACTAAAATACAAAATTAGCCGGGCGTGGTAGTGTGTGCCTGTAATTCCAGCTACTTGGGAGGCTGAGGCAGGAGAATTGCTTGCTTGAGCCTGGGAGGCGGAGGTTGCAGTGAGCAACTCGGCCTCAGACTGAAGTCTCTCCACCCCTCCAGGGTCCACAGACTGTGGAGGCCAGTGCCACAGCCCACTGCCCCCCAGCCGCCCCTCCAAGTACCAGGGCCGCAGCGCCAAGAAGCCAAGAAGACCAAAATAGGACGGTGGTGGTGTCGAGCCGTGCCGGCCACGGGAAGACCAGAGCACCAGTCCCTGGCACAGCTCTAGCCCTGAAGCTGGATGTGAGAGACAGTGGACTCTCTTGGCACGGACACTTTGGGGGCAGCACCCCCAAGCCCAGCTTCCCACAGCCCTTATGCCAGAACCAGAGGCTGACTCCTTGCAGGAAAAGAGCCATGCGTGGAGTGTGGGGGCCCTTCCCAAGGGCCTTTTTGGCGTCACTCCCAATTGCAGATGCTTTTTCTGAGATCACTCCACATCCTGGTTTCTGCTCTGGGAGAACACTTTCCATGGTGGGGGGGGACACTAGGCCACTGCCCACCCTTCAGGGTCACGCTGCAGAAGCCACTAGGGATACCCAAGCTGCCACAGGCTGCAGGGTCAGGAAGAGCTTGTCCCCTACCCCCACAAGCCCAGGCCAGCCTGCAGAGTGGCCTGGGTTCCTTCCCTGTGCCACATAGGCTCCTGTGTAAGTGGGCATCAGGGAAAGACTAGAACATTCTCCCATCCCCATCCCCCACCACATTCTAATGTCTCTCCCAGCACTCCAGTGATGCAGAAAGAAAAAGTTGCAAAGGGCTGGACACAAGATAGACTTGCAAGGCACATGGAAACGGACACAAAAGCTGTGTGAGCTGGGAAGCTGCAGGTCGCGGTTCTAAGTGCAGTAGGGCTATACACATTTTTTCGATGTAGAAAAAAAACTATAGAAAAACTCTGAGCGCCATCCTGTGGAGAGACGGGTCATCACCTTGTCTGGTGTGATTCAGCCCTCACCCAGCTTTCAACCAAGAGCCCTCATCCCTTCCTGTCAGGGATCCCTTGTCTGGAGGCTGTGGGGGTCAGAGCCTTGTGATCGGAGACCCTCTTCTGTGTTGGGCTTCGAAGCTGGCAGGAGTAAGTTGGGGAACAGGGACGAGCTCTATGGACTTTGGGTAGAGGTGGCAGCGTGGTCTCCTCCTGAGTTGGGGGGTGGCTTTTGGCCTAGTGCATGCCTGTCCCGAGGTGGGCACCCGGTGCATATTGTACAAACTGCAGAGCTGAATATCACAGCAGCATCCCTGCTGTCTAGGAAGATGGCCTGGGGGCTTCCTTGAAGCTGTGTTGTCCTTCCAGGGTCTCCTGAGGAGTGTGGCTGGGCATGCTGGAGTGTAATGGTGTGATCTTGGCTCACTGCAACCTCCACCTCCCGGGCTCAAGCAATTCTCCTGCCTCAGCCTCCTGAGTAGCTGGGATTACACGCATGAGCCACTGGGCCCAGTAGAATTCCATTTTCCTACCTGGCCCCAGATCTCTGTGCTGAAGCCAGCCTGGGTCTCAGGTCCCTTAGGTCTGGTGGGCCCAGACCCTGATGCTAAGACCCCCCACTTAGAGGGGTGGGAGATGACTTCAGGAGGTTCATGTTGGCTGGTGTGGTGGGTCACGCCTGTAATCCCAGCATTTTGGGAGGCCAAAGCAGGAGAATGGTTTGAGGCCAGGAGTTTGAGACCAACCTGGGCAACATGGTAAAACCCCCATCTATACCAAAAATTTAAAAATTAGCCAGGCATAGTTCCAGCTACTCAGGAGGCTGAGGTAGGAGGATCACTTGAGCCTGAGAGGTGGAGGCTGCAGTGAGCTGAGATGTATCACTGCACTCCAGCCTGGGCGACAGAGGAAGACCCTGTCTCAAAAAAGAAAAGAGGTTCATGGACAAAGCTTTTTAATTTTAAAGACTATACATTCATTGTAATGTATATTAAAAATATATAAGGAAGCTATCAGACACTTGAGTTTATCAATAATATATTTTAAATGAGGTTAAACTGAAAAAACGAGTTTCTTTCTTTCTTTCTTTTTTTTTTTGACAGAATCTCACTCTGTTGCCCAGGCTGGAGTGCAATCTTGGCTCACTGCAGCCTCTTCCTCTCTGGTTCAAGCGATTCTCCTGCCTCAGCTTCTCTTTTTCTCTGTTGCTCAGGTTGGAGTGCAGTGGTGTGATCTCACTGCAACCTCCGCCTCACAGGTTCCAGTGATTCTCCTGCCTCAGCCTCCTGAATAGCTGGGATTACAGGTGCTCACCACCATGCCTGGCTAATTTTTTGTGTCATCCTTTGATAGAGACAGAGTTTCACCATGTTGGCCAGGCTGGTCTTGAACTCCTGATCTCAAGCAATCCACCTGCCTCGGCCTCCCAAAATGCTGAGATTACAGGCATGAGCCACCTTACCTGGCCAAAAAAATGAGTTTCTTTCTTTCTTTTTGACTTGATACCTTGAAGAATGAGTTTCTTTAAAGAAAAAAATTAACTCCATAATAGTCTAGGCAGTACTGGGATGAAGTAACAATTGTGGGTGTGATATGGGGTGCCTGAACTGCAGGGCACATGGCCTCCCCTGCACCTCTTAGGGGCTGAGTTTGGTCACCAATAACAGAAAACCCCCACAACAATGGCTTAAAGAAGGTAGGGCTTATTTTTCTCTCATGCAGAAACAAGTCTGGGGGTGGCTCTGGGTAATGTCCTCCCCAAAGTCATCAGGGGCCCAGGCTCCTCTGGGTTTCTCTGTCTTGCCCTCTGCATTGGTCAGCGTTCTCCAGAGAAACAGAATCAATAGGATGGATGGATAAATGGATGGATGGATAGATAGATAGAAGATAGGTTGATAGATGGATAGATACATAGATGATAGATAGATAGATGAGACTTGACCAGGCATAGTGGCTCATGCCTGTAATCTCAGCACTTTGGGAGGCCAAGAGGGAGGATCACTTGAGCCCAGGAGTTTGAGACCAGCCTGGGCAACACAATGAGACACAAAAAATTAAAAAAATATTTTTGTCTAAAATAAATTTTAAAAAAATGGGCTGGGCATGGTGGCTTGCACCTGTAATCCCAGCACATTGGGAGGTTGAGGCAGGTGGATCACCTGAGGTCAGGTGTTCCAGACCAGACTGGCCAACATGGTGAAACCCCGCATCTCTACTAAAAATACACACACACACACACACACACACACACACACACACACACACACACAAACATAGCTGGGTAGCTGGGTGTGGTGGCAGGCGCCTGTAATCCCAGCTACTCAGGAGGCTGAGGCATGAGAATTGCTTGAACCAGGGAGGTGTAGGTTGCAGTCAGTCGAGATCGCATCACTGCACTTCAGCCTGGGCAACAGAGTGAGACTCTGTCTCAAAAAAAAAAAAAAAAGAAGAAGGGGAGGGGCTCTCTGGGGTCCTTTTATAAGGGGTCTAATCCCATTGGTGAGGGCTCCACCTTCACGACCTCTTCCCCTCCCAAAGGCCCTGCCTCTGAACACCATCACCTTGGTGTGAACACATGAACTCGGGGAGGAAGACACAGACATTCTGGTGGCTGCAGTCCAAGCATGGACCATTAGGACTTGGCTACAATTCACAACGCCTTCCCCCACAGCATCCCTGGCGCTTCCTGTCCACACCCCTGTGCTAGGCCTCAGCATGCGGAACAGGGAGTCGGGCTGATCCACCAGTGCTCTGAGGAGTTCTCTGAGAGCTCCTGAAGCCAGGGCCCACTCCACCTTGGCTTCCACAGGACTGGCCCAGAGACCCCCTTCCCTCCCTCTGTGGGGTCTCCTGTTGCCTACAGAACGAACTGTCACCTCCACAGCCTCTGGCCTCTACCAGGAGGGTAGGGCAGGAGGAGGTGGAGAGGGCTTGGCAGGACTGGGGCATGGGACAAGGTGGGAAGACGGGCCCTGTATGGTGGCCTCTGGGTGACAACACCATACACATCCCTTCGGCTGCCACGGTGGCGACGCCGGTGCCTGTATCTCCTTTCCCCTGGGTTCAAAACACAAACATCCAGTGGTCTCCTGACAAGTGTGATGTCCTGTGGGTGTCTCTAAGTCAGCATATACAACACCAAGTTCATAAAGTTTGCTTCCCAAAACCATTTTCCTCTGTGGTCTCCGATCTCTCATCTGGTACCACCATCCACTCCACTGCCCACCCAGAAATCAGGGCATCACCCCAGCTCCTCTCCCTCCCTCCTTCGGCTGATCCCCAAACCCGCTGTATCCATTCTAGCTGCTGTCTCCTCACTGTCAGCTTGGTCCTCTTCCCCCGCACCACTGCGTACACCTAAGTCACCATCACCTCCACTGGAGCCACCACAGCACCTGCAGCCCCACCCTGGGTGCAAACCTGGTAGGTGCTAGCACTTTGCACGTCTCTGTTCCCATGTATGGCCATGGCAGGGGAGGGGCAATTATTTCAAGCAGTATGCAGAGAAGGAAATGGAAGTCCAAGGTCATGCAGCAGCTGAGTAACAGCCTTAGCGTCCAAGCCCTGGGGTTCCTACCACTTCCCTCTTAGCTGACACCTCCCAAAAGAATGCAGTGAAGACAGACAGGGATGAGGGTGGGGAAGAGAGAGCTCACAGTGAATCAGGAGGGCTCCCCCATCCATTCTCTTGGATTATTTGATTTTATTTTATTGTTTTTGTACAGACAGGGTCTCACCTTGTTACCCAGGCTGGTCTGGAACTCCTGAGTGCAAATTATCCTTCTGCCTTGGCCTCCCAAAGTGCCAGGATCACAGGTGTGAGCCACTGTGCCTGGCCCTCTTGGATTTTCTTTTTTGTTTTTGAGACAGAGTCTCCCTCTGTTGCCCAGGCTGCAGTGCAGTGGCATGATCTCGGCTCACTGCAACCTCCACCTCCCAGGTTCAAGTGGAGATCTCCTGCCTCAGCCTCCTGAGTAGTTGGGATTACAGATGCCCACCACCATGCCCGGCTAAATTTTGTATTTTTAGTAGAGACAGGGTTTCACTATGTTGGCCAGGCTGGTCTTGAAACTCCTGACCGCCGTTGATCTGCCCGCATCAGCCTCCCAAAATTCTGGGATTACAGGTGTGAGCCACAGTGCCTGTCCCCCTCTTGGATTTTCATATCATCTACATGGTCAGTTGAATTTTCAATTCACAGACCTTGTTTTGTTTTTTTGATATCCTATTGATGCTTATATGGGTCCAAGGGCCAGAAGTCATCAGGATCTCCCAGCAGCAGCCTGGCCAACATAGTCAGACCCCCAGCTCTACAAAAAAAAAAGAAAAGAAATTAGAAAGGCATGGTGGTGTCCACCTGTAGTCCCAGCTACCTAGGAGGCTGAGGCAGGAGTACCACTTAAACCTAGGAGGCTGAGGCTGCAGTGAGCCAAGATGGCACCACTGCACACTGCAGCTTGGGTAACAGAGCAAGACCCGTCTCTTAAAAAAAAAAAAGAACCTCCCAGAACTTCATAGCTGCTACTGTTAGTAGCAGCTGATGTTTCCTGACTAATCTCTTGCCCAAGCCACAGTTACTTCTATTTTTCCTCCGTTGCAACTCTGGTTATGAAACCAGAAATAGTTGTAGCTGGTAGGGACATTGAAATACCTCAAAGTAAAACCCAGAGGCTGGGCCAGGCTGTGGTCAGCCCTGGGGAGACCACAGCCTTTGCAGAGGGGCCCAGGGGCCCTGAAGGTGGGTGGCAGATAACGGAGCTGCTGGGGGGATGGGCAGCCAGCCTGAAGGAGCTTGGAGTCTAGAAGAGGAAGAGATGAGAGACATCCCAGTGAGGTGTCTCCAGGGCCAAGCTGAGGCCCTGGCCAAGGAAGTCACAAGGCTGTAGCATGGCTCCATCCTTGGGGCCCACAATTTGGATTCAGGTTCTGGCTCTGTCGCTTACACAACTCTGTGTCGCTGGCTAGTTGGTTACCTTCTCTGATACCCTGCCTCCCTATCTGTAAACCAGGAGATATGGTATAGCCACTTCAGAGAGGGTAAGTGAAATATATTTGCATGTTGCTGATGTAAGAGGTGAAGTTGACATAAGGTAAAAGTAACCATTTTAAAATGAACAATTCAGGGGCATTTAGTGTATTCAAGATGTTGCTAATGTAAGAGGTGAAACTGACATAACACAAAAGTAATAATGTTGTTTATTTATTTAATTTATTTATTTATTAGTTTTGAGACAGAGTCTTACTCTGTTGCCCAGGCTGGAGTGCAATGGCATGATCTCGGCTCACTGCAGCCTCTACTCTCAGGTTTAAGCAATTCTCCCACCTCACCTCCCGAGTAGCTGGGATTACAGGTGCCTGCCACCATGCCTGGCTAATTTTTGTATTTTTAGTAGAGATGGGGTTTCACCATATTGGCCAGGCTGGTCTCGAACTCCTGACCTCAGATGATCCACCCACCTTGGCCTCCCAACATGCTGGGATTACAGGTATGAGCCACCTCACCCAGCCTAGCTTTTGTTTTTAAAGTGGGAGAGGCCTGATTTTGTTTAAATCTAAAGGTAGGAGGCTGGGTCATGTTTGTAATCCCAGCACTTTGGGAAGCCAAGGCAGGAAGATCGCTTGAACTCAAGAGTTCGAGACCAGCCTGGGCAATATGGCAAGACACCATCTCTACAAAAAATACAAAAATTAGCCGGGTAGGTGGTATATGCCTGTAGCCCCAGCTGAGGTGGGAGGATCACTTAAGTCCAGGAGGTTGAGGCTGCAGTGAGCCATGATCACACCACTGCACTTCAGCCTGGGCGACAGAGTGAGATCCTGTCTCAAAACAAACAAACAAAAACTAAAGGGAAGGATCCAATGGAGAGTTGATAGAGGTTAAACATGTAAGACAGAGAAGAAAAACTGATAGCGAGACATTTCTTTTTTTTTTTTTTCTTTTTTTTGAGACGGAATTTCCCTCTTTTTGCCCAGGTTGGCTCACTGCAACCTTCGCCTCCCAGGTTCATGTGATTCTCCTGCTTCAGCCTCCCAAGTAGCTAGCTGGGATTACAGGTGCATGCCACCATGCCCAGCTAATTTTTGTATTTTTAGCAGAGACTGGGTTTCACCATGTTGGCCAGGCTGGTCTCGAACTCCTGACCTCAAGGGATCCCCCCGCTTCGGCCTCCCAAAGTGCTGGGATTACAAGTGTGAGCCACTGTGCACGGCTGATAGTGAGAAATTTCTAAGCTGAGACGGGGATCACAGGGAGACATTGCTAGAGGCTGTCATATTATTTACATACATGCAGTTGCATATATGTATGTATGCAACATATACACATTATATATGCATAATACAGTTATGTATGTGTACAATATATAAATGTATATACTACATACATACACATAGTAGGTAACATGTATGCATTACACATATGTATAAACATATTATCTACTGTGAGTGTGTATATATAATATACACATGTATTTTGTGGTGGTTGTTTGTTGCTTTTCCCCCTACTAGAATATATGCCCCAGGAGGGCAGGGGCCTTGCCCATCTCCCTCACTTCCACAGTTCCAGGGTCTGGCAGGTGAGGACTCCTTTGAGATTGGTTGCAGGGAGTGAAGAATAAAGAGATGACCTTGGCTTGGAAGGCAGCCTGTAATCCCAGCACTTTAGGAGGCTGAGGCGGGTGGATCACGAGCTCAGGAGATGGAGACCATCATGGCCAACATAGTGAAACCCGGTCTCTACTAAGAATACAAAAATTAGCTGGTGGTGGTGGCGCACACCTGTAATCCCAGCTACTCGGAAGGCGGAGGCAGGAGAATCGCTTGAACCCGGGAGGTGGAGGCTGCAGTGAGCCGAGATCTCGCGCCACTGCACTCTGGCCTGGTGACAGAGCGAGATTCCGTCTCAAAAAAAAAAATAAAATAAATAAATAAAAATTATCAGGGTGAGGTGGCACCTGTCTGTAGTTCCAGTTACTCGGGAGGCTAAGGTGGGAGAATGGCTTGAACCAAGGAGGTGGAGGCTGCAGTAAGCTGTGATTGCACCACTGCACCCCAGCCAGGGCGACACAGTGATATCCTGTCTCTAAACAAATAAACACACACACAAAACTACATTGATGCCAAGAACAATTACTGCATGCTCACTAGGCATTAGGCATCTAGCTACGCTGTTTACCCGTGCCATCTCATTTGTCTCACAAACTCCCTGCAAGGTAGGGGGGTCACTAACCTATTATATTTTATGGATCGGAGACAACGTCAGAGAGGTTAAGTCACTTGCCCAAGGTCACACAGCGAGTCCCAAGCCCCAGCCGGTGAGCACCACGATCCTCTGCCAATGAGCCGATGCTCGAGAACGGGTTGGGCAAACAACAGACACTGCATCAAGGTTGGCTAACGGGATATTTGACTGCAGCGTGGCGCTCCGGGCTCGAACACCGAGACAGCCGCGCGCCCCCGAGACGCCGCGCGCCCCCGAGACGCCGCGCGCCCCCGAGACGCCGCGCGCCCCCGAGACGCCGCGCGCCCCCGAGACGCCGCGCGCCCCCGAGACGCCGCGCGCCCCCGAGACGCCGGGGCAGAGTCTACGCCGCGGATTAGCTGCTGAGAAAGGGGGCGTGGCTCGTGGCGGCAGGTGGGCGGGGCCAATCTCTGGCCGTAAATACGGCGCCACATGGCACTGGCTCGCGAGGGCGGGGGCGGGCTGGCGGAGCGCAGGCGCGCTGAGGGCGGGAGCCCTTCGGCCTCCGTGGCCCATACGGCGACAGCGATATCTCGCGAGAACATGAGCGGGAGGCGGGGCTCCGGCGCCGGGGGCGGGGCCGGCGAGGGCGGCCTCCGGAGGGTCCGCTAGTCGCGGGGCGGCGGCGGCGGCGGCGGCTGCGGGCGCTAGGTGAGAGGAGGGAGCTGAGGGGCGCGGAGGGCGGAGGGCGGCGGGCTCGGGGCGCGGCCTCCCTCTCTCTCGGCCGGTGCGGAGCTCCTGGGGCCGGGGCTGGGGTCCCGGGCCGCGGTAAGGGTTACGGGTCAGTTCTCTTTAGTCCGGCTTGGCGGGCGCGGCATGGGCCCGGGTTCGAGTCCCCGCGCCGATGCGCTCTGTGACCTTGGCCTGGCGCGCGCCCTCTCTGAGACCCGCTCTTCGCCTTCGGCCTTGGGGGACCCACCCCTGGGGCCTTGATCAGCGCGTTCTGCGGTTCCTCAGGGTCTGGACGAGAAATCCGTGGTTCTGATTCAGCGACGGCAGAGGCTGCAGCGGCCCCTCCGGCCCCCAGGAGTCCCTCTGCCCGGCATCAGCCTCTGCCGCCCCGTAGGGGCATGGCCGCTTCCCTGGCCTGGAGTTCCAGGGCCCCCTTCCCCCTAGGGCCCCCCGTGCCCGCTGTCACCTGAACGGGGCTCCCCCGATCCCCCAGAGCCCCCTCTGTGCCCGCTGTCACCTGAACGGATCTCCCTCCCTCTCCAACTCCCCCCCCCCCCACCCACCGTGCACGCTGTCACCTGAACGGGGCTCCCCGGCCCCGCCGACCGCAGCCTTGGGGCCTGCAGACGCCAGCAGCACCGCCAGGTTGCTCAGGGTATCCCTTAAATGACCTCTCGCTCCAGAAGCCGCAGCCCTGACCCTCTGTGAGAGGAAACCGTGCATTTAGTCCGGGAACAGTGGGACTCAGACCTCCTCTGCGGGCTCCTGGCCACCGGGACACCACTGGCAAAGCCTTGGCTCGGGCAGAGGCTCCGTCTGGCAGGCAGCACAACAAGCCGTAGTGTTTCCAGCATTATTAAATTATTTAGTTCCTAATCGGGGCTGTGGGGACTCGGGAGCTCCGGGGTGAATAGGAATGTGAGTTGCAGGCGCAGTGCTGAACGTGGTACATCTTCCAGGACACCAGGCCCTAGAGTGGTGCTCCTGGCTGTGGGTGGCTGGGGACAGCTCAGCAGGTGCCCCCACCCTTACACCGGGACACGGGTTAGCCCCCCTCCGTGAGCATCTGGTGTCAGAGTGAGGACAGAAAGAAAATGGGGGTGGTGAGGAAGTTGCTACACGAAGGTGCAACGGTTAACATCTGAAAGAGGGCCTGCCTGGAATGGCATAGATGTTTGATTTCCCTGCATAGGAGTTTATGGGACTTTGGGCTGATGCTTTGGGGCCAGCAGTAACTGTCTGCTGTCACTCAGCAGGCTCTGGCTTTATTATCAAACCTGTAGTTGAGTGCAACATGCCAAGCTGGGGTAGATGCCGGTAATAGCGTGGGCCTCGCCCTGGGAGCTCATGGTCAGCCTGGCTACCACAGTGTGGGGCTGAGGCTGTGGTCCAGGCGCTAACAGAATGTGGAGACATTTTCCGACATTTTCCACAGTGGAGAGGACCTGTGAGTTGTGCCTTGAAGCATCAGTGGAGTTCAGAACATTCCAGGTGGAGGCAAAGGCGTGCAGAGATGTGGGTGAAAACGATGTTTGGGGGAGACGGTGGGTCGCTGTGTTCTTGGTGAGGTGGGGTTTGAGGATTGGGTTGGAAGCTAAGGCTGGAAGGCTGGGTGCTGTGACTCATACCTGTAATCCCAGCACTTTGGGAGGTCGAGGGGAGTGGATCACCGAGGTGAGGCGTTTGAGACCAGCCTGGCCAACACGGTGAAACCCCGTCTCAATGAAAATACAAAAATTAGCTGGGTGTGGTGGCGCACACCTGCTGAGGCAAGAGAATCGCTTGAACCCGGAGGCGGAAGTTGCAGTAAGCTGACTTCGGGCCACTGCCCTCCAGCCTTGGTGACAGAGTAAAAAAAAGACTGGAAAGATGGGTTTCTGATTGTGCAGGGCCCTGAAGGCTGTGCGAGGGAGTTTGAGCTTTTATTCCTTTGGTGGGGGTTTCGGTGCAGTGCGATTAGATGTGTTTCAGAAAAGTGGTACTAGTGAGAATACGGGAGGTGGGTTTCGTGTCTGGGCAGCGGAGCTGAGTTGAGTAGCCTTGTGGGGTGTGGGTCTGGGACAGTGGCTGAGAGGGGGATCGGCATGGAGCTGAAAGATGGTGCCAGATCCAGCGGGTTGTGGTGTTTTGTGGGATGTGACCTGTAACATTGAGGGCAGCCGGGACTTCTCACTTGCAATGAGGAGAGCTGGGGCTGGGTGGGAGAGGAAGGGTCAAGTGCACATGGGTTTTAGACCAGCAGAGTTGGCGGCATTTGTGGCCATCCTGGAGGAGATGTAACCTTGTAGAGAAGAGACAGTCTGTACAAGGAGGGAATCCCCAGCAACCCCAGCGGGAAGAGATTGAGGGTGGAAGAGAGGCCTTTTGGTTGGCTGACCTTGGACGTGCCGTTCCTTGACTATGCAGTCATTGAGGCTGGTGGGTGATTCTCTTCTAGAGTGGTCCCAGGGCTGAAGGAGCCATTGGTGGAAAAAGACCAGTTATTGATAATACTGTAACACATGCAGCTCCTTTGCCTTTTTAAAAAACACCTTGCATCTTGAGTTTCAATTCTTAAATTGTCTTTCTCTTCAGAGAGGAGCTGTTAGTTTCACACCTATTTACTGGGTCTGTGGCTGTAGGTGGGGCTGTGGTTCTCCAGCCCTGGAGATAATTGACTCTCTAACTTATTACTTCCTGCTGTTAACCAAGATGGTGGTTTCTGTAACTAGGATCTTTAAAAATATTTCAGAGAAGAATGGGAAACACCAGGCACAGTTGAGTGCAGGGTGGGGGTGCAGTGCCGTACAGGGTACAGGAGGAGGAAGCGAACAGGGCCCCTTTGGCTCCCAGAACATGACCAGCTGGGGCTTTTTTCTCTAGGCAGGAGGCTGGATGTGTCTTTGGGGAATCTGTGTAGCCCAAGAGTAAAGACCTAAAATTAATGACATCAGAGGGTCCCCAGTCAGCAGGCCCAGCTGGATCCCTTGCTAACGAAGCCGATAATTAATAACCCCCTCCCAGTGTTCAAGGCATCAAGATTTAAAAATCCTCATCCCTTAAGTATGAGCAGATAACCAAGGGCATCTGAGTAAAACCTCTGCTACGAGAAATAGAGACTGCAATACACACTGGGAAGCAAAGAGAGCGTGCAGGAAGGAGCCGTAGAAAACAGGCTGCCATTAATGGACACATGGAGAAAATATCACATACGCGAGGTGGGAACAGGAGAGCTCTAAAAAAAAAGCCACCAAAAGGAGCATTCGGAGACCCAAAAAGAGAACTCTCAGATAAAAAAATTTATATATAAAAGCAGAAATAAGAAAATCAGTTAGTGGGTGAAAGATAAAGTTGAGGAACTCCCTCAGAAAGTAGAACAGAAAAGCAACGAGGTGGAAAATGAGAGAAAAAAGAAACAGGATCAGATCAGGAAGTCGGCAGCTGAATAATAAGCGTTTCAAAGCTGAGGTTAGAGGATCGCTTGAGGCCAGGAGTTCAAGACCAGCCTGGGCAATATAGCAAGACCCCATCTCTACAAAAAATTTAAAAATTAGCCAGGTGTGGTGGTATGCACCTGTAGTCTCAGCTACTTGGGAGGCTGAGGTGGGAGGATCACTTGAGCCTGGGAGTTCGAGGCTGCAGTGAGCTGTGATCATGCCACTGCAATCCAGCCCGAGTGACAGAGCAAGACCCCATCTCTACAAAAAATTTAAAAATTAGCCAGGTGTGGTGGTATGCACCTGTAGTCTCAGCTACTTGGGAGGCTGAGGTGGGAGGATCACTTGAGCCTGGGAGTTCGAGGCTGCAGTGAGCTGTGATCATGCCACTGCAATTCAGCCTGAGTGACAGAGCAAGACCCCATCTCTAAAAAAAATAAAATAAAATACTTTTTAAAAAGTTTCAGCAAGAAAGAATAGGGAAAACAGGACGAAATTCACAAAATAATTTCCTAGAACCCAAACTTTTTGGGTTAAAGAGGCCTTCCCAGTGGCCAACACCATGGGTGAAAATGCAGGTATCCTTCACTCTCCTAGCCTCTTCACTTCCCAACTCCGATATTAAAGGCCTGGGCTACGTGTGGTGGCTCATGCCTGTAATTCCAGCAACTTGGGAGGCAGGTGGATCACTGAGGTCAGGAGTTCCATTGAGACTAGCCTGGTCAACATGGTAAATCCCGTCTCTACTAAAATAAAACAAAACAAAAAATTGTTTGGGCGTGGTGGTAAGCACCTGTAATCCCAGGTACTGGGGAGGCTGAGGCAGGAAAATCACTTGAACCCAGGAGTCGGAGGTTGCAGTGAGCCAAGATTGTGCCACTGCACTCCAGCCTGGGTGACAGAGCAAGACTCTGTCTCAAAATAAATAGTATAAATAAATAACTAAATGCCTGGATAGTGAGGCTGAATTTTAGATAGAGACTAGTGAAAGCTTGGGAGGGGAGGGATTTATTTGATAGTGTGTCTGCAGCTGTAAACCCCAGAATTTGGATAATAAGAATTCAGAGGCTGGGCACTGTGGCTCATGCCTGTAATCCCAGCACTTTGGGTGGCCAAGGTGGACAGATCACTTGAGGCCAGGAGTTTGAGACCAGCCTGGCCAACATAGTGAAATCCCATCTCTACTACAAATTAAAAAATTAGCCGGGTGTGGTGGCACGAGCCTGTAAATACAGCTACTCGGGAGGCTGAGATAGGGGAATTGCTTTAACCTGGGAGGCGGAGGTTGCAGTGAGTTGAGATCGCGCCACTGCATTACAGCCTGTGCAACAGAGTGAGAATATATCTCAAAAAAAAAAAAAAAAAAAAAGGAAAGAGATGCGTGCATACCCACTCCAGGATGTACTGTTGTGAAATCAGGAGGAAAAAGTAAAAACAAATCACAAATAGGTCATCACAGGTCAAGAGACAGAAGGTTAGAACAGGTGGAAAAAGGCAAAAGAAAGAACTAACTCCAAACAAAATGAAAAGAAGCGGAAGGGCTTGGACTTCTTCAAAGCAGCACTGGATGGCAGGAGACGGGAGGGCCTTGCTTTCAAAATTCTGAGGGAAGGCGTTCCAGCCTGGCAGTCTACGCTCAGGCAAGGGAGGTAGGGTAAAGACATCTTCAGACATGCTCCCAGATTTGCTCCTGTGCTTTAAGGAGGCGATTGGCAGATGTGGGCTCCCCAGATGAGGCAGTAAGTCTAGACAGAGACGGGCTGCTGGGAACAGGATTTCCCCCCAGGTGAGAGGTGGGCAGAACCTGCCGGAGGGGAGATGCCAGCCAGGTGCTGGCCTGGAGAGCAGACATGTCCTGACCCCAGCTAGTCAGAGGCTCCTTGAAGAGATTCTTGAGGAGAAGATGAAATTAGCAGGACACCTGACGTGCTGGAACATCTGGAGAGGAGTTGAGACAGTTGGCAGAGTTGGGGCGGGATTAGTGATAAGTATTAAACAAAGCAGATGAAAACACAAGGCTCTTATTAGTTCCCAGAGAAAATAAACCGTCGTGCGGGAAAAGAAAAATAATTATGGTATACACAAGGCGCAGCTGTGGATAGCCTCTCCACAATGATAATAATTTATGTAAACACTGGCTGCTGTTCTCATTGAAATTATGATGCGCCTAGGTGGAGAAGGTGTAGGGAGGAGATGAAGTGGAAAGGTTGGGGAGGACAGAGCTGCATTTTCACCTGTTGCCATGGGAAATCAGTCACTAATGCCCCAAGCTGAGCAACCAAAGGCTCACTCTGAAGGCAGATGTTAAAAGAATTATGGCGAGGGCAGGGCGAGGTGGTTCACGCCTGTAATCCCAGCACTTCCGGAGGCCGAGGCGGGAGGATAGCTTGAGTCCAGGAGTTCGAGACCAGCCTGGGCAACATGGCGAAACCCTGTCTCTACTGAAAATACAAAAATTAGGCGGACATGGTGGCATGTGTCCGTAGTCTCAACTCCTTGAGAGGCTGAGGCGGGAGGATCACTTTGCTTGAGCCCGGGAGGTGGAGATTGCAGTGAGTCAAGAGTGAGCCATTGTACTGCACGGTAGCCTGGGCAACAGAGCAAGACTCTGTCTCAAAAAAAAAAAAAAAAATCATGGAGAAGGGCAGAGGTGAGAAAGGGAAACAGGGACAGGGACTGCTGGGTTTCCTAATAAACTTCACCTCACAGAATGATTTCACTCTTTCACGGATATGTATGTATAGCACTGAATTGACACAAATGCGAACAGTCTCAGATTGGCTTTCTGCTGTGATGGAGTGGGGGCCCTTGCCTGCCCCTGTGCACAAGCCTATTAGCAGGGAGGGTTTCCTTGCTCTGATTTCCTCTTGGCTATTGTCATTGTTCGCTGTATCCTGTCTCCTCATTGTGGTCATTTATCAGAGATTCTGAGTGTTTTTTTGTCTGTTTGTTTGTTTGTTTTTTTGTATTGGGACAGAGTCTTGCTCTGTCACCCAGGCTGGAGTGCAGTGATACAATCTCATTGCAGCCTCTGCTTCCTGGGTTCAAGCAGTTGTGATTATAGGCGTGAGCTGCCACTCCCGGCCGAGTACTTTCTTGCATCATTCTTTTTCTTTAGACTTTTTGTAAGGGGGTTTAAAACATACCTACCAGTAGAGAGAATAGCATTATAGGTCATTCTTCACCTGTCCCTGAGTTTCAGAATTTAGGCAATCAGTCTGCATGTTTGTCTTTTTTTTTTGTTAAAGTGACACTTCTTTCCTGAGCAACTACTGAATGGCAGATGCAGCTGTGAGACAGGATGAGGACCTTCCTTTTAAGGTTTCAATGCAGGAAACAGACAATGAGTGGATTAACCAGTGAATGAATTATTTGAGGCTGGGCATGGTGGCTCATGCCTGTAATCCTGACACTTTGGGAGGCTGAGGCAGGAGGATCGTTTGAGCCCCAGGATTCAGGGATTCTGTGATTGCACCACTACACTCCAGCCTGGGTGACACAGTGAGACCCTACTCTAAAAATAATAAATAAATAAAACATTTGAGGTAGGGATGGGATCAGTGCTGCTATGGAGAAAACCAGGGTATGGGGGCGGGGAGTGCAGGGTAGAGGCCAGGACCTACTCTCTCAGGGTGGTCAGGGAAGGCCTTGCTGAGGAGGTGAGCATTGAGCAGAGATCCGAAGGACTGTGGGACTGCCCTGGGATTCCCCAGCTGAGGGATGGCGGTGCAGAAGCCCAGCATTAGGAGCCTGCTGGGTGCGGTGTGTGAACAGCAAGGAGACTGTTGAGGCTGGAGAGGGTCGCCGAGGGGGACTGTGGTAGGAGATGAGGTCGGTGGAGTCCTGGTCATGGGCCATTGGAAGGACTTGAGATAGGAAACCACTGGACTCCAGCGATCAGAGATGACATGATCCAGACTTTTAACAGAATAACCATGGCTTTGGGGTGGAATCGGATTGTATGGGCCTGAGAGCAGAAGCAGGGAGACTGGTTTGGAGGCTGTTGTAATAACTCGGGTGAGAGCTGATGGTGATTGGGGCAGGGTGGGGTGTAGATGGGACAGAGAGGACGCGACAAATTAGAGCCTGGATACCTATTTATTTTTTTATTATTTATTTATTTTTAAAGTTTGAGAGGAGATCTCTCTCCCAGGCTGGAGTGCAGTGGCGTGATCAGAGTTCACTACAGCCTCAACCTCCTGGGCTCAAGCTCTTCCCACCTCAGCCTCCTGAGTAGCTGGGGCTACAGGTGTACACTACCATACCTGGCTAATTTTTAAGTTTTTGTACAGATGGCTTCTTGCTACATTGTGCAAGCTGATCTTGAACTCCCGGTCTCAAACGGTTATCCTGCCTTGGCCACCTAAAGCATTGGGATTACAGGCATGAGCCACTGCACCTGGCCTGAGGCTGGATATATTTTGCATGTAAAGCCCCAAGCAGGTTCTTAAACTGATCATGGTGAAGTTTATTATCATTTTCTTCTGAAATAATGTCTTTGAATGACTTAACAATCTTTTTTTTTTTTTTGAGACTGAGTCTCACTCTGTTGCCCAGGCAATCTTGGCTCACTGCAACCTCCACCTCCCAGGTTCAAGCAATTCTGTCTGCCTCAGCCTCCCAAATAGCTGGGATGATAACTGCCCGCCACCAGGCCCGGCTAGTTTTTGTATTTAGTACAGATGGGGTTTTGCCATGTTGGCCAGGCTGGTCTCCTGACCTCAGGTGATCCACCCACCTTGGCTTCCCAAAGTGCTGGGATTACATGCATGAGCCACTGTGCCTGGCCAAGAATTGACTTAATTCTTAAGTCAGTTGAGTCAAATGAGTTATCATTTGGATTCTAGAGTCAGATATCATGCAGCAAGTATTTGAGCCTTATGAGGAATACAGAAGATACATGAGATATGAACCTTATCTTCTGAGGACTTGAAACCCAGTGTGGGAATGTTGGACTGGGGTACGTGTGCTGATTTCCTATCTACTTGGCAAGTGCCCACTGAGGGCTTAGAGACAGGAAGCAAGAGAACAGGGTGAGCTGATAGCCTCTGTGCTCTGGGACCAGCTCTGTGGGGGAAGTTACTTTACTTCAAGGGCTAACTTTGGGCTCAGTTTTCATTCAGGTCTCCTGGGATATAGATCAACATTCCATTCTCATCAGTGTGACCGTTTATTACATATTTTTATTTGGATATACTGTCAGATGTAGTTAACAACACAAATGAAGTAATTTTATTTATTTATTTATTTATTTATTTATTTTTTCTTTTATATATATATATATTTTTTTTAAAGATGGGGTTTCACCATGATGGCCAGGCTGGTCTTGAACTACTGACCTCAGGTGATCCACCCACCTCAGCCTCCCAAAGTGCTAGGATTACAGGCGTGAGCCACTGCGCCCGGCTAAATGAAGTAATTTTATAAGCAAATAAACCATAGTCCTCTCAGAGGTACGGAGTAAAATGTGTCTTACACTGGGGGTTTTAATGCAGCACCACCATGTGTAAATTGCAGGCAGTCCGAGACGTGCAGAAAGCAAATGTTGACACCAGTAACAGGAACTTTCCAAATTTTTGTTGACTACAGTGATGGGAAACTGCAGTGAATTATTTGCCTTATATATTATCTGTAGAGCTGGAAAATAAGTAGATAGTTTCTGATCTTAATGCCAGTAGCATAAATAAATACACTTGAAGCATTCTTAGACATCTTAATGAAGGTCATGTCACTTGATTTAGTGTTCAAGAGCTTGGTTATTTGGACACGAAGAAGCTACTTCCCCAGAAATAAAGGAAATAGAAATCTGACTGTCTAGTGAAACCTACCAATTCTGCATAAACATATACTATAGAGGCCAGCTGAGTAGAGTGGCAAGGAAGGAGGGCTGTCTGTCAACAGCAGCCTGATTCCAATGCCAACTCTAAACATTGCTAGCTCTGTAGACTCATGCAAGTCTGTAACTACTTTGCCCCGGTTTCATCCCAGTTTGTGTGAGGATTAAACAAAGTAATGTGTGCAAACCCCTTAGAACCTCGCTTTTTTAAAAGCATGTTAGCTGTTGTTATTGTTATTTAGTCTTTTTTGACTATCGATAACTGGCTCTTGGTAGAAAGCATGAATAATAATAAAAATAACACATATTTATGTAACAAATATTTGGGGCCTGCTGAAAACAGATAAGTAAGGCCGGGGTGGAGTTTAAAGAAAGTGCTTTGCTATTTTATGAAACACTTAGTTGATATTTTCTCGTTTTTGTACTTGGTAGCTCTGGTGAGCAGAAAGGCCTGGTTTGTTCTTTTGTAGATGGACTGAAACTCAGACATCTACAAAATGGCGCACTTAGCAGGGGCCAGACTTGCCCTCACTATCCCTTCCCTCTTCCTCCCAGTCCCTCCGTGTCTGTACGGAACTCTGCACTGGTGTTTTTCTTCTGTATTGTGGACATTGGTGAGAGCCAGGCCATTGCTTTCATGTTGGAGAAGTTTTGGCCCCTGGAGATCAGCTTCATAAAACCACACACATTTTCTTTTAACTTTAAATCAAATGTATTGAGGTATAATTTACATGCAATAAAATGTACCCATTTTAAGCATGCAGTTTAAGGAATGTGGTCAAACATATTCACCTTGTAACTGCCTCTGCAGTCAAACAGTAGTGCATTTCATTTCCATCGCCCGACTTTCCTCGCACTCCTGGGCGCAGTCTATGATTCCGCCTCTTTTAAACATCATATACATGGAACCATGGAGTATGCAGTCTTTTATGTCTGGCTCCTTCTTCAGCATTCAGCCTGTGACATTCACCCATGAGTCAGCATTTTACCCTTTTTACACTCACTTGGTGATGGACATTGGGGTTGTTTTAAGTTTTAAGCTTCTTTTTATTTGGCATGGAGTCTCACTCTGTCTTCATCCAGGCTGAAGTACAATGATGCCATCTCAGCTCACTGCAACCTCTGCCTCCCGGGTTCAAGTGATTCTCCTGCCTCAGCCTCCCGAGTAGCTGGGATTACAGGTGCCCACAAGCACACCCAGCTAATTTAATAAATATTTTTAGTAGAGACAGGGTTTCACCATGTTGGCAAGGCTGGTTTCAAACTCCTGACCTCGGGTGATCCACCCGCCTCAGTCTCCTAAAGTGTTAGGATTACACGTGTGAGCCACTGTGCCCGGCCAGTTTTTAGCTATTTTAAATAAAGCTCCAGTGAACATTCTTATGCAGATCTTTGCATGGACATGGTTTCATTTCCCTTGGACAGTTACTGAGAAGTAGAATTACAGGGAATACTGTCAATATGTTTGATTTTTTTAGAAACTGCCAGGCCGTTTTTCAGTGGTGATGCCATTTTACGCTTTCTGTGGCTGAAGCCACAACGTCACCACCCCTTGCTGTTATCAGTCTTTTTCATCTTAACCATTCTAGTAGTATGAGGTGGGTATCTTATTTTATTTCATTTAGTTGTATTTATTTATTTATTTTTGAGACAGTCTCGCTCTGTCGCCTAGGCTGGAGTGCAGTGGCACCATCTTGGCTCACTGCAACCTCTGCCTCCTGGGTGCAAGTGATTCTCTTCTCTCAGCCTCCTGAGTAGCTGGGATTACAGGTGCCCGCCATCACATCTGGCTAATTTTTGTATTTTTAGTAAAGATGGAATTTCACCATGTGGGCCAGGCTGGTCTCAAACTCCTGACCTCAGGTGATCCGCCCACCTTGGCCTCCCAAAGTGCTGGGATTACATGCATGAGCTATCATGCCTGGTCAGGTATCTCATTTTAATTTTAATTTCTTTGATGACCAGTGATGATGAGCACTTTCCTGTGTGCTTTCTATTTGTACCTTTTCTTTTGTGAAATGTCTGTTCAAATTTTTTGGTCATTTTTTAGTCAGGTTTATTTTCTTCTTTTCAGTTGTAAGAGCTCTTTATGTATTCTGGATATAGGCACTTTGTTAGGTATACATACTGAGAATGTTTTCTCCCAGACTGTCTTTTACTTTCTTTAATGGTAAAATTTGAAAATCCTAAGTTTTAAATTTTGATAAAGTCCAATTTACCACATTTTCCCCTCATGGTTCATGCTTTTGATATCCAAACAAATCTTTGCCTTCTCCAAAGTCATGGAGATTTTTTCCTGTTTTCCTCTGAAAGTTTTAGTTTTAGTGTTTCTGTGTAGGGTCGTGATCCATTGTGAGTTAATTTTTGTGTGAGGCATAGGGTTGAGGTTCATTCTTTTCCATACAGATATCCAGTTGCTTCAGCACCGTTTGTTGAAAAGACTGTTCGTTTCTTATTGAATTACTTTGCCATCTTTTGAAAATAGATTAGCCACATACATGTGGATCCTTTTCTGGACTTTCTGTTTCATTTATCTCTACAGGCATACTTCAGAGGTGTTGTAAGTTCAGTTCTGGACCACCATAATCAAGTGAATATCGCAATAAAGTGAGTCAAAGTTTTTTCATTTCCCAGTGCATATAAAAGTTACGTTTGGCTGGGCATGGCGGCTCACACCTGTAATCCCTATACTTTGGGAGGCTGAAGCAGGTAGATCACCTGAGGTCAGGAGTTCGAGACCAGCCTGGCGAACATGATGAAACCCCGTCTCTACTAAAAATACAAAAAATTAGCCAGGCATGGTGGCAGGCACCTGTAATCCCAGCTACTCAGGAGGCTGAGGCAGGAGAATTGCTTGAACCCGGGAAGTGGAGGTTGCAGTAAGCCGAGATCATGCCACTGCACTCCAGCCTAGGCAACAAGAGTGAAACTCCATCTCAAAAAAAAAAAAAAAGTTACGTTTACACTATACTGTAGTCTATTAAGTGTGCAATAACATTATGTCTAAGAAACAATGTACATACCTTAATTTAAAAATACTTTATTGCTTGTCAGTCATAAAAGAATTGTGAAGTGACAAAAATAAAAAATAAAAAAAGTACTTTATTGCTAAAAAAAAATGCTAACAATTATCTGAGCCTTCAGCGAATGGCAATCTTTTTGCTGGTGGAGGGTCTTGTCTTGATGTTGATGGCTGCTGACTGATCAGGGTGGTGGTTGCTGAAGGCTGCAGTGACTGTGGCAATTTCTTAAGACAGCAGTGAAGTTTGCTGCATTTATTGACTCTTACTTTTGCAAAAGGTTTTTCTGTAGCACGTGATGCTGTTTGATAACCTTTTACCCATAGTAGATCATCTTTTAAAACTGGAGTCAGTCTCTCAAACCCTGCCACTGCATTATCAACTAAGTCTGTGGAATATTCTAAATCTTTTTGGGTCATTTCAGCAGAGTTCACGCATCTTTACTCAGAGTACATTCCTTCTCAAGAAACTGCTTTCCTTGCTCCTCCATAAGAAGCAGCTCTTCATCTGTTAAGCCTTGATCATGAGATTGCAGCGATTCTGCCACATCTTCGGGCTCCCCCTTCTAATTTTACTTCTTTTGCTGTTTCCACTACATCTGCTGTTACTTCCTCCACTGGGGTCTCGAACCCCTCAGAGTCATCCATGAGGGTTGGAATCAACTTCTTCAAACTTCTATTCATGTGGCTATTTTGATCTCCCCCCGTGAATCCCGAATGTTCTTAATGGCATTAGAATGGTGAATCCTTTCCAGGTTTTCAGTTTACTTTGCCCAGATCCTACAGAGGAATCACTAGCCTTACAAATCACTTTGGAAGGCTTTAGCCTTACAAAATGTGTCTCTTTGATAATAAGACCTAAAAGTCAAAATTACTCCGTGATCCATGGGCTGCAGAATGGATGTGTTAGCAGGCATGAAAACAGAAATAGATCTCAGTCAATTTAGAGGTATATTTTGCCAAAGTTGAGAAAGAAACACAAGTCACCATAGGATCTGTGGCCTGTGCTCTTTCGAAAGAGGGTTTTGGAAACTTCAGTATTTAATGAGGAAAAAGTAAGCAGGAGGGGAAGAGGGGAAAATAAGGAGGGGAAGTAGGCAATGAGGCCAGTGGTCACATTTTTGTGAGGCTTTGAGTACCATTCAGTGAATCTACATTTTACACGTGAACAGAAGGGAGTGGGGCAGAGTCACATACACCTTCTCTGCACAGTAAATCTGCATTTTACATGAGATAAAGTAGGCGTGTAAATTACTTTCAGAAAGAAAAGAAGATAGATTTTTGTGTGTGTGGCTTGGTTACTAAGCTTAACTTTCCTGTTAGCATGTTGAGTTTGGGGTCTTGAGATTTTATTTTCTTTCACAATGTATAGACAAAGAGATTGATGATAAGGAATTGGCTCACACGATTATGGAGGCTGAGAAATTCAGACCCTGGAGAGCCAATGGTATAGCTCCAATCTGAGACGGGAGTCAAAGGCAGAAGACCGATGTCCCAGCTCAAAGACAGGCAGGCAGAAAGAGTTGATTCTCTTACTCTACCTTTTTTTCTTTTGAGACAGAGTCTTGCTCTGTTGCCAGGCTGGAGTGCAGTGGCGCAATCTCAGCTCACTGCAACCTGTGCCTCTTGGGTTCAAGCACTTCTCTTGCCTCAGCCTCCCGAGTAGCTGGGACTACAGGCGCACACCACCACGCCCAGCTAATTTTTGTATTTTAGTAGAGATTGTGTTTTACTATGTTGGCCAGGATGGTCTCGATCTCTTGACCTTGTGATCCACCCGCCTCGGCCTCCCAAAGTGCTGGGATCGCAGGTGTGATCCTAGCCACCGTGCCCTGCCCAACTTTTTATTTTTTTTGAGGCAGAGTCTCGCTCTGTCGGCCAGGATGGAGTGCAGTGGTGCAATCTTAGCCCAGTGCAACCTCTGCTTCCTGGGTTCAAGTGATTCTCCTGCCTCAGCCTCCTGAGTAGCTGGGATTATAGGCATATACCACCATGTCTGGCTAATTGTGTGTGTGTGTGTGATGGAGTCTTGCAATGTTGCCCAGGCTGTAGTACAGTGGTGCTGTCTCAGCTCACTGCAACCTCTGCCTCCTAGGTTCAAGCTATTCTATTTCCTCAACCTCCTGTGTAGCTGGGATTACAGGTGTGTGCCACCACACCCACTAATTTTTGTATTTTTAGTAGAGACAGGGTTTCACCATGTTGGCCAGGCTGGTCTTAAACCCCTGACTTCCCAAAGTGTTGGGATTATAGGCGTGAGCCACCGTGCCTGGCCTTACTCCACCTTTCTATTGTACATGGGCCTTAATGGACTGGTTGAGGCCCACTCATACTGGGAGGGCATCTGGTATCTCAGTTCACCAATTTGGATGTTACTGTCCTCCAGAAACATGCTTATAGACACACTCAGTGTATGCTTAACCAAATATATGGGTACCCCATGGCCCAGTCCAGTTGACACATAAAATTAACCATGTATTACATGATCTTTTGTATGATAGATGTCAGTTCTGCTGTAAAAATGTGAAAAATGCCCTTCGTTGGGGCTTAATGTAGATCTGGCCACGTGGCAGTGTCTTCCAGAGCAGGATGACTGTGGTCATGTCAGGGTGACACACAGCTGAACATGAGTGAGCTAAGGCCACAGCTGACCACTGCCAGCTGCCTTTTCTTTTGCCAGTGTTTTGCCCACAGTTAGCATAAGGGCGTATTTGGACCAGTGGCCTTGCGTGGGCAGCCAGCATGGACTTGCTCCCTGGGGCCACAGAGTCTGCCCCTGGCTTCATGCCCTGCATGTTGTGTGCGAGCAAAGAAATATTTAACAACCCCACCCGGAGCTAAGACAGAACTCTGTCAGCCTAACCACAGTGTTCGCGTTTAAAACTAACCCAATCATTGCAGTGCCATTTATGAGGGCATCTGACACAGCCCCTGTGGAAAAGCACCCCCACCCCTAAAGTTTCCTGGCGGATGATGCTTCTCGGTGAAACTTTGCTCTGTGGGTTCCCTTGCTAGAGGCAGGAGCCCGTGGTCGACGCAGCATGGGTTACATGTCTGTTCATCTGATATGCCTCTGCGTGCTCTGCTTTTTGTTGAAATAGCGGGAGAGTTACATTTGGATATCATGTCCTGTTTTTTTTTTTTTAAGGAAAAATTACTTTTTGGGGTCAGTGTTGCCCATGACGTGTTTTGGAAGCAGGTGAGATCGTGACTGCAGTTCTCAGCCCAGCTGTTCTTTCTATCAGACTCTTCTCTGAATGCTTCTCTCGTGCCCAGAAGGCAGCAGAAGTCACACAGGCTTCAGGCTGGAGGCACCTTAGTCACTGGGCCAGACATTCCTGTATGTCCAAGCTGTCGTTTTTGTTATTGTTGTTATTGTTTTGTTTTGTTTTTTGAGATGTGGTCTCACCCTGTCACCCAGGCTGGAGTGCAGTGGCACGATCATAGCTTACTACAGCCTTGACCTCCTGGGCTCAAGCCATTCCCCCCATCTCAGCCTCAGAGTAACTGGGACCACAGGTGTGTGCCATCATGCCCAGCTAATTTTTAAAATTATTTGTAGAGATGAGGTGTGTTGACCAGGCTGGTCTTGAACCCTACTGGCTCAAGCAATCCCCCTGCCTTGGCTTCCCAAAGTGCTGGGATTACAGGCATGGACCACCACGTCTGGCTGTCCAAACTGCCTTTTAAAATGAAAACTTGGCCGGACGTGGTGGGCTCATGCCTGTAATCCCAGCACTTTGGGAGGCCAAGGCAGGTGGATCACTTGAGCCCATGAGTTCAGACTAGCCTGGTCAACATGGTGAAACCCCATCTATATAAAAATTAGCTAGGCATGGTGGCGCACACCTGTAACCCCAGCTACTTAGGAGGCTGAGGTGGGAAGATCACTTGAGTGAGGAGGTGGCAGTGAGCCAAGATCACACCACTGCACTCCAGCCTGAGTGACAGAGTAAAACCTTGTCTCAAAAAAAAAAAAAAAAAAAAAAAAAAAGGCCAGGCACAGTGGCTCACGCCTGTCATCCCAGCACTTTGGGAAGCTAAGGCGAGCAGATCACCTGAGGTCAGGAGTTTGAGACCAGACTGGCCAACACGGCGAAATCCTGTCTCTACTAAAAATACAAAAATCAGCCGGGCACGGTGGCGCACACCTGTAGTCCCAGCGACTCGGGAGGCTGAGGCAGGAGAATTGCATGAACCCAGGAGGCAGAGGTTGCGGTGAGCCGAGATCATGCCATTGCACTCCAGCCCGGGCAACAAGTGAAACTCCGTCTTAAAAAACAAAAATTACCATTGTAGTCATTTTAAGCCTGCAGCGTAGTGGTGTTAAGCACATTCACATTGTTCTGCAGAAATCGCCACCATCCATCTCCAGAACTCTTTCATATTGCAGAACTAAAGCTGTGTCCCCCGCTGAACCCAAACTCCCCATTCCCTCTCTCCAGCCCCCGACAACCACCATTCTACTTTCTGTCTCTCTGAGTGCAACTGCTCTGGGAACCACAAGAAGTGGAATCTTGAAGTATTTGTCCTTTTGTTTCTGGCTGATTTCACTGAGCATAATGTCTTCAGTGTTCATCCATGTTGTAGCATGTGTCAGAATTTCCTTTTTAAGGCTGAGTAATATTCTGCATGGATTGACTGCAGTTTGCTTATCTGCTCATCTGTTCATGAACACAGGTTCCTTCCACCTTTTGGCTACTGTGAATCATGCTGTTGTGGACATGGGTGTGCAAGCATCTCTTCAAGACCCTGCTTTGTTTGGTGCAGTGGCTCACGCCTGTCATCCCAGCACTCTGAGGGGCCAAGGTGGGAGGATCGCTTGAGGCCAGGAGCTCAAGAGCAGCCTGGGCAACATAGCAAGATGCCATCTCTACAAAAAAAGCGTCTGGGGCTGGTGGCAATCATCTATAGTCTCAGCTACTCAGGAGGCTGAGATGGGAGGATCACCTGAGCCCAGGAGTTCAAGGCTGTAGTGAGGTTTGATGGCATCACTGTACTCCAGCCTGGACAACACAGTGAGACCCTGTCTCAGGAAAAAAACAACAACCCTGCTTTCAGTTCTTTCGGGTATATACACAGAAGTGGAATTGCTATATCATATGGTAATTTTATTTTATTTTATTGTTATTATTATTTTCATTTTTTTTTTCAAAGATGGGGGTTTCACCATATTGGTCAGGCTAGTCTTGAACTCCTGACCTCAGGTGATCCGGCCACCTCAGCCTCCCAAAGTGCTGGGATTACAGGCGTGAGCCACTGCACCCGTCTGTTTTATTATTTTTTAAGACAGAGTCTCACTCTGTCACCAAGGCTGGCATGCAGTGGTGCAATCTCAGCTCACTGCAACCTCACCTCCTGGGTTCAAGCAATTCTGCCTCAGCCTCCTGAGTAGCTGGGATTACAGGCGTGAGTCACTGCACCCAGCCCCTCATATGGTAATTTAATGTGATAATTTTGTGTTTACTTATTTTTTGGAGACAGGGTCTCACTCTGTCGCCCAGGCTGGACTGCAGTGGCCCCATCACAGCTCACTGCAACCTCCACCTCCTGGGCTCAAGCCGTCCTCCTGCCTCAGCCTCTTGAGTAGCTGGGACTGTAAATGCACACCACCACGTCCTGCTAATTTTTTTTTTGTTACATTTTTTTGTAGAGAAGTGTCTTGGTATGTCGCCAGGCCAGAATGCAGTGGCAACACCATAGCTCATTGCAGCCTCGAACTCTTGGGCCCAAGCAATCCTTTCAACTCAGCTTCCAAAATAGCTGGGACTATAGGCACACACCACCGTGACTGGCTAATTGTTTTTTTTTTTACTTTCCTCCTTTTTTTTTTTTCTTGAGATGGGAGTCTCACTCTGTTGCCCAGGCTATAGTGCAGTGGGATGATCTTGGCTCACTGCAACCTCCACCCGCCAGGTTCAAATGATCCTTCCCCCTCAGCCTCTCAAGAATCGGGATTATAAGCCGGCACCACCATGCCCAGCTGATTTTTTTATTTTTAGTAGAGATGGGGTTTTGTCATCTTGGCCAGGCCAGTCTCAAACTCCTGACCTCAAGTGATCTGTCTGCCTCGGTCTCCCAAAGTGCTGGAATTACAGGCATGAGCCACCACACCAAGCCTTTATAAACATTTTTTTATAGAGATAGGGTCTTGCTGTGTTGCCCAGGCTGGTCTTAAATTCCTAGGCTCAGGCAGTTCTCCCGCCTCAGCCTCCCAAAGTGAAGTCTTATTAATTTTTAATATCGATGAAAAGTCATAGGTTTTATAAAGATATAGTCGCTGGCATTGGTTGTATGTAATGCTTCTTGGCTGAAAAATAAGCAGAAGTGCTTACGTTGGCTCAGTAACGCCCTTATCTAGTTCTTATGCACAGGATGCATGGACGGCGGCAGCATCCCTGCCTCTGGCATCTGCCTGTGTCTGCAATGCGACTGACTCCACTGAAGCTTCACTCCCCTGTTAGTCTTCATCTTAATTGGCAACTTCCCTCTCAAGTTGTTTGACATGTTACTCTTCCCCTTCGCTACTTAGCCTTCAGAACTTGTTTTTTTTGATGTGGTTTCTTTCACTGTCATCTCAAGAAACTGTTGATTGTTACACATCCTCGAGAGGGGTGGTCTTGAACACTTGAACAGCACAGATACTTAGCATGTAGTTTTAAAAATAGGCTGTAGTGGCTCACGCCTGTAATTCCAGCACTTTGGGAGGCCGAGGCACATGGATCACATGATGCCAGGAGTTCGAGACCAGCCTGGCCAACATGGAGAAACCCCGTCTCTATAAAAAAAACCAGCGAGCCCCCCCCCCCCACCCCGGGGGGGGGGGGGGGGGGGGGGGGGGGGAGAGGGCACCGGGCGGCCGGGGGGGGGGGAGGAGGGGGGGGGGGGCGAGGGGGGGGCCGGCGGGCCGGGGGGGGGGGGGGGGGGGGGCGCCCCGAAAGGGGGGGGGGGGGGGGAAATGGCTCCCAAAAATACAAAAATTAGCTGGGTATGGTGGCAAACGCCTGTGGTCCCAGCTACTTGGGAAACTGAGACGCCTGGGAAGTCGAGGCTGCAATGAGCCTAGATTGCAGCACTTATCTTCAGCCTGGGCAACACAGTAAGACTGTATTTCAAAATTAATTAATTAATTAAGGCTGGGCACAATGGCTCACACCTGTAATCCCAACACTTTAGAAGGCTGTGGTGGGAGGATCACCTGAGCCCAGGAGTTCAAGAGCAGCCTGGGCAACATACGGAGACCCTGTCTCTACAAAAGAATAAAGAAAGAATTAGCCAGGTGTGGTGGTATGCACTTATGGCCCCAGCTTCTTGGGATGACCGTTTGAACCCAGGAAGTTGAGGCTGCAGTCAGCCATGATCACGCCACTGCACTCTAGTCTGGGGGGAAAGGGTGAGATCCTGACTCTAAAGAATATAAAGAAAGAACGTGAACTAAGAGTCCACAGAAGTGCAGAGGTAGATGGAGAGTACAGCCGCATTTCAGCCTCATGAACTTTGAGGTTCATTTCATGAGAATCTGTTCAGGGCCAGGCACAGTGGCTTTTAGAGTATAGTCCAATGTGTGTGAGGTAGATAGACTCTGAGAAACTTAAGCCAGGAGCAGTCCAAGAGGGTCCCCCAATGCGAGATTTCCCCAGAGGACCCCCAGGGGCGATCCACCTCTCTGTGCTTGGACGCCCTCAGGAACAGAGATCTCACCGCAGGCTTTGGCCACTTAACTCATGAGCTTATCTGTTCGTTCACTGACTGACCCTGGTGTCGGAATGTTGTCTTCTGAAGCTGCAGAGGACAAGCCTGCTCCCCCCTCCTCTGTGACAGGCCTTCAGGGGTTTGAGGCACCAACAGAAACCCTCCTCCTGAACAGCACCAGCTCCCACAGCGCTCCCTTTCCAAAGGTGCTTTGGGGGCAAGAGACACCGAGAGCCGGCTGGAGCCTGTTGTAATCAGCATGCCCTGTGGAGGAACCGGAGGAGAAGGCAACACCCCACCCCAGGCCAGGCGGGGTGGCTCACGCCTGTAATCCCAGCACTTTGGGAAGCTGAGGTGGGTGGATCACTTGAGGTCAGGATTTCAAGACCAGCCTGGCCAACATAGTGAAACCCCATCTCTACTAAAAATACAAAAATTAACTGGGTGTGGTGGCACATGCCTGTAGTCCCAGCTACTCGGGAGGCTGAGGCAAGAGGATCTCTTGAACCTGGGAGGCGGAGGTTGCAGTGAGCCAAGATCATGTCACCACACCTCGGCCTGGCAACAGAGCGAGACTCTGTCTTAAAAAAAAAAAAAAGACCCCCACCCCAGTGAGGACCGCGCTCACTCAGCATGTGAGTCAAGACAGGTGTGTACACAACCGCATTGCAGACAAGGGTGAGTGCCAGGAGAAGAGGGGTGCAGACTGTCGGGCTCTTCCAGAAACCCCAGACTGCCAGGTCACAGCCGCTGAACATGGGTGCATTCATTTCCCTTTTACTCTCCACCCCTGAATGGGGCTATGAGATGGCCCTGCTCAAACATCTAGGAAAGAAATAGAATCTGACCTCCAGAGATGAGTGCCTCTGGGGATCCATGCCCTGTGGCCGACCATTGTGTCTGGATGTGACTGAGGTCACAGGACTGTTGTGAACACAGGTGGTGAGTCACCTGTAAGGCCCACACTTGGGGCAGGTGCAGGGGGCCCACCCCTGCAGGTGTGTGTGTGTGTTAAAATGCAAAACAGCATTGTATTTGCTTTTTATTTTGTCAAGGTTGTCTCTTTTCTCTTGTATCCAACTTGCAGGTCTTCTCCTATCCTGTCTATTTGATCTTTATTTTTTTAGGGGGAGAACTTACCACTTATCTCAGTATACAGTTCCATCTCTTATTTTCAGCTTTGCTTTTCGTCTTTCCAGGCTGTCATCCTTCTGAATGCAGATTCTGGGGGAGCCTGCACTCTGGTGGTGGCGGGCAGAGGTGCCAGGGGTCAAGGGTTAAACCCTCTGGGGGAAGGGCCTGGCAGAAGGCAGTAGACTGGAGGGAGAGACCAGCTGGGGACCACGGGGCTGGCTAGATCAGCAGGGGAACTTCGGGGGACCTGTGTACTCCAGGGCAGGAGGAGGCAGATGGGTATCGTGCAGAGGGACTGGCAGTGAGAAGAGGGCAGCTGGCTGTGGGGGATGAATATTGAGGGACTGGGTCTCATTCATGTAAAGGAACCAATGTCTTTAGCAAGAAGCCAAGGCAGGAAGGTGGCCCAGGGATGCCCCAGGAGAGGACCTGGCATGGAACCTGAGGGGCTTGGTCACAAGGGGCTTCAGAGCAAGGCTGATGGGATGTGAACCTCTGAGCCTGACATTCACCCGGTATTGACTGCACCCTACCATGTGCCCGCATGTGGTGAGCACAGTCAGATGGAGCCCACGCTCCTGGCTGTGTGAGCGAGAGCGGGGATTAATTAAAGATGCACACACCCCAAGTAAGTACACAGTTGCGGATGGGATAAATGAAGAGTGCATGGTCTGGAACTTGTCCCAGTTGAGAACGGCTTCACTGAACTGGGGATGAGTAGGTGTCTGCTGATGACGGGGCAGGGGCAGGTGGACAGACGTCCTTGCCTTGTTCCTGATCTTAGTGGTAAAGTACTCCCTCTTGCACCCTCAATTATGAGGTTAGCTGTAGAGTTGTTTTTTTTTATTTAAAGCACTCAGATCATTGCTAATATTATATTTTAAAATGTAACATACAAGAATACAATCAAGAGAGACATACAGGCCCACTGCGGTGGCTCACGCCTGTAATCCCAGCACTTTGGGAGGCCGAGGTGGGTGGATCACCTGAGGTCAGGAGTTCAAGACCAGCCTGGCCATCATGGTGAAACCCCGTCTTTAAAAAAAAAAAAAGAAAGAAAAAGGGTGAAGCTGTAGGGTTTTTGTAGATGCTCTATTGAGTTGAGGATATCTTCTAAGTTTGTTGAGAGTGTTTATAATGAATGGGTATGGGTTTTGTTGATGCTTCCTGTAGGAGTTGATTTTTCAGCTTGTTAATAGGATAGATGACATGGTTGATTTTTGAACGTTGAGCCATTCTTGCCTACCCCACTTGGTCATGCGATGATTCTTTTTTATCCACTGCTGGATTTGGTTTATTAATATTTTGAGCATGTTTGCCTGTAGTTTTCTCTTTTTGTCTGGGTTTTGCTAGTTTGGGTATCAGGATGATGAACTGGACGTGTCCTCTCTTCTTTCTGTAAGCGATTGTGTAACATCGATGTTGTTATTCTTTGAATGTTTGATAGAATTCTTCAGTGAAACCATCTGGGCCTAGAGATTTCTTTTCAGGAACTTTCACATTATAAATTTAGTTTCTTTACTTAGCATAGGATTATTTATTTTGGTAGTTTGTGGTTGTCAAGGAATTGGTCTGTTTCATCTAAGTTGCGAAATTTGTGGGCGTAAAATTGTTTGTAGTAGTTCCTTCTCCTTTCAATGGCTGCTGAATCTATAATTTCATCCCATCTTATTCCTGATAAAGATAACTTGTGTCTTTTTTTTTTTTTTTTTTTTTTTTTTGAGACAGGTCTTGCTCTTGCTCTGTTGCCCATGCTGGAGGCCAGTGGCACGATCTCGGCTCACTGCAGTCTCGACCTCCTGGGCTCAAGCGATCCTTCTGCCTCAGACTCCAGAGTAGCTAGGACTACAGGTGCACATCACCATGCATGGCAGATTTTTGTATTTTTTATAGAGACAGGGTTTTGCCATGTTGCCCAGGCTGGTCTTGGACTCCTGGGCTCAAGGGATCCTCTGGCCTTGGCTTCCCAAAGTGCTGGGATTACAGACGTGAGTCACCATGTCGGCTTTCTCTCTTTTTATCTTTGTCAGTCTTACTAGAGGAATATCAATTTTATTGATTTTCCCCAAATAATTTGCTTTTTGTTTCATTGGTTTTCTCTATGGCTTACCTATTTTCAATGTCATTGATTTCTGCTTTTTATAATAATTTTCTTCCTTCTGTTTGCTTTTGGTTTCTCTTGCTTCTCTTTCTAGTTTCTTGAAACAGGAGCTTAGATTATTGATTTGCAATCTCTCCTATTTTTTTTTTTTTTTTTTTTGAGACAGGGTCTTACTTTGTCACCCAGGCTGGAGGGCAGTGGCACAATCTCAGCTCACTGCAGCCTCGACCCCCTGGGCTCAAGCGATCCTCCTGCCTCAGCCTCCTGAGTAGCTAGGACTACAGGTGCATGCCGCCATGCAAATTTTTGTATGTTTTATAGAGGTGGGGTTTTGCTGTATTGCCTAGGCTGGTCTTGGACTCTTGGGCTCAAGGAATCGTCTCACCTCGGCCTCCCGAAGTGCTGGGATTTCAGGCGTGAGCCACCGTGCCTGGCCCCTTCTGCTTTCTAATGCTCTTGGCTCCACAGTGGCTGCAACGTGTGTTGTGTTTTTATTCTCACTCCCCTCTGTGTACTTTAAATTTTTCTTTTGCTATTATTTAAAAATGTATTATTTATTTTCCAGTAATTTGTGTTTGTAAATTTTTGTTGTCCTTTGTTATTGATTTCTAGTTTTAATCTTTTATAGCTAGAAAACTCTTAAAATATTTCAGTTATTTTATATTTATTTATTCATTCATTCATTTTTATTTTTTTTTGAGATGGAGTCTCACTCTGTCACCCAGGTTGGAGTGGCAGTGGTGGAATCTTGACTCACTGCATCCTCTGCTTCCTGGGTTCAAATGATTCTCCTGCCTCAGCCTCCTGAGTAGCTAGGATTACAGGTACACCCCACCATGCCCAGCTAAATTTTGTATTTTTTTTTTTTTAAGACAGAATCTTGCTCTTGTCGTGAAGGCTGGAGAGCAATGGTGCAATTTCAGCTCACTGCAACCTCCGCCTCCTGGGTTCAAGCGATTCTCCTGCCTCAGCCTCCTGAGTAGCTGGGATTATAGGCACCCACCACCGTGCCTAGCTAATTTTTGTATTTCTTTTTAGTAGAGACAGGGTTTTACCATGTTGGCCAGGCTGGTCTCGAACTCCTGACCTCAGGTGATCCACCCGCCTCGGCCTCCCACAGTGCTGGGATTACAGGTGTGAACCGCTGTGCCCAGCCTGAGTTTTGTATTTTTAGTAGAGTGGCCAGGCTGGTGTCGAACTGCTGACCTCAAGTGATCTACTCGCCTCGGCCGAGCCACCGTGCCCGGTCAAGATTTCAATTATTTTAAATTAGTTGAGGTTTGGTCTGCCATGAGAATGTTTTTGGACACTTAGAAGAAACTGTGTTCTCTTGTTAGGTGAGTATTCTGCGTTTGTTGGTTGGGTCCTGCTGGTTGCTATGTTGAGTTATTCTGTATCCTTGCTGGTTTTCTGCCTAGCAGTTTTGTCAGTTACCAAGAGTGAAGTGTGGAAGTCTCCAGCCATAATTGCGGATGTGTCTATTTATCCCTTAGGTCTATCCATTTTTGCTTTTTGTATTTTCAGGCTCTGTGGTTTGGTGTATTCACGTTTAGGATTATTGTGTCTTCCTGGGGATTGAACTTTTTCTCAGTATGTAATGTCCCTTTGTCTCTAGTAGTTTTCTTCCTTCTGAAGTTCGCTTCATCTGATATTAATATAGCCACTCCTGCTTTCTTTTGATTAATGTTTGCATGATTAATGTTTTCCATTCCCAGGAAAAAGGAGGGCAGAAAGTAGAGGGCCAACTAGCCCCACCTCTAACCACCTCACGCCATGTCAGGGGTTCCAAATAGGGGTGGAGATAAGTTGGAGTTCAGCTCCCACTGGGCCCTCATGTGGCCAGGGGAGAGGAGTCAGAGTGTGGACTCCTTTGCCTCACACCATCTCCTTCTGCCTTGTGGATGCCAGGTGGGGTCGAGGCTTAGACTGCTCTACTGGACCACACTGACAGTGCCCTGGTGGGACAGACAGAGGAAGCACCTTTACTTTCATGGGCAGAGGAAGGGGGGATCAGCTCCCTGCTCAGCTCCACCAACACCCCCTGGTGCCCGGCGGGGGAACAGGAATGTGCCACCTACTTTTGGGAAGCCAGGGTGATATGGAAGGTCTGCTCCCAGGGTGGCCCTGATGAAGTCATGGGGTGCAGTTCTTCCATTGGCGTTCGACTTAAGTAGAGTGGGTGTTGCCAAAACAATTTTTCTGTAGTTGGGTCACTGTGAAGTTAAGGAATGGTTCCCAAGACCCCTCTTTTGACACCAAGAGCAAATGCAGGCATCTGGGAGTCCCCTGTCGGGTTTGATGATTTGCTAGAAGGATTGCAGAGCTCACTGACTGCAGTTATTCTCATGGTTATGGTTTATTACAGGGGAAGGAGATAGACTCAAAGATTATAATCAGTCTTGGGAAGAGCTGCAGCAGGCGGAGTCCAGGAGGGCTCATGCCTGGAGCTGGTCTCCACTCCCTGGCGGGTGTCCTCTTCTGGGGAGTTGTTGGCAGCATTACTTGGTGGTGAGTCAGCACGTGTGGAGTACTGCCAGCCACACCCGAGCCTTGGCATCCAGGGTCTTTACTGATGCTCAACCACATGGATGTGTAGACTTAGACTCCCTGCATGGCTGACCTCAGCCTCCAGCCCCTCTGAAGGACAAGCTTGTTATCATGTGGCCCAGCACTCCTGCTCCTCCAGGCCTAGTCCCCCACTGATCAAAAGGCAGGAGTCAGAGCCCCAGTGAACCTCAGTCATTAACTAGTGTGTCATTGCCTCTGCAGGTTCCCAGCACGATGCCCCCGGCTCTGCAGGAAGCAGAAGTGAGAGGCCCGGAGAGGGTCCAGCCCGCTCGGGGCAGGATGACCAAGGCCCGGCTGTTCCGGCTGTGGCTGGTGCTGGGGTCAGCGTTCATGATCCTGCTGATCATTGTGTACTGGGACAGCGCGGGCGCCGCGCACTTCTACCTGCACACATCCTTCTCCAGGCCGCACGCGGGGCCGCCGCTGCCCACCCCCCGGGCCAGACAGAGACAGGGGAGCTCACGGCCGACTCCGATGTCGACGAGTTTCTGGACAAATTTCTCAGTGCCAGCGTGAAGCAGAGCGACCTTCCCAGAAAGGAGACGGAGCAGCCGCCCGCCCCGGGGAGCATGGAGGAGAAGCGTGAGAGGCTATGACTGGTCCCCCGCGTGACGCCCGCCGCAGCCCCGACCAGGGCCGGCAGCAGGCGGAGCGGAGGAGCGTGCTGCGGGGCTTCTGCGCCAACTCCAGTCTGGCCTTCCCCACCAAGGAGCGCGCATTTGACGACATCCCCCAACTCGGAGCTGAGCCATCTCATCGTGGACGACCGGCACGGCGCCATCTACTGCTACGTGCCCAAGGTGGCCTGCACCAACTGGAAGCGCGTGATGATCGTGCTGAGCGGGAGCCTGCTGCACCGCGGGGCGCCCTACCGCGACCCCCTGCGCATCCCGCGCGAGCACGTGCACAACGCCAGCGCGCACCTGACCTTCAACAAGTTCTGGCGCCGCTACGGGAAGCTCTCCCGCCACCCTCATGAAGGTCAAGCTTAAGAAATACACCAAGTTCCTCTTCGTGCGTGACCCCTTCGTGCGCCTCATCTCCGCTTTCCGCAGCAAGTTCGAGCTGGAGAACGAGGAGTTCTACCGCAAGTTCGCTGTGCCCATGTTGCAGCTGTACGCCAACCACACCAGCCTGCCTGCCTCGGCACGCGAGGCTTTCCGCGCGGGCCTCAAGGTGTCCTTCGCCAACTTCATCCAGTACCTGCTGGACCCGCACACCGAGAAGCTGGCGCCCTTCAACGAGCACTGGCGGCAGGTGTACCGCCTCTGTCACCCGTGCCAGATCGACTACGACTTCGTGGGGAAGCTGGAGACGCTGGACGAGGACGCCGCGCAGCTGCTGCAGCTGCTCCAGGTGGACCAGCGCCTCCGCTTCCCCCCCGAGCTACCGGAACAGGACCGCCAGCAGCTGGGAGGAGGACTGGTTCGCCAAGATCCCCCTGGCCTGGAGGCAGCAGCTGTACAAACTCTACGAGGCCGACTTTGTTCTCTTCGGCTACCCGAGGCCCGAAAACCTCCTCCGAGACTGAAAGCTTCCGCGGCGGGTCCTTCCCCGCGGGTCCGGAACCTGCCGCACGTGCGCTCCAGTTTTTTTATGACCTACGATTTTACAATCTGGGCTTCTTGTTTACTCCACTGCCTCTATCCATTGAGTACTGTGTCCATATTGTTTTTTAAGATTAATATATTTCAGATATTTAATACGAAACGTGGAAGGGAATGCTGGAGTAAAATCTCCTCTCTGCCCGCCCGGTCCTGTGGTTTCTCTGGCTGAGCGCAGCGGCCACTGGTGGGGGATGCTGAGGCTGATGGAGCTGCCTCCAGGGCTCCTGCACTAACAGGTGGAGGGCAGGGCCTGCACGTGAAGTCAGGCCGCACCTGGATATTTTTAAATGGATAGCCGACAAATCCTTCAAGAGGGAAAGTCCTTTAAGTGTTGTACTTGAAAAGGTCAATCTTCAGGGCTTCCTGTTTGAAGTCAAGTCAGAGGTAACCCGGTCAGTTACAGAAGCTGGATTTCTAACGCCAGTTATTCCCTTTAGTGTCTAGTTTAAATCATGGCTGTTAAGGCCAGGCGGGTGACTCAGGCGCGTAATCCCAGCACTTTGGGAGGTGCAGGCAGGAGGATCACTTGAGGTCAGGAGTTTGAGACCTGGCCAACATGGTGAAACCTTGTCTTTACTTAAAAAAAAAAAAAGTAGTCGGGTATGGTGGTGTGCACCTGTAGTCCCAGCTACTCGGGAGTTCTGAGGTGGGCAGATTGCTTGAACCCAGGAGGCAGAGGTTGCAGTGAGCTCAGATTGCAACACTGCACTCCAGCCTGGGTGACAGAGCGAGACTCCATCTCAAAATAAATAAATAAACACCAATTAATTAATCAATTAATTAATTATGGCTGTTAAGGCCAGGCACGGTGGCTCATGCCTGCAATCCTGACACTTTGGGAGGCTGAGGCGGGAGGATCACTTGAGTCTAGGATTTCAAGACTAGCTTGGGCAACATAGCAAGACCTGATCTCTATAAGAAATAAAAAGGGCGTGGTGGTACATATCTGTAAACCCAGCTACTCAGGAGGCTGAGGAGAGAGGATTGCTTGAGCCCAGGAGTTCAAGATCAGTTTGGACAACATAGCGAGATGCCGTGCCTACAAAAAATAAGAACATTTGCCAGATGTGGGGTTGCACACCTGTAGTCCCGGCTACTCAGGAGGCTGAGGCAGGAGGATCACTTGAGCCCAGGAGTTCAAGGCTGCAGTGAGCTATGATCACGCCACTGCACTCCAGCCTGGGCAACAGAGCGAGACCCTGTTTCTAGATAGATAGATATAGATAGATAAAATGAATAACATAGAAAGTAAACTATGGCCGTTGAGGTTTACAGTTAGGAGCAGAGTGGGTTGGCGTTTAGACCACATCGGATGGCTGTACACAGTGTCACCGAGAAGAGGCTCCATGTGACTGTCTCTGTGGCTTTCTGGTTGGTTTAGCTCTAGTGCCTTCACCCTCAAGGACATGACTGACCTTGAACCCTCAGGTTTGATGGGCCCCGTCTTGGTAAAAGCATCAGAGGAGGGTCTTGAAACATCTGGCTGAAACTCTTTTGCTATTTCTGTTTCTAACCCATAGTTGGAGAGGTGGTTACAGTCATCTCATGGTGTCGGGCACCCTGCTTGACCTGTCTTCCTCATGGGTGGTGTTTGTCGCCGCTGCCCATTCCCTGGTTGCTGGCTGGTTGGGACATCCTCCCTGGTGTCCCTGCAGTTCCCAGGCTCAGGTGGGCTGAGGCTTATGTGGGTATTGGCCTCTGAGTGCCTGCCTGCCTCAGGTCACCACTGTGTTGACACCTCCTGCCTTCCTTTCTGAAGCTTTGCTTTCTTTTATTTTTGATTTTTTGTTTTGTTTTTGGAGACAGGGTCTCACTCTGTCATCCAGGCTGGAATGAAGTGGTGTGATCACAGCTCACTGCAGCTTCATCCTCCCTGCTTGAGTGATCTTCCCCCCCCAGACTCCTGAGTAGCTGGGGTTACAGGTGAGTGCCAGCATGCCCAGCTAATTTATTATTTTTAGCAGAGATGAGGTCTCACTGTGTGTCCCAGGCTGGTCTCAAACTCCTGGGCTCAAGTGACCCTCCTGCCTCACCCTCCCACAGGCATGAACCATCACACCTGGCCCCTTCAATTTTTTTTATTATGATAGAAATTTGTAATTTTAAATGTACCATCTTAGCCATTGTTAAGTGCACAGCGTGTGGCGTTGAGCACATTGGCACTGCCGTGCTGCCATCACCACCAGCATCTCCAGCACTTTCTCATCTTCCCAAATAGAACCTCTGTCCCCCCTCGGCACTCACTCCCCCACGGGCAGAGGCAGCACCTCCTCCTCTCTGAATTCCACTACCCGAGGTCCCTTATAGAAGCGGAGCCGTGCAGTATTGGTCCTTTTGGGACTGACCTACTTCCCGTAATGCAGTGTCCTCCAGATTCATCCGTGTCATGGCAGGTGTCGGAACTTCCTTCCTTTCTGAGGCTGAATAATGTCCCATTGTGTGGAAGGGGCACGGTTTGTTTATCTGTTCATCAGTGGTTGGACACTGTTGCGTCTGCCTCCCTGCTATTGTGAATTGGGTGCTGCTGTGAACAGGGCATCAGTGAATCTGCTGAGGCCTTGCTTTCCATTCTTCTGGGCATGGCCCTCGGCATCTGCCTCTGCTGGAACACCTCCCCGGGACATTTTGTTTATAGGATGTTTAGACGAATGTCAGAACCCGCTGGGTGGTTCGCTCACTGAGGGGGTCCCGCGTCCCCCTCCATTTCTGCATTTTCGGTTCTTGGTGTGGTTCCTGGGAGAGTCGGTTTTCCTGAGCATCTAGGGTATTTGCAGGGATGTGGAGGGGTTCCTGGAGAAGACACCACCCACATCCACGCACTCGTCCAGATTCCCACGGCCTGGGAATGACTCCGGCCCATGGGGATGACTCCGGATGGGAGAGGCAGAAAACAGCCTGCTGTGTGGAGGGGAGGCATCTCCAGGAAGAGCGGGAGGTGTGCGCCGTTGTTCCCGGAGATCCTCCCCCTCCGCCCAGCAGGCCGTTTGGAGGCCTCCTGCCCAGAGGAGATCCTGCAGGCCACCTGCCCAGAGGAGATCCTGCTTCCTCCGATTCTTCGCTGTTTCCCTGATGTGCAGCACCACACCGCATAGAGAAATTTGGGTCTGTTTTGTTTCTGCTTAAACAAAGCAAATTATACATTTTATAAAAATTGACATCGTACAACTGGAAAATTAACTATAAACTTAAAATTATTTTACCCTGTTGGCCCTCATCCTCCAGCTGTGTCCACACTTTAGCACAGTCACAAGAATGCCGTGGTGGGTGCGGGGTCGTGTCACAAAGCCCTGTCTTGTGCGATGGCTGTGCCTCGAGTCAGTGGGAGGACACTGCGCTTACTCACAGCCGGGCAAGGCCTGGGCTGGGCGGCCTGGCTGCTCATGGGCTCGCCTCCTGGCGTCTGTTGCTGTGTGTTTTCCATCTGGCTCAGGAATCTGACGCAGGTGTGACTTGCAGGCGTGTGGGTGACGCTTCCCTTCCTCTTTCCTCTTAAAGCATCTTATGCTTCTTCGTTCGCTGATACTTACAACCCCTGATGGATGTTTAGTGGGGTTTGCTGTAGTGCTTTTGCATTTATTTGGACTATTGGAAAAATTTCAGGTTTGGTTTTGGCCCTACGTCTTGATGGAGGGCAAGGGTTAGGATTTCAGTTTATCTTCCCGGTGAGGTCTAGCACGTCTGTGCCCTGAGGTGGATGGTTTGGTAAAGGTGGGGCTTTAACCCAGTTCTGTCACTTAGGAATCGGATTAGATAGATAGATAGATAGATATAGATATTTTTCTTGTTTCCTTCTTCCAGAGGATATAGGAGTTGTATTCCATGTTCCCTCCTGCAAACCCTCCGACAAGGCAAGCTGCGTTATCAGGGCCTGGATGGCAGCGCCCCTCTCTCCCTCCCCTGTCTCCTGCACGCAGGTGAGAGGCTGCCAGGGCTGCAGCAGGGGTAGAGAGTGAGCGCAGGGTGGCTAAGCCCTCCCTGGTCCCCATGAGTGACGTCAACATGGATGGAAGCTGCCGTCTGAGCTGCAGGCTGTGGACATTGTCCTTGTGTGGGTCCAGGCAAAGTGGGTGGCATGTTCGTTTTGCGAACATGTGGTCTGCTTCCTGGTGCAGCCCAGGTCTCCCCCAGAGGGACCCTCCTGAGCTGAGCTGACGGGGCGCCTGTCCCTGGACATGAGCTGCCTTGGTTGTACCTTTGTGAAGGGACCTTTCCTGGATCTGTTGGTTCAACATGGTGCCAAGTGTTTCCCTGTGCAGGACGTTGGGGCCACACCAGCGTCCCCAGAGCCTTCTCTCTAATATCTCTGAAAGGAAGCCCAGGTTCCTGGTGGTGCTCCCCTCCATGCCTGCTCACCCGCCTGGATGGAGGCAGCCCAGAGGAGTGGCTGACACTCTTGGCAGAGAGCTGGGACGGTCTGTTCCCATTGGCAGCCCCACCCTGTAGAATAACAGATTCCCAAATACCACACAGGCTGAAGATACCACCCAACCCCAGAGGAGGCCATCACCAGGCTGGGGTGCTCCCCACGCCTGTTATCTAGGGGTAATTTTTGCTCACTTATAAGATACATGTCCTTTTCTACCCTACCAAACCTAAGACTATCAAAAGGTAAAGCTTGTATCACAGAGACGTAATTCATCTAAAAGTGTTTAGACGTTTCTCCTGAGTGTTGGAGTGACTGCTCGCACACGACTGTTGTTTTTTGCCTGCATTCATTCCTCCTGGTCAGGGAGCCCGCCTCTTCCACCCTCTCCCCCTCCCCCCACCAGGTCCAAGGGCAGATGCACCTGAGCCGTTGCCCCCCCACGGTTGATATGGGGCGAGGCTGATTCCCCATCCTGGACCCCTGAGACCCAGTGCCCTTTGCTGCGAGTCTCTGGGAAGGGGTTTTGGCAGGCAGAGGTGATGGAAGTTCCAGGGCTGTGACCCCCTAAGAAAGCCGTCCTGGGACTGAGACCAACTGCTGAGGGAGGAAGGGCCATCAGATGGGGGCCGGGATGGGGTGAGCACCAAAGCCGTGTCCACCTGCACCCCTCAGCTATGCCATCATGGAATCGACACCTGCTTCAGCTAATTTGGGTTGGATTTCTAGCATTTCACGTACAGGATCTAGACCCACACACGACTGCATTAATATGTTGGTGTTTGATAAACTAGGGTTGAAGGAGTTCCATCAGTGAAGAGAGAAGCCACATGACCTAAGGGTGCAGCTTACTGTCATGTAGACCTGAGTCATGTAGTAGCATTGTGAGATTTTATAAACATGTTCTTGCTCTGCCAGGACCCAGTGACAGGTGAGGATCTCCTGCTGGGATACCATTTCATCAGCAGGGATTAATTGGAGAATGTGTGATGTTTTCCTCTTTTAAAATACTTTCTTCTTCTTCTTCTTTTTTTTTTTTTTTGAGACAGGGTTTCTTTCTGTCATCCAGGCTAGAGTGCAGTGGTGTATTCATAGCTCACTGCAGCCTCAACCTCCTGGGCTCAAGTGAGCCTCCCGCCTCAGCTTCCCAAGTAGCTGGGACTACAGGCATGCACCACCATGCCCAGCTAATTTTTTAAATTTTTAGTAGAGATGGGGTCTGGCTGTGTTGCCCAGGCTGGTCTCAAACTCCTGAGCTCAAGTGCTCCTTCTGCCTTAGCCTCCCAAAGTGCTGGGATTGCAGGCGTGAGCCACCTTACCCGGCAGGAATAATTTCTCAGCACATCTCTGACGGGGAGTCTAATGTGGAAGGGACACCTGGTTTGAAGGCTTCTCCATGTCTGTCCGTGGGCGCTGCTGATCTGAGCCGAACACCATTCCACAGGCCGGCCTGAAATGACTCCCGTGGCTGTCATGGTGCCATCTGGAGAGCATTTGCTCACTGTAACGGTTCTGTCACACTTGTCTGATGAGGATCTGTTGGTTGACTTTGACAGTGATAAATGAACACAGCCTATCTGGGTGTTTTTGCACTTTACTTACAGTTTGGGGGTTTGAAGTACTGGCTAGAAGCTGGCTGAGTGTGTGTGGGAGTATGTGTGCAAGTGTGAATCTGTACGTGTGTGTGTGTGTGTTTGGAGAATTGGATTTGAAAATTCTAGCTCAGGTGTTTGGGGTAGTATTTGACCTGAACTCAGTTAAAGTCAGAGGGTCCCACATTTTCCTGCGATGATGGGAACTGGGCACCCCAGATGAGGTTCAGGTGTGGGTAGGAGCAGCATGGGCCACTGAAGAGAAGACAGAGTGAGCCTGCATGGCCAGCCCAAGGTGCCCACAGTGGAGGGTCTGCAAGCTGATTTGGGAGGCGGCGTTTTATATCTGTAGTCAACTTCCATTTTAGATAGGAATTCACCTTCACACTAATAGAAACTGCCAAGAGGAACGCCACAACTCAGGTTTATCTAATAGAATAAGCTGTTTGAACAAAGGCCTGGAGGTTGCACAATCCTGTGTCATTCTTTCGTTTGTTTGTTTGTTTGATCCTGTGTCATTCTGGATTTGTCTTGGGGTCGGGAGTCAAGGATACTTCTTGTGCTGTCATTTCTCTGGCCATGTGAAGTCGCCACTCATGAGTCGTAATAAGTTCGCGTGTCTAAATGCACTTTGAAATCCCAGGATAAAAAAGGCCAGGCCCTGTCTTTTTTCCTTCTCTAAGCACCATCCTAGCTTAGCAGAGACACGGCTGCGCCTCTCAGGCTCTGGGGCAATGTTCTGCTTATAATGTTTCAAGAAGTTCAAAGAGTATAGGCCCCATGATCCGTGAGAGCCTTGACCTGGGTCAGCAGGGGCGGCTGGGCTTGACTCAAGAATTCCCACAGGGCCCAGGGAAGACCAGAGCGAGAGGGAGGAGCATGTGGAGCCCTGTGTGGCATGTGACGTTGGGATGGCGTCCCGGCCCACCTAGATGGGGGAGGGAAACAGCAGAGCTGCTGCCTGCTCACCCCAGACCCAGGGACCCAGGGAGCAGCGGCCTAGGGCTGGCAATGCCTTCCAGCCTCGGTTTCCTGACCCTGGGCTGGAGTTCATCTTTTAGGCAAATTTGGAATAGGAACCTTGAAAATACTTTCTTCACTCATTTAAATAATGATGAGAATATGACTGGGGCAGCAGCTGATACCTGTAATCTCACCACTTTGGGAGCCCAAGGCAGGAGGATTGCTTGAGCTCAGAAGTTTGAGACCAGCCTGGGCAACATAGTGGGATCTTGTCTCTACAAAAACTGAAAGAAAAAGCCATGAGTGGTGGTGTGCACCGTAGTCCCAGCTACTTGGGAGGCTGAAGTGGGAGGATTGCTTGAGTATGGGAGGTCAAGGCTGCAATGAGCCATGATTGCACCACTGCATTCCAGCCTGGGTGACAGAGCGAGACCTTGTGTCAAAAAAAAAAAAAAAAATCTGTTGTATTTTATCATTGGAAGACTATCCTGTTTAGGAGAGTGGGTTTCTCACAAGAAAAAAAAGGACCTCGTAAGTATATTTTCTTGGATGAATTGTGGTGGTGGTGATGGCTTAAATTGGTATCAATTTTGATTCTTTTAACGGTTGTGATAAAATGCATGTCACATAAATGTACAATCTTAACCATTTTTAAGTGCACAGTTCAGTGACATTAAACACATTCATGTTTTGTGCCACCATTACCACCATCCAGCTCCAAAATTCTTTTCATTTAGCAAAACTGAAACACTGTCCCCCACTAAAACTAACTCCCATTCCCCTCCCCCAGCCCCTGGCACCAACCATTCTACTTTCTGTCTCTGAATTTGACTACTCTAGGGACCTCCTGTAGTTCGACTTTTACAATATTTGTCCTTTTGTGTCTGGCTTATTTCATGTAGTATAATGCCTTCATGGTTCATTCATGTGGTAGTCAGAATTGCCTTCTTTTTTTTTTTTTTTTTTTTTTTTTGATACGGAGTCTCGCTCTGTTGCCAGGCTGGGGTTCAGTGTCATGATCTTGGCTCACTGCAACCTCTATCTCCCAGGTTCAAGCAATTCTCCTGCCTCAGTCTCCCGAGTAGCTGGGACTACAGGCATGTGCCACCATGCCCAGCTGATTTTTGTATTTTTAGCAGAGACGGGGTTTTATCATGTTGGCCAGGATGGTCTTGATTTCTTGACCTCGTGATCTGCCCGCTTTGGCCTCCCAAAGTGCTGGGATTTACAGGCGTGAGCCACTGTGCCCAGCCCGCCTTCCTTTCTAAGGTTGAATGATAGCCCATTGTATGGACAGACCACATTTTGCCCATTCACCCATGATGGACACCTGGGTTTCTTCCATCTCTTGGCTCTTGTGAATAAGGCTGCTGTGAACACAGGCGTGCAGATACCTGTTTGAGTCCCCTGCTTTTAATTATTTGGGCAGGGCCATGGACCAATACCGGTCTGTGGCCTGCTTAGGAGCTGGGCCGCACAGCAGGAGGTGAGCTGGAGGTGAGCCAGCACTGCGGCCTGAGCTCTGCCTCCCATCAGATCCGCAGCAGCATTTGATTCTCGTAGAAGCACGAACCCTACTGTGAGCTGTGCATACCAGGGTTCTCCGTATGACAATCTAATGCCTGGTGATCTGAAGTGGAACAGCTTTTTTTTTTTTTTTTTTTCCAGACAGTCTTGCTCTTTCACCTAGGCTGGAGTGCAGTGGCATGATCTCGGCTCACTACAACCCCCATCTCCCGGGTTCAAGCAGTTCTCCTGCCTCAGCCTCCCAAGTAGCTGGGATTACAGGTACCCATCACCATGCCCAGGTAATTTTTTGTATTTTTATTTATAATAATTTTTTTTGAGGGGGGAGTTTCACTGTCACCCAGACTGGAGTGCACTGGTGCAATCTCAGCTCACTACAACCTCCATCTCCTGGGTTCAAGCCATTCTTGTGCCTCAGCCTCCCAAGTAGCTGGGATTATAGGTGTGTGCCACTATGCCCGGCTAATTTTTGTATTTTTAGTAGAAATGGGATTTCACCATCTTGGCCAGGCTGGTCTCACTCCTGACTTCAGGTGATCTGCTTGTGTCGGCCTCCCAAAGTGTTGGGATTACAGGCATGAGCCACCGCACCTGGCCTGGAGTGAAACAGTTTCATCCCAAAACCATACCTTTGCCCCATCCATGGAAAAATTGTCTTCCATGAAACCAGTCCCTGGTACCAAAAAGGCTGGGGGCCGCTGCTCTGGAGTACATGCCTAAGAGCAGGACTGTGGGTCATACGGTAATTTATGTTCAATTTTTGAAGGAATTGAACTTCAATTCCTATTATTACCAAAAATACTTAAAAATGGCATGGGAAACTAGCGCACAGCCGGGACTCGGCAGCCAAGCTTGCCTCCTTGAATCCGCACACAAGCACAGGAGTGAAGAGAGCGGCTGCCCTTCCGCTGGGTCTCTGGCGGGCAGGCAGGCATGGCGTGCTGAGGGAGACAGCATTCTCAAACTCCAGGTGAATGACGCTGCTGTATTTCTCATTTCTGGAGGGTCCACCGGTGGTCTCATCTTTCTCCCTCAAACCATGGAGGGTGTCTTTTAAAGAAAATGACACCAGCCAGGCACTTTGGGAAGCTGAGGCAGGTGGGTCACCTGAGGTTGGAAGTTTGACACCAGCCTGGCCAACATGGTGAAACCCCGAAAAATACAAAAATTAGCTGGGTGTGGTGGTGGGCGCCTATAATCCCAGCTAACGGGGGAGGCTGAGGCACGAGACTCTCTTGAGCCTGGGAGGCGGAGGTTGCAGTAAGCTGAGATCACGCCATTACATTCCAGCCTGGGCAACAGAGTGAGACTCTGACTCAAAAAGAAAAAAAAAGTGCTAATCTCTGGGCCTTTATGTCCTGGCCCGCCTTGTTCCCGGGCTCACCAGGGTCCTTCTCTCTGCAGCCCAGGCCTCAGCCAGCACCAAGGCCGAAAGAGCCCATTCAGAGGCCAGAAAGAAACTGTTAGGCTCGGAAACCGTGGGCCAGGCCAAGATGGAGAGATTCTGAGGCATGGTTCTGGAATGGGTTTTTCTGCCCGCAGGCACTCAAGAAGGACAGTATTGCGAGATGGCTGGGTGGAGAGTCTGAGGGAGCCAGCAAGGCAGAAATCCCCCACTCCCCCCGGACTCCTTCGCAGTTTGTGTGTTCTTACAGAGCAGCAAGTTCTGTGAGCCTGATCCAATCATCTGAGGTTCTTCCCAGGAAAATTATAGTGGGGACTCTGGCTTTGATGAAACTGCTTTTATTTCAAAGAATTTTACAAAGTCAACGGGGCCTTAAAAAACAATCTGGATGAAACGGTTTTTGCCGTTTCAATTGGTTTTCTTCCATTATTGCCAAAAATACTTGAAAATGGCATGGGAAAGTAGCACACAGCCGGGACTCTGCAGCCAAGCTTGCCTCCTTGAATCTGCACACAAGCACAGGAGTGAAGAGAGTGGCTGCCCTTCCGCTGGGTCTCTGTCTTGCTTCCAGTAGGTTTCCAGAATATTTTGGTTTCAAAATTTTGGGGCACAGATTTGCAAAGTGGATTTTGAAGGGTCGGGTTTCAAAGGAGGCTGGCTTTGAAAGTGGTCTGGGCTTCTAAAAGGTTTGATTGAAAACCGGTTTGGCTCTCAGACATGCCAGAGGTTTCTCCCAGAGTCCAGAGCCCTGATGGTGCTTTGGGGAAGGGGGCCAGGCAGGGCGTCCTGGTGAGTGGACGCAGGGTGGGCGGGGCCACCCTTGCCCTGGGAGGTGTTGGAGGGCTTGGCATGCCCCGTCTCAGGTCTGGCTCTGGGTGAATGTGTTTGTGTCTTTAGAAATCAGCTTCTGTGGGGTATTTCTCCTCCAGCCAGCCCCCCTCATTGGCATTTCAGAAAAGGATGGTTGTCTCTTGGTGAGAGGGCCATGGTTCCTCCAATTTCTCCATTCCTACGGGCCACTTTCTTTTTTCTTTCTTTCTTTTGTTTTGAGACACAGTCTCACTTTGTCGCCCAGGCTCACTGCAACCTGCGCCTCCCAGGTTCAAGTGATTCTCATACTTCAGCTTCCTGAGTAGCTGGGATTACAGGTGTGCGCCACCACATCCGGCTAATTTTTTGTGTTTTTGGTAGAGATGGGGTTTTGCCATGTTGGCCAGGCTGGTCTTGAACTCCTGGCCTCTAGTGATCCACCTGCCTTGGCCTCCCAAAGTGCTGGGATTACAAGTGTGAGCTGCCATGACCAGCCCCTGTGGGCCCTTTTCATCCCTGTCTCAGCCTGCATGCCAAGCTCCCTGGGTGCCTGTCCATGTTTGTCACCCTTTAAGGAGAAAGTGGCCTGGGGCTGGAAACAGGACTCTTTAGGGAAGGACAGCGCATGTGAGAAAAGGTGTATTGATGGGCACGCCAGGGTTTAATGGCCGGCTCTTTGGAGTCATGGGCTGAGCCAGAAGGAATTGTCTGGTTGATTGGGAGGCCCAGGCTGTGCTGACTGACTGAGGGCACACGATCAGTAAGAACCCAGCCCTGGCTTTGCCCAGACATCTCAAGGGCACTCTGTGGGAGTATTGCTGGCTGTTGTGGCATCTGACCCTGGCCTTGCCTCCATCCCTCTCTGCACAGCCCGAGTGAGTCCGAGCCAGCCCCAGGTCTCTGGGGTCCCAGCCCAGCCTCTAGAAGAGCCAGCAGCAGGGCTGGATAAGGGGTGGGCCTCAGGGCAGCCTTGGACCTCAGGGCTGCCTTGGACCTCAGGCCATTGACAGGAAAAAGCGGGGAGTTGGCAAAAAGGACAAAGAGCTGAGCGCCAGCCGCATGTCCAGGGGATGGGAGCCTTGTGCGACACTCAGATCGCTGGCCAGATTGGCAGAGGGGAGGAGAGAGGAAAAACCCAGGCTCTGAGGAAAAACCTCTCCAGCCCAGGGCGTGGCCTGGCATTAACCGGCTGCAGCCTGGGGAAGCGGTTCCACCCCAGGCAGCCAACAAGGCCGTGCCTGAACTGTGTCGTGAATGACGGAGTCACTGCCTGTGCCTCAGGGCGCAGTGCTGGGGCTGTGTCCAGGGACCTCTGGGTGTGCCCATGTTGGGGCTTCCGTTCCTTACCTGCCATGAGAGTGAGATATTCAGGGACCTCCCTGCTCCAACTGGGGCCTGTGGGCTTTGTCTGGTGTCCCAAGTGCCTTGGAGATGTCATTTCTGTTGGTCTGCAGTCCAATGCTCTACCCCTGAGCTATACCCCCTCCTTGGAGATGTCATTTCTAACACTCTGACCCAGGAATCCCTGCCCAAGGGACAGAGCTCAAAGACATGATCAAACAGAAGTTCTGGTACCAGATGACTCCCGTGCGGTGGTGGGTGCTCCAGCGCTGGGCCTCATATCCTGACGTCCCTGTGGGAAACGAGCGGTCCCGGGGCCCACCAGTGATTCTCTGGCTCTGGCATCCCTGCCTGGAAGAGCCGTCCCACACAGCCTGGCCTGAAACACTGCCCGGTGGCTAGATCCAGTGACAGAGCCCCGAGTCATTCTGCCGAGAGAACCCAGAAACACAGATGTTTTCTGGGGTCCTGGAGGCTTCTGGCCAGGGGTAGCCTCTGGGCCCCAGCAATCCAGCCCTGATGAGCTGTGGGGTTCAGGGTGCAGCTGCAGGACAGAGGAGAGCTCCGGGACTGGCAGCGCATGAGAGGCATGCTGAGGGCCCTTAGCCTGCTCTCTGCCATGCCTGGGCTGTGGAGATCCTGAGGGTCATGGGGTAGCTGACGGAGGCAGGAAGGGCCCATACAGCAGCGATTACTGAGGCTGATGCCGCACTTCCCCAGGGAATTGAATGTGGGTGCCCACCATCCCAGCCACTGGCTTCCTCCAAATCTGCCTCCTCTTACATCAGCAGACCTCCTGTTTGGTGACTCCCTCAGTGACTCTCTGTGCTTGCCTTCATGGTCCTCCCCATGGAGGACTTAGGGTCAACGTGGGGGTTAGAGGTCAGTTTACCCCCTCAGAGGCAGCTGTTGCTGTGGTCCCCACACTCTGCCACCCTCTTGTGAAATGAACAAACACAATTTTTTTTTTTTTTTTTTTGAGATGGAGTCTCACTCTGTCTCCCAGACTGGAGTGCAGTGGTGTGATCTCATCACACTGCAACCTCCACCTCCTGGGTTCCAGTGATTCTCCTGCCTCAGCCTCCCACGTAGCTGGGATTACAGGTGCACACCACCAGCTGATTTTTGTATTTTTGGTAGAGACCAAGTTTCATCATGTTGACCAGGCTGGTCTTGACCTCCTGACCTCAAGTGATCCACCTGCCTTGGCCTCCCAAAGTCCTGGGATTACAGGTGTGAGCCACCGTGCCAACACAAACACATTTTTTTTAAACAAGTGAAAACGAGTTTATTAAGAAAGGTGAGAAATACAGAATGGCTACTCCATAGGCAGAGCAGCCTAAATAAACACTTTTTTTTTTTTTTAAAGCAGAGCCTTGCTCTGTTGTCCAGGCTGGAGTACAGTGGCATGATCTTGGCTCACTACAACCTTCACCTCCTGGGTTCAAGCGCTTCTCCCCTGAGTAGCTGGGACTATAGGCGCACACCGCCATGCCCAGCTAATTTTTGTCTTTTTAGTAGATACAGGATTTTGCCATGTTGGGCAGGCTGGTCTCCAACTCCTGGCCTCCCAAAGTGCTAGGATTATAGGCATGAGCCACTGCACCCGACCACAAACATATTTTAAGTTAGAATAATAAGGGAACTGGACCAGGAAGTATGGAGTTGGGGAGACCCTGCTCTCCCCAGGTCCCTTCCTGGTAGGTTGACCGTGCCTCCTCTTGCACACCTTGAATGGCGGGGGCTCCCTCCCTTGCAGCCCCTGCCAGGCTGGATAACCAGCCTCGCTCTTGTATCTGGCTGAATCTGCCCCCTGTTAATGGTGCCCGCTAGTCCTTGTCCAAACCTCGAAGCTCAGGACCTCACAGAGCACACCACATCCTCTTCTATGTCAGATGCACTTAGATCTCAGAAAGCGGCAATGTCTTCTCTCCCCAGGATTGAACAAAAACGAGATTGAACAAAACCCATTCCTCCTATGAAAGCCAGTAAGACTAGGGGCAGAGCAGCCCGCCTTCTGCCCCAGCGGCTGTAGGGGATACCAACCACCCACCCTCAGCTTCTTCCTCCACTTCTTGGAGAACGTTTGGGATGTGGGTGGAGAGTGGCAGAGAAACGCTGGTGTAACTTTCTGCAGGGATTTAGAGCAATTCTGAATCTGAGCTGGTGAGGAGGCCAAAACCTGCTCTGCTCAGCAGACTGGTCGTGTCTTCTTTTTAAATTTATTTATTTATTTGAGACGAAGTTTCGCTCTTGTTGCCCATGCTGGAGTGCAGTGGTGTGATCATAGCTCTCTGCAGCCTTGAACTCCTAGGCTGTTATTTATTTATTTGTTTGTTTGTTTGTTTGAGATGGAGTCTCACTCTGTCACCCAGGCTGGAGTGCAGTGACACAATCTCGGCTCACTGCAGCCTCCGCCTCCCGGGTTCAAGCAATTCTCCTGCCTCAGACTCCCAAATAGCTGGGATTACAGGCGTCCACCACCACACCTGACTAATTTCTGTTTTTGTTTGTTTGTTTTGAGACAGAGTCTTGCTCTGTCACCCAGGCCGGAGTGTAGTGGCGCAGTCTCGGCTCACTGCAACCTCCACCTCCTGGGTCCTGGTTCAAGCAATTCTTCTGCCTCAGCCTCCTGAGTAGCTGGGATTACAAGCATTCACTAGCATGCCTAGCTAATTTTTATATTTTTAGTAGAGATGGGGTTTCACCATGTTGGCCAGGCTGTTCTTGAACTCCTGACCTCATGATCCACCTGCCTCAGCCTCCCAAAGTACTGGGATTACAGGCGTGAGCCACTGCGCCCGGCCTAATTTTTGTATTTTTAGTAGAGACAGGGTTTCGCCATGTTGGCCAGGCTAGTCTCGAACTCCTGACCTCAGGTGATCCACCATTCTCGGCCTCCCAAAGTGCTGGTATTACAGGCATGAGCCACTGCATCCGGCCTTCTTTTTAAATAAATATATATTTTTTGAGACTGTGCCTTGCCCTGTTGCCTAGGCTGGGGTGCAGTGGCATGATCATGGCTCACTGTAGTCTCCACCTCCCAGGCTCAAGCCATCCTCCCACCTCAACCTCCTGAGTAGCTGAGACCACAGGTGCCTGCCACCATGCCTGGCTAAATTTATTTTTCGTGGAGACAGGGTCTTGCTATGTTGCCCAGGCTTGTCTCAAACTCCTGGGCTCCAGCAATCCTCCCGCCTTGACCTCTCAAAGTGCCGAGATTACAGGCGTGAGCTGTCATGACTGGCCTGGTCTCATCTTTAATGGAATCAGGTTCTGTGTTGTCCAAACACCTCACGTATTAAACAAGATTTGGGGGCGGCAGCAGTCACATTTCCCAGCCCTTCCCTGAGCTTGGGCCCAACGTGAGTGTGGAGACAGCAGTGTGCAGGCTGGCTGCAGGACTCAGGGGTGTGCGTGTGTGCACCTGTGTGTGTGCGTGCATGTGCACAGGTGCAAGGGCATCTGTGAGCCGTTTTCTTACAGGAAGGTGTGGGCAGAGGACCAGTTGCAAGTGCAGGGGCACGTGTCCTCAGACAGTGGCTGGTGCCTCACACTGGCTGCTGGCTGTGACCAGGGTAACAGAGCAAAGAGGTCCTTTCCTTAGGTGGATGGAGCAGGGCTTAAGCATAGTCCACGTGCAGAGATGAGTGTGGACTCGAAAGACCCTATCCCCTCGTATCAGTGTGCAGGGGAGGTCTTGAGATCATTGTCCTACAGAAACCAGGCCAGGCTTGTCATCCCAGCACTTTGGGAAGCCGAGGCAGGTGGATCACCTGAGGTCAGGAGTTCGAGACCAGCTTGGCCAATATAGTAAAACCCCATCTCTACTACAAGTACAAAAATTAGCTGGGTGTGCTAATGCACACCTGTAATCCCAGCTACTCAAGAGGCTGAGGCAGGAAAATCGTCTGAACCTAGAATTTGGAGGTCGCAGTGAGCTGAGATCGAGCCATTGCATTCCAGCCTGGGCGACAGAGCAAGATACCATCTGAAAAAAAAAAAAGAAGCCTAAAGAGTTCCCTCCCTGGGGCCAAGGTGCCAGCTCTCCAAACCTTCCCACAACTGAGCCTGCTGGGGAGAGACAGTGGGAGGGGCCCCTGCAGGGATGGGGTATGCCTCTGAGCATTCCAGGCAGGCAGGCACAGGTGGGAGCCCCTGGAGCTGTCGCCTTGTCACCCAAGGCTTCCAGCCCCTTCCTGCATGGCATCTCAGACACTCGACCCCCACCCCCCGGACGTCCGTGACAGTATAGCTTCTTCATCTCCGGCATGGACCCGAATTTCCTCAGGAGCCCCCTGAATCCCTGGGGAACAGGAAGGAAGCACCCATTTCACCCTCACTATGTACACAGAACACAGGCACCAACGTATGCACTTGCACACACCTGGCATCTCAGCCCATGGCCGCTTCTGCCCTACTGCCCATCTTTGTAGCCGGACACAGGTGCACGCCTGGGATCAGGGCTCTCATCCAAGCTGATATGTTCCCCCTGCCCACATCCCTGTCCCAGGCACCCAGCATTTTCAGCCCAGAATCATGGGAAACTCCTGTCAGGCTCACACAGTGCTGAGCCCAGAAGCTGGCCTGCAGGGATTGGGGGAGGCAGGCTGCTCTCAGCTTCCCCAGCCTAGCCTGGCATCTCCTGGACCCCCACAGGGCGAACAGCTCAGCCCTTTGTGGGTTTTCTTTGGGGGAGGAGGCGACAGTCTCACCCTGTCATCCAGGCTGGAGTGCGGTGGCACGATCTCGGCTCACTGCAGCCTCCACCTCCTGGATTCAAGCAATTCTCCTGGCTCAGCCTCCTGAGTAGCTGGGACTACAGGTTCGAGCCACCGTGCCCAGCTAATTTTTGTATTTTTAGCAGGGATGGGGTTTCACCGTGTTGGCCAAGCTGGTCTAACTCCTGACCTCAGGTGATCCACCCGTTTCGGCCTCCCGAAGTGCTGAGAGCCACTGTGCCCGCCTTTCCAGGATCTTGGCTGTCTGTCCCGGGCAAGGGGCTTCCTGGGCCCTTTGATTCTGACCGCAATGCTGAGCCTGCCCTGCAGCCCTGGGAGAGGCCCCCAGCCTCCCACTGCCCCAGGAAGGGCTGACTTGACTGTTTCCACCAACCAGTGAGACCTGTGCCTGTCCTAAGGAAGGTGTGAGCCGGGCCACTTAGCGGTGCTGTGCTCCGTCTGGGGGTGGATCCACCTCTGAGTCCTGGGCCTGCAGCCTGGCACGGGGCTGGGCCGGCCAGGCCTTGGGCATCTTCCACCAGGGGGCAGCCATGGCTCAGGAACGTAACCTGCAGCTCACCCTCTGCTAAACGCAGCTGCAACGCAGGGCACGGGGTGGCCGGCTAAAGTGAGTGTGTGCCTGCTCATTCAGTGTCCCCTGTGGGTCTCAGAGCCCTGAGGCCACTCGGGTGAGCATCCCTCCAGCCCGAGGCCACCCTCCCGGGCCTCTGAGCCATGGTCCTTGTCGGGGTGTGGGTGACTGTGCAGTCTGGATTCTGGACAGGCCGTGGAAGGCACAGGAAGTGGCTGCTCAGCCCCCTGCGTGGCTAGACCAGGGGGGCACTGGGTGATCTGGGGGCTCCGTGGGAGGGCTGGGCCCCGTCACTCAGACTTGTGACACTCTCAAGATCCCTGTCTTCACTGGGATTCCCCCGCTGGGCCCCACAGCGCCCTCAGCACCATCCTGGCCACGCTGGCTGCAGCTGTCCTCCGGCCGAACGCTGTCCGTGAGGGCGACCTGTTTCCAGTTTGAACCGAGTGCACACTGACTCCACCACTCACTTGCTGTTGGGGTCACTGCTCTGGGCGCCCCGGGGGACTCTAGGAGCTGAGCAGCTCCAACTCCCCCAGGCCTGAAGCCCCAAGATGCGCCGCCAGGACCGCCAGCTGAGGCTGCCCTTTGAGCCTCTCCCCTGCAGGTGGCCAAGGTCACATCATTCCGGAGGCGGGAGCACAGGGCCCTGCCCCACCTCTGGCACACACAGTCCAGCCAGCCCAGGTGGCCCCAATGGCAGGAATGTGGCATCTCTTCCCACCAGTCAGTGGCTCTGCCCAGTCCTCTGATCCCACACTCCCCTTTTCATGCCCTGTGGAGCCGGCAGCTGGAAGCCCCTTCAAGGATCCTTTGCTAAAGCAGAGGCCTTTCATGGGGAACAAAGGCCTCTCCCAGCATCCCTGGGGCAGGTCCCCTGTCTCAGAACCACAACCCCAATGTGGCTGCACAGTCTCTGTCCAAGAGGCATCTTGCAGGCATCCACGGGGGTACAAAGAGGTGTTGGGGGAGGGAGGCAGCAACCCAGGTCAGAAGTTGGAAGCAGAGGCCACTCGGCAAAATGACACTGGAAAACCCAGTCCTAGGGCTGCAGGGAGCTGGGGCCGGCCTCACATGGGCTCTCCACACTTTCCTCTCCTCTCCTCCCCTCCTCTCCCCTCCCTTCCCATCCCCTCCCCCTTCCCTCCCCCTCCGCTCCCATCCTCTCTTTTTGATATGGAGTCTCACATCTTCGCCCAGGCTGGAGTGCAATGGTGCGATCTCAGCTCACTGCGACCTCTGCCTGCCAGGTTCAAGCAATTCTCCTGCCTCAGCCTCCCAAGTAGCTGGGATTACAGGCACATGCCAGCACACCTGGCTAATTTTTGTATTTTTAGTAGAGACGGGATTTCACCATGTTGGCCAGGTCTCGATCTCCTGACCCAGGTGATCTGCCGTCGGCCTCCCAAAGTGCTGAGATTACAGGCGTGAGCCACCACTCCTGGTTTCCTCCCTTCCCTTCCCTCCCCCCCCTCCCCTCCCCTCCCCTCCCCTCCCCTTCCCTTCTTCTTTTTATCTTTCTCTCTCTCCCTTTTTTCTTTTCTTTCTTCCCCCTCCCCTCCCTTCCCCTCCCGTCCCCTCCTTCTCAGGATCTTGCTGTATTGCCCAGGCTGGAGTGTAGGGATGCAGTGAGCTGTGATCGCACCACTGCAGCCTAGAACCTCCTGGATGCAAGGAATCCTCCTGCTTCAGCCTTCTGGGTAGCTGGGACTACAGGCATGCACTACCATGCCTGATTTAAAAATTTTTGTTTTTTTTAGAAACAGGGTCTCACTATGTTGTCCAGGCTGGTTTTAGGGTTGAATTCCTCCTGTGTCAGCTTCTCAGAGTGCTGAGATTATAGGCATGAGATGCCATGCCCGGCCGGGATTGTGTTGAATATGTAGATCAATTTGAGGAGCACTGCCCATCTATCCTTGAACATGGTCTGCCTCTTCATTTACTTAAGCCTCTTTTAATTTGTCTCAACAACATTTTGTGTTTTTCAGCATACAAGCCTTGCACTTCTTTGGTTACATTTATTCCTAAGTATTTTGTTATTCTTTTTGCTATTGTGAATGAAATTGTTCTCTTAATTTTCAGAATGTTTGTTGCCAGTGTATATAAAATAAAATAAAATTTGTTATTTATTTATTTATTTGGAGACGGAGTTTCGTTCTTGTTGCCCAGGCTGGAGTGCAATAGCACAACCTTGGCTCACTGCAACCTCCACCTCCCGAGTTCAAGCAATTCTCCTATCTTAGCCTCCAGTGTAGCTGGGATTACAGGTGCCCACAACCACACCCAGCTAATTTTTCTATGTTTAGTAAAGACGGGGTTTCACTATGTTGGTCAGGCTGGTCTTGAACTCCTGACCTCAGGTGATCCTCCCGCCACGGTCTCCCAAAGTTCTGGGATTACAGGTGTGAGCTACCACACCCAGCCTACAATTTATTTGTATACATTCATCTTATATCCTGCTACCTTACTAAGCTTTATTAGTTCTAATAGCTTTTGGGATGATTTCTTAGGATATACAAGACCATCATCTGTGCATAAAGATAGTTTTACTTCTTCCTTTCTGATCTGGATGCTTCTAATGTCTTTCTTTTGTCTTATTTCATTTTGGTTTTTCCTTATCACACTGAGTAGAGCCTGCAGTATAATGCTGAATAACGGTGGCACAGCAGATGCCCCACTCGCTTTGTGCCCGTTAGAAGAAAAAGCTTCTGGCATTTACTGTTATATACTTTAACTGGGCCAGGCACAGTGGCTCACGAGAGCCTGTAATCCCAACACTTTGGGAGGCAAAGGCAGGAGGATTGCTTGAGCCTAGGAGTTTGAGACCAGCTTGGGCAACATAGCAAGATCCTATAGGCAAAAAAAAAAAAAAAAAATTTCAGTCAGCTGGGTGTCATGGTGTGCACCTGTGTCCCAGCTACTTGACAAGCTGAGGCAGGAGGGTCCCTTGAGCCCAGGAGGTCAAGGCTGGAATCTCATTTTTCTTTAAATTGTTTCTCTGTTCTTCAGATAACTTTTCTTTTTTTTTTTTTGAGACGGAGTTTCGCGGTCGTCACCCAAGCTGGAATCCAGTGGCACCATCTGTGCGTCAGCCTGGGCAGCAGAGTAAGACTCTGTTTCAAAAAATGTATATATAAAAAATATAAAAATTTAATATATTGTATATATTATATAATACTTTATATATACTATGCATATTAATGATAGATTTTTCATAGATCCCTTTATCAGTCTGAGGAAATTTCCTCCTATTTCTAGTTTATTGTGCGTTTCTATCTTAAATGGGTTAGGTTTTCGCAAGTGCTTTTCCTGTAGCTGTAGAGATGGTCATGTGGTTTTGTCTTTTATTTGATCAATGTGATGTATTACAGAAATTGATTGTTGGCTGTCAAACCAACTTTGCATTCCTGGAGTAAATCGCAGTTGGTTCTGGTGTGTGATCATTTTTATATGCTGCTTATTCGGTTTGTAATCTTTTGTTAAGGATTTTTGCATCTATGTTCATGAGGCTAGTCCTCTGTAGTTTTCTTTTTCTTACCCTGGTAGAAGGGTATTACTGGCTTCACAGAGTGAGGTGGGAAACATTTCCTCTTCTTTTGTTCTATGAAAGATTTGGTATTATTTCTTCTGTCAATACTTCATAGAATTTACCAGTGAAACTATCTGGGTTAAACTTTTATTTGTGGGAAGATTTTAATGCCTAATTCAATGTCTTTGGTTGTTACAGATCTTTTCCAATTTTTTATTTCTTCTTAAGTCAGTTTTTTTTCTTTTCTTTTCTTTTTTTTTTTTTTTTTTTTTTTTGTTGTTGTTGCTTTGAGATGGAGTTTCGCTCTGGTTGGCCAGGTTGGAGTGCAGTGGCGCAAACCCAGCTCATGGCAACCTCTGCCTCCTGGGTTCAATCGATTCTCCTGCCTGAGCCTGATCCCGGGATTACTATACCTGGCTAATTTTGTATTTTTAGTAGAGATGAGGTGTCTCCATGTTGGTCAGGCTGGTCTTGAAACCCTGACCTCAGGTGATCCACCTGTCTCGGCCTCCCAAAGTGCTGGAATTACAGGCATGAGCCACTGCGCCTGGCCAGTTTTGAAAATTTGTGTCTTTATAGGAATTCATCCATTTCATCTAAGTATATTACTTTGTTGGTATAAAGCATTCATAATATTCTCTAATAAGCCTTTTAGTTTTTGCAGGGTCAGTTATATCCCCTTTTAATTCCTGAATTTGATAATGTGTTTGTTCTCTCTGTCTTCTTCTCTTTTTTTTTTGAGATGGAGTCTAGTTTTAGATCTCTTTGTATTTATCCTGCTTTGGGTTGACTGAGCTTCTTGAATTTGTGGATGAATGCAGTTTTAATTAAATTTGGGAAATGTTTGGCCATTTTTGTCTTCAAATACTTTTTCTGCCTTTTTCTGTCTCCGGGGACTGCCATTACATGCATGTTGGTGCAGCTCCTATTACCTCACACGTCTCTGAGGCTCTTTTCATTTTTCTTTACATTTTTTTCTCTGTTCTCCAGATAATGTTTCTTTTCTTTTCTTTTCTTTTCTTTTTTGAGACAGAGTTTCGCTCTTGTCACCCAGGCTGGAGTCCAGTGGCGCTGTCTTGGCTCACTGCAACCTCCTGGGTTCAAGTGATTCTCCTGCCTCAGCCTCCCCAGTAGCTGGGATTACAGGCATTTGCCACCATGCCCAGCTGATTTTTGTATTTTTAGTAGAGACGGGGTTTCTCCATGTTGGCCAGGCTGCTCTTGAACTCCTGACCTCCAGTGATCAGCCTGCCTCAGCCTCGCAAAGTGCTGGGATTACAGGTGTGAGCCACTGTGCCTGACCTCTGATTATGTTTTTAGTATTTATTTATTTTAAGAGAAAGTCTTACTCTGTCACCCAGGCCAGAGTGCAATGGTGTGATCATAGCTGACTTCAGCCTCGAACTTCTGGGTTCAAGTGATCCTCCCACCCCAGCCTCCCAAGTAGCTGGGACCACCGGTGCGCACCACCATGCCCAGCCATCCATGGGATATACTTATATTTTAAAAGTGAATTATTAGTTTTCTGAAATTCAAATTTAATTGTACAACCTCTTTGTGTTTTCCTAAATATGGCAATCCTACCTGGGGGGGATCTTCTTTTTGTAATTAATGCGGTGAGCGCGGGGTGCTCCCACGTGCCTGTTTCCTTCCCATCCTCATTCCTATCGGATGACCTCACTTTTTATTTCACCAAGGAAATTGCAGCACTCATAGGAGACCTGCTGGGAGCCCTCACGACATCCTCCCTCCACCCACCCTGAGTCTGCGCTCCGCCCCCTCCACTGCCACAAGGAGAGGACTGCTCCCCACCTGCCACAGACCCCCACTGTGCATGTGTCACATGAGCCTGTGGACAAGCACTGCCGCTCAGGCCCATTCCTGTTGCATTTGTGTTGCTGACAGCATACCATTCCTGACTGATTCATGTATATACCCATTTTACAGACGGAAAAACTGAGGCTCAGTTTAAGGCACAGATTAAGATTGTACAACCGGCTGGGCACGGTGCATACCTGTAATCTCAGCACTTTGGGAGGCTGAGGTGGGTGGATCACTTGAGATCAGGAGTTTGAGACCAGCCTGGCCAACATGGTGAAACCCCATCTCTACTAAAAACACAAAAATTAGCCAGATGTGGTGGTGAGCACTGATAGTCCTAGCTGCTCTGGAGGCTGAGGCAGGAGAATCGCTTGAACCTGGGAGGTGGAGGTTGCAATGAGCTGAGATTGTGCCACTGCACTCCAGCCTGGATGAAGAGGGAGACTTCATCTCAAAAAAAAAAATTATACAATCAATAAGATCTGATAGCTACAGTATAGTATAAAAAATAACAAAACTGATCCCAGCACTTTAGGAGGCTGAGGCGGGTGAATCACTTGAGGTCAGGAGTTCAAGACCAGCCTGGCCAACGTGGTGAAACCCTGTCTCTACTAAAAATATAAAAATTAGCTGGGTGTGGTGGCATGTACCTGTAATCCCAGCTACTGGGAGTGCTGAGGCAGGAGAATTGCTGGAACCCAGGAGGTAGAGGTTGCAGTGAGCTGAGATCACCCCACTGCACTCCAGTCTGGACAACAGAGCAAGACTTTGTCTCAAAAAAAAACAAAAACAAAAAAAAGAACAACAATCAGAAGGAAGTAGAGGCAGGTTTGATCCCAGGGCTGTTCCTCTGAAGAGTTCCCCATTCGTCCATCTCTTCTCTAAACCCTGGCCCTGGCCCTGTTGGCCTGGGAGCCCCCAAGGAGAAGCCACTGCCACCTCCCAGGGGCCTGGTGGGGTCACAGGTTAACTGGTACAAGCAATAGACCTGCTTTTATCCTTCATTCAGCACCTAGGTCCCAGCAGACAACATTGTACGACCCGTCCTTGGCTGATTCAGGCAGTGAGAAGGGTCCCCGCCAGAAGACCCCCAGGTACCTTTCTGTCTCTGCGATGGGAGGGTGGACCCTGAGATCTTCTGCACCCCAAGACCACACAGCACAGAAGGACCACGTCTCCAAAGAGAAACTGGGCTCTGTCTGGACATAGGCAAGTGAAACAGGATCTGTGGCCCTTCCTACTGGATGGGGAGGAGCTGAGGAAGGGATCTCAGAGGAGGTGATGGCTCATGAGGAAATTCGTGTTCAGAAAGCAAAGTGAGGGAAGGGCTTTGGGGTGGAGCGGCAGCAGGAGCCAAGGCTTGGAGGCCAGAGAGTATCCGAATGGCACGCAGGCTGGGGAGGGGTTGGCCAAGCCTCCGACTCTGGCCTCCCGCAGCTTGGGCCTGTTACTGACCCAAGTCCCAGTATCGCCAGATCCCAGCGATTCCTCATAGCAGCCAGGCGTCCCTCCCCTTGTCTCATTCCCATTGGCCCCGACTCCTAGCATGCTACTTCTCCAGGTCTTAGTTTCCCCCTCTTCCAAGGCCAGGGCCTGCTCCCCCTTCCCAGAGCTGCCAGGAGCCTGGAGCGTGGGAAACGGCTCTGCTCTGTGTCTGGGGCCAAAGACACGCCGGGGCGGTCGTGCCAGCCAGGCTCTCGGGCTCTTGGGCGCTCGCCACACTCTGGCGGCCAAACAATGCCCACCTCTGAGCAGAGCTGTGGGTGGCGGTAGCCATGGTGAGGGGCCCTCCACGCCAACTGCCCATCCGGGGTCAGCCGGGCCCGTGGCCCTGGTTCCGGCTTTGTCTTGGGGCTGGAACGGGGCCCGGGGATAGGCTCTGAATGGCTGGCGGGTGGGAGGGCACTGCCCACCCCATAGCAGTGGCTGCTGGCCGGAGAGAGGGGTTGGGGTTGAGGAGAGGGCAGCCCAGCTGTTTTCAGGGTCCCGAAGCCCCAGCCGCGTCTGGGTGGGAGCCCTGGCTGGTCGCTGTGCCCATTGGCAGCAGCTTCCCTGAAGCCCCAGCCTCTGTGCTGTGCCCACTGTAAGGACAGGGTCTGCTGTGCCCCTGGAAGGAGGTGATTCCCATCTCCAAGTTCCGGGATGTTCCAGGCAGTTAGCCAGAGCACAGCGGGTCCGCTCCAGCATCTCAGCCTGGACGAGGCTCCATCTGGCCACTGGCTTGCCCACCCCCAGTTCCCCCCCCCCCCCACCCCCAATCCCTCCGTGACTGGCGGGAACTAGGCATAAATATGGGGCCTCTGCCAGGGGACAGCGTGACCAACCCTCCACAGCTGTGGGGTCAGAGTCCCCCAAAAACTGTGCTTGCAAAACCCATGTTTGCAAACTCAAGACCTTATTTAATAAAAAAGAGTAAGGAGGACAGGCGCTGTGGCCAGGGGCAGGAGAGCCAGCAGGGGCAGCAAGAGGGGGGCTGCACTGTACTCCGGCCACTGGGTTCCCTCGGGCAGTTCCCTGGTGGGGCAAGGCTGCCCTATTTGTCTCCCCCACCCCTGCCTGGCTGTCCAGGGGCTAGGGAAGTTGAAAGGGGGGGCCTTTCGGTCTCACCCAAGCCAGGTGATGGCAAGGGAAAAGGACTCTCATTTCCCACCCTGGAGAGACCATAGTCCTTCTTCAAGTACCAAGACAAAAAGGACTCGCCCCCTTCCCCAGGCCCCTCCTGTCCCAATCTGGCCCCTGCCCCAGGTGCGGTGTGGAGGCTATGACCCTGCCCCAACCCCTGGTTCCCTTGGGTCCTTCCTATCCAAAGACATCATGGCCCCACAGTGCCCCAGCCCCTGTCCCCTGGGACCCCAGTCCAGCCCTGCTCCTCTTCTCACTTATGGGGTCTTCTTATGTCTGGGGCTAGGGTGCCTTGCCTGTGCCTTGCTGGATGAGCAGAGGCACTGCCTGGTGCTGAAAAGACAGCTCCGGCCAGCTGGGGTCACCAGAGGGCAGACCCAACCAGATGGCACAGTGGGTGCAGGGCGCAGAAACCTGGCAGGGAGTGGGAGCTGGGGAGATGTCTGGGTACATGGGATGCCCCTGGCTACTGCTGAGGCCATGCCCCACCCTGAGGTCCATACACTGAACATCCTCCCTGGTGCAGCCCCAGCCTCTTACAGGCCCTGGCTTATAGAGACTGTTGTTGCTCCATTTTGCAGAAGAGGAAACTGAGGCAGAGCAAAGTTTCCCACCATCCACATGTGGAAGAATTGTGACCCCCACCACTGGGCACCCATCTGCAGCCACAGTCCAGAACATGTGTGCCTGGATGCTGGACCAAGCACGGGGCCTCTGTCTCTCCATGATGATTTCATTTTGAGATAGGGTTTCATTCTGTCACCCAGGCTGGAGTTCAGTGGTGCAATCTCAGCTCACTGCAACCTCTCCCTCCCAGGTTCAAGCTATTATTCTGCTTCAGCCTCCCAAGTAGCTGAGGTTACAGGCATGTGCCACCACACCCGGCTAATTTTGTATTTTTAGTAGAGATGGGTTTTCACCGTGTTGGTCAGGCTGGTCTCGAACTCCCGACCTCAGGTGATCTGCCTGCCTTGGTCTCCCAGAGTGCTGGGATTACAGGTGTGAGCCACTGCACCCGACCCTTCATGATGATTTTATTTTCTAAATATTTTATTTGGAGATACAGAGCACAGGGATTACAGGCATGAGCCACGGTGCCTGGCCAGTGGGCTGGACTCTGAAATGCAGAATTCAAGGACATCAGTAGGAAAACTGGAGAAAACAGAATAAATTCTGTAGCTTCGTTAATAGTGTTACAGCAAAGCTTTTTTTAGTTTTGATACAGATGCCCTGGGGATGTGACATGTTTATGTCAGGGGAAACTGAGCAAAGAGTGTAAGGGACTCTGTACTGCCTTGGCAATAAATAAAATGTGGTCTATCATGAAATGAAATACTATTCAGCCATAAAAGGGAAGGAAATTCTGACACCCGCTACAACATGGATGAACCTTGAGGACGTGATACTCTGTGAAATAAGCCGGTCAAAAAAGGGCAAACCCTGTATGCATCCACTTATGTGAGAACAGTCAAATCTATGGAGACAGAAAGTAGAACGGTGGTTATGGGGCAGGGGAGGGAATGGGGAGGGAACAGGGAGGGAATGTTTAGGGGGTATGGGTTTCCGTTTGGGAAGATGAAAAGTTCTGTGGGTAAAGGGTCGTGATGGTCACACAACACTGTGAATACGTTTAATACCACTGAACTAACTGTACACTTCAGAAATTGTTCAACTGGAGCTGGGCAGGGTGGCTTATACTTGTAAACCCAACGCTTTGTATTCCTAATACTTTGGCTAAGCAGGAGACTCACTGGAGCTTGGGAGTTCAAGACCAGCCTGGGGAACATAGTGAGACCCCCTCATCTCTAAAAATCCAAAATGTTAACTGGGTATGGTGGTGCATGCCTGTGGTCCCAGCTACTTGGGAGGCTGAGGTGGGAGGATTGCTTGAGCCCAGGAAGTCAAGGCTGAAGTAAGTTATGATTGAGCCACTGCACTCCAGCCTCGGCAGACACAGGAGGACCCTGTCTCAAAAAAAAAAAAAAAAAAAAAATCCAGCCCAGGATCCTACATGACACTCAGGTATCATTCCAGTCTGCACTGATTGCTTTTATTTTAGGGCAAAATCTACACAATAGAAGATTTGTCATTTTAACCTCTTTTTTTTTTTTTTTTTTTGAGATGTGGTGGGTGGGGAGGGGGTCTCACTGTTTCCCAGGCTGGTCTTTAACTCCTGGTCACAAGGGGTCTTCTCGCCTTAGCCTCCTGAGTAGCTGGGACTACAGGCACCCACCACCATGCATGGCTAATTTTTGTATTTTTAGTAGAGACAGGGTTTCACCATCTTGGCCAGGCTGGTCTTGAACTCCTGACCTCAAGTGATCCATCTGCCTTGGCCTCCCAAAGAACTGGGATTACAGGCATGAGCCACTACATCCAGCCTTGTGTCCGCTTTTTTTGTTTGGTTTTTGTTTTGGGACGGAATCTAGCTTTGTTGCCCAGGCTGGAGTGCCGTTGCACCATCTCGGCTCACTGCAGCCTCCATCTCCCAGATTAAAGCAATTCTTCTGCCTCAGCCCGTGGAGTAGCTGGGACTAAGGCACCCGCCACCATGCCTGGCTCATTTTTATATGTTTAGTAGAGACGGGGTTTATCATGTTGGCCAGGCTGCTCTCAAACTCCTGGCCTCAAGGGATCCTCCTGCCTCGGCCTCCCGAGTGCTGGGATTACAGGCATGAACCATCGTGCCCAGCCTGGATTGTTGTTTTTGTTATTGCTGTTGAGTTATGGGTGTTCTTTATATAGTCTGTATATTAGTCCTGTATCAGATATATGATTTGAAAATATTTTCTCCCATTCAGTGGGTTTATAGTATCCTTTGATGCACAAAAGTTTTTAACTTTGATGAAGTCTAATTTATCTTGGCTGGGCACGGTGGCTCACGCCTGTAATCACAGCACTTTGGAAGGTTGAGGTTCGCAGATCACCTGAGGTCGGGAGTTCAAGACCAGCCTGGCCAGCATGGTGGAACCCCATCTCTATTAAAAATACAAAAATTAGCTAGGCATGGTGTGTGCCTGTAATCCCAGGTACTCAGGAGTCTGAGGCAGGAGAATTACCTGAACCCAGGAGGCAGAAATTGCAGTGAGCCAAGATCACGCCACTGCACTCCAGCCTAGGCAACAGAGTAAGACTCCGTTTTAAGTAATATTAGAAGCACTGGTGCAATGGCTTATGCCTGTAATCTCAACACTTTGGGAGGCTGAGGTGGGTGGATCATTTGAGGTCAGGAGTTTGAGACTGCCTGGCCAACATGGTAAAACCCCGTCTCTACTAAAAATGCAAAAAAATTAGCTGGGCATGGTGCTGGGTGCCTGTAATCCCAGCTACTGTGGAGGCTGAGGCAGGAGAATCACTTGAACCTGGGAGGCAGAGGTTGCAGTGAGCCGAGATTGTGCCACTGCACTCCAGCCTGGGTGACAGAGCGAACCTCCATTTTTTTTTTTTTTTGAGACCGAGTCTCACTCTATTGCCCAGGCTGGAGTGCAGTGGTGTGATCTCAGCTCACTGCAACCTCCGCCTCCTTGGTTTAAGCAATTCTCATGCCTTAGCCTCCCTTGTATCGGGGATTACAGGCACCCGCCACCATGCCTAGCTAATTTTTGTATTTTTAGTAGAAACAGGATTTCACCATGTCGGCCTGGCTGGTCTCGAACTCCTGACCTCAAGTGATCCTCCCGCCTCGTCCTCCCAAAGTGCTGGGATTATATGCATGAGCCACTGAGCCCGACCTTCCATTTCGTAATAGAAATAAAATACACAGTAAATGTGATGTGCTTGAATCATCCCCAAACCATCCCCCACCCTCCAGTCAGGGGAAAAATTGCCTTCCACGAAACCAGGTGTTAAAAAGGCTGGGACCACTGGTGTGAGGTGAGGGTCCAGCATCTTCTCTGGTGCGTGGAGACGCAGCCTTCCCAGCCCCTTGTGTTCATTTGTGCTGATTTTTCACTCCTGGCTCCTATGATCCACAACTTACTTGCTTATTTTTTCAAGCCTAGTGTCGGTTGTTTCAGAATTGCTAGGACGTACCCACGGGTGAAACAAACCTACTAACTAGAGTCCAGTGTTTGTACACAGTTGGGTCTGTCCTGAGCCTCAGGATCTAGACAAAACAGTGTTGTCCAGAATCGTTGAGAACTGCCTCTCCCCCGCTCCCTTTCCCTGAGTGATGTCACACATTTGTAATTCAATTAGAGTCCCTTGTCACAGGCTGCGTTCCATCCTGGGTTCCCCTGACATCCTGGCTCATTTAAAAAATTTGCATACAGCGAAGTTCATTCTTTGTGCTGTGGACTTGGATGGATTTTGAAAAATGCATGGAGTCATGTGTCCACCCCTGCGCCCGACAGAGCAGCTCCTGCTCCCAGACCATTTCCCAGGCAGCAAGAATCCCTGGCCGCCACTGCTGATGATGTTTAAAAAAAAAACAGATTTTTTTGAGATGTGATTCACATACCATGCAATTCATTCATTGAAGGTAAAATCCCATTATTTTGGCATGATGTATTGCTAATATTTTTTTCCTTTTTGTGGAGAACGGGGTCTCACGATGTTGCCCTGGCTGGTCTTGAACTCCTGGGCTCAAGCAGTCCTCCCGAATCTGCCTCCCTAAGTGCTGGGAGTACAAGCATGAACCACCATGGCTGGCCTAAATTTTCTTGTGTGTGTGGGGGGGGGGGGGGGTAGTAAATATACATAACAGGCTGACAACAGTGGCTTATGCCTGTAATCCCAGCACTTTGGGAGGCTGAGGCAGGAGGATCACTTGAGCCCGCAATTCAAGGCTGCAGTGAGCTGTGATTGAGCCACTGCACTCCAGTCTGGGTAACAGAACAAAACTCTGTCTCTACAAAAAAGAAAATGATACATGTAACGAGCAACTTGCCACTTACCATTTTTAAGTGTACAAGTCAATGGTATTGATTGCATTCACAATATTGTGCAACAGTCAGCCCTATTACCAAAACATTATAAATCATCCCAAATGGAAACTCTGATGATTTTCTTTTTTATGATTTCTTAAATGAGCATATAATGTAACAAAGTTTCAAAGTGTTGTAGATACACATTAAAAAATGCAATGAATCAATTGGCTCACGCCTGTAATCCCAGCAATTTGGGAGGCTGAGGCGGGCAAATCATCTGAGGTCAGGAGTTCGAGACCAGCCTGGCCAACAAGGTAAAACCCTGCCTCTACTAAAAATACAAAAAAAAAAAAAAAAAAAAATAGCTGGGCATGGTGGTGGGTGTCTGTAATACCAGCTACTCAGGAGGCTAAGGTGGGAGAACTGCTTGAACCCAGGAGGCGAAGGTGCAGTGAGCTGAGATCGCGCCACTGCACTCCAGCCTGGGCGACAAGAGCAAAACTCTGGAAAGAAGGAAAGAAAGAAGAAAAAGAAAGAAAGAAAGAGGGGGAAAGAAGGAAAGAAAGAAAAGAGGGAGAAAGAGGGAAAGAAGGGAAGAAAGAAAGAGAAAGAGGGAGAAAGAAAGAAAGGGAGAGAGAAGGAAAGAAAGAAAGGGAGAAAGAAAAAGAGGGAGAGAGAAGGAAGGAAAGAAAGAAAAAAAGAAAAGAAAAGAGAAAAGAAAAGAAAGGAAGGCATCGAAACCCAAGATGGGTAGGTAAGGTGTGGAGGAACCAGAGTAAACCTTCACATTGATCCAGGGGGGTGGGAATGTGGGTGCTGGCTGAAAAATATTTCACCTTTTCTTTTCTTGAGACAGGTCTTGCTCTGTCACGCAGGCTGGAGTGCAGCAGGCCATCACAGCTCACTGCTGCCTCGGTCCTCCCGCCTCAGCTTCCCAAGTAGCTGGAACTACAGGCACATGCCACCATGCCCAGCTAATTTTTTTGACTTTTTTTTTTTGTAGAGATGGGATCTCCCCATGTTGCCCAGGTTGGTCTTGAACTCCTGGACTCAAGCAATCCTCCCATCTCGGCCTCCCAAAGTGCTGAGATTATAGGTGTGAGCCACTGTACCTGGTCTTAAACTTTTCTATGCGCTGGAAAATTTTTATAATAAAATGTTGGAGAAAATGTTGGAATGCAGTTTTTTTTTATTTAATTTTATTTTTTTTTGTGGGGGATGGTGTCTCCCTCTGTCATCAGACTGGAGTGCAGTGGCGCAATCTCAGCTCAGTGCAACCTCCACCTCCCTGGTTCAAGCGATTCTCCTGTGTCAACCTCCTGAGTAGCTGGGACTACAGGCATCTGCCACCACGCCCGGCTAATTTTTGTATTTTTAGTAAAGACAAGATTTCTCCAGGTTGGTCAGGCAAGTCTCGAACTCCTGACCTCAAGCGACGGCCCCCCAAAGTGCTGGCATTGCAGGCGTGCACCGCCACACCCAGCCTGCTCTTTGCTTCCCCATGGCAGCCTTGTTTTCATGTCTGCAGACGAGGCTGTGTTTACCAGATCCCCCCGTGGATGGTCCAAGATGGTGATAGGGTTTACCTCCCAAGCCCAAGCCCACCTTCTTTGTTGTTTTGTTTTGAGACAAAGTCTCACACTGTCACCCAGGCTGGAGCGTAGTGACGTCATCACGGCTCACTGCAGCCTCCACCTCCTGGGCTCAAGTGATCTCCCAGCTCAGCCTCCGGAGTAGCTGGAACTACAGGCACACACCATCACACCCAGCTAATTATTAAGTATTTGGTAGAGATGGGGTCTTGCTATGTTGCCCAGGCTGGTCTTGAACTCCTGGGCTCAAGCGATCCTCACACCTTGGCCTCCCAAAATACTCAGATTATAGGCACGTGCACGGCACCTGGCCACATCCTCTGCTCTCAGCAGGGAGGAGCCATGCTGGGGCTGCATGGTCATCCCCTATATATATGGCCCTGGCGGGTCCCCAGCCTTGCCTGGGTGGTGCTGAGCCCATGGTGGCCTCCCAGGAGCCCAGGCTGGCTGAGCTGCAGGAAAATCCCCCGTCACCCCTGCACTGACATTGGCCACAGAGGGAGGCAGGACAGTGGTCACTGAACCTGCAGGAATCAGGTGAGCCAGGCACAGGAGTTGCAGCTGCGGTGGGGGTGTCGGGGGGCACTGCCAGCTGCACCAGGCCAGGCCAAGGCATCCTGGAGCTGGCAGACCACTCACTCCCTCGGTGGGCATGGAGGCAGGTGGACACATGTGGACCGTATCCTACTGCACTTGCCCGGCCCTGTATGTGCCCCTCCTCACAGCCACCCATCTCTCAGAAGGGGAAACTGAGGCTGAGACTCACTCAGGTCCACGAAAGATTTATTCTCCCACCGTTCAGCTCTGAGCCAGGCCCTGGGCTCTGCAGCAAAGAAGACAGGCTGGGCCGACTCCCCTCCCTGGTTCTCCTCCTCTCAGCCCCTGGCCTCAGGCCCACCCAGGCTGTCTTCTTGTGGAAACCAAAACTGTGGGTCCAGGAATGTGGGTCCATCTGCCCTGTGCTGGGAATGGGGCTTTGCAGCCTGGTGTTGGGTTGAGGCCATGTTGGGAGCGCCCTCTGCTGGCCGGTCTGTTCCTCATGGGGCCCTGAGAGGGCTCAGGAAGGGACTGGCGCGTGGGGAGGGGTCAGGAGGGCATCCCCCTACCCTGGGGCAACCACCAACCTCTGTCTGGTGGGGAGGGAGGAACAGAGTAGAGGCCAGGATAGGGGAGAAGTTGGTTTTAAAGCAGAGGTTTCAGCTGGGCGCAGCAGGTCATGCCTGTAATCCCAGCACTTTGGGAGGCCGAGGAGGGTAGATATTTGAGCCCAGGAGCTCGAGACCAGCCTGGGCAACATGCTGAAATCCTGTCTCTACTAAAAACAAAAATTAGCTGGGTGTGGTGGTGGTGGGCGCCTGTAATCCCAGCACTTTGGGAGGCTGAGGCAGGTGGATCACCTGAGGTCAGGAGTTCGAGACTAGCCTGTTCAACACAGTGAAACCCCGTCTCTAATAATAAAGTACAAAAATTAGCCTGGCATGGTGGTGTGAGCCTGTAATCCTGGCTACTTGGGAGGCTGAGGCAGGAGAATCGCTTGAACCCGGGAGGTGGAAGCTGCAGTGAGCTGAGATCCTGCCACTGCACTCTAGCCTGGGCAACAGAGCGAGACTCTGTCTCAAAAATAAAGAAAGAAAAAAAAAGAAAAGAGAGAGAGAGATAGAAGGAACAAAGGAAAGAAGGAAAGAGAGAAAGAAGAAAGAGAAAGAAGGAAGGCAAAAAGGAAAGGGAGGGGAGGGGAGGGAAGGAGAAAAAAAGCAGAGGTTTCAGGCCTGGCGCACCTGGGGGCAGCTTTGCCTGCAGCTGATACCTTCTGTAAGTCTTACCATAGTGGCTGGTGTTTTAAACAGAGCTAGCAGACAGCACTTGAACCTCAGATGTTTTAAATTCCAAGATCTGCCCACTCTGGGTCCACATGTCTCTCTGCATGGTTGGAAGGAGCTGGGCAGAATGGGGTGGGGGTGTGTGTTCCTGTTAGCCACAGACCCCACCAACCCCTATTGCCCTGTGCCTTCCTGCCTTACTTAGGCATATTTGCCCTCCTGGCCCTGTGGGCATTTGAGCCACTCCTGATCCCCCAGAGAGCCTGGAGCCTTTAGCCAGCAGGTGGTGTTGGGAGGCCTGTGGACATGACCTGCCAAGGCCTGCAGCCTCCTTCCCCAGCAGCTGTGTTTCCCCCGGACAGGCCCAGCTCAGGGCATCTGCCTAAACCCCACCTCAACTCCAGACAGAGAGCTCAGGGGGAGACAAGTTCTCCCAGAGATGCAGCTCAGCACGCCGGGGTCAGGCCGCCCCGTTTGACCTCCCGAAGCCGCTTTAGCTGGAGACAACACCCTGCTGATGCCTTTGGGTCTCTGCAGGCATCAAGGAGTATGTGGACACCTTCTAAGGGGCCTCTGCCATGGCACAGGGGAGGAGCAGATTTAAGTCAACTCTGGAATTTGCTTCTGGTCAGCAGGGTGATGGGCATCTCGTGTGATGGGAAGGCAGGGCCTCAATGAAAGCCAGGGCTGCAAGAGCCCAGCAGGAGGCCAGGAAGGCTTCCCAGAGGAGGTGTCTTCTGAGCTGAAGTGCCAGGTCAGGGAATGAATGGGCCATTGGGGCTGCAGCGCTGGGCTGAGGCCAGATCAGACTGGAAACTATGCTTTGTGCTGAGGGCAGTGGGAGCCATGGAAGGTGTTAGAGGAAGGGCAGGCAGCTCCTACAGCAGGACGCCTGGAGACCATAGCTCCCTGCACCCTATTTTATGGATGGGGAGACTGAGTATCCACATTGCTTCAGGGTCTGGAGCCCTGTGGTCTGGTTTGCATACTGGAGTGAAGGGCCAGCTTCAACTGTCACGTGCTGAGCAACTCCCAGCGAGTCACTCCACCTCCCCAAGCCTGTTTGTACGTCTGGGAAATGAACCTTGCACTCCACACCTTGCTGAGTTTGGGGGAGAAGGTGCAGGCCTGGCCCAGGTCGTCCCCAGCCTCAGCCACCCCACAATAAGCAAAGGGCCTGTCATCTCACACGTTCGAACTTTCACCTTGCATGGCTATTGGGGAGGCACAGCTTTGCAGGGAGGGAGCATTTTACCTGCAGGGAAACTGAGGCCCAGAGAGGGTGAGCGGGCAGCTCGGGTTTCAAGGCCAGGGCCTGGCAGGCCAAGCCATACACCTTCCCTGCCGGGCTCAGAGCCCCCAGGAGCAGGAGCAGCTGGGCCTGACCACAGATCCAGGCCCCGCTGTGTGGGTCCCCACTTCCCCACGCCCCAGTCCCGCCCATGTCTAGGGCTTGTCTGACCGCTGCCCCAGCCCCTCCTGGTGGACACAAAGGCCAGGCCTCCCGAAGAGGCAAAGAGGCGGCAGGAAGGGGCTCCTGCCAGCTGGGCTGTGGATGCAGGCGGGGAAGTGAGCGGAGACAGGAAGGAAGCCGCACAGCGGGAGACTGGGCCACCATTGTGTCACCTGGGGGTGGGGGCACCGTGATCCGCCCTCAGATGCCTCCCCAGCGCTGGAGGACAGTGTGGGTCACTGGACCCTCCTCTCTCCAGGTCCCACCCTCCTGCTGACTTCCTGTCTCCACCCCAGCCTCAGTTTCCCCAATATAAAACCTTAGGAGTCAAGCAAGATCTTTGGGAATTATATAGTAGCATTAAAGCAAGTGCCAGGCCAGGTGCGGGTAGCTCATGCCTGTGGTCCCAGCACTTTGGGAGACTGAGGCGGGTGGATCACCTGAGGTCAGGAGTTTGAGACCAGCCTGGCCAATATAGTGAAACCTAGTCTCCATAACAAACTTAAAAATTAGCCGGGTGTGGTGACGCACACCTATAATCCCAGCTACTCAGGTGGCTGAGGCATGAGAATTGCTTGAACCTGGAAGGTGATGGTTGCAGTGAGTCAAGATTGTGCCACTGCATTCCAGCCTGGGTAACAGAGCAAGACTCTGTCTGAAAAAGTAAATAAATTAGCGAGGGATGGTGGCTCATGCCTGGAATCCCAGCACTCTGGGAGGCTGAGGCGGGTGGATCACCTGAGGTCAGGAGTTCAAGACCAGCCTGGCCAACATGGCAAAACTCCACGTCTACTAAAAATACAAACTTGGCCGAGCATGGTGGCTCTCGCCTGTAATCCCAGCTACTTGGGAAGCTGAGGCAGGAGAATCGCTTGAACCTGGGAGGTGAAGGCTGTGGTGAGCTGAGATTGCACCAATGCACGCCAGCCTGAGTGACAGATTGAGAATTTGTCTCAAAAACAAACAAACAAAAAAACCAAAAAAGTGCCAGCCGTTGTCTAGGCACGGTGTCATCTGAATTAACTCACTGAGGTGGAAAGACATGCTATGCTGAAGGCAGTTATTGTCCCATTTCACAGAGGCCCCCAGAGCTCAGGGCCTTGCCCAGAGTCACACACAGAGAGTGGTAGAGCTGAGGCTCTAACCAAGGCAGCCGTTCTCAAGTCCAGCTTCCCCTCTGATCTCCTGTCTGTGCAACTGCAGAGCTAATACTTTCATTCATTCATTCATTCGAGACAGGAGTCTTGCTCTGTTCAGGCTGGAGAGCAGTGGCCTGATCATGGCTCCACCTCCTGGGCTCAAGCAGTCTTCCTGCCTCCGCCTCCTGAGTAGCTGGGACCACAGAGGTGAGCCATCCTATCTGGCTAATTTTTGTATTTTTTGTAGAGACAGGGGCTCGATATGTTGCCCAAGCTGGTCTCGAACTCCTGGAGTCTCAGGAGATCCTCTGGCCGTGGCCTCCCAAAGAGCTGGGATTACAGGCATGAGCCACTGTACCTGGCCTAATACTGTCCTTTAAGTAACTGACTTGTTAAGGTTAAATACCTGTGGCGTTTCATCCTAAGTTGTGTCGTCACCAGTTTAATGTTGATAAATAATAGATTGGTAGGTGGGTAGATAGATGGATAGACAGATGACAGATAGATGATTGATGATGATGACGATGATGGATATAGATGATATATTGTGATCGACGATAGATATTGATTATAGATAGGTAGAGATAGAGATGAATAGATCTGATTCTGATCTATAGAATAGATACTTCGTGTTGGTAATTGTAGTAGAATTAACACCCAATTATGAAAACTCCCAGGAAATCTCATTGTGTGAGCCCCTGAAGTCACCCTCCCACCCTGGGCCTCTTGGGCTCCATCATCCGGAGGCTGAGCCCTTCGAAGACATGAGGCAGAGCCACAATTCCCATTGTATAAATGTGGAAACTGAGGGTGGTGGGGGGGGATTTGTGGACAGTCATGCAGCCAGGAGGAGCAGGCCTGGGAGACTCTCCCCACAGTGCTCTTGTTCCCGTATGAGGCTTCCAGGGGCTTCCTCCCCCCACCACACGCCAGCCTTGCTCTCACCACACACACACAAGAGGCTGCTGGGACTGGCGCATATCTCCCTCCAGGTGGGGATGGGAGAAACAGGAAATGCCCCAAAGGCAGTAGGGGGAGAAGGAAGCCTCTGGGGCCTCCGAGGAGATGGCTTAGACCGGGCAGGACATGAGTCCCCCAGGGCTGACCCTCCCACCAGGGCTGAGCTTTGGCAAGAGCCTGAGCCCAGCGGCCCTGGGTGGGGACCGGCCCAGGCCACGCATGCCCCTGCCTTTCTGTCCCCCTGGGCCCCGATGGGACCTTCTGGCCCATAGCCAGGCGCCCTCCCCCAGATCAGATGCCATCCGACCCCCTCCCTGGTCCATCCCAGCCCCGAGAGCTTCAGCGACCTGGGGACAAAGTGAGAGGGTTGGGTCGTCTCTGTGGTGTCGGTCTCAGTGGCCCCCAGCCCCCCAGCTTCCAGTGCTACATAGCACCAGCCCCACCTCAGCCTCCCTCGCCCACCCCGCAGCAGCCGAGTGCCTGTAGCCTGCTCAGAGTTTATTGAAAGTGGAGCGGGAGGGAGCACACAGGTCCACAAATCCCCTCCCCCAGCTGCCCCAGGGTGGGGCTCCAGGTGTCCTGGACATGGGATGAGCCGAGGCTTGCTCCTGGGGCTGCAGGTGCCGCTCAATAGCCCCGGTCCCTGCAAACATCCAAGGCACGCCCCTTAGCTCCCACCCTGCTCATGCACAGACCAGGGCGGGAGGCGGACTGTGGTCCTGCTCCCCGTGGCCCTCCTCCCATGGCTGGATGTGCAGGGCTGGCAGGGAGAGGAGCAGGGTGTGGTGCCAGGCAGACAGCCCCCTCCCCAGGCGGAGGAGGGTCCCCAGATCAGGGTGAGAAGAAAAAGTCCCTGCTCGGTGGGCAGTGTGGGGTGGGAATGGGCAGGGCCCTGGGTTGGGGGCAGGGAACTTACCCCCAGCTCAGGCCCCTCTTGGCCAGCTCCACCTGGGCCAGGTGGTGGTCACTCAGCACCCGCACCCTGGTGATGGCGCCCAGCGGCCTCTGACGGTGCGGGAACTGCAGCACCTTGTGCTCCTGCGTGTAGACGTGGAAGTGCTCCGAGTCCGAGCTGACCTCCATCTGGGCAGGCCGGGGCCAGTGACCTCAGTGCCAGCCCCAGGGCCCAGGGTCTGGTCCTGCTTCTAACGGGGGATGTGCCTGCAGGCCGTCTCCAGGAAGCACAGGCTGGCAGGCCCCAGGGGTCCCCTGGCTTAGCGCCCCCAGCCCGAAGCCCCTCCTTTCTCCCAAGATGGGGTGGCTGGTAGCCAGGCTAATGGGCACCCACTGCGCAGGTGGGGAAACTGAGGCCAGGGAGGCCCACCCGGTCCCTGCCCTGGCCTGCTGACCTGTAAGCATCCACCGTGAACCCCCTGCCCACCAGCCCCTGTTCCCCACGGGTGGCCCCTGCCCTGCCCAGGCCCCACCCAGGTCCCAACCAGGCCCCACCCAGGCCCCTGTCACCTCAAAGGGCTCCCCCAGGGCCAGTGGGAAGATGCTAGACACCTCCTCCGGGCCCACAGCGGCCACCCTGGAAGGCGCTGCCCACCACGGTGGCGCTGGAGAACCGGGGGCTTGATGTGGAAGGCAATGTCCCCCGTCTCCGACAAAAAGTTAATCTCAAACCTGGGGCGGACATGGTGTGTGTCAAGAGCTGCAAACAGCTGGGCCAGCCGCCCAGCCCAAGGCCCAGGGAGGGGAGGGGCGGTGCCGCTGACCTGTCCTCTCCAGAGTCAGCCTGTCCCTGACCAGCAGGCTCCAGCCGGGGACCAGGCCCCCCGCACAGAAGGCTTCAAACTGAGCGCAAGAGACAGGGGGACCAGCCTCACTGGGTTGCAGCCTCCTCTCTCCCACCCCACCCCCACCTGTTCAGGAGGGTCCCTGCCCACTCAGCCTGCCCCCAACCCAGTTCCTCTGGTGTCTTTGTGACAGCGTGACTGGGGCTGGGGTGGGAGATACATGCCTGTCCAGCAGGCCAGCTCTGGGGGGGGACCTTCACCCCCACGCCCTCTCAGCCCCAAGGTCTGATGAGAGGCCAGAGCCAGCACCCCCAGCTCTGTGCAGAGCATGGGTAGCTCAGGGAGCCCCCAGTCCTGCCCCGTTCTCCTTCTCCGAGTCCAGGTTCTCACCCACCTGCACCGCCATCTGCTCACAGCCACTGCGGGAGGGCATGGGGAGTCCGGGGATATAGATGGCGGGGGCTGGGAGCACAGAGGCCCCACCCCCAGGTGGCTTGACAAGGTCTCTGTGCCCTTCCCAACTTGTATCTCCCTCCCCCTTGGGCCTCTCCCTTCCAGCTGGTTCTCCGTGCAGGCACAAGAGATGGGGTCACCTGGCCCTGCCCCCGCAGGCCCTTTCCTGCCGGACTCTCACCCACTTTACTCCTTCAGGATCCGGGGAAAGCAGCTACTCCTTTCCCACAGGAACGGCACGGTCTGGGCAGGGACCCCCGCCTGGCTCTTCCTCTTGGATCAGGGGTCCCTCCAGGGACTCGAACCCTCCCATTGGCTAAGGGCAGGTTTGGGAGAGGAGGCTTGGCTGCTGACCCCTGCCCTGGCTTCCAGGGTCCTGTCTGATGGCCTGGTGGTGCAGGGCCTGTCCCCAGCCCACCCTGGCTTCCCACCCCCACCCCCTGCCGCCCGCCCCTGCCAGCTCAGTCGCCCCGTGGGGCACAGACCGGGGATTACAACTCGCTGGTCAGCGCATTCCAGGCTCTGGCAGGCGAGGGGACGGCTTTCCCACACCCGGGATGCCTCCCCACCTCAGGCTGAGCATGGAAGGGACCAACTGGGCCCTCAGGGAGGAGGGGAGGGTGGGCAGAGAGAGGCTCAGGCTGTTGGTGAGCTTTGGGGCCCCCAAGGAGGGGAGCCGGCCTGGAGTGGACCCAGAGTGGACCCGGAGGATGGGGCACGGAGCCCCAGGACTGCTGGAGCGGGTGTGTGTGCAGCCGTGTGCAGTGCCTGTGCAGTGACCTCGTGGGTGAGTGTATCCTGGCCGAATGCCACACGACTGCGTGTGCCCATGAGTGTGTGAGGCATGGGGTGTGAGTTCCAGAGCGTGCCTCTGGGTGACGGGGAGGGTTGCAGTTTCCCTGCCTGTGTGTCTGGAGAGGCTTGGAGCCAGGGCCACTCCCCGCCGGGATTCTCCATCCTCACATCTCCTCCCACTTGGTCCCTGTGATCGAGTGGGCCCTCCTGTCCCCCATCCGCAGGAGTCCCCTCCAGCCATTCTCTCCAGGCCCTGGCAGGGCTGACCTGGGTCCTGTCTGGCCTCTCCACGGGTGCTGCCCCCTGGGGACTGTGCCCGGCCATCCTGGCAGGAGCAGGGGGGCTGCTGAGGCCGGGAGGGGCTGGGAGGGGGCCGTGGCTGTCCGCCGTCCCCCTGGCTGGTGCAGCACAGTGAGAACCCGGAGGCTGTGGAGTTGCCTCTCCTCCCCGGCTCATGGCAGGGCTGCCTGTGGCCCTGCAGGGGGCGGCCCTGGGCAGCGGAGGAAGAGCCTGCCTGCCCGCCCCAGCCACATCCGTGTCCTGGGGCCCAGCAGGCTGCCGGTCCCTTCTACCTGCCTCCTCCCCGAGGAGCACAGAGAGGGAAACCCTCACCACAGCAGGAAGGGGAGTGGGTGCCACCTCCCCGCTCCCTGTCCTGACCCCGGCCCCAGCGGCAGCCCTGGTTTCAACTTCGGGGTGAGGACACAAGGCTAGACTGGTACAGGGCCCAGGGCCAGAGCTGTGCAGAGCATGGAGTCAGGGGGCTGGAACAGGCTTCCCACCAGCTGGCAACCTGGCACTCGTGGCCTCCAAGCCTCAATCTCCCCAGCCATCGGCTGGGTGCAGCAGTCCAGCAATGCCGACGTCTGCTGTCCATGCCTGTGTCCTGGTAGGGGAGGGTGGCCCAGGCAGCCACAGCCCTGGACACAGGAGCCCGGCCATCATCTGGGGTCTGTAGGGGTACTGGCTGAGGGTGTGGGTCTCGGGGAGCTGCCTAGAGCCCCAGGCATCAGGGGCCCTGTGGGTGGGGCTTGGACCCCAGACTTGCCGGATAGGACGCCTGTGTGCTGCTGCCTGGGCCCCCACAACTCTCAGAAAGCTGCGTCCCTCCTACCCCCGGGGAAAAGCAGGCTGACCCTCGTCCCCATGGTGACATGTGTACCTGGCCTGTGTGTAGACTTGTGACCTCACCCCGTTTACTGTGGCTTCGGAGCCTCTCCCTCCTGGGGTGGGAGCCAGGAGCCGCCGAAGATCTCGGCAATCCGGACAACCGAGGGCCCAGAAGTCAGAACCGAGTTGGGGACAGAGAGAGACCCCGAGCTCCGCGGGCACAGCCCATCCTCAACCCTGACTCCAGGGAGTGTGGGTCCAACCCCGGCCCACTTCCTGCTGGCCAGCCTCAGGGGTCGGGGTGGCACAGTGGGCAGTGCCTTTGCTGAGCTGCTGGCTGGGCACTGGCCACCGGGTGCTGTGGCTTGGGGCCCAGGAGCAAACAGACCTGTCCTCGTCCCGTCCCACACACCCACCCGGATACGTGGGTTTGCCCAGGGCTGTTGACTTTCACGAGCTCCCGCCTCCACCCGGCTGGGAGAGGAACTTCACCAGGAGGGGCCTGGGCTCCGAAGCCAGTTCTCAGTCCTGAGCCTCCGTTGCCAGGCGGTGCCCAGCATGGAGCTGGCAGTCAGGGATGCGGGGGGAGAAATCCTGCCCATCCCATAACAACCACCGCCGCCTACTGAGAGCTCACGTCGTGCCAGGCGCCAGGCTGAGTTGTTCACACGTATTAAGGGTGGTTCTGTTACTCCCCTCGAGAGAGGGCTACAAGAGCACAGAGATGTTAAGGGACTTGCCCAAGGTCACACAGCGAGGGAGTCACAAAGCCAGGATTTGAACCCAGCAGTCTGCCCCAGAGTCTGTGCTCCTAAACACCATGCTAGACTGTCCCCTGCAAACAGAGCACCCTCACCGGGTTGGGATTTGGGGCTATCAGGGTTGGCTTCCTGGAGGAGGAAGCACCTGAAAGGGTCTTGAAGAATAAGTAGGAGTTAGAAGGTGGTGGGGAAGGGTGCCCCAGGGAGCAGGGACAGCAGGAGCAAGAGCGGAATAGCAGGCCCAGGAGTGGGAGGCAGGGCTGTGCTGGGCAGGGGGGGGAACCAGCCACGCTGGGCACCAGGTCTGACACACCTCAGGGTCCCCAGAGCCGCCTGGCACAAGCTTCCCAGGGGCCATTTAACAAGGGTGACCTCATCTTCTTGGAGCCTGGCAGAGCTTCCGTGGAATTCCTGGAGTCAGGTGTCAATGTGCCCGTTTGAGTGATGAGAAAAACTGACGTTTGGATAGAAGAGGTCACCCCATGGCCCCACAGTGAGGAAGCAGCACAGCCAGATGCGAATGCAGCTTCTGGACTCCCCATCTGGTGCTCCCCTCAGCCCCTGCCCTCCTCCTCTCCTGTCCCGCATTCCAGCCAGCACTGAGCACCAGCCTGGCCTGACCGTGGGTGATTCTAGGGGCCCTGGCTCAAGGGGAGACTCAGGCTGGGCTGGCCATTTTCTCAGCCTCAGTACCCTCTGAAGCTTCCTGGACCTTCCCAGGAACCCCCTCCCCACTCCCGGCCCACATCTGGAACCGCTCGTTCAGATGGTGAGGTCAGCACGGAAATTCTCAGCCCCCGCTGGAGGAGGCGAGGGCAGCTCCCGCCAGACCGGGACTAGAGCCGACCCCCAGGATGGATGGCCATGGGCCAGCTCTGCCCTAGGGAGGCCCAGCTCCCTCCTCCTGTCAGGCCTCGGTGCAAGCACACCCTTGGGTCAGGAGGGAGGTAAGCCACGCATGGAGAGGGCCAGAGCAGCTGGAAAGCACGTTGCCCTCGTTACACGGATGGGGAAACTGAGGCCCATCCAGGAGACAAGGGCTTGCTGGGAGCTGACAACAGCAGGGCAGGCACCAGACCTCTGACCCCAGCACTTGCTCTGAAGCCCCTGTGGGAACTTGGCCATGGGTCCCGTTAAAGGCTGGGGTTGGCTGGGCATGGTGGCTCATGCCTGGAATCCCAGCACTTTGGGAGGCCGAGGAGGGCAGATCACAAGGTCAGGAGTTTGAGACCAGCCTGACCAACATGGTGAAATCCCTGTCTCTACTAAAAATACAAAAAAATTAGCCGGGCGTGGTGGCATGCGCAGGTAATCCCAGCTACTCAGGAGGCTGAGACAGGAGAATTGCTTGAACCCGGGAGGCAGAGGTTGCAGTGAGCCGAGATTTCGCCCCTGCACTCCAGCCTAGGTGACAGGGAGAGACTTCACCTCAAAAAAAAAAAAAAAAAAAATGGCTGGAGTTGGCCATGGCTGGGGAGCACTGATCCCAGGCTGACGAGGACCCCCGGGCTCTGCAGAGGGGCAGCAGGGTCCTTCACTCCCCAATACTCCCTTATCCGTCCCTTCTAAACCCTCTTACAGCTGTCCCCCAGCCCTGCCTATCCCGAGTTCCTCTCTCCAAGGTCAATCTCGTAGAACCTTCCTGGGTCCCTCCCTGCCTCCCTCAGGACAGAGGGCACTTTCCATCAAGCCATTAACTGAGGCCCTGCTGTACACCGGGGGCTGCCTGGGACCCTCAGAGGCTGTAAGAGAGGAGCAGTTCTGCACCTGACCCATGTGGGACCCCCGCTCCCCCACCTCCCGCTCTCCCGGGTGGCACACACACAGTGGGTGCCTGGGCAGTGCCATGACGTTGCCGTCCCGGATGCAGGGCAGGTGAAGGCCTCCCAGGTGCTAGAAATAAGCCAGGGAGCCCCAGCTCGTCCCAGCCCTAACAGCTATTGCTTTCAGCTGAGCCCCCGAGATATGCTTCACTATAATAATTATACTATTATAAAATAATAAAATAATTTTATTATTTTTTTGAGATAGAGTCTCACTCTGTCGCCCAGGCTGGAGTGCAGCGGCACGATCTTGGCTCACTGAAACCTCCACCTCCTGGATTCAAGCGATTCTCCTGCCTCAGCCTCCCATGCAGCTGGGACTGTAGAAACATGCTACCATGCCTCGATCGTTTTTGTATTTTTAGCAGAGACGCGGTTTCACCATGTTGGCCAGGCTGGTCTCGAACTCCTGACCTCAGGTGATCCACCTGCTTCAGCCCTGGGAGGTGGTCCACCTGCCCTACAGCCCTGATGCGGGGAGCACACCCGCTGCCCATTCCATTATTCCGCAAATCTCTGTTGAGCACCTGCTAGGAAGTCCTGTGTGGTAGTGAATAAGATGGACGGATGGATACAGTCCTTGCCCTCACAGAGCTTCCGGTGTCTGGGGGGAGGGGCAGACAGTAAATGGCAAAATCCAGCATTCCATTATTTAATTACTATTAATATTATGATAAATGCTCTGAAAGGGAAAATATGGGGAGTGACAATCATGTATGCTGGGGGACCTGGCCTTGATATGGGCAGTCAGGGAAGACTTCCTGGAGGAGGCAACATCGGCACAAAACCCAGAAGAGAGAAGGGAAGGGTGTTTCTGGCAAAGGGAACGTCCCATGCAAAGGCCCTGGAGTGGGAAGAGTCGAGAAGAGTGAAAGGCCAGGATGGGGATGGAGACTATGTCCACACCCCTACCTCTGCTACCTGGCTGGGGTCCGGCCCTCCTGGCTCCCTGATTAACCCTCGATGGTCCAGCATTGTTCCTGGACCAGTTGCCCATCCAGTGCCCGGCCACTGTCTGCGGCTGGTGTGTGCCAACCTTGAGTCTCTTATCACACAGAGAATCTGCTAACTCGGGGACATTCTGAGGGCTGATAAGATTGGCCGGAGCCAGTGCCAAGTAGGGGCTGCCCGTTCTGACACCACCCCTCTCCCTGGCACGGGCGGGCATGCAGGCTACCCCAAGGACTTTGGATGTCACCTGGCTCCCCTCTTGGTGGGGATCCCTCCTGCAGGGTCTTAGCCAGGCACACCTCCCTGGGACTTCCCTGCTTCCTCCACACCTTTACCCCCACATTCCCCCAAAATCAAAGCAGGCCCAGCTGCCTCCAACAGTTGAGGGGCCTTTATTTACTAATTTTTTTTGACACAGAGTCTCGCTGTGTCGCCCAAGCTGTACTGCAGTGGCTCCTGCAACCTCCACCTCCTGCATTCAAGCAATGCTCCTGCCTCAGCCTCCCATGCAGCTGGGACTACAGGCACGTGCTACCATCCCTCGCTAATTGTATTTTTAGTAGAGATGGGGTTTCACCATGTTGGCCAGGCTGGTTTCGAACTCCTGACCTCAGGAGTTCTGTGATCCTCTCACCTTGGCCTCCCAAAATGCTGGGATTACAGGTGTGAGCCACCACGTCCAGCCAGGTGAGGAATGTTGAGAGAGTCCTTGACCCTCTCACAGCCTCAGTTTCTCCAGGTGAGATAAATGTTGCCTTGTGCTCAACGCTCTAATGAAGGTTGTCTCCTGGGCTGGGGACAGAAGCAAGGCTGGCCTTGTCCCAAAGGAGGGACATGAAGGGTGAGACTTGCAGTAGTCCAGGCTGCTGAGATGGCCACTGTGTGGGTGAGGGGCCGGGGGCTTCTCCCTCCCTGTCCAGCCTGGAACCTGAGACAGCACACAGAGGCTAACGCCCAGACAGAGGCTCCCCCAGGAAAGGACAGAACCCACATTCACCAAACACCTGCACGCGGCTGTGACCTTCGGCCAGAGTGCTCATGACCACCCTGGGAGGGGGCCATGGCTACCCCCACTTTATTTTACTATTTTATAGATGTGGCAACTGAGGCTCAAAGGGGTGCTCTGCCTGGCCCGGGTTCACACAGCCACTCACTGGCTATGCTGGTGATCTTCACTGCTACCCTGCAGAGGCGGGGCCCCGGGTTTGGGAGGGCAGGAGGAGCCTCCTCTAGATTGCCTCCCTCATTTTCTCAGCTTCCACAGCTGTGCTCCTCCCTGTGGCGTCCTCGAAGCAAGTTCACATTGATTCTCGTCCCTGCTGGATGAGGGCTTTCGTTCCCATTTTCCTGACGGAGAGACTGAGGCCACTTTGCATGTTTCTCTGGTGAGTTATTGTTGTAAACAACTTGGGAGCTGGGTCCAAAAGGATGTGTCTGAGAGACTCCAAAGCCCTTATAAATTGTGGTGGTGCTTGGGGTGGGGGCTGGGCTAAGGGGAGGGCTCCCTAATTATTCTGAATGAGGGGAGCAGGGAGTGGAGTGGTGAGGGTGAGGTCCAGAACACGTGGGCTGGGACTTGCTGTGCTGTGAAAACCCGTTGGGCCTTGAGCCAGTACCAACAAGGAGTGAACACAACATGGCAGCCATCTTTGAGGAAGCTCAACTATGCCAGACAGGCCAATCAGAAAAGGCTGGCTGAACACTGGGACTACTGGCCAGGCACAAAAGCCAATGGGGGCCAAGCGAGGTGGCTCACACCTGTAATCCCAGCACTTTGGGAGGCCAAGGTGGTGGATCACTTGAAATTAGAAGTTTGAGACCAGTTCGAGACATCTAGCTGGGCGTGGTGGCAGATGCCTGTAATCCTAGCTACTTAGCAGGCTGAGGCAGGAGAATTGTTTGAACCTGTGAGGTGGAGGTTGCAATGAGCCGAGATCACACCACTACACTCCAGCCTGGGTGACAGACTGAGACTCTGTCTCAAAATAAATAACTAAAAGTCAATGGGAGCCAGCTGAGCAGGATGGGGTGGAGTGGGGTGAAGCAGCCCAGCTGACATCTGGCCTGGAGGGGGAATCATGATGATTTCTACAGATGGGTACTGGGCTCCAGGGATGCAATCTGCACCAGGTTTATAAACAAACACAGCAGCGACCCGAATTTGAGGAAGGAAGAGCTGGGAATCCAATTAGATGAGAAAGGGCTGGGGGATCCTGGAGCTGGCCTGAGATGGGGATGTAGGAATCTCCAGGGCCAGGGATCCCTCTCCCCCAGCACCAGCTTCAGAGCCAGAGAGGGCGAGGGGGGACACAGGTCAAGCAGGCGTGAGTTCAAGCCTCCCTCTCTACAGACTTCCCCAGTCTGAACCTCAGTGTGCTGCTCTGTAACCTGGGGCCACGGAGTACTAGATTTTTTTATAGTAACTTTTGAAAACTTTTAGTACCAAAAAAAGTAAAATATCTCATTAATTTTTATATTAATTACATGTTAAAAGGATAAGGATTTTAACCTGTTGGGTTAAATAAAATATATCGTTAAAAGTAATTACACCTGCTTAATTTTTTTTTCTTTCAGAGACGGGGTTTCCTTCTGTTGCCCAGGTTGGAGTACAGTGGCACGACCACAGCTCACTGCAGCCTCAGACTCCCGGGCTCATGCGATCCTCCCACCTCAGCCTCACAAGTAGCTGGGACTGCAGGTGCACGCTACTATGCCTGGCTAATTTTTTATTTTATTATTTTTTTGCAGAGTCTCACTATGTTGCTGAGGCTGAGCTCAAATCCCTGGCCTCAAGGGATCCTCCTGCCTCAGCCTCCTGAGTAGCTGGAAGGGTGGAGCTGGGGTGAGGGGAGGGGTGCCCATGCAGCTCTCTCTACTCATCCACAGACATTTCCAGAGAGAGTGAGCACCTATTGGGTAGTGGTTGTGGGTACTGGGATGCAGCGGTGAAATAGACAGGTCTCTGCGCTCACAGAACTGATATTGCTGTGGGAGAGACAGATGATAAATACCTCAACCAATAAGCAATATTCTGGATAGTGATAGGTGCCAGGAAGGAGTACGACAGGACAAAAGCATAGAGCTGCGCCGTCCTATCCGACAGCCGCTGACCGCACGTAGCCATGAAGCACCTGGGCAGTCCGAAGTTAGACATGAGCTTAAAAAGCACCCTGGGGCCCAGCACCCATGTGCGATGGCTCGTGCCTGTAATCCTAGCACTTTGGGAGGCCAAGATGGGAGGACTGCTTGAACCCAGGAGTTCAAGATCAGCCTGGGCAACATAGGGAGACCCCGTCTGTACAAAAAATTTTTAAAAATTAGCCAGGCATAGGGGTGCCCACCTGTAGTCCTGGCTGCTTTGGAGGCTGAGGCAGGGTTGCCTGAGGCTAGGAGTTTGAGATTGCAGTGAGCCATGATTGCACCACTACACTCCAGCCTGGGTGAGAGAACAAGACCTTGTCTCACACACACACTCACACACACACTGGATTTTGATAACAGTTCAAAAAATGTAAAATGTCTGGGTAATAAGTCTTATACTGCGGCCAGCAAGGTGGCTGATCCCTGTATTCCCAGCACGTTGGAAGCCAAGGTGGGTGGGCAAATCGCTTGAGCCCAGGAGTTTGAGACTGGTGTGGGTAACATACAAAACCTCATCTCTACAGAAAATACAAAAAATTAACCAGGTTTGGTGATGCATACCTGTAGTCCCAGCTACTCGGGAGGCTGAGGTGGGAGGATCACTTGAGCCCGGGAGGTTGAGGCTGCAGTGAGCTGTGATGGCGCCACTGCACTTCAGCCTGGGTGACAGGAGTGAGATCCTGCCTCAAAAAAAAAAAAAAAAATGATAATAATAATTATAATTTTCATATTGATTACATGTTAAAAGGATAATAGTTTTGACATGTTGGGTTAAATAAAATATCTTATTAAAAGTAATTACAGGTCCAGGTGCGGTGGCTCACGCCTGTAATTCCAGCGCTTTGGGAGGCCAAGGTGGGTGGATCACCTGAGGTCAGGAGTTCAAGACCAGCCTGCCAATAATGGTGAAACCGTGTCTCTAATAAAAATACAAAAATCAGCCAAGCATGGTGGCGTGAACCTGTAATCCCAGCTACTTGGGAAGCTGAGGCAAGAGAATCACTTGAACCCAGGAGGTGGAGGATGCAGTTGCCAAGATCAGGCCACTGCATTTCAGCCTGGGCAACAAGAGTGAAACTCCATCTCAAAAAAAAAAAAAAAAAAAAAGGTAATTATAACTGTTTAAATTTTCTTTTTTCTTTTAGAGACAGGGTCTCGCTCTGTCACCCAGGCTGGAGTGCAGTGGCATGATCACAGCTCACTGAAGCCTCACCTCCTGGCTCAAGTGATCCTCCTGCCTCAGCTTCCTGAGTAGCTGGGGCTACAGGCACGTGCCACCACGCCTGGCTGATTGATTGATTGTAGAGACAGGGATCTCACTGTGTTGCCCAGGCTGGTCTTAAACTCTTAGCCTTAAGCAATCCTCCTATATGACCTCCTAAAATGCTGGGATTATAGACATGAGCCACCATGTCTGACAAGAAAATGTTTTTCATGGGGCCACTAGAAAATCTAAAATTGCAACTGTGGCTTGTATCATATTTCTTCTTTTTGAGACAGAGTCTTGCTCTGTCGTCCAGACTGGAGTGCAGTGATGCAATCTCAGCTCCCTACAACCTCTGCCTCCTGGGTTCAAGCAATTCTCCTGCCTTGGCTTCCTGAGTAGCTGGGATTACAGGCATGCGCCCACACCCAGCTAATTGTTGTATTTTTAGTAGAGACAGGGTTTTGTCATGTTGGCCAGGCTGGTCTTGAACTCCTGACTTCAAGTGATCCACCCACCTCGGCCTCCCAAAGTGCTGGGATTACACGTGTGAGCCACTGTACCTGGCTAAGTCATATTTCTTTCTTTCTTTTTAAAAATTTTTTGAGACAGAGTCTCGCTCTGTCACCCAGGCTGGAGTGCAATGGCACGATCTCGGCTCACTGCAACCTCCACCTCCCGGGTTCAAGTGGTTCTCCTGCCTCAGCCTCCCAAGTAGCTGGGATTACAGGTGCACACCATCACACCCAGCTAATTTTGTATTTTTAGTAGAGATGGGGTTTCACCATGTTGGCCAGGCTGGCGGATCATCTGACCTCAGGTGATCCGCCCACGTCAGCATCCCACAGTGCTGGGATTATAGGTGTGAGCCACCGCGCCTGACCTTGTGTCATGTTTCAGATGGTGCAGGATGAAGATGATGAGGGGGCAGGGAGGGAGGGAGAGCTGGAGCAGGATTCAGGGTGGAGTGGGAAGTTCTTGGGCTTTTGGGGGTGACCCAGAACAGGACCCGGGAGGAGGAATGCCCACACAGGGACGAAGCATGGATGCTTAAGGAGCGGGAAAGGGATCCGTGTGGCTGGAGCAGCGAGTGCAGAGAGGATCAGGTGAGGGACGTCGCAGGGTGGGTCCAAGGCCACGAGAGACAGGCTGGGGCTGGACTCAGTGGGGTCCTCCAGCATCCCTTAAAAGGCATGACCCAGATGCCCAGGCCAGGGGAGTGGTGTGGGGGAGGAGCTGGTGGGGTCTGTTCCCTCCCCCGAATCCTCACGGGGGAGGCTGTGGCCCACACAGCCGGAACCCCCGCCCCACCTGGGACTCGGAAGTCAGGGCCGAGCTCCTCCACGCCGGCTCCTGCAGCGCCACACGCGTCTGCTCGCTTGGGCCAGCTGGGCTGGCTTCGAACTCATGCTCCTGCCAAGGCTTCGGGGAAAAGACCCAGGGGGAGCCGTCATCTCCCAAAATAACTTCACATCAGCTCCAGGACAGCTGTGGAGGGTGGAGGAACCCAGCCCAGAACTGGGAGCACTGCCGAGGCCCGGGGAGGGTGGGGCTGGAAACAGATAGAGAGAGGGGCACACAGAGAGGGCCAGAAGGAAACAGGGGATGTGGAGACAGGTATCGTCATCCAGAGAAACAGAGTCCGGGGGAAGGAGAGGAGAGGGACGCCCCAGTAAGTACCTCTCACCCATACTCCCTTAAGAGAGCACCCCTTCCACACCGCACCCCCAAGCCAGGAGGCCCTGCAGAGAGAGAGAGAGACGGCATCCCTGAGCTGTCTGCCAGGTGGGGGCCAGAGGGATAAGCGTGGCAGGGATGTGACCCCACAGTGTCCAGAATCCCAGCAGCCCTGTCTGAGCAGGTGGGGCCCCACAGAGGGCCCATCTCCCAACACCCCTGTTTTCCCAGAGGGGAAACTGAGGCTCAGAGAGATGGGGGAGCTTGTCTGAAGAACCACAGCATGGGTGTCAGGCGAGGACATGGCCTGGCTGGGCACACTCTTCCCCTGTGCCCTGCACACTTGGCCACCACTGACTCAGCTGGCCAACAGGCTCTGAGAGAATGTTCCACCCTTCCTGGGGTCCCCGGGGCATTGGGAAATGTCCTCAGATGGGCATGGCCAGCCCTGGGTGGAGCTTGTGGAATTTCCCCAGCCCAAGGTGGTCTGGGGGTAAGGAAGAACCATGAAAGGCTGGCAATGACAGAGTTTGGCAGGGTGAGGAAACTGAGGCAGAGAAGGAGCTCCCAGGGAGCCTGGCTGTCCTGTCTTCAGGGCCCAGCCCAGGGAAGCTTGGGAATTTGGGAGCTGGGGGTGTTCTTCTGAGATTTTGATGCAAGACTCTATCCAGTTCCACAGGAGGCACTCATCTCATCTCATTCATTCATTCATTCATTCATTCCACCAACACTTACTCATTGCTCTCCGTGCCCTGGGAGCTGGGAGGCCACAGAGAACCATGGCGATCTGGATAAAAAACTAAGAAGGACCAAAGCCCAGAGGGGGTGGGGCCAGCCTGAGCCCACAGGCTGTGGAGGGGGCTGTCTGCCAGGCAGGGAGGTGGGCAGTCGATAAGGGGGCTGGAGGTCAGGGGCCAGGGGCTGGCCTGGAGTCTGCAGGGCCTCCTGAACCCCCCACTCACCCCTCCCAGGGAAGAGAGGCACTTCCTTCTGAAAACCTGAAACATCTGCTGAATGACCCACGTCGGTTGCTCCCCAGTGATAATTTTTTGCAACGTGTTTTTCAGGATGGAAAATATAAACAAAGAAAAACCATGTGCGTGTGTAACGGGGGTAGTGGATGGAGGGTATTCTACAAGACAGGATGGGGAAGCTTGAGTGAGGGCCAAGTTCAAGAAAAGAGAGAGTCTCAAAGGAGAGCCCCGAAATCAAAGAAAAAAGAAGAGAGAAGACAGAGTGAGCTTGAGGTATCCCAGGGGCAGCTGACCAGGGGAAGGGGCAGGCTGGCCCAGGCAGGTGCCTGTGGTGCCAGAAGATACCTGACCCATGAGCCAGAGGACACTGGGCCCTGGACAGAGCCAGGGCCACCTTCAGGGGACAGTTGAGGCCCTGGAGGAGCGGTGGGAGAGAGGTGGGCTTGTGGCCGGGCATGGTGTCTCACACCTGTAATCCCAGCACTTTGGGAAGCCGAAGTAGGTGGATCACCTGAGGTCAGGAGTTGGAGACCAGCCTGGCCAGCATGGTGAAACCCCATCTCTACTAAAAATACAAAAATTAGCCAGGTGTGGTGGCGGGTGCCTGTAATCCCAGCTACTCGGGAGGTTGAGGCAGGAGCATTGCTTGAGCCCAGAAGGTGGAGGCTGCAGTGAACAGAGATTGTGCCATGCACTCCAGCCTGGGTGACCGAGCCAGACTCTGTCTCAAAGGAAGAAAGAAAGGTGGGCTTGTGTGCCAGGCTGGGAGCTAGGCAGAGGGTCCTGGGCACCAACTGCCCAAGGGAAATTGTGTGAGAGGTCCTGGTGCAAGGCCTGGGAGGGGATGCTTGGGTTTAGCAATGGGAGGTCCTCAGAGGGCATGGAGTGAGTGGGCAGTGAGGAAACCGGGACCCTTCCTCCCCCTTCACCCCCGTTTCCCGTTTCCCTCGGTCTCCACCCTCTCCACCCCCCATTCCAGGACCCTGTGCTCTGGGGGCAGAGCAGACACAGAGGGGCTCAGGGCCTGGAGTCTGGCTGCCCACTCACCCTGGCCCCCAAGGCCACCAGGGGTCACCCCCACCCACCCCCTGTCCCGGCTCCAACTGCTGTTCCCACTTCCCTGAGCTGGGACGGGACACGAGAGTCTTTCAAAAACATTTCCTTTGCAAAATAATCCTTCCAAAAATGTTTTTGGAAACGGACTCCTGATCTGAACAGGAAGACGTTAATTATGGTCCCTCCCCAGAGGGGCAGGGGGAGGAAGCCTGGTGGTCGAAACAGCAACGGGGGCCAGGACGGCCCCAGCCCACGCCCAGCCTCGACCTCCTGTCCCCTAAGCCTGTTGGGCCCAGCCCTTCCACCCACAATGGGGAGACAGAGACCTAGGGAGAGACAGCGACACGGCCAAGGTCACAGGTCAGAAGCTGAGCAGGGCGGAGTCTCCTCCATCTGCTGCCACGCGGCATCTGAGTGAGAGAGTGGCGAGGCGTGTGCACTTATGAGTCTGGGGCGGGGGCAGGCAAGGAAGCTCCGAGTCCACAGCCTCCCCAGGCCCGACTTCCTCCCCCAGCAGGCCACCAGCCCCTGGCGCCCAGGTATTGGCTGGACTCGGAGGAAGGAGACAGGGCTGAGGACTTTCCTTTCTGCTGCCGCTCTTAAGCGCTGACCACCCTCCAAACAAGCTCCATTTGGGTTCCCCCTGGGCCTGGATGAGGTCCCACTATAGATGTTTTTTGGTACCTATGCCCATCTTAGTAAGCCCCGACGCTTATGTTCTGGGTTATGTAGTCTAACTGGTAGTAGGAATTGTAGTTGGCTTGGAAGTTTGGGGTATCTAAACCCTCACCTTTGCTTAGCCATCTAGCCAGAGGTCCCACCACCCAGCCTATGGCACCAGGGTTCATCTGAGTATAAATTCAAGGAATGAGCTAGGAGCCATCCTTCCACCTGTCCATCCTTTTGACCATCCACCCACCCATCTGCCATCCATCCATCCATCCACCCATCCAGCCACCCATCCACCATCCATCCATCCATCCACCCATCCATCCACCCATTCATCCATCTATCTACCTATCCACCCACCCATCCCCCATCCATCCGTCCATCCATTCTTCTATTATTCATCCCCTTATCCACCCATTCATCTATCCATTCATTTTTCCATTCATCCATCCATTCATCCATCATCCATCATCCATCTACCCATCTCATCCACAAATCTACCCATCCATCTGTCCATTCATTCATCCATCCTTCCTTCCATCCCTCCATCCACCCTTCTGACATTCATCCCCTCATCCACCCACCCATCTACCCTCTGATCGTCCATCTATTCATGCTTCTGACCATCTGTCCACCCATCCATATATCCATCCTACTGATCATCCACCCGTCCAATCATCCTTCTTACCATCCATCCACCCACCCTCATCCATCCATCCATCCATCTACCCACTCATCCACCCATCTATCCAACCTCGCATCCATTCTTCTACCTACCCACCCTATCTACCCACCCATTCCATCCACTCATCTGTCCATCATCTGCCCACCCCTTATCCACCCATCCATGCACACATCCATCCATCCTTCTATTCATCCATCTACCCATCCACCCACCCATCCATCTTTCTGACCATCCATTCATCTATCCACCCCCCACCCATCCACCCACCCATCTATCCTTCTGACCATCCATCCGTCCATTCATCCATCTATCCATCCACCCACCCACTCATCTGTGCATCCACCAACCCATCCATCTTTCTGACCATCCATCCATCCATCCATCATTCATCTATCCATCCACCTACCCATCAATCTATTCATTTATCTATATGTTCTATCCATCTGATAGAACATATAATTAGTTTCCCATTGCCATTGTAATAAATTACCACAAACTTGTTGACTTAAAACAGCACAAATGTATTACCTTACAGTTCTGTGGGTCAGAAATGATTCTTACCTTAGAATCAAGGTATCAGCAAGGCTGGTTCCTCCTGGAGGCTCTAGAGAGAATCTATTTCCTTGCCTTTTCCACTTTCTCAAGGCCTCTTGCATTCCTTAGCTCGTGGCCCTTTCCTCTATCTTCAAAGCCAACAATAGCATTGCCTCAACTTCTGCTTCCATCCTCACCTCTGTTTCTCTGCCTCTCTGACTCCCTTTTTCACTTACAAAGACCTTCGTGATTACATTGGGTCCACCTTACAAAGACCTTCGTGATTACATTGGGCCTCAACTTCTGCTTCCATCCTCACCTCTGTTTCTCTGCCTCTCTGACTCCCTTTTTCACTTACAAAGACCTTCGTGATTACATTGGGTCCACCCTATATTATCTAAGATATTAGATATTGGGTTTCTAATATCTTAGATAATATAGGATAATCTCCCCCACCCTAATATTATTAATCACATTTGCAGATTTTTCTTTTGTTTCTTGAGCCAGAGTTTCTCTCTTGTCACCCAGGCTGGAGTGCAATGTCACGATCTCAGGTCACTGCAACCTCTGCCTCCTGGGTTCGAGCGATTCTCCTGACTCAGTCTCCCAAGTAGCTGGGACTACAGGTGTGTGCCACCATGCCTGGCAAATTTTGTATTTTTAGTAGAGAGAGACTTTCACCATGTTGGCCAGGCTGGTCTCAAACTCCTGACCTAGGGTGATCCACCTGCCTTGGCCTCCCAAAGTCCTGGGATTATAGGCGTGAGCCACCGCGCCCATTCTGCAAAGTTCTTTTTGCTGTGTAAGGTAGCATATTCACAGGACTGGAACGTGGGCATCTTGGGAGGGGCATTACTCTGCCTGCCACACCATCTTTCCATTCTTCCACATGTCTGTCCATCTGCCCATCCATTCATTCATTTCACCGACCATTCATTCATTCACCTACCATCCATTCATTTTACCGTTTCATTTAATCCATTCATTTCACCAACTATCCATTCAGTCACTTATATATTATTTATCCCTCTGTCCAATCAGCCAGCCAAGTATTTACCCATCTGTCTTTCTATCCGCCTTTCCATCCACCTATGTATCCTTTTGTCTATCCACCCACCCACCATCCACCTCTCCATCCAGCTGTCCCAACTTGCTACTTTCTTCTTCATCCATCCACCCACCCACGTACTCACTCACCCATCAGTCCTCTGTCCATCCATCCATCCATTCATCCATCCACCCACCCATCAGTCCTCTGTCCATCCATCCATTCATCTATTCATCTATCCATTCATTCATCCACCCACCTACTCACCCACCCATCAATCCTTCCATCTATCCATGCACCCACCCACATGTCAGTCTTCTGTCCATCCATCCATCCATCCACCCACATATCAGTCTATCTGTCCATCCATTCATCTATCCATCCACCCTCCCACCCACACATCAATCCTTCTGTCCATCCATACATCCATCCACCCACCCACCCACCCATCCATCCATCCATTCACCCACCCCACCTACCCACCCACCAGTCCTTCTATCTATTCATCTTTGCATTTACCCCTCTGTCCATTTATCCATCCACTCACATGCCTAGCTGTCTGTCTATCTGTCCATGTGGGACAGGATACTAAGATGGGGAGGATCAGAACGTTATGGGGACTTCGGAGAGGAGATATTGTAGGTTGGAGTCAACCCCTCTGGTCAGTCTTCCTCTCCCCCCATGCTTCTTCCTGGAGGCCTCAGTTACTGCCTCCCTTCCAATGGATAAACAGCTTCATCAGCTGCACCCACCAGGTCCTTAGAGGGGCTCTTGGAGGACAGAGGCCATCATTGGCCGTTCCCTGTCTCTGGAGCTGGTAGATGTTTGCCGAGTGAACTCAGAGCTGGTGATGTCCAAGGCACAGCCCCAGGGCAGAGGGGCGCAGCCCACAGGCAGCCATGGGAGGGACGGTGGGGGCATGGACCGCAGAGCTTGCTGATGCCCGTGAGCTCCCCTGCTGCCCCACTTGAGCTCAGCACAGGCGCGCGCCCCGGGTTCCAGGAGAGGCTGTGGGAAAGGCCCCTCAAAGGCCACAGGGCGTCTTGCCGGGGAGTGTTTGTCACCCCAGGGCTTGGGGAGAGAGCCTTGGACCAAGCCCAGGATGATTTGATGGGGAAAAAATGCCCCCAAGAGGAGCATCGTGTCCTGACTGCCAAGTCAGCCCGAGCTTATCGCAGTCCCATCCTCGGCGTCCCAGCTGGGAGAGCAGGGGGGCTGCGGGCCTGGGGTGGAGCGGGGGAGGGCCTGTGGCCCCAAATCAGAGGCTGGGGCTGGGGCCCGGGTTACCCTTGCACTCCCTCTCCTCTGTGCTTCTCTGTCTCTGTCCTTCCCGTCTCTCTCTCCCTGTTTCTCTCTCCCCCAGTGTCTCTGTCTGGATGTGTCCCCTGCTCTCCCTGTCTGTTTCTGTTCTATCTCCGCACTGTCTGGATGTGTCCCCTGCTCTCCCTGTCTGTTTCTGTTCTATCTCCGCACTCTCTGTCTCTTCATCTCTGTCTCTCCCTCCTTCTCTCCTTCCTCAGTTCCCCTCAGGACATCCAGCACCTCTCTGGGGCTTGCCCTGCAGAGGAGCCCTGCCCCCACCCCCACCCTGCCTTGAGCCCAGAACCTCCTCCCCTTCTTGGGGCCACTAGGGGTGACTGCAGTCCACACAGCCACCCCATGCTGGCCCGCACAACCTGCTTCCCCCATCTATCCCCCTAGAGTGCTGAGGTGGGGTCATTCTGAGATCCTGGAGCAGGACACAGGTGTGGTCAGGACACAGGTATGGTGGGGGTTGTGACCCAGCTTTGCCTGGAGTCTGTAGCAGGCACTCAGGTGGGAGTGCGGGGGTGAGGGCTGGGACGAGGCTGATGGGTGGTGACAGAAGTCCTGCCCCTGATCCCAGCAGGACAGGGACAGTCACTGGTGCTGGAGCCCACCCTGCCCCCCCTGGGCCCCATCAGTGGCCCCCCTCGAGATCCTCCTGTAACCTCCAGTGGTACAGGCCAGAGAGGCGCAGGGACTCCTGGCACAAGCCCTCCAGGAACAGGTGTGCCTGTCTCGTGGGCCAGGATCCAAGGAAGTGGTGGGGGCAGAAAGGGAGTGGGCAGTGCCCTGGGCATTCCAGGGGTCAGCTGGGAGTTGGGCAGGTGGGGCGGGGGCAACTAGGGAGCCCCCCGTGGGTCCAGCCAGGTCTCTGCTGGCCACGGCTCCCCAGTGTCCTGCTCCAGGAGACCCCTACTCTATGGCCGGCTCTGCTCACATCCAGTGGGGGCCGAGGTATATACAAGACAGGCAGGACCTGGAGTCCTCCCGTCTGCAGGAGCCTGGTCTTGAGGAGGACCCTCCGTGGCCTCCGTGGCCTCTGTGATGTGGGCACAGTGCTGCCCTCCCTTCCAGATGATCTCGGCTGCGCATCTTCCCTCCCTGCCCTGTGCTCTGTGTGGCTCTGGGCCTTCCACATGTGGGTTGCTGGACCCTGGACTTAGGGAAGCCTGACTCCAGCACTGCCGGCCACCAGGGCCCAGGCATCCTTACCTTGTCACTTACCTCTGGCTTTAGCTCAGACACCAAGGTGCTGCATTTGCCACCCCTCTAAGGTAGGCCCCCAGGAGTCCCAGGGAGGCCTGAGGGGTAGTTTAATGAGGAAATGTCCCAGGGGAGCAGTCAGGGCCTCCTGCTCTCGTCCCTGATCCTAAATCTGCCCCCTAGTCCCTGGCTGTCCCCACCTCCTCCACCGCACCTCTGAGGGGCTACCGGGCTGCCAACAGATGGGGCTGGGTCACATCTGAGCATCTGGGGTCCAAGTGGCATTTAGGACTGGGGTCGAGAAAGGAGAGAGGGGGCTGAGCACGGTTGCTCATGCCAGTAATCCCAGCACTTTGGGAGGCCGAGGCAGGAGGATCACTTGAGGTCAGGAGTTTGAGACCAACCTGGTCAACATGGTGAAACCCCATCTCCACTAAAAATACAAAAATTAGCCGGGCATGGTGGCACATACCTGTAGTCCCGGCAGCTACTCGGGAGGCTGAGGCAGGAGAATTGCTTGAACCTGGGAGGTGGAGGCTGCAGTGAGCTGAGATCACGAGCTACACTCCAGCCTGGGCAACAAGAGTGAAACCCCATCTGTAAAAACCAGAGAAGGAGAGAGGCTGGTAGCTAGAGACAGAGGTGGCCAGTGAATCACCTGCCCGCTCCTCCATCAGCCTCCCATCATGCTTACCCCACACACGTGTGCACGTGTAGAACCGTAAATATGGGCAGGGCTGGGAGTGGCACATGGGGGTGAATGCTGGCACAGTGGCCCCTCATCCCCCACCACCAAGCACAGCCTTGCTGAGCCCCCAGCCCCTGCCCTGTGCCTACCCGGCCCTCAATCTTGCTATGTGGGCAGTGGGTTGGGCTCCCCACATCTCAAGGGGTGGCCCCCAAACACCTACTCTCGGGGGAGTCTGGTTTATCACCCGAGACTCCCACCCCAATCCCAATTCTCTTTGGGTCAGGAGGGGAATTGAGGCCCAGAGGGTTACTCTAGCCTCCTCTGAAGCCCAGCTAGCCCCCTTCTCCAGCCCCTCCAGCGCTGGCGGGGTGGGAGCTGGTCCTGTCTGTCCATTGTTCCATGGCCACCAGGGCCCCTGACCACCCCACCCCCCACTGCAGAGAGGAGGCCGTGTGGGGAGGGGGCGGGGTTGGGTGCCATGGAGGGGGCCTGGGGGGTATGGGGAGGGCCAGACCTGTTAACAAGCTTCTTCCCAGCCTCCCCCGCCCTCAACTCCCCAGCCCTTCCCAGGCGGAAAATTCAATTAGTCTCGAGCAACTGCTTTGCTGAAGAGCCAGAGAAAGGGGACCCCCAGAGAAGGGGACCCGCTTGGCGGCTGTTGTGTGTGTTGGGGGGAGGGGGGATGTGGGGGACGAAGAGGCACCGGAGGGAGGGTCGGGAGGTAAACAGGCCGCTGGTGTGTGCGTCCGCCGGTACAGGGACACCACAGGGACCACCGGGTCCCTGTCTCTGTGTGTCTCTAGAGGTGGGTCTTTGTATGTGACTGTGTGTCCTGGGCCCGTGTTTCCACCTCTGCTCCTGTACAGACACAGCCCTCACAATCCTCCACGTGTGCTCCTCTCTCCCCTTAGCCAAAGCTTCAAGCAGGTCCATCCTAAGTTAACCCCAGCTCTAGGTTCTTGTGGCTGGGTGCCTGGGGTGGGGGAGAGGAGGGGTGGGGTGCTACAGAAGGGTAGGAGCCCCCTGCAAATTGCATCACACCACCCTCTGCTCACAGGGGTGTGGTGTGGCCCCAGGTCTTCCAGATTAGGCATCCTGCCCCCCACCTGGCCTCTTGTCCAGTCCGCCATCCCTGTGTCCTGGCCACATGGCCTTTGCACATCCTGCCTCCCCATGCCTGGTAAGCTTCCATCTAAGAATCTTGCCCCAGCAAGCTCAGGCCTCTTCTGTCTCACCCCTGGGCTGCATAGCCAGCAGCTAGAATGTTGCCCTGTGGAGGGGTGGGGGGTAGTCCTTGTGTGGACTACCCTCCATCCCTGTACCCAGCACAGGGCCCAGCACACAGCAGGTGCTCAATAAATGCTTTTTTGTTTGTTTCTTGTTTTTTTTGTTGAGACAGAGTCTCACTCTGTCGCCCAGGCTAGAGTGCAGTGGTGCGATCTCGGCTCACTGCAACCTTGGCCTCCTAGGGTCAAGCAATTCTTCTGCCTAAGCCTCCCTAGTAGCTGGGATTACAGGCTTGCACTACCACACCCGACTAATTTTTTGTATTTTTAGTAGAGACAGGGTTTTGCCATGTTGGGCAGGTTGGTCTCGAATTCCTCCTGCCCCAGTCCCAAAGTGCCGGGATTACAGGTGTGAGGCCAGGTGTTGAATTAATGTTGAGTTCATTGATGAAGTGCCCAAGGGGGTCTGGGCGCAGCTCTCAGGCCCATATAGGAGCTTAGAAAAGGACAAGGAGTTCTGTACGCCACTCTCTGCCTGGTGGACTCCTATGCATCCTGCTATGGCCTGATTTTCAGTATCCCTTCCTCCAGGAGAGGCTCTGATGATCAGTGAGAACGAGCATTGCAGCTTGGCCCTCAGCCTGGGGTGTCTGTGCTTTCCTCTGGGACCCTATCCCCTGGTCTCTGGCCCATGGTCTCCCAGCACCCACCCAGGTACTCCTGATGGGATGAGGGGCAGACCTCCGTGCTCTGCTGTGATCTCACTGGGACCTGCAGGGAGAGAGCCGACCAGCCTGGCCTCTACCCAGAAGGTCTTTCTGTGCCTCCTGGAGTGCAGGACAGGGACAGAGCTGCCCATTTGACCAGCCCCGCCACACCACCCTCTTCCTCCTTCAATATCTCCCCAGCCCTGGGGCCCCCATCCCTGCATGAGGAGTGGGGGGCACCCAGTTGAGTCAGACACAAATGGGTGTCCAGGAGCTGGGGGCAGCCGTGGACAGGGCACTTCTTCCCAGGTGAGGGAGGCCCTGCTCCCAGTGTGCAGGCGGGGTCTGGGGCCACCAGGCACATAGGAAGCCTCAGGAAAGCTTGCCAAAGGGCTGAGGGGTCACCCACAGGAGGGATGAGGGGTGGTGGGCACAGACAGGGTTCCCAGACCCTGCCAGGGGAGGGGCTGGTGCCCATGTGACCCCTGGAAGTGAGTTTGGGGTGGGGAGGGGGCCCCAGGGTCTGCTGGGGAAGGCAAGGGGCTTGGGAAGGGCCAGATGCAGGGAGGGGCGGCATGTGCAGGAATGCGGGTGGCCCCTCCTCTTCCCCCGAGAGACAGAGGCAGATGGCAGGCTGGGGGGGCTGAGGAGGGAGGGGAGGCCCCTCCCCAGGAGCTAAAGGGGACACAGCCGTCTCAAGTTCCCAGCCCCATAACCTCTGCCAGCTGCGCGCAGCTGTGGCCATGCCCGGAGGAAACCCAACACCACTGGGGGGGACCCTGGGCCGCTGGCTTCCTCACCAGGACCGTTTGTGAGCTGCTGGGATGCCCAGTGCTGCAAGAAGTGATAAGGGTGACCCCCAAGCCTGGCACCCCAGGTGACACCACCCCAGTAAAGGCTGGAGGGTGCAGTGTAGATGCGACTCCCTGCTTGGAGGACCACCTAGCCCACCTTGTGATCGCAGCAGCCTCTCACAAGCTCCAAGCTACATACAACCTCCAGGAAGAACAGGCTCCTGGGGCTGGGAAGGTGGAGGCCAGGTTAGGGTGTGGAGCACCCATGGCGGGGGGGAGGAAGGATTAAGAAGCTGCCCAGGCTCCACCACCACCCGTGAGCCTCAGTTTCCCCACAAGGGCCCTGGCCCCCAGCAAAAGGCTGTGATCTCACCTCCTAACTGGCCAACCTCCCAAAGCTCCTCTCTCCCGTGCGGGCCTCATCATGTCCCCAGGGGACAAGGCAGAGCCCACTTGGAGGTCCCATGCAGAGCTTGCCTTTGCCCCAGCTCCCACCCTGGAGCTCTGCACCCCCTTAAGTACACCCCACTCTTCAGGTTGGGAGACTGAGGCCCTGCCCAGAGCTGCCCAGCCTCAGCTGCCTCGTTTCTGCCCAGAGCCCGGAGTGGTAGCTGTTCGGGGGGAGGGGCTGCCAGACGCTGTAATCCCATGTCAACAGGGGCTTAGACACCTGCTCAGCTCCTCGCCACCCCCTCAGGCCTGCCCCCGCATTCCGGCACATCTCGGCTTGCAAGGGGCTTTCCCCATTTTTCCGGAGTCTGGGCCTCCTACATTGGTGGTGGGGGGGGGGGGGCGCTGCCTCCCTGCCCCCTGCCCCATCCCAAGCACAGATTTCACAGCGTGGTCTCAAAGGCCAGGCCTGCTGCTGTCCCTGCTCACTGTCCTGCGTCAGGTCCAGGCCTGGGAATGAGCCGGGCACTGTGGCAAGTCACACGAGTGAATTTTCTGGACAGTTGGGGCTGGAGACATGGTAGTGTCTGAAGCAGCACCTTGGGGCTGGGTGGGGGAGGCTGAGGCACCCCCTTGATGCTGAGCTGCAGAGGAAAGATGGCAGGGGGTCTTGGGAAGGGGTCTCTGCTGAGGCAGAGGGTCCCAGGTCAGGTGCGCAGGGCCCTGGCGGGCAGAGGCTGGAGGATGGTGAATGGTCCAGGCAGAGCTAGAGGCCAGCACCCTGTGCAAGGAGCCAGGACCGGGGTCTATGAGACAGGAGGGTACTGGGGACAGGACAATCTCCTGACGCGGACATGGGTCACGTCTGGAGCCAGGGCCTGGGAGGAACTGAAACTTAGAGTTATATTTGGAGCTGGGGTCAGCTTGGAATGAGGATGGGGGTGAGGGGAGCCTCGGGGGTGCTAGCTTCTACCCATGCTGGGACCCCCGCTCTGTCTGTCAGATGACCTCCCCTGCCCCACACCGTGGCCCACAGGCCTGACTCCAGCCAGCTCGTCAACTTAGGAAACACGGCCCCCGGCCAGAACACGTCCACCACCAGGTCTGCCCCTTACCTCCAGGGCCCACCCTGACTGCCCCCAGCCAGGCCCCACCCTGGACCCCTGTTTAGTGGGAGCCAAACCAGGTAACTGCCCCTCCCACTCAGGGCCTTCAGGACACTGACCTGCCTGGGTCCTGGACACTCCCTTCCGTGGATCCAGCCCACAGGGGTGCTGAGGGGGTGGGGGAAGAAAGTGGAAGCTGGTCGTTGCCCTGGCCCAGCACCTGGCCCCCTGCCCACCCTGCCCACCCTGGAAGCCCCCCTCCTGGCTCCCTTCTTTCAGAGTGGGACAGGCCTTTCAGGGCTAGGAATGAGGGCCTGGATTTCCATGTCAATGGCCGGGCAGGCCTGCCTGGTAAGCTGGTTAACAAGCCCCCAGCCCCACTGGGGTGTTAACACAGACCCCATTCTCCAGGCCCGGCCTCTCGGTTGCCATGGTGCCCTGCGTGGCCCTTTGGGCCGCAGCTAATCCCTTCTCTGGGCCTTCATCCCGCAGTCCCACCCCCCAGGCTGGTCGCTGGTGACTCGGCCATGCCCCACAAGGCTGGTTTCTCTGCCGGGGTCAGGGGGAGGTCACAAATCCAACCCCCATGGCCCCCAGCCGCTTGGCCCTGGCGCTTTGTCCCAGGCACTGTCCCCCACGTCCCCAGGGTTCCCACTCTGGGAACTGTGGTGGTGGGGAAGGGCATTTGCCAGGTGGTCGGCCCCTCTCCCTGCAGAGTGGAGGGTTCCTCGCCCTGCCCTGGCTCTCTCCTCCACCCTGGCCACCATCACCCCTCATTTTCCCTCCTTCCTGCTTCAGCCATTCCAGGAACAAGCCAGGCTCATCCCTCGGGACCTTCACTCCAGTGTCCTCTTGGTTCTGGAGTGGCGAGCTCTTTCCCAGCCAGCCTCCCCAAAAGTCTCCCTTGGAATGACCCCTCCTCTGAGAGGTTGCAGGCTCTGTGGCACTGTCTCTTTTTTTTTTTTTTTTTTGAGACTAAGTCTTACTCTGTCACCTAGGCTGGAGTGCAATTGGCGGAGGTTCACTGCAACCTATGCCTCCCAGGGTCAAGCAATTCTCCTGCCTCAGCCTCTGGAGTAGCTGGAATTACAGGCGCATGCCACCATGCCCAGCTAATTTGGTATTTTTAGCAGAGATGGAGTTTCATCATGTGGGTCAGACTGGTCTTGAACTCCTGACCTCATGATCTGCCCGCCTTGGCCTCTCAAAGTTCTGGGATTACAGGCGTGAGCCACCACACCCAGCCCGACACTGTCCATTCTCGCACTTCCTGGGGATCACTTGCTGTCTACCCTAATCCAAGGGATGGGCCTCCAGCACCCAGGTCGTGTCTGGCCCATGGCAGGCCTTGCCACTTTGCATGAAAGATAGCAACTGTCTGCCAGGCGTGGTGGCTCATGCCTGTAATCCCAGCACTTTGTGAGGCACAGGCGGGCAGATCACCTGAAGTCAGGAATTTGAGACTAGCCTGGTTAACATGGTGAAACCCTGTCTCTACTAAAAATACAAAAAAATTAGCCGGGCATGGTGGTGCACACCTGTAGTCCCAGCTACTTGAGAGGCTGAGGAAGGAGAATTGCTTGGACCTGGGAGGCAGAGGTTGCAGTGAGCTGAGATTGCACCATTGCACCCCAGCCTGGGCAACAAGAGTGAAACTCCATCTCAAAAAAAAAAAAAAGGAAAGGAAAAAAAAAGGAAAAAAAGATATCGGTTCTCAGCTGCAGAGGGGGTGTGGCCCAAGATCAACAACTGTCACAGAGTTGGTGACCCCCCAGCTCTGGGCTCACCTGACTCCACCCTCGGGATCTTACCTGAGCCAGCTTCTCCCTGGCCCCGGAGACCACCTTCCGTCCCTCCAGCAGCGTCTGTTCCCAGAAGACAGGATGCCAGGATCCGCAATTCCAGGCCAAGGTGTGATCTAACGTCCATCAATTAGCCTGGACTCCAGCTTCATGCCTGCTCCCCCAGCCCTCCTTCCCTGCCAGGTTCCGCTTGCAAGCCTCCAGCAATGGGGAGCTCATCACCTGGGTAGTTCAGACAGGGAGAAAGTGTCTCCTTGGGGGTTTGCTCCCAGATCTGGGCTTGGGCTTGGATGGCAGTGAAGCATAGCTCAATGGGCTTTGCCCCCTGCTGGTGGTCTCCAGCCCCGGGGTGCAGTGAGTGACTGCTCGCTCTCAGCTCCCTGGCTGGGCCACCAGTAAGTGGCTGTTATCCAGGGCCTAGGCACTATATACTCAAGCATCCCCTGAAGGTGGGGTGCAGAGGGACCTCACCTGTCTCCTGGAAATGGAAAGCAGGGGGCCCAGTCTGTCTCCTAAAGGTGGAATGCAGAGGGACCCAGCCTGTCCCCTGAAGGTGGGGTGCAGGGATCCTAGCCTGTCCCCTGGAGGTGGGGTGGGGGGTCCCAGCCTGTCCCCTGGAGGTAGGGTGTGGGGGGCCCAGCCTGCTCCTTGGTGGTGGGGTGTGGGGGTCCCAGCCTGTCCCCTGGAGGTGGGGTACATGGGACCCAGCCTGTCCCCTGGAGGTAGGGTGTGGGGGGCCCAGCCTGTCCCTTGGTGGTGGGGTTTGGGGGTCCCAGCCTATCCACTGGATGTGGGGTACAGGGGACCCAGCCTGTCCCTTGGTGGTGGGGTGTGGGGGTCCCAGCCTGTCCCCTGGAGGTAGGGTATGGGGGGCCCAGCCTGCTCCTTGGTGGTGGGGTGTGGGGGTCCCAGCCTGTCCCCCTGGAGGTGGGGTACATGGGACCCAGCCTGTCCCCTGGAGGTGGGGTGTGGGGGTCCCAGCTTGTCCTCCCCACAGCTAGGCACGTACTTGAGGGCTGCCCACAGCATTTATTGATTGCCCTTCAGTATCTCACGGAAGTTTGGTGGGGTTGGAAGGACAAGAAATGGCCCCTTTGACAGCTGAGTAAACTGAGTCTTAGAGGAAAGGGTGGGGCCTCCTAGGGGAGGCAGAGACTGACTCTGACCCAGCAGGTCCTGCAACGAGGGGGAAGCAGCCCCAGCACACTTCTTACTGACCCCTTTCCCCCTCGGGATGGCTCTCGGACTCCCGAGGCCCCGACACTCATGCCCCCTCCCATGAGCCGCGGCCTGGGCTCTCGGCTCCCTGAGGCCCACCCTACCAGGGAAAGCCCCAAAGGTGGGGCCATCTGAGGGGGCCTGAGCCACGCTGGGGTAAGGGGACGGGAGGTGCAAGATGTTGTGAGGGTGCTGGCTGGGTGGGACCCCAAGAGGTGGGTGGAACATGGAGGTCATTTGGTGTGAGGGGTGTTCAGTGAGGGTGCTGGCTGGGCTAGACCCCGGAGATGGGTGGAGCGAGTAGGCCATTTGGGGGTGGGGGGTGTGTCGTGAGAGAGGCCAGCTGGGGTAGCATCACGGAGGCCTCTGGGCAGTTGGAGGAGGAAGCTCCTGTCAGCCTCAGTTTCCCCATCTGCCACAGGGACTGGGGAAGGGTCCGCCACCTCTAGGGCTTCTCAGGAGGTCTGGCAGCAAGGCCCCCCCATACACTCCACATTGGGGAGGGATGGTCAGGGGCCAGGACAGCAGGAAGAGGGGGTGGTGGGAGGACAGGCGGGGGAGCTTCTCCCTGCAGTCCATGTGTGGGCGTGGACGAGAGCGAGATTCCAGAACTCTCTGGGGAGACTGTGGAAGATCCAAAGCCGCCGTTGTCTGTGCTGTCCCGGCCTGTGGCTGCCCTGACTCTGCTCTTCCTGTCCAGTCCCCCTCCCAGAGACCTTCGGCTGACACATTGTGGGGCTTGGGCTCCTCTGCCTAATGAGAGACTTCACAGCCCAGAGAGGACAAGACATTTGCCCAAGGCCACACAGCGAGAACCCATGATTACCTGCAGAATCAATGCATGCATGAACGAATGAATGAATGAATGAGTGAGTGAGTGAGTGAACGTCCTAGTGGGCTGCTGTGTGAGCTGTCTGTGCCATGGTTTAACTCTTTGGAATAGTAGAGCCTTTCTGCTGCCCCTCATGGCTGTACCTGGGGCAAATACCAGTGTCAGTGGTCTCCTGTCTCAGGTCCTGTCCTGGGGTGGAGGTAGGCAGAGACAGTAGACTTGCCCACAGCCACCCCTCCAGCTGTGGTGGCTGGCACAGACCACACTGGGAGGGCACAGGTCTGCCGTTGTGTGGGCACCTGCAGCGGCGCCAGGCAGCGAGTTGGAGCAGGCCCGCCCACCTGGGACTAGGTCTAGCCTCCTGTCTGCAGGACCCCCAGCACCCAGCCCCCAGCCCTGCCTTCTTCCATCCACCCCAGCCTACCCTCCAGCTCCTGGGCGCCCACTAACCTAACATGGTCTTTGTTCAGTTCTGCCCTCTCTGAGCCTCAGTTTCCAGGCTGTGGCAAGGCAGATAAAGCAACCCCGGCCGGGTGTGGCGGCTCATGCCTGTAATCCCAGCACTTTGGGAGGATGAGGCAGGCAGATTACGAGGTCAGGAGATGGAGACTATCCTGGCTAACACAGTGAAACTCCGTCTCTACTAAAAATACCAAAAATTAGCTGGGCATGGTGGCACACACCTGTAGTCCCAGCTACTCAGGAGGCTGAGGCAGGGGAATCACTTGAACCTGGGAGGCAGAGGTTGCAGTAAGCCGAGATCACGCCACTGCACTCCAGCCTGGGTGGCAGAGAGAGACTCTGTCTCAAAAAAAAAAAAAAAAAAAAAAAAACCCCTTAGGGCACAGCTGTGGGACGAAGAGACCCTGTGAAGGGCACAGTCTTGGTGGAAGGGGTCTCACTGGGGAGTTGGTGGGGAGAGGGCTCAGTCTCCAGGCAGGCAGAGCTGGGTTCGAGCTTGTGCACCTGTTTTAAAACCAGTCCCTGATCTAAACCGTCTGCCCATGGCCAGGGCTTGGCTGTGAACAAGGCAGGCGAGGCCCAGACGCTTTGAAGTTCCCAGCACAGCTGGGATGGCCAAACAACTATAATGGTAATGGCAAGAATAATAGTGGCCTGACACTGTACCCTCACCGTGTACCACACCCGATGCCTCATGTCATCTGCACAACACCCTTCGAGGCCAGCCTTCTAGTTATTCCCATTTTACAGCTGAAGAAACTGAGGCACAGAGAGGTGGTGGCACTCACCTATGGCTGCCCAGCTAATAACTAGTAGAGCCAAGATGGAAGTCCTGGGAGTGTAGATCCAAGAGGCAGATGAACGGGCTGGCTGAAGGCCTTGAGCAAAACACCCAGCCCTTGTCAGCCTCAGTTTCCCCCTGAGGTCCCGCTGCCAAATCCAGGGCTGGTCTGGGAAGGGGAAAACAGCGAGTCGGCTTGCACAGCTGTGGGCCCAGCTCCAGGAGTCTCCCTTTCAGGACCTGTGAAATTCGGTCATGTCCTGACCCCTAAGGAGGACTGCACGGCTGAGGAGCCACTTGGAAGCCCCGTGGCCTGCAGCCCACCAGCCTCGCCCACGCCCACGGCCCCCATCAGCATGGGCTGGGAGCTGCAGAGAAAGCCTCAGGCATGAATATCATGGGGGCAGGCAGAGGGGTGGTGGGAAGGGGCTTTGAGGGAGGTCCCTGTGGGCACACTGGGGCAGCCAGGCCTCCTGGGGCCTTCAGGAGAGGCAGCAGAGCCAGCCCGCTCAACAGCAGGGCCACAGCCGCCCGTGGCCCCTGAGGAGTGACCTCCCCCTGGCTCCACAGAGACGAGGATGGGAAGAGGCGGAGGAACAGGCTGTGCGGGACACCTGAGCCCCGGACCAGGCCTCCCAGGGGCGGCTGCCTGGGGGCTGAGAGGCAGAGAGGAGGCCAGTTCCCACCGCCTCCCTGCAGAGGCCCCGGGAGGAAGCGGGTCAGCAGGTGGTGGGCCAGCTGGGGCCTGAGCCTGCCCTGACCCGCATCTGCTGGGCAGGGGTGTCCAGGCCAGTCGCCTCCTGGCCTCAGTTTCTGAATCTGTCACTAGGGACACTGTCCCTCCCATCTCTGGCCCCTGAGGGCAAGGCTGGCGTGCAGGGCCCTTATCCCATTTCATAGACGGGGACACTGAGACCCCTTGCAGGGCTCACGGGTGATGCAGGGGTGTCCCCAGCTCTGCCACTGCCAGGCTGTTTCTCGGGCTGAGGAAGCCTAGAGACCCAGCTTCAAATCCTGGCCCTACCACCTACCACCTCTGGGCTGGGGGAGCGCTGAGCCTTGGTTTTCCACATGGCACAAACAGCGCTTCGGAAGATCAAATGAGCCTGCATCTGGCACGGGTGGTTATGGGTTGGATAGCAACTTCCGGCTGGTGGAGCATGTGCTGGCAGCTGGGCCTCGCTGGCCCTGGGCCTGGTGGCCACTGGCCCGTAGCTCATGCCTGGACCTGAGGGCTGGGGGGAGAAACATCCTGCCCATGTGTGGGCCTGGCGTGGGGTCTATGGCAGGCCTGGGGCTACCGAGTTGTGAGCCCATCTCTGTGTCTATGTGAGTCCCTCTGTCTCTTGCACCAAACAGGTGCCTGCGGTCCCCAGAGCCAGGCAGGGGGCACAGGGGCCGGGTGCTTTCTGTCCGTTCTTTCACACGGGGGCAGGAACCTCAGGCCGTGTTCCTGGTGGGCAGGCAGGGGGCTGGCCGCTCCTTGAGTCTCCACTCTGGCTGCACCATCGGGCCCCAGGCCCCAACTTATACTTCCCAGCCCCCCTCTCTGTCCCCCCAACTTACACATGCCAAGGGGGGCCGACGTGGCTCCAAGCCTGCTGTGGTGAAGTGTGGGGGAAACTGGCTTAGCAGTGAGAGAACACCCAGCTTCCCAGCTTCCCGGCATTTTGGGGTGTTGTGGGTCTAGTAAGCCCCCCCAAAAGCTGTGTTCAAGTTCTAACCCCCAGAACCCATGAAGAGGGGACCTTGTTTGAAGAACGGCTCTTTCTTTCTTTCTTTTTTTTTTTTTTTTTGAGATGGAGTCTCGCTGTTGTCACCCAGGCTGGAGTGCCGTGGCGCGATCTCGGCTCACTGCAACCTCCACCTTCTGGGATCAAGAGATTCTCCTGTCTCAGCCTCCCAAGTAGAAGGGATTACAGGCATGCGCCACCATGCCCAGCTAATTTTTGTATTTTTCGTGGAGATGGGGTTTCACCATGTTGGCCAGGCTGGTCTTGAACTGCTGACCTCAAGTGATCCACCCACCTCAGCCTCCCAAAGTGCAGGGATTACAGGTGTGAGCCACCACGCCCGGCCTGGAGAAGGACTCTTTGCAGAAGTAGTTGGGGATCTTGAGATGAAAGGGCAGCACACAGGCTGGCAGAGAGGCTGTGTGAAGATGGAGGCAGAGATGGGGTGAGGCCTCGCTAAGCCATCCAAGCCTTGCAGGTAGCTGCCAGACACTGCGGGGGGACGGAGCGGACAGAACAGACTCCTCCTGGCCTCAGGAGGAGACCAGCCATGTGGCCACCTTGATCTCGACTTCTGGCCTCCCAAAGGGTGAGACGATGAATATCTTCTGTTTCCAGCCAAGTCTGTGGCCATTTGTTAAAGCAGCTGCAGAAACTAACTTGGGGAGCAGGAGGAGGTTTCCAGAACCTGGGAGGGAGAGGCGAGGGCTTGGGACAGGGGCCCAGTGGGGTGCCACGTGGAAACCCTCCCCCAGGGGCAACTCCACAGACCTCTGAACCCCAGCTGGGGCTTCTGTTCATTGGTTAGGTGGGTTGTGGGGGTGAGCTCACAGCAAACCAGGCCTCCTGGCACCCCCCGTTCCCCAGGGGACCAGGTCTGGCTGGGAGCTCCTGCAGCCCAGCATGGGATGCCGCCTCCCAGCCCCCACAATCCCATGCACGGGGCAGGGATGCTAGGGGGCCTTTTCCCTCTTCCCTCGGGTTCCATCTCCTCAAGGAAGGACACCCCCTTCACCCTCTACACTGCCCAGCCCTGGACCCCATCCCCCCTCAGACCTGGGAGCTCCCCGAGTTCTCTCTGAAGCTTGGTCCATGCACAAGAGCACAGCTCTGGCTTCTGGGAGTTCTGCCCCGATGCTCCCTGACCAAAGAAGCCAGAAGCTCGGCCAGACCCGGGGCCTTTGCACCTGCCATTTCCTGCCCCGGGATGAAGTCTACAGACAAGCTCCATGTCTCCGCCCATGTATCTGCTTGTCCCCCGCTCCTCAGCTACCCAGGCTCGCCAGGCGTTCTCCACCCGCTTCTCGAGTGTCATCGCTGGCACCCCTTAGTAAAGTCGTTTGCTGGCTCTCTCTTTCTGGCCGGCCACCGGGATGCTGAGTTCCGGAGGGCAGAGCTGGGTCTGTGTGGCTCCTGTCCCATCTCCAGAGTCCCACGTGGGCCGGCATCGCAATGATATTTCCAGCTGCAGGAAGGGGAGGGTGTGGTGGCTGCTTGGGGCTGGCCAGGATGACCCTGAAGATTCTCCTGCCTGAATGGCTCATCCGTCTGCCCAGTGTCGGGCCCCGCTCTGCCAAAGGCCTCAGCAGCAGCTGCCTCTGAGCCCCCATCTTCTCCCCCATAGCTAGAGGGTTCACCAGGCCTGGTCCCTGGAGGACACACCAGCCCAAAGCCCCTCTGCTCCTGGCCCCCCCAGCAAGAAGCCCCAAGAGGATTTTAGGGCAGCCATAGTCACAAGTGCCCTGACCTGGGAGGGGCACTCCTTGGGGTCTAGCCCCATTCTGCCAGGGCTGGCTGTGTGCTCCTAAGCAGACCCTACCTGTCTCTGGGAATATGTCCACTGGGGCCCAGGGAGCAAGCAGACAGCCTCCTTGCTCCACCTGCTCTGGAGACAGAGGCCACTGGGGCAACAGCAGAAGTCACGGAAGGCTGCCTGGAGGAAGAGGCAGTCACATGTTAGGATGAATGCAAACACTGGGGGAGCTGACCCAGCCTCGGAAGCCCCACTTCTTGGAGCAACGCCTTCCTGATGTAGCCCAACCTATTGTCCAAGGTAGCGGACGCTATTCTGGGCAGGAAACCTGTGTTAGGGCCACATTCCAGCCTGATCAAGGCCTGGTCTTGGCCTCTCACCTCAGCCTGCTTGTCTTCCTCCCATCAAACTGGAGGCCAGCCCGACCCGCCTCCTCCTTCCGGAGTCTCCAGCTGTACAAGGGGAAGGAGCCGTCTCAGGTGCGTGCACACAGGGACACATGTGTCCCTGCACACGGCCAGCCCACCTGTGCAGAGTGGCAGTGCGCCATGCTCCATGCTCCCCGTGGGCTCTCCCAAGCTTCCACACACAGGCGTGAGGCACGTAAGCACTGTGCGAGCACAAGCCCTCTCTGGAACTTCGAGGTGTGTGCCAGCTGGCATGCATCCTGCCAGGGAATCTGTGTCTCCATTGGTGACCAACTCCATTTCCTGCAAAACCCCCAGGATGCCCCAGGAGTAATTACCAACAATGCTCCCTCCCACCCTTGAAAGATGATACACTATGTGGTCACCTCTGTCTGGCCCACCAAGAGGATCCTGGCTCGGCTCTGCTGAGCAGGTCACAAAAGCCATCAGGAGCCAGTCTTGGGGACTGCAGCTCGAGGCTGGTGACCTTGATCAGGCCCAGAGAAGCTGAGAGGAACCTCACCCACTTTGCACCAATGGCCCCACTCATTCCACACCTGAGTCTTCAGAGGAGGAAAGGCAAGGCCCTGCAGTTAGGACCTGAAATTGTCAGCCTGTCCCCCATCCTGCCAGCGGGGATTGACCTGTGGTTTTGTCGGCTGCCAGCCAGCGGCCGAGGACAAGCCCTGCAATCTGAGTGGGGGGCTGTGGGAGGATGCAGCTGAGGGGGAGCACTGAAGCTAAGAAACCCTCGAGAGAGGTGGGAGGGGCACCTCGAGAGAGGGGGGGCAGTGCCAGGGCTGCCATGCACATCCATATATGTTGCACTGACCAGCAGCACACACCTGAGATCCAGCCCGTTCTCTGCTTGTCAGGCTGCGAAGAAACAGTGCCTCTCCCCCAAGCTCTGGCCCAGGCAGTGGGCAGGACGTCTGGCAGGCGGGGTCCACGCTTCCTTAAGACTCTGCGCTGGCTGCGTCTGTATGTGCACACTTCAACATGCCTTGAAGGGTACCCAGACTGCTGGAGGAGGCTGGGACCTCAGCCCCCAGGCCAGGGCTCCCGTGGGCAGGGGAGGCGCATCCCTGTCTGGCCCGGGAGGCTGTGGTTCCCAGGCCATCACAATGGTCACACAACAGGGGCCCCCAGGGACGGAACCTAATCTCAGGCTATTGAAGACCTGAAAGCCATGGCCCCTGCCCCTGAGCCAGCAGACGCGCCTGCTGGCCCCCACCCAGGACACCTGATCCACTGGTCGCCCCCGCCACAAAGGGGGACACTGTCCCCCCCAGAGACCCCTGCCCCACCGACAGAGACAAGGAGCAAAACTGGGTCTTTGGGATAGAGTGACAGCAATGGCAGGTGGGGACGAGACAGGAGGGAGGGGCGGCCACCACTAAGCACAGCCCAGCCTCTGGGGATGTCCCAGGCCTGAAGAGATCTGCCCCGGGGGGGCCTTAGAGCCGGAGGAGGGCTCAAGTAACTGCTGATTTGCAGGGGGTGGGGCGGGGGGCCAGGGTGGGGGGCAGCTGAGACCAGAAAGAAACAGCTAGGACCCCACCTGAGGCTGGAGACACAGCCAGGACATGGGACTGTCCACCCAGAGAGATGCCATAGGTCACGTTTCGGGGGCAGGCCTGGACTGCTCCCCAGGCCCCTACCCCCCCTAGGCAGGTTGGCCAGCCCCCTACTCCTTGGCCTGGGCACGTCCAGCATTTGCTCAGTCTCCCAGCCCGGCAGAGCGTTCTGAGGGGTCGCAGGGAGAAGCAGGCCTGGCCAGAAGACAGTCATGACTGAAGGTCCACCCTCACCCCCTGACATCACCACAGACCCCGAACAGTGTCTGCTGGGGCCCAGCCCCTCAGAACTTTGGGACTTCCTGGGCTGTGGGAGGCACCTGGAGGGGTGAGCCTGAGGGGCTCGCTTTCAAGGATGGCTGCAGACACCTGCTGCTGGCTGCGTGGGCCTGGGCAGGTCCCTGCCTCCTGGAGCCTCCATCTTTCCATCTGTTAAATGGGACTTGGACCCAGACGCTCTTGAAGGTTCCTTCTTCCAACTCTTCTAGCAAGAGCCAAGTTCAGGAAGCCCAGCTCTGTTCCATCGGCATCCGTGCTGAGTACTCTGTGGGTGCTGTGCTGTGCTGAGGGCTGGAGGGGACCCAGGAACAGGCAGCATGTGGACTGGAGGAAGGAGAAGCGTGGAGACTTCCCACAGGCCATGGAGATGCTGAGCGCTCCAGGCAGACGCAGAGGGGCGGCTGGAGCATAGGGAGCCTAAGCCTGGCAGGGCCTAGGGGGTTCAGCAGGCAGAGTGGGCCGGGGGTGGCCTGAGAACGCCAGGGGCAGAGCCAGCCCTCCCAAGTGGGCAGCAGAGAGCCAAGGGAGGGTGGCAGACCTGAGCCCCATCTCTAGGATTTGGAGGCAGCCCTTAGAGCCAGCTGCCACCCAGCTCCAGCTCAGGACATGCAGTAGGCATGGAATTGAGATCCAGGAAGGCCGAGGTCTGGAGAGGTGCATGGGCTGCCCGAGGTAGGCCACCTGGGAGATGGGCTGCCTTCAGCCCTGCCTGGAGCTCCTCGGTCCTACAGAGTCAGCCACTGGGGGGGAAGATAAGGGACGGGGCTTTTATGGGGCCTGATGTTGATCTCAGAATGATCTCAGAGGATGCCAGGGCCGCCTGGCATACCATCCCACCCGTCTCCGCAGCTTCCTCTGGCAGTGGGTGGATGAATGATATCCACCCACAGCCGGAGGGTTCATGGCACCGCAGCCCTGCAGAGCCCAAGCTGGCTCCGCCCTCCAGGGTACCCCAGGGATGGGAGGCCAGGCAGGGGGTGCTGTGTGAGCGGGAAAGTGGTGATGGTAGACAGAACCACTCCCAAGAGTGTCAGGGACCTGGGGTGGGGGCACCCGTGCAGACCACCCCCACCCGACCCTGTGGACCCAGGCCAGCCCACTTCCCTCTCTGTGTTCAGCTTCCTCATTTGCAGAATGAGGCTGAGAGTCACAGCCAGGCAGCCTGTGACTCTGCAGCCCCCTCCAGCCTCCTGCCCCACGCTGGCTCCAGCCCTCCCTGCAGCTGGCAGAGCAAGCGGGGTACCATCTCCCTGAGGTGCAGCCTGGGGGGCTGTGGGAGGCAGTGGGAGCAGCTGTACTTGAGGGCAGTGTCTGTGGGGGGAGGCCCCCAGTGTGGGGGACAAGAGGAGGGGCCCGGGAGTGTAACCTGGCGGCCAGCAGCAGTTCCGGCTGCTGCTTCTGTCAATACGGCCTTCCTGTTTTGGAGATTAAACCCCGGCTGAGCAAACAGCTTTCCAGGAGGCTCCTCCCTCCACCCTAGCCGTGGCCCTGTCTTCAGGTCCTGAGGCTGGGACCACCTGGAGGCTGTGGGGGTGGCAGGGGTAGTGGGGGGACCCAGCTCTGCAACCCCTGCCCTCACCAAGGCCTGACCACAGCCCAAGCAGTCTCCTCCCAGGCCCCTGCCATGGGCTCCCCCGGAACCCCCCCTGTGCGATCCTTCCGATCCAGGGCGGCCTCACTGTCCTGGACACCCGGCCGCCGCATCCTCTGCCCTTGTGTGACCTCCTGCAAGAAGGCAGGCACACGCCGCTCCCCGGGCCTCACAGCCAGGCACAAGCCACCTTGTGTGGACCCCAGGTGTGACGGGAGAGCCACTCTGAGAGCCCCTCCAAGGCACAGCCAGAGGAGGGCCTGCCATCTCTTGGATGGCTTCTGCACTGTGGCCCCTGACATTGCTGGTGGATCATTCCCGGTTGTGGGGCTTTCCTGGGCACGTGGGGTAGCCTCCTATGGGCCAGATCCTACTGGCTGCTCAGCCCTGGCCCAGTGGCGACAACTGAAAGTGTCTCCAGGCATTCATCGTCAAGTGTCTCTGGAGACCAAAAGCAGCCCTGGATGCCACCCGTCGGGCTAGTCCCTAGCAGACAGTGTGCACAGAAACAGGCTGCAGAGAGAGGACAGGGCCTCCAACGCTAGGATGTTCCTCTGATGCCAGCCTCAGCCCAGCTCTACAGCCCTGAGAGAGCCGCTGCCCCACCTCCCCCACGCCCGCCTCTGACATCCCCCTCCTGCCAGGGTCCCACCCCTGAGCAACCTGGCCCTGCCTTCCCCTCTGCAAATCCTGCCCAGACTAAGCTGCAACACTGGCAGAGCCTCCCAAGGAAGGGAGGAGGGGAGGACAGAGGCCAAGGTGGCTCCCCCGCCGCCACCTTCCCAGCTTCCTCCCTCCCTGGCCAAAAAGACACAAGGCTCAGAGGGACCGACAGACAGACAGGAAGGCTCAGGCTGGACGTGCATTGTCTGAGGTGGGCCTCAGGGTTGCTTTTCCTCCTAGAATACCACTCAGAGCCCTCCCTCTTGCTTGTGAACCTGCAACCCCTATGTCTCCCCCAACACCCCTGCATCCTACACCTAGACCCTCAGGCTTCTCTTTATCTCCAGCCTCACCTCCATGGCTGTTCCACACACCTATGCCTGAACACACACCCTCCACCTGCTCCCCATAGCCCTGCCCACCTCACACCCTCCACCCGCTCCCCCACACCCCTGCCCACCTCACAACCTTCACCTCCCACCCACTCCCCCCACACCCCTGCCCACCTTACAACCTTCGCCCTCTCCCCCACATCCCTGCCCACCTCACAACCTCCACCTCCCCACCCCCACTCCCCCACACCCTTGCCCACCTTACAACCTTCACCTCCTCCCCACTCCCCCACACCCCTGCCCACTTTACAACCTTCACCCTCTCCCCCACATCCCTGCCCCACCTCACAACCTCCACATCCACCCACTCCCCCACACCCCTGCCCACCTTAGACCCTTCACCCTCTCCCCCACATCCCTGCCCACCTCACAACCTCCACCTCCACCCACTCCCCCCCACACCCCTGCCCACCTTACAACCTCCACCCCTCTCCCCCACATCCCTGCCCACCTCACAACCTTCACCTCCTCCCACTCCCCCACACCCCTGCCCACCTCACAACCTCCACCCACTCCCCACACCCCTGCCCACCTTACAACCTTCACTCTCTCCCCCACACCCCTGCCCACCTTACAACCTTCACCCACTCCCCACACCCCTGCCCACCTTACAACCTTCACCCTCTCCCCCACACCCCTGCCCACCTTACAACCTTCAGCATCTCCCCCACATCCCTGCCCACCTCACAACCTCCACCTCCACCCACTCCCCACACCCCTGCCCACCTTACAACCTTCACCCTCTCCCCACACCCCTGCCCACCTTACAACCTTCAGCATCTCCCCCACATCCCTGCCCACCTCACAACCTCCACCTCCACCCACTCCCCACACCCCTGCCCACCTTACAACCTCCACCCACTCCCCACACCCCTGCCCACCTTACAACCTTCACCCTCTCCCCACATCCCTGCCCACCTCACAACCTTCACCTCCTCCCACTCCCCACATCCCTGCCCACCTCACAACCTCCACCCACTCCCCACACCCCTGCCCCACCTTACAACCTTCACCCTCTCCCCACACCCCTGCCCACCTCACAACCTTCTCCCTCTCCCCCACACCCCTGCCCACCTCTCAACCTTCTCCCTCTCCCCACACCCCTGCCCACCTCACACCCTCCACCCGCTCCCCACACCCCTGCCCACCTCACACCCTCTCCCCCACACCCCTGCCCACCTCATAATCTGCACTTCCACCTCCGAAAACCTTCAAGCCCCAGGGCAAATGTCACCCTCGTTTCCTGGAAGCCTTTCCAGAAGTCCCCTGCCTCCCAGCCCCAGCCCCAGCCCGCAGTGGGTTCTGCCTCTTCCAGGCCCTGGGCACCTTTGGGCTGGACCCATCTTTCTAACCCCTGTTGAATCCACACTTCCTATGTTCCCCCCAGTTCCAAGCAGAGCTGGGCATGGAGCAAATGCTCAGGGAGGCTGTGGGATGAGCAGGTAAAATGGATGGAAGGATGGACAGACGGATGGATGGATGGGTGAAGCCCAATACCACCTCTCAGGTCCTATGGAGGTGGCCTCTCTCAGCAGGTGTGATCGCCCTTCCTTGGGACATAACCTCCCCACCTTCTGCGTCCAGAGCAGCCTGGAGTATCCTTCGATGCTGTATCATCTTCCCTGACCCTTTCAAGGGGGGAAAGAAACATCGGTCCATGGTAGAGAGGAGGAGCCTGTGATCAGGGGACGTACACAAGCCCAGGGTCACACAGTAAGCAGGGCTCCCTTGGGGCCAAGACTGACCCCTGCTTCCACCACACGGTCTGGAGCCCCTCCTCCCATTGCTTTGGAACCCATCCCACTGACATGGGTATGGGGTCATGACTAGGGTGGGGGGTCATGCCTGGGGCCTGACAGGCACCAGCGTGGCCGCAGCCCACCCCCTGTTCGCCGTGGCTGCCACACAAGCCAGTCATTCTTGGCAAGACAAAGGCTGACTAGGGCAGGGTGGCTCTGGTGCCTCCCTGGTGGGTGTCTGGACTCTGCAGGATGTCAGTAAGTGAATCCTGGTGGCTGTGCTCTGCTACTGGGGGCTGCAAATCAGATTAGCCCCATCCAGCCCCATGGCCCAGCTGGCCTGGGACAGAAGCACCAGAGAGAGGCGCAGCTGCCAGGCCCAGGCCTGCCGTGCTCCTGGTGCGGACAAGCCCTGGCCCCCCAGGCTGAGGCCCCTCGCTGTTCCTGCTGTGGGCTCAAGAGGATGGGCCACCTCTCCTTTCTGGACCCGTGGACCCATCTGTTAGACCAACAGTTAGAGCGAGACCCTCTGAGGCCTTCTGGAGGTGGTGTTTGGAAATGCTCGAGGACAGGGCAGGCACTCTAGGCACTGCGAATTCACCCTCAGCACAGCCCCACACTCCAGGCCCCAGGCCCTGTGCCGACTCAGAGGCCAGCGGCAGCCTGCCAGCACTTCTCACCCTGAGACTTATGCTCCCCAGGGCTGGGTGTTTGGGAGACAACATCAGAGAGGCACCTTTGAGCCCTCCGTGTGTCTGCACATCTATCCGTCCATTCTTCCATCCAACCTCTACCAACCAGTGTTGATCAAGCACTTGATACACACAGATGCTGCTCTAGGCCCTGGGGCACAGCCAAGAATCACATCATGATCCTGCTGTCAAGTAGCTGGCATCCAGCACCTTCCCAGCCACCCAGTGCCTCTGTGTGTGTGTCTGTCCATCCATCCATTAGTCCATCTGTTGGTCCATCTATCCATTCACCTGCCCGTCTGTGCATCCATCCATCCATCCATCCATCCATCCATCCATTCATCCATCCATCCATCCATCCATCCATTCATCCGTCTGTCTGTCCATCTGTTCATCTATGCATCCATCCATCTATCCATCCATCCATGCATCCATCTGTCCATCCATGCATGCATCCTCCATGCATCCATCCATCTATCCATCCATCTATCCATTTGTCTATCATCGTTCATCCATCCATCTATCCATCTATTCGTCTGCCCATTCATGTCTGTCCATCTAACTGTTCATCCACCTTTCCTTCCATCTATCTATCCATCTATCCATCCATCTATATCCATCCATCCATTCATCCATCTGTCTGTCCATCCATCTGTTCATCTATGCATCCATCCATCTATCCATCCATCCATACATTTGTCTGTCATCATTCATCCATCTATCCATCTATTCGTCTGCCCATTCATGTCTGTCCATCTAACTGTTCATCCACCTTTCCTTCCATCTATCTATCCATCTATCCATCCATCTATATCCATCCATCCATTCATCCATCTGTTTGTCCATCCATTCATCTGTCTACCCATCCATCCCTCCATCCATCCATGCATCCATCTGTCCATTCATGCATGCATGCATCCATCCATCTATTCATTTGTTTATCATCCATCCATCCATCTGTTCATCTGCCCATCCATCTGTCTTGTCCATCTAACTGTTCGTCCATTCACCTTTCCTCCCATCTATCCATCCATCCACTCATTCATCCATTCAACTATCCATCCATCTGTCCATCTATCTATCAGTCCATCTGTATGTCCATCTGTATGTCCATTCCCCCACCATCAGTTCAGCCAGTGTTTACTGAACACCTACTTTGTGCCAGACAAACAGCAAGATGCAGCCTTGCCCCCAGGGAGGCAGAAGTAAATGAGCAGCTGCAACTTTATATGACCAGCATCAGGATGGGGGGTAGCGGAGGGGGGATGGCAAGGATCTTCTAGGAGGGGTAGCCCTTGGTGGGCCTGCAGGATGCCCCAGGCCAGGTGCCTCAGTCACTAACGGGCCTGGCCCCTCTGTCCATGCCTGACCCCAGGGTGTAGCCAATCCTGTGGCTGCAGGGCACCAACCCCAAGGCAGCCTGGTGGGCAGCGGGGTGAGGCACCAGCCATATCCCTGTTACAGAGTCAAGTAACGTCCTGAGACCCACAGAGAGAAGGGCATTAGCTCAAGACCACACAGCAGGCAAGAGAGTCTGGGCAGAGCAGGCAGGCGGGGCTGGGAATGGTGGGGGCACTACCACAGCTGGAGGCTGCTAGTCTCAGGGCAGTACCCACCCCAGCTGCAGTAATGGGAATCAGCTGTGCCACCCTGCAGTACCCCTTTCCCAGCTTCGGGAGTGGGCTGTGGTGAGCCCAGCCAGCCTTCCCATCACCCTCTTCCTGCCAGCAGGGGCTGCCACAGAAGCTCCTGGGCAGGGACATTCACGAGGCCATACCTGCCTTTAGGAAATCTATGGGCCCCCTGGCAGCTGGAGGCTTCACACACTGCCAGTTCTGACGCCTGGCCCCAGCCTGGGGGCCGGCATTCCTCTGCCTGTGTCAGGCGAGGACAGGGAGGCCCAGGGAGGTGCCAGGCTTGCCCAAGCCACAGCCACCACCTTGCTGAGTCCTGTCCAGGGTTTTCCATCTCTGGGCACTGCTGCTAGCTCAGAGGAAGCTGGTTCCCCACCACACTGAGTGGGGCTGCTCTCCACCAGCTGATGAGTGGACAGACGCCTCGGATGGCTTCCTGCAGAGTTAATGGGTCACCCATTATGTCTCCACAGATCTTCCCAGGGCCCTGCAGGAGGGCAGGCTGAAGCAGCCCCAAGGAACAGCCTGGGGGAGGGAAGGCAGATGGCTGCCTCAAAGCCAGCCCTGAGCCCTTCCCCTCTAGGCCTGGGTGTCAAGGACAGACCCAGCCCATGGCTTTGGGGACCTGATGGCACTGATTCCAGCAGGAGAACCCCAGGCTGAGTCCTGGCAGACAAAGGAGGCCTGGACTCGAAAAGGGGACAGAACACTGTCTCAGCCTGATGGGGTACAGGGGAGGTGGGTAGGGTCCCCTGGTCATGTGGGTCCTGGCCCTGTGGGCCCACTCTCCACCGGACCTCAGCAGGCAGGTCTCTTGGGCCATTTGAGCACCCAGCTGCCAGGGATCCCCAGACTGGGACTGATGGCCCTGCGGAGGGTAAGTCCGGGGTCCAAGAAGCTCACAAAGCCATGTCCCAGGGCCAAAGGGCTGGGCTGCCTGATCTGGATGGTATGTCATCTTTGTGTTCCAAGTGGGAAACTGAGGCTCGGGAAGTAACGTCACAGGTTCAAGGTCTTAAAGCTGAGAAGTGGCCCCTCTGGGTTTGGAAGGCAGGCTGGGCAGCCTTTGCCCCCAGCCCCTCTTCCCAGGACCCTACGGCCCCAAGGGGCTTCCCTGGCAACACGGTTAGCCCTCTCCAGCCCTGCCCCCCAGCTCCCCCTTGTCCTGTCCAGGGATGAGCACCGCTCCACGGCCCACTTCCCTACCAGGGCTGTGTGGCCCAGTGGGTCCACAGAGGGAGACCTGGGGTCTGGAGGGGGTGGGGGAGTGTCTCAGGCTGAAGCTGAGCCTGGGGGAAGCGAGTGGGGGGTGGCTAGACGGGTCACCCCCTCAACAGTTTTCAGACCTCAAGGAGTCACCATGAAATTCCATTCTCCTGACAGCAAAGAAATTGATTCACTCTTGCCAAAGCCTGCAGCCCCCACAAGAATGCTATAAGACTTCCTCCCCGCTGCTTCCAGACAGTCAGCGAATCAGGTCCTCCACTCCTCCCATGCCTGGCTACAGAGACACGAGAACCCCCGCTACCCAGCTCTATGCATGTGCCCCTGCCAGGCTGGGCCATCCACCTCTGTATAGTCACTCCCTTGGCACGATATCCCCCTTGCTTTCTGTACAATGGGCACATTGCTCCCACAACCTGCTGGGTCAAAGACACCGCAGTCAGGGAGAGCTGGGGGAGCAAGGGCGGCGGAGGGCTCAGGGCAGGAAGTCCCACCCCCTGGCCTGGGAACTATGGAGAGATTGACTGACAGGACCTTATCAGGTGGGGGTGCAGGTGGCATGGCACCATCAGTGCCGCTGACATGAAGTCCAGGTATAGAGCACAGTCCATGCAAAGATTCAGAGGCTTGGCCATGCTCGGTTGCTGGGGAATGAGGAGGGATTGGGCCTCAAGAAACTGAGCTGGGACTAAGTCATGAGGTGCATGGAGACCAGGCAGAACTTGAACTCACGCAGCAGAGAGCCCTGGAAGGTTTTGCTCTTCGTGTGGGTGTGTGAGCGGTTATGGTCATAGTTGTCTGGCTGCTGCGTGGAGAATAAGCAAAGCAGGTAGGGTAGGACTGGGTGGGACGGTGGTGGAGAGTGCCCAGCCCATCCAGGGAAGAGATGATGAGGCTCCGTCTCTGAAACGATTAAGATTTGGGAGAGGCTGAAGCCAGCGGGAGCATGGAGACCCTCAGACCCAAGGCTGGGGCTCAGCTGACTTTGTTGGGGTGGCCAACCCAGCCACTGGGTCCTTTTCTTTCCGGTTTACCCTCAAGCCTCTCCCGCTGCCTGGAGGCTCCAGGGCTAGGGTCTGGCTGATCGGGGGAGGGGTTTATGGCAGGAGGTGACGCCATGGGAGACTTGTCACTTGGGCACAGCCAGCACCATCTGCTCGGGCATCTGCCTTCAGAGGTGGTGCCTGCTAATTACCTGGGGCCAGGAAGAGGCCTGGGAACCCCCATCCCCCCACACTGCCCAGCCGGCACAGGGGCTAGGGGTGGGGCCCCCGGGTCCTAAGAGCAAATGGGCTACAATGCCTTCAGAGGGGGTCTGACAGTGGGGCCAGACATTTATCCAGTGACTTTTTACAGACAATCTACTCATGTCCCCAAACCTGTTCCAGGTCGGGATGATAGGAAGTCGCTGCTGTCTTGAGGCTGACATCAGGTAGAGGAAAGGAGAGGGGCACCAAGGGGCATTTAAATAATGTAAAATGCCATCTCAGGCGTGAATATAACTGTCAGCGCCCGAGGGGGAGCAGTTTAGCCAGGGTGGTGGCGGTGGTGGTCCTAGAGACCCTGCTTAGGGGGCACGGGAAGGAGTCGCAGCCACGCGCAGAGCCGCCCCCGTCCATGCTTCCGGAGGACGTGGCGGGCAGGGGGCTCACACCCTGCTCAGGGGACTCTTGGCCACTTCCGGGCCCCTCGCCCCACGCCCTCGACTGCCGGCGCGCATTCCTGCCGCCCCCGCTCGTGCAAGGGGCGGGCCTGGGCCCGTGGGAAGGGCCGGGGGTAGGAGCCGTGTGCCGGGGAGGCGGGTCGGAGAGGGCGCGCAGCTGGGCCGCATCTGGCTCGAGCGCAGGGAGAACAAATGGAACAGAAGGCGCCCTTTCATCCTGCGAGGCCTTCATTCCACCTCGCCACGGGGCGCCTGAGGATTTCGGGGGAGCCGATCCGCCCGATGGAGGCCCGGGACTCGAGGAAATTAGCCCGGGAAGAAAGAGTGGAATTTGATTCTGGTGCTTTCTCGCTAAAACCTCTGGTGCCCACCTGCGGCACAGGTGATAGTAAGCTCTTGCTCTGTACAAACAACGGCTCCCCTGAACCGAGCGCTCCGGAAGACCCAGACGCCACCCCGTTTGCCGGGTCTGCCCCGTCCCAGTGGGGGAGGTGGCCGGGCTCAAGAGGGGAAGCTCACAGGGAGGAAGTGGGATATCCCCCGCGGTGCGTCGGAGCCCGGAGCCGGGGTCCCAGCACGCTGAGCGCTGCGCCGAGGGTGCGCCCCTCCCGTGCCGGACGCCTGGTGCATCCCCGGCCGGCGCTGGCCAGGCTGGGTTTCCCCCTTCAGGGCCACTGGCGCGGGCCAGTCCCGCGTCCCCCAAGCCCCTCGGGGGCCCGCAGCGGCTACCCAGGGGGGCGGGGCGTGCACGTGCGCGCCGGGGGCGAGGCCGCTGCGCCCGCCGGGCGGTTCCCAGCCCGGGACAGCGGCCCCACGTGGGTCTGCGGGCCTGGAGAGGCGACCCGCACGAGGCCCCGCCTCCGAGCCCGGGAGCCAATGAGCGCGCGGGGGCGGGGCAGGGGCGGGGGAGGTTTAAGAAGCCGGCGCGCGGGCGCTGAGCTGCTGGACTGCGCCGCCTGAGCTAGCGGCATCCGCGTGGTGCACGGGAGGCGCACGGGGCAGGGCGCGCCGCGCGGCCGCCACCCCACCATGCTCAAGCGCTGCGGCCGGCGCCTGCTGCTGGCGCTGGCGGGCGCGCTGCTCGCCTGCCTGCTGGTGCTCACCGCCGACCCGCCACCGCCCCCGCTGCCCGCCGAGCGCGGCCGCCGAGCGCTGCGCAGCCTGGCGGGCCCCGCGGGGGCGGCCCTGGCGGCGCCCAAGGATGGGGGCGGCAGGGGCGGCGGGGCCCGGGACGCTGGCCCGCGAGGTGCACAGTCTGTCCGAGTACTTCAGCCTGCTCACCCGCGCTCGCAGAGACGCGGACGCGCCGCCGGGGCCGCCCCCACCCCGCCGACGGCCACCCGCGCCCCCTGGCCGAGCCGCTCGCGCCCCGAGACGTCTTCATCGCTGTCAAGACCACCAAAAAGTTCCACCGTGCGCGCCTCGACCTGCTGCTGGAGACCTGGATCTCACGCCACAAGGAGATGGTGAGCCCCCCGCGGCCTGGACGGGCGGGCGGGCGGGGTGGGGACCGTCTGGTCCAGCTGGTGGCAGCGTCCCATGGGGGCCAGGCTGCATCCCCATCCAGCCACTGGGGCCGTCTGGGGGCGGTGACGCCAGTGCGCATCCATGCAGCCCAGTTTGCTTGCTGCGGCCACTCTCCCGTTACAGTTGTGTTACTGTCCCCGGGGCCTCGCCCCCAGTCCGGCTCCAGAGTCCTCGACGGCTGCAGGACCCTACGCCAGTCTCCAGTGCTTGGGGTTGATGCCCTGTGATACTTCTCACCCCCAAACATTGGAGCTCATTCATAGGGCGTTATGTCCTTAAACTTCCCGAAGCAGTATTTGTTCGGACCCACCCTCAGCTCAGACCCCTTCCTGGGGGAGAAGGCTCTTCCTTTAGAGAAGTGGGGGGTTCTGGTCCCTGGGTCTCTTCCTCATCACAGTGTTAAGGTGCGGGGGGGACAAGTCATTGCTGGTTGGTGGGCCCTGGGGAGTACATCTCAAAGAGTCCCAGGTTTGGGGGTCTGTGTGGAGACCCTCCCCCTGCAATGCAGGAGTCTCTGAGGCCTGCAACCTTGTGCACGGCACATCAGTTTCTTACATACGCATAATTAAGACACACCCCACTTTGAAAATTTCCCCTCGAGGCCACAGCAGGACGGTTGGGCTGAGGCGGGATGGGGACAGTGTGGGGCTTGCAATGGGCAAGTGGAGGACATCCCTGGGCTGGGAGGTGCAGAGGCATTTGCTGTGAGGGTCGGAGCTCACCCCCGCACGCCTTCCCCCCCTGCTCAAATCCTGGAGACCCAGGCCTTCTGGCCTGGCGCTGCCCTGTTTTGGGGCACCATGGTGGGGTGGGAGCAGGGCCTGGTGAGGTCATGATGGGGACTGGGATGGGCAGGGTTCTCTCGGGTCCTGGCCTGGGGGAAGGGGCCCTGGGAACCCCATGGCAGCCTCCTGGGGAACACAGCGTCCCATTCCCAGGGGCTCAGCGGGCCGGCGGGAGGGGCGGCGGGGGCCGTGGGTTTTGTTTGGCGGCCGGGCCGTTAGGATTCCCAGCGCCGGGCGGCTCTCACGCCGGCCCCTTGGGCAAGGTAACAAAGCCCCTTTCTCCAGCGAGAAAAGGCGTCGGGCCCCTTGTGTGCAGCTAGGCGCTCCGTGGGAACCGCCGCTGGCGTGCTGGCCACTCAGGTTGCCTGGTGATGAGGGGGCCAGCGGGCCCCCCCAGCATCTCTTACTGACAGCCCTTTCGGGGCACCATCCCTGAGCCTATCACCCCCACCCCCCAGCACTCAGCCTTCCTGCTGTGTGACCCTGGGCATCCTTCAGCCCCGCTCTGGGCTGCCATCAGCTCTGAGCACCTCTCCTCTTGGAATTTGGGGCCTTTCTTCAGCAGAGGGGCTGTGGTCGGAGGGTCTCAGGTATCAGTCCCAGCTGAGCCGTGTGATCCTGAGCAAGACCTAGAGCCTCAGACCCTCACTCTCATCTCTGAAATGGGGGGAACATGGCCCTTCCAGGATCGTGTTGTAAGAGACTGGCAAAGCCTGCAGGCATGGAGTGAGCCATGCTGGCACTCAGCATCAAGGTGGGGGCCAGCACTCCCTTGAGCCCTTAGGTCCCTATTGGAGGGTCACCCCACCTGGAGACAGGTTGGATCTGCCCCCAGCATCAGTTCACCAGCACACAGCAAGCAAAGTCCCCGTCGTGGTGGGTGATGGGCAGGGGTCCTGGAAACGCACAGAAGGTGCGAAATGCACAGAAGGAGAGGGTCCCCCTCTCCCAGCCCTGCATGGGATGACTCAGATCTGGCTGGTGGAGAACATAGATGTCAGGGCTGTGCGGCTGCCGGGGGAGGTGGGGAGGAACCCCTGGGAGGCTGTGTGAGGCAACAGTGGGCATCTGACCCACATGTGGGGGAGGGAGGGAAGGCGGGAAAACTTCCTGGAGGAGGCACCATTTGAGCAGGACTAAGAGTAAAAAAGTGCCCAAAGGGGCTCTCCATCTGGGCATGGTGACCACAGCATGGGGGTTGTGCAGGAAACTTCTAGCAACTGGAGTGGTGGCTGGGGGGAGGGTCAGTTTGTCAGCAGGGGCCACGCTGAGACGGGCCTAGAGTCCAGGATGAAGAGCCTGGCCTTTGGCCCAGAGGTTCCCCGCCCCTCCCAGGAGCAGCCAGGCTGCCGCGCTGCCACCGCACAGGCCACAATTGCTGGGGAGAACTTGGCATCCTGTGTTTCTTTGAATCGCGGCTCCAGGAACAATGCCGCTTCCTGTGGGTGTCCCCTGGCCCCCGCCCCCGCTCCACCCTCATCCACCCGACTCTTCCTCCTGCAGCCCCGTCTTCAACTGGGAAGTTAGGTGGCACTGGGGGATCTGAGTCCCTAGAGGGCAGGGGCTGGCTGATCTAGCAGGCTGCTCCACCTCGGCCCCAGGGTATGACCTCAGACTAGTGCCTGCACCTCTCTGGGCCTCAGTTTCCCCCTCGTATACCTCAGCTGGTAATGGCACGCACCAGGCTATCAGGGAGAGAATCGATCTCTGCACTTGCTATGCCCATCTTACAGAAGAGGAACTGAGGCTCTGAGCAGTGGGTGAGGCCTATAGCCTTTTTCCTCCTCTCCTGGTGGCTCAGGTGTGGGGAGACAGGAGGCCCGGCACCCCCGCACCCCACAGCCCTGCCTTCTCAGATGCTGTTTTCCTAGAGGCCTCCCTGCTCCCCGAGCTGAACAAAGGTGACTTTAATCTCCGTAGCCTTGGGCTGGGTTTTTAGGGCACCACCAAATCTCGGGAGAACAGGCCTGCCTTGATCTCATTAAGAAAGCATTTTCCTTTTAACCCAGCGGCGCAGCAGAGCGTCTGCAGGGGCTGGCCCTCCGCCTCCCACGGCATTCCTGGGCTGAGATGCTGGGGAGGCCAAGGGGCTGGGTGCGAGTCTGTGCCTGTGGCTGCCCTGAGGTGTCTGTGGGTGCTGCAGGAGGAGGGGCATGCATGGAGAGGCGGAGACCCAGCCTGCCACCCCCTTAGCTCTGGGCCTCACCCGAGAAGTGTGTGCCTCGGGCTGGGTCAGGCTGGACGAGGATCTGAGGCCACCAACGTTCTCCAGGGCCTCTGCGGGGCCTGTGTGTACAGAGAAGGAAACTGAGGCTGGGTGGGCATGCAGGGGTTGCCTCTTGGTCAGAGCATTGCCCATACACCCTGGGTTTTGCACTCAGCCATGCCAGGGTGCGCCAGGCGGCACGCGCTGGGTGGGCCGGGCAGAGGAAGGAACATTTCCTCCCCGTGTGCCGGCAGGCCCTGGCGGGCGCTGGCAACTCCTAACCCCGCCCCAGCGGCCCCCTCCTCTTCCACAGAGCACTCCTGGCAGGGGGCGCCCGCATGCTGGTACAGGTGGGCTGTGGCCTTGGGCAAGCCTGGGTTTCCTCGCCTGAGCAGCGGGAGGGGTGCTGGGCTGCATGGGTACTAGGGGCCCTCGGCCCGGGGGCTGGGGACACCTGAGGTTTCCTGCCACAACCCTGTTGACCGTCGGCAACTTTACCGAGCTTGGGGGCTGCTTTGGCTCAGAGTGGGTAACCTGTCCAGCAGGTCACCCAGGCTGGGGGTGCTGGCTCAAGGGCAGCTGGGGGGAGCTGCAGTGCTGGTGGCTGCACCCTGCCTGTGGGACTTCGTGCCCAGCCCTGCCCGGTTAACCAGGCCAGCTGTATGGTAATGGGTGGCTCGGCCACTCCGCTTAACTCGGCCGAGTTAAGGCCGGCCCGGCGCCCCTCGCCCGCCAGCCCAGGACAAAGCTGGCGGACAACGCCTGGTGATTCATCCTCCCTCCGGGCCCTTTGTCCGCCAGGGCTTGGCAGCCGCCCAGCGAAGGCCTTTGTCCCCAACCCCAAGTGATTGAGACTTGGCTTCCCAAAGCCGACCTCCTCTGCCTGTCCCCTCCCCGCCACCTCGCCTGTCCTCCCCCCGCACCCCCCTGCCTTTCCAGCAGCCTCCAAGTGGCAGTCTGGGCGCTGTGTCAATAAGGGTGTGTGTCCCGCCAGGTGCATGGGGCCAGCCGGGAACCGGTTACCTGGTGGGCGGGGGAGGTTCACCACCTGGCTCCTGCCTCACTGTGCCTGGATGACCTTGGGCGCAGCTGTTGAGGTTGGGGAGCCGAGGCCCTCACCCTCCCACCCCCAGGGCAAGTGAAGACGTGAGCCCTGGCCCTGTTGGCGCTGCACGAGTGGGGAAACCAAGGCCTGGAGAAGGTTGGAAGTCGCTGTGACTGAGCTGCAGCTGCAGCAACTCCAGGGTGCGCCATCCACCCCCACTCCGCAGATGCCCCAGGGTGGGGGTGCAGGGCTGCCTGCTTAAGGCTGATTTTCTCCTTCCAGACATTCATCTTCACAGACGGGGAAGATGAGGCCTTGGCCAGGCACACTGGTGAGCCCTGGACTTGGGGCGGGAGGGGCCCCAGGCCCCCTTCAGGATTGGAGCCCTCCACCTCCAGCTTCCCCCCCTCCTCTGGGCCAAGAGGTCACAGAGGGCAGGACCAGGAGGGCCGTTTACTCATGGGGTTTGCTCCACGCCCCGCCCCACTGTTCGGGGCCCCCCCAATTCTCATGCAAATGAAGCCATTCAGCCCCCCGGGTCCCTTTGAGCCCAGGCAGCGGCAACAGGTGGCGGGTGCTGGGAAAAAGCTGCCTGAATGGATGGGGCGGGGCCCCTCTGGAGGGGGCTGGGCTGGGGAGGGTCCGCAGGCCCGAGGCCGGTGCTAGTGTAGGGGAGGCTACGGCCGGGCCTGGCTGAACCAAGGGACTTTTCTCAAGCCCCTGGGCCCTGCCGTGTCCCCCAGGCCAGGACCCTCTCTGGGAGGCACCTCAGGCCCACTCACAGCCGCTCCCCTGTCCACAGGCAACGTGGTCATCACGAACTGCTCGGCTGCCCACAGCCGCCAGGCGCTGTCCTGCAAGATGGCTGTGGAGTACGACCGCTTCATCGAGTCTGGCAGGAAGTGAGTGTGGCCCCAGGGGACCCCCACCTCCCCCACCGGAGCCTGGCAGCGCCTGCCCTGGCATGCCCTTCCCCGATGGCCCTGCCTTGCCCTCAGGTGGTTCTGCCACGTGGATGATGATAACTACGTCAACATTCGGGCCCTGCTGAGGCTGCTGGCCAGCTACCCACACATGAGGGACGTCTACATTGGCAAGCCCAGCCTGGACCGGCCCATCCAGGCCACGGAGCGTGTCGAGTGAGAACAAGGTGGTGAGTGCCTGCCCTCTCCCAGTCCCCCGCGCCCTGAGGGGCACACACCCGGAGTAGGGAGGGGCAGTAGCACCCAGGTCTCAGGATACCTTCTCCCCTCCCCCCAGCGTCCTGTCCACTTCTGGTTTGCCACGGGCGGCGCTGGCTTCTGCATCAGCCGTGGGCTGGCTCTGAAGATGAGCCCGTGGGCCAGGTGAGTGCCCTGCACAAGTTAGGCTGGCCCAGTCCCAGGCTCCCCGCCCCCCCACTGTGGGGCCTCGCTTGGTTCGTGTTCCCAGTCACAGGGTGTCCCCAGCCTCCTGTGTGGCACTGCCCACCTCCTATCTTCCACTTCCTTCTGGGCTTCAGAGGGCAGATGTGTTTACAGCGGCTAACCCCAAGCCCGACCTGCGCAGAGCAAGCACTGGGACAGTGCGCACCCCAGGCACCATCCTGTGGGACTCCTCCTGCACCCCAGATTCCTGCCACAGAGAGCCACGGAGCCGTATAGGGAGTGCGTCGTGGCTGTGGCCAGGGGAGGCGGAGGGAGGCTGCAGCCCAGAGCTCTCCTCAGAGCTCTGCTCTGCGTGCAGCTCCTTTGCCTGGTAGGGCCTCCCCAGTTCCCAGCAGGTGGCTCCTGCCTCTGCTCACTGGTCTGGACCCTTCCCTTCTGCAGTGGGGGTCACTTCATGAGCACCGCTGAGCGGATCCCGGCTGCCTGATGACTGTACCATCGGCTACATTGTGGAGGCCCTGCTGGGCGTGCCCCTATCCGCAGTGGCCTCTTCCACTCCCCACCTGGAGAACCTGCAGCAGGTGCCCACCTCCGAGCTCCACGAGCAGGTGCAGCATCCTTGGGCCCCACCAGGAGCCAGAGAGCACAGGGAGGGAAGTGTGGCCACCGAGAGGGGCGCATTGGGGTGGGGCACTGTTCTAAAGGGGAGGCCAGGCAGCGCCCGAGTGTCAGCCACCACCAGGCACGTGGACGCTGTCAGTGGTGTGTTGTTTCCCTGCCATCTGTTCACTGTGTGCCTTTCGGGTCTTTTCCTGAACCTGGGCGCGTATTTGTCCATGCTGGTGATATGGCCAGCCCCCGCTGGTCCCTGGTTGGGACGTTATTCCCAGGGTGTGCAGGGCAAGTGTCCTTCCAGGTCCAAGGGAGGCCAAGACAGGGCTGTCACCTCACCCAGGGCTGTGTGGCTAGCCTTGGGCAGGGCCCGGAGATGTGGGGGCCCCTCCTGGCATCACTCTGCCCCCTCCCCCACAGGTGACCCTCAGCTATGGCATGTTTGAAAATAAGCGGAATGCTGTCCACATGAAGGGCCCCTTCTCAGTGGAGGCGGACCCATCCAGGTGAGGAAACCCTGGCCCAGATGGGCTTGCGTAGGGTGGCCTAGGGGCATCAGCGGGCCTGGCAGAGCTGGAGCGGGGTCTCTCCAAGCTGCGTGACTACACAGAGGTACCCCTCAAGTCCTGCTTGCTCGGGGTGGTTCCCCCCCATGCTGTGGGACTGCAAATGAGTGCTCAGCCCCTGCTCTGTCCCCCTACAGGTTCCGCTCCATCCACTGCCACCTGTACCCGGACACACCCTGGTGTCCCCCGCACTGCCATCTTCTAGCGGCCATGGCTCAGACCCAATCCCTGGGCGCCCCTGGTATCCAAAGGGCCCAGGGACCCTGTTGTGCTGCCCTGGCCTCGGCATCGAGGGGCCCCCAGGGCTGTGCCTGTGCATGTGTGTGTGTGTAGGTGTACTGCGCGCCCACCCGGGTAGCAGGCTGCTGGGCAGTTCTGCTGTGCGGAGGGGCAGGCACAGGCGCCACTTTATGTGCTTCTGCTCCAAGGGCCAGTGGGCTGCAGGGCCTGCTTGGAGGAAGGATTTGTGTGTCGGAGGCCACTCTGAGGGCAGTTCTTTTAGGATTTTTGGACTTTTCTGCAGCTACAGGGCTCCAGGCTACTTTGCAGGGATGCGTAGGTACCTTTCTCTTCTTGCTGAGCACAAGCCCTGTGTTGGGAGCACCTGTGCCCTGAAATCCTCGCTCCTGTGTCATAGCCCCAAGTACAGCTCACTGAGCCATGCTCATTGCAGGGGACGCTGGGTCTCAGGGTGCGTGACTCAATCTCCTTCCTCCGGGCCTGGGCCCTGTGGCTTAGAGTAACAGCAGCCACTGCCCGGTTCCAGGGGGCCCCACAAAGCCCCCAGGGGTTGACTGCCCCCAGCCGGGCGAACAGTGGCTCCCCCTCCCCACCCTTCTGGGTGGGGAGTCTTCCAGGCCCCCTCAGAGGTCTTCCCTTTGCCTCCCCAGGACTGGGTGAGTCAGAGCTGAGCGTTTAGACTCCTCTCCAAAGCAGAGAGCAAGTCGCCCACAGTGGGCGTGTCTGTAAATATTGTGACAGTATTTTTTTACTGTGCCGTTTTTTGAAAGGGAGTGGGTAAAAAGTAGAGTGTTCTAGTTTTCTGCCTGGGGGGTGGGGGGTGGGGGAGGGTCTTTTTATAATCTTATCCTTTCTGTGGATCAGAAAAAGAAAAGCCAAACTCGGGGTCATCTTTATTTTTAAAGCTGCAGGGGGACTGTCTGGCACTATTCTCATGCGTTCCAGCATCTGGAACCTCCCATCCCTGCCCCCCTCCTGCATAGCTGCCACCTCCCCCACTGGGCCCAGCATGGCTCACCTGTCCCGTGGGGGGCGGTGTTTTGTGTTGTTTTTCTCTTTGCAAAGACATAGCTAGGAAAGCGAGTAAGGGAAAAGTTCTCAGGGAATTCAAGTGTTGTTGCTGTGGTGACGTCCTCTTGCTGTGAATAAAGGTGCTCTTTGCAGCAACCCTAGGGGTCCTGGTCTTGGCTGGAGGTGGGGCCCAAGTCCCAGGGCAGCCAGGAGTCGGGGTGCGGGACACACAGGTGAAGGGGAAGCACGGCTTTGGGCACACTGCATGGAGCAGGTAGATAGGAAGCCCTTTGAGACAACTATTTGGGAAGAAAACCTGGTGTCAAATAGCTGCCCACCGCTGCCTGCAGGTGCAGCCCGCCCAGGGTCAGGGTGGTCGCTGTAGGGTGGGCCCTGCGCCTCCCAGAGGAACAGGTCTAGGATGCTGGGGGCTCTAGGTCCCAGCCAAGAGAGGGACCCCAAGGCTCTGGCCTGGACACTGGGGAGGCCAGCCCCTGCAGGAGGGACAGTGACTCCTGTGACTGGGCCTGGGACTTCCTTATCCAGCTTCACTCCTGCCACAAGCTTGCAGAGTCCACATCATCACCTCACGTTGCAGATGGGGAAACTGAGGCATGAAGCAGCTGATGCCCAAGGCCTGGCAGTCATGCTGTTGGGCTGGGGAGGCGCTCAGGCTCCAAGCCAGGCCAGCCATGGGTCCAGCCGCCCCACAGCTGGTTACGCTGCGCCCGCCTCTCCTGGGAGGTGGCCCCCAGTCCCAACCCCCACTCTAGGTGGTGGGAGGAGTCCTGGAGAGCAAGAGCCGTGTGGAGCCCCCACTGCTGCTGGTCTCAGCCCCTGCGGAGATCCAGACCCTTGTTTTCTAAACACAGCAGCTCTGCGGTGCTTTTCCTTCCTCAAATCCAGCCTTTGAGGGTGACTGAGTAGGGGAGGGGTGCTGCAGCCTCAGCGGGGACTCCCTCCACTCACCCTCCTGGCAGCCCTGGGCGGCTCACTTCCTCTTCTTCACCCTGAGCCCCCACCCCCTCCCTGGGGCTTGCACCCTTGGGCTGGCGCTGCCCTGGCTGTGCCCTCTGCAAGTTCCTGCTCTGGCCTGACCTCAATCCCCCCCCACTCCGACCCTGGGGCTCCAGGTTGCCCTTCCTGCTGCCTCTGCGCCCCCTACTTTGATCCAAACAGACAACGGACTGTGAAAAGTGCCTCTCTCTGGGCAGGGGGCATCTTCCCCTTCTCCATCGCTGCCCCCTCCAGAGAGTGCTGAGCTGCTGAATGGGCCTGCAGAGGCCCCTTACAGCCTGGCTGGGGGCTGCCCTGGCCTTGGGGATGGCTGGCAGGGCTGTGACCCCACCTTGGCCTTGGATGGGTCTGAGTCAGCAGAGCAGCTGCCCAGGGGGTGTGGGCAGTGACGGAGGGCTGCTCACCATCACACAGCCTGACCCCTGTCTAGGCAGCTGTGGTCCTCCCTCAGCACCCACTACGTGCCCACTGCTTCTCAAAGGACAGTGTAGGCCCCTCTTCTGAACGCGGAAGTGGAGACTCCGGGGTGGGGCGGTGGGGAGTCACGATGGAACAGATTGCGGGTATAGGCTGCTGGCCTCCTTCCTGCCCTGGTGAATCAGAGGCTTGGGGCCTTCTGCCCTGGCCCCAACACTGCCCCACCCCCACCCGGCAGCTGGCATCGCCTCCCCACAGAGCTGGTGGGACCCCAGGGGCAGAGGTATGGCTCGACCCCCAGGGATCAGAGAGCCCCATGGACATAGCTGTGGGGCCCCCACTGGGGCTTAGGGAGCCCCCATTAATCTTCAAATGTCCCTGTGTGTGGAGGGGGTGGGAGTCGGTGGGGGAGAGCAGAGGAACATGAAGTGCCATGGGGAGGAAGCCCAGCCCCTCCCGGGGCCTTGACCTCTCCATCTGAGAAATGGGAGCAAAGGTAAGTGCAGTCCCCGGGTGCTGGGGGTCAGGGAACATCTCGGGAGGGGCACAGGCCGGCGCATCTGGGCCCCTTCCTCTTCCAAGTTGACGAAGGGATGTTTCTCTGCCCTCAAAAGGGGAAGCAGGCCCAGCAGGGTCTTAGGAGAATGAGACAGTCTGACTCTCTTCCATCCGCCGCACCCTCCAGAAGGTGACTCACCCAGCAGGGGAGGTGAACTCATTCCTCCCCCAGGTACATTCTGGGGGACAGCTGTGTCCCACCCATCAACAGTACCATCACACCAGATTAGGGGATGGTCAGAAAGGGCCCTGGCCAAATTCGGGGGCTCCATGTTACCCGAAACCCTCATCCAGCTCAGCCAGGAACCCCTTCCCAAACTACTGATCATTTATGGGGCTTTCAAAACAGAAAAGTAAAACTGCAACCACAGGGGCTGCTGGGTGCTCAGCGAGGGTGGCAGACCGCAGCCCCCACCCCTGCTTCCGTTCTGCCAGGCGAGTGCTTGCGGAGCCTGAAGACTGCTTGGGGTCCGGGAGGGGCTGCTAGGGTGGGGTGCCTCAGTTTAAAAGAACTTCCCTTCCACTGGGGTCATCAGGGCCAACTTCCTGGAAGAGGTGCCTCTGAGCTGAAGCAGGAAGGCTTTGTCAAGATGGAGTGGGGGAGAGGAGGGGCCTTCTTGGTGTCGGCACAGCCGGGCAGAGGTGCAGAGGCACAGAGGCAGGGCAGAGGAGGACTGGAAGCCTGATAGGTTGGGCAGGCAAAGGAGTTGTGTCTCATGATCCCCCCTCCCCAATTTCGGGCAACTAGAGCTTTCCACAGGCTCAGAGGAGCCAGGGGTCAGGCTATGTGACTTCTGCCAGTCCTGCCTGTTGGGCCTGGGGTCAGAGGGCAAGCAGGGGCCAGGGCTGGGGCCAGATCCAGCTTCGTGTCTGTCAGACCCGATGGGCAAGTCTTGCTGCTGTCGCTGGGCCCATGTGCCCACCCAGCCTCAGCCTTCTCAAAATTCTCAAATGATCCCCTGCTTCTGAGGCCAGCCCCACCTCTGGGCCCAGAATTGGACACACCAGAAGGTGCTTGGGGTCAGGCATGGTGGCTCACACCTGTAATCCCAGCATTTGGGGAAGAATTGCTTGGGCCAGGAGTTTGAGACCAGCCTGGGCAACACAGTGAGACCCCCATCTCTAAAAAAAAAAAAAAAAAAAAAAAATTAGATCAGCAGGTGGCGCACACCTGTAGTCTCAGCTTCTCAGGAGCCTGAGTGGGGGAGGATCGCTTGAGTCCAGGAGCTCCAGGCTGCAGTGAGCCATGATTGCACTACTGCATTCCAGCCTGGATAACAGTATGGTCCCATCTCTGAAAAAAAATTTTTTTTGAGATAGAGTCTTGCTTTGTTGTCCACACTGGAGTGCAGTGGCGCAATCTCAGCTCAGTGCAGCCTCTGCCTCCCAGGTTCAAAAGATTCTCTCACTTAGCCTTTCAAGTAGGTGGGATTAGAGGTGTGTGCTACCACCCCCGGCTAATTTTTGTATTTTTAGTAGAGACAGGGTTTCGTCATGTTGCCCAGGCTGGTCTCAAACTCCTGCCTTCAAGTGATCCTCCTGCCTTGGCCTCCCAAAGTGCTGGGAGTACAGACATGAGCCACCATGCCTGGCCTCTTAATTTTTTAAAAAAACCGAAGGGCTGTGCTTGGTGGCTCATGCTTGTACTCCCAGCACTTTGGGAGGCCAAGGCAGGAGGATCACTTGAGGCCAGGAGTTTGAGACCAGCCTAGGAAACAGTAAGACCTCATCTAATAATGAACAAAAATAAAATAGGGCTGTGGGTGGTGGCTTATGCCTATAATCCCAGCACTTTGGTAGGCTGAGGCGGGTGGATCACTTGAGGTCAGAAGTTTAGACTAGCTGGCCGACATGGCGAAACCCCATCTCTACTAATACAAAAATTAGCTGGGTGTGGTAACATGTGCCTGTAATCTCAGCTACTCGGGAGGCTGAGGCGGGAGAATCACTTGAACTCAGAAGGTGGAGGTTGCAGCGAGCTGAGATCGTGCCATTGTACTTCAGCCGGGGCAACAGAGCAAGACTCCATCTCAAATAAATAAGGCCAGGTGCGGTGGCTCACACCTGTAATCCCAGCACTTTGGGATGCCAAGATGGGCAGATCACCTGTAGGTCGGGAGTTTGAGACCAGCCTGACCAACATGGTGAAACCCTGTGTCTACTAAAAATACAAAAATTAGCAGGGCGTGGTGGCACATGCCTGTAATCCCAGCTACTCAGAAGGCTGAGGCAGGAGAATCACTTGAAAACCCAGGAGGTTGTGGTGATACAAGATCACACCACTGTACTCCAGACTGAGCAACAAGAGCAAACCTTCATCTCAAAAAAAGAAAAAATACATAAACAAAATAAAAAGGCACTTGGACTCAGTGCATCTCAAGGAGGGACCCCAGGACAGGGGCCCCTCGTCTTGGCTTCTGAAGGCTGGAGGTTGCCCTGATGATGTCACCATGCTGAGTTTGGAGGCTCAGAGCTGTAACCCCCTTCTAACCATGCACCCCCTGCCTCCCCTGCGCAGGCCTCTGGGACCTCACTTCCCCACCTCGTACAACCCAAGCAGTCCCTGGGCAGTGGTTGGTGGTGATAGCAGGCGGTTTCTCACCCGTTCCAAGTCCCACCTTTCCCAGGCCCCCCACCCAGACCCACGGGTGCAGCCCCAAGGGGTGGGGAAGAAGGAGACCTCCCACAGCCCTGTGCTTGCTCTTCAGAGTTCCTGGCATGACCTACAGCCCCATGACCGAAGCCTGGTTCATGCAGCTCAGGTCCTGTCAGAGCACTCCTCACCCAGCTTCCTGTGGCAAAGCCCCAGGCACCCTCCTACGGCTGATGTCTGCCCTGGCTGTGGAGGGTGGCATCGCAATCTCAGCTTAGCAACCACTCCCCTTGCCCTCAGAGCCCCACCAGCAGCCTCCAGGCACGGCGGAGAATGCAGATTCCCAGGCCTTGCCCAGCACAGAGGGAACTGCAGGGAGGGGCCCGCCCTGTCTTTCCTCCTCTGAGTACCCGGCGCCGCCTGCTGGGCACTTGTGGTCCCCACAGCAGCTCTCACCACCACCTGGCCCCTTCTCGTCCTCCCCTCCTCCCTCTCTCATGCCCTCATCCTGAAATCTCTGGCTTCTGGGATGCGAGCTGTCATCTGCTACCCACCTGGCCTCGTGTGGGTATCCACAGGCTCCCCTCTTTCCAAGGAGATTTCGGCTGACACTCCCAGCCACTCTCTCTTTTGAGACCAACTTTTGTTCTGTCACCCAGGCCACCATCTCAGCTCACTGCAACCTCCGCCTCCCAGGTTCAAGCAATTCTCCTGCCTCAGCCTCTGAAGTAGCTGGGATTACAGGCATGTGCCACCACGCCCGGCTAATTTTTGTATTTTTAGTAGAGTCAGGGTTTCATCATGTTGTTCAGGCTGGTCACGAACTCCTGACCTCAGGTGATCCATCTGGTTCGGCCTCCCAAAGTGTTAGAATGAATGGGCGTGAGCCCCACGCTCGCTGCAGCACCTCTCTTCTGCACTGCTCCGGGGTCCGTTCTTGGTGACCTTGGCGTCCCCCTCCCCTCCAAACACCCGCTCCCCCAGACCCCCACTCATGGTCGCTCTCCAGGCCTGGCCTTGCCCTGGGCCATCCCTGCCTCCTGCTCTGCCTCTACCTGCCTGTCCTGATGATCCCTCAATGATCTTTCCGCCCTCCCACCCAAGCATACCGTCACCTGGCTGCAATCTCAGGGCCTGGGCTTGATTTCGCCTTCATCATCATCTCTTGGCAGGACCTGTGACGCTCACCTAGCTGCACCCAGCCCCCTGCCTGCACTGTGCCTGCACCTGGGCAACCGAACACAGCTGGAAAAAAACCACTTCACCCTCTGTCTAGTCTCAGAGTCCCAGACCATGGACCCCAGGGGGCCTCAGGGATCCCCACCGTTCGTCTCCTGGGCTCACCCTTCCTCCTCTCTCCTCAGCTCCCACCCCCTCCTGCCTGCCTTCCTATTTCATGAGACCCTCCACATGTCCCCAAGGGACCACACTCCCGTGCAGCCAGCCTCCACTGTGCCCTGGGTCCAGCCCCTCTTGGGGCAAGGTGGCTCACCCCAGCACTTTGGGAGGCTAAGACGGGAGGATCACTTGAGGTTAGGAGTTCGAGACCAGCCTGGCCAATATGGTGAAACCTGTCCCTACTAAAAACACAAAAATTAGCAGGCATGGTGGCAGGTGTCTGTAATCCCAGCTTCTTCGAAGGCTAAGGCAGGAGAATTGCTTGAACCCGGGAGGCGATGGTTGTAGTGAGATCACGCCATTGCACTCCAGCCTGGGCATGGCAGTGAGACTCCATCTCAAAAAACAGAAAAAAAAAAAGGTTAGGTCATGTCACTCTGCTCGTTGACCCTCCATGGCTCCTATCTTCCTCTGGTTCAACGTCAAAGTCTGTCCCACCTCCAGCCACCCACTCTCGTCCTAGCTCCCTCCACTTTGGCCAGCCTCACCTCCTGGCTTGAACACACCAGGCATGCATCTGCCTCTGGGCATTTGCATTGGCTGTTCTCTCTTCTGGAACCTGCTTTCCTCAGAGCCTCAAAACTAAAACTAGCTTCCCATGGTAGGCAGGATAATGGCTCCCAGAGCTGTTCCAGCCTTAACATGGCAAAGCAAAGGGACATTGGAAACATGAGTTAATTGTGGATCTTGAGATGGAAAGATGATTGGAAATTACCCACGTGGGCCCAGTGTAATCACAGGCAGGGGGGGTCGGGGTCAGACCCAGAGACCTCATGGTGCTCTCTGCTGCTGGGTTTGAAGGCGGAGGAAGGGGTCACCAGTCAAGGAATGCAGATGCCTCTAGAAGCTGGAAAGGGCAAGGAAATGGACTCTGGACTCTCTCCCTCAAGAGCCTGCAGAAGGAACCAGCCCTTGGCTTTAGCCCAGGGAGACTTCTGACCCACAGAATGATAGGATCATGAGTATGTGTTGTCTTAAGCCCACGAAGCTTGCTGTGGTTTGCCATAGCAGCAGTGGGGACCTCATGCACTTCCTGACCTCCAGCAGTCTCTCTCGGTTGCCAGTTTTCCAGGGAGGCTTTTCCTGACCGTTAGAAATTGCACCTGGCTAACACCCCATCCCCCGCCCTCCTGATCCCTCCACCACGATCGTTTTCCTGCAGCACGTTCTCACGTGTTTATCATCTGCTGGTTAATTTTGCCGTTTTTCTCCCACCTGAGCAGAGCCCTTTCTCTTTGAGGGCAAAGCCCTTTGTCCTTTGGTTCCTTGGGGTGCACTCCAGTGCCCAGAACAGTGGCTGGACTTAAAAACACTGGTCCAGTGAGTGGATGAGGGGTATGCCCCCCCGCAGCCCTCCCACCCCTGCCCTGCGAGGAACCAGGATATTGTTTTCTGCCTTTCCTGATAGAGAGACGGGGGCTGAGATCTGAGAGGGGCAGGACATATCTGGGTCTTTCCCTTGTGGCCACTGGCTCTTGCTGCAAGGCTGGGGTTCTCACCTTATAGGCTCCTAACCCCAGATGTCCCTTATCACATGACTCCCAGAAGCCTCAGAGCTCTGGCGTCTCCACTCTGGGGGAGCTCGGCGGCCTTCCTTCAGAGCTGGCCTGTCCTGGGTCCCGTCCTGGGTCCCATCCTGGAGCAGCCACGGTCAAATCCAAGCAAACTGGGCAAAGCTGCTGGTGTGTGCTGGTGGCAGGAGGAAGGGGCCCGGCCTAGCAGACACCCCTGCCCCCACATACACGGTGCCCACAGGTGCCCTCGCCACCTGTATTCCCAAGCTTGTGCACCCGGGCATGGGAGACAAATGCTCTGCTGGTCAAAGGGGCCTCCCCCAACTTAGGGGGTCCTAACATCTCCCTGTGAGATCGGTGTGTTATCGCAGGGTTATGTACCTTCCCAAGCCTGCTTCTCAGCAGGAGCCTGGGGTGTGTGTGTTGGGGGGCGGTCCTTGAAACACGTAGACCCTGTGCGGCCCTCCAGGAAGGGCGCCAGAGGACCCCCAGCCCAGGGAGCACGGGAACCCGCCTGGTGCTGCTTTTGGAAGGACGGAGAGTGATTGCACTGGGGGCTCAGGAAGAGCTCGTCCTGGAACCCATCATTTCTTCCACCTGGCCGCTCGACCCCTCCACCATCCCTGCTCCGGGCCAGGAACCCTCACCTCTTCTGAGGGCCGGCGGGGCCTCTGCACACCGATCCCGGTCCCCGCCGGCCCCTGGCAGTGCAAGTGCAGACAGCAAAGTGAGGCTTTTACCATGTCGGTCGGATCAGCACTCCCAGCTCGGATCCATCGCTGCTTCGCACACAGCCGCCGGGTCAGCAAGGGCCTTGAGCCCGCGAGATACCGCCCACCCAGCGAGCGTGGCCCCGCCAACTGGCTCAGAGAGGCTCCTCTTACTCCATCCCACGAGATCCCGTTCCCGGCGCCTCGCCCACCTATTTTCCAAGGCCCTCGCCCTCTCACTCCAGAAGCCCTGCCCACCCCTATCCCTGTAGAGCCTTCCCCGGCGCTCCGCCCACAACCCCGAGAGGCCCCGCCCACCCCATCCCTGGAGAGCCTGTCCCTGGCGTCGTGCCCACAATCCCGAGGCCCAGCCCACCCATTCCTAAAGAACCTGTCCCGGGATCCCTGCCCACTCGCTCCGAGAGGCCCCGCCCACCCCATCCCTGGAGAATGTTCCTGGCGCCCCGCCCACAACCCCGAGATGCCGCCGCCCACCCCATCCCTGGAGAACCTGTCCCCGGTGCCCTGCCCACTCACTCCGAGAGGCCTCGCTCCACCCCTGGAGACCCACCCATAACCCCGAGAAGCCCCACCCCCCCCCAGCGCGCCACCCACAATCCCCGAGAGGCCCCGTCCAGCCCACCCCGCCGAGCTGACCTGGTCGGCCCCGCTTTCAGTGTCCCCCTCTGCGCCCCCGCTGCCTCTGCCTGGAGCCACGGACTTCCTACCAGCGGCCGAGCGGGAGCCAAAGCTGCTCAGAGACGCTTGTTTTTTAAAATTTGTTTATTTTAAAACGTGAAACCCAAGCTGAATAGAAACCACAGAAATTACATTGACGAGATTTTTAGTATTTGCCAAGAAAATAAAGCCCCCAAAGAAATAAAAATCAGCCCCCAAACCCAGTTCTAAAAAACAGAAAAACACAGCGACAGTACATACAGCCATGGCCCTATGGAGGCTGGAGGAAGGGGAAATGCAAAATGGTTCAGGCCTCAGTTCCTGGATGTTAAATCACACTGGGGTGGGGGAGGTCAGATGCCCGGGCCGGGGGTAAACCGGGAGGCTGAGTCTTAAGGAGATTATATATATATTATATATAACAAATATGAAGTGGTTCAGTACACAACCATTATGGTTAAACACAAAACAAAGATCCCACAGGACAGGGCCTGGTCCCCAGCCTGCCCCGTCTGGAGGTCTGGGGTCCAGGGGCTGCCTCACCACCCCTCCCAGGGCTGGGCAGAGCTGGCCTCAGGGGAAGGAGCAAATGGTGCTTGGAACTCGAATTGCATAGTGAGATGGGTGGGTGGGCAATGGGCCAGGGGCTGCTCCTAATCAGGCCCATTCACTACCAACCTTGCCACGACACTCTGGGGGGCCCCCAGGGTAGTGAATGCCTGCTGAGGAGCCCCCTCAGTGTGGTAAGCCCCGGGGCTCCTCCCTCTTGTCCCTGGGGCCACCCTGTCCTCCCAGTGAGACTGTGGGCCTGGGGCCTGCAAGATCCCCTGTACAGGGTGAGAGTGGGGGCCGGCCACGGCAGCAGGTGCTGGCCAGACGCCCCCAGTAGGTATGGTGAGGTCACAGGATGGGGTAGTTAGGAACACGGCACCAAAAACTCAGAACAAAAAGACAACCGATGGCAGGCGCTCCCCCTCCACCTACTGAGGTGGGGTTTGAACCCCTTTTGATTTTCCCCATTTCCTTTCTTCGACCTCATCACAGACAGGCACACACGCACACCATGGTCAGGAGTCCCGAGACAGCATGAGGCTCGAAGCCCCAGCCTTGCTGCCTCTCACGCTATGTCCATTAACCTGGCAGGCAGCCTCGAGGCCACGGACAGCATTTGTGCTTCTGAGCGGTCGCGGGGTGCTTGGTGGGCACCCAGGTCAGGGTGCCAGAACATCCCTCTCAACCCCAGGCTGGAGAGCTCCCCTGGCGGGTCAAGCCCAGAGGAAAGACTGGGCAGATTGGCTGTGGTGGGGCCTCCAAGGGGGCTCAGAATGTCAGCTGGGCAGGGTCTGGAACAGAGGCCCCTCCACTGAGGTTTGGTCATGCCCAGGGAGCTCAGACACCCAGGATTGGGGCCCCAGGCCCAGGGACTCCCCCTCCCCGTTCTGCCATCCCGTATCCCCCTTTTTGGTCCCAGACACCAGCACAAAGAAAGGAGGGGTTCACAGAGGAAGGGCAGGGCGGAGCCTGGCCCCAGGGAGGGGGGGATGAGGACATTTCTGGTCCAGGTAGCTGCCGGCTGCTCCAGGAGGAAGAGCCATGCATCTGTAAACTGCTGGGCCTGGCCTTGACCCCTGCACGTGGCCATCCAGCTGCCCTCTGGCTGGTTCTAGCCTTGGCACAGGCATTGAGCCTCGAGGGCTGGGCTGGCTGGGCCAGGGCTGGGGCCAGGAGTGGCAGACTGTCTGATCCTGATTTGGGGTGGCTCTGCCCTCCACGGCAGGAAGCACAGCAAACATCGTACACTAAAGCCAAAAGCACCATAGGGAAGCCTCGCTCCCACTTTACGGGGGAGGGAGACCGAGGCCATAGGGACCTCAGTCCAAAGCCCACGGGAGGTTCATTCCCAAGGACCACCCTCCTGGGGCAGCACCTGCCTGGGGAGGGGTGTCCAGGCCCTTGGGCTGCCTGTCAGTCTATGGCACCACCTGGAGCACCCCTTGAAGAAATGCTACTGCAGCCCTGACTCCCAGCCAGCTGCTCTGGCCTCAGCTCCAGTCCGGACTTGGGCTCACATTGCCGGCTCTGGGCCAGCCAGGGGCACCCATGGAGGCTGGGGGTGAGGTTAGTGGTTAGTCCCAAGGGGGGCAGCAGAGGCTGAGGGACGTTCATAGCCAGCTTGCGTCCAGCCCCTCAGGCCCGGTTCTTCGGACACTGTACCTGTTACGGATGGAAATGGAACCAAGAAGGGAGGGAAGGGGATGCCAGCAGTCCCCCTCAGCCAGCAGCCCCGGCCTGCCCTAGAGATGACAAATGTGGTTAGTGCAAAGAACAAACCAGACACAGCTGCCCAGTCTCTGGGTGGGGGGAGGGGGTTTGGCACCAAGAAGGCAGCCAGCACTGGGTGGCAGGTGAGTGGCCTGGGCTCCACATGGCCCCTGCTGTCCATGGAGGGCTAAGGCCTCCAACAAGGCAGGTGCTGAGGGAGAGAATGAGGCTGGGGAGACGGAGAGGGGCCCTGCTGGAAGGGGCCTCTGGCAGCTGGCAGGAGGGTTAAGCCTGTGAGTGGGTGGGCTGCACGGGCGAGGAGGGCACTGCAGAGAGATGGGCACGCAGAGCAACCTCAGGAGGAACCAAAGGGCAGAGATGAGTAGATGGCACATGCCCCTGTCCCTCTGTGGCCAGCAGGCGCCGGCACAGACGGCCCAGTGGTGCCTGTGAACTAAGAAGGGGTCCACAGAAGCGCCTGGCAGAGGAAGGAGAGCTGCGGAGGGAAGGGCCGGGCGGAGACAGCACAGGTCAGGTGAGGCCAGGGCTCGGGGTGCGGCGGCCATCTGCAGAGGGAGCGTGCTGGGACAGTGGGTGGCGTGCAGGACTGGGCATCGGCTGGCAGCAGTGTTCAGGTGTGACCCGAGTTGGGGGTATAGGCCCGGAGCCCCTGCGTCTCCACTGTGCCCCTGCGGGAAGGGGAGAGGAGGGCAAGCGGCCTGCAGACACATCCGGGGCGGGCCTGGCGCGGCGTGCGAGGGAGGGTCCGGCGGGTGGCCCGGGTGGAAGTGGCAGTGCTGGCATGGGAGGGGCAGTTGGCACGTGGGGTGGGTGGTTGCTGGGCGCCGTCTAGTGGCTGCCGCTGGAGTCAGGGCGAGGCTGGCTCGTGGCGAGGTATTTGGCTCTCATGCTGGAGGTGTACTGGAGGAAGACAAGGGAGAGGCGTCAGCAGGGCCCCTGCACGGCGCACACAGTCAGGGGTGTCCTCCTCGTGGTCCTCACTTGGCTAAGCCAGAAGCCCTAGGAGCAGAATGGGACAGTACAGGGTGCCCTGGCAGAGCCTACAAGGAAGGGATCAGGAGGTGCCGCTGGCTGGGGGGGTGGCCTGTGCTGTAGGCCTGTCTGGGGCTGAGGGAGGGGCAGCCCCCAATTCGCTAGGCTCAGGGCAGGGGACGTCTCCTCTAAGGAGGGGGTGTACACACAGCCCCCAAGCCCACATCAGCAGCATTTGGGTGTTAGGCCAGAGTTCTGCCACCCCCAGGAGTCACAGCTCCAAGGCCCTACCCGCACCCTGTACCCCCAGGACCTGAAGGACATATACCAGCCGCCCTCCAGGGACGGACCAAGGCCTCCTCTGGGCCCAGGGCCGGGTCCTGTAGCCAGGCCACCGCTCACAGGAGTACGGAGAGCCCAGCCTGAGGACATCCCCCTGGGCCACCCCTTCATGCCATGGAAGGAGGGCCCCCTAAGCCACATAGGAGGCTGAAGCAATGCAGCCCCCCAACTCCCCGTCAGGGACCCAACTGCGGGCTCCTCGTGGGTCTCGGACTTGGGAACAGAGGCGGCTGCAGGGGGTGCTGCCGTGTGCCTGGCTCTGTAGCCAGCCTGCACATCTTGGCTGCCCTCGTCCAGCCAGGAATATGAAGGTCTTATGTGCACAGGCATGTGCAAGAGAGTGCATGTGTGTGCTCAGAGAAACCCACATGCATGAGGCATGTGCTGAGGCCAGACAGTGCAAAGGACCCACATGCCCGGCACGTGCTAAGGGCCGGCAGCAGTGAGGAGGCCGGGCAGGCCAGCCCCCAACCCAGGTGGGCTCCAGAACTCCAGGGCCCCAGGCCCATTCCCACAGTCCCCAGACTCAGAGGCACAGAGCTCCCCAGGTCCCTAAGAGCCCTCCTAGGACACCTAGGTTTCACGCAGCCTGTGAGGCAGCCATGGAGGGGGTGGGAGGGAGGAGCCATGGCCCGGAGCCTCGGCATTCCATGGACATGCAGCACGGGGCGGGGGAAGGGGGAGCAGGACAGGGTGGGGGCAGGACAGGACGGGGCAGCCACCCAGACCCTTGAAGGAGCCCAAGCAGACGCCCCCCACCACTGTGGGGCCAGCAGGAGAAGCTTGTGTGCTTGTGGGCACACGCCCTTCCATGTGCACGCTCCAACATACAGGCAGCACCTCCAGGGTAGGGCCAGCCAGCCACACACCCAGGGGCCCAGGCGCATACAGGGGTCTGGGTGTATGTATTCCTAACTGGGAGGTGATAGGAGGGGCTGGGGCCACTTGGAGCTGGTGGCAGAGTCCCCCAGAGGCCAAGCAGCTGGGCTAGGGGAGCCTGGAAGGGGACCTGCCAACCCCACTGTGAGGCTGGCGGGCCCAGGGCTGGCGTTAGAAGTCTCTGGCTGGGCCTCGGTGCTCAGAGCTGTCCCTGCCAGCAGGAGCCGGAGGGATGGAGCCCTGGGCCAGTGCCAACGGGAGGGCGGCAGTGAGTGCAGGGCGGAGGCGGGAGGCGCAGGCGGGCAGCCGTGCGGGGTGGGGGACCCGGTGGGTAGTACCTGTCACTCTGAGGGCACAGCTACCACAGCGTTCGGGCGCTGTCCATGGGCTTAAACTGCCAGCCCGCGTGGCTGCCAGAGTCCAGGGCAGCCAGATAGCGCTAGGAGGGCCCGGGGTGGGTGGGGTGCAGGAGAGAGAGAGAGAGAGAGCGCAGCCTCAACTCCAGGGTGCGGGGCCAGGAGGTGGCTATGGAGCCGTGTGATGGCGAGGACGAGGGCAGTGGGACTGGGCCTGCACCTGGATGGCCGGAGCCTCACAGGCCCGGCCCCTCCCAGACACCCCAGGCCCAGCTCTGTGCTGCTGGGGACGATGGCAGCAGCCACAGGACGGGGATTTCTGAGCAAGGCAGCCTTTGGCCTCTCAAGCCCTGTCCTGGTAGCCCGGCCCCCTCCTCCCAGGTCCCTCCACTGTGCCACAAGCTCCTTCTCTTGGGCACCCCGTCTCCTCCTGCCGGTGTCTTACTCGAGACGTCAGAGGGGGACACCAGGGCCAGGCTGGAACAAACACTCAGGAAAAGACTCAAGGAAGAAAAAGAAAAGGAGGCAGAGCCAGGGCCCCTGGGAACTGGAGCGGTGGCACCCCACGAATCCAGAAGGGACAGAAAATGGAGGGTAAGAAGCCAGGGAGGGCCTGGTGCAGGGCCATGCCCAGGAGCTGGGAGGGCTGCAGTGGGGCCACACCTGCCCACCTACCCACTCGCCTTCCCCAAGAAAGGGCCTGAGAGCTGACCCGCTGGGTAGCTGGCCCCAAGGCTGCCCTCTGGCCCCAGGGTACTCCAAGGCTGCCTGGGAGGAGCTAGCAGGCCCACCCAGCCCGGTCTACTCATGCCGGGCACCCTGTGGAGAGGTCCCGGCTGGGAAGAGCCGCCTGGGACCCCGGTGGTAGCGGCTCACAGCTGCCCCTAGAGCTCACACTGGCTGCATGTGCCATACCAGCCCACCAACACAGCGCAACAGCGGACCCCCAAGGCTGAGCAGCCACCCCATCCACCCTCCTGCCCCAAGACTTACTGAGGGCGGCGGGGGACTCACGCCCAATGAGTGGGGTGTTCTCACAGCGGGGTTCTGGAAATTGGTGTTCTGGCTCCTGAAGCATGAGGGGAGAGAGGCTGTGAGGGACTGCTGGCCATACGGGGAGTCCTGGAGGTGGCCCGGCTGTGCCCACCCACCCTGCCTGGCACCCCCATCTTTGATCCTACTTTCACAGGGGTGGGCACATCTGTTCTCACTGGGGGTTCCAAGAACCAAGCACAGTAACAAAGGGCTCAGAGAGGGCTCACAGAGAACCCCCTGCCCACCTTGGCTTGGCCAGAGCCCACTCCCTCCGAGCCACCTGCCCACCATGTAGCTGGGCCCTGAGTCCTTGTGCCCTGGACACAGAACCTCCATCTGACCACATGGCACCCCCATAGCCCCTGGACCGCGTTCACCTGGGGCAGGAGGCACTCAATGCCCAGAGGCCGCCCCTTCTCTGGCCCCTTCCCTCAAGCTAGTCCCAACCTGGATCCACGTTCTCAGCCACATTACAAGTCTGATGTGCCTGCTGGTCCCCGCTGGGCTCCCCGAGTGAGCCTGGGCGCCTGCACCCCTCAACTCACATGTACTCAGTGACTGGGGCGTTGCTGACGGTGTGGGCCGCGGCCGGGATGCTGGTTTCACTGCCGTAGCTGCTGCCACAGCTGTACAAACTGGGCATGTGGACACGGTAGAGGCTGTCATGCGCCTGCCGTGGCCCCGGAGCGGCCTCCTCCTCCCCGTCCTCGTCAGGGCCTCTGCGAGGAGGGACACGCAGCACAGGCTCAGGCCCCAGCAGGAAGGAGCTGGCGACCCCTGAGGGTCTGCTCTGGTGCAGACAGACATTCCTGGTTCCAGTCCTAGCTTGGCTGTGTGCACACTGCATGTGGGACTGTAGGCAGGTCACCCGGCCCTGCGTCCAGCCCTGCCCCTGTGAGGTCGGGTGCTAAGAGACCTGTGTGGTCACCCGAGCGCCAGGCCCTGTACTGCAGCCTGAGCATGGCAAGGCTTGCTGTCTGCTTACTGAAGAAGAGTGCAAGACCCCCCCCTGGGAGGCTGAGGTGCCTCTTGGCTCTGCACAACCCAACTGCACCCTTGGGTGGCCTGAGCCAGTTTTCCCGGCCCTGCTGTCCTCTGGCTTTCCACCCTCCACTCTGTGCAGGCCTCTGGCACTCTGGAGCTCCTCCACACCCCATGAGGTCCCAGATGGGACACAGGGTGGGCTGCCTGGTGGCGAGCACTTCAGAAGCAGAACAGTAGTAGCTTTTGGCTGAGCAGTGACCACCAGCCATGTCCCTCACATGCAGTGGCTTGAGTGCCCCCCTCGACACTCCAGCTGTGTCCTCTTACAACTCCCTTTCTACAGTGAGGGAAATGGAGGCCCAGGGTGGTTAAGTGACTTGCCCACATCATACAATAAGCAAGGATTATAAACAGGATCTGAATCTAGCCCTGTGAGTTCAGGGCTATGCTCTTATCTACTCCCCCTATGTCCACCATCTTTATTACCACTGACACCATCACCACCACCACCACCACCATCACCAGCATCACCACTGCCATCACCATTATCATTGCAACCATCACCATCACCACTGTCATCACCATTATCAATGCCACCATCACCATCACTATCACCATCATCACCACCACAACCACAACCACTATCAGCACCACCACTACTACCATCACCAACATCACCACTGCCATCACCACTATCATTGCCACCATCACCATCACTATCACCACCATCACCACCACAACCACAACCACTATCAGCACCACCACTACTACCATCACCACCATCACCACTGCCATCACCACTATCATTGCCACCATCACTATCACTATCACCACCATCACCATCACAACCACCATCACCACCATCACCATCACCATTATGACCACCATCCCCACTACCATCATTACCATCACCATCACCACCATCACAATCGCCATCCCCATCGCTACCACAGTCATCACCATTACCATCATTACCACCATCGCCATCACCGTTATCACCACAATCAACACTATCATCACCACCATCGCCTTCATCACCACCATTATCACTGGCAGCATCACGATCACCGTCACAAGGGAAAATAATAGAAATCCAGACAAAAGTAAGAAATCTGCACCAAGCTACCCGCCATCCATGTTGGGCCACCAAGCAGTAGCCACAGTCCAAGTGGGAGGGGAGGTGGAGGTCTCAAAGATAAGCCATGGGAGCCCCAGCAAGGAAGGAGCCTGTCACCCCCAAACACCACACAACGCAGTACTGACTGGGGAGTCTCAGTCAGGGGCCACCAGGACCCCCACTTCAAAGGTAAGGACATAGTGGCTCCAGGGGGAGCTGGCTTCTTGGGGGTCACATAGCTGGAGGCCACAGCCACCTGGGGACTAACCCCAGCAGAGCTGAGCCTACACAGCGGACCACTGACCTTTTCCCCCCACAGCTCCGTGCACCTGCACCCCATGGTGGTGGGGGAGGGGGAAGGGTGAACGCCTGCCTGGGAGGGAGCACGGAGTAGAGAGTCTGAGGTCGGCTCTCAGGGCAGTGGGGAGGAGACCCCAGTCCTCCCCACTGCCTGCTCCAGACTCCCGCAACCCTGGGCCAGGAGCTCCTCCAGGCTGTTTTCCTCCTCTGAAATGGAGGTGCTCACCTGGGAGCCTGGCAGCCTCAGAGATACCACAGAAACCTAGGGAGGGTCATGAGGTGAGGAGGTATCTGTCCCTCTCCTCCTGGGTCTGGCATACAGGTGTCCATAAATGCATGCCCCTGAACGTCCTGCATGCCGCATGGCCTGGGGCAAGCTCCCTCAACCCCTGGAGCCCCCTCACCTCTTCTGCTGCCAGGTGTGCGGGACACTGCAGACGATGGAGCTGAACATGAGGGCGGTGACGAAGGAGAAGAGGGCCAAGTAGATGAGGCCCTCCACACCGTCATAGCAGAAGCCGGTCAGCGCCTGCACGTAGTCCTGAGGCCACAGGGACGAGACAGCAGGATCCAGAGATGGGGAGAGGGGAGGGGCCAGCGTGAGGCCCTTGGACCAGCCACAGTGGTCTGGACCGCCCCCCAGAGGCTGGGCTGAGGACCCACTGTCTGCTGGGAGGTCCCTAGCCTCCTGAGCAGCCGCTTCCCCTGTTCCCCACCTGCCAAGCCGCCACGACCCTGTCCCGAGCCCTGCCTCTCACCAGATGCAGGCTGCGGCAGTCCACCAGGGCGGTGAGGTGCTGCAGGTTCACCTCTGTGCCGTTCAGCACCTCCTGGACACGGAGGAGGGGGTCCTAGGGGAGCACACACCACATGAGGTTAGCACGTCATTGGGAAGGGGGACCTTGAGCCAGCCTTGCCCCGTCGTGGAAGCCCCCGGGGGCTCCCTCTGCCCGACAATCTGCCACTAAGATACCCTCTACCCTGGGGTCTCAGTGCAGGTCCTGAGGACTCTGGGCCTTGAGAAATGGTGACCCCAGGCCCCTCCCCCAGACTCATGGGACCCACCAAGGACACAAGGACCCGGGAGCGCCTATCCGGTGTGGTTACCACTATGTAAAGACAGACCTCCTTTTATTGTAATGGGAGAGACAGTGAACCCCCCCACATGTCTACTGACACAGACCTGCTCTGCTTTTAAAAGTCTTATTTCAAGGGACAGTTAAAGGCAAGGGAAATGTCTCATGTTAACTCACAACACTCTCCATGCAGAGTGAACGTGATCCGGTGTCCGTGTGCTCTCGGACAATGTATGTGTGCATGTGTGTGCGCCTGTGCACAGACACTGCCAGTGCTGTCGCATGCCTGGAGAAACGACTGCACAGAAACACTGCCAGGCTGATGGCAACTCCGCAGGAGCAGCGACTGGCCCAATGCTGTCTTTTACAGCTCATTTTCTTTTTTTCTTTCTTTTTTTTTTTTTTCTTTGAGATGGAGTCTCCCTCTGTCACCTAGGCTGGAGTGCAGTGGCACGATCTTGGCTCACTGCAACCTCTGCCTCCTGGGTTCGAGCGATTCTCCTGCCTCAGCGTCCCGAGTAGCTGGAATTACAGATGTGCACCACCACGCCCAGCTAATTTTTGTATCTTTAGTAGAGACAGGGTTTCACCATGTTGGTCTGGCTGGTCTCAAACTCCTGACCTCCTGATCCGCCCACCTCGCCCTCCCAAAGTGCTGGGATTACAGGCATAAGCCACCATGCCCAGCCTACAGCACGTTTTCTAAGGACCTGCTACAATCCTGAAATGGATTTTGGGGCCAGGACTGGTGGTTCGTGCCTGTAATTCCAGCACTTTGGGAGGCTGAGGTGGGCAGATCACCTGAGGTCAGGAGTTCAAGACCAGCCTGGGCAACGTGGTGAAACCCCGTCTCTATCAAAAATACAAAAATTAGCTGGGCGTGGTGGTGCACACATGTAATTCCAGCTACTCAGGAGGCTGAGGCAGGAGAATCGCTTGAACCTGGGAGGTGAAGGTTGCTGTGACCTGAGATCAGGCCACTGCACTCCAACCTGGGTGACAGAGGGAGACCCTGCCTCAAAAAAAAAAAAAAAGAGAAATGGATTTCGGGATAATAGAGCCTACTGTTAGGTGCTGAACGATGCCTCCAAAATTCCTGTGTTGCAGTCCTAACCCCCCAGGACCTCAGAAAGGGGACTGCATTTGGAGACAGGACCTTTAAAGAGGTGCTGAAGGTAAACCAAGGTCACATGGGTGGGTCCTAACCCCATGTGACAGGTGTCCTTTTAAGAAGAGGAAAGTTAGCCGGGCGTGGTGCAGGCGCCTGTAATCCCAGCTACTTGGGAGGCTGAGGCAGGAGAATCGCTGGAACCCAGGAGGCAGAGGTTGCAGTGAGCCGAGAGTGTGCCACTGCACTCTAGCCTGGGTGACAGAGCAAGATTCTGTCTCAAAAAAAAAAAGAAAAAAAAAAAGACTAAAATAAAAAAGAAGAGATCAGGACACAGACACCCACAGAGGGTTAGCCCTACAAAGACAGCAGAAGATGCCATCTGCAAGCAAAAGGGAGGCCTTGGAAGAGCCCAGCCCTGCCAAGAGCGGTGAGACGACTGTCTGCGGCAGAGCCTGCCCTGTCTCGGGTGCTTTGCTATGGGGGGACCCAGGAAACCAATCCCCCTCCCTACCCACTCGAATGCAAAATGCCAAGAGGGTGCTCTAGCTGTAACAGAAATTCTAAAAAGTAACTTTAATTCAAAGTAATGTGTGTATCTGTGTGTAAAATTTTTTATTTATTTTTCATTTTTTATTTATATATGTGCATGTATATTATATACATGTATAAATATATATGTGTGTATATTTATATATTTTGAGACAGGGTCTTGCTCTGTTGCCCAGCCTGAGGTGAGGTGGCGCCATCACAGCTCACTGCAGCCTTGAACTCCTGGGCTCAAGCAATCTTCCTGCCTCAGCCTCCCGAGTAGCAGGGATTACAGACACGCTTTACCACGCCTTGCTAATTTTTGTGTTTTTTGTAGAACGGGGTCTGGCTATGTTGCCCAGGATGAGCTCCTGGGCTCAAGTGATCCCCCTGCCTCAGCCCCGCAAAGTGCTGGATGACAGGCATGAGCGCCACCCCCTGCCCCTGCGTGTGTAGATACATTTGTTTGCTTTTAGCTTTGTGAAGAGCTCCGTAGAGAAGGGCCAGCTGCTCCCAAATGGAGTCTGAGAACCATGCTTGTGCCCACACATGCACTCTTCCCTCTCATCCCCAGTGCTGGGGGTGTGCGCAGAGACAGGGATCCCCACGGGTGGACCAAACACCTCCAAAGAGATTCAGGTTTTATCAAGAGTAGAGCAACTTTATTTATTTATTTATTGATCAGACAGAGTCTCGCTCTATTGCTCAGGCTGGAGTGTAGTGGCGCCATCTCGGCTCACTGCAACCTCTGCCTCCTGGGTTCAAGTGATTCTCCTGCCTAGCCTCCCAAGTAGCTGGGATTACAGATGCCTGCCACCATGCCCCGCTAACTTGTGTATTTTAGGTAGAGATGGAGTTTCACCATCTCGGCCAGGCCAGTCACAAACTCCTGACTTCGTGATCCATCTGCCTCGGCCTCCCAAAGTGCTGGGATTACAGGCACAGGCCACCATGCCCGGCCTAGTTTTTATTTTATACTTTGAGATGGAGTCTTGCTCTGTTGCCCAGGCTGGAGTGCACTGGCACAATCTCCGCTCACCGCAATCTCTGCCTCCTGGGTTCAAGCAATTCTCCTGCCTCAGCCTCCCAAGTAGCTGGGACTATAGGCACCCACCACCACACCCGGATAATTTTTGTATTTTTAGTAGAGACGGGGTTTCCCCCACATTGACCAGGCTGGTCTTGAACTCCTGGGTTCAAGTGATTTGCCTATCTTGGCCTCCCAGAGTGCTGGGATTACAGGCACGAGCCACCTTGCCTGGCCCGTATTTTTAATTTTTTTAAACATATTTTAATGTAGAAATGCCTGGCCCAGAACATTACAAGGAAAAACAATAGCCCCCTCCAATTTCCAGGATCCCCCCAGGACGTGCACCCTGAGAATGGGTCTGATTCTGTTATTCTCTTCCTTCATCTCTTTCCATTTGCTTCAAAATTTTTTAAAAATATAAGGAGCTCGTATTACTTTTTAAACAAAGAATAAAGTTATTTTTTAAAAGCTGGGTGTGGTGGCTCAAGTCTCTCATCCCAACCCTGAGACCCACCTGGGCAACATAGCAAGAGCCTGTCTCAAAAGAAATGAGTTTTATGACCTACCAAAAATTCCCAAGGAAAAGGAATGAAGGAGGGAGGAAGGGGAGGACAAAAGAGGTCTAATGCAGAAAGGGCTGGGGGAGGAAAGAGGAACGCCCCCCCGCACCCCACCACCACCAGGTCCCTACTCAGCCAGCCTGGTGCCTTCTCTAAATCTGCCCTGAACTGTGTTTGCACCTCAAATTTCTTTCATGCTGAGAAAAAACAGCCCCTGCCCACCCCAGCACCTGCCCTGCAGCCCCTCACCTTGGTGGCCGGCTGCTCCCGGGGGATGGTCCTCAGGAGCTCAGCCACGACATCCTGCATCTCCACCAGTGCCTTGTGGCTGCCCGACAGCTTCTGCTCCAGAGAGGAGACCAAGTCCATGGGGGCCTCTAGGCCTGCCCACCTCTCCCCTCCCCCAGGACTCTCCAACACAGGGCCACCAGCAAGGTGTCCAGCCTAGGAGGCTGTCAAGGCTCTGCCCTGCAGGCCAACGGGGCATTCCCAACCCTTGCTTCCCCAGGGACATACCCAGAGACCACAGAGCCCTGAGGTGGTAACAGCCAACCACGTACCCACATCAGCAAGCAATGCACAGACACACGGCCTTCAGTACCCAAAGGGTCCCGCGGTCACGGTGAAATGACAGGCAGTGCGTACAGGGCTTGACCAGCTGGTGTGGCAACCACTTCAACCTCCCCAACCAGGATGCCGGAACATGCTTACCCTACAGAGGCATCTCTGGGGCTCGTCCTTCCCCCACCCCCAACGAGGCCAACCCAAGGAGCAAAAGCAGTCCTGGCAATGCGGGTGCACAGAGCGGGTCACCCTGAAAGGCTTGCACCCAGGTGACTGGCGTGGTAATCCCAGGGGCTGTTGGTGACATCTGCACAGCCTCTGTCCAGCTCCCCTCCCCCCAGCTCCCCACTCCTGCAGGCTTAGGAACCAGGCACCACGCCTGCTCGGGCCCCTCTGCACAGAGCAATGTGCTCAGACTCTCCCTGAATCCCAGTCCCAACCTCCCAGAACCCCAGGCTCTCACCTGCTGGAAGGGGTTAGCGGCGCGGGGTGAGCAGGCCAGGTAGTATTGCAGGATGTCTGCAGAGAGACGTCAGGGGCAGGCTGAGCCACGACGGCTGTCCCAATGCGACTATGTGCATGTGAGCATGTGTCTGCATGCATGTCTTCAGGGCACATCTGCATGTGTGTTTACATGTGTGCCTATGCACCTGCACGCATGTCTCCAGGGCACACAGGCATGTATGTTTACACGTGTGCTTATGCGTCTACATGCATGTCTCCAGGGCACATAGGCATGTATGTTTACACGTGTGCCTATGCGTCTACACGCATCTTCAGGACACAATGGCATGTGTGTTTACACGTGTGCTTATGTGTTCTACACTCACGTCTCAGGGCACATATGCATGTGTGTTTGCATGTGTGCCTATGTGTCTACATGCATGTCTCCAGGGCACATCTGCATTTGTTTACACGTGTGCCTATGTGTCTGCACACGTCTTCAGGGCACATGGGCATGTGTGTTTACATGTGTGCCTATGCATCTACATGCACGTCTCCAGGACACACGGACATGTCTGTTTACACATGTGCCTGTGTCTGCACATCTCCAGGGCACAGGGACATTTGTGTTTACACACGTGCCTATGTGTCTACACACATCTCCAGGGCACATGGGCATGTATGTTTACATGTGTGCATGTGTCTGCACGATGTCTTCAGGGCACACCTGCATGCATGTTCACACATGTGCCTGTGTGTCTGCATGCACCTATTTATACATATGCACGTGTCTGCATGTTTACTTACACATGAATGTGACTGTGTACATTTACATGTGTATGCATGCCTATGTGCATGTGTTTACACGTGTGCATGTCTGTTTATGTGTGTGCATGTCTGTGTGCATATGTCTTTACATGTGTCTGCATTCAGTTACACACATGCATGTATGTCTATGTGTGTGGCAGTGGGGTGTGCATTCCCATCAAGCCAGGGTCCCTACACACTGACCCTTGCTGGGATCCACTTTCTGAACTCTTTATAAGTTCAGTTTTTCCAATTATCAAAGAACATTAAAAAAATGTTTTTAAAAGTTGAAAAAATGATGAAAGTATTTAGAAACACAGGAGAACACCAGGTGTCACTGTGGCCGCCTGTGCAGTGAAGCCAGTGTGGCTGGCCTGGCTGGCCTTTTGGGAGGGGCTATATGGCCCACAGGCTGGAGCTCACGCTTGTATATGTACATGTACATGTGTAGCGGGGGCTGCTCATACTTGCTGAGACCCCCCAAAGGCCGCCAGCAGTAGGGACCTGGAGGGGTCAGGCTGTTGGCAGGGGGGGCCAAGAACAGTGGTGGGTGCCACTGAGTGGTCACCACCCCCCCCCCGGCCCCCAGCAGAGCCGGTCCACCCCTCCACCCTCATTCCTGAGGACAAGGTGAGTGAGGGGTGGATTACTTTTCCTCCTGGAGGAGCCTCGGGCTTTGGTGGAAATGGTTCCTTCAACAAAGGCAGGCAAAAAACCTGCCCACAAGGGAATCCTGTGGCCTCCAGGGACAAAGGGTGGCAGGATGGTCCCTGACAGGAGGGAGCACTTCAAGATCTTTCAGTGTCTCTACCCCTACAGGGACAGACCTTCTAGTTTCTACTTGAGAACACACAATACTTCCAGAATGGGGGCCCAGAGAAGCTTAACAAACTGACAGCACCCCAACCTCCAGATTCCCACATCCACCTGCCTCTGTGACGTCTGACACACATCGCAAACCTCCCGAGGGGGCTGCAACTCCCAATGGCCCAGCTCTCTGCCCCACAGCTCCAGAACTACTCCCTGACCCACAGTACAGCTCACGACCCTGCAGCACAGAGCTGCTGAGAGCAGCGACGTGAACTGCTCCGTCCCTCTGTATCCCTACATCTAACTAACAGGCAGTCCTTCCGGCTCCACCCTCAAAGCCCATCCCTGACCACCTTTTGCTCCATTTATTCAAGCCCCTGCTGTCTCCTGCTTGAGGCATCCCCCCTCACCCACTCTTGTAAACCCCGAGGCCTGAGGATGCTTTGAAAGAGACCTTCAATCATGGGTCAAGCCTCTCCCCCCGCTTCCCCTCCCTCTAATGGCCTCCCCCAGGAATAAAGCAAAGTTCACCAGGGTGACTCAGCCCCACTGGCCTCCCTCCCCCCTCCCCCTCCCCTCCCCCGGAGGGTCTGCCTCTTGCCTCAGGGACCTTGCAAAAATGCAGCATCCTCTGGCTCTATTTTTTTTTTTTTTTTTTTTTTTGAGATGGAGTTTCACTCTGATTGCTCAGGCTGCAGTGCAATGGTGCAATCTCAGCTCACTGCAACTTCTGCCTACCGGGTTCAGGTGATTCTCCTGCCTCAACCTCTGGAGTAGCTGGGATTATAGGTGCCCACCACCATGCCCGGCTTATTGTTGTATTTTTAGTAGAGACGGGGCTTCGCTATGTTGGCTAGGCTGGTCTCAAACTCCTGACCCCAGGTGATCCACCCTCCTTGGCCTCCCAAAATGCTGAGATTACAGACGCGAGCTACGGTGCCTGGTCCTCTAGCTATACTTTAACGCCACCTGTTTGGTCTCCTCTCCTCTGCCCACCTACTCAAAGCAGCCCTGGGTCACCTGCCCCCTCCCCCACCCCATGGGCACCCATCACCCCAGTGACCACTGGCCTCACAGTTCCTGTCATTCTTCACAAAGCCTCCCACTTGGGAAAGGTGGTCCAGTCTGCTCGCTAGCGTCCCGGCCTGGGACCTGTCTCCCTGGGCCCACGGGCCCACAGGGCAGGGGTGCCTCCACTCAGCCACCTTGCTCTCCTGGCTCAGCCCAACCCTGGGGAACCCGCCTGACACGGCTGAGGATGCAGACTCACCCCCACTCAGCACCGAGTGCTCCTCCACCATCTTGGTCACGTAGGTGTCGGGGTCCACACAGAAGTCGCTGGAGCCCTAGGGTGGCCACGGGCAAGCGAGAGGGGGGTGACCAAGCCGAGCCTAAAGGGAAGCTCTCAGGGGTGGAACCCTGCCCCTGGAGTCTGCTTTCAACTGAGGAGGGGTAGACTGTGAATCTGGGGTCACAGGCACACTGTGCCCATGGCAGATGGGGGGAAAAGGGGTGAGGCTTCCCCCTCGTCCCTCCCCCCAGTGCCCAGGTCCAGCAGCCGGGGCACCTCACCCCCTCTGCCACTCACCACGGACACAGCCAGCTCCAAGCCCAGCGAGCCCCAGCTGATGACCAGGGCCAGGACTCCCAGCAGGCAGACCCTGTTGCAGAGACAGCCAGTCAGCAGCCCCCAGGCCAGTGTTGGGGGCATGTCACCTGCTGGACTGCAGGCCAGAAGATGGGTCCCAGTGCACAACAGGGGTCAGCCCACACAGGGACTGGGGCTCTTCCTACAGCCTGGCCTCAGCCAGAGCTGCCCACAGCCCAGGGCCCAGATGGAGCCTTCTTCTGGGATGGGTGGGGCTCAGAGAGCTCCCAGCTGGAAGCAGGGCTGGAAGGCCAGGTGGCTCTCGGGGCCCTGCCCCCTCCTGGCCCCCAGCTCCCTCTCCAGGTCCTGAGGAGGCAACAGTGTCCACTTTCACACAGGACCCTGCATACGGCTGCCCACGTAGCAGCCCAAGGGGCCTGCTAACCTCAGCCAGACCAAGCTCTTCTGTGCTGAACTCTTGCTCAGCAACTGGTTGCTCTTGCTACGGCACCAGCCTCTCCCCTCACCTGAGGCCTCACTTCACCCACATCTGGCTCCCTTTGATCCAGACACATAGGCCCCTGTGCACACCCCATTGCAGGTGCTCTGCCCCACACTGTGGGTCCCCGAAACCTCAGTGCAGGCCCCCCAAACACACCCTACTGCATGCCCCCCACACCCCACTGCGGGCCCCCCACACCCCACAGTGGGCCCCCTACACCCCATGGCGGGTCTGCACACTGTCATCCTTCCTCGTGTGTCCAGGCATCCTCACTCCCTAGGGTCCTTGCTCAATCCCTCCTCTCTCGGGTCTCCTTGGGCATAGCATGCAGCAGCACGCCCCCACCCACCTGAACCCCCCAACCCGCCAGTACTCCCCCACCTGCCTACACCCCCTGCCACCCTGGCTCTTCCTCTCCAGGGTGCTGTCACCTCTGGCCCATGGCACCTTTCCCTCACTCCGCTCCTCCGTGGCCTGTGAGTGTCACATAGGGGAGGCTGGATGTTCTCCCATCTCTCCCGGGGGAGGCACCAGCCACGGCCGTGCAGCTGTGCAGTGAGGGGGCAGTGACAACACCTCACCTCCCACGGAGGAGCTGCCACTCTCTCTTGCCTTCCCAACAAGGAGACCAAGGCCCAGCACTAAAGAGTCACCTGCCCAAGATCACCCTCCTGGTGAGCCAGAGCCGGGGCTGGACCCAGGCTGCCCCAGGGCCAAGGATGGAAGGAGTGGGGGAAGGGGCCCCAGCCTGATCTCTGGGTGGCCCGGGACATTCAGAGACCTGGGCAGGTTGTTTCAGGTCCTGGGCTACAAGTGCCCCACGTGCAGACTCTCACAGGAAACCAAGGGCTGGGTGCAAGTGTACCAGGACGGTGGCCACAGGGGCACAGGCACAGGGGCACAGGCCACAGGCATGGAAGGGGCATCTCAGAGCAGACCCAGTGCAGGGGGGTCCCACTCAGCCCCCACCACAGAGCCTGTGGCTGACACCGCAGAAGGGGTGGGGGAGGTGGTGCCATGGTACCTCGCTCTGCCCCCTCCGCTTCAGGCCCCCTAGACTCACCCCACGAGGATGCCCTTGGAGCTGCGGATGAGGCCGACCAGCACTAGGAGGCAGATGATGACGTCCAGTAGCAGCAGGCCCAGGTAGCCCAGCCACCTGCAGGAACACCTGGGAGTGGGCCAGGGCACAGGACTCGGGGCCAGGGAGTGGGGTCCCAGGGGGGAGCTGAGGCCAGCAGCCTGGCACATCGGAGGGCATTCAGAGGGTCTGGGTGTTAAGGACTGGTGTCAGTTCTAGAAAGACTCCTGTTAGGGAAACTCCAGCCGCTGCCTGTGACCAGTGGCCCTGGGCCCCCACCCATCAGGCCTCATGTACTGGGTGCTGAGAGCAAAACTGGCCCAAGGAGAGTGATGCCTGCCCAGTGGGGCGGGCAGGGAAGAGGGCCCGGCCGCACCTGTACCAGTCGTAGAGATCCACCTGCTCTGCCAGCACCTCCAGCGACACCGCAGTGTTCCTCCAAAACGGGATGGCGGCCGTGTAGCCCAGCAGCGTCTCCAGCAGGCCCTGCAGTCGTTGCACGGCTCGCAGGGGCTCGGGCCGCCCGGCCAATTGCCGCTCCAAGGTCTGCAGGCTGGGCTCCGCCGTATGGTTCAGCCCCACTGCCGTGTCCCACACCTGCGCCGGACCCGCGGGCGTGAGGCCGGGAGCCTGCCCCCCTAGCCCCAGAGGCTGGGCCCCTCCTGCACAGCCCCAGCCCCAGCTGCCCCGCCCGGCCTCGCGCAGACGTGGAGTTCAGGAGCAGCAACAGCGCCCCCGGCCCCAACTCGGCGGCCACTCACGCGGTCCTGGACCCCGGCCACTGTGCGGTTGGCGTGGCGGAGCGAGTAGGTGGCACGGTGGATGCCGTCACTGGTCTCCCCGTTGCCGTAGAATCCCACCGCGATGCCGGCGCTGGAGGGAGCGACGGCGTGAGGGCGGGGCCTAATACTGTGGCCCGCCCCAACCACACTCCAGCCCCGCCCCTTCGGGCCGTCCTCCCTGGCCCCGCCCCCTAGGGAACACCTCCCCCCCGGCCCCGCCTCCGGCCCCGCCCCACCGCGCTCACCTGCACACCAGCGTGGCGATGATGACACACCAGGCCGTGCAGCAGCAGTCGGCGTCCAGGTGCTCCTCGCTCTTGCGCCGCCGGCAGCACAGCCAGAAGGAGTAGAAGAGCAGGAAGAGGAGGTCCAGGGCTAGGCAGGCCAGGGCGGCGCCCCAGCAGCAGTAACGCCTGCGGACGGGCAGGAGGCGGCGCTGGAGGGAGTGGACCCCCATGCCCAGAGTGCCACGCCCCGCCCCAGCAAGGACCTTGCGCAGACTCCCATTTAATCCTGCTCCCAGTCCTGGGAGGTGGGCCCCATCCCCAACTTGTAGGTGAGGTATGGAGGCTCCCCACCACCTCACTGATGTACCTGCTGGTCACCCGGGTCTGGACCCCACACCTGGGACCCCGGTCTCGCCATCTTCAACGCTGTACGGCATCAAGACTCCATCGCCACTAGGAGGGGGCCAGGTGGACCCTGGCCTCCAGTTTCCAGGCCTCCGTGTCTCCTGCAAGGCCACCTGTCCCCTCCGCACTGGGTCCCCAGAGTACAGAGCAGGTGCTCAGGATGCCTGCCCCACCAGGCACCAAGGAGATGCACTGGGTGGAGGTAGCCAGAGAATGTGGGTGGCAAAGGAGGGACCCAGCAGGCTGGTGAACCAGTGTCCTTGCAGCCACAGCCCCGCTAAGGAGGTCCCTCCACCTCCCCAAGCCTGGTTTCTTTTCTGCAGAAAGAAGTGCTGCTGCCCTCTGAAGAAGCGAAGCCCTGGGGGAGGGGCTGCCAGCATCAGCTCCTGTCCTCACCCCCCAGTCTGAGACACCCCAGAACTCTAGGGTCCATCCTCAACTCAGGCCCAGACCTCTCCTACATCAGTCCTGGCAGGATCCGCCACCCCAGCTGTAGTGCTGAGCTTTTCAGGACTGGTAGGGAAGTGGGAAGTCTGTGGGGGCTGAACCCCCCACTTGTTGGCCATGAAAGTGTTTCTGAGGGGGTGAACATGGAAGATGCCCCATCAGGAACCTGATCCTGTCTGGGGTCTGTGAACTGAGAAGCTGCACTCAGGGGGTGGGCACTGCCCATTGAGTCCCCCCACACTGGATAAGATGGTGGGGCTGGTGCCACACTGCCATGGTCACCAGCCAGGGCTGTCCCAGGGGGACACCACCCACACAGGCTGCATACAGTCACCCCACCAGACACACAGCCTTGTCTGACTCCAAGCATGGCCTTCTGGCATGGCTCTCCCCAGGTCTCTGAACACAAAAGACAGACCACAGAACAGACACCAGAGCCCTCCCATCCCGAGGCCGGGCAACCCCCACAGGAAGTGGCTAAACTGATGCAGCAGTGACATTTCCTGAGCATCCACTTTGGGGAGGGAGGGTAACGTGTACCCAGAGCTGTCCCTTCTCCTGGCACCGCACTCAGTCTGCCTGGCCAAGTCTCTCACCCCCATTTCATCAACAGGGAAACTGGGCTTTAGAGAAGCTACAGAGAAAGCACACAGTCCCCTGCAACCCCAGGTCCCTGGGTTCAGCATAGCCCTGACCCCGGCTCAGCCCTCCAGAACCTCCGCACACTTCCTGTGCCCAGGCGAGGATGGCGAGCAGACACAGGGCTGTGCCTCATCATGGGGCCAGGGACCACCCAGAGGCTAACTCGGGGGTGTCCATGGATGGGGTGGTGTCCATGGGTGGGGGGGTGTCTATGGGTGGGGGGGTGTCTATGGGTGGGGTGGTGTCAGCAGTGGCGGCCATCAGTGTTGTCGGGTGGCCACCAGGTACACCTGCACTGCCCTTACTGGCACTGCTGCAGAGAAACACCACCCTCCCTGGATCACAATGCTTCAGCAATGTGGCCCTCAGGGGCCCCAGCCTCGGGAGCTGCTGGGCCAGTCGTCCCCTGCCTGGCTCCCCTTGGCATGAGGGCTCAGCCACAGTGGGCACTGGGACTGTTGCTGGATCTCCCAGGAGACAGTTGCCAAGCAGCGGGAGGATGGTGTGTCCTGCCCTCCAGGAAGCCGTCCAACGCCCACACCTGAAGGTGGCCTTTCCATCTCCACCTGGCCAGGGAGGTGCTGACCAACTCAGTACACCCAGAAATGAGCCGCCATGGTCCAAAGCCATGCCAGTGTGTCCACAGCTGCCCAGCAGCCAGCAATCTGGGCACTGCAGAGCATTGGGGACGAGCACCCTCCCACTCCTTCAGCCATGCACAGGTGCCTACCACCCCTGCAATGGCATGAGGACTGCTGGGCCCTGAGCCCAGCCCCACCCTCGGGAGGCAGGCCACCAGAGCCCCTGAAACTGAATCAGTTCAGGACAGTCTCATGGTCCAGGGAGCTCAAGTCACAGAGGGGTCCTCAGGGCCCAGGAGCTCAAGTTACAGAGGGGTCCTCAGGGCTTGCCCAAGATCACACAGGGAGGCAGAGACAGTCCAGTCACGTGGGGTTGGGGGGCTCACATTAACAGTCCCAGCACCACGCCCAGGCCCAGGCTCTACACACAGTGGGTCGTCCATAAACATTGGGGAGCTTGGAAAAGCAACCTGATCCTGTCGGGGTCTGTGAACTGAGAAGCTGCACTCAGGGGTGGGCACTGCCCATTGAGTCCCCCCCACGCTGGATGAGATGGTGTGGCCTGGCCTACGTGGGGCTGGGCATGGAGTAGAGGTGCTAACCCCGCCAGCTGTGACCACAGGCCCTGCCAGTACCCTCCTTATAACTCAGAGGCCAAGGGCAGAACAGACCTGTGGGGCAGCTGACCATGCCCCCGTGGGCCAGAGCTCCACAGGACCCATACCCATGTCTGCACTTCCATCCATGGGGCATCTCCTGGGCTCCCATGGCCTGGGGGCCACGGCAACCAGCCCCATCTTGGCCCTGGGCTGGCGAGACTCCTCCAGTGAGCCCTCCCTCTGCTCTCCACCTGCAGAGGCCTCCCCAGTCCTTGACTGGGGTTACCTTGCTGCTCCCCAACCCTGTGCTCACGTGGGGCATGACTCCAGGAGAGCCTGTCTGTATGCACCCCACATCTGGGACTCATAGGGAAACTCCTCCTGGGGTGAGGAGCTGGGGACTGGGAGAGCAGGTGTGAATCCCAGACATGAAGTACACAAGGCCTAAACAGGTACCTGGCTGTGGCGTCCGCAGCCACCGGCCTGGCATGTCCACCCAGAGCTCAGGGCATCAGTGTACATCAAAGGGCTCCCAGGCGCGAATCACTTCCTCGGCGGTGCCAGAGCCACCCACTCCCATTTGGCAGATGAGAAAATGGAGGCAGGGCGAGATAAACCCTGGCCAAACAGGATCTAGGTGAGGCAAGCCTGTTCCTTGGACTGCACTGCCCTGGTGCGGAGGGCTGACATCCAGGTGCAGCGGGCAGGGGGCATCTATGGCCAGTGGGGAGAGGCTGCTAAGCACCAGGCACACACAGGGACCCCTGTAGACGGTGTTCTCTGCCCTCAGGGCCACCTGTAGGAAGGTGAGGTGACGCAGGCACTAAACATCGTTATAAGTGAACTGTGAAGCCTGCTGGAGGGTAAGAGGCGCTGAGAAAAGCAGAAAAGGCAGCACTCGTGTCGCCCAGGCTGGAGTGCAGTGGTGTGATCTTGGCTCACTGCAACCTCCACCTCCCGGATTCAAGCGATTCTCCTGTCTCAGCCTCCCAAATAGCTGGAATTACAGGCGCATGCTAATTTTGTATTTTTAGTAAAGACGAGGTTTTACCATGTTGGTCAGGCTGGTCTTGAACTCCTGACCTCAGGTGATCCACCCGCCTCAGCCTCCCAAAGTGCTGGGACTACAGGCGTGAGCCACCGCACCTGGCCCGAATGTATGATTTAAAAAAAAAAAAATTTTAGAGAGAGGGTCTTGCTCTGTGGCCCAGGCTAGAGTGCAGTGACACAATCACAGCTCACTGCAGCCTCGACCTCCTGGGCTCAAGTGATCCTCCTGCCTCAGCCTCTCAAGTAGCTGGGACAACAGGCACATACTAAGAACTCCTGGCTAATTTTCTTTCTTTCTTTTTTGAGACAGAGTCTCTGTCACCCAGGCTGGTGTACAGTGGCTCGAGATCTCGGCTCACTGCAACCTTCACCTTCCACATTCAAGTGATTCTCCTACTTTAGCATCCTGAGTAGCTGGGACTATAGGTATGCACCAACACACCTGGCTAATTTTTGTATTTTAGAGACGGGGAGATCACCATGTTGGCCAAACTGGTCTTAAACTCCTGACCTCAGGTGATCTGCCATCTTGGTCCCCCAAAGTGCTGGAATTACAGGCGTGAGTCACTGTGCCTGGCCTCTGCCCTAATTTTTTAAAAGAAATTTTGTAAAAACAGGGTCTGGCTATGTTTCCCCAGGCTGGTCTTGAACTCCTGAGCTCAAGCGATCCCCCCCCACCACCTCGACGTCCCAAAGTGCTGGATTACAGGTGTGAGCACAGCACTTGGTTGAGGCAGCTTTCTCCTGTTCTTGCCTGGATGGGGCTAGCTGCAAACGGAGCCTTACTCCTCAGCCCCAGGGGCCAGAGGCCAGGCTTCGCGGCCCCCACAGGGACAGCCTCACTCAGCTTCCCCCAACTGAGGAAGGAGACGGTGCCTCCCCTGCAAGTGCAGAGCCTGTTCTTGTCTGCTGTGCAGATCCCAGGTGTCAGGGTGCCCAGCAAACCGGGCAGCTGCTTCAGTCCCCCCAGATCCCAGGCACCCAGTGTACCAGGCCTGAGCCCAGCTGTCTGCAGGGAACGTGCCGTGGCCAGCCTGACCTCTGCACCCACTTCCCGAAGCCAGATTCCCAGATGGCAGCCTCCCATGGGGCACTGGTCCAGCGGCATTCCCGTGGTGGCCCAGCCACCTTTCTCTACCAGGCCGGCGGCCCCTCCACCCCTCCCTGGCCCATTCAGAGAAAGAATGGGAACTGTCTGATCAGCAGCTGGGCTCTGACCGAGTGGAATTTTCCGTCTATGGTGGAAGTGATGTAAGGGCTCAGTAGGCGAGGCGAAAGCGACGTCCTGGGCTCCGCAGGGCACTCAGGGAGCACTCAAGTGCCACGCACGCGCCAAGGGGCCAGGGGCGACCCCTCCTGCTGCCTCAGTTCCCCTCCCCAGACCCTAGGCCCCCTGGTCTTGGTCCTGGGCCACCCCCCTCCTTCTCCAGGCCCCTGCAGCCCCACAGCCACGGATGCATCCACTGGGGATGCCCCCTCCCACTGTGAGCCCAGACTCCCCCTGACTGCCCTGCGGCCCCCAAAACCCCACCACTCTGGAAACACCCAGTCAGCCAGAGAGCCGGGGCCTGAAGTCTTACTCTGTCCCAGATCAGGCTGCCACCAATAGGATCCCAGTATACCCCAAGCCACACCAAATCCTCCCTGACCTGGCGGGAACGCCTCAGGCAGCGGCTGGCTAGAGTGGGCAGGGCTCTCTGGCCTCTACACCCAGGCATACGCTGTCCCTGGGCCTGGAGCCTTCTTCCTTCAGGGAACCCCCACTGTGCCCAGACACACGCCACCTCCTCCAGAATGTCCCCAGGATGTCAGAGACCCAGGCCCAAACCCGGTGCTGCAGCCTTTGCTCTGTGGGAGCCTCAGCTCGGCACCTGTAAGGCGAGAACCCCCGACCCGACCTGGCTGCCTGCACAGGTGGGTGGCCCCGTCCCAGCCCTGCTTGGAGAGGGGAGGGCCCAGTGTGCCACCAAGGCCTTAGGACAGCTGGTGGGGCAGGAAGCTTGGGGGAGACAATATGCATGAGCACTGGGCGAGGCCAGTGCCCCATGCCTGCCATGTCCTCCTGCCCATGCCCACTCTGCCTCCAGGCCCTTCCTGGATGTGGCTCCCAACAGCCACGCAGGCACAGGCAGCCCCCACACAATGCCAGGCTCGGCACCAGCACAGGCTGCACCACACCAGGCTGCCGAGACAGGAGGGCCACGCATGACTGCAGGGCAGGGCACACTGCCTGCCACCTGCACAGATGGCTGCCACTGGGTGTCCTGGTGGCTCCCGGAGCACCTGGTGGCAGTACCTGGGCCTGGCAGCGTGTGAGGATGCATGCCACGCAGGGCAGGGTGCACAGCAAGCCAGGGCCAGACTGTGGAACGCACGCCCTCCACACACACACAGGTAGCTGCTCAACAGTCGTGCACCTGGGAGCAGCTGCCCGCTCTGGCGCCCCGGGCCACGGACCTACACGCTGCTCTGTCCTGCCAACCCCTGTGGGCTATGGCGGTGCATGGCTGGGCTAAGGAGGCACTGGCCCACTGGGAGGCCCTCACAGGCGCTCTGATGAGAAGTCTGGCCTGATGCAGCCCCCAACCCCAGCCACAGGCAGCAGCCACGATCCCGCCACCATGCTGTTCCGGCCACAGCTGCTCATTCCTTGGCTGGACACTGCTTTGGGTCCACCCTGAGCAGGGAGGGAAGCAAAGACACAGTGATACATCCTGGAGCCACGCTGCTAGGCACAGGGAGGCTAGCAGGCAGAGTCCACGTCACACAGTGGGGCAGGTGAAGCTGGCAGGCCAGGCAGCGTGACTGCAGCTGAGGACGACGGCTGCCCGTGGCCCTGGGAAGGACCAGTGAGCCCCAAAGGTACAGCCACAGGCACAGCAAGCAGGGGTAGCAGGAGAAGCAGCTCCGTTGCCCAGAGAATAGGTGGGCAGAAGATAGGTTGCAGCCCTGCTCAGCCCTGCCCCGCCCCTCATGCCAGCTCCTTATGAAAGTGACAGTTTGGCGGAGGGAGAAGGTACAAGCTCCACAGGGGCCAAGCACGAAGTCCGCTGAGGGGCCAGAATCCTGCCAGAAGCGCCTCCATGTGACAGACACACAACGTGGTGACAGCCACACAGTCTGACTGCAGTGGGGACGGAGTCACCCCCAGCTTCCTGGATAGGGACGGAGTCTGCACACTGACACCTGTGATCCTGTCCGGGGTCTGGGCTAATTGGGGAGCATTGGCTTTCAGGGCATCTTAACAGCAGCCTGTACTGGGTGCTGGGGACCCAGGCTTGGACAGACAGATTGGCCCCGCTGGGTGGGGTGCTCCCCCTGCATCCACAGTGCCAGTCGGGGGCTCCAGGAGGATGTGGCAGGCAGTGGGAAGGGAGTAACCCCACCTGACTCCACGGATGCCAAACTTCAGCCCTGGAACTGCCAAGGCCCCTCCTCCAGAGGAAGTGACAAGGTTTGGGGGTGTCTGAGAGGCGGGCTGAGGTCCCATACCCCAGTGCAGACTTATGGGTTCTGGCCTCCAGCACCGTGAGAACCCCCCAGGGTCCTGGGCCAGGGTCAGGAAAGGGGCAGGATCCCTAGGGTCAAGCCTTGCTTGGAGAGGCCAGGGTGGGCTCGGTGTGTGCGAGCTACCACCACCGCCCGTGTCAGGGGCCCCCCCCCCCCACTGGGAAGCAGGACCCCCACCTTTGCCTCATGGGTCCCCCTCACACGAGTAGGGACTCCAGGGTCATAGCCCTCGGCTAGGCCTCAGCCCCCCACGTGGCCACTCTGGACACGTGGCCGCAGCCCCCACCCACAGCACACTGGGCCCAGGCTCCCAGCAACGCTGGCCCAAAATTAAAAACAGATTTTCCCACCAGGCTGGGCTTGGCTTTCACGCATTCCATGACGGTGAGCTCCTGGCCGTGCCTGGAGGACGTGCAGCCAGCAGCAGCCACGTGGGGGCTGGGGTGGGGGCCAACTTTGCATCCCCTGTTCTCCACTCCTGAGGTCCGAGGTCCAGGCGGCCAGGCTGCACGTGGACCCACACCCACTGCCCCACAGCCCCCGGGGCTCCCTCCAGGCTGGCCCTCGCCCTCCAGGAATGGCCTGGAAGGAGGCTGGTGAGGCAGCCCTTGGGCTGACACTCAGAGGCACTCCTGCCCATCTCCCCATAGGCCAGGCCTCTGCCCCACGTCCTGTAGCCAGGGGCCCCCAGCTCTCCTGCTGCCCTCGCCCGCCCTCCCCCTGTGCAGGGAACAGATACCAAAGAGCTGCAGCGAGTGTGTCTATTTTGGTCCCCATGCTCCGACATATTTCTCAGCGTGACACCCAGAAAATCCCCTGCTCTCCCAGCTTGTCTGCAGGCCTCTGCAACAGCCACCTGGGGACTGGGTCCCCGGTCTCGGATCCAGCCCGGAGCCGCCAGACTGGAGCCCTGTCTCCGGGTTCAGCTCCCCTACCAGGGAGAGGCAGCCCAGAGGGCACGGCCCAACCCAGATGCCAAGCTCAGAGATGGGTGTACCCCAGAACTTTGGGAGTGCTCCTCCATGATGACCAGGAACCCCACCAGTGTGCACGAGCCCAAGGGGGCAGAGCAAGCAGGGGCACCATGGCTGGCACCCTCCTCAGAGGCCAAAGGCACTGGCACTCAGACTGAGTGGCCTGGCCTCCTCTCACACCCTCAGCCAACATGGGCCTGGCCCAGCCACAGTGGGTGCTGCCCCCACGGGACTCAGGCCAGCCTCCCAAGACTGTGAGAAGCCCCCTTGGGTTCCCTGCAGACCCCAGTGGTGGGCCCGGGTACAGGAGGCCCTGCTGTGACCCCCCCACACCCACCATCCACCTGCTGTCACATGCTGGTTCCCTGGTGGCCGCGTCAGGCACTTCCCATGTCCTTGACCCCAGGCCCCTGGCTGCAAACTCGGTTCCTCTTCTGTAGCCCAGGCCTCGGCAGAGCTGACTGTGGGGCAGCTAGGGAAGTAGATGCCCCTGAGCCCTCTGAACCTGCACCCCTGGGCTCTCGAACTGCACTAACACCATGTCCACTGGAAGGGACGGAGCTGGGCTGCAGCTGGAACCCGGGTCCGGTCTTCCAGCTCCCGATGCTGGCCGTCCCGCATTTCTGCTTATGTTGGGGACACCATGTCCACTTCCCAGGGTCACTGGGTGGCTCTCCAAGGAAAGTGCTTTAGAAACGAGCAGCACAAGCGTCTGGGGATCCAAGCTGCAGGGCTCCCCCACTCCCCTAGAGCCTGACCAAGAGCCCCTGGCGGGGGGGGGTCAGAGTGGCAGGCATTGCACATCCCTTAGATGGGGCCGGCCAGCGGGGCCCCTGCCCAGGGGTCAGGGGAGGAAGAAGGGTCACCATGGAGATGCCCAGAAGAGGGGCCCTAGAGCTGGGCCTTGAGTTCCAGGCAGGTTGGGGGCAACGGGGGTCCCGCACACACAGACTGCAATGGTCCCTGGCACTGCTGAAACCGGAGATGGGGGAAGCCAGTGCCCTGAATAAGAATTCCCACCCCAACATCCGAGCACACCCAGGAAAAGCCGTCAAGACCTCGGCGACTTCTAGCAGGTCCAGGCTGCACTCTAAGGAAGGGACTTGAGAACCCCCGAGTCTCCTAGGTACAGAGGTGGCCAGAGCACCCTCAGAGTCACCAAAACCACAAGCCCAAATGCAGGAAGCTTTGATGAAGACAGTGGCCGGGCCAAGGGTGGCCTGACACCCACCCACCAGCATGTGTGGACTGGGTGGTCCAGGGCCCACAGCTTCACACCTCCTGGCCGAAAGGCAAGCTCAGCCAATCAGTGTCTTCCAAGGAATGCAGACGCCGGCCAAGATGGAAATGCCCAGAGCGGACTGGGACCAGCCATGGGGCGTCCTGCCCACCGGCAATGCAGAATCCCATTCGCTGCAGGCCCCCATCTAGCTCATCAGCTCCTGATCACTCAGGGCTTTCTCCTGAAGCTTCTGCCCCACTCCCTGGGGGCCTCCAGGTCTGGCCTGCTTCTGTCCCCTGCAGCTACAGAATCCTGCCCGGCACCATGGGACACGGGACAAGCATCTGGAACCAAAGGCCCTAGATGCAGTCCAAAGTGCAGGACGTGTAAAAAGCTATAGGATTCCAGTTCTCAGGGACACCCACCCCACAGCTCTATGCGCTTGGACAGAACCCAGCTGGAGGGACGTATTTGTCTCACGCTCTTCCCTTTCCCCAAATGTTCCATGAACGTGTACCACTTTCATAAACGACAAGACAGGCGACCAAAGCTGCTGTTTTAACCGGAGCTAATTTCCTTCTGTTGAGTGGGGAGGATGATAAGAGGCCAGCCCTGTCCTAGGGAACGGCCCCCCAGCCTGCAACTGGGCACGAGGCTGACGTCGTGTGAGTGGCAGCACAGAGGCGCTGTGCCCTTAGGAGCTGGCTCCCAGCTCTGCTAGGAGAACACCTGCCCTACTCCCAGAGCTCAGATCTTCTCGGAGTGGTTGTCCAGCCAGGGCTGGCACAGCTCCTGGCACAGAGGACTCACCAGTACCTGAGGTAGCACATTCCCCTTGTGCAGTCAGAGCAGAGTGACCCACCAACATGTGAGGCTGAGGCCTCTCCCCCAAGGCTCAAGCTTCTCTCTGCCCCAGGGCCTTTGCACGTGCTGTTCCCACAGCCCAGAAGCTCTTCCCCAAGTCTCTGCATAGTGACCTCAGTCTTATCATTAGGGTCTTGACAGAAACATCTGGGCACTCCAGACTCTAAGGGAAAACAGGCCCCCCAGGCTATGCAAACCTGAGGCAGGGGCTCAGGGCAGGTGTCCCAGTGAAACCATCACCTGCCAGGGCTGGCGCGGCCCATGGAGGAGTCAGAAAGGAGAAGGCAACTCACAACCCTCTGATTGTCGGCAGCCAGGCTTGCAGCCTCTATGGCAGGCCAGTTAACACCACCTCCTGCAGGAAGCCTTCCCTGACCACTGGGCTCCCACTGCCCAATTTGGAACCCACCACAGGGCATAGCTGTTCTCCTGCATCTGGCCCTGAGCTGGAGGAGACAGTGAGCCCAAGAGAGAGGCTGAGGTGAGTGAGCATGAACTTGATCCCCGACTGAGGACACGGGGTCACAAAGGGCTGGTGGGAGCTGAGCAGGCAGGCCTCCCACAAATAAAGCCCACAACAGCGGCCAGACCACCCAAGGTCACGCAGAAGGAATTGACAGAGTGAGGGTGCAGGCCTGCGACGCTCCAGCTGAAGAGAAGGCTCCGCTGCCCTCAGGAGCCCCTTCCCGAGGCCAGGACAGCCAGGCCCACTGGACATTCAGGACTCACTATGCAGCGCAGTCTGGCCCGGGGCCACACCAGGTGCCCAGGCCTCAGGCCCAGCCCTGCCAGCTCAGCTGCAGGGCCACCAGGGAGTCTCAGGCCTCCTGCAGGCCTCCAGTCCCCTCTGTGAACGACACAGCCCCCATTCACTCAGGTGCCCAGGCAGCGTGGGGAGCCTGGCCCTACAGCCCCTCTCTACAGTCACTGACTGGGGAGCCGCACCTCAGGGACTTCTACAGGGTCCAGGCTGCACTCCAAGGAAGGGACTTCCTTGGAGCTGACCCCATATGCCCCTCCACCTCCTGCCCTCCCACAGATCCCCTCAGCCCCCATTAGCTCCTAATCTCACGGTCACACCCTCAGCAGCAAGGCAGCCGTGGGGGAACCTGGGAAGTCCGCAACTCCAGGCCGACTGGGGCTCCTCCAGGGGCAAAAGCAGAGGCCTGCAGAAAGGAGCAGGGCTCTTGTCCCCACCGCTTACTCACTATGTGATTGGGAGCCTTGGTTTGCTAATCTGTACAATGGAGCAACTGTCCTCACCTCCTGGGACTGTGGGAAAAGCAGCTGGTGACAGGCAGGGCCTTGAAGCAGGACCTGGCCTTGGTCCCTCCAGGGGGTTTCACCAGGGTTCCCAATAGCAGACCACGGGGGCCAGAAATAGCAAAGGCCAGTCCCTCGTGCCACACCCCCAACTCCTAACACCAGGCCCTACCTCCCCCACCCCCCCCCCCCCCACCCGGATAACCACCAGGCAGACGCCCACTCCCCCAGCAGAGCACAGCCCAGGTGGGGGCAGCACACAGACAGCTAAGAGGGAACCCTAGGTCAGGATGGGTGAGGGGTGCACCTCCCCCACAGCCAGCAACTCCTTACCAGGGGAGGCAGGACAGGGCGCCTGCCATGGCCCAGACCCACCCACTGCCCACCCTTCCAGGAAGGGGGCTCCTGGCCCTCACCCCCCAGGGGTGACCCTACACAGGAGGAACGGCTAGCCCAGATTAAGGATGAGGCGACGAAGGCTCAGAGAAGCCAAGCAGTTGCCCAAAAGCACCGGCACTTGAAGGGCACGGGCAGGACGCACGCCAGGACCAGCTCACGCCACAGCCCCTCGCCAAGAGCCGGGAGTGGAGGCGGCGGGGGATGGAGGCAGGCTGGTTTCCACATCGTGAATTATTCAGTGGCTAATTCTGCTCCGTGGAGATGAGACAGGAGAGAGAGTGAGTCAGAGCCCTCCCACAGCAGAACAGAGCACAGGGCAGGGGAGGAAAAGGGGCAGAAGCCAGGGCCTCCCACTGCCACAACACCCTGCTAGAGGCCAGGCAGGCCAGGCTGAGCAGAGGGGCTTGGCCACTGCCCCGAGGCCCCCATGGGCTGCAGACATCATCGCCCTCACTCTCTATCTCACTCCCTGTCTCGCATCTGGGAATGCAGGCACCCTGGAGGGCTGGAGGGGGAGTCCAACTGTGGCTGGCAGCTCAGGCAGGTGGCACCCCAAGGGCCAGCAGGAAACAGCTGCCCCCCTTCCCCCGCTCCCCCACACTCCAGGGCTGCCCTGGAGCTTCAGAACTGACAAACGGGCCAAACCCTCAGGGCAGAGAACTTTCCAAAGCACAGCACACCCTCCTTGCAGCTTCAACAGAGTCCTCCAGGGACAAGTGACAAAGCCGAGAGCATGGAAGAAGTTCCAGAAGTTCCTGGATGTGCGTTGCCCCCCACACCGAACGGTCCCCCGGGGCTGGGCCTCTAGAACGCAGGCGTGAGATTTTATACCAATCCTTCCGCCTCCCTCCTCCCTGCTGTGTCTGGGCGTGCCTGGGCCGATCCCCTCGCCCCCTTCCTCATCTGTTAGGAAACGTCATCAGATGGGCTGGGGGGCCTGGGTGCAGGTGAGCGCGAGGCAGGGAGCACTGGGCTTCTCCACTTCCGCTTCCCTCCTCTGGATGCAGGAGGCCACAGACAATGCAGTTCTGAAGAGTCCAGGTGCTAGGGTCCGCGGAATACCGGATTCCCAAGCCATTTTGATAAGCAAAAAGCCATTCCCACCCCACCATGGGGCTCTGCCATGATCCGTCCAGAGAGAACTCCGGGTGACCAAGGACCCTGGTCACGGGGCTTCTGGAATCCGGATCTCTAGGCAGGAAGGAAATGCCCACAGCTTGGTCCCCTGCCCCACACTCGAATGACAGTAGCTTGGCCATGGGGGTGGTGCTGGGGCCTGGCATAATGCCAGGCCAAGAGCTCCTGTGGGGAGAGGGCTGCAAAGGGCCCCCCGCCACCCCCCAGCTCTGCCTGGGTTCAGCTGCTTCCAGCCTCCCTGCCTGAGGCCCACGGTGCTTCCCAGCCACCAGGCCTCCCTCCCCCTGGGGGCTACAGGCAGCCTGTTCTCCTACGGACACACACGACACCCTGTGTACATCCCCACAGCCTGACCGCCAAGCAGGGGGTCATTACCGACCACAGAGGGCTGGCGGCGGCCCAGGCCATTCACCCACTGGAAGCCTGGCAGTGGGATTCCCCAGCCGAGGGTGAGTGGGCGAGGAATCCCGCCTGCTTGCACCCAATGTGCTCAGGCACCCGCTCTGATCTCAGAGCTTGGGGGTCATCTGGGGAGGGGTCTCTACTGGGACACAGGACCAGGCTGCCCCCAGTGATGGAGAGGCCGTCCACTGGCAAGGGGCTCACGGAGCGGGGGAGAGGCAGCTCCATTGAAACCCCAGAAAGGGGGGCCTTAGTGACACCAGAAGGGAAGGCCAGAATGCGGAGGGGGGCCATGGACCCTCGACGGGTTGGAGGGGATTTAGACCTTTGAGGAGGAGGCCATGACCCTGGAGGAGGGGGTCCCAGGAATCAGAAGAGACCCTCGAGAAGGAAGGAGGCCAGGACCTGCGAGGAGGAGGCGGCTGTGACCCTGGATGGGGGATAAGGGGTCCTTAGGCCCTCGGGGGAGGGGAGCCGTGGCCCTGGGAGTGGAGGGGGCCGTGACCTGGGGACCCTGACCCTGCGACCCCGAGGGGCCCGTGTCACCTGCTGGTAGTCAGCGTCCTCGGGCCGGAACTGGCTGCTGGTGGCCTCCCAGCTCAGGTCGAAGTGGGGCAGCCGGTGCAGAAGGCTCACCCACCAGGGCGCCGAGTAGCTGACCCCGGCCATGGCGGAGCCCGGCCGCCTCCGGATACGCGCGGCCTGCGCGGGGCTCCCTCGCTGGCCCGGGGCGCGGGCTTTAGGGACCCGCCGACCCCGGCCTGGCCGCCCGCATCATCCGCGCGCTCCTGGGCTCGGCCCGGCCCGGCTCGGCCCGGCTCGGCTGCGCTCGGCTCCGCTCGGCCGCCCGCGCCCGCCGCCTCTTTGTTCGCCGCCGCCGCCGCCGCCCCCTCTGCGCCCCGCCCGTCCGCCCGCCGACCCCGCCCCCGAGCCTCCATTGGCCCGCCGCCCGCCAGCCCAGCCTCCGCGCGCCCCGCCCTTGGCCCGCCTCTTACCCACTATTGGCCTATCCCCCGCCAATCCCGCCCGCATTGTGCCCCGCCCACCCGTTTCTGCACCTCTATTGGTCCTTTTACCTGATGCTTCTGCCCCTCCACTCTCATGCCCTCCCATTACCCAATGGCCCCACCCCCTCCGCGTGTCCCCGCCCTCCTGCCCCGCCTCTGAACCGTCATTGGTCCGCCGGAAGACGTTCCGCCCACTTCCTCGCCCTCGTGGAGGGCGCCGGCCCCGAAGGCGCTGGAGGACTGGCTCTCTGCGCTATACGACCTAGACCTGCCTTTCCACGTGGCCGTGGGGGCTAGAACCCTGGCTGCAGAAGCAGCGACGTTTCATTCCATGCGTTCGCTCGTCGTGGTTTCGATCTTTGCACGTTTCTTGCATTTTACTGCGGGGGTCCGGCCTGGTGGAGTTGGACTGGGCTGGCCTTGGCCTACCCATTGCACACACACAGCACACAACCCGCAGTGCTCAGCAAGGCACCAAGTGGCCTGTCTGTACAATGGACATGATCTGGATCCAGGGTCTGGCTGGGGCACCTAGAGCTGTGTGATCTGGGGCAAGTTACTTAACCTCTCTGTGCACCACTCTGTGCATCGGTGTCTGTAAAAGGGGATGACGATAAAGGTACAAGTGTGGGCCAGGCGCGGTGGCTCACACCTGTAATCTCAGCACTTTGGGAGGCCGAGGCAGGTGGATCACCTGAGATCAGGAGTTCGAGACCAGTCATGGCCAACATGGTGAAACCCCGTCTCTACTAAAAATACAAAAATTAGCCGGGCGTGATGGCAGGTGCCTGTAGTCCCAGCTACTCCGGATGCTGAGGCAGGAGAATTGATTGAACCCAAGAGGCAGAGGTTGCAGTGAGTGGCGCTCACACCACTGTACTCCAGCCTGGGCCACAAAGCGAGACTCCGTCTCGAAAAAAAAAAAATTTTTTTTAAAGGTACAAGTGTGAAGTGGATCCCAATATAGATTCAGTCCCCATCCAGCCTTCCCTCTGGGGCAGGTTGAGTCTTTTGTCAAGACCTAAGATGAAGACAATGGCCTGTCCTGGTATCCTGGGGCCTGAAAATTCAGGCAACTACCAGCGAGTGCCAATCATGGGCTTTGGAGCCACACATCCAAATTTCCTAACAGGGCCTCCTCATGGCTGTGCCTCCTCCTCTGCTAAAGGGGAGGTGGGAGGTGCTGGAGCCGGGAGGATGGACACAGTACCTGCCTGGGCTCAGGTGCATGCCTCCTCCCGACTCCAGGGGCAGTGGGTGCATCCTGGCTCTGTTTCACCACCTGGGGCCTTATTCCTGGACCTCCTGTGTGCTGAGAAACAGGTTTCCACACCCAGGCTCCACCATCTGCTGTGCCCAGCTCGGCCAGCTCTGCGGGCAGGCAGGCTTTTCCTGGCAGGAAGGGCTTTTTGCAGGCAGGGACCGTTCTGGGCAGTGGCTTCCCAGGAGGCCTGGGCTTCAGCTCATCAACTGCCCTGACTCGCCTGTTTTCCTGTGATAGGGCACCGGGCAAGAGGGCCTAGCCAAGCTGCAGTTACCACTCGCTGGATAACTTAGAGACACCACCCAGTTGGGAAATAACGGCCGAGCAGAATCAGGGAGGTCGCATTCTCCATCCCAAAAGGCTGAAGAGCCAGGAATTCTGGGTGGGGTGGGGATACTGGCTCAGGTTCCTCTCTCTCCAATGCCAAGGTTGCTGGGAGCTCCAGGCAGAATGAAGACCCACCCCAGCCCTCTAAGACTAAGGCTACCTCCTTGGGGTGGGTTGGTACCTGGCCAGGTGAGTCCTCTTCCCTGGCACCCACTGAGCGTTGACTGTGAACAGGTGGCGTAGGCAGGACGCCCACTCCTAGCCTGACACTGCTCCAGCATCCAGCCTGTGCCCTCATCAGCACAACGAGGGGATCGCCTGCATAGCCCCGCCCCCAGTTGACTCTGACTTCAGCGTTCTGTGTCGCATAACTCCAGGGATGAAAGGGGCAGACCCTGGCCAGCTGCAGAAATTGTCCTCATGGCCCGAGATTGTTTATCGTTCCTGCTATTGGCAGCAGCTCCTGTGGCCACAGACGGACCTCCGGCTTCCCCCTGACTCCAGTGCCCGCCACACCAGCCTGGCAGTCCTGCCAGGGTACACACATGCAGGCAGGGAGTACATGAGTTCCTTCCCACATTTCCAGAAGCCTTGCAAAATTGTGCTTTTTCTTCTGATAAAACCGGAAAGCCGGCCAGGCATGGTGGCTCACACCTGTAATCCTAGCACTTTTGGAGGCCCAAGGCTGGTGGATCACCTGAGGTCAGGAGTTCAAGACCAGCCTGGCTAACATGGCGAAACCCTGTCTCTACTAAAAAATACAAAAATTAGCTAGGCATGGTGGCAGGCACCTGTAAATCTCAGCTACTCTGGAGGCTGAGGCAGGAGAGTCACTTGAACCCGGGAAATGGAGGTTACAGTAAGCTGAGATTGCACCACTGCACACCAGCCTGGGAGACGGAGCAAGACTCCGTCTCAAAAAAAAAAAAAAAGCCAGAAAGCCTAATGCATTATGTGAAATGATAACTCAGGGCCAGGCATGGTGACTCATGCCTGTAATCCCAACACTGGGAGACTGAGGCGGGGTATATCACCTGAGGTCAGGAGTTCGAGACCAGCCTGACCAATATGATGACACCTCGTCTCTACTAAAAATACAAAAATTAGCCAGGCCTAGTGGCACATGCCTGTAATCCCAGCTACTCAGGAGGCTGAGGTGGGAGAATCACTTGAACTCAGAGACAGAGGTTGCAGTGAGCTGAGATCATGCCACCGCACTCCAGCCTGGGCAACAGAGAAGACTCCATCTTAAAAAAAAAAAAAAAAAAAGATAACTCAGGTGTAGTGGATTGAATTATGTTCCCCAGAAAGATACGTTCCAGTCCTAACCTGTGGTACCTGTGAATGTGACCTTCTTTAAAGAAAGGGGCTGGGCGCAGTGGCTCATGCCTGAAATCCAAGCATTTTGGGAGGCCGAGGCGGGAAGATCTCTTAAGGTCAAAATTTGAGACTAGCCTGGACAACATTCCTTCTCTACAAAAACAATTCCTTCTTTACAAAAAAAATTTAATTAGCTGGGTGTGGTGGCACAGGCCTGTAGTCATAGCTACTCAGGAGGCTGAGGCAGGAGGGTCCCTTGAGCCCGGGAGATCTAGGCTGCGGTGAGCTGTGATTGTACCACTGCACTCCAGCATGGGTGACGGAGCAAGACCTTCTCTCTAAAAAAGGGTCTTTGTTAATGTAATCAAGTTAAGATGAGGATATTGGATTAGAGTGGTCCCCAGTGCAAAGATGGTGTCCTTATAAGAAAAGCTAAATTTGGACACGGACTCTGAGATACAGAGACACAGAAGGAAGAACCCCTTGTGAAGACAGAAGCAGGGGTCAGAGCGATGCCGCCACAGCCCCCAAGCACGGAGCATTGCTAGGGCCAGCAGAAGCTGGGAGAGAAGCCTGGGGCAGCCCCTCCCTCAGAGCCCCCCCTGCCTCGATCTCGGACTTCTGGCCTCCAGAACAGTGAGACAATGCATGTCTGTGTTTGAAGCCACCTAGTTCGTGGAGCTTTGTCACAGCAAATCCAGAAACGAATACACCGGCTTTCTCAGCACTTCTTGGTGGCTGGTGCCCTGTGCCTCTGATTGGTGTGGGATGGAACGGTGCTGATGACTGATTAATGTTTGCAGTGTGCTTGGACGGTGAAATCTATTCCTAAGGGGCCCATGGAGGAAGAATTTGTAAAAGGGGTCCAGGGTGGAGAGAGAATAAGGGGCCCACAGCCAAGGTTCTGGAAGAACACAGCCAGAGTCCCTAAGGCATCCCAGTGCAACGCTGGCTGGGATCCAGTGTTGAAGAGAAACTCCCGTGGAACTGAAAACCCCTAGCTTCCAGGAGGGTTAAAGGAGAGAAGGCCAGATAGAGGACCTAGCGTGGGATGGGCATGGAGGAAGTTCCTGCTACCATCCCACCTGCTGTGACCTGACGTCACTGCCCAGAGCTACTGTGGTTTTCCCATCTGTTCTGCAACCGCTGTGGCTGGAGGCTGGACTTTAGTCCTACTCTACAGATGGAGCAACTGAGGCCCGGGCCGTGACACTGCATGGAGGCCTTGAGAATCACCAGCCAGTCAGGGAACCAGGGTTCAGCCTAGTTCCACTGGCCCTTCCTCCCTCCCCCACTCCTTCCCTCCCTCCCTCCTTCCCTCCTCCCTCCCTTTCTCTCCTTCGCTTCCCCCACCCTCCCACTTTCCCTCTGTCCCTCCTTTCTCCCTCTCTCCCTCCTTCCCTCCTTTCCTCCCTCCCTCCTTCCCCCTCTTTCCCTCTTTCCCTTCCTCCCTCCGTCCCTCCCTCTCTCCCTTCCTCCCTCCTCCCTCCTTTCTCTCTCCCTCCCTCCTCTCCTCCATCCCTCCCTCCATCTTTCCCCTCCTTCCTTCCTTTCTCCCTCCCTCCCTCCTTCCTTTCCTCCCTCCCATCTCCCTTTCTCTCCTCCCCTCCCCCTCCATCCTTCCCTTCCTTCTTTTGAGTGAAATAGGGTTTGTGAGCAAAAACCAGGTATGAGAAAGTCTGTGAGGAGAGACTGCCGAGGGCCGAGTTGTCTGGAAGCCTCTGGTAGAAGTGTCTGGCCCCGAGGGAGGGGAGCAGCCAGGCCAGGAGCTCCCAGGGTCTGTCCCCCACGCCAGGAAGGTGTCAGGGTTGAGGCTCGGGAACGGTTGTCCCCAGGCCTGCAGAGAGGCCAGGCTTGAGCCGAGGGCCCCCAGATGCTGGGGCTGAAGCCAGGACAATGGAATTCCCTGTGTTTGGGCCCCATCCAAAGAGGTTCACGTTTTCGGTGAAGAGGGAGCTCACTGGCCAGGAAGAGAGGGCTGCAGGGCGGGGCTTCCTGGTGCCTGCTGAGATGAGGCTGGGTGACGCTGTGGTTGCACAGCCAGCCTGGTGCCTGGCTGACCACAGACACCTGGCTGATGGATCTTGGCTACAGGGGAAGCCACAGGAGCACCACTTTCAATCTGGGTCTGAGACAATTGGCCCGTGGCTCTGGAGGCTGCGAGAGATGCCAGCCAGTGTGGTCCCCAAGAGGACCATGGAGCGAGCCACACAGACCTGGCCAGTGCGAGGATGTGAGCGCCTCTCATTTATCCGTGCTCACCTGGCCAGCAGCCTCGCCTTGTCCAGAAAGCCACTGGGAGCCAGGAGACCAGTAGGGGTGGCCTCTGAGCGGCCAGGAATTCTGTCCTGAGTCCCATCACTCAAGTCAAGTATGTCATCCAGCACTTCCCTGCTTGCCACATAAGACTAACAAGACTGGGTGTCTGGGTCCGAAGCCCAGTGTAGATTGAAAATAGTGCCCTGAGGCCACCCATGGCTGCTCATGCCTGTAATCCCAGCACGTTGGGAGGCCCAGGTTGGAGGACTGCTTGAGCCAGGAGTTCCAGACCAGCCTGGGAAACATGGGGGACTCTCATCTCTACCAAACATTAAAAAACTTAGTGGCCGGGTGTGGTGGCTCACGCCTGTAATCCCAACACTTTGGGAGGCTGAGGCGGGTAGATCACAAGGTCAGCAGTTCAAGACCAGCCTGATCAACATGGTGAAACCCTATCTCTACTAAAAATACAAAAATTAGCCAGACGTGGTGGCAGGTGCCTGTAATCCCAGCTACTCAGGAGGCTGAGGCAGGAGAATTGCTTGAACCTGGGAAGCTGGAGATTGTACCACTGCACTCCAGCCTGGGCAACAGAGCAAGACTCAAACAAAAAAAGGTGGGGGGTGGGGCCAGGCAAGGTGGCTCATGCCTGTAATCCTAGCACTTTGGGAGGCCAAGACGGGTGGATCACGAGATCAGGAGTTCGAGACCAGCCTGGCCAATGTGGTGAAACCCCATCTCTACTAAAGATACAAAAAATTAGCCAGGCGTGGTGGCGTGCCCCTGTAATCCCAGCTACTCGGGAGGCTGAGGCAGGAGAATCGCTTGAACCTGGGAGGCAGAGGTTGCAGTGAACTGAGATCTCAACACTGCACTCCAGCATAGGTGACAGGACAAGACTCCATCTCAAAAAAAAATTAAAAAAAAAAATTAGCCTGTTCACGCAGCTCCACCAGCAGCTAGGTTTTGTTGCACTGGGCACTGTGCTGAGAGTCATCAGACCCGGGACTTAGGTCGGGCTTGGCCCAACTGCTATGACCTCTTTGGGAACCCATGCCACCGACAGGGGGCGGTGAACTTAGCATCTACTGAGTCCAGTTTCCTATTTTACAGATGGGGAAACTGAGGCTCTGAGAAGGGAAGAGACTCATCCCAAACCACAACCCTGACTCATCGAGAAAACAGCCATAAAAAAAGAATGAGGCCAGGCAAGGTGGCTCACACCTGTAATCAAAGCACTTTGGGAGGCCAAGGTGAGTGGATCACGAGGTCAGGAGATGGAGACCATCATGGCCAACTTGGTGAAATCCTGTTTCTACTAAAAATATAAAAATTAGTCAGGCATGGTGGTGGGCACCTGTAATCCTAGCTACTCGGGAGGCTGAGGCAGGAGAATCACTTGAACCCAGGAGGTAGAGGCAGCGGTGAGCCAAGATCATGCCATTGCACTCCAGCCTGGGCTACAGAGCGAAACTCCACCTCAAAAAAAAAAAAAAAAAGAATGAAATCATGGCCTTTGCAGGAACATGGACGGAACTGGAGGCCATCATCCTAAGTGAACTCACTCGCATACTGCACGTTCCCACTTATAAGCAGGAGCTAAGCAATGAGTACACATGGACAGAAAGAGGGAAACAGCAGATACCGGGAACTCCAACATGGGGGGAGGGGCCAGGTGCAGTGGCTCACGCCTGTAATCCCAGCACTTTGGGAGACCAAGGACGGCGGATCACTTAGGTCAGGAGTTCCAGACTAGCCTGGCCAACGTAGTGAAACCCGGTCTCTACTAAAAATACAAAAGTTAGCTGGGTGTGGTGGCACGTGCCTGTAATCCCAGCTACTTGAGAGGCTGAGGCAGGAGGATCACCTGAGCCCAGGAGGTCGAGGCCGTAGTGAGCTGTGATTGCACCACTGCACTACAGCCTGAGCAACAGAGCAAGACCCTGTCTCAAAAACATAAAAACAAAAACGAGGCTGGGCACGGTGGCTCACGCCTGTAATCCTAGCACTTTGGGAAGCCAAGGCTGGTGGGTTGCCTGAACTCAGGAGTTCAAGACCAGCCTGGGCAACACAGTGAAACCCCGTCTCTACTGAAATACAAAAGATTAGCTGGGCATGGTGGCGTGTGCCTGTAATGAATCCCAGCTACTCGGGAGGCTGAGGCAGGAAAATTGCCAGAACTCGGGATACAGAGGTTGCAGTGAGCCGAGATCGCACCATTGTACTCCAGCCTGGGCAACAGAGAGTCAGACTCCGTCTTAAAAAAAAGAAAAGAAACCAAAAACGAAATGGGGAAAGCTTTCTTAATGTTCTGATGCTTTCAAGGGACGTTCTTTGTCTACTAGTAAATTCCTGCTCTGTGGGTGCCAGCAGCCAGCTGGGTCTGAGCAGGAATGTTCATCACAACCCGGTACTATCGTCTCTTCCGGGTGGCCTCCAGTGCCCCAATTCCAGGAGCAGTGGCAGGGGGTATCTGGCCGCCCCGTGGGCTGCAATTGGCATTGGTGACAAAGGCTGGCTGAGTCACTGTTGGCAGGCGGACCACCAACCCCACTGCCTGGGCTTGGTGAATAAGACGTCTTTCACAGACCTTCAGAAACAGGCCAGGGTGGGCGTGGAGGGAGGTGCTGGGGTGGAGTGGGTGGGGGAGTGGGGGACACAGTCTCATCTCCCTCTCAGGAGCCCCGCCCACTGCTCTCACAGGACCCTCAGGCTGTCACAAGCTTGAGCTGCCAAGGAGACATTGCTCCCCTTCCACAAGCAGAGACTTAGAGAGTGCCAGGCAACTCTCTAAGCCTCGGTTTCCCCAGCTGTGAAAGGAGGAGGGTCATGCTTCCCTCCACGGGTGGGTGCTAGGATTATGCTGGGAAAAGGGGTGTCTAAGGCCAGACCCCACATAACCTACATGCTCCGTCCCATGTCCCCGTGGGGGGCCCTGTCCCCACCTCACGTCCACTGTGTCTCTGGCCTGGGCAACGGAGTGTCTGCACGCTCTAGATTTGGAAGCCTGGATCCAACAAACCTCACTCCCCCATGCATGGGCGAAGGCCGGCTCAGATTCCTTGGCTGGATGCTCAGGGAGCCCAGGGAGCCCGGGGTCTCCCTCACTAGGCTGGGCAGGCTGCTGGGTCTAGGGAGCCTCTGGCGATCTGATCCTCCCCTTGACATGCCATTTCCAAGGCAGGGGGCCCAGGAGGGAATGAGGGACCCCCAGCACCTCCGCCGAGGCTTTGTCCAGAACACAACACCCTGGAGACCCAGCTCAGTGCAGGGGAAGGAGTGCTATGTGTAGAGGTGGGTTACAGGCAGCCCCTCTGTGGCCCCTGCCCCTCACCCAGCACGTATCCTAGGACAAGCAGGGAAGGTTCTGGAGGCCGCTCTAGGGGTGGCCTGCTTGCCTAGAGGGGCTCATCTCATAGGAAAGCTCTGGAGGCAGGAGGTGGGGCCTTTTTTGGATCATGTGACGACCTCTGGGGACCACCTGGGGAAGCCCCTCAGAAGCGTCATCACCCCGCCCCGGCACGGCCCCCTCCTCTGTGCACAGAAGCCAGTCGACATTGGAGAAGGCTCTCCAGCTCCAGGTCTGCAGTCTCAGCTCCAGAGGCTCAGAAAAGGAAGTGCCTTGCTCCAGGTACCCTGGAGCACCGGGCGGCAAGGCCATGCCCTTTACCCTGAACTTCTCTGCACCACCCCGGTTCATCTCCGCCAAGGAATCTGGCCTGCTGCCCCCCTGCCAGCCCCTCCCTGGCCTCCCAGGACCTCAAGACCAAGTCCAGAGTCCTCCCAGGACTGGCGAAGTCTCCACATCGCTCCGGGGTGGGGAGTGCAGGGGTGCAGGGCTCCAGAGAGGAGAAGGCAGAGGCTTCAGGAAGCGAGGTGGTGATGGTGATATTATGAGGGCTGGAGCTGGGCCCAGGATAGACGCCTGGGGTCTGTGTCTGGGATGCACAGCCTCTTGCTCTTACAAAGCCCTGCTGGCTGGCATAGCCCTCCCTGGCCACTGGCTCACAGCCACCCAGAGACAGGGCCAGCATGCCCTTGGGTAGGGATGGTGAACCTGAGGCTCGCCACAGGTCGCCTGAGATGGGGGAGGGGGTGGTGGCTGGAATCCTGGGCTGTGTTATTCCACCTGCATGCCTGGGACCCACCCCCCGCACTCGCCCCACCCCCCACCCCCCCGCACTCGCCCCCACCCCCACCCCCGCCACCTTTTCCTTCCTAGAGTTCCCAGCTGGGCCTGCAGCCTGGCAGGGAGGATGTGGGATGCAGGAGGCCCTACCGGGCTCAACTTCAGTTGGCCTAAAGCGGAGACCCAGCTCTGGGGCCCGGCCCAGACTCCGAGGACCCGAGAAAGCCCTCCCTTCTCCACAGGGCCCCTGTGAGTACAGAGAGGCTGGGGTAGCAGGAGCATGAGGAGCTGGGGCAGGAGGAGGAGCTGGGGCAGGAGCAGCTGGGGCAGGAGGAGCTGGGACAGGAGGAGCTGGGGTAGGAGGAGTAGGAGGAGCTGGGGCAGGAGGGGCAGGAGGAGCTGGGGCAGGAGGAGCTGGGGTAGGAGGAGCAGGAGGAGCTGGTGCAGGAGAAGCAGGAGGAGCTGGGGCAGGAGGAGCTGGGGCAGGAGAAGAGAAGGAGCTGGGGGTAGGAGGAGCAGGAGGAGCTGGTGCAGGAGAAGCAGGAGGAGCTGGGAGCAGGAGGAGCTGGGGCAGGAGAAGCAGAAGGAGCTGGGGTAGGAGGAGCAGGAGGAGCTGGTGCAGGAGAAGCAGGAGGAGCTGGGGCAGGAGGAGCTGGGGCAGGAGGAGCTGGGGTAGGAGGAAGCAGGAGGAGGAGCTGGGGCAGGAGGAGCTGGGGCAGGAGGAGCAGGAGGAGCTGGTGCAGGAGCAGCTGGGGCATGAGCAGCTGGGGCAGGAGCAGCTGGGGCAGGAGAAGCTGGGGCAGGAGGAGCTGGGGCAGGAGGAGCTGGGGCAGGAGGAGCTGGGGCAGGAGGGGCTGGGGTAGGAGGAGCTGGCCTGGACGTGGCTTCGTTCCGGAGGATGGGGTGGAATGTGCTCCCCTGTGCACAGCTCCCCAGCCTGGCCAGGCCTCCTCCCCCACTGCCTCTGGCCAACATCCCGGCTCTCCCCTTCCCAGGGCCCTGGGCTCTCTCCTTCTTGGGTCAGCACACACATGGTTCCTCATCAGCCCATCAGCCGTCAGTCCCCTCTTGCTCCCAGCCTCCCCTTCTCAAATGCAAATCCAATCCTGTTCCCACAGCTTCTGGACCAGGTCCCTCCAGCCTGGCCTCTGTGTCCCTCCTGAGCCCTGTCGCCCCTACCATGCCTGACCCACTGTGTCTGGCCACCCTGTGGCCTTTCCCATCCTGGAGGTGGGGGCCCTGCTCCCTTTTCCTCTGGAAGAAGGTTGACAGTTCCCTAGGACTGGAAAGACACTCCCCTCCCCCACCTGCTCCCCCACCTGCTCCCTACCTGCTCCCTTTTCTGGGAAACCAGAACTGCTCCCCAACACTTCTAGTTCCTGGGTCTAAATCACCTGGGTCCCCCACCACCCTGGAGGGGAGACCTCGGCTGTGCTCTGCCCAGCTTGGGTTCTCCGCACCTAAGCCAGTGGATATTTGGTGAGTAAAGGAGTTTAGGATTGGTCAAGTGGCTCATGCCTGTCCTCCCAGCACTTTGGGAGGTTGAGGCGGGAGGATCGCTTGAGGCCAGGAGTCTCATACCAGCCTGGGCAACAGAGCAAAAGAAGAAAAATAAAGTAAGAATTAGCCAGCCATGGGAGCACACACCTGTAGTTCCAGCTACTCGGGAGGCTGAGGTGGGAGAATCGCTTGAGACCAGGGGTTCAAGGTTGCAGTGAGCTATGATTGCACTACTGCACTCCAGCCTGGGCAACAGGGAGAGACCTTGCCTACAAAAAATTAAAAAAGAAAAAATTATTTCCTGGCCCCAAAGATCTAGTCTTCACAGAGCTTAGTCTCATTGCAAACAGACAAAACAAACCCTGATAGTGCGTCCAAAGAGCCCTCGAGTACAATAAATACTAAAACACACAGGCAGGCTGGGTGCCTGGGTAGATTACAGTGGGGAGGAGGAGCTGATCATGAAAAGCTTCTCAGCAGAGGGTCATCCGGACTGGTTCCATAGGAAGGACATTCCTAGAAGCACAGGTGAGGGGCCAGCTGGAGTCGGGGAGGGCTCGGCATTTTCCAAAGACTGGTGGTGAGGGGGTGTGTGGCTGGAGGGTAGGCCAGACGGCAGGCATGGGGTGCCACGAGGAGGCACTGATGGGATCCAGGGTGCCACGTGGGACCTGAGGCACATCTGTGGAACAAGAGGCTGAGGAACAGCTCACACTGGCTCTGGACTAAGAGTTCCCTAGTAGCAGTGGGGAAGAGACAAAAGCCCCCAGAATGGGTGGGGCCAGAGGGAGATGACGCTACTCTATACTTCTCTGTTTTTCTTTTTATAGTGTGTTAGATATCTCTTTTAAGAAACAAAATATCATTGTAAAATAGAAATGGCCAGTGAGAAAGAGTCAGGTGAGTAGGTGAAGGGCGGATCGGACAGGGAGCATCCCTCTGGGCAGAAAAGGGAGGAATCTCAGGCTTAGGAGGTGGGAGGATGAGGCAGGGGCTGAGACTGGGAGGCCGCTGAGCTTGGCATTGGAGGGGGCTCCTGTGGGGTGAGGCTGAGGGGTGAAGAAGGCCCTGGTTTCATTCTGGAGCAGTTCAAATAGAAGGGGGGATCCCCCCCAAAATTTATTCTTCATGACCTGGTGGTTCACGCCTGTCATCCTAGCACTTTAGGAGGCTGCAGTGGGAGGATCGCTTGAGCCCAGGCTGAGGCTGCAGTGAGCTATGATCGCACCACTGCACTCCAGCCTGGGGACAGAACAAGACCCTATCTCTACAAAAAATAAAATGAGGCTGGGTGCAGTGGCTCACACCTGTAATCCCAGCACTTTGGGAGGCTGAGGCAGGTGGATCAGTTGAGGCCAGGAGTCTAGACCAGGCTGGCCAACATGGCAAAACTCTATCTCTACTAAACATACAAAAACTAGCCAGGCGTGGTGGTGTGTGCCTGTAGTCCCAGCTACTCAGGTGGCTGAGGCACAAGAATCGCTTGAGCCCGGGAGGCGGAGGTGGCAGTAAGACAAGATCACTCAACTGTACTCCAGCCTGGGTGACAGAGCGAGACTCCATCTCAAAAAGAAAAGAAAAAAATGAAAACATGAACCGGGTATGGTAGCACACACCTGTAGTCCCAGCTACTCGGGAGGCTGAGGCAGGAGGATCGCTTGAACCCAAGAGTTCAAGGCTGCAGTGAGCCATGATTGTGCCTCTGCACTCCAGCCTGGGGTGCCAGATCTTACCTGTAAAAAAAAAAAATACAGAAATAAAAATTTAAAAGTGTCCTTCAGAAAAGAGGGTGCTGCCTTCTTAAGTCCTTAGAAAGTATCTCATAGCATGAGGCTCTCAATTAGTTTATTTTGACAGCCACACACTATTTGGGAACTGAGGGAGTAGTCTGAAAGCTGGGAGCAGTATGTATGGAGGTCGCCTGGCAGAATCCACTAAAAAGATGTCAGAAATAAATTTAACTCAGATTAGTCATTTTTCCAGGAGTAGAACCTCACATTTGCAAGCTTTGGCTGTCTTTGTGAATCAGCGTTAAAACGCGACTTTAAAATACAGCCAGCAGGGCCAGGCGAAGTGGCTCACACCTGTAATCCCAGCACTTTGGGAGGCGGAGGCGGGCGGATCAGCTGAGGTCAGGAGTTCAAGACAGGTCTTACCAACATGAAGAAACCTCATCTCTCCTAAAAATACAAAATTAGCTGGGCATGGTGGTGCATGCCTGTAATCCCAGCTACTCGGGAAAGCTGAGGCAGGAGAATCGCTTGAACCCGGGAGGTGGAGGTTGCGGTGAGCCGAGATCACGCCATTGCACTCTGGCCTGGGCAATAAGAGTGAAACTCCGTCTCACAAAAAAAAAAAAAAATACAGCCAGCAGTTACATTTTGAAATGTGATCATAAAACCACTACCACCTGGACCACCATCCTCAGGTTCAGCACACCAGCACTCGTGGCTTGGGGAGAAATGCTCCAATCATGGCATGTCTTGTTCAGATTTTTTTCTATTTTCTTTTTTTTTAGACAGAGTCTTGCTCTGCCACCCAGGCTGGAGTACAATGGCATGATCTCAGCTCGCTGCAACCTGCATTTTCTTGGATTCATGCAATCCCCCCCACTTCAGCCTCCCAAGTTGCTGGGACCATAGGGGCACACCACCATGCCCAGCTCATTTTTGTATTTTTGTAGAGAGGGGGTTTCACTATGTTGTCCAGGCTGGTCTCAAACTCCTCGGTTCAAGCTGGATCTCCCCACCTCGGCCTCCCAAAGTGCTGGGATTACAGGCGGGAGCTGCTGCACCCGGCATGAGCAGATTTCTAAATCGTCACGTGAATTGCAAACAGCTTAGATGGAAGTGGAGGATGTCGTGCATGGGAAACTGTGTGAGAGGATCCAAAACACGGGGACTAAGCTGCCAGTGCAGCCAAGTCTCAGGACTGCCACGAGAGGCATGCTCCAGATCAGTGTTCTCTTTTAGATATGACTTTAAATATGCGTGATGTGTGAACAGATTAACATATTAATTATTAACAAGTTGGCATCTGACACTATGGTCCACATCTATCAAAAGCTCATACTTTTGGTCGGGCACGGTGGCTCACGCCTGTAATCCCAGCACTGTGGGAGGCCGAGGCGGGCGGATCATGAGGTCAAGAGATCAAGACCATCCTGGCCAACATGGTGAAACCTCGTCTCTACTAAAAATACAAAAATTAGCTGGGCATGGTGACACTCGCTTGTAGTCCCAGCTGCTTGGGAGGCTGAGGTGGAATAATCGCTTGAACCCAGGAGGCAGAGGCTGCAGTGAGCCGAGATAGTGCCACCGTGTTCCAGCCTGGCAACAGAGCAAGACTCCCTCTCAAAAAAAAAATAAAAAGCTCATACTTTCAAGTTGGCTAGATGGGTTTTCTTTTTTTTGCAGTCTCTTTTTGGAAAAGTGGAGCCTCACATAGCTCAAGCCGGCTTGAGCCTCAAGTGCGTGTGTGTGTGCATATTTGTGTGTGTGCATGTGTGTTTCATGTGTATGTCTGTTGTCATGTATGTGTGTTTGTGTGTGCCTGTGTGTATGTGTATGTGGGGTGCAAGTTTGTGTATGTTTGTCCTTGTAGGTATGTTTTTGGATGCATGTTTGTATGTTTGCATGTGTGTGTGTATGTATTTGTACACGTGTGTTTGTGTGCATGTCTGTGAGAGGTGTGTTGCGGGTGTATATCTGAGCGTGCAGGCATTGGTGTGTGCATGTGCACGTTGGTACAGTGTGCATTTTCAAGTACGTTTGCATTGTTGCGTGTGTGTGCATGGGTTTGTGGGCATATGTCTGCTCATGTGCATGTGTTTGCACATACGTTTGCAACGTGGCGTTTTGGGTGTGCACGTGTCTTTGTCTGTGTGTGTGGACACACAGTAGTGTGAATGTTCAGGAGGTGGGTTTTGTCTTGGAGCCCATGGGAACTGTCTGGTGGGGTCACCTGGCCTCACTACAGATGTGGCAGCAGAGTTGAGGGCTGCTGAGGGGGTAGCCCCTGTGGGGGGGCTGGTGAGGACGTTGAGGGAGACAGGGATGATCTCTGGATTTCTGGCAGGGACAACCATGTGGCTTGTATGTCATTTACTGAACAGGGAACAGGGTCACGGGTGAAGGGTAAATTGAAGCCGAGCTAAGCTGAATTGGAGGCATCTAAGACATGAATGTGCAGACGTCCAGTAGATGATCCAGGCAGGTCGGGGTGTTGGGGGACGGAGCCGTAGGCACACCCACACTCAACAGGCAGAGGGTAGGACTGAGTGCCAGGGCAAAGAGAAATCCTGAAAGCAGGGAGGAGTGATGAGGAGGGAAGGGCCTACTCCTGGGCGAGGGTGGCTGGGGGTGGGCGATGAACAGGACGGGGGCGGGGCGGGGAGGGGAGGGGGCAGTAAGTGGAGTGGAGCCTGCAGCCCGCAGCGTGCTGGGGGGAGAGGTGGGTATGAGAAGGGAATGGGGCAGGAGAGGCTGCGAGGAGCGGGAACCAGCACCCTTTGTATATCTTATGCGAGCTGTGCCCCGGCCCACCCATTCACACCCTTCCCTGCTTTCATTCCTTTGCAATCCTGGCCTGGGAAGGGAAGAGCTGGTGGGGAGGAAGCCCCCACACTGGGCTGCCATGAATGGCAGCCGCGGGAGCCCTGGCAGCGCTGCACTCTTTCCTTTGAATCCCAGGCTGCTCTGGGGCTTCATTAACGAATAGCTCAGGGGCACCCCCTCCTCTTATTCAGAAAGGGACACAGCACCATGGAAACATCACTCAGGTTCCTGAGGCAGGTCCCATCTGATGGGGCTGGCCCTTGGGGCTGTCACTGGGCCCGGCTCCTGGGAACCAATGGGAAGGTGCTGGCCGAAGGCCATTAGCTGGCACCCACGCAGAGACATGCCACCCTGTTCCACAGCCCATCATTCATATTCCAAGCCCGACAGCAGTGCTGAAAGGAGCAAGGGATTCAGAGGCTTACTTCTTTTTTTTTCCTATGTCCCCCGGGGACCTTGGAGGAATCTCATATTTAAAATTATCTTGGCAAGAGGCTGTGGTGACTCTCACTTGGTCTTTGAGGCGGCCCACATGCACTGAGCGCGTGCCTGGGGAGCACCAAAAATCAGTGAGCCGGATGGGGAAGAGGAAAAGGGATTCTCCCTGTGTGCCTGTGCCTGTGTGCATGGATGTCCGCGCTCACATACGTCCATGTCTATCCATACCACTGCCCAAGGCAGGTGGAGGCCCGAGGTCTGACCTTCCCCCTCCTCCTCTCGCCAGCTCTAGCTGCAAGCCCCCACAGGCTGTCTCCTCTCTGCTGCTGGGTCTGAACCCCTCGGGGACGTGACAGCTGGCGGCTGCCGTGACTGTGAGCTTGCAGTGGGTGAGTGCCTGGTACACCATGCTCTCCATTGCCACAGGCTCCTTCAGGTCCTACCAGTTCCTCTGCAAAGCGCAAATTTTCAAATGAACTGCTTGCCAGCACAAGCCATCGAGGTGTAAAGATGGGCTCAGGGCAGGGCACAGTGGCTCACACCTCAAATTCCAGCACTTTGGGAGGCCAAGGTGGGAGGATCGCTTGAGGCCAGGCATTGTACACCAGCCTGGGCAATACAGCAAGACCCTATCTCTACCAAAAATTGATTGATTGATTGAGATGGAGTTTTGCTCTTGTCGCCCAGGCTGGAGTGCCATGGCTCACTGCAACCTCCACCTCCCGGGTTCAAGTGATTCTCCTGACTCAGCCTTTTGAGTAGCTGGGATTATAGGCGCCCACGACCATGCCTGGCTAATTTTTGTATTTTTAGCAGAGATGGGGTTTCATCACGTTGGCCAGGCTGGCCTTGAATCTCTGACCTCAGGTGATCCACTGCCTCAGCCTCCTAAAGTGCTGGGATTACAGGCGTGAGCCACTGTGCCCCACCCCCTCCTAAATATTTTATGTTAGCCAGGTGTACACCTGCAGTTTCAGCCACTTGGGAGGCTGAGGTGGGAGGACTGCTTGGGGCCAGGAGTTCGAAACCAGCCTGGGCAACTTGGCAAGACCCCCGCCTCTACAGAAATTTTTAAAAGAAGTGGTTGGCCATGGTGCAGCACACCTATAATCCCAGCTACTTGGGAGGCTGAGGCAGGAGGATTACTTAACCCCAGAAGTTTGAGGCTGCAGTGAGCTATAGTTGCACCACTGCACTCCAGCCTGGGCGAGAGAGCAAGACCCTATCTAAGTGAAAAAATATACATATATTTTCACACACACACACATATATATATGAGAACGATAGAAAATGGGTTTGGGCAAATGCCAGCGCCAACCACAGTAACTGTGGAGGCTTCAGACAAACTCCGCCCAGGATTTAGCACCCCAGAGCAGGCAGGCACAAGCGCACAAAGCCACAGATGCACCTTGTTCTATGCAACAAAATACTGAAAAACAAAACCTAGATATCAGTTCCTTTTGGTCATTCCCATCTCTGTTTGATTCCTCAGTAAATTATTCTTTCCCTGCTCCTGAAACAAAAATGAAATCAAATTTGGAGAAATAACTCCCTCACACACACACATTTTGTGTGCTCACTCATATCTAAGGAACAGCAATTCCACGAGGGACCCGGGTGTCAAGAGTTGTATCCGAGTTCACGCATGGCAGGGAGCTGGCAGCGGACCCGTCCCGAAGCTGGCTCTCCAACCCCTAGCCTGCACTGTGACCACAGCAAAATGCCAGAAGCCCAGAGAAGTGGGGTTTTGAAACAGATCATTTGTGCAGCCTGAGTACGTGCAGTGGGAACACACCTGGAGGTAATTAAAAGGTGTATTTTAATTACCTGGAGGTAATTAAAAGGCTTTATAGGGCAATCAAGGCACCCTGAAAAACAACTTTTTATTTAAAAGCCAATAGTGAGTTGCACAAAAATGAAAACCTTATCCCTTCCAAAAGATCTTAGAATAATCCTAAATACAAAATGCCAAAGATCAATGGCGTCCACCTCTTCCTCTCCTAAGCCATCTTGACAGTTTCACATTTCAGTTTCCAGACGTTATTTGTCTCGCTTTTAAGGGTGCTTACCCAGCCGTGGTGTGTACCAGAGAGGGTTGTTGGCACGGCGTAGGCGCTGCCAGCAGGCCCTTGGGAGCTTGCTGAGGTGAGAGCCTTGAGAAATATCTGGCTCGGACCCATGGCGAGGTTTGTGTGTCAACTCCCTGGTCCCCAGAGAATCTCTGAGTCACGTGAGAGCAGACACTGCTTCCAAAACCAAATTTTGCAATTTCTGGACAGGTTATAACAGAATTTTGCAATCGTTTGGACAGGTTATAATAGAATTTGCAGTCGTTTGCACAGGTTATAACAGAATCTCATTCAGATCTTGAAGGTTATTGGTACTTTCTGCAAGTTTTTATTCCTCAAAAATGCAGCAAAGCTTTGCTGTACTTATCTTGGCAGATCTGAGCTCTAGGTTGGGCTATCTTTTCCTAATTCAACTGGCTTTTTTTTTTTTTTGCAAGGAAGGGGGTTTCTGGTCCATCTGAGGGATCAAGGGCATGGTCTGTACAAAAATAGACATTCAGCAGACAGACCACAGCCAGCGCGTGCAACCAGCGTCGTTTGGCTATTTTAGTCTCTTCTTAATACATAGACAAACGAGCAAAGAAAAAGCTGCTTTGTCCAACACGAGGCCCTGGGTTGGAGTTTAGCCCTGCTTGGTTCTGCCTGCTAGCCTCACAGTCAGGTCACTCACCCGAGGCCTGGGGGAACGGTGGTCTTGGTGGTCTTCTCTGGCCCTTCCACCTCTTCTCCCTTGTGGAGACCACCCAAGCCCTCTCTCCACTTGCCCAGAGGCTGCATGCCTCTCTGGCATCACAGTCCGCACAGGAATTGGCTGTAGAACTCCACGGAACTCCCCCTGGGGCTGGCTTTGTGCCCCAGGCACACCCACCTCACTTCTGCCTCCTTTCTGCTGGTTTCTGGCCTCTTTGGTCCCAGTCCCTCCCCCGCGCTCTCTCTGCAGCTGTGCCTGGTGGGTGATATGAACCAAGGGACACTGAGGGTCGTGGCAATGCCTGGACTGTTTGGTAATCATCGGCAGTCTGTCCCTGGCTTCTGAGCCTGGGCCCTCCTCCTTGTTCTCCCCGTCTTGGATGAGCAAGACATGCTGGGGAGACAGGGTCCTACAAAGGCCTCGTAAGAGCTGGCCCTGTGTCAGGAGAGCCTCCCGTATCTCCAGGGATGTCCCTGGAGCTCTCCAGCTGATGCCTCTGCTGAGGTCCCTAAGCGGGCAGGAATAGGACTCTAGGGGAGGAGGTGGGGACAGGCCTCTAAGGGGAGGGTGCACCTCGGGTCAGCTGCACCTGCAGCTCCCCAGCCCCCTGCACTGGGGCCAGCTTCAGCCTCAGCAGTGTCGGCTCAACAGGTGTGGCTGCTGTCAACACAGCGGGACCAGGCCCTGGAGACTATGACATCTTCTGTGGCTGCTTGTTTAAAGGGCATGGGATGGAGAAAGAGTATGTTCTTTTAAAGCTGGACTACCCAACAGCCTGACAGCAGATACAGCTTTGCTGCTGTTCTTTAAGTTCAAGGTGATGTGGAGGTGTTGCAGTGACAATTAGGACACCGTGAGCGACATGTGCCACCAACGTCTACCCCGAAGTGCTCACACCTGGGCCTGCTTTGGCACTTAACGCTGAGGCAAAGGTCCCTTTCTTGGGTACTCACCCTCCACTTCCAGTCTCCCCTGGGAGTCGTCCTGTCTCCTGCCTTCCTAGGCCCTGCCAGCTTTTCCAGCAGCAGCTCCGCCCACCCCACTCCACCATTGGCTCCAGCAGCCTGGCCCCGCCCATGGCTCAGCCCCAGCCATTGTTCATTCCGCCCATGGCTAGGCTCCGCCCATGACCCCCACCCCTCCCAAGGTTCAGCCCACCCACAGCTCATCCCTCCCATGACTAGGCCCCGCCCACACTTCGTCCCACCCAAGGCTCAGCCCCACCCCCCGGCTCACCCCTCCCATGGCTAGGCCCCACCCCCAACTCGCCCCCACCCATGGCTAGGCCCCGCCCACGGCTCGGCAGGCTGGGCAGGCGTGGGGACGGGCAACTCCACGACCAGGGGCTGGAACCAGGGGCTTGTCTTACGGAGTACCCCACCCCAGGAAGGTACAGTTCAAGGCTGACTTTCTGGCTGCTCCCTGACTCCATGGGCTCCTCTTCCCCCTCCTAAGTCCCCTCAGGGCCAGAAACCCTGGCCCTCAGGGAACTGGGGCAGGTGGCAAGGAGGCCTCTACCTGGTGCTGCCTCCATGGAACAAAACTACACTGCAGGGTTCCAGAATCACAGAACAGCCCGATGGGCTGTCCCCAGCAAAGGGGACTGGTGACTATCACTGGACACGGCATCAGCTGAAGTCACAGGCTTGAGAATGCACTGTTTTACCCAGGGAGCTTCAAGATGGACGCTGGCTTTTAACAGAGCAACCTTGCTGCGCCAAAGGAGGACATGGCCGTTTACCTACTGACTATTCTCCACCAAGCCCGAGGCAGGGACGCCCTCTCCATACCCATAACCCAAAGCTCTAGGCCACTGGTTCCCAAGAGTGAGCATGTCCTGCAGAAATACCTTGTTTTAATGAGAGTGAGCAGCTGCCACAAAATGGAGGATCTCCCCCAGCGAACCTGCAGGTACCTCACCCTCTCAGAGCTTTCCAGGGGTGGACTGGTTCCCTAGGACCTGCAGCTTTGAGCTGGCAGGCAGGGATGGCCAGGACTGCGCCCCAGGGAGTGGACCTGGGCGGGTGGGGTGATGAAGGCAGGGGTCTACAGAGGACCTGTGTCAGTTACACAGTCTGTCAAGTTATCAGCCAGTTCAATGGGAAAAAAATGGTTTTCGCAACTCACAGACCAAATGAAAACACGTGCACAAGCCAGACCCTCGGCTAACTCGTTTCTACCCACTGTAGAAACAGAGCCTACGTGGAGATGGGCCAGGCAGCGAACTGCAGGGTGGAGCGCGTCCTCCACTTTGGGTGTCCCCATAGCTGAGTGACTGGGAGAGGATGGGTTGGGCTGGGCACACCTGTGTCGTCCTCCCATATGACAGGTGGACATTCAAAGCTCCTCTCTCCCTTCCACAAGACACTGTGTTGGGCCCATCAGCTTTCTGACTGACGTGGAGGAGGCCCCAGGCTCAGGCTGGGCTTCCGGGGGTGACTCAGAAGGCCGCCATGCTGCAGAAGAGGTGCCCAGGGATTAGACTGTTCCCGTGAACAGAAGCCTTGGGAGAAGGCATTGGTTGTGTAAGCAGGGGCTTTCTAACGCTGGTCTCTCCTGAGACTGAGGCCAGCCCCCGCAGTCCTGACAGGGGTGCTGTGGAGATTGGGACACCAGGCCTGGGCTGTGCAGGGGTCTAGATGCCCCTGAAGGGCCACCCAGGTCTAAGGCTCTTCCTCTTGATGCCCTAGCAAGGGCTAATCTCACACACAAGCAAGAGATGGGCATGGACACTGTGCGCTTACCCCAGGACCTCCCTCCCAGGCCTCTGTCTCCAAGGGCTCCGCACAAGTCCAGCTGTGGGGCTGGGAGTGCAGAGGCCACACACGTGGGGTGGTGGGGGACTGTCCCAGACGGCAGATGCGACGTGCCCCCATCATGAGCCTGTGCTCTCCCTTGAATGGCGGGCCTGCCTCCTCACTCTCCTCTCCTCTTCCTCTGGGTGACCCCACAGAGGCCAAGGCACCTGCTGGGCTTGGTAACAGATGTCGCCCTGCTGTTCTCAAAAGCAAGTGTGATGCAGCTTTTGTGATTATAATTTGGGATTTAAAAAATCTTCATCTACGCAGTGACAGAATCCACCCAGACTCCTTCCTGGGAAGGGCAGCTCTGGAGGGCAGTGCTCCAGCGGGTAGGGAGGGTGACAGGGGGAAAGGATGGTGTGAGGGCTGGGGCGTAGAGTAAGCTCACGTGGGACCTGGGTGTCTTTAGCTCCTCCCTGGCTTGAGACAGGCCGTGTTTTTCCGTGGGGGGTGGGGTAAGCCGGTCTCACACCTTCCTAAGGCACAGCGGGGTGCGTCTGCCTGGCCTACTGGGCCAAGACTGGGGGCAAATCCTGGTTGTCGAGGGTGTCACCAGGAAGAGGGGGCGTGGTGTTGGCGCTGGCTGCTAATAGCAGCTCCTCACAGCTCAAGGTTGTGGGCAGGCTGCGAGGTGCTGTCAGAGAACCTGTCACTGCAGGCTCCCTGGTGGCCCCTGAGTTCACGGAAGACGTGTCTGTTGGCACTGAAAAACCACCATCCGAGCTGCAGCTGGAGATGAGGAGACACGAGCCACTGGCCCTTCCCAGAGAATGAAGCAAAGGCATTTGGGATTTCTTCAACAAACAAAAGCACAAAGAGAGAGAAACGACGCAGACATTGAGGTGTTGAGTAGGTAGCATCCTTCTTCTCCTAACACGATAAATTATCTTTCCAGTCGTAGTTCCTGTGTCCTCTGCAGCGTTGCCATCACGGCATGGAGGCAATGATGGGGACCTAGACTGGAAAGTTCTTCTTCATGGGCAGAGATGGGGCGATGATGATATCGTCGGAGTCATCAGAGTTGACGTCATCCGCAAGTGGAGGTGCCACAAGCTGCGGCCCCGAGGGAGGGGGGTCTGTGGAAATGAACCACAGAGAGAGGGGTCAGCCACACTGACCTCAGGGGCTGCCACCACGGACACCCTTTCACTGTCTGCTCTTCCCCCACAAGATGGCGGCCACCCCCAGGAGCAGTAAGCCATGGGACAGATGGGCCCTCAGAACCAATTTACACACCTGCCAGAAAGCCTCTCTCCTAGCCTTCAAAGTCAGCTCTGAGTATTCTGACCATTTCCCCAAATCAAAACACCTGCAAAAGCAGACATCTGCCAGCACGGAGGAACCTCGAGTCTGTGCCAGAGGAATTCCCTGAAAGTCATTCCCACGGCAGCAGCCTAAGAGTCTGGGCCCTGGGAGGGAGGGGCTACCGGCGTGTAGAAGTGTTTCTGCTGGGTGCAGTGGCTCATGCCTGTAATCCCAGGACTCAGGGAGGCCGAGGTGGGAGGGTGGATTGAACCCGGGAGTTCTAGACCAGCCTGGGCAATACAACGAGACCACGTCTCAAAAAAGAAAAGAAGCCGGTTTCCTGGTTAACTCGCAGGCCACTGGTATGGAGGGCAGGATGGGCAAGGCACGGATCAGTGAGCTTGCAGGCTGCTCGGCCATTCCCCCCCAAGGATGCTACTTCCTTATAAGCATCTAGAACGTTCAGAACTTTTAATCCACCCTAGAATGGGCAGCCACCTGCAGACGGGATGGGGATGGGTACCGGAGCTGAAGAAGGGACAGGCCCCACCACAGCAGCCCCAGAGCTCCTCGGGAGGGAGCCTGCTTTTACTGCTTCGAAAGATGAAAGTAAAAAAGTCATGAACTGCTGATTTGAGGTTTTTAAAAGGGAAGGAAATGACAGTTCGGCCATGCTGCAGATACTGTAACTGTGTCAGCTTTTTTTTTCCTGCAACTTTCAAGAAAATTCATACTAAAGGGAATCTTATGAAATTAAAAACAGCTTTCAAGTCTACCTCCTTTTTTTCTTAAAAAAAAAAAAAACCAATCAGCTCAAACAAAAGCTTGATTTATACTTTTCACAGAGACATTTCCTTAGGTTGGTAAAGCTGAATTCCTGGGTCACTGTGATGGTGCTTTCAGGCAGGACGATGAACCTGCCCCTTTAGAATCACTTGCGTTTAGCAAGAGAAAGGGCAGCATCAACGCAGGCGTTGGCCCTGATGAAAGCTGCTAAAGGTCACCCGTGCAGAGTCTGGTGAGGCCGGCAGAATTGGTTCCTGGAGGACAATTCACAGCATTTTGCAGAGCCCGAGAGTCACAGGCAGGCTCGGCGGCTTTTCAGGCTTTGCGTGTCTGTGCATTTTCCCTGAAACCCCAGGGCTGCTCATCTTTTTGTTGAGCTTCACAAATGGAGGTTTTGGAGAGAATATCAAAGTTCAAAGTTTTCTAGCTCTGACGAAACTAGGTTAAGAAATGACTGAAATGAATAAAATGTAATTTCATACATGGTGACTTCCAGGACAAACTGTGGTGTAAAAGTCTTAGCTCATGCAGGAGATTCTCTAAAACAAAGCCCCTAACGGGACCCCCTGGGGAGGGAAGGCACCGGGGCCTCCAGATCTGCTGCAGGCACAGGCTCCCTCTGTGTCATCACAGGAGGGATCTCCTTGGGAAAGTGAGGCCTTTGCCCGCCACACTTACTGGAGTGGTGCTGAGGGGCTGCCGACTCCCTGGGCCTGTCCTGCAGGGACACTGAAACTAAGGCACGTGGTCCTGGGTAGGCCTCATCCTTCCTTCGCCCACTAGCCCTCCCTACCCTCACCCTTTGGGCTCAGAAGAGCCACTTCCTTTGTGGTTTTCCTTGCCGTCCTGTCTCCACCCCTGTCCTTCCCCAGCTCCACCCTGGAGACCAAAGGACTTCGCACAGCAAAGCCCTTGGCCTGACACTTGGTGTGCTTCGCATGCGAGACAGCCCTGCACACCACATTCGTAACAGGGTCTCAAGATGCACTCGTCCATCTCCTGACAGCCTCTGGTCTCAACACCACGCCTCTGCACTCAGCCTCTGTTTACAGAAAAGTGTCAGTGAGGGGTTTCTAACTGCAGAATAAGAACGGAATCTCAAGTCCACACAGAGCAGCAGAAGTTTGGGGGTGGAGAGGGGCTTTCGGCTGGGCGAGGTGGCTCACGCCTGAAATCCCAGCACTTTGGGAGGCTGAGGCGGGCGGATCACAAGGTCAAGAGATCGAGACCATCCTGGCCAACACGGTGAAACCCTGTCTCTACTAAAAATACAAAAATTAGCCGAGCATGGTGGTGCACGCCTATAGTCCCAGCTACTTGGGAGGCTGAGGCAGGAGAATCACTTGAATCCGGGAGGCGGAGGTTGCAGTGAGCCGAGATCACGCCACTGCACTCTAGCCTGGTGACAGAGTGAGACTCTGTCTCAAAAACAAAAACAAACAAACAAAAAGTGGCTTTTAAGCTGTCTAGTCCATTTGCTACTTTGCACATGAGGGGACTGATGGCCAGAGAAAGGCAGGGCCCTGCTGGGGCGTCCCCCGTCAGCTCCGGGCAGAGCAGGGATGAGGCCTCATATGAGGGTGTGGCATCCTGCAGTGCCAGGGCCTTCTTCACTGAGTGGTTTTGGGCTTTAACAAAGTAGTAAAGGAAATAATAACAAAGTTTTCCTTAACAAATGAACAAACGAGAGAAATGCTGGCCCAAAGGAGGAAGCTGCCTTGGTCCCGATGGAGCTGAGAGCAGAAAGACAGACAGCAAGGACCTCTACAGTCCCAGGGACAAGGAGCAAACTGGGCCAAGGGAGGCCCTGTCAGGGGCCTTCCTGGCATAAGGCGATGCTTAGTTCTACAGGCAGCTCCAGATGGGACACTCCTCCCTTCCGTCCCAACACAGCCCAGGCTTCCTGGAGGCGGCCACTCTTTGGCTTACACCTCAGCAGAACAGCTGCCCTCGTGCCATAATCCAAATGAATGAAATTACCAGGAGGAGCTGCGAGGAAGGGTGGCAAGGAGGCGTCCCTGTGTGTGCCTGAAGCCGATCTCCTCTTAGCAGAAGCTGAGGTGGTGGTTCTTTTACTGGTAGTGCTGGAAAAAAGAGAAAACTCCAGCTGATTCTGACTTTAGAGAATACAGACCTCTCTGAGGTTTACAGCAGGGCTCAGTAATTTGCCTGGAGGCAAGTATTCCAATAAAAGCAAACACACGGCCAGCCCTGAGCCCCGCGGCCAGCCCTGTACCCCAGATGTCCCCAGGATCCTGATACGTCTGGTCATGAAGAGCCTCAGACATGTATGTCCCCTGTCCATCTCCTCAGGGCCCATGTTGACGTCAGGCCAGTCCGCTTTATAAAGCGCCTCAGACGGCTCCCTTCCGTGTCTCCTGTCTGGGTCAGGCAGCTGCCATTCCCAGGGGACGTGGTCACAGGTTGCATGGCCCTCCACGTCCTGGCTGGGGCTCCCTGCCCAGGGATGGGTCCCCGATTCAGCTGAGTCCATAGCATGTCCCAGGTCACATGGGGTCAGGATGCAGATGCAGCCTTGTAGGGAGAAACTGCCCACTCGGAAGTGCTGGGTGGCTGTGCGGCTCTGCCATGGAGGCTGAGAACCAGAGCGTCCAAGGTAAGAGGGGCATGAGCCCCCACATGGGGTGAAGCAGAGCGGGGTGAAGCAGAGCGGGGTGAGGGAGCGGGGCTGTCTCTTCCCCTTACTGAACTTCCCCTCTGCCCAGGTTCACTTCAAGGGGTTTTAATTTCTGCCACTAAGAGTCCTAGCGAATCTGCCAGGAGGCCAGTGGGGAAGGCTGCCATCTAGACCCTGCACGAGTCGCCTATCATATGCCATGTCCAACAATGAGATCACATCACAGTTTCCTTTCCCCAGTAGGGAAGAAGGGACTCTGGAAAGGCCTCTCCCTGAGGATCAGAGCTCCAGCCCACTCCATGTCCGTGGCGTGGCAGGGAGTCCTCAGGACATGAGGCCTTTACTCTGGCCCCAAACTGAGGTCCTGCTGGCAGGCGGCAGGCGCTGCTCCAGTTCCCGAAACAGGCCCTGCGCCCAGTGCTCCGGGCCCGCTGCAGCGGGCAGTGTCCCGCGTGGCGTCTGTGTCCCGCGTCCCTGTGACCCCAACTCACCTGTGGCTGGCCCGGGCCAGGTGTGCCCGCAGAGCAGACTGGATGTTGACGATGGCCTCCTCCTGTGCAGGGCTGCCCTCGGCCTGGGCGTTGGGGCTCAAAACATGGGGCACGGGAGAGCTCTGTGGTGCAAGGACAGCAGGGAAGACGACCACGTGGCAGCCCCCTACCGGCTCCCAGAACCTCAGCCCCCAGTGCACCCTGGGTATCAGGGAGACGGGAAGAGCTCAGTTTCCCCTTCGGGTGGCCCTGCCCCCTGGGAATTGCTGGTCAGTGAGAAACCTCCTGGCGGCAGGTTCTGGTTTTAAACTGTAGAGATTCTGAAACAAACACTTGTCCTCCTTACAGAGGAGGGGCTGGCATGGCCTGTGCCTGGATTTAGTAGTTTTTAGCTACATCTTTATGGAACTACTTGACTCTCGGGCAGCTCAAGGCAATCTGGCCCTAAAGCCACACCCATCCAGGGCCTGTGAAGAGGAGCCTGTATGGCCTGCGTGGCCAGGGATGGAGCGTAGGGGACGCCTGCTGGACAAGCGGGGATGTGGAGGCTGAGGGGTGCCCTGCGCTTTCTCGGTGGATGGAGTGTGAGAGAGGCAGCTCTAGAGACAGCCGCTGGGAAGGCCTGTGCCCTGACGTTACCTGGTCTGGGAGGCCTGGCACACTGGGCGCCTCTGAGCCACGTGCTTTGCTTGCTAAGAGCTTTGTCCGCACCAGATGTCCCCTGAAAGCTGCCTGAAGCACCACAGCTGCCTGTCAGGGAAGGAAGGAGAGAAAAGCAGGGGTGAGTGCCCAGGGCGACGGTGGGCGAGAGGGAGATGCAGAGGGAAGAGCTATGTGGCAGCAGGGAATGCGATGCTCCTCACCGCGGCATAGCCACAGTCTCCCAGAGTTGTCCTCGCTCCCACTCATCCCAGTCCGTGGGAAACTAACCAGCGCCCCAGGGAGCACAGGCACTGGCGCCTGATACCACGTGAGCGGACTCTGGGAATGGGAAGGAGCCTGCTGCTCAGTGCAGTCCCTTCCAGCTGCTAATGGGAGCTGGTATTTCATACACAGTTACGTTTTCATGTGGCAGAGTTTATTCTGGGTTGGAATAGTGTATTGATTTCATCTAGTTTCCATATATGTCTTCTAAGTCAAGCAGGGGGCAAAAAGATCTCTAAAATGATGTTAAGATAATTATTTATCCTTTGAGCTGAATCTTAAGTGATTTTCTTAAGAAATGCGGTTGGGTGCAGCGGTTCATGCCTATAATCCCAGCACTTTAGGAGGCTTAAGGCCAGGAAATTCAGACCAGCCTGGGCAACATAGCAAGACCTTGTCTGTACAAAATATTAGCTGGATGTGGCACACACCTGTCATCCAGTGTTTTGGGAGACTGAGGTGGGAGGATTCATTGAGCCCAGGAGTTCGAGACCAGCCTGGCCAATATGGTAAAACCCCATCTCTATTAAAAATACAAAAATTAGCCAGGCATGATGGTGCACACCTGTAGTACTAGCTACTCGGGAGGCTGAGGCATGTGAATCGCTTGAATCTGGGAGGCAGAGGTTGCAGTGAGCTGAGATTGCGCCACTGCACTCCAGCCTGGGTGACAGAGTGAGACTCTATCTCAAAAAAAAAAAAAAAATTAAAAAATAAATATACAGGGAAGCTCCATGAGGTTTGAAATCCATGCTCCATTTCTGGAGAAGCACTTATTTTTGAATGATCTGCCTCTAGCCCTGTGAACCCTCCCAGCTCTCAAACACATTAGAATGATGAGCATGCCCATCGAGCCCCACACCACGTGAGTTTAGCGGGCCTGCCGCTGTTGGAAGAGAAAGCACCTCTGTTTTGTCTTAAACAAGGGGAAGAATATGGGGGGTGGGAAATGAGCTCAGCAAAGGAGGGCAAGGCAGTGCCGGCTATGGAGGATGAACGACCCGCCAGAGTGTGGTGATCACATGGAGGCTTCCCAGAAGCTTCCAGTAAAGCGGCTGCCAGGTGCTGGGGCTCTGCGCCAGCCGGAGGGGTGAGAGGGGCACGCATATCCGTCACGCCACACACTATGCACACATTGGTGAACCCCACACAGGTGACCTCACTGCTGTCTTAGAGATGAGGACCCTGAGGCGTGGGGGACGCTAGGGAGAGAAGCAGGATGGGGAGATGGCACCCGCCACTGACTGGCACATCCGCCGAGGAGTCCTGGGTCCCCCTCGCTTGCTAGAGGGCATTTACCAAATGCCTCCCAGATGCCAGGTGCTAGTCTAGGCACCATAGGTATGGTAGCAAAGACAGAGCTTGCCTTCTGATGGGAGGCTGGCAAGAATAACCACAAAGTGAGACACCAGGCAGGGGTGCGTGTGAGGAACCATGGCCAGCTGCGGGGGCTGGGAGCCTGAGCAGGCTGTGGTGGGTGGGCGGGCAGGTGGGAGGCTGATGTGCTGGAGACCTTGGGGTGAGGGCCTGAGGGCTGCTGGAGGATGGGAGGGACCGTCAGAGACAGCACTGTTGGAAGTTGCCATTGCAGATGGGTAAGATGGGTATGGACAAGGGGGTGCAGCCATGGGGCAGGTCTAGGGACTGGGAGGCCAGGCACGGAGGGGCTGCAGAACTGAAGGTGGAGGACCAGGGCAGTGGCGAGCAGAGGGCTCTTCCTCAGGGGCAGCATGGTGGGCCAGGTGGGCAGTCCGGCTACCTGCTCACAGAGGGCACTCACGTGGCTGTGGCCTCACCATCAGATGCCAACATTCTCCACTACAGCTGCATGCAGGCCACCGAACCTGGTGCGCCGCCTGCACTCTCGACCACACTGGCTGTCCTGACTGGAGAGTGTCAACCCCGTGAAGTCTGGATGGTGTCTGGCTGGTCTGTTACAAGCTCCCCTGGTGCCCAGTACATGGCAGGAGCCCAGTAAACACTTGTGGATGAGGAATGCAGCCAAGGGGAAGGGACAGTGGATGGGGCAGGGGAAGGCAAGCCCTGTCCTGATGGCACAGCTGTCAACCCTGCTGGCATCAGACAGACTCAGGGAGCGTGAGGACAAGCAGATGCCGGGTCTGCCCTGCGACTGAGAAGTGGCTCTGGGGGGACGAGAAGGCAGCGGCCCGGCACCCGCTCTGAGTGACTGGGGCTGGAGTATCTCCTACATCTAAGTGAAAATACACTGCTGTCCCCAAAGGGGCCCTAGAGGAAAGGGGAGCATCTCGGAGGCCACCAGGACTCCAGCAAAATAAACCTCTCACTTTCTAGCTCCTCCCTGAAAAGGCTCATGTCTTAGAACCGAACCGTTCATCACTCTGTCAGTTCTTGGCCATGGGTGGCACTCAACCTCCATTCCAGTTCCACTCCCTCGCCCATTGCACAGACTCCTCGTCCCACCAGCTCTGCTGGGACACCCTCCTCTCCCTTCCCCTTCCAGTGAGCTCTGACGAGTCCCGAGAGGCCCGCCTTGCATGTCACCCCTCACAGGGACTTCCTGGCCTTTGTGTGCAGGGCCAGCCACCCTGGGCTGTAACTTGTTCACCTGTGTGTCTGAGCCTGCACATCCCAGGACCTCTGAGACTGCCCCACGCAGAGCTGGTGATCAGTGAATGTGCATGGAAAGAATGAATGATTTGAAAGTGTGAAATTATCCAAATATTTATTTGATGTTTCTATTGCTTATGTATTTTATACTTAATGTTGGGGTCTGGTTTGGTTTCATGAAAATAGGGACTCGCCAGGCGCTTTGGCTCATGCCTATAATTCCAGCACTTTGGGATGCCAAGATGGGTGGATCACCTGAGGTCAGGAGTTCAGAGCCCAGCCTGGCCAACTTGGCGAAACCCTGTCTCTACTAAAAATGCAAAAATTAGCCAGGTGCGGTGGTGCACGCCTGTAGTCCCAGCTACTCGGGAGGCTAAGGCAGAAGAATTGAACCCGGGAGGCAGAGGTTGCAGTGAGCCGAGATTGTGCCACTGCACTCCAGCCTGGGCCACAGAGTGAGACTCTGTCTCAAAAAAAAAAAAAAAAAGGACTTGATGCATCTTTAAATATCCCTTTACCTACTTTACGACAAAGTACAAATCCGTTTTTTGAAAATGATGAAAAAAACCTTGCTTACCTCATCCAGAACAGCCTTTTTTTTCTGAAATAAAGAAAAAAAATATGAATTACCACGAGATGAATGTTTCCCCACACGGGGTTTCCTTCCTTGATGCTGCCAACAGGTGTTGATCAAGCCAATGAGAGGCCTGGGCGCCCTGACTCCTCCCTCTCGTGCTACCTTTGTAAGGAGGACCAAAGCGAGAAAGCCCTCTCACGTGTCCAGACCGCTGTCCTCTCTGGATAAGCCCCAGAACTCGGAGGCTGAGGCTGCCTGCTGGGGATGTTACAAAGGGGACTTTGGTTCTGGGGTCTGGATCACTGGCCTCAACCTGACTGGTCATCAGAGTCACCCTGGGGTGTCTTTGGAAGTTTCTCAGGCTGCAGCTGACACACACCGTATCACAGTCAGGAGAGAGAGTCCCTCGGAGCACGCGTTCTTATAGATGTTTTCCATAGTAATCAGAGTGCACAGCCCACGTCTGTACTACTGTACAAAGGATCTGTCCCTTGGGAGATTAAGGAGGAACTGAGTACAAGGACCAGCAGAATATAAAATGGAAGCAAAGAAATATACACTGAATAAGGCTGGTCGAGGTGGCTTACGCCTATACTCCCAGCACTTTGGGAGGCTGAGGCAGGTGAACCACGAGGTCAGGATTTCGAGATCAGCCTGACCAACATAGTGAAACCTCATCTCTACTAAAAATACAAACTTAGCCAGGCATGGCAGCACATGGCTCTAATCCCAGCTACTCAGGAGGCTGAGGCAGGAGAATCGCTTGAACCCGGGAGGCGGAGGTTGCAGTGAGCCAGGATCACACCACTGCACTCCAGCCTGGGCCACAGAGCGAGACGCTTGTCTCAAAAAGAAAAAAAAAAAAAAAAAGAAAAAGAAAAAGAACTACACACTGAATAAAAGTGGCGGTACAGAGTGTGGCAGAGTCTCTATGAGAGGGACAGACAGTGGCCAGGCTGGGGGGTCGGGGGCACTGGAGAATGCACAAAGTCCAAATACCAAGCACGAAGAAGGTGACAGTTGAAGGGAAATGGGGTGGGACTCAAGGAAGCCAGACACAGCAGTGACGTTGCTTACAGAAACGGAGCCTGAGTCACAGCGTGCGAGACAGCTTATGGAGGCAGCGATGGTAAAGGTGGCTCTGGGGCCCTGAGGGCATCCCGGCCTAGTGGAGTGTAGCCTAGGTGCAGACGGCGGCCTGGGAGGGTTGCTGCCCCAGCGCCTCAGTGCCCGACCTGCACTGCACAAGCGGGGTGTAGGGTGGGGGCGAGCCTTGCTGTGGCACCTGGCACATATCTTTTTATCTTTGCCTGAGGTTTATCTTTATAATTATGCAAGGGGGAAGAGGAAGTGCACAAATAGCCAGTTGCTTCTAAAAACCCAATGGCTCAGAAATGGCGCAATCCAGGTCTGAGGAGAGGAAAGCACAGGGAGGCGGCACCTGCCTGTGCCAAAAACTGAGGACGCATGCATCGGGACAGCAGCCCAGGAGCAGACCCCGAGGGGCCTGGGGGCCAGGTTCTCATGATCTGAGCATTACAACCAGTAACCACTGCAGGTCATTCTAAAAGACTGAATGTCGCCAGGTATGGTGGCTCGTGCCTGTAATCCCAGCACTTTGGGAGGCCGAGGCAGGTGGATCACCTGAGGTCAGGAGTTCAAGACCAGCCTGGCCAACATGGTGAAACCCCATCTCTACTAAAAATACAAAAATTAGCTGGGCGTGGTGGCACATGCCTGTAATCCCGGCTACTCGGGAGGCTGAGGCAGGAGAATCACTTGAACCCAGGAGGCAGAGGTTGCAGTGAGCTTGGATCACCCCACACGGCACTCCAGCCTAGGCAGTAAGAGGGAAACTCCATCTCAAAAAAAAAAAAAAAGAAAAAAATCTAGGTGCGGTGGCTCACACCTGTAATCCCAGTGCTCTGGGAGGCCAAGGCAGGTGAATGGCTTTAGCTTAGGAGTTTGAGACCAGCCTGAGCAACATAGCAAGACTAGTCTCTACAAAAATTGTCTGGGTGTGGTGGCGCCTGCCTGTAGTCCCAGCTACTTGGGGGACTGAGGCTGGAGGATTGCTTGAGCTGGAGAGGTCAAGGCTGCAGTGAGCTGTGATGGTGCCACCGTACTCCAGTCTGAGTGATGGAGTGAGACCTTGTCTCTATGAAAAAAAGAAAAAAAAGGCTGGGTGTGGTGGCTCATGCCTGTAGTCCTAGTGCTTTGGGAGGCCACAGTGGGTGGGTCACTTGAGGCCAGGTGTTCGAGACCAAGTGACATGGCGAAACCATGTCTCTAATAAAAATACAAAAATTAGCTGGTTGTGGTGGTGGGCATGTGTAATCACAACTGCTTGGGAGGCTGAGGCAGGAGAATTGCTTGATCCTGGGAGGTGGAGCTTGCAGCGACCCAACATCGCGCCAGTGCACTCCAGCCTGGACAATAGAGCTATACTGTATCTCAAAAAAACAAACAAAAATCAGCCAGGATGAACTGTTGGTTAAAAAAAGAAAGGAGATGTAACAAATCAACCCCCAGGCTCTGACGGGACGTGGGTCGAAAACCGCTGTGACTGGCCGCTGGTGGGAAATAGACAGCTGCAGGCGGCATCTTGGGCGTTTGGAGAACGTGAATAAGAAGGGCCATTAGGTGAGGATAGGAAACTGCTGTGACCATCTAGGTGGAATCACAGTGCTGTGGTCAGGTAAGAGAAGACACTTTTTCTTAGAAGATACGTGCTGATGTTTTGTAATGTCTAAAACTTACTTTCAAATAGTTCTCAAAGAAAGCTATTTGAAAAATAATCTGGCTCTGAGATGTTCACTACTGAACAAAATGCACCCAGAACGGATGAGTCGGTGTGTGAATGAGGTTTTTTATTTCAGCATGTTACGGTGCTCGGACGCCTGGGCCCCGCTGGCCCTCCAGGCCTCGTCATTCCTAGAGAGGGAGTGGCTTGCCTTGGAGCATGAAGACTCAGAGGGAGCAGCCCAGGTCACCTCGGGGGAGCCTCACCTTGTGCTTGTACATCTTCCACTGGGCCTGCAGGACCCTGGCTGCAGCGTCTCTTCTCCCATCAGAGCACGGGGAGCGGGCCGGTAGGAGCCCCTCCTTACTGGAATCCAGCGGCCAGTCTCGCTCCAAGCGCCCAGGGCTGGGAGTGCGAGCTGGGAGCTCTTGGGCCTGCAGGAAATTGAAGGAGTAACAGGACGATGAAGCCAGGGCAGGGACGATCAGTATCGGGCAGGAGGACAGGATATTAATCGGCACGGTTCGGCTGGGCTTATCAGTTGAGACTTATTAATGTGGAGGAGAGATCTGTTCCACACGCCCACGTGCCACACGACGGCGGTCTCTCGTACTGCCGAGAAACAGCGTCTCAGCAAGCACACACAGCGTCTCAGCGAGCACACACAGCGTCTCAGCGGGCACACACAGCGGCTGAGCGGGCACACACAGCATCTCAGCAGGCACACACAGCGGCTCAGCAGGCACAGCGTCTCCAGCGGGCACACACAGCGGCTCCCGAGCACACACAGCATCTCAGCGGGCACACACAGCGGCTCAGCGGGCACACAGCGGCTCCCGAGCACACACAGAATCTCAGCGGGCACACACAGCGGCTCAGCGGGCACACACAGCGGCTCAGCGAGCACACAGGTGCAGGCGCGCTTCTCCTTCAACTCCCTCAACGCCGTCTGGCCGCAGAGTCCCAGGAGGGAGAGAGGACGCTTCTTCACACGGCCGCCACACACTCACTACACCCAGTCGCATTTTGTGCCTGCAAGAACTGTCTGTTTTTCTGGGGTCCTTTTTTGTTTTCTAGTTTAACACTCTAAATTATAAAAATGGGATTTCTGGGATTAAAGGCAATATATTTCTAGCATGGTTTTTAAGGTAGAAGGAAGCCAAGATTGCTGTAATGACCACTGAAATAACCATAATTTCAGGCTGGGCGCAGTGGCTCACCCCCTGTAATCCCAGCAATCTGGGGGGCCAAGCGGTCAGGAGGATCCCCTCCAATAACTCCGATCTGGAGGATCACTTGAGCCCAAGAGTTCAAGACCAGCCTGGCCAATATAGAGACCCCATCTCTATGAAGAAATTTAAGAAATACCCGGGTGTGGTGGTACGCCTCTGTGGTCTCAGCTACTCGGGAGGCTGAGGCAGGAGGATCACTTGAACCCAGGGGTCAAGGCTGCAGTGAGCCATGATTGTGCCACTATAGTCTAGCCTGGGCAACACAGCGAGACCCTGTCTCTAAAAAAAAAAAAAAGAAAACTTACGATTTCTTACACTGATTACTCCAAATGTATCATCCACAAGACACTACGCAATACAGATGAAAAGGACTCTCATATCAAGCATGCAAGCTCAGTGCAGAGCGCACTGCTGCAGAGGGCTGCAGAAAGCCCTCTCCAGAGGCAGACACAAGACTGCTGCAAGCGCGTACTGGGCCAGGGGCCAGGCACAGGTGGCCTGCCACAGACTTGAACAAGCACAGAACAATTGGTCCGGCTTTACGTTTTCTGTGTGTTCCAATGCTTGGGCATCTGGGGCCTTGCTGCCCCTCTGGGCCTGGCCAATTCCTAGACAGTGAAGGGTTTGCCTTCGGGCGCAACCTTCCTATGCGAGCAGCCAATCCAGTGCCCACACAGAATCACCTCCTACGTTGGGCCCCAACCCTCAGCCTTAATCACCCAGGGCCCAGCGCCAGACAGCTCAGGACCACCTGGTAGCCCGGGTCCCGTTGAAATTCTTCAAGTTTCCAGCCTGCTGGAAAGATTCGAACCCATCAGCGCTAACCAGCTGGCTCACCTTGCCTTGCCCGATCCTTCCCAAGATAAAGGCCCTGGCCTGGGTCTTCTGTGCGCCCCTGCTGCCTCCTGGCCGACTCACCACTCCTGTGTGGCCTTGCGTGCCCTGCCTCCTGTTCCTAGGAACCTGGGAATGTAAACTTCCTAGGACGGTCACTTGTGTGTCTGCGCGTCTTAGCATCCCTGACGAAGATGCCCCTGGGGGACATTCACACAGCCAGCCGTTTCCAGATCGCTGCAGCTGTGGTACCACGTTGCCCGGCACCAGCATTCCGGCCCTGGGCTTCCACATTCCGACTCTGTGACCCTAAGGACAGCCTCATCTTCCCTCAGTCCTGACACATTTTCAGGCCTCTGTTCCGCTACAGTGAGATCATCTGTTAGTATATGGCCCGTGCCAGTGTGATCAGAAAGGTAAAATCAGCTCCTCAGAAGACACATGAACATTTACTCACACAACTACAGACAGCTAAAAAAATCTACATTTTCACATGCTTATCCATTCCTTGAGGCAACTTTGAAACCGACTCTTGTCACTCCATTTAACCTCCAATTAATCATTCCCATGTGACTGCTGCGAGCTGATTCCCCTACTTGGAGTGCTGAACACTCAATTAATCCCACTCTTCCTTTTCTCTAAAATAGAAATGTTTCCTGAGGGAGGAAAAAACACAAAGCTAATACATGCTTATTACAAAAAATTCAGACAATACTAAAAGAAAATGAAAAAAAAAAACAAAAATGCCTATAACCCCACCACACAGAAGAGGCTATATTTTGCCAGTATTTTCAGACATGTGTCTTTTCTTCTCTCTCTCTCTCTCTTTTTCAGACATTTTTCTTTCTCTTTCTTTTCTTTTTTTTAGTGAGACAGGGTCCGGCTCTGTGGCCCAGACTGGAGTGTAGTGGTACGATCTTGGCTCACTGCAGCCTTGACCACCTCGACTCGAGCAATCCTCCCCTGCTGCCTCCTGAGCAGTTGGGACCATAGGTGGTGGCTTCTCATTGGTTTTATCCACGAGCTCCTCTTGGAGCAAAGTGCAGCCTCAGGATAGTCACACCAGGTTCCCTGCTTTTCGTCTGAATAGGCACGGGCTCATACGTGCCCTCTGAAGGATCCTACCCATTGGAAAGGGGTTTGTGAGGGGGCCTTCTGCCACTAGAAGTGCAAGTGTAGGCAGCACCAGCCAATGGCGACCAGAGCATGGCTGTCACCCCTCCAGGGAGGCAGCGGGGGAGCCACAGGCGCCGCCTCAGCCAGCTGCCTCCAGGTGGTATCCACATACACTAAGGGAGTGGAGGGGCAGGGAGGGCATCTACCTAGGGTCCCTGCTAACAGTCACTCTGCATTCAACCAGTTGAGTGATGGCAGGAAGGGAACAGGAGGCCAGAGGGCAGTGCCTGCTGAGGCCTTGCCAGCCTTGTGTTCTGGAACTTGGATGAGAGGAGAGGACGCACGCCCAGGTCCACGCAGGGGCCTGGTTGAGTCTTCGTCCTTTTCCCCCGAGGCCTTCCCAAGCCCCTACTGCCTCTTGGTGACAGCTCCAGACGCATAACTATACCCTCTGCATGTCCGAGCTTTTGGGAAACTCTACTCACCAGCCTTGAGACTCAAATATTAATTTGAGAAGTCAATTTGCTCAGAGTCAATTAATCCGAAACTCAGGACTTTGACACACATGACATGAGTCATAGGAATCAATTGTGATAAAAGGGAGTGGGATTTTCAGTGTATGGTCAGAAAAGCCTCTGGGCAGGGCAATGGTCGGAACCATCACAACCAGCAAAAATCCCACCGCGCCTGATGGAGATGAATGGAGATGAAACCCAACGGTCGCTGTACCTGACGAGGAACTTCCTGGCAATCCTCCTGCTCTTCTTTCTTCTTTTGCAGTTCCTGGAGCTTGCTGGTAAGTGTCTGAATCTCCTCCCTAAGGCAGAAAGGGAAAAGATGACACCTCACCTGTCACTATGTGATGAAGGTCAGTACAAGGCGGAGTGCGTCCATGCTGAGACAGGGGGACACCAGATAGCCACTAGAGAGCTGGCGGGGTCAAATCTCTGAGCCACTGGGCACCAGCTGTGACCTGACTACCAGAAACCCCAAGGGAGTGCGGGGGCTTCCTACTGTCTCCCGCTCTGGGTTGGAAGCCCCATGCGGCCGGGGCTGAGGACCCCCAGGGCCCAGCATCTCTCTTGAAACAGCTAAGAACTAAAAAAAGAATCTATCGTGTGAATAATAAGTAAGTAGGAGGCTGGTCACTGGGGCTCACCCCTTTGACCCCAGCCTTCTAGGAGGCCAAGACCAGAGAATGGCCTGAGCCCACGCATTTGAGATGAGTAAGCAGGGATTGCTGGGCTTTTAGTAAACAGTATGAACGGAAAGCATTGCAATTTATATCTTCATTCCAGGTACTAAAGACAAAAAATAATAATAATAATTCATTTCTGTACATGTGCCCTTTCAGATTTACTTTAATTCTAGCCTCTGACAGAATTCAGTCAGATTTCTCCTGAAAATGAATTTTTTGTTTTGTTTTGTTTTTTTTGAGACGGAGTTTCTTGTTGCCCAGGCTGGAGTGCAATGGCACGATCTCGGCTCACTGCAACCTCCACCTCTCAGGTCCAAGCAATTCTCCTGCCTCAGCCTCCTGAGTAGCTGGGATTACAGGCGTGTACCACCGTACCGGGTTAATTTTGTATTTTTAGTAGAGACGGGGTTTCCTCCATGTTGGTCAGACTTGTCTTGAACTCCCGACCTCATGTGATCTGCCCGCCTAGGCCTCCCAAAGTGTTGGGATTACAGGCGTGAGCCACCGTGCCCAGCCTAATTTTTTTTTTTTTTTTTTTTTGAGATGGAGTCTCACTCTGTTGCTCAGGTTGGAGTGCAGTGGTGCAATCTTAGCTCACTAAAACCTCTGCCACCCAGGTTCAAGCGATTCTCCTGCCTCAGCCTCCTGTGTAGCTGAGATTACAGGCACCTGCCATCGTACCTGGCTGATTTTTATAGTTTTTAATTTCACCATCTTGGCCAGGCTGGTCTTGAACTCCTCACCTCATGATCCACCCGCCTTGGCCTCCCAAAGTGCTGAGATTATAGGTGTGAGTCACTGTGCCCGACCAATGTTTTCTTCATTCCAGTAATCTATGTCTTACTAATTATTCTAAGTGCTAAATATGTCTGCTCAGATTTCTAACCTAGTTTTTTGTGCATTTTAAGAAGTTAAGACTCATCACATAAAATTCCCTATTTTACAGTGTATAATTCAGTGAATTTTTGCATATTCACAATGTTGTGCACCTACCACCACTATCTAATTCGGGAACGTTTGCATCGCCCCAGAAAGGAACCATGCTCGTCAGCAGTCCCCACTCCCCTCCCTAGCCCCTAGCAGCAGCACTCGTCACGTGGGTCGCCCGTCCTGGACGTTTCCTGCACGTGGAATTGTGTGCTACGCGGCCTTTTGTGTCTGGCTTCCTTTGCCGAGTACCATGTTTTTGAGGATCCCCCGGGCCAGGCCGGCTGGAGCTTCCACCGCTCTGCGCCTCCACATGGTCAACCTCAGGGTGTTTCTCCACCAGCAGCTGATGGGCCGGGGGGTGGGCGCTGCGTCCTGGCTCTCGAGAATGGCGTTACTTTGAGGCCGAGGGCGGCCCCTCCAGAGGATGTGGCCCACCCCCGGGTTGTTGTGACCAGAGGCCAGTGAGATGGCTGGTTGGGAAGGAGCAGGCAGTGGTAGAGCAGAGGACGCCCCTGCGGGGTGGCCACGATGCCGGAGGGCAGGCCTTGTTCAGCACTAAGAGGTTTTTCCTGAGGTGGGGTGACAGAAAACCATGCAAAGATTGCAGGCAGGTGTGGCCTTTCTAAAAAGCTGGCTGGCAGTGAGGCTAGATGCTGCGGGAGGCCACGGTGACGGCAGGAGTGCAGACTCGCCTGGGTCCTCTCTCCAGCTCTGACCCGGGTCACGTACCTCAAAGCCTCCTCTCGCTCTCTCCTCTCCTCCTCGCCCTCCCTGGCGCACTCCAGCTCCTTTTCCAGGTCAGCCTTTGTCTGCAGGAGCTGTTTCACCTCCAAACTGCACACACAGAACGGGATACTCGTCAGCGTTCACAAAAACCAGAGGTTGTGACAGAGCAGGAAGGCGCTTCAGAAAAGCGATGGCGCTCAACGATTCCTTAGGACAGCGGGTGGTGGGGCAGGAGGAGCCGGAAAGGGCCATTTCTAATCACACAGCGCCAAGGACAGACCTCAGGGCCCTGCCTCCCCTAAACCCAGCACCTGCTGTGTGCAGGGGATCAACAGGACTAAGCCATGTAATGGGGTGTTACCCCTCCAGCCACCACGCATCCGCATGGAGCTCGCACCGAGGGAGCTGCAGGCAGGCGCCTGGTCCATGAACTGGGCAGGGCCGGCCCTGCCTAGACCATGGCGCTGCCTGCTTGGGGTCGGGCCGAGCCACTTCCAGATGTGTTTCTTGTGTCCCATGTGGCGAAATGGCCACCTCCTGGCCTTCGATGGAGACTAATGTCCGAGTCTCAGATGGACGGTACACTGTCTGTGAGCCCTGACTGCTTTGGGCCTATGAATGTTGGTATTAAATGACAGAAACCCTAGAGTGCTTAGCATAGCCCCTGTCACACAGTAAGGGCTCATAAGAGGTGGCTCTTGTCATGTCACTTAACAGCTTCATAGGTAATTCCAGAAGTTATTTACCTTTCACAATGACTACCTTAAAGTTTTTTTTTCACCTGATGTCTATGAACTCTGTAATGACGAGCTTAACTGGAAAAGCCTGTCATGAAATACTAATTTTTACAAAGCCATAATCAATTGGTGTAAATGTGCTGAAACCTCACATGGGGGGAAAGGACAGTGGTGACAGGTTGGGCTTCTGTTCACAGCAGGCTGCAGAGAACTTAACAGGCTGGGAGACACTAGCCGAGTTCTCCTCAGACCCTGAGGTGTACACAAATCACCTGTAGGGCTGGCTACGGTGGCTCACGCCTGTAATCCCAGCACTTTGGGAGGCCGAGGTAGGTGGATCACTTGAGATCAGGAGTTCGAGACTGGCCAACATGGCAAAACCCCATCTCAACAAAAATACAAAAATTAGCCAGGTGTGGTGGCGTGTGCCTGTAGTTCCAGCTACTCAGGAGGCTGAGGCAGGAGAATCGCTTGAACTCGGGAGGCGGAGTTTGCAGTGAGTTGAGATTGTGCCACTGCACTCCAGCCTGGGTAACAGAGTGAGATTCTGTCTTAAAGAAAAAAAAAATCACCTGCAGATCCCATTGGACACAGAGTGTGATTCTGAAAGCCGGGGGCAGGGCCTGGGCTCCTGCATTCTAACCAGTTCCCAGCTGCTGCTGCTGCTGGTTTCACAGGCCGCTCCGTCAGGCAAGTCACTGTAGTTCTTGCAAACTAGAGAGAAACATCATTCCAAAGACAATGGAGATGGCTGACTCATGATGAAGCCAAGCCCAGAGGAGCCACAAACACGACGACGACAGGAGCCAGGCTGAGTGTTATGTGGCCACAGACTGTGGAGCTCCAGAGCAGCCGGTGAGGCTCTCCCTTCCCAACCCTGTGGTCACACCAAGTATTTCACAGCATTTATGTCTTCTTTTGCTTTTCTTTTTGAGACAAAGTCTCACTGTCACCAAGGCTGGCATGCAGTGGTACGATTATAGCTCACTGAAGCCTCGACTTCCCAGGCTCAAGTGATTCTCCCACCGAAGCTTCCCAAATAGCTGGGATTACAGGCTTGAGCCACCATGACCGGCTAATTTTTGTAAAGACAGGGTTTCACCATGCTGCTCAGGTTGGTCTAGAACTCCTGAGCTCAGGCAATCCTGCCACCTTGGCCTCCCAAAGTGCTGGTATTATAGGTGTGAGCCACTGTGTCAGGCTGGAGCGTTTATGCTTTATTTGATATGTATTAATTTATCGTATGCCATTAAACATATTACTGAATTAAGACCATGCTGCATAAAATCTAATTGCTTTTATAGAAATCGATGAAAGTAAACTCTTCTGTAATAGACAATTTGAAGACCCCTCTGGAATTCAGGGTGGAGAGATTTAAATGTCCTCTCCCACTGTTCCCCACACTTTTTTTTTTGAGTTGAGGTCTCACTCAGTTGCCCAAGCTAGAGTGCAGTGATACGATTAGGGCTCACTGCAGCCTCCAACTCTTGGGTTCTAGGGATCCTCCTACCTTGGCCTCCTAAGTAACTGGGAGGCATGAGCCACCACACCCAATTAATTTTTAAAATTTTTTGTAGAGATGGAGTCTTGCTATGTTGCCCAGGCTGGTCTGAAACTCCTGGCCTCAAGCAATCTTCCCACTCCAGCCTCCCAAAGTGCTGGGATTACAGGCATGCCCAGCCCCTCATGCTTTTAATGATGTAATATGGTCAGTCTGTGTCTTTTTTTTAATCACTAAAGCTGCCTTTATTTCACAACCAAAATGTAAGAAGTTTTAGAATCATATAAAAATACTCATGCAGTGACTATTACGAGCTGAACAGTTTCCCAAATTCACAACTGCTTAACCCTGGCAACAATCAGTTTCCACAGGGAGTGAGAGCTGCTTCCCTGATGAGGTTGCTGGTGGGGCCTCGGGAGTAGCCACTCTCTCCACAGCAGCTGCATTTGTGGGGCGGCTGGCGGGGCCTCGGGAAGACCCCTTCTCTCTGCAGCAGCTGCATTTGTGGGGCGGCTGGCAGGGCCTTGGGAGGACTTACTCTCTCTGTAGCAGCTGCTCCTGCAGCGCGGTCCGCTCTTCCTTCAGGTCTCTCACAGCCCCTCGGAGACGCTTGTGGTCCTCGTGGCGGTCCTCTCGTGGCTGTCTGTGCAGCGCAGAGCTGGATGCAGGGCGGGCTGGCACGTGTGATCTGACTGGCTCTGCGGCGTGTGATTCTGAGCTCTCCATCACACTTAGTTTCTAGAGGCAACACAGGCGTGTGTTAGATGCTAGTTCTCATTTCTACTTTCTATTCACCAAACCCAGAAAAGAGACACTGAACCAGGGTGAACTGAATCTCCAGCAGGGCCACGAGAAAGCTTTGAGGGGACCCGAGTTAGCTGGAGATGCCGAAGGGCATGGGGCTGCTTTAAGAGCTCGCTCCCTGCTTGGCTGTCTTTAATCAGAAGCAGGGCACCCGCCGAGGCAGGGTGCAGGCAGAAGCCAGTAAAAGCGAGGAGGGCACGATCATCTACCCCTCCTGTCCCTCTAGAACGGCCGACATTTTCAACCTTCATGCTCTCCATCTCAAGTGACATTCTGATGTTGCCAGCAAAGTGCGGCTGAGCCTGTCCCCACCCTCCATTCCTGCCTCTCAGCTCTCGGACGTGCTGTCCACTGTGCCTCCGGGTGCCTTGACTTCCCCAACAAGTTTTATATTTTAAATACCCACAATGTATAGAAACTTTTTTTTTTTTTTTTAAGAGACAGGGTCTGGCTCTGTCACCTGGGCTGGAGGGCAATCACAGCTCACTGCAGCTTGAACTCCTGGGCTCACGTGTTCCTCCCACCTCAGCTTCCCAAGCAGCTGGGACTACAGGTGTGCACCACCATGCCCAGCTAATCGTTTTCAGTTTTGTAGAGATGGGGTCTTGCAAAAACAAACAAAAAACCAAACAAATAATAAAAAAAAAAAGAGAGATGAGGTCTTGCTATGTTGCCCAGGCTGATCTCAAACTCCTGGGCTCAAGTGATCCTCCCAGCTCAGCCTCCTCAAGCCTCCTGGGATTACAGGTATGAGCCACTGCACCTGGCTAGTTTTCTACGTTGTAAATATGTAAAAACTATTTTTAAAAAACGTTTTTCCCTCTAGGTTTACTCTGCTTGGCCAAACAACACAGATGCTCTAACTTACTATTTAAAATACAAAGGTCCAGGCTGGGTGCGGTGGCTTATGCCTATAATCCCAGCACTTTGGGAGGCTGAGGTGGGCAGATCACTTGAGGTTACGAGTTCGAGACCAGTCTGGCCAACATGGTGAAACCCCGTCTCTACTAAAAATACAAAAATTAGCTGGGCGTGGTGGCAGATACCTGTAATCCCAGCTACTCAGGAAGCTGAGGCAGAAGAATTGCTTAAATCCAGGAGGCGGAGGTTGTAGTGAGCTGAGATTGCACCATTGCACGCCAGCCTGGGCAAAAGAGCAAGACTCCATCTCACACAAAAAAAAAAAACCCAGAAAACAAAGGTCCAATTTCAACAGAAGCAGCCTGATTCCTACTTTGCAAAGTCACGTAGGGGATATGGGGAAATGTTTATTTCTCAGAATTTCTAATTGGCCAGGTGTAGGTGAACAGTTTTATGTGGATTCCAACATGGCTCGAGTGGTGGGAAGCAGTGCCTGGTTGTCGGCGGGCAGCGCACAGCCCACAGCCCGCATGGGCAGACTGGACTGTGAGGGGCTCCAGTGCGAAGGATCTGCCTGCGGCTACGCCCAGAAGCTCACAGCCCAGCAAGGGGCGTGAGAGCTACCTTCAGCCTTGTGTAGACCTGAGTGAAGCCTCCTTGCGGTCGGTGTGTGGCACTGCCTGGCAGACAGCCACTGCCATGCTCAGCGCCACCTTCCCCACCCTATGAGCTGTCCCCACGGCACAAGGCCCGTGGTCGTCAACAACGGTGGCACTGAGATGCCTGCTCACCTTCTCCAGCTCCACAATGCGCCTCAGCAGCCGGGGCTTGCTCCACTCCACGTAACCTGATGGAAGCAATGCGGTTTCAAAACCGCCGTCCTGGTGGGCACTGCCGGCAGGGCCACCCTTCTCAGGTACAGCCTGAGGCTCTTCTTTCGCAGCTGGAGCAGGCTGAGGGGCCCCAGAGCCACACCAACAGGTCCTGGCCACCTGAGGGTTTCGACAGCACCAGCCCAGTCTCTGTCCCCTTGGACTGTGAAGAGGTGTCTGTACTAACGGCCTCCAAGTGCCTCGGGGTGACATTCTTCCCGATTCTACCTCGCCAAGCCGTTACGATGGTTCTCATCAAGATCTCTGATGACTGCCACTCTGCCAAACTGACTGTCGGTTCTCGGCCTGTCCCTGGCCTGCACTTGCTTCTTGGTGTGCACAGCTCCTCGATGGCTGCTCCTCCCCCTCTACCTCGCTGGCTGCCCCTGGCCCCCGATACGCCACCAGGTTCAGGGCCTGACCCCTGCTCCTCTTACTCCGGTGAACTCACTTGATCCACCTAAGTGCTGGTGACCTGCACGCTCAGCTCTCCAGCCCAGGCCTCCACTCCGCACCTGCAAACAGCCACTGCCTGGTCCGCACTCCCATGCACTCAGACCTCTCGTGGCCCTTCCCCCAAGCCTGCCCCTCTGCCTTCCTCATCTCAGGAAATAGCAACTCTGTCCTCTCAGATGCTGGGACAAAACGCCTTGGAGCCTGGCTTCTCCCTCTTAGACCCTACACCCTTTCCGAAGTTTCCCTAAGCTCCGACTTCAAGATACATCCAGACCCTGACCACCTTTCACCACACCCACGGCTCCCCTCATCCGGGCCACCAGCAGCCCCACTAGACAGGTGCAGAAGGCTCTGCCTGCCACCATCGCTGTCTCTGCACAGAAGCCAGGGGGCCTTGGACAGCAGCATGGCCCCCTCCACCTTCTAATGCTTCCATGGCACCCCTAAAGCTCCCACAGCACCCTGCCCCACCCCACCGGGCCTCAGGGGCCACACTCCATGTGTCTCTCAGGCACTCAGCCCTGCCCCGCCCGTCCTACCCCCTGCTGCCGTCTTCACAGCTGCCGAGCCCCTCCAGGTCCTGCTCAGCTGTCACTGTCTTGGAGGCGCCGTCCTGTCAGCCCTGCTTGCAGCTGCATGCACCACCTGCCTCACCCCAAAATGTGTCCTCCTCCCCTCCTCCATTGCTTTCCAGGGCACTTACGGCCATCTGACATGCATGTGACACCATCTGACCCAGCTCCTCCCCTCCCTCCTGTGGCATCGTCTCCTCGAGGGATGTCTGCAAGCTTCTGTTCTCGGCTCCATCCTCAGGGCAAGGCACCGCCTGGCCCGAGGCAGGTGCTGGCACACAGGAGAATCAGCATCGCTCAACAGTTCACATCTGCCCTCATGGTGCCTGCGCTGGGTAGGGCCTGCCCAGTGGCTGCACTCCACCCTTCCAGTGGCCACACCCCTGCCCTTCCCTGGCCTCCCTCCGGGAGTAGCTTTTGGGAAGGTACCCTGTGTCCTGGAGATGGTGGGGGAGGTGCTCAGCACGCGGTCCAGGTCCTCCTTCAGGCTCTGGTTCTCCTCTGTGAGCTCCTGGACGCTCCGGGACAAGCTCAGGAGGGCATTGCCCACCTTTTTTTGCCTTTGGCGCCCGTCTTCTTCTCCCCTAGGGGCCTGGAATAACCAAATCGCGGGCTGAGGTTTGCATTGCTAAGCTGGTTTCATACATGCTTGAAATGAGGGGCAGGTGAATCACAGCTTGCTGTTGGTCATGAGCTCAGAGTGGTTTTTACACGTGAGTATTTGAAATCGAACAGGCAGTAATAACTCTGAACGCCAAATAAGCAAAACATTAGCACCCAAAATAGAGCCCCACTGTTATGCAAGGTAAACCTGTGTAACAAAATATCGTATTCAAGTTATCAGTATCATATTTTCCACGCCATCACTAGAAGGGTTGTGGAAATGTATCCTGTTATACTAGGTGCCTGCAGAACAGCTTGGATTCTGCCTCTCAGCCCACGAGGTCTAAAGTACAGTCCATTCTCATTATCTGCAGATCCCGTATTTGCTAATATGCTTGCTGCTAAAATGGATCCATCAGCCCAAAATCAGTACTCAAGGGGGTTTTGCGGGAATTCTCGCATGTGCACAGGTGATGAAAAATGCCAGTTGCTGGCACGCACTTTCCCAGCTGGGGCTGAACCAGGTGGCGCTCGGCCTCCTCACCTCAGCTCATGCAAAAACAAGTGTGCTTTCTGCAGCCTGCTTTCACGTATCTGTGCTGTTTGCTGGTGACAATGCTGCCTTGCGTGGCTCGGCCCAGACTGTAGTGCTGAGTGCCATCCAGTGCCTCTAAGCTCAGGAAGGCTGTGGGGGCCCCTGGGGGAGACGCTTATGTGTGTGCAGGAAGCCTTGTTCAGGCCAGCTGTGAGTTTGATGAGAATCCACAATTGCCATTAAATAGGGCATCTTTAAACAGAAACACACGTTAGCCAGGTTATACACTGACTGGCTGATAAAAATGTTGTGACCAGGCCGGACGCAGTGGCTCATGCCCGTAATCCCAGCACTTTGGGAGGCCGAGGCGGGTGGATCACCTGAGGTCAGGAGTTTGAGACCAGCCTGGCCAACATGGTGAAACCCCGTCTCTACTAAAAATGCAAAAATTATCCGGGCATGGTGGCGTGTGCCTGTAGTTCCAGCTACTCGGGAGGCTGAGGCAGGAGAATCACTTAAACCCAGAAGGTGGAGGTTGCAGTGAGCTGAGATCATGCCACTGCACTCCAGCCTGGGCAACGGAGTGAGATTCTCTCCAAAAAATAAAATAAAATAAATGTTGTGACCAGAAGCTCCCAGGAGCCCTGTACCTCTCTAAGAGCAGTGTTTTTAGTATTTACTCATTCCGTGTTCATGGAGACTTTATAGCTCTGTAAGGCAGACGTGATAACCACTACACTATGGAATCCTACAGGAACTTTATAACTGTGATAATGAGAATTGACTGTAGTTAGTATCTGGCCCTTTACAGAACAAGTTTTCCAACCAGTTTTAAGGATTAGGGGCAAAGAAAAAGGAAAGCAGTGCGTGACGTCAGCAAGCTGCTGCAGTGACCAGTGACATGGTCAAAGCCACAGTAAGGGATGAGCCACCCAGAACCGGATGGAAGCCTGGGGTTGCATCCTTTGGGAAAGGGATATGGGAGAAAAACTTGAGGTGGCAAAGTCAACTTGTCCTTATATGAAACGTCTTCCTAAAAAGGTGGATCTGCTTTGAAACAGCACTTCTAGCTCTAAGCTGGAAGGCAGTATATAAAATCTATAATGAACACATGCAGCACTGAACAAGCATCAGCCATCAACATGTGGTCACTATGAGGAACGTCTGTGAACACCGCAAATGGAAAGGTTATCGACTCTAACCCTGAACAGAACAGGGGTGTTTTGGCACTGCTGCCAAGCTAAGGGCAGTGTATGCTGCTCCCCACGTGACAGCCACACCGGTCTCAAAGGAGCTTCTACAACGTGACAGCAACACATAAAACACAGCTCCCAAACAGTCATCGTACTTCTTTCCGGTGGTTTCAGAACTTGCCAAGAGAGTCTGGAGACGATGTATCTGTAAATACCAAATTGAAATGCATTAAAAACACAAGGCCAGCATGGAGAAGACCTTCCTCTGAAAAGACCATCATCACAGTCCTGACCGCTGCCTACGGCCGGAAGGGGGAACAAAGTGGCTGTACTTCACCTTTTGGTCGGGCTGAAGCAGGAGCAGGCTCCGAGAACCGAGCCCTGGACCACCCGGGCTCAGCCCACCACCTGGGGCCAGGCCCGGTCCCCTCCCCGCTGGGTGCCTGCCTTCTGCCCCACCACCCAGCACAGCGTACCTCCTCATAGTACGTCTCCATGGCGATTCGCATCTCTTCCAAGTTGGTTGTCTTCATATCGGTCTGGAGTTTGCTGAAAACCCAAGTTCAGCGTTAACAGGGCCACGCCTGTGTTCCCAGGGGACAGAGCAAGAGGAAGCGTTTCCCAGAACATTCGGAGGAGAAGAGGCTTTGGAAGAGAGCCGGGATGGGAGGGAAAAGCCTGAATGGGCCTTCATTTGGCTTGTGCCTTCAACAAGTGACTCGTTTTGAGCCTGATGGGAAAATTCCTCACACCAGAGAGCATCCCTGTGTAGACTAGCCGCTTCCCAAGGTGAGTAAACAGCTTCCCTAGAGATATTTTCCTCCAGGTAAGATGTCTTTAAAAGACTAGATTAATGGTGAGGAAAGACCTCGGAGCTTAGCGAAGACAAGCCATCTTTGAGTGGTTAGTTTCCTAAGGAAGAGAGAATCGCCTTTTCCCGACACTGTTGGGGCTGTCCCCCTCACTCTCAGCAGACAGTAGACTTTAGACAGAGACACTGAGAGAGAAATGAAAGCAAAGTCATGCAGGTTCTGCACTGAAGCAGAAGAAATCAGCAAACTGAAGTTGACAACATTCAGCAGGAAACGAGGGGGGAACTATTGCATGACCAGCAGACATGAGGGACAGGAGGCAATGGACACGTGGCCTCAGTTTCCCTTAAAGAAACCAAAACACAGCCCAGGAAGACTCCCCCTTCGCACCCGAAAGGCAGGTGAGGAAATGGAAGTAGCCACACCAAAAACAGCACAAGGACGGCACGGGACTGAGGCGTAAAACCTTCCTCCTGGAAAGACACAGAGGTCCGCACAACAAGCAGGGGAGAAGGCATTTCCTAAATACAACAAGAAGTTAAAGGGACATATTTAGAGGGAACATATATCATTAAAAAAAAAAAATGAAAAAGGGGCAGCTAACCTTCACCTTTGGCTTTGGGGGGGGGGGAGGTAGGGACATAGGACAGGGGGTGGGGGTGGAACAAAGGCTGGAGTCCGAGCGAGCGAGCAGAGCAGGGAGGCGGGGGGGCAGGGGGGGGGTGCAGCCCCAATCCCAAGCCGCGGGCCTACGGCCCTGCGCCTACCTGATGGTGCCGTCCTTCTCCTTGCACTGCTGCTCCAGCTTCAGGATCCTCTGCTTCAGCCCGTTAATGACCTGCCCGGGGGAATGCACCCATCAGGCGGGCCGCCCCTGCTCTCCCTTAGGAGAGGTTGCTCTCCCCCTCCTCCCAGAGCACATGCACACCTCGCTGTCCTTCCTCCCTCCAGCGCTGTCCTCTCTTCTAGACTATGGGCCCAGGGAAGAGGGAGGGTCCCACTGTGCTGTCCTCTCGCTGGGTGAGTGGCAGGGGTGTGACGCCCACTGGAGCAGGAGGTGGCAGACATAATGGGCACAGTGACTGACTGGCAGCCCTCCCTGAGCACACCACACGCCTGGGGGATAGAGCAGGGTATGCCCTTGGTCATGTTAAATAAAGGAAGCAGCCCCATCACCAGCTGGCCCCAACCCCCTAGGGCCGCCTAGTTCAGTCTTCATGGGGCAGTGAGTGGGGCTGGAAGACAGCATGGCCGTGGGGGGGTCCAAGGAGCCGCAACCCACCATCTGGGTAAGGGAGAACGGCTCCACGGCCTCCCCCACCTCCTTCGCTGTGAAAGTCTTGCTTGAGGGAGGTAACATCCTTATATTCCTTAAAGAACATTCTTTTCTTCTGAATAGACAACTTTTAAATAGACATGGAGTTTCACTATGTTGCCCAGGCTAGTGTTTTACTCCTGGCTCAAGCAATCTGACTGCCTTGGCCTCCCAAGTGCTAGAATTATAGGTGTGAGCCACTACACCAGGTTTGAATAGACAACTTTAAAATTGAATTTTAAAGTTTGAAATAACATTAGTGGCTCATGCCTGTAATCCCAGCACTTTGGGAGGCTGAGGCGGGCAGATCACCTGAGGTCAGGAGTTGGAGACCAGCCTGGCCTACATGGTAAAACCCTGTCTCTACTAAAAATACAAAAATTAGTGGGTGTGGTGGTAAGTGCCTGTAGTCCTAGCTACTCAGGAGGCTGAGGCAGGAGAATCACTTGAACCAGGGAAAGGTTGTAGTGAGCCAAGATCACGCCACCACACTTTAGCCTGGGCAACAGAGGGAAATTCAAAATAAACAAATAAACAAATAAATTACCTTAGTCATATATGAATACATTTTTTTTTTTAAAAATGAAGACGTTGGGCCAGGTGCGGTAGCTCACACCTGTAATCCCAGCACTTTGGGAGGCCGAGGTGGTTGGATCACCTGAGGTCAGGAGTTTGAGACCAGCCTGGCCAACATGGTGAAACCCCCATCTATACTAAAAATACAAAAACAATAGCTGGGTGTGGTGGTGGGCACCGGTATTCCCAGCTACTTGGGGAGGCTGAGGCAGGAGAATCGCTTGAACCCAGGAGGCAGAGGTTGCAGTGAGCCGAGATCACACCACTGCACTCCAGCCTGGGCAACAAGAATGCAATTCTGTCTCAAAAAAAACAAAAAACAAACAAACAAAAAAACGGAAGACGTTATAGAAGCTAAGATACTCTGATCTGACCATGCCCCTCTTTGGCCAACCAAATCCTGTTTCCGCTTGCATGCCCCTCAGCACCCGGTTCTGTGCCTGTCTGTATGTGTGCGCCCGGGGGGTCAGGCCATCTGTTCTCACAGAAACGGGCTCTGCCACGCACATCCCTCTGCATCTTTTTTAAAAATTTATTATTATTTTTTTAAATTAACATTCAACACATCCTCCTGGCGCTCTGTCCCTGCTGGTGCCTATGAATCCACACTATTTCCCACAGCAGGAACATCCCACAGTGTCTGTGGGACGCTCTGAAACCTATCACTGTAGCCTACTGACACACACTTAAGTTGTGGCCCATTTTTGTGATTATGATCAGTCCTCCAATCGAAATCCTTGGCCAGGCCTCCTCATGCACATCTGCAAATGTTTCTGCAGGTGATGACAAGCAGAAATGGCAGGCCGCAGGGCACAGCCACTCTGACGACAATTTGCCATATTATAATGAATACTGCATATACCCTAGGATCTAGACTTCCTACTTTAAATCAACCTTAATTTAAAAAAAAACTGGCCGGGTACGATGGCTCAGGCCTGTAATCCCAACACTTTGGGAGGCCGAGGCAGAAGGACCACATGAGCCCGGCCAACTTCACGAGACCCCATCTCTACCAACACTAAAAAAAAATTAGCTAGGTGTGGTGGTGTGTGCCTGTAGTCCCAGCTACTCAGGAGGCTGAGGTGGGAGCATCCTTGAGCCAGGGATCACCTGAGCCGAATGCTGCAGTGAGCCATAATCCTGCCATTACACTCGAGCCTGGGCAACAGAGTAAGTCCCTGTCTCAAAAAAACAAAAAACAAAAAACAAAAACAAAACAAAAAAAACCCAAAACACAGACACACACAGCACCAGAAAAACAAAAATTGAAGCCCTTTCTTTATAAAAGTACCCATTACTTACAGGCCCCTGTTAAGGATTTACTTTGTGCCATGCTAGGTGCAGAACCAGGCTTTAACCATCTACTTTAAAAGTGCAATAATTGTACAATCTTTCTATATTCTGTATCTGGACATAGTTGAGAGGAGATGGCTTTTTTCTTTAGAGATTCATAGTTTTTTGTATATTCTAAACAGAAAACTTCGTTGTATTGATCCACACTATTCTTCCCCTGCCCCATTACAGTGATTTGGCGGCTGTCTTAGTTCCATGGGTTTTTATTATGCAACTTTTAATTTTATGTTATAGAATCCATTAATCACATCATTATTTTATACTTTGTGTTAAGTAATCTCAAAATTGTATCCCTTCCAGTTTTCCTCCAGCATTTCCCACTTTAAAAAAGTAGTTCCTTTACTCCTAGGAAGTTTATTGTGATACATTTTTCCCCCAGGCACTACAGTTTATTACCACACCATTACCCACATAATGGCTCCATCTCCCTCCTTTCATTTCACTCAACATTTTACATATTGTTACACAGTATTGGAGGGGGTCTGGATCTATCTGAAGGACTTTATTGCTGCCCTGGTTCCCTGTTTTACATCTGCAGCACTTGTTTTTTGTTTTTTTTTGGTTGTCCAGGCTAGAGTGCAGTGGCGTGATCTCAGCTCACTGTAACCTCCACCATCCAGGTTCAAGCGATTCTCCTGCCTCAGCCTCCCAAGTAACTGGGATTGCAGGAGTGCACTGCCACACCCTGCTATTTTTTTTTTTTATTTTCAGTAGAGATGGGGTTTTACCATGTTGGGCAGGCTGCTCTTGAACTCCTGACCTCAAGTGATCTGCCTGCCTTGGCCTCGCAAGGTGCTGGAAGCACTTGTTAAGCTTAATGTATTTTCTTAGGTGTGAAGGGAGAAGTCACCCATTGTGACTGGTTTTTCCTACAGTGTCTTGCTTGGCCTCTGTGGTAAGTCTCCTGGCCCCCTCCCCGTGGTGTCCCCAGGCTTCAGTGGAGAAGGGTTTGGGGGCCCGCAGCCTCCTCCCCTGCTTGCTATTCTCCACCGTGGGTGCTGCAGGGAAAGGTATCTCCACTGTGGCTGTCCCTGGTAACTAGCATCTGGGGAAAGGCTTTGTCCTGTGGAGACCATACTCACCCAACTGGCATCGGGCCTTTCTCTGCCAGAGTCCGAACAAAATCTGTGCCCTGTGGTAAGCAGATTGAGACATGAAGACGGCCTTCGGTGTGGCCCCCAGCAGGACTGGCTGGCAGATGCCCCAAGGCGACAGCCCCCGTGAAGCACCAGGAGCTTACGCGGCTGGGATCCAGGAGCTGCTCTATCTGCCGGTCCTTCCTGCTGTTTTCCTCCTCCAGGCGCCGGAGCTTCGTTCTCATCAGATCCACGTCACTTTTCTGCATGTGCAATGTCTGAAGAAAAGAAGGCCATGCATGGCCATGCACATGCCACCACGCACACAGCCATGCATACACTGACACACACACACCCCCATGCACACGCCACCAGACACACAGCCACGCACACGCCACTGAGCACACAGCCATGCACACGCCACCACGCACACAGCCACGCACACACCCATGCACATGCCACTGTGCACACAACCATACACACGCTGCCACTGTGCACACACCCATGCACATGCCACCACCGCACAGCCATGCACACATCACTGTGCACACAACCATACACACGCTGCCACTGCCCACACACCCATGCACACACCGCCACTGTGCACACACCCATGCACACGCCGCCACTACACACACACCCATGTACACGCCACTGTGCACACAGCCATGTATACGCCACCGCCCACACACCCATGCACACGCCACCACTGCCCACATAGCCATGCACATGCCGCCACTGTGCACACACCCATGCACACGGTGCCACCGTGCGCACACCCATGCACACACTGCCACTATGCACACACCCATGCACACGCCACTGTGCACACAGCCATGCACACAACCATACACACGCTGCCACTGCCTACACAGCCATGCATATGCCACCACTATGCACACACCCACGCACACACCGCCACTATGCACACACCCACACACACACCGCTGTGCACACAGCCATACACAGAGCCATGCACACACCACCACCACACACACAGCCATGCACACCTGCTGCTGCACACATGCCACACAAACGCCACCCTGCACAGGCCTAGGGAAACACTGAGCTGGGGGACTTGAAAAGCTGCCTGGCTCCTACTCAGGGCGCTGTGTGTGGTGGGTGGGGAGAGATCTGGCTCTCACGTTAGGGCACCGGAGGGCATGCCTGGCATTTAGTGGGTGGGGATGGGGAGGCTGGATGGGCAGGAAACCCCCCTTCAGAGAAGAACTCTCCCATCTAAGATACCAACGGCAACCATGCCGAGAAACCCCGTCCCACAGAATGTACTAGCAAACAAACGGCGCCAACACCAGGGCTGGACGGGTCACACCACACGCTCTCTCCCAGGACCACACAAGAAAGTCCACTGTGGGCATATTTTAATCAACAAAACTCATCCAAGGCTAATCTGCACTTCAAATGCTCATCCCCCAACTACGGCTCAGGTGGAAGGCAGTGCTTCCCAATCTTTATCTGTGGACAAATTCTTTTCCAATTTGTGGTGACCTGAGGGGGGACAAAAAAGACTATAGTTGGGGCCGGGCGCGGCGGCTCATGCCTGTAATCCCAGCACTGTACTTTGAAATTATGTTCTTCCTACTATTTTGGACTTTGGTGGTAGATAAAATCCAGAAAAGAAACAGCGCCTAGGCTGGGCTGTGCCACACACAGCTCACTGGCTCCCAGCCTCAGCCTGCATCTAACCACCAGCCATCCTCACAAACGGCCTTCTCCTTGCAAAAGACTGTGGCGCTCCAGAGACTGGACTTCTGAGCAAAAGACAACCTGACTGTACACCCCACGGGGTGGCTCAGCACTTCAGCCACGTCCACAGCTGGTAAGACTCCACGGTTGCTGCAGACAAACCCATAGATTCAGGAGGCATAATGGCAGCCAGCACTCAACGAGTACTCGTGGAGTGAATCAGCGAAGGCCCAGCCATCGGGGAAGACTGGCGCTCTAGTAATGGGACTGCCGCTTCTAGGAGCATGAAGTAGATTCACTCCTCCCAATTCCTCCTGCCAGTGCCACTAAACACGCTGCGCTCCGTGTGTCATACAACATAAGACCGGAAAGGTGGAGAAGGAGGCAGACAGGCCGGGAGCTGGGGCCAACGATCGACACGGCAGGGAGCTCCTTCGGTTTTCTGTCTGCCTCATCTGGGCTGGATGCTGGAGAAGCCAACGGCCTAAAAAGCCAATGGGCACAGACAACAAAAGCCCAAGCAAAACCTCTTCTCTCCATGCAGAGGACAGGGAAAAGAACACACCAACACAGAAACTGAGCCAGGAACTGCTCTCCCCAGGCTGCCCACAGAAAACGCCACAGGCCTCCCCGCAGTATACGCTCACCCTTGCCAGGCTGCACCCGGGCCCCTCCCCCTCCTGCACTGGCAGGGCTCCAGAAGAGACCATGGAGAGTCGGGACCATCATCACCTGGCGGCAACAAGGCACTCCTGCATCAGCAAATGCTGAGTGGGAGCTGCGCGAGGCGGCCCTTCCCCTCCCAGCTACGGTGGCATCAGCAAAGGCTGTGACAGGTCGGAACTCCCACCCTGCCCAGCAGGAATGAGGAGCCCTCCCCAACCCCCGTGCAGGTGTTGATGACGGTTGAGTAGGAGCTGGACTTCCACCCCGGTGGGTGGTAACACGGCGCTGCCCCCCTCACCCACAGGCAGTGTGGCAGGAGGCCTGCCACAGCACAGGATTGAGCAAGAGCTAGTCTCACGATGAAACCCTCAGAGCATCCTGGTTTCAAAGGAAATCACTTGTGATTCTAAGAACCAAGAATAAATAGCTCAACCTGAATGAGGAAAAACAAGTCACAGCGCCAACACTGAGATGGCCAGACATTAGAATCTCGCACAGACTTACAGCAGCCGCCACAGAGATGCGCCAGTGACCGACGACAGACACGCTTGAAACAGGCAAAGAGGCAGGGCGGGCATTGCGGCGAAGACCCAGACAGAAGGAGCCACACAGAGATTTCAGAAACAAACAGAGACAGCAAGGACAGTCGGGTTACACCCAGCAATGGGCTCAACTGCAGGATGCAGAGGCCAACGGAAAGCAACTGTGAGCTCGAGGACCGAACCATGAAGTTATCCAATCTTCACAAGGGGAGATGGGGGAAACGCTGAACAGAGACCAGGGACCTGAGCAACTGGCACCGAAGAGGGCAAGGCTGAAAAAACATCTCAAGACTCGATGGCTGAAAATGTCCCAGATTTGACAAAAGACAAACCTACAGATTCAAGAGGCTGAGAAAACCCAAACGAGATAATCCCCTCAATCCACACCTGAGTTCATTCAGTGCAGACTTCCACCCGGAATGAGGGTCCCCTCTGTAATACTCCTGACATGTAGCTGCCACCTTGCTCAACATCTCGAAGGCAGGGAGCACTGCTGCTGCCAGACAGCTCTCGTGGTTAAGAGTGTCCTCACACAGCCTCTAGTCTGAGTGTTCTCTCTGGCCAACAGAGAAGGCGCTGTCTTTCGTACAATGGCCTATACCAGGTTCCCCAGTTTCTTCCCCGGATCCCCAGGGGAAATGGCTTCCAGACCCCCTTCCAGATACCCCATGCTCTGGGGGGTGAGACTGCCAATGCCCTATTGCCCTCTGGTGGCCCAACTAAACGCAGTGCTTCAGACATACATCAACTGGTAGAGACAGTAGGTCTATAAACAGACCAAAATTACGGAAGGAAATGAACGCAGATAACTTCTCTGGAGGCAAACATTTACGGATATTGAAAGCCAGGGTGATGGTAATGGTGCTGGTGGCAGTGACAATGATGGCATAGCTCAATGCAGTTCGTGCTTTCAGGAATGGAAGGGGCCATGGGGTAATACAGAGCGTTGGCCTTGGGAGGCAGGTGGCCTTGAATCTTGGTTCTGCTACTGGTTAACCTTGGACAGACCACTAACGTCTCTGAGTCTCAAGTTCATCAGCAGATGGTGGTTGTGACACGTGGCCCTGCCTATCCCACAGAGCTTCTGCAGAGGGCAACTGAGATAGGGCATGTGAGCTGTCTTCATAACATGAAAGCATGACATGCATGGAAAGTTACTGATAACTATACCAGTGACCCTATCAATCTCAGGATGCAATGAGACTGACGTGAATCTAGTCCTCATCCAGTCTCCCCCATTATGCTGGAGAAGCAGAGCACGTGCAGAACTTGAGCTCTGCTGCCTTTTATGTGCTGGTGCTACACCTTCAACCAGGGACACCCAGCTCCTAGGGCACTACGCCATGGCTCAGACTCAGGTTCGATCCTAACGCTCCCACGCTTCCCATGTGGGCACCTCCCAGCACAGGCACTGATGTCCCAGTCGATTGTCACAGGAGGCTTTCACTGTTTCAAATCAATAGAGAACAAACCGAAACGCTACCTTCTTTAACTCAATAATCTCATCATACATATCTTCTTCTCTCTGTAGACGGGAGTCCCAGGGACATGACCTAGAGAAAAACAGAGAAATCTTTTAAAAGACTATCTAAAAAGTAGAAAGAATTCTAGTTATACTTTAAGGAAAATCTGGAAGTTAATACACTTCCTTTTAAAAAGAAGAAAATAAAAAAGCAAAAATAATTCCATGTTTTTTAGCCTGATCATGATACTTTCCCGAAAAGCAAGAAAACCAAAAATGGTTTTCTTTCTCTACAGAGACGAAACAAAAAGTAAATAAAGATGTGAAGACCAAGTTTAAGGACAGTAAAAGGGGCCGGGCGTGGTGGCTCATGCCTGTAATCCAAGCACTTTGGAGGCCAAGGCGGGCGGATCACCTGAGGTTGGGAGTTCAAGACCAGCCTGACCAACATGGTGAAACCCCGTCTTTATAAAAAAAAAAAGAAAAAAAAAAGGACGGTAAAAAGATGAAAGAAGGGACTCACAGAAGGCAGAGGGACACTAAAGATTTAAACAGCAAAACAAATGCCAAACACAAAAAATGCACATACTATCTCAACATCGATTCCAACTTAAAGTCAGGCTTATTTTGGTTTTCATGATACCTAGTATACTAAATATCTAAATGTAAGCCTAAAGATAACTCCTAACCAGTAAAAGCAGGAAGGTAATCAATTCACGGGGTGCAGTGAGGAGGTTTTCAATACTCCCCTGGAAGCTGTTCTTCCTTAAGGAGGATACGTGGGAAACACGTGCATAAAGAGAGAGGCCGGGCATGGTGGCTCATGCCTATAATCCCAGGACTTTGGGAGGCCAAGGTGGGGGGGATCACTTGAGTCCAGGAGTTTGAGACCAGTCTGGGCAACATAGCGAGACCCTGTCTCTACAAAAAAAAAGGAGACTAGACAGGAACATAAACACAGAAACAAGTTGACTCTCTTCAGTGCAATTTGGACTTTTTATCATTATTTATTTATTATTATTTGTTCCTACTATCATTTACTTAATGAATAAATTTAAGTAAGCCTCTGTGTTTAGGGAGGGAGGCACAAATAATCCCTGGCAAGACGTCCCTGCACCCACAGGGAAAGCCACCTTCTGGGGCAGACGGGCTTTCGTGAGTCACTGTTCCCTCGACCTCCCAACACCTCCCACTGACGGAGCTCATACACGAAGCCAGAAATCCCGCTCTGACGAAGGACATCTCCAGGCCAGAGACTGTGCTCTCCTTTCTGCTCTGCCTTAGCCTTGGCCTCGCCACCACTGGCATGCTCACCGTGGCTGGCAGAGCGCCTGAGATGTGGCCTCTTCACTCTTAAGGCGTCTGTCAGACAGTCGGAAGTGCCGCCAGGGGCGCTGGTCCACGCATGCTCCCAGGTGAGGTGCGAGTTCAGGGCTGGGCTCAGCCTTCCTGGTTTGAATGTGCATGAGTTTAATATGACAGGAACAAGCACACGCAGTGGGAAGTTTTCTTTCTGATCAACTTTCCTGGCTTGAAGAAAGCTTCATCGCTGGTAGACGCCAGCTGTCAGTGGTGTGCTGGTAAATGGTTAACAACCAGCTCCCAAATAGAAAGTAATGAAGTCCCGACTACAGTATTTGCCCCGTTTCCACAGTGTAAATATTTCTACCATGTCTAATTTCAGGTTGTCAGCATGACCCTGGCCACATTGTAACGGCTGGCTCTGGAAGACTGTTGGAGCCGGCTCCCACTCACCACTCCCACGCAGAGGCCACACAAGACCAAGGGAGGCTAAGGCATCACTCGGCAAAACCACATTTATGCATGACGTAAAACGACGATATGTATATTCAATGTCGTTGAGAACATTAAAGACAATGTAATTCAAGGAATGTGAAAAACTCCATCTCAAACCACTCCTCGTTGACATTTCTAAAACTCTTCTCTGAAGCAGGAAGGGCCTCCAGGCAGCAACCACATACCTGGTTTTGCAGTTCCTGGCCACAGCTTCTGCGGGGTCAGGGACGCTCGACCGCTCGGAGGCATGCTCCCTGTCGTCCTGAGGGACCTCCAGGAGGCCACTTTTCTCGGCTTAGAGAGGTAAGGTGACTCTAAAAAAGCCAACGCGTGGATTCAGAGGTGCCGGACAGCAACGCGTGCTCAACACGTGAGCTTCAGAAAGACAGAAATGAGAAAACAAAACGTCCACAGGGCGGGTGACTCCAGTCAAACACCCTGGCAAAAATGAAAAAATACTTGCCAGGCAAGTTGGCTCACACCTGTAATCCCAGCACTTTGGGTGGGTCAGGCAGGAGGATCAAGAGGTCAGGAGTTCAAGACCATCCTGCCCAACACGGTAAAACCCCATCTCTACTAAAATACAAAAAATTAGCTGGGCATGGTGGCACATGCCTGTAGTCCCAGCTACTTGGGAGACTGAGGCAGAAGAATCCCCTGAACTGGGAGGCGGGGATTGCAGTGAGCTGAGATTGTGCCACTGCACTCCAGCCTGGAGACAAAGCGAGACTCCGTCTCAAAAAAAAAAAGAAGAAAAAAAAGAAAGAAAAAAAAATACTTACTTAACATATATACTGACATTTCTCCTTTAACTTTTATTATAAAGAAATACAATATAATGGGGCCAGGCATGGTGGCTCACACCTGTAATACCAATACCTTGGGAGGCTAAGGCAGGAGAATTGCTTGAGGCCAGGAATTCAAGACCAGTCTGGGCAACGCAACAAGACCCTGTCTCTACAAAAAATCTAAAATTTAGCTGGGTGTGGTGGCTCACGCCTGTGGGCCCAGCTACTCGAGGGGGCTGAGGTGGGAGGATTGCTTGAGCCAAGGAGGTCGAGGCTACAGTGAGCCATGATCACGCTACTGCATTCCAGCCTGGGTAACAAAGTGAGACCTGGGAGGGAAGAAGTGAGGACAGAGACAGGGTGGTGGAGAGGTGCCAGTGTTTGATACTGCTTGGAAAACGACAAACTTGGAAAGAATGAAAACATCATAGCCTGCCTCGCCCTCCTCACAGAGTGACCAGGAGGATGAAAGCCTCAGAATGCGGTGGAAGCTGCGAACCTACAAACAGATTGACCAGGCATTCCAGAAAAACACCTGCTACGTGAGCAGGACAGACATGGTCCCTACACCCACAGCACCAGAAACCCAGATAGAAAAACAGGTCCCAAGTGTGACTCAGGAGGCACCCCTGATCCTGGCCTTTTACTTTATGTCAATTCTCAATGTTCTCCATGGAAGGAGAGAAAGGACATCAAAAATTCAAATTGCTAGATGATGTCCTTCTAGTGCTGACATTGATTTGTAACATATAACATGCATTCTTTTCTTTGCAGGAATTTACTTTTCTAATTACGTTTTCCTTGGGCCAGTAGGAAAGTTTGTTTATATTCTCTGAGTGTGTCATATACATGACTCAATGTTTGAAATACGTAAGTATATATAAAATAAACACACATCTAGAGATGACACGGCCAGGGAAGGCCACAGGCTTTGGGGTAGCCCAGGACACTGGCCTAGGATTTACAGGGTCATGAACACGTTCATACACATAATGTTGGCACACGGACTGCTGTGCAGGAGAGCGGCCTTAGAGACTGAGGGGCCTCGGGGCCACCTGGCCTAACCCCATCTCTGCGGCGTCCTCCCAGACGGGCAGGGTGACCAAAGATGCCCTCCTCCCATGGAGGGTGAGGAAGAACAAAACGCTGGTAGCAAAATAAGCCCAGGGCGATCCAAAGAGGGGGAAAAAAGTGAACTTTCCACCCATCCTGGACCAACTACACCTTCTCAGTAGCTTTGACTCTCAGGAACAAATCCCAGGTCAAAAATTCTTTCACTCTGGCAGCATTCAGAAGAGGTAAGCACTTTGAGAAAGCAAGAAAAAGAAAACAAAAGGCCTAGAGGCACTGTGGAGCGGGGGAGACCAGGGGGGTGGTGGCGGGAGGAAGGGCTTGTCACTCTGGCACCGGCAGGGACTCCAGCAGCACGTGTTCCCGGAGACCCCAGCGGGGGGAGACCCCAGCACCAACGGAGGAGACCCCAGCGTGAATGGGGCCAACTGGCTGAGGTGTCAGGTCTCAGCTACCTAAATGTGCAAAGCAAACACCCTTCATTCTCCCCCAGGACACCAGGGAGTGTGGGCGTGAGAGGGAAGGCAGGCCCAGTCATACTTACTTGGTGATGTGGGTGGAGGTTTGTGGAAAGCTTTCCTTTTTGCTCTCTGAAAGAAAGAGAAATGGTATAAAGCTTGCTGAGCTTGCTGAGCTCCCACTGGGGCCCCAGTCACAAGACCCTGCCATGTTCAGGAAGCGTCAGGGGGCATGTAAGAGCAGCAAGAAGACATGAGCTCACAGGGACTTAAGGAGAGTCAAGGCACAGGAGGATACACAGGGCCCGACGCAGACCCCAGAAAAATGCACTCGCAGTAGTGCTCGGGGCTGGGCTCTCAGAGCACAAGTTCCAGTCACAGAAAACAATCAGGCCTGGGCTCCTGACATTCAGACTGAGGATCCCATACTAATGGCGTATCTGCCCCCACCCACACCGTCCGCTCAGCCAGCTCAGGAGCCCCAGGGCACACCTCTGTCCACTCGGGTGGATGTGGTGAGATGAAATTCCTGCAAATAAGTCAACTGCAAAGCCCACTAAGGAAAAAGGCCCAGCGAAGGGAGTCCCTGTCTGGAAGGTGGTCTCCTGTGACAACCACGATGCCAAACACAGAACAGGGTCCAGATCTGGTTCCACTGCTTCCTATGGGGTGAGTGTCCCGTATCCGAACTCCTTGGGACCAAGAGTGTTTCGGATTTTGGAATATTTGCATCCATATAATGAGGTATCTTGGGGATGGGACCCAAGTCTAAACAGAAAATTCATTTATGTTTCATATCTACCTTATCCACATAGCCCCAAAGGAATTTTATATTGTGTTTTTAATAACTTTGTGCATGAAACAAAGCTTGTGTTTAGTACTTAAGTGTGGAATTTTCCACTTGTGGCCTCATGAAAGTACTCAAAAAGTTTCCATTTTTGGACCATTTTGGATTTCGGATCAGGGACACAGCCTGTCGTGCCGTGGCCTGGGGAAGATGCGGCAACGCTTCCAACTTTAACTTTCTCATTACCCCACACTGGACCAAGCAGGTAGAGACATGGCGGGCCAGGTCCCTGACTTTCCTCCAGCAGAAACAGTGAGCCCCATGTTCTGCATGGGGGGAGTTTCCCCCCAGGGGCTTGGTTTGGATCCCTCCTCCTCTGGGGAGCACCCCCTGCCCTCTGTGACATGGAGGGAAAACTTTACAGACAGCGGTCCCTGGAGGGAGACAGTGGACCTGTGAGGCTCCCCTCTCGAGTCCACAGAGCAAACGTGGAACCGAGATCTGCCGGCGCTGGGTTCGTGCTGCGGCTGCGGTGTGGCTAGATTTGTGCCTGCAGTAAGAAAAGCTGCTTTTGCTCACACACGATACGAGCAATTGGCACGCTTCCTTTTCTACCCAGCACAGCTTGCCAAACAAACCCAAAGCCCAGGTCCGGGGCCACAGTGTGCCACTTGGCCATCGGACAGCACTCCTGCCCCTCTCCCTTCTGGGCTGGAAGGCCAGGCCGAGGCTCAGCTTGGGATCGCAGCTGCCCTGGTCTGCTTTCTCCCATCGGATCCTTCTGATAGCATCGGCAGGAGCTCCCCCTCCTCCCCCTCAAGTGTCAGGATGGCAGTGTGTGGTATCGGGGCAAAACCAGCTGCAGGCCAGGGACCAGCGATGAGCCTCACGTGAACTCTGCTCAAGGTTCATTTCTGGATAAAGGTTTTAAAGTTATCACCACAGGTATTTAAATCCAACTAAGGGATGGAGACTTTTCAAATACCAAGTAGCATTCAGAATTTCCATTCCAGCTCTTCACACAGTATTGTGGAGAGTGGCCTATTTCATGCGTCCGAGTGACGTCGGCAAGGGCAGCGCAACCAGCCCCGGGAGGCATGGCGGATGCCCAGCAGCACTCACCGTCTCCAAGTCAGAGTCAAAGGTGACTGCAGACAGACTGTCATCTCCCTGGAAGAAGAGATGCAAACACTGTAACTCGAAGGCACCTGCTGGGCTTCCAACAGTCACATTTACAAAAGTGAAACAGCCCATCCACAGCTGCTGAAACAGAAACTCCATAAATCCAGCTCTGAGTTCACTCAGAACACTTCCAGCTGGGCAGTAGCCAGTTCCTTCCGTCTCAGCAGAAGGAATGGGTGGGAGGGGGGGCCCAGAAGGCATGCAAATGCCTGCAAATCTAGTAACACTGTTTCCCATAGAATTGTGTCTGGATTAAAAAAAAAAACAGTTCTTGATGAAAGCATTTCATTTTCACATTGTTTAGATGTTCTCATTCTTATTTATCTTTATATGAAAGCACAACAAATCTACAACTGTCTCCTGATAAGAGCCGGTCAGAGTCATCTTTAAAAAGCATACTCAGCCTGGGGCAACATGGCGAGACGCTATCTCTACAAAAAATTTTTTAACATTTAAAAAATAAGCCAGGCTATGATTGTACACACCTGTAGTCCAGCTACTTGGGAGGCTGAGGTGGAAGGATTGTTTGAGCCCAGGAGGTCAAGGCTGCAGTAAGCTACGATCACACCACTGCACTCCAGTCTGGGCAACAGAGCAAGAGCCCAGCTCAAAAAAAAAAAACAAAAACCCCAAACCACCAAAAAACAAAACATATGCATAATAACGAGAAGGCATTTGGGCCTATAATGGTTCTTCCCTTCTTATTCCAGTGATTTTGTCCTGGCCCATGGAAGGAAGTAAAACTTGCACTGTCTGATGTCAGCACTGGGAAGGCAAGAAAAAAACAAAACTTTTTGAAGACAAAATGTTTCTGTATTAACTCACTCACTCAAATTGAAATCCAAAAAGCATAAAGAGTTTAAGCTCCCTGGGAAGGTCGTATGGGTGTTTTCTAATGCTGGCACTGGAAGTTAGCACCGAATGCCCCTATGATGAACCAATAGCACTACAGCTCAGGGGTGGAGGAGATGACATTGCTGCCACCTGTCGCTGGTATACTGAATCCATGTAGTATCATAATGGGAGGCTGCTGCATTCTGAAAAGCAAACATATTCTCTGCAAGGTGAATAGCACCTGAACCGCCAATTTTGCAGGCAGTGTGAAACTGGATTAGAAACACATGGCTGCATGGTCACGCGGATAAGGTGCAAATGAAAGGATCTGGTGCCCCTGAACACAGAGAGGCCCGGTCACAGCTGCAGAGGGACTGCATTTCTGGAGGCAAAGGGCAGAGGGTGCATTCCAAATAAACGGAATCTTAAAAAAAAATCAGCCACTGACTGACATTCTTTATATCATTAAATAGGTGGCATTTTAAGGCATAAACAGCATATGACAATTATAGAGAGAAGTTTTACCGGGGGATCAGAAAAGCCAAGTCAGTTTGCCCAGGGCATCACATGGATGTGCCCATAGAGGACAGATGGGAACCTGTTGAAAACTGTATAGAAAAGCAGCAGCAACGAACAACGAGAACACGTGGACTCAGGGAGAGGAACATCACACACTGGGGCGGCTGGGGGTGGTAGGGGAGAGACAGCGGGGGATGAGGACGGAGAGGAGGGTGGGGAGGGATAACATGGGGAGAACGCCAGATATCGTATGCACCTAAAGTAAAATAAATAAATTTAAAAAAAAGAAAAGAAAAACAGAAGCAACTTTCTTTGAAAACATCTGTCATTATTCCTTGCTGTGAATAAAATCTTGAAGACTTTTTGAATGACCTAAAATTCAACAAAGGAATGAGATTTTATGTATAGTAAACAAAATTCAGTGACCTCATCTACAACGACTGCCCTCTCCCCCTCATCACTCTCTTCCACCTGTGCTGCCTCCAGCCTGCCGGTAACAATGCAGGGAAGAGGTGAAACAGTCAGGACCTGAAATCACACAACAGCCCCAGGATCCACACCTCCAGTCAGCAAAATACAACCATACACAGCACACACACGCATGCACACACGTACACAACGGCCAATTTGTTCCACCTCCTTCAAGCGCTATCTGAGGCTGCCACTTATTTCCACACTAGGTTAAGCTCATTCGGCCTGTGTCAGGGTGGCTGTAACAGAGGAAACGGGGGTGGCTTCACGCTGAAATTAACTGTCTCAGTTCAGGAAGCTACAAGTCCAGAATCAAGGCGTTGGCAGGGCCAGGCTCCTAACAGACAGAACAGCTAAGGCAGAAGATCAACAAGGAGTTAGGAAGACTTGATCAGCAAGCACTAAAAACCTAACAGACATTTACAGAACACCCCACCCAACGACAGCAGAACACACATTCTTCTCAAGTGTACATTAACATAAACCAGAAGACAGGCCACAAAAAAGCCTCAATGAATTAAAAGAGAAAAATCATTCAAAGTATGTTCTTTGACAACAATAAAAATCAGTAATCAACAAAAGAAATGAATTCACAGACGTGTAGATTTTTTTGTTTTTGTTTTTGAGACAGAATCTCACTCTGTTGCCTCAGCCTCCTGAGTAGCTGGGATTACAGGCGCCTGCCCCCACACCCAGCTAATTTTTGTATTTTTAGTAGAAATGAAGTTGCATTCACTATGTTGGCCAGGCTGGTCTCGAATTCCTGACCTCAGGTGATCTGCCTGCCTCAGCATCCCAAAGTGCTAGGACTACTAGTGTGAGCCACTGCGCCTGTCCTGCATAGTAAACAACAAATTCCTAAGCAATCAATGGGTCTAAGAAGAAATCACAAGGGAAATTTAAAAATAACTTAGATGAGTGAATTTTAAAAATCAAAATTTATGGGATGTACCTAAAGTGGGGCTCAAAGGGAAACATACAGCTGTAAATGTCTCTATTTTTAAAAGATCTCATCAAATCAGTAATCTAATCTTTCACCTTAAAAAACAAAAGCAGGGCCGGGCGTGGTAGCTCACACTGTAATACTAGCACTTTGGGACTCCGAGCCCAGGAGTTCAAAACCAGCCTGGGCAACATGGAGAGACCCTGTATACAAACACACACACACACATGCACACACACACTACAGAAAATTAGCTGAGCATCATGGCACATGTCTGTGGTTCCCAACCACACAGGAGGGTGAGGTGGGAGAATCACCTGGGCCTGGGAAGTTGAGGCTGCAGTGAGCCATGATCATGCCACTGCACTCTAGCCCCAAAGAAACAAAAGCAGGCTGAGCACCGAGGGAGGCTGAGGAGCAAGGACTGCTTGAGGCCAGAAGTTTGAGACCAGCCTGGGTGACATAGTGACACCCAGTGTTTACAAAAAATTTAAAAATTCGCCAGGCATGGTGGCACACACCTGTAGTCCCAGCTACTTGGGAGGCCAAGGCAGGAGGATCGCTCAAGCTCAGGAGTTTGAGGCTGCAGGGAGATGTGAATGTGCCACTGCTCTCCAGCATGGACAACAGAGTGAGGTCCTGTCTCTAAAAAACAAAAACAAGCAATCAAAAACACAAAAGCAGTGTTTCGAGGGCAATTTGTAGCTATAAATGCCTGTATTAAAAAAGAAGAGGCAGGGCATGGGAGCTCACGGCTGTAATCCCAGCACTTTGGGAGGCCAAGGCAGGCAAATCACTTGAGGTCGGGAGCTCAAGACCAGCCTGACCAACATGGAGAAACCCCATCTCTATGGAAAATACAAAATTAGCCAGGTGTGGTGGTGCATTCCTGTAATCCCAGCTACTCGGGAGGCTGAGGCAGGAGAATCGCTGGAACCCAGGAGGCAGAGGTTTTGGTGAGCCGAGATCACACCATTGCACTCCAGCCTGGGCAACAGGAGAAAAACTCCATCTCAAGATAGATAGATAGATAAATAATAAATAAATAAATAAATAAAAATTTAAAAAGAAAAAGAAAAGAAGAAAAATCTCAAGTCAATAATCTAAACTTCCACCTTCAGAACCAGAAAAGAGAAAACTAAACTCAAAGGAAGGAAAAGAAAGCAATGAAAATTAGAGTGAATAAATGACATAGGGAATAGAAACAACAGAAAACAGAACGAACCCAAAAGTTGGTTCTTTGAAAAGATCAACAAAACTGACAAACCTTTAGCCAAGAAAAAAAACCAAAGACAAGAAATTACCAAAATAGAGGGGGGGGGCAGGGAGAGAGAGAGAGATGGGTCTCACTACTGACCTTATAGAAATAAAGAAAAACCCAGAACCACATGGTCTCACTGGTGAATTCTATCAAACACTTAAAGATAAATTAACACCAATCCTTACAAACTCTTCTAAAAAACAGAAAGAGAAGGTTTCGCAATTCATTCTATGAGACCTGTATTACCCTGATACCAAAAGCAGACAAAGAAATATCACAAGAAAAGCACTACAGACCAACATTCTTTATGAATACAGGTGTAAAAATCCTCAACAAAATGCTAGTAAGCATGAAAAGGACTGTGTGTGTGTGTGTGTGTGTGTGTGTGTGTGTGTGTGTATCCCTAATTGGTCATGGTATATATTTAGGTACACACACACATCACCCAAGACCAAGAATGAAAGATTGATTTAACAGACAAAAATCAGTCAATATAATATGCCATATTAATAGAATGAGAAGAATCATGATTGTCTCAAAAGATACAGAAGGTACATTGGACAAAATCTAACATTCATGATAAAGATACTCCATAATCTAGAAGAGAATTTCCTCAACCTAATAAATGGCATCTACAAAAATCCACTGCAACACAGTATGTAATGGAGGAAGATGGAACGTTTCCCTTCTAATACCAGCAAGAAGACCAGGCTGTCTTTTCTCATCACTTCAATTAAATTATACCTGAGTCTCTAGCCAGGAATTTAATGCAAGAAAAGTAAATAAAAAGACATTCAGATTGAAAAGGAAGAAGTAAAACTATCTCTCTTCACAGATAACATGATTTTATACCTAGAAAATCCCAATGAATCTACTAAAAAACTATTAAAAATAATGAGTTCAACAAGTTTGCAAGGTAAGATTCACATAAAAATATTATCATTGTATATACTAGCAGTAAATAAGCTGAAAATTAAGAAAACTCAATATACAATAACATCAAAAAGAATACTTAAGAATAAATGTAACAAAAGCATAGGCTTTATACATTGAAAAATATAAACTATTATTGAAAGAAATCAAAGATCTACACAGGGCCGGGTGAGAGGGCTCACTCCTGTAATCACAGCACTTCGGGAGGCCAAGGCGGTTAGATTACCTGAGGTCAGGAGTTAGAGATCAGCCTGACCAACATGGTGAAATCTCATCTCTACTAAAAATACAAAAATTAGATGGGTGTGGTGGCTGGTGCCTGTAGTCCCAGCTATAAGGGAGGCTGAGGCACAAGAATCGCTTGAACCTGGGAGGTGGAGGTTGCAGTGATCCGAGATGGCACCATTGCACTCCAGCCTGGGTGACACAGCAAGACTCCATACAAAACATAATAATAAAAAAATAAATAATACAGGCAAATCATTTTTATAATCATAATAAGCAGTTCTTTTCTTAAAAATGAAGAAGCAGGTAGGCCCTCCAGATGAGACTGAACATGGTGCCCTCAGGAACAAGGAGGCAACTTCAGCTGCTCCAAACTGGCCAGCAGCACCAAGCCCCCTGCTGTGGGTGCAGCTGTGCTCAGCCCTGTGGTCTTGTTAGGAGAAGGCAAGGCGAGCACAGTTCCCCTCCATGTGAAGCCTTTCAAAGGCTTCCTTTGTATCTACAATAAAATCCAAATTCCCTGTATGGCCAGCAAGGCTCCCCGCCCATAATCAAGCCCATGCCCACCTTCCATTCACTCCCCTTGTCTCCGTCCCAAAGGGCTTTTTTTTTTTGAGACAGTGCCTCACTCTGTCGCCCAGGCTTGGAGGGCCGTGATATGATCACAGTTCACTGCAGCCTCCACCTCCTGGGCTCCAGCGATCCACCCACATCAGCCTCCTGAGTAGCTGGGACTACAGGCAGACACCACCACATCTAGGCTAATTTTATGGGTTTTTTTGTTTTTTTTGTAGTGATAGGGTCTTGCTATGTTGCCCAGGGTGGTGTGGAACTCTTGGCCTCAAGCGATCCTCCACCTCGGCTTCCCAAAGTGCAGGGACTGGCGGCCTGAGCCACCGCTCCCGGCTACATGGGCCTCTTTCATTTTCTGCACAGCATCTCTCACTTCCTGACTCGATCTTAACTACCTGTCTATTGCCTTGTCCCTCTGTCCCCCCATTGGAATGCAGCTTATTCCCGTGTCTCTAACACACAGCAGGTATTTACCAAAGGAACGAACCGAGGACCCGTGCACCCTAGCCCTGGGGGAGGATATAGGGCACCACCCTCCTCCAGGAAGACTCCTCTGACCTAACTGGGTTCCCAGACCCTGGGGCTGCCTCCCTCCCACCCCGACGGCCAGGGCCACGCCGGATCCGTGGATACGGCCTCGGCTCGGGGATGCCCGGAGGCACTTATACCGTGAGCTCCGATCACCCGCAGGCCGCAGACTCGCAGGGGCCCAGCGGCTAGGGCGCGGAGTCCCGGAGGGCTTCCTGGAAGCGGCGGCCTCTACGAGGGCGGACAAGGCTGCAGGCGGCGCGGGGCCTCCAGCGCACTCTTGTGCGGTAACAATAATGGTAGCTGTCACCAGGCCGTGCGCCTTATCCTCACGCCCGGGCCGGCCACCGCGCGGGGCCCCGGGGCTGCGGGCGGCAGGGACGAACCCAGGCCTCGCAGACGCCCGCCCACCCGCCCGTCCTTACAGTCTCCGCGGCTGGCTCCCCGGTGCCCAGGAACATGGTGGCGGCGCTGCCCAGTCGCCCCTCAGCGCTGCGGGCTCGGGCGTCCGAGTCTGGGGCTCCAGGGCATCCCTGGCCGCCAGCAGCCCCGGGGCCTTCCCACGCGCCGGCCAGCGACCCCGCTGCCATGGCAACCGCGCCGCCGACCCGCCGGGTTCGGTACGTGACCGGCGTGCCCCGGGCAACCATGCGCGTGCGCAGATTCCGCTGGCGCCGGCCGGCCGACCAGAAGCGCTCCCTGAGTTCCCGGGGCCGAGCGTCGGGCTGACGGGGGAAAATACTGACTGGGCGCTGTGGCTCACGCTTGCAATCCCAACATTTTGGGAACCTGAGGCGGGAGATCCATCTGAACCCAGGAGTTTGAGACCAGCCTGGGCAATGTAGCGAGACCCCGTCTCTCTAAAAATAAAATAAAAACAAAAGTCAGGCATGGTGGTGCACGCCTATAGTCCCAGTTCCTCGGGAAGCCGAGGTGGGAGGATCCTTTGAGCCCCGGAGGGCGAGGCTGCAGTGAGCCATGATCGCACCACTGCACTCCAGCCTGGGGAACAAAGCAAGACCCTGTCTCAGTCAAACAAACACACACAGAAACTTCCAATTTGCTTTCAGGGTCTCATCCCAGGGCGTTTCGCTTTCTCTGCTCCCTGTGCATAATAAGTACCTCTTGTCATTCTCCCACCCCTGAGCGTCGCAAACTTCTTGCCCTTCTCTTATTTATAGAGCCATCTACGACCTTTTATCTGTGATTCTGAATTCCACAAACTTTCGAAAGCCTTTCATAACTTCTTTAAAGGCAAGACCTGTCCTAACCTCAACTCTTCGGGAGGAAAACTCTGAGCTGAGGCTATTTATAATGCTTATTTATCCCACTTGGGGTTTACATGAGTGAGTTTCACTGAATAACTATTAATACGTTTAATTATGGGGTGCTGCATCACACCCTGCTGGGATGGTAATCTCCTATTCAGTGTACATGTGCCATGTCACATTTCTAAAATCTGAACAGTTCTGAATTCTGAAAAAAATTTGTCCCCAGAAGTTTGAGATAAGAAATTGTGGGGGGCGGGCGCAGTGGCTCATGTCTGTAATCCCAGCACTTTGGGAGGCCTAGGTGAGCATGTCAGCTGAGGTCAGGAGTTCAAGACCAGCCTGGCCAACATGGTGAAACGTCGTCTCTACTGAAAATACAAAATTACTCGGGTGTGGTGGGGGGGCGCCTGTAATCCCAGCTACTCCGGAGGCTGAGGCAGGAGACTAGCTTGAACCCAGAAGGCAGAGGTTGCAGAGTGGAGATCACGCTATTGCACTCCAGCCTGGGCAAAAAGAGTGAAACTCTGTCTCCATAAATAAAATAAAACAAGGTGACCCGGCAAAATCAATGTTTTTAAAGTTCCATTTTAATTTTTCAACTTTTTTTTTTTCTTACACATTGCTACAAAGACGTACCCAACCCATTTTAATTTTAATACCTATAGGAATTCTGCTTTGTTTCCTAATATACTTCTGGTGTTTACCCCCCAACATCTTACTGTAAAACAATGCTTTAGGAACACAAGCCTTGACTATCCACTGGCTTTGAAACTCTCCAGCACACAGTTGGTGTTTTGAACTCAATTTTTTGGACCCAGTTTTTCTGCTTGTTTGCTTTTTTTTTTTTTTTGAGACAGGTCTCACTATGTTGCCCAGGCTGGAATGCAGTGGCAGGATCATAGCTCACTGCAGCCTTCAATTTCTAGGCTCAAGCGATCCTCCCTCCTCAGCCTCCCGGAGTAGATGGACCACAGGCTCGTGCTACCACGTGTGGCTGATTTCTTTCTTTCTTTCTTTTTTAATTTTAAGAGATGGGGTCTCGCTTTATTGCCTAGGCTGGTCTCAACTCCTGGCTTCAAGCAATCCTCCCAACTGGGCCTCCTAAAGGGCTGGGATCACAGGCAGGAGCCACAGCGCTGCCGCCGAGGACCTAGTTTTGGGAACCTGAAACCAAAGGACCAACGGCTTTGGGGCACGTATCCGAACTCTTCTCTCCGGCACGTGGTTTCCTCGCTCCCCTGCAGACGAGGCCGCCCCCCTGGCCCGGACACAGCCAAGCTCCTTCCTCAGAGATTCCCGCCCCCGGGACGTCCCCGCCCACCCACCGGATGCTCGGCATGTACCACCAGGCGCCTGGCGGGGGTGACCGGTCGGAGCGACATGCTTGGCCCCTGCCTGTCCCCAGCCCCTTCTCAGTTTGACCTCCTTCCTTCAAGTCTGGCCCTCGAGGCTTCCAGAGCGGCCTCCAGGGGGCGCTATCTTAGTTCCCCACAACAGTTGTCTCCGTCCTCTGCCTCCTCCAGGCCTGGCAGGTGGCACTGTCCGGGGGCGGAGCCTTGGGCGAAGGGCGGGGCTTGCGGCGGAGGAAGGAACCAAGCGGTGAGGCGCGCGTCGGCTCTGGGGTCGCGGTCGCTGTGGTGGGGCGTAGGGAGGCCGAGGCCGGGCAGAGGGCGAGGGCGAGGAGGTGAGCCAAGGAGCCGACCAGCCCAAGGCGTACGCGACTTGGACTCGCTCCCCCAGCCCGACTCAGGCCACCTGGTGTGGCGCCCCTTTCTGGACCCTCGGGCCTGGCGCCCGCGGCCAAAAACTGACTGAACTGTGGAGAGGGTTCCTCTTCCCGGGACGCAGCCTCCCTGGGCATGGACAGACGATGTCCCGGCCAGACAGAGCCCTTGACCACCCCACCCACCCTCCAGGCCTGACGCACCTAAGTACACCCCGGCCCTGGGAGGGACAGGCGCCCCTTCCCTTCCGCACCCCCCGCGGGCTGCAGAACGCCAAATGCAGCCACCGCTGACCCTGTGAGGGACAGACACATGGAGAGGCGCCCCTTCCCCTCCGCAGCCCCCTGCTGGCTTCAGGACGTCAAATGCAGCCACCACTGACACTGGGGGAGACCGACACTTTCCAGCCCAGACTAGCCCTGGGGCATGGATAGACTCCCGCTGCCCACATGGGTGACCCCGGAATTCAAAGATGCCCCTGACTCTGTCCCACCTGCAGCCTGGGCCAGCACCACACCGTTGCTCCGACTGCACCAAAGCCCAAGGGTGACAGACTTTGAGCTCCAGAGGCCTGATGGTTTCAGCCAGACTCTTAGCTGCCCGTTCCAGCCCTGCCACCAGTGCTCAGGGCCCCACCCAGACCAAATCTTTGCATCTCTCCCTGCAGTACAGACCTCTGGTGTGTGGATCATGGTTCTGCTGGCCTGAGGAAAGCTCTGGGGCCTCTTCCCAGGCCTGAGCAGGCATGGTGGGCTGCTGTGACTAGGGTAAGCAGGGTCTGGAGTGGGCATTGAGGTTTGGCTCTTACACTGCCTTTGCAGGGACCCCAGCCTCACCATGGACCTGGAATGCTCCCGGCTCCTCCCGGCTCTCTGTGCTGTTCTGGTAGACCCCAGGCAGCCGGTGGCAGATGACACCTGTTTGGAGAAGCTGCTGGACTGGTTTAAAACGGTCACTGAGGGAGGTGAGGAGGTGGTGCTGCTGTTTACTGTCCATCCAGAGACGAGAGGATGTACGCAGAGCTTGGGACAGGGGGCAGGGGCGGGGTGGGGCTCCCCTGTCCCAGAGGAATGGCAGGAGTTGCCCATCCGATGTCTTTCCTTCACTTCCAAAAGATTATCTGTGGCAGACTGTGGACAAGTCAAGATGAAGTCTGAGAGAACGAGGTGGAGAGTTAGAACTTAAAATTCTTAGCCAGTTTAGCCATGATTAGGGCATCCCAAGGTTCAGTTCTGCAGAAAGCGTGAACAAACTTAATTTTGTTGTTGTTCTCTTTGTATTTAGTGTGTGTATTTTAAGACATCAGGGTTGTTTTCCTTCTGATTATGAAAGTACGGGCTGGATGCAGTGGCTCACACTTGTAATCCCAGCACTTTGGGAGGCTGAGGTGGATGGATTGCTTAAGTCCAGGAGTTCGAGACCAGCCTGGGCAACATAGCGAGATCCCATCTCTACAAAAAAATACAAAAATTAGCTGGGCATGGTAGCACGACTGTAGTCCCAGCTACTCTGGAGGCTGAGGTGGGAGGATCCCTTGATCCCGGGGTACAGGTTGCAGTAAGCTATGATTGTGCCACTGCAGTCTGACCTGGGTGATAGAGTGAGACCCTGTCTCAAAAAAAAAAGTAATATATGTTCTTTAAAACATGAACAAAAGAGTAAAGAGGAAAATCAAACCATCAACCTTTTAATTTTCTCCCAGCCTTGTTCATAACACATCATCAAGCTGTATTTTTCTGGGTGGAAAAAAAAAGAGGTCGGCCGTTCGCGGTGGCTCACACCTGTAATCCCAGCATTTTGGGAGGCCAAGGCGGGCAGATCACGAGGTCAGGAGTTAAAGACCAGCCTGACCAACATGGTGAAACCCCATCTCTACTAAAAATGCAAAAAGTAGCCAGATGTGGTAAAGTGCAACTGTAATCCCAGCTACTCGGGAGGCTGAGGCAGGAGAATTGCTTGAACCCTGGAGGTGGAGGTTGCAGCGAGCTGAGATCATGACACTGCACTCCAGCCTGAGTGACAGAGCAAGACTCTGTCTCCAAAAAAAAAAAAAGGTCATACCATAAATACAGTTTTGATGTCTTGCTTTTTCTCTGGCTATTATAATGAGTGTTTTCACCACATAATATGTTAATTGTATTGACTACATGTTATTTGCTGTAGGAATGGGCCATAATTCATTTAATCATTCCACCGTTATTATTAGATGCTTATGTTTCTCTTTTTTTTTTTGAGACAGGGTCTTGCTCTGTCGCCCAGGCTGGAGTGCAGTGGCATGATCTGGGCTCACTGCAACCTCCACCTCCCACGTTCAAGCAATTCCCTGCCTCAGCCTCCTGAGTAGCTGACATTACAGGCATGTGCCACCATGCCCAGCTAATTTTTGTATTTTTAGTAGAGACGGGGTTTCACCATCTTGGCCAGGCTGGTCTTGAACTCCTAACCTCGTGATCCACCCGCCTCAGCCTCCCAAAGTGCTGGGATTACAGGCGTGAGCCACCACACCCAGCCTCTGTTTCTCCTTTTTTATCATTTTAAGTAGTGTCATAGACTGGGTGAGATGGCTCACACCTAATCCCAGCAGTTTGGGAGGCTGAGGCAGGCAGATCACTTGAGGTCAGGAGTTTGAGTCCAGCCTGGCCAACATGGTGAGACCTTGTCTCTATTAAAAACACAAAAATTAGCCTGGTGTGACCAGCCTGGGCGACATAGCTCCATAATCCCAGCTACTCAAGAGGCTGAGAGGAAATTTCTTGAACCCAGGAGGCAGAGGTTTCAGTGAGCCGAGATTGCACCACTGCACTGCAGCCTGGGTGACAGAGTGACACTCCTTCTCAAAAAGAACAAAACAAAAACAAAAATTAGCCGGGCATGGTGGTGTGTGCCTTTAATCCCATCTGCTCGGAGACTGAGGCAGGAGAATTGCTTGAACCCAGGAGGCGGAGGCTGCAGTGAGCTGAGATTAGTAAGATCACGCTACTGCACTCCAGCCTGGGTGACAGAGCGAGACTCTATCTCAAAAAAAACCCCAAAAAGCAAAAATTAACCGGGCATGGTGGTTCGCACCTTTAATCCCAGCTACTCTGAGGCTGAGGCAGGAGAATTGCTTGAACCCAAGAGGCAGAGGCTGCGGTAAGCTGAGATTACTGAGATTGTGCCACTGCACTCCAGCTTGGGTGACAGAGCGAGACTCCACCTCAAAAAAAGTAGTGTCATAATGGCTTTCCTTTTACATAAATATTCTTGAGTTTAAATGTTTGTTCTCATGGTTGATAATTGTGTTGGGGTAGATCACATGTTGTTAATTTCTGCTATTCTTTACTTCCTTTTTTTGTTTTACCCTGTCCTTTTACATTTTTTAGTCTCACTGTATTGACAGCACTGTTCTCAAACACGTGCCTCTGCTTCCCAAAGTGCCTTTTACCTTCTTTTGTGCTAAATATCTTGGTCTTCCTTGTTTTCTTTCTTTCTTTTTTTTTTCCTTACATTTTCTTGCCTGCTGCCATGTAATCTTGTTTTCTAATATATACATTTAAGGCCAGGCTTAGTGGTTCATGCCTGTAATCCCAGCACTTTGGGAGATTGAAGCAGGCAGATCACTTGAGGTCAGGAGTTGGAGACCAGCCTGGCTAACATGGTGAAACCCTGTCTCTACTAAAAATACAAAAATTAGCCAGACGTGGTAATCCATGCCTGTAATCCCAGCTACTCGGGAGGCTGAGGCAGGAGAATCACTTGAACCCGGGAGGTGGAGGTTGCAGTGAGCTGAGATTGCGCCACTGCACTCCAGCCTGGGCAACAGAGCAAGACTTGGTCTCAAAAAAAAAAAATGATCACACTTACAAACTACAAAAGGATCTGGTACATGTTAAATGGGTGAATTGCATGCTATGCAAATTATGTATCAAGTTTCCACACTTGTTCGTTATTCAAACCTGCTATGTTACTGCTAATTTGTTTGCTTGTTTCTGAGAGGTGTTTAAAAAGCTTACACCAAGATCGTGGATTCAACAGTTTTTCTTTGAAATGCATACTTTTTTTGCTTTACTTTTTTTTTTTTTTTTGAGACAGAGTCTCACTCTGTCATCCAGGCTGGAGTGCAGTGGTATGATCTCAGCTCACTGCAGCCTCGACTTCTTGAGCTCAGATGATCTCTCCCACCTCAGCCTCCCTAGTAGCTGGGACTACGGGAACCGGCCCTCATGCCTGGCTAATTTTTTGTATGTTTTGTAGTAGTGGGGTTTCACTGTGTTGCCCAGGCTCGTCTCAGACTCCTGGGCTCAGGTAATCTGCCTGCCTTGGCTTCCTAAAACGCCGGGATTACAGGTGTGAGCCACTGTGCCTGGCATTTTTTTTTTTAATTTTGAGACAGGGTCTCATTCTGTCACCCAGACTAGGGTGCAGTGGCGTGATGACAGCTCACTCTAGCCTCAACCTCCTGGGCTCAAATGATCCTCCCACCCCAGCCTCCTGGATAGCTTACAGGCACACACCACCACGCCCAGCTAATTTTTTGTGTGTTTTTGCGGAGACAGGGTTTCACCATGTTGCCCAGGCTGCTTTGCATGTTTTGAAATTAGGTTAGGCACCAATAGATGTAGGAAGGTTGTGTCTTTCTGGAGTTTCTCTCTGTGATCAGTGAACTTTCTTTTGCATGAATACTGCTTTTTGCTCTACAGTCCATTTTGTCTGATACTACTGTTGCTACACCAGCTTCTTTAAAATTAGAATTTGCCTACTGTGTCTTTTTCTCCCCTGCTCCCAGCCTTTCCCGTCATCACACTTTATTGCTTCTTAGAAACACTACATTGCTCGTTTTTAGTGCTTAATTTAATCTCAGCAACTCTTTCTTTTAACAGATAAGTTTGATCTCTTTAATTTGTTAAGGCCTCTGTTAGATTTGAATTCTTTTGTATTTTTTAATTTCCTGTGCCTTATCTTTGTGCCTTATCCTCCTTCTCTGCCTTCCATCAGATTGATCAGATTGATAAAGCTTTCCTCTTCTGGTTTTGAAGTTATACATTCTTTTTTTTTTTAAGTTATACGTATGCATTCTGTTTATTTATTTATTTTAGATAAGGTCTCGCTCTGTTGTCCAGGTTGGCATGCAATGGTGCAATCATGGCTTACTCCAGCCTTGACCTCCTGGGCTCAAGTGATATTCCCATCTCAGCTTCTAGTGTAGCTGGGACTACAGATGTGTGCCACCTCGCTCAGGGAATTTTTATAGAGATGGGATCTCCCTATGTTGCCCAGGCTGTCTTGAACTCCTGGGCTCAGGCTATCTACCCACTTCTCCCTCTCAAGATGCTGAGACTACAGGCTTATTTATGTTCTTTAGTGGCTATCCTTACATTTATAACATGAGAACTAGAATTTTTTTAAAGTCTGAAGTTAGACTCTCTGTCCTCTATCCAGACAACTGAAGGATCTCAGAGCCCTTTAACTTCAGGCCATCACAACCTTCTGTTATTGTTGTTTAGTTGCTTAGTATTTTAATTCTGTTTTGTTTCAAAACCCTTCAGCAATGATTTTTTAGCTTCTGAACTCAGTGGGGTTGTTTGTTTTTTTCCCCTGAGACAGAGTCTTGCTCTGTCGGCCAGGCCAGAGTGCAGTGGTGTCATCTCAGCTCACTGCAACCTCTGCCTCCCGGGTTCAAGCGATTCTTCGCCTCAGCCTCCCAGCTAGCTGGGAGTACAGGCATACATCACCAAGCCCAGCTAATTTTTGTATTTTTTTTTTTTTTGTAGAGATGGGGTTTCACCATGTTGGTCAAACTAGTCTTGAACTCTTGCTTGTTTTTTTTTTTTTTTTTTTGAAACGGGGTTTCACCATGTTGGCCAGGATGGTCTCGATCTCTTGACCTTGTGGTCCACCCGCCTTGGCCCCTCAGCTAGTCTTGAACTCTTGACCTCATGATCCACCTGCCTCAGCCTCCCAAAATGCTGGGATTACTGGCGTGAGCCACCATGCCCAGCCCTCTTTTGTTTTTTTCCTTAGAGACAGGGCCTCTGTCTGTTGCCTAGTCTGGAGTACAATCATAGCTCACTGCAGCCTTGAACTCCAGGGCTCAAGCAATCCTCCCGTCTCCACCTCATGAGTAGCTGGGACTGCAGATGTGCGTCAGGCTTTTTTTTTAATTATTATTTTTTGTAGAGACAGGGTCTTGCTATGTTACCCAGGCTGGTCTTAAACTCCTGGGCTCAAGCAGTCCTCCTGCCTTGGCCTCCCAAAGTGCTAAGACTAGAGGCATGATGACTTCGCCAAGCCTGCAGTGCTTATTCAGGTAGACTCAGTGCTTTTTGAGTCCTGGCCTGGTTCTCTTTCTCTGCATGCTCCTTACTCACCTCCTTACTGAACCACATACTTTCCACAAGGGCCTCTCACTGGAAAATTCTTCCAGCCTTTGCCTCAAAATGTCTTTTTCTCCCACTGGTGCTTCTGAGTGATAGTGTAGCTGGGTATAGAAATGTAGGGTGCCAGGTCTGCAGAGGAACGCTTGTTCCATTGTACCTCCTTGCACAGAGCACTCTCTGTTTAAGGAAGAGTATTCATTTGAGAGGTGAAAATGCTCTTTCACTTTTTGTTTTCTTTGTTTTATTGAGATGGAGTCTCGTTCTGTTGCCCAGGCTGGAGTATGCAATGATGTGGTCTTGGCTCACTGCGACCTCTGCCTCCCAGGTTTAGGAGATTCTCCTGCCTCAGCCTCCCAAGTAGCTGGGACTATTGGCACGAACCACACACCTGGCTAATATTTTGTATTTTAAGTAGAGACAGGGCTTCTGTCTCTGCTTGCTTCTAATCTGTTGGTCAGGCTGGTCTCGAACTCCTGAGCTCAAGTGATCCTCCCACCTTGGCCTCCTAAAGTGTTGGGATTACAGATGTGAGCCACCATGCTCAGCTAATGTTTTGTATTTTTAGTAGAGATGGGGTTTCGCCATGTTGGCCAGGCTGGTCTCGAACTCCTGAGCTCAAGTGACCACCCATCTCAGCTTTGTAAAGCGCTGGGATTACAGGCATGAGCCACCACACTTGGCCTGGTCTTTCACTTTAATTTGCATTTACTTCTCATGATCAGTGAGACAGAACATTTTTTAGCATCTTTGGTTATTTGTGTTTCTAATTCTGCCTTTCACCTGTTGGTAAAGTGTCAGCTTTCTAGTTTTCCTGCCCTTATTGAATTAAAATTATGAGTCATTTGCCATATTTGTTGCAAATATTTTTTCCCAGTTGGATCCCTAAATCTCACACCCTGCAAGAAAGGGGTCTGGGAATTCCTAGGAGAAGAGCGGTTGCCCAGGGGCACATGTGGTGCTGTGCCCCTGGTAACCCCCTGGGCTGGGCCCATTCCCACAGAGTCCAGTCTCCTGCTGCTGCAGGAGCACCCCTGCCTGGTGGAGCTGCTGTCCCACGTGCTGAAACTCCAGGACCTGAGTCCCGGGGTCCTCTCCTTCTCACTCCGCCTGGCAGGAATCTTCACAGCCCAGGAAAACTGCTTCCAGTATCTTCAGGTGAGCCTGGGGCCTCCCACCTGAGTGTCCCATGGAGAGGTGGGCAGCCTTCTCCTCTCGCAGCCGGGTGGGGCGTTTCTAGCCATCACCATCCCAAGTCCCAGCAGCCTGCCCCGACCCTGTGTCCTCACTAGAACTGCACATTTTTTACTCCCTGACTGTAACCCCCTTTGAAAAATTCTGCCGGAGTGATGTTGTGGCTAAGGAGTTGTTTTCTCGAATAAGATGACTGGGATTGGCTCCTGGTTCTGACCTGCTAGCTGACCTTGCCTGTGGCCACAAGCCTCAGTTTCTTCCTAGGATGGAGATAGGAGTCATAGCTGTGCCATGGGGTTGTCGTGAGGACCAAACAAGACGGCACATTCTGCACCTCCAGCTAACCAGCCTGCAACTGAATGAATGATTAATGAGAATGTCTTTTTTTTTTTCTTTTGGCGAGGATTCTCACCACTATACTAACAAGGAGAGAAAGTCTTTTTTTAAAAAAATTAACTAATTTTATATACTTTTATTTTATCAGTATTATTATTTTGAGATGGAGTCTCGCTCTGTCACCTAGGTTGGAGTGCAGTGGTATGATCTCGGCTCACTGCAAACTCTGCCTCCCAGGTTCAAACAGTTCTCCTGCCTCAGCCTCCTGAGTATTTGGGATTACAGACATGTGCCACCAGGCCCAGCTAATTTTTGTATTTTCAGTAGAGACGGGGTTTCACCATGTTGGCCAGGCTGGTCATGAACTCCTGGCCTCAAGTGATCCTCCTACCTCGGCCTCCCAAAGTGCTGGGATTACGGGCATGAGCCACCGCACTCAGCCAAGAATTTCCGCACAGCAACAAGGCATGGGAGCCCTCCAGAGTTGTGTCTTCCAGCTTCAAGAGCCCCAGACAGGCACCTCTGAGTCTGTCAGGTGATGCCTGGTGTGAGCTTCAGGGCCCTTGCCCATCTAGCATGATAGCTTCTCTTGGTGCCCCACAGGCCCTTGCCAGGTTGCCCAAAGGCACATCCAGTACCATTAGGTTGCCATTCATGGTGCCTTCCAATTTAGCACCTACAAGCTCCCTAGCTGCCCAGCCAGGCACCATCTTGCTGCAGGACAGACTTTCCAAGACACCCTAGGCCATTGCTCTCCAGTGAATCTGAGGGCCCTTGTCTGTCAGCAGCTGGTATGAAAGTGGTAGCTCATGCCTGTAATCCCAGCACTTTGGGAGGCCGAGGTGGGCAGATCACCTGAGGTCAGGAGTTTGAGACCAGCTTGGCTAACGTGGTGAAACCCTGTCTCTACCAAAAATACAAAAATTAGCTGAGCGTGGTGGGCGCCTGTAATCCCAGCTACTCAGGAGGCTGAGACAGGAGAATTGCTTGAACCCAGGAGGCGGAGGTTGCAGTGAGCAGAGATCACGCCACTGCACTCCAGCCTGAGAAAAGAGTGAGACTGTGTCTCAAAAAAGTGTCCTCCAAAAGTGCCTCCACCAGCCCTGGAAAACTGAAAACCCATCTCTGCTCTGCTCCACATCCCTGGAAACCTGCCAGGTCTCCCCGCCTCTTTTTTTGCTTCCCAGCAGGGAGAGCTGCTACCAGAGCTCTTTGGGGAGACAGGACCCCTTGGCCAAGCAGCCTGGGCCGTGCCCACTGTGCGCAGCGGCTGGATCCAGGGCCTGCGCTCCCTGGCACAGCACCCTAGCGCCCTGCACTTCCTGGCCGACCACGGTGAGTATGCCCACACCCTGCCCCATCTCTTGTTCTCCCTGATGCTGTGTGACCCCAGGAGAGTCACTGCACCTTGCTGAACCTGGGCATCTTATCTGTGTGATGTCAGGATTGTTGCAATGATTGCGAGTAACAGTAGGAGTGTCAGTGTCCTCTGGTTTGTAGGTCAGGCCCTAGGAGCCAGGGTGACTTCCTCAGCCACTTACAGATCAGTCGTGAGGACTCAATTTTTGAAATTATTTGGGAGCCAGACGTGGTGGTACACGCCTATAGTCCCAGATACTTGAGAGGCTGAAGCAGGAGGATCACTTGAGCCCAGGGGGTCGAGGCTGCAGTGAGCAGTGATTGAGCCACTGCATTCCAGCCTAGGCAACAGAGAAAGACCGTGTCTCAAAAAACATGAAACGAAGCTGGGCATGGTGGCTCACGCCTGTAATCCCAGCACTTTGGGAGACTGAGGTAGATGGATCACCTGAGGTCAGGAGTTCAAGACCAGCCTGGCCAATATGGTGTGAAATCCTGTCTCTACAAAATTTAGCCAGGCGTAATGGCAGGTGCCTATAGTTGCAGCTACTTGGGAGGCTGAGGTGGGGTGGGAGATGGGGTGGGAGAATCGCTTGAACCTGGGAGGCAGAAATTGCAGTGTGCCAAGATTGCGCCATTGCAGTCCTGCCTGGGTGACTCTGTCTCAGAAAAAAATAAATAAAACGAATTGGGAAGCATCACAAGCTATGTGTGTTTAACGCTCGGGGGGAGGAGGTGCTTGCCTCCAGGGAGCTTCGGTTCCTGTTCTCTTTTGCTTTTGGGTTCAGGGGTGTTTGGGGGCATCTTGGGGTGCCCTCTGCTGTTTGCATCTTCCCTGAGGCCCTGGAGCCCTGGATTAAGGTTGCTGTCTGCCTCGCCCTTTTCCTCTCTCTCCCCTGCCCCCTGCCCAGGTGCGGTCGACACTGTCTTCTCCCTGCAGGGAGACTCCAGCCTGTTTGTGGCCTCGGCAGCCAGTCAGCTCCTGGTGCACGTCCTGGCGTTGGCCATGCAAGGTGGAGCTGAGGAGCAGCCCTGCCTGCAGGGGGGTGACTGGCCCGCATGTGCCCAGAAGATCATGGGTCACGTTGAAGAGTCCTTGTGCTCCACAGCCATCCCCCAAGGTTACTCAGGCCCTGAACGTCCTGACTACAACCTTTGGGCGCTGCCAGAGCCCCTGGACAGAAGCCCTGTGGGTGCGGCTGAGTGCCCGTGTGGCCTGTCTGCTCGAGAGAGACCCCATCCCTGCTGCACACTCGCTCGTGGACCTGCTTCTCTGTGTGGCTCGGTCAGGCCCCTGGGATGCAGCTGGGGGGCCTGGGTGGGCAGTTGTTTTCCTTGGATGATGCCCGGGCATGTCCCATTGGCAGCCAGAGACTCCCTAAGGACATGGCCTTCAGTGAAGGGACACCGGGGTGACCCTGAAACCCTCATGGGGAAAGGCCTGTGTTGGGCTGGGTGCCTCCAGCCCCGGGGCCATGATAGTCTCAGCCAGGCCTCGAATGGGGTTTTGGGGGCTGGGGGAGTAATTTCTCTCTCTGGGGTCTCCCGACAGTTCTCCTGTGTTCGGTTCTTCCACGGCAGCCTGTGGGAGATGGTGGCACAGGCTCTGAGCTGCCTGGGCCCCACCCACGTGGGACCCCTGGCCCTGGGCATCCTGAAGCTTGAGCACTGGTATGGGCTGGGGTGCGTTCATGCTGAGGCGGGTGCTGGGAGCTGGGGTAGGCAGGGAGGTTGAGAGCGTGGCCCTCATGGAGGGGGAGTTCCAGACACCAGGGGACAGTCAGGCGGCCACGTAGGATGTTACTGGGCTGTGCATAGGTTATGTGTGGCAGCTGTGCAGGGCGTGACTGGGCTGTGCGTGGGTAACTTGTGGCGGCTGTGCAGGACGTGACTGGGCCATGCATGAGTTATGCGTGGAGGCCATGTAGGGTGTGACTGGGCTGTGTGTGGGTTGCGTGTAGCAGCAGCTGTGCGGGGCGTGACTGGGCCGTGCATGAGTTATGCGTGGCAGCTGTGCAGGCAGGTGGCTTCTGCAGGAACTTTAGTGACAGAATAATTGTTTCAGACTAAAGCTTTGTGAGATCCCCCTTCAGAGCAGGATGGTCCTGCCCCCGTCCTGCGCTCCGCTGCCCTCCCACCTGCCCCCCACTACGGCCTTGGTAGGGGGTGCTGAAGCTCCCCAGCATGCACACCATTTAGGTGGGCCTAGGGGTGCTGGAACAGCAGAGACTGGGGTCAGGACAAGTTGGAAGGCCGTGGATGGCCTGCCAGGCTTCTAGGTGGGCTCACATTGGGGGTGGAGGTGACCTCAGGACCCGCTGTCCAAGGGCACAGGGGTACAGTGAGAGCCCGGCTCTGCACTCCGGAATCTCCAAATGCTTAGGAAAGAGTGGACTGGGGGAGAATGGAGCAGCAGGCCCAGCCCTGGCAGAATGCACTGTGTGGACACTGCCCCCACCAGGCCCAGACTCGAGGGCAGGTCCTTCCCACAGAGTGGACGCTGTACACACCTGGGGATACCTGGGAGGCTGGGGGCACCCGTCCCTGACCCTCTGAGTGGGTACTGCCCCCACCTGGACCCAGACCTGAGGGCAGGTCCCATCCACAGAGTGGATGCTGTGTGCACCTGGTGACGCCTGGGAAGCCGGGGGTGCCCCCGTCTTTGTCCCCCTGAGCAGGCACTGCCCCTCTGGGCACATGGCCAGGCCTTCCTGGAGGCCCCTTACTGTCTGCTCCTAAGGACATCAGTAGTGTCAGGCCCATCTCTTCGTCAGGCCGGTTCCTCCCTCCACCCTCTGTCCCGTGGCATCCCCTGGCCAGTGGCTTGCCTAGAAACTGTTTCTCTGGGGTGTCCTGACCCCCTGGCTGATTTGCCCCAGGCTTGTTGGGCACGTTTGGAGCACAGCCAGCTTGCCTCATGGCCAAGGAAGCAGCACTCACTGTGTTTGTCTCCAGTCCACAGGCATTGAGAACCCAGGCCTTCCAGGTCCTCCTCCAGCCCCTGGCCTGTGTCCTGAAGGCCACGGTTCAGGCCCCCGGACCCCCAGGTACACCGCTCAGAAAGGGCTGGGAGGGTGGAATCTGGGTCCCTGTGGTTGGGGGAAGGGAGATGGAGGTGGGTACCAGGCTCACCGCCCCACTTTAATCACACCCAGGTCTCCTACTAAGAGCAAAGGGGACCAGAGCCGTGGCCATCACCCCTGGTGAGCTGCTGCTCTGCACCCAGGTCCTGGTCTCTGCCATGGGTGGTGACCATGGGGTGGTTGGTGACCATGGGGTGGCTGAAGTGCCCTCTCAGAGAGCTCTTCCCGGCTTGGCCCCCAGGCTTGCTGGACGGGATGGCAGATGATGCCATGACGGTGGACGCTCTCCTGGCCTCCAAATCTTCCTGCGCAGGCCTCCTGTGCCGCACCCTGGCTCACCTGGAGGAGCTGCAGCCGCTGGTAGGTGTGGCCTGGCCCTCATGCAGCCCGGCAGCATCCATGCCAGCAGTGGGATCACAGCCTTGGCTGACGCCCCCCTCCCTCGCAGCCCCAGTGCCCCTGTGTCCATGCCAGCTGTGGGACCACAACCTTGACTGATGCTCCCCACCCCTGTCACAGCCCCAGCTGATGCCCGCCCCTCGCAGCCCCAGCATCCCTGTGCCCATGCCAGCACTGGGACTGCAACCATGGCTGATGTCCCCCCCGCCCCATGTGCCTTGAAGCCCCAACACCCCTGCATCCACACTGGCAGTGGGACCGCAACCTTGGCTGATGCCTTCCTCACTCACAGCCCCAGCGCCCCTCCCCGTGGCCCCAGGCGCCCCTGCTTGGGGCTGCAGTTAGAGTCCTGCGGCTCTGCGATGGCTCAGCTACTCCCGTCTCCAGTGTGGGGGGCCACCTCTGTGGGACCCTGGTGGGCTGCATCCGGGTCCAACGAGCAGCTCTTGACTTCCTGGGGGACGCTGTCACAGGGTACAAGTGAGTGTGTTCTGCACGGCTTTGGCTTTGGGCGAGCCCCGAGCCGCCAACTCTTTCTTCTTGGAGGCGACTGGGAACTGCCATCTCCCTTGTGTTTCTCTGAGGTGGGGGCTGGGGGTGTAGGGGCCGTGCAGGAGGTTTCAGCTGGTGGATGAGACCTTGTCCTGCTTCTTCCCCCGAGTTGACAGGGAGGGTCCTGGGATGGGGGTGGGGTGGTTACTCCGCTCACCTCTGTCTCAGGCCCCCAGGAGCTGGTGACGCAGGCGCTTGCTGTCCTCCTGGAGTGCCTCAAGAGCCCTGGCTCCAGCCCCACGGTACAGCGGTGGGGGATAGGGAGCAAGGAGAGGAGGGAGGCAGAGGCAGTGGGATCCACCCCCAACTCCGCCCCGGCCCCATGGAGACCTCTGGGGACGGGGCCTCACACAGGGCCACGGAGTCACTGCTCAAAGAGCTTCAAGACGCAGGTGGCTGCATGTGTTGGGCCCAGGGCCTTTTGTTGGTGAAGATTCATTAGTGCGCAGGGGTGTGTGGGGCTGTGGGGAGAAGGGGCGCCTGCTGGTGGCCTACAGGGAATTCTGGACAAGGGAAATGAAGTGGCACCAGAACGGCCCTGGGCGTGGGCTCCAGGCCCTTCTAAGCGCCACTTATGAACATGCCCACTGCACAGCCCCTCGAGGAGCCGGGCCCTGGCGAGCACAGACCTTGTACCACCTGCCGCTGAGCGGACAGTGAGCAACTTTGGAGGAAGGGCCTGGGGCTTCTTGGGACCTTAAGGAAAAGTGCCCTGGATAATTGGTCGTGTTTTAATGCAGAAATCCCACTGCCTGCTTGGTAGGTCTCCTGGCGAGGGCTGCCGCCGCCTCCTATTCACAGTCTGGGAAGCCAGTTCTGCAGTGGATTCTGCCTTATTAAAATCAGCCCAGGAGGGCCACAGGGCTCACAGCTGTGATTACAGGGCTTTGGGAGGCCGAGGTGGGAGGATCAATGGAGCCCAGGAATTTGAGGCCAGCCTGGGCAACACAGCAAGATCCCATCCCTACAAAAAAATACAAAACTTAGCCACAGGGTATAGTTCAGGGGTAGAGCATTTGATTGCAAAAATTAGCCAGGCGTGGTGATGTGTGCCTCAAGCCCCAGCTACTCATGAGACTCAGGCAGGAGGACTGTTTGAACCCACGAGGTGAAGGCTGCAGTGAGCTGTGATTACAGCACTGTAGTCCAGCCTGGGCAACACAGTGAGACCCTGTCTCTAAGGGAAAGAAAGGAAACCCAGTGTTCCCTTCTTCCTACACCTCCTGTCCCCATCTCTGTCCCTGGAGCCGGAGTGGCACAGGCAGGGGGACAGGCAGACAGCTTGCCCCTCCGCCTCTTGTGGCCCTATAGCCCACCCTGTCTGCTCCAGGTTCTGAAGAAGGCCTTCCAGGCCACGCTCAGGTGGCTCCTGAGCTCACCCAAGACCCCCAGCTGCTCTGATCTTGGCCCCCACATCCTGCAGTTCCTCAGAGGTAACCCACCCCTTGCAGGGGTGAATAGAGCTGGAGTCACAGGGGTGGGGAGGCAGCAGGGGCTGGGTGGGAAGGCTTGGCTGACCCCGAGGGCAGGGTGAGCCTGGCCCTAAGGTCGCCCTGACCCTCCCCTTCCCTCTTCAGAGCTGTTCCTTGTGCTGCAGAAACGCCTGTGCAGCCCCTGCTGGGAGGTGAGGGACTCCGCCCTGGAGTTCCTGACCCAGCTGAGCAGGCATTGGGGAGGTGAGTGCTGGCAGGTAGAAGGGGCCGCCTTCCCCGCCTGTTTGGGGTTCACTAGCCAGTTACACTGGCAGCCTCTTGCTGGCTCTAGAAACCTGGGCCACGTGGGCTACCCACAGCGGAGCAGGGACAGAGGCAGAGGCTGGGCCCTCGGTCACAGCTACATGGGGGGTGGAGGCCGAGGCCATGAGGCTGGGTCCTTGGTCACAGCCACATGTGGCCACTTCAACCCCCAGGAGAGGCCGACTTCAGATGCGCTCTCCTGGCTTCAGAAGTACCTGAGCTGGCCTGGCAGCTCCTCCAGGACCCTGAGAGTTACGTCCGAGCGAGCGCAGTGACCACCACAGGGCAACTCTCTAGCTGGGGCCTGCACACTGCTACCAGTCCCCAGCACGCAGTGGCCCGGCAGGTAGGAAGTGGTGGGTTCCTCGGCTGGCAACCCCCGCCAGCCCTGAGCACGCAGAGGCCCAGCAGGTAGGAGGCAGCGGGTTCCTTGGCCAGCAGCCTCTGCCTGGCCATCATGTGTGCTTGTCTGCTTATGGGTGGGCAAGTGGCCAGCACCTGTGGGAGCTACTGCTCAGGCCCTGGGGTTCTGCTGGGCGTGGGGCCCTGTGTTCTTTGCCTTCTGTCTCCCCAGCACCCCTCCACTTAGACATGGTTACCTCCATTTGGCAGACAGGTAAACTGAGGATTGGAGGGCAGTGTGCTCACAGCTCAGCACAGGAAGGTGCCAGGGTGGGATGTGGCCCTAGGCTGCATGGCTGGGGCCGGCTCCCTAATGCACCCGGGGTCCTGTTGTGGAATCCCCCGCTCCTGCCACCCCACTGACCATCCCCACCCACCCCCTGTCCCCCAGAGCCTGCTCCGGGAGCTCCTGCGCATCCTCTCCGCAGACTCGGAGGGCTTCCCACGGAGGGCAGTTATGCAGGTCTTCACCGAGTGGCTACGGGACGGCCATGCTGATGTGGCCCGGGACACAGAGCAGTTTGTGGCCACTGTGCTGCAGGTGGCGAGCCAGGACCTGGACTGGGAGGTCCGCGCCCAGGGCCTGGAGCTGGCTCTGGTGTTCCTGGGCCAGACATTGGGGCCACCACGCACCCACTGCCCCTATGCCGTGGCCCTACCCGAGGCAGCTCCAGCCCGGCCACTCACCGAGACATTGAGGGCTCTTTGCCACGTGGGGCTCTTTGACTTCGCCTTCGTGCCTTGTTTGACTGCGACCGCCCTGTGGCCCAGAAGTCCTGTGACCTCCTCCTCTTCCTAAGGGACAAGATTGCTTCATACAACAGCTTGCGGGAGACCGGCCCAACACCGACTCGGAGATTGCCTTGTGGAGTTGGCGGGCAGGTGAGCAGACCCAGCCCCAAGACGACCAGGAGCCTGAGGCCGTGCTGGCCATGCTGAGGTCCCTAGACCTGGAGGGCCTGCGGAGCACGCTGGCCGAGAGCAGTGACCACGTGGAGAAGAGCCCCCAGTCCCTCCTGCAGGACATGCTGGCCACGGGTGGCTTCCTGCAGGGGGATGAGGCCGACTGCTACTGAGCAGAGCTGGAGTCTGCTACTGGGGCCCAGGACTGAGGGAGGCGGCGCCTCATCCTTCTGTGGGACGCTGCTATCCCCAGGGCTCCAGCCCAGCCCAGCCCAGCTGGCTGAGGGATCCTCCGGGGGAAGCCAGGACCAGGAGAGAAGTAAGGTCGAGAAATCCCACATTTTGATGTGTTAAAGAAATGATTCATTTCCTACTCAAAATAAATGGCATTGCAATATTTAGTCCATTTTGAGTTAATTTAATAATAGTCTGAGACAAGGGTCTAGTTTCATTCATTCATATGTGGATATCCAGTTTTCCCAGCACTATTGATTTTATTTTTATTTTTGTTTATTTATTTATTAGATAGAGTCTTGCTCTGTCACCTAGGCTGAAGTGCAGTGATGCAGTCTCAGCTCACTGTAGCCTCTGCATCCCAGGCTCAAGTGATCCTCCCACCTCAGTCTCCCAAGTAGCTAGGACTACAGGCACACACCACTATGCCTGGCTACTTTTTCGGGGGTATTTTTTGTAGAGATAAAGTTTTGCCATGTTGCCGAGGCTGGTCTCAAACTCCTGAGCTCAAGTAATTTGCCTACCTTAGCCTCCCACAGTGCTGAGATGATAGGCGTGAGCCACCTCGCCCAGCAGCGTTTTAGTGTTGTTTTGGAGATGTGGCCTTGCTCTGTGGCCCAGGCTAGAGTGTAGTAGCATGATCACAGCTCACTGCAGCTTTAACTTCCTGGGCTCAAGCCATCCACCTGTTTCATCCTCCCAAGTAGCTGGGACTATATGCGCTCACCACCACACTCAACAAATTTTTAAATTTTTTGTAGAGATAGTCTCCCTGTGTTGTCCAGGCTGGTCCTCTTTTATTTATTTATTTATTTTTTGAGACAGAGTCTCTCTCTGTTGTCCAGGCTGGAGTGCAATGGCTCAATCTCAGCTCATTGCAATTTCTGCCTCCTGGGTTCAACCGATTCTCCTGCCTCGGCCTCCTGAGTAGTCTGGTCCTCTTTTATTAAAGGGACTGTCCTTTCCCTACTGTATATTCTTGGTGCCCTTGTCAAAACTAATTGATCATATATGTAAGGGTTTATTTCTGTACTCTTTTTCTGTTCCATGGGTCTGTGTGTTTGTTTTTATGCCAGTACCATACTGTTTTGCTTACTATAACTTTGTAGTATGCTTTGAAGTCAGGTAATATGATGCCACTAGCTTTGTTCTTTTTCAAAATCGCTTTGGCTCTTAGGGGTGTTTTGTGGTTCCATATGAATTTTAGGTTTGTTTTTTCAACTTCTGTGGAAAATGCCATTGGAATTTTGATGGAAATTGCCTGAGGCTGTAGAGCACTTTGGGTAGTATGGACATTTTAAAAAGGTTAGTTATTGTCATTCATGAACATGGGATATCTTTCCATTCATTTGTGTCCTCTTCAGTTTATTTCATCAGTGTCTTACAGTTTTCAGTGTACACCTCTTTGGTTAAAGTTATTCCTGGGGGCCAGGTGCAGTGGCTCATGCCTATAATTCCAGCACTTTGGGAGGCCGAGGCAAGTGGATCACATAAGGTCAGGAGTTCGATACCAGCCTGGCCTCAAGTGGTATGCCCACCTCGGCCTCCCAAAGTGCTGGGATTACAGGCATGAGCCACCACACCACATCCAGCCAGGCAGTTATTTTCTTATAGTGCATTGAAGTTTTTCAGCATATCCCAGCATCCCCTGACTTCTGTTGCTGTGTTCAGGAGTTTGGCTGTCAGTCTAGCATCTGGTCTTTCAAAGTAACCTCCTTTTCCTCTGGCCGCTTTTAAGACTTTTTTTGAATTGTTCTTGGTTTTCTGCAATTTTACTATTATGTGTAGGTGAGAGTTTCTTTTTATTTATTCTGCTTGGAATTCACTGGGATTCTTGAATCTGTGGATCAGTGGTTTTCAGTTCCAGGAAATTCTTAGCCAGTATCCTTTCAAATATTCTCTCCTTTCTCCTCTCATCTTCTCTTCCCCTCTTTCCTTTTATTTATTTATTTATTTTTTGAGACAGTGTATCACCCAGGTTGGAGTGCAGTGGTGCAGTCTCGGCATCTCAGCTCACTGCAACCTCTGCCTCCCAGGTTCAAGTGATTCTCCTGCCTCAGCCTCCCAAGTAGCTGGGATTACAAGTGCGTGCCACCATGCCAGGCTAATTTTTGTATTTTTAGTAGAGATGGAGTTTCGCCATGTTGGCCAGCTGGCCTCAAACTCCTGACCTCAGGTGATCCGCTCATCTCTGCCTCCCAAAGTGCTGAGATTACAGTTGTGAACCATCAACCCAGACTTCCCTTAACTGACGTCTTTGAGAGGTTATGGGCTAGGAATGGAGGTTACTCCTGTCATTATCATGCACATTCCATCATCCAGACTTTAGCCGTGTGGCCCTGCCCAGCTATGAAGGATTCTGGGGAATCACTCGAACCCAGGAGGCAGAGGTTGCAGTGAGCCAAGATTGCACCACTGCACTCCAGCTTGGGCAACACAGCGAGACTCTGCCTCATTAAATAAAAAAGAGACTGCAAACTCACACCAATCATTACCTGGTAAGTGCATTTAGCTCAGGAAGTACAGGTGACTATGGGGGAGAAAAACATGAAGGTAACAATCAGCTCAGACCCAGCTGGGGCTTGTGGCCATGCCCACCTGCTCCTTTGTGTCCAGGGTCCTGGGCAAGTCACCTGTCCTCTCCCCCGTTTCCTGTCTGTAAACTGGGATTAGTGACACCGCCTTCTCAGTTGTGGGGACCTGGAAGGCAGCGATGGGCCTCTATCCCTAGGTTGCTTCCCAGGGCTGGCACATAGTAGTTCTGTGTCCAGCTGCCACACACACTACCCGGTTAGGCGGGGTCCCTGGAAACAAGTCAGCAGGACCACTTGGCCAGTGTTGGTCACAGCATACAACCATCCCAGTGTCTGGCACGGTGCGCAACCGTCCTCGTGTCTGAGGCCTGTGCAGGTCGCTCATGGTGTCTTGTTTCCCTGTGTTCTTGGTCATCTGTAATGGCGGGCTTCTTGTTGGCTTTGAAAAATGTTGATCGAGAGATTCTTTGAGGCCTAGGATGAAGGTGGAGTCCACTAGGGAGGAGTTAAATTGGGGCAGTACCCACTGGAGGCCACTGCAAACCAAATATACTGGCCTCCTAAAGAGCTGGGCATGGTGGCTCATGCCTGTGATCCCAGCACTTTGGGAGGCGAAGATAGGAGGATTGTTTGAGGCCAGGAGTTTGGGAATAGCCTGGACAACTTAGCAAGACCCCGTTCTACACTTTGTTGCCCAGGCTGGAGTGCAGTGGTGCAATCTCGGCTCACTGCAACCTCCGCCTCCCAGGTTCAAGTGATTCTCGTGCCTCAGTCTCTCCAGTAGCTGGGATTACAGGTGTGCACCACCACGCCTGGCTAATTTTTGTATTTTTAGTAGAGATGGGGTCTTACCTTATTGGCCAGGCTGGTCTCAAACCCCTAACCTCAGTTGATCCACCTGCCGTGGCCTCCCAGAGTGCTGGGATTATAGGCATTAGCCACTGCACCCGGCCTACTCTTTTTTTCTTTTTAATTAGCTGGGCATGGTGGTATACACTTGAAGTCCCAGCTACTTGGGAGGCTGAGGTGGAAGGATTGCTTGAGCCCAGGAGTTCAAGGCTGCAGTGAGCTGTGATCACACCACTGTGCTCCAGCCTGGGTGACAAGAGACCCTACGTCAAAACAAAAAATACATTTAGTGCTTGGAGTTCTCTGCATTCCTGGGCCTCAAAGCTATGCTGGAGAAGACCGGTAGCTCTAACTTCTCAATAACATTTTGCTTCTCTTAGCACCAAGGCAGTCTTTCCTGTGGGGGGGAGCAGCGCTAATTCGATTCATTCTTACCCTAAGAGTATAGCCCTTTAGGTGTTCAGGTTAAGATGGGAAGGGTTTTCTATAGTGCTCCCCACTTTGGGGAGGAATAGCCCCGACTTCTGCCCCCTGACCCCACAAGGCCAAAGAATGAGAACCCAAGTTTGCTGGTTTTGGCAAATGCCCTCTGACAAAAGGGCACCTCTGGGGCAGCACAGCCGTGGACTGGCTTGCCCTACCGGGGTGCAGCAGTGATGTCAGCCCCGCCGCTGGGCACTGTCCTTTCCCGGTGACAGCAGGCGGGGTGCCTGGACCAGCTGTTTCCCTGAAGACAATGAAATACGCTGGGTGAAATATCTAAAAGCCATTACTCCAGCAACACTGAACAGCTGACAAGATAGCAGGCCTCGTGCGAGGCCTCGTGCTGGGGGGTAAATTGGACTCAGATACAAGGCCCTCCCACAGGGGTCTGGTGAGCCTGGCTCTCAGCTCTGGCTTGGGGGAGCTCAGAGAGGGAGGGGCTCTGCGCATCAGTTGCCCCCTAGACAGTAATGCTGAACCACGGTACCTGATGAAAAGAGACTGCAGGGCCCAGTGCAGTGGCTCACACTTGTAATCCCAGCACTTTGGGAGGCCGAGGCGGGTGGACGTCTTGAGCTCAGGAGTTCAAGATCAGCCTGGTCAACATGGTAAGAACCCGTCTCTACTAAAAATACAAAAGTTAGTTGGGCATGGTGGTAGGTGCCTGTAATCCTAGCTACTGGGGAGGCTGAGGCAGGAGAATCGGTTGAACCCAGGAGGCAGAGATTGCAGTGCACCAAGATCGCACCACTGCACTCCAGCCAGGGCAACAGAGTGAGACTGTCTTTTTTTTTTTAGAAAAAAGAAAAAAGAAGGAAGAAAAAAAAAAGAATGAAATAAAGAGAAAAGAAGAAGAAAAAAAAAAAGGGGAGAGAGAACGGGAATCTTGCTCTATTGCCCAGGCTAGAATGCAGTCCACAAATGGATATTGAAAGCTTTTTTATACTAATAATTGTGTTATACAATGGAGACAGGAAGGAATAAGGGAGGAAAATAACAAACAACGCCAACCAATATTTCATTTAAACCTATGAAATGCTATGCAATTGCTAGGGAGTGATTTACTCCCAACCATGTGGTCACTTTTAGAATAAATGTGATGTGTTACTGAAAAAAAATGCATGTTTTGTGGATTTGGAGTAGAGAGTTCTGTAAATGTTTATTAAGTTTACTTGTTTGAGGTTTAAGTTCAAGTCCCGGGTATCCTTCTTAACCTTCTGTCTCATTAATTTGTCCAATATTGACAATGTAATGTTAAAGTCTCCCACTATTATTGTGTGGGAGTCCAAGTCTCTTTGTAAATCACCAAGAAGTTGCCCTATGTATCTGGGTGCTCCTATATTGGGTGCGCATAGACTTAGGGTCGTTAGCTCTTCCCGTTACATTGATCCCTCTAACATTATACAATGTCCTTCTTATCTCTTTCGGTTTCTATTACTTTAAAGTTTATTTTATCAGAGATGAGAATTGCAACTACTGCTTTTCTTTTTTTTTTTTTTTTTTTTTTTTTTGCTCTCCATTTGGTTGGCAAATCTTCCTCCATCCCTTTGTTTTGAGTCTCTGTATATCCTTGCATGTAAGATGGATCTGGACGCAGCTTACTGATGGGTTTTTTGAAGTGGCTGATACTGGTTGTTCCTTTCTATATATAGTGCCTCTTTCAGAAGCTCTTGTAAAGCAGGCCTGGTGGTAATGAAATCTCTGAGTACTTGCTTGTTTGTAAAAAATTTTATTTTTCCTTCACTTATGAAACTTAGTTTGGCTGGATATGAAATTCTGGGTTGAAAGTTCTTTTCTTTAAGGATGTTGAATATTGGCCCCCACTCTCTTCTGGCTTGTAGGGTTTCTGCTGAGAGATCAGCTGTGAGTCTGATAGGCTTCCCCTTGTGGGTAACCTGACCTTTCTCTCTGGCCGCCCGTAGTATTTTCTCCTTCGTTTCAACCCTGATAAATCTAATGATTATGTGCCTTGGGGTTGCTCTTTTTGAGGAATATCTTTGTGGTGTTCTCTGTATTACCTGGAGTTGGGTATTGTCTTGCCTTGCTAGGTTAGGAAAGTTTTCCTGGATAATATCCTGAAAAATATTTTCCAGCTTGGATTCATTCTCTTCATCACATTCAGGTACACCTATCAAACGTAGATTAGGTCTTTTCACATAGTCCCATATTTCTTGGAGACTTTGCTCATTCCTTTTTACCCTTTTTCTCTAATCTTGTCTTCTCGTTTTATTTTGTTAAGTTGGTCTTCGACCTCTGAAATCCTTTCTTCTGCTTGATCAATTCGACTGTTAAAACTTGTGCATACTTCTCGAAGTTCTCGTATTGTGTTTTTCAGCTCCATTAATTCACTTATATTCCTCTTTAAATTGTCCATTCTCATGAACATTTCGTGAAACCTTTTTTCAAGGTTCTTAGTTTCCTTGCATTGGGCTAGAACATGTTCTTTTAGCTCACAGAAGTTTCTCATTATCCACCTTCTGAAGCCTGATTCTGTTGATTCCTCACATTCATTTTCTATCAGGCCTTGTTCAATTGGTGATGAGGCACTGCAATCCTCTGTAGGAGGAGAGGCATTCTGATTTCGGGTGTTTTCAGCCTTTTTGCGCTGGTTTCTTCCCATCTTTGTGGATTTATCCACCTGTCGTCTGTGTAATTGCTGACTTTCAGATTAGGTCTCTGAGTGGACGTCCAGCTTGTTGGTGATAAAGTTTTTTCTATTTCTTAATTTTCCTTCGGCGGACGCCCCTCCCCCCACAGAGCTGGACCTTCCCAGGTTCAGCTGTACTTGCTGTGAAACTCTCAATCTTCAGCAGTTCCAACTGCTGTTTTTATTTTTTATTTTTTTGTGGAGGCGGGGTACCAGCCTTCCCCTGCGGCGACCCACTACACCAGCTGAAACAGCAGCGTTAAGATTCGTGGCGCTTTTGTGCCCGGGAATCTCCCAGTCTGGTTCCTCACTTCAGTCCGCTTTTCAATCAGCTGAATGGGAGACTCTGCCTTCCCGGAGCTCCAAACGCCAACCAAAGGGCACTCAGTCCCGTATACTCTGGACTGAGAACCGCCGCGCCGGGGCGCCTGCAAAACGGCCGCGCCCTCCAAAGAGTCGTGCTGGCGACCGGTGGGGCTCCTCCGCCAAGAATCTCTTGGTCCGTGGGCAATGAAAATTCGTCTGAAAATGTGGCGTCCACTCACTCTCTGCACTTTCAGTGGGAGCTACAATCCTGAGCTGCTGCTAATCGGCCATCTTGGATCTCTCTCTCTCTCTCTCTTTTTTTTTTTTTTTAATATACAGCAAAACCACCATCAGAAGAGACTCTCATTAAAAAAAAAATTGCTTATAGCCATTACAGGAGATAGTGAAAATCCAAAAAAAAAGAGACTGCAAACACGCCAATCATAACCTCATAAGTGCAGTTAGCTCAGGAAATACAGTATTTCCAAAAAGACGACTATGGGGAGAAAAATATGAAGATAACGACCAGCTCAGACCCAGCCGGGGCTCGTGGCCACGCCTACCTGTTCCTGTGTGTCCCAGGCCTTCGGCAAGTCACCCATCCTCGCTCCGTTTCCTGTCTAAGCTGGGATTAGTGACGCCGCCTTCTCAGTTGTGGGGACCTAGAAGGCAGCGATGGGCTTCCGTCCCTAGGTTGCAGCCCGGGGCTGGCATGTAGTAGGTCTGTGTCCGGCTGCCACACACACTACCTTACCAGATGGCCCCAGGAGGCAGGAAAGGGCGGTGGGCCCATCTCACAGGGGAAGAACCGAGGCAAAGAAAGGCAGTGGAGACTCGTGCTTCTGCTTTAGTAGCTCCTGCCGTGGGCTTGACATGGGAACCCGTCCCACAAGCTCTGCCTCTGCTGCCCTGGGGCACTGTTAGCCTGTGGAATCCAGCTCTCCCCTTGGCCTGGTTCTCAGCAACCCTGGGAACTTTTAGAGCCTCTGGCCTATGCTAACTGAGGTCGGGGTGGCTGCTGGCCAGAGCCCTAGAGAGAGGGTGTATCAGTTAGTGCTGGGTAACAGCCCCGAATGCATGGCTTCACATTTCCTTAGTATTAAAGGGCCTATGGGCAGGCCAGGCAGTACTGCTCTCAGTGTTGGGCCTGGCACGTCCTAGCTGGGCTCACTCACACATCTGTGGGCAGCCGGGAGCTTGGCTGGGAGCTAGCTAGTCCAGCATGGTCTCAGCTCGGGTGACCCAGGCTCCATATACTCTCTTGCCTTCCAGCAAAGCAGCCCAGCACGTTCTCATGCTATAGCAGGAGCCAGAGAAAGCAGGCAGAGGCACGCATGTCCCCAGAGGCCTAAGCTTAGAGCCGGCAATGTCACTGCTGTCACCTTTTATTGACTACAGCAAATCATAAGACAGGCTCAGATTGAAGTAGACTCCACCTCTAATAAGAGTTGGGACAAAGTCACAGGGCAAAGGGCATGGTGATCCAGGGAGGAGTGGGGCATCGGGGTCACTTTTATGATTGATCTACCACAGAGGGAAGCCCCCCTTTGAGAAGGTGGGTGGTTGGGCCTTGGTGCTTAGGGAGCCACCAACCAACCTGCCAGTTGGGGCCTTCAGTGGGGCGGCCGGATGTCAGTTTAGCCTGAGGACTCACTCAGCCTCCTGCAAGCCCCAGCTGCCAGCACAGAGTGGCTCTTCCAGAAAGTGCGTTGAATGACTGAGTGACCTAAGTCAGTTCCTGTGCCAGGCAACCCAGAGGGACCATCCCAGAGCCTCCTTCTTGGGGTGCAAGCGCAGCCGGGCTTGGGGTGAGGGGTGTCTGCACTTGTGGGAGCCTCCCATGCCTGCCCGGAGCCTGAAGACGCAGAGACCTCCCACCTCGCCCCCTCCGTGGGGGACCCTCTCCCCACACTTCTTGGTTCCTGTCGGAGCCAAGATGTGTCACCATGGAAACCGCTTGGCAAACGCTGGCAGGCAGAGGCAGCCAACAGCAGCTCTCCTCATCGAGCTCCGGGGTGCTGGCTGGAGCGACGTCTCGGGACGGTGGTGTGAGCAAGCATGCCCGGCCGTGTGTGACACGCGTGGGGACAGAGGCCAGGTGGCTGCAGGAGGGTGTGCGGGGAGGTCGGGGTGCCCCGGCATGCGTGCTGCCACGTGTGTGCGTGTGTGCATGTGCGTGTGGGGGTGTGCGTGCCTGTGCGTGTACCAACGGTGCAGCCGCATCGGGGGCGCGTGTGCTCTGAGTGTGATGGCCGTGTGGGCCGGTGCAGGGTGTGTGCGGGCAGGGGGGTGTCTGAGTGGTGCTGTGACCTGCAGCAGCACAGCTGCATGGACTGAGCACCCATTGTGGGCTGAGACATTGCCCCAGGCGCTGACAGGACTGGCAGAGGTGGCTGCTGCCCTCGTCCCCAGCCTGCAGTCCTGGGCGAAGGCCAACACCGAACAGGTACGTGTAAGAGTTGCCGAAGTGCATGCCGGGAGGGTCCTGGGAAGAGACGACTGTGGGGCCTGAAGCCTAAATGTGGGGTGAGAGGCATCCAGGCCGGTGGTCCAGGTGGAACGCATGGCCCAGGCAAGGGCTGGGAGGTCAGGGAGGAAAGGACTGAGTCTGGAGCCCAGGAGAGGCGTCGAGGGGCCATGAATGAGGCTGGGGCTTCATCTGAGTGGAGGAGGCCCAGCTGGGGGTGCAGGGTGCCAGGACAGCAGGGTGCCTTCTAGGCAGAGGGACTCTGGAGGTAGGAACTAGGGATGTGAGGCCAGGGCAGACAGAGCCAGGGGGGACGCAGCTGACAGCTGGTGCTGGTGAGACGTGGCCTTTGAAAGGCTTCGTCTTGGGGGCAAGTGGCTTGGAAAGGGGTGTGTGCAGGCCAAGGAGTCTGCAGCCGGCCTGGGTTGGGGGGAGCAGTTGAAAGCTATTTTGGAGGTTGACTAGATGCTCCTTGATGACAGTGGCACTTGAAGGAGGAGGGTAGGGCTGGAATGATGGGCATTCCTGGGATGGGAGGTGCTGAGGAAGAAGGTCTGGGTGCTTGTGGCACCCCCCAAAGTTGTCTCGCTTCCGGAGCTTCCATAACAGGCACTAGGCTCTCTGGGCACCTGCCTGGGTCTCTGGCCCCACAGGCTCCCTGAGCCCTGCCAGTCTGGGCGGGTGTGCAGCGAGCGCACCCAGCAGGCGCTGGAGATCCTGGCTTTTGTAGGGCTTCTTCGGGCACCCCCTGGGAGCCCAGACGCCAAGCAGCTTCAGGCTGTGAAGCCTCCAGAGGGAGCCAGGCATGTCCTTGGCACCCCTGGCTGCTCCTCGCTGCCCGAGGTCCCCTCTGCGGCTGGGGTTGCTGGAGACACCCAAGGAGTAGGGGCTCCCCTGCTCATTTTCACCCTGACCCCAGCTCTGGGGGTGTGGGGAGGCAGGGGTGATGGCTCAGGAAGGTCTTGGCTGCTGCAGACCGGCTCTGGCTACTTGGGCGATGCCGCTGGGCTGGGGGTTCGGCCACCTCGTGCTGGCCACAGAGCTGGGGCCTCTCCACGCACCTCTCAGGCCTGCCCGGTGCAGCCCATGCACTCACTGGGGGCTCCTTCCCAGGGCGTGTCCCCGATGGATGCTGCTGGGCCTCCCTGGCGACCCTGCTGGCCACGCCCGGGGCCAGGCATGTCTGAGGACTCTGAGGGCGTTTCCCTGGTCCATGGTGTGGCCTTGGGTGAGCGCCCTGGCCAAAACACCAGACACCAGGCCTTTGGGACCCCTGCATCTGCCAAAGTGGTGCTGAGCCCACAGGCACCAGGCAGCACAGCCTTCAGGTCAGAAACCTTCGAGGACCCTGAGTGCCGATTGTTTGCGTCCCTGCCCACGGATGCCCCCTTGTGGCCGATCCCATCCATCTAAGAACCTCGTTTCGTAGCTGAGGATGCGGGACTGGAGGGGACACAGCTGAGCTAGGTGAGACTCAAGCCTGAAAACCCCAAGTCGGCCTGGCCAGCACGTGCCTGGCCATGGGCACCATCAACAGAGCTTCTGTTATTCTTTTTTTTTTTTTTTTTTTTTTGAGACAGGGTCTCACTCTTGGCCAGGCTGGAGTGCAGTGGTGCAATCAGGGCTCCCTGCAGCCTTGACCTCCCTGCGCTCAGGTGATCCTCCCACCTCAGCCTCCCAGACAGCTGGGGCTACAGGCGCATGCCACCATGCCCAGATAATTTTTTAATTTTTGTGTAGATGGGGGGGGGGGTCTTGCTGTATTGCCCAGGTTGCTGTTGAACTCCTGGGCTCAAGAGATCCACCTGCCTTGGCCTCCCAAAGTGCTGGGATTACAGGTGTGAGCCACCACACCCAGCCAAGCCTTTGTTATTCTTGTTGTTGGGGTCCCACTGCAGGGCTGTGGGGAGGTCTGCAGGCAACTCAGAGTCAAGACAGACCCTGACAGGGACAGATGTTGCAGGGAGATGTCATCGGAGATTCACTCCCATGTGCCTGGCCTGTGTGTGTGTCTTTCCCTGTTGGAGAAGCTACATGTCAGGATCCTCCCGGGGCCCCTGACCACACACAGCACAAGAGGGTAGGAAATGGGGGATGGAGGGAGGAGGGGAGATGGTGATAGAGAGAGACTGAGAGAGCAAGAGCCCCAAGACAGACAGAAAGAGATACAGACACAGAGAGACAGACAGAGAGATGGGCAGGCAGCCCCTCCCCCGGCCCCCCAGCCTTGGCTGAGTCCACAGGGAGCCCCAACAGTGGGGGGAGGGGTCCTGGGGGAGCGGGCTAAGGGCCCCAGTGTATGTGCTGGGGCTGTGACTTTGCACTGAGTGCCCCCCAGCCCCAGCCACCCTGGCTGTCTCTGGAGGGAGACAAGGGCTTTCAGAGCTGGGGGACCCGGCGTGAATACTAATCCAGAAGCTCAAAGGGGCAGCCTCACAGGCTGGGCGCGGGGGAGGCTGGGCTGGGGCCAGGGCCAGCTGAGCCTGGCTGGGAACTTGTCCTGCTGGGCCCCCACCCTGCAGTGGGATGCTCCTGGTGTTGGGGGGCTCCTGTTCTCCCCTCAGGCCTGAGATGGTCCCCAGCTACCCAGGACAGGGTGCGGGGGGTACTATAGCTCCAGCGGTCAGGGGCTTTGGTGTCCAGCACCGATGACACCGGGTGGGCCCCAGCACACAGTCCCTTGAAGAGTGGCTGCCTGGGAGGCGTCAGGCTGATGGGAGGGTCCTTAGCTTTGCTTTGCGTTCCTACAGTGCTACAATGACAGCTCCGGGAAAACCTGGGGAAACTGAGGCATGGGCAGGGAGCCCATGTCAGGGAGGAGACCTTGACTGTGCTCTGTGCAAGGATACCCCAAGTCCCACAGGCAGTGCTGGAGTCCAGCCCTGTGTGCCCTGCCTGGGCTGAAATTCACACCCCTTTGCCTCCCACCTGGACATCACCTGCTGCACCCAGGAGACCGCAGTGCCAGGCCGAGGAAACCCCTGCTTGGGCCATGCATGGCTCCCTTGCTGTGTTCCAAGCCCCTTCACCCCCCAGCCCCTGGCCCTCAGCAGCCCCATCCCCCAGAGGCGGCCTCATCTCTTCTTCAGATTATCTGGCCCTGCCGCACTTCCTGCACCCACCCATCTTTGCCCAGAGCCCTGCACCAATTCTGACAGGCAGGCCTCTGCTCACTCGGTTCCTTCCACCTGGCGTACCCCCATCTCTGCCCTCGACCCGGGCTCATCGTGCTGTGCAGTGAAGCCAGCCTCAGCTCCATCCTCCTCTGTCCCCACAGCGCTATCTGCCCACACCCTTGCCTGCTGGCTTTGGAGCAGGGCCGAGCTGCAGAGAGGCCAAGTCCCTGTCCTGTGCGGTCCAGCGCCCGGCACACGCAAGGGCTCGAGTTTGCTGAGTGAGTAGCTGCCGTTTCTCAGGACTCTGTGTGCCAAGCACCCTGCGAGAGTTTTTCTCATCCTTATAAAACCTGTGCGAAGCATTTTCCTCTTTTCCAATGTGGATGAGTTTCCTGTGGCTGTTGTGACAAATGACCACAATGGCATGCCTTCAAACAGCACACATTTACTGTCAGTTCTGGAGGGCAGAGCTCCAAAGTTGAGGCTGGAGCCGGGCCAAACCTCCCCCGAGGGCTCCAGGGGAGGGTCCTTCCTGCCTCTTCCTGGAGCTTCTGGGGGCTCCAGGTGTCCTTGGCTTGTGGCTGCACCACTCTCATCTCTACCTTCTTCTCTGTGTTTCTGTGTCTTCCACTTTCTGCCTGCTTTTAAAATTTTTTGTAGAGATGGGGGTCCCACTATGTTGCCCAGACTCAAGTGATCCACCTACCTTGGCCTCCCAAAGTGTTGGAGATAATAGGCGTGAGCCACCTCGCCCAGCCTCTTTCTCTCTCTTTAAAAAATTGTTGGCTGGGTGCGGTGGCTCATGCCTATAATCCCAGCACTTTGGGAGGCTGAGGCGGGTGGATCACTTGAGGTCAGGAGTTCAAGACCAGCCTGGCCGACACAGTGAAACCCCATCTCTACTAAAAATACAAAAATTAGCCGGGTGTAGTGGGACACGCCTGTAATCCCAGCTATTTGGGAGCCTGAGACAGGAAAATCACTTGAACCTGGAAGGCAGAGGTTGCAGTGAGACGAGATCACGTGACTGCACTCCAGCCTGGGTGAAAGAGTGAGACTCTGTCTCAAAAAAATAAAACCAAATTGTTATTATTTTTTACATTGTCTTGTTTCTCCAATGGGGAGCCTCTTTCTGTCTCTTATAAAGTCACTTGCCATTGGATTTAGGGCCCCCCCGACCCAGGATGATCTCCTCTTAACATCCGTACTTTACATCTGCAAAAACTCGGTTTCCAAATAAGGTTCATTCTGAGGGTGCAAGTGGGCACATCTTTGGGAGCCACTATTTAACCCACCCTGGGGAAACTGAGTCAGGGGAGGGTGAAGCTGCTTCCCCAGGCCACACAGCTCTCTTTTAACCCCAGGTCTGCCCCGGTCAGAGGATAGTGATGAGGATGAAGGTGGGAGTGGGCCCCTTTGTCCATCACTGAAAGGACAGGGGTCCCCATATCACTGCCTCTTTATAGAATAGACCCTGATGAGGTGGCTTCAACCAGAGAAGGGTGTGCAGTCTGCTGGCGTGGAGACCAGTGTGTCCCGCGTGCAGGGCGGCTGGGCGGACAGGGTGTTGGCTGCACTGAAGCCTTGGCTGGCAGGGGCCGGGTCATCAGCAGGCTGCCTCTGTTCCAGGGGTCCTGGCACTGGCCCCGGTGCCACCCATCTTGGGGCACCTAGGAGGGGCCCTGCTCATTTGGGCTTCCAATCTCCCAAGTTGACCCAACACAGAGAGGAGGAATGGTCACTCCAAGCTCAGCACAGAATTTCTTTTCCAGTGGATCCCACCCCTGTAGCTATTCAGGGAGGGGTATGGGGAGGATATTCCACAACTACTTTGTTTCTGTTGTTGTTGTTGTTGTTTGAGACAGAGTCTTACTCTGTCACCCAGGCTGGAGTGCAATGGTGCGATCTTAGCTCACTGCAGCCTCCGCCTCCCAGGTTCAAGTGATTCTCCTGCCTCAGCCTCCCCAGTAGCTGGGACTACAGGCACATGCCACCACGCCTGGCTAACTTTTGCATTTTTAGTAGAGATAGAGTTTCACCATGTTGGCCAGGCTGGTCTCGAACTTCTGACCTCAGGTGATTCAGCTGCCTTGGCCTCCCACGACTTCTTTGTAATAAGTAGTTTTAGGACGAAACATTTAGTCCAGGCTCCGTGGCTCATGCCTGTAATCTCAGCAATTTGGGAGGCCAAGGTGGGTGGATCACTTGAGATCAGGAGTTTGAGACCAGCCTGGCCAATATGGTGAAACCCTGTCCTTCCTAAAAAATACAAAAATTAGCCAGGTATGGTGGCGGGCCCCTATAATACCAGCTACTCGGGAGGCCGAGGCAGGAGAATCGCTTGAGCCTGGGAGGCGGAGGTTGCAGTGAGCCAAGATCATACCACCTCACTCTAGCCTGGGCAACAGAGTGAGACTCCATCTCAAAAAAAAAAAAAAAAAAAAAAAAAAAGAACATTAATCTTTTATTAGGTTCTGGGTTCTCTGTCCCCAACAGAAATAACCTGTAAAGGCCGGGTGTGGTGGCTCACGCCTGTAATCCCAACACTTTGGGAGGCCGAGGTGGGTGAATCACAAGGTCAGGAGTTTGAGACCAGCCTGACTAACATGGTGGAACCTCATCTCTACTAAAAATACAAAAAAATTAGCTGGGTGTGGTGGCACACGCCTGTAATCCCAGCTATTCAGGGGGCTGAGGCAGGACAATTGCCTGAACCTGGGAGGCGGAGATTGCAGTGAGCCAAGATCGTGCCACTGCACTCCAGCCTGGGCGACAGAGTGAGACTTTGTCTCAAAAAAAAAAAAAAAAGAAATAACCTGTAAAATCCCCATGGCAACATGTGTCAAAAAGTGCAGCTTTGTGAGCCAGAATCTGTTTGTAGGAATTTATCCTGAGCTGGGGGGGGATCCACATACCTGTGCAAAGATCTGTGGAAACAAGATTGTTTATCACAGTGATACATGCTAGTGAGACACCGAGAAAGCGAAATGTCCCAAACCAGGTGACGGAGCCATGACTCGGAATCCAGCACAGCCCACTGGGGTGGGGGCTGACCTCTGGCCACTGATGGGTGTAAAGTGTTGGGGCCACCTGCAGAATGCATTATGTGGTGTGAATCCCTTAAAATACGTATTTAGGCTGGGCATGGTGGCTCATGCCTTTGATGTCAACATTTTGGGAGGCTGAACTGGGATGATCACTTGAGCCCAGGAGTTTGAGAACAGCCTGGGCAACATAGCGAGATCCCATCTCTATATAAAAGTTGCAAAATTAGCCAGGTGTGATGGCATGTGCCTGTAGTCTCAGCTGCTGAGGAGGCTGAGGCAGGAGAATTGCTTGAGCCTAGGAAGTCAAGGCTGCAGTGAGTCATGTTTGCACCACTGTGTTCCAGCTTGGGCAACAGAGCAAGACCCTGTCTCAAAAGAAAATTTAAAAAATACATATTTCAATGTGGAGGAAAAGACAATCAGAAGGATGTCTGACAAGAAGGTAAGAGAGGTTGACAGTTGGCTTATGGGGTCTTTTTGTTATTTTTCATAATTTTTGAAATTCTGCACACTGGACACCTAGTGTTGTTATTTCTTAAGGCTTAAAAAAATTCCTCTGCAATGGTGTGGGACGATGGTGACGATCCTCAGCCATCTGTGGGGTGCTGCTGAGGGCGTGGGGGCATTTCTGTACAGTGAGGCAGAGCTGGTGGGCGGCTGCCTGCCAGCCTGAGGGAAGGGTTTGCAGAGAGGAAAAGGGCAGTTTGAGAAAAAGGCCTCTGGGCTCCATCTGGAGCTGTCCTGCTGGCCTTCATGGCCAAGGCTGGGCTTGGTCACCCTCCTGCACTTTCCATCTCGGGGGCAGCTGGCACAGGGTCGGGGCTGTACTCACAGCTGGCCAGGGCAGAGCAGGGCACCCATCCTCTGGGCCACTGACCGTGGGGTAACAAGAGCCGCAATGAATACCTGGAACCAGGAGCTGGAGGCCTCCCTCCTTCAGGCCAGCACCTCCCACCTGCCCGACCCTTGCAGGACCCTAGTGAGGATGGACAGAGATCTCCTATCAGGTGGCAGCAGCAGGTGGGTGGACCCCAGGGAAGACTCCCACCTCCCCAATCCCTCACCCAGCAGGGACTGTGAGCAGGTTAAGGAAGCTCAGCTGGGACAGCCCCACCCCAGCTAGAGGGGCTGAGGGTAGAGTCCCCCTTGCGTTTCTCCTGACCACCCAGGTGGCCTTGGGGACGGCATGGGGTCCTTCATGGGCTCACTTGGTCTCCTTGTTCCTAACCCGGGGCCTGGTGCAGAGCTGGGACCAGTCCTGTCTGAGTTAGTGGCCATCTGTCTTGGATACCAGGCTCCAAGACACCGGGCTGGCCCCTCAGCAACTGCACGGCTCCCCTACCTCCCGATGACGGTGGAGGGGCGGTGATTCTTCTTCCGCTGAGTGCCTCCTGCTGGGATGTGGCAGACACAGGCACACGACCCAAATGGGCTGTGGATGCGCCAGCTCACACTCCGTCTCCTGGGCTTGCACTCCTCCCACTTCAGCCTCCCAAAGTGCTGGGATTACAGGCGTAAGCCACCGTGCCCTGGCCCATATATTCTTTTAAGAAACACTTGCCAGCAAGTGTTTCTTGACTCAGGGCGCCTCTGGTTTTGCTGTGTGGGTGGAGGAGACCCCGACGACCCAGGCCCTGCCCCAGCCAAGATCCCAGCCCTGCCCTCTCTCCCAGTCCTGGCACAGAGCTGGTGCCGGCAAGCGTATCTTAAATAAGTGTCAGGGAAGAGACCCCAGGGCAGAGTGCCAGAGCATGGGGCCACTACCTTTTCCACTGAGTCGGGCTTATGGCATTTGCAGGCCCAAAGGGAGGGAGGGACCAGGGGCACCAGGCCTGCTGTGGCCTGGGCTTGGGGGAGGCCTGGACCCTCTGGAGGCTCTGAGGACTCTGGGAGGTGCCCTGACCCCAGAAGGAACACCCCTGGCATTCAGGGCTTGTCCCCAGGAACTCGTGCCAGAACTGTCCCCGGGATCCCCTCCCCAGCTGTGCTGAGGCCCCATGGGTGATGGGGTGGGGGAGAGGCCATTCCAGGACTTGCCCTCCCTCCCTCAGTGCCACCTCCAACAGGGTTCCTGCAGTGTCCAGGAGGGGGAGGGCCCTGAGGCAAAGTGCAGAGCTATGCCCCAGTCAGGAAAGCCGCTCCCAGCGTCTTACCTCGGGGCGCATCTGGAGTGGGTTTGCTGTGAGGGTGGGAGGAGACCCCGACCACTCCAGCCCCTGCCCAGCCCAGACCCCAGCCCTGCCCTGCCTCGCCTCCCAGTCCTGGCACAGAGCTGGTGTTGGCAAGTGTTTCTTAAAAGAATAAATGGGCCAGGGCAGGGTGGCTCACACCTGTAATCCCAGCACTTTGGGAAGCTGAGGCGGGAGGATTGCTTGAGCCCAGGAGATGGAGACCCACCCAGGAGATGGTGACATGGTGACACCCCATCACTATCAAAAAAAAAAAAGTGCCAAAATGAATCAGTCTTGTAGGGGGTGTGAGATGAAGGGGGACACCCAGGAGGAGTGATGACAGTCACCAGGGGGCACACCCCAGGTTGCTGGGGTAGCCCTGTTATCAGGGCCTTACCAGGTGGCCTGGTTTACCCCTCTCACCTGGGGCCTTACCTGGTAGCCTAGTTGACTCCCCCTCACCTGGGGGAGTCATTAACTGTCCCAGGCTGACTGACGTCCTTCACCTGCTAGGCTTTGGGGTCTGAGGCCCTTGCGTGGGTGTTTCTGGGAGGCTGATGTGTCCCACGTGAGCTCTACTGCGGGCAGCTGGAGGGCGTGGGGCAGGACTGTGAGCCTGGGAGGGGTGTGGCCCTCCGGTCCCGCCCGCAGTCCCACACCAGCCCGTCTCGCCAGCCCGGTCCCTGCCCCGTGCGCTGACGTCACCGGGACCTCCCGATCCTCCGGCCCAGCCCGAGCTGCCCACGCTGTTGCCCGGGGCGTGGTGCTGGGCGAGGCCTTTGCCGGCTCCCGAGGGCGCGGGACTGCGAGGTAGGGGCGCGCGGGGGAGGACTGGGGGGGCGCGGGGCCGGGAGGACCCCCGTGCCGGGGCGGGTGGGCAGGGGCAGCTCCGGGTCCCGCGCGCAAGCCCCGAAGACGCCCGGGCGGCGGCGGCCACGAGCGCTCAGGAACCGCGGAGACGCGAAGGGCGCACTTGGCCGGAGCTGGGGAGCCCGGCGCCAAGGAGGGTTTGCTGCAGCGCTGCGCTGGGGTCGGCACAGCCCAGGCGGGTCCCTCAGAGGGAAGGAGGGGCCAGGGAAGGGGCACGCGCCCCCTCCCCCGCCATCGGCTCCCAGGCCGGGGCGACCTGCGCGCTTCCCGATGGGAGCAAACTGGGGCCAGGGCGGGAATCCAGGGCCAGGAGCCCCGAAAGAAGGCATTTCCGGACTAGGGCGAGCCAGGTGGGTGCGGGGACGTCCCGGGGAGCCTCCAGGGCGCAGAGAATCTCATTGCGCCTAGGGCTCCCCGCAGCCTGTGTGTGCCGGGGAGGGAGAAAGGCTCCTTCACCCAGTTGATTGAGAAAGAAGGCGTTGGATATTACCCCTGCGGGAAACTAAGACAGGTCTCAAAACCAGAAAAGCAAAGGAGGGGGTGAAGTCGAAATGGCAAACTTTACAAAGGCCACCAGGGCCGGGGAGAGCAGTGAAGTGGGTCCTTTCTGCCCCCATCACGTGAGGGAAACACTTGGGAGAGGAGTCTGGGGTTCGCAGGTGAGGGGGAGATACAGGAAGCCAAGCGTCTGCCCCGGAGGCCACTGCCCCTGTGGTCTAAGCCCTCGTTTCCCCCTCCTAGCGAATGGAAACCTTCTGAGAGGTATGAAACCCCAAACCCGTTGGTCTCGTTCTGCCGTTCTGCGTGGGGCTGTCTGAAGGTCTGGGTTGTCAGCTAATGAATAGCTCGATGCAGCTGCTGGGAGGTTTTTGCAAAGCTCATTCAGAACAGCGAGAATCAGAGCGTGGTTTCTTGCCCGAAGGCTGGGCATCTGTGTGGTCAGATGGGGGAGAAGGAGGGCCTGGAGCTGTGCGTTTTAGGGCAGCCTGACCTTGGATACCTGGTTACTGGGGCAACCTGGTGGTCCCAGTTGCTTAGAGTGGCAGACCCTTCCCGGGGGGGGCGGATGGGGGCAGGACATGAATGTGCCTTTTCTAGTCTTTGGACAAAACAGAGAGGCAAGAGGAGGAGAAGCCGCTGAGAAGTTTACTCCGTGGTATTCAGAGCAGGCAGGGGCCAGGTGCAGTGGCTCATGCCTGTAATCCCAGCACTTTGGGACCCCAGCTGAGAAGGGCGGATCACCTGAGGTCTGGAGTTGGCGAGTAGCCTGCAACCTCCTGCCTTCCAGGTTCAAGCGATTTTCCTGACAAACGTGGAGAAACCCCGTCTCTATTAAAAATACAAAATTAGCTGGATGTGCTGGCGCATGCCTGTAATCTAAGGGTGTGGTGGTGCACACCTGTAGTCCCAGCTAATTTGGGAGACTGAGGCAGGAGAATTGCTTGAACCTGGGAGGCAGAGGTTGCAGTGAGCCGAGACTGCACTTCAGCCTGAGCAACAAGAGCGAAACTCCGTCTCAAAAAAAAAAAAAAAAATAGCAGCAGGGCAGGAACATGAGTGCTTTGGGAGAGGAGACGTCCCCACCCTCTGTACCCCATTGGAACACCTCTGCTCCAGGAACTAAGCAGCTGGGCTTCCAATGTGAGGCACGGCCTTGAAACCAGGCCCCACCTGAAACACGGACAGCAGTGGCACCTGCAATCCATGTGTGGCTTGGAGGATGCAGACATGGAACCTGTTGGCTGCTGTTGTGCCCATAATTAACAGAAGAGGGGGGACAGACTGTGGCAGGGCCCAAAGAACAGAGAGGAGCCTCAGTTTGGGAGGGTCTCCTTTTTGGGGCATGGATGGGCTGGTGAGTGCCAGAGGGTGCTGGGAAGCTGACCCGCACTAACTGGAGCTCCCTCCCCGTGGTTACCCCCGGGGCTCACATGCAGCTCTGGCTCTATGTGAGGAGTGATCTCGTGCAGAAATGATCTGGCAGGATGGAAGGACTCAGGTGGTGGATGACAGTGGGGACCGGGATTTTCCTGAATGACTCACAAAGATGAATGTGGCCACAAGACTTCTTGAGAGGAAATGCTGTCAGGGCAGACGTTGTGCCCCGGACACCCGAGAGCTGTACCTATACTGAGGGGACGCAGGGACCTGTGCGTTCGCATGCCCAGCTTGGAGGCTGTCACACCATTCTCTGGTCTGCATTGGGAGGTGGCTGTGTTTTCGTGTGTGTGTGTGTGTGTGTGTGGTGACAGATAGACAGGTCTTGCTCTGTCTTCCAGGCTGGAGTGCAGTGACGCAATCATAGCTCACCCTACCCTTGACTTCCAGAGCTAAAGCAGTCTTCCCATCTCAGCCTCCCTAGTAGCTGGGATTACAGGCATGTGCCACCACGCCCAGCTAATGTTTTTGTATTCTTAGTAGGGACGGGGTTTCACCATGTTGGTCATGCTGGTCTCGAACTCTTGACCTTGTGATCCGCCCACCTCAGCCTCCCAAAGTGCTGGGATTACAGGTGTGAGCCACTGCTCCCAACCTTGCCCAGCTAATCTTTACAATGTTTTGTAGAGATGGGGTTTCACTGTGTTGCCCAGGGTGGTCTCAGACTCCTGGACTCAAGTGTGGAGTCCCAGGAGGTGGCTTTTTTAGACCTTGCCTCTCACGTCCTGTTGATCCTCCAGCGGGAGCTGGCCTGACCACTTCTTCCTGGGAGGCTCAGGGTGGCTGACTCGATGTTGCGTCTCTGGCTGAGTTTCCCCCGTAGATGCTCTGAGTTACCTGTATGCCCAACACTGCTTGCAGGTGTGCAAATGGCTGTCTGTGGTCATGGCTCCTCTGTGTACGTGTTCTGATCCCCTGGAAAACTTGCTGCTGGGTCCCTTCCTGTTTCTACAGGATTTGGTCCTCCCTGAATGACTTAGATGAGCCTGAGGTTTGCAGTTTGGGCCCAAGTCACACCTGGGACTGATGTAGTAGGGCTTGTGAACTTTTGGTAAAAAGAAGGCATTTCTTGGCCAGGTGCAGTGGCTCATCCCTATAATCCCAGCGCTTTGGGAGGCCGAGGCAGGCAGATCACTTGAGGCCAGGAGTTCGACAGCAGCCTGGCCAACATGTTGAAATCCTGTCTCTACTAAAAATACAAAAATTAGCCTGGTATGATGGCATGCGTCTGTAGTCTCTGCTACTCAGGAGACAGAGGCATGAGAATAGCTGGAATCCGGGAGAAGAAGGTTGCAGTGAGCTGAGATTGCGCCACTGCACTCCAACCTGGTGACAGGCAAAAAAAAAAAAAAAAGGCATTTCTCATTTCTTGGAGCTCTGGCTGGGGTGGGAGGGTCTGCTGGCAGGGGAAGCCCCTGACCAGGGTCTTTAGGTGGTCAGGGGGGTGTGGGTGCTGGCAGGAAAGCCTCATTGAGAGTAGGGGAAAGTCTATGCATGAGGACCAGAGTTGGGGGGGGGTCACTGTGTTGGAAGTCAAGATGCTGGTGAGCTGTGTTACTCTGGGCAAGTGGCTTTCCCTCTCTGAGTCTCAGTCTCCTGGGCTATGACACGGGTGAATCTCAGGGTGGCCATGGAGGTTGGACAGGTGTGGCATCAGAAAGCGATTTTTGGGCTTTGCAAGGTGGCAGACACGGGAGGGGGGGTGTTGGCCAGGGCCGGTCCAGGTTGCCCGCAGGTACTGGTATCTGTTTTACCGTCTCCTCCTCTGGAAAGCTGGGACACAGACCCTCCTGAGCATCTGGAAGGCCCTGGACTGCTCCAGAGAAATAATGTATAGGCCCCTCTCCACAGAACAAATCGTTCTGAGCTGGCCACGGCACCAGGGGAATGATTTGGAGGTAACTGGGTGGTGACGGTGCTTGCTCCGTGCGGTGGCAGTACTGGTGAGCGGAAGGTCTGGGAGCGAGGAGCCAGCCACCAGGTGGTGTGACCAGCACCCAGAGACAAAAATAGGCCGGTGAGTCTCGTATGGTGTCAGATGCTCAGGGGCTGGCTCAGCGCCTCCTGCCCCCTGCTTGGGCCAGCCGGGCCCTGGGAGGAAGGCAGGTGGGACCACACCCATCTCTCCTGGGAGGAAACAGGCATGGTGGAGTTAAAAGAGGACCAAGCGTGCTGGGTGTGGTGGCTCACACCTGTAATCCCAGCACTTTGGGAGGCTGAGGCGGGCAGATCACGAGGTCAGGAGTTTGAGACCAGCCTGGCCAAGATGGTGAAACCCCGTCTCTACTAAAAGTACAAAAATTAGCCAGGCACGGTGGCAGTTACCTATAATCCCAGCTACTCGGGAGGCTGAGGCAGGAGGATCGCTTGAACCTGGGAGGCAGAGGTTGCAATGAGCTGAGACTGAGCCATCGCACTCCAAGACAGCAAGACTCTGTCTCAAAAAAAAAAAAGCTCTTTTAAAAAAACAAAAGAGGACCAAGCTCATGCCAGAGTCCCTGGGGCTGTCGAGGGCTTTCCGGCTTCAACGGTTTCTTGGGCACCTCTTCCGTGGAGTCCCTGAGGGAACTCTGAGATCTTGCTGGGGGCGCTGCCTCCACACCCTGACACCCGGCCCGGCTGGGGCAGGAGATGGGCTTTGTGGAGCTCTGCACCCCACCCCTTGCCACAAGCTCAGCTGTGGTTCCCCACCTCACTCAGAGAAAAGGTTAAAGCTTCTTCCAACAGCCTCCCGGCTCCTGCGTGGCGCCATCTTCCCTGATCTTGTCCCCTGTTCTTTCCCCTAATTCGTTCCAGCCACACTGGCTTCCTCTGGCTGACCCTGGAGCCCCCAGACGTATCTGCCATGGGCCTGTGCACAGTCCCCTCTGTCTGGGACAGTCCGCCCTTCCTCCACGCTGCCTCCTTGCTGAGAGATCCCACCTCAACGGAGCCCACTCTGATCACGCTCTCAGAAATGGGAGTGCAGGCCTGGCACGTCTCCCGCCCCTGCCCTGCTCTTCAGGGAGGTGTTTCTGTTGTGGTTTGACACAGAGTCTTGCTGTCATCCAAGCTGGAGTACAGTGGGGCGATCACAGCTCGCTGCAGCCTTGGATCCCTGGGCTGCACAGTCCTCCCACCTCAGCCTCCTGAGTAGCTGGGACCGCAGGTGTGTGCCGCCACACCAAGCTAATTTTTTTTTTTTGAGACAGAGTCTCGCTCTGTCGCCCAGGCTGGAGTGCAGTGGTACGATTTCGGCTCACTGCAACCTCTGCCTCCCAGGTTCAAGCGATTCTCTTGCCTCAGCCTCCCGAATAGCTGGGACTACAGGTATGCACCACCATGCCCAGCTAATGTTTACTTTTTTTTTTTGGTAGAGACACTATGTCACCCAGGCTGGTCTTGAACTCCTGGGCTCAAGCAGTCCTCCCACCTTGGCCCCCAAAAGTGCTGGGATTGTAGGCGTGAGCCACTGCAGCCGGCCAGCCTTTTCTTTCCAGTAGAACCTGTCACCTTGTAACCTGCCATATACACGATTTACTTAGTAGTTTTGCCATCTGCCTTCCTGCTCTGGATCTAAGCTCCATGGGGCCAGGGACCTCTGTTTTGTCCACTCATGCTGGTGAAGCCCTGGCACGGGGCCCAGCACCCAGGAAGCCCTCAACAACAGATGACACTGTCACAGATCCATCTAACGGGGCCACAGCGTGCCTGATGCAACACTGTCCCTGGGCCTATCTGTGGGGGTGCTCATGATGAGGTTAGGATTAGGACTGTGGGTTCAAAAAGGTGGCCTGCCCTCCCCCAAGTGGCTTGGCATCTTCCAGTCCCTCAAGGGGTTGAATAGAACAGATGGCAGAGGGAGGAGGACTCACCCCTCATTTCCTGCCTCGCTGCTAGAGCTGGGACAGCTCATCCTCTCTAGCTTTGGGACTGGATGTCCGCCATCAGCTGCCCTGGTTCTCAGGCCTTCGGACTTGAGCTGAGTTTCAATCACACCTCGGGCTTCCCTGGGTCTCTGGTGTGTAGACAGCATGCTGCAGGCTTTCGCAGCCTCTGTGGTCCCATGAGCCAATTTTCACAATAAATCCTTATTTTATTATGTATTTATTTATTTATTTTGAGACAGAGTCTTGTTCTGTTGCCCAGGCTAGAGTGCAGTGGCATGATTTTGGCTCACTGCAACCTCGGACTCCCTGGTTCAAGCAATTCTCCTGCCTCAGCCTCCTGAGTAGCTGGGATTAGAGGCACCTGCCACCATGCCCAGTTAGTTTTTGTATATATTTTTTAGTAGAAACGGGGTTTCACCATGTTGGCCAGGATGGTCTTGATCTTCTGATCTCGAGTGATCTGCCCACCTCCGCCTCCCAAAGTGTTGGGATTACAGGCGTGAGCCACTGTGCCTGGCCCTTATTTTATTTTTATAGAGTAGGGATGGGGGTCTCTCTATGTTGCCCAGGCTGGCCTTGACCTCCTGGGCTCAGGTGATCCATCTGCCTCCCGAAGTACTGGGATTACAGGCGCGAGCCACTGCACCTGGTCATAATCTTATCAATGGGCCAGGCACAGTGGCTCACACCTGTAATCCCAGCACTTTGGGAGGCTGAGGTAGGTGGATCACCTGAGGTCGGGAGTTTGAGACCAGCCTGACCAACATGGAGAAAGCCTGTCTCTACTGAAAATACAAAATTAGCCAGGTGTAGTGGCGCATGCCTGTAATTGCAGCTACTCGGGAGGCTGAAGCAGGAGAATCGCTTGATACTGGGAGGCAGAAGTTGTGGGGAGCTGAGATGGCGCCATTGTACTCCAGCCTGGGGAACAAGAGCGAAACTCCATCTCAAAAAAGAAAAAAAAAAAGATTTTATATGAGATTTAGTGAATACATATATATATATATTAATATATATTACTTATAACTTATAATACTTATTTTTTTTTATGTGGAGTCTCACTCTGTTACCCAGGCTACAGTATAGTGGCGTGATCTCAGCTCACTACAACCTCTGCCTCCCGGGTTCAAGCGATTCTCCTGCCTCAGTCTCCCAAGTAGCTGGGATTATAGGTGCCCACCACTGTGCCCGGCTAATTTTTGTATTTTTATTAGAGACAGTGTTTTACCATGTTGGCCAGGCTGGACTTGAACTCCTCACCTCAAGTGATCCACCTGCCTCGGCCTCCCAAAGTGCTGGGAATACAGGCGTGAGCCACCTCGCCCAGCCTATTATTTTATATATATTGAATAAATGAATGAACCTGTGTGGGCCTACCTGGGCCCCCCCCCCCCCCCCCCACCCCGCCCCCGCCGGCCTCTTTCAGAACCACTGATCATGCATTTCTCAGCTGCTTCTGGCCAACTTTGGTCTCTCCTCACAGCTTCCCCTTGCTTACCCTCTGGCCCCCTGCAAAACTTGCCCACTACAGCCCTTTCCAGGGCCACGGGATCTGGTCCTCTCCATCATCTGTGCATCTGATGTTTTTTCTTCCCCTGCGGTCCAGGAGCAACAATTCCACCCTGGTGTGAACCCACCAGGACCACCCTGTTCACTCCAGGACTCCAGGAGCGGGAATTCCATCCCAGTGTGAACCCACCAGGACCACCCTGTGCACTCCAGGAGTCCGGGAGCGGGGGATTCCATCCCAGTGTGAATCCACCAGGAGTGACCTGTTCACTCCAGGAATCCAGGAGTGGGAATTCCGTCCCAGTGTGAACCTGCCAGGACTGCCCTGTTCACTCCAGGAGTCCAGGAGCGGGAATTCCATCCCAGTGTGAACCTGCCGGGACCACCCTGTGCACTCCAGGTGGCATAGGAGTGAGACCCATGCTGAAGTCTGGTGGTGGGCATGGGGGTCTGGGCACAGGCTCGGTCTGTGTAAAACCCAAGTGATCCCAGCAAGGTGGGGCCCGGCTTCCCGTAGTGATGGGAACCATGGTGCTTGAAAATCTGTGTGTAGGCTGGCCATGGTGGCTCACACCTGTAATCAGCAGTTTGGGAGGCCGAGGTGGGTGGAACACGAGGTCAGGAGATCGAGACCATCCTGGCCAACATGGTGAAACCTCGTCTCTACTAAAAATACAAAAATTATCTGGACATGGTGGCACATGCCTGTGGTCCCAACTACTCGGGAGGCTGAGGCAGGAGAATCACTTGAACCTGGGAGGCAGAGGTTGCAATGAGCAAGATTGCGCCACTGCACTCCAGCCTGGTGACAGTGCGAGACTTCATCCCCCCCCCCAAAAAAAAAGAAAATCTGTGTGTTCAGGCCAATGCAGTGGCTCAGGCTTATAATCCCAGCACTTTCGGAGGCCAAGAAGGGAGGATCCCTTGAGCCTAGGAGTTTGAGACCGGCCTGGGCAACATAGTGAGACCCTCTCTCTAAAAAAATAAATTGGCTGGGCATGTTGATGCATGCCTGTAGTCTCAGCTACTCAGGAGGTCAAGGCAGGAGGACTGCTTGAGCTCAGGAGTTGGAGGCTGCAGTGAGCCATGAGTGCACCACTGCACATCAGCCTGGCTAACAGAGGAAGATTCTGTCTCATTTGAAAAAAAAAAAAAAAAAGGCCAGGTGTGGTGGCTCAGGCCTATAATCCCAGAGCTTTGGGAGGCCAAGGCAGGTGGATCACCTGAGGTTGGGAGTTTGAGACCAGCCTGGCTAACATGATGAAACCCCGTTTCTACTAAAAATACAAAATTAGCCAGGCATGGTGGTGCATGCCTGTAATTCCAGCTATTCAGGAGGCTGAGGCAGGAGAATTGCTTGATCCCGGGAGATGGAGTTTTGCAGTGAGCCGCTATCGTGCCATTGCACTCCAGCCTCGGGGACAGAGTGAGATTCCATCTCAAAACAGACAAAAATTTTGAGGTCTGATGGGATTTAAACTGGTGTGACCTTTCTGTAAAGCAATTTGCAATACAAATCAAGATCCTTTAATTTGCAAAATTTTCCTTTCTAGGAGTCTGTCCTGAGGAGATGGAGACGTAGACTTCCAAACAAAGATGTTCATCATAGTGTTTTTGTGCAGTGGTTGAAAACAGAATTTTAATTTAAAAAATTTTAAATTTGTTGTTTTTTTGCCAGGCATGGTGGCTCACACTTCAATCCCAGCACTGTGGGAGGCCGAAGCAGGTGGATCACCTGAGGTCAGGAGTTCGAGACCAGCCTGGCCAACATGGTGAAACCCCATCTCTACTAATGTACAAAAATTAGCCGGCCATGGTGGCAGGCGCCTGTAATCCCAGCTACTTGGGAGGCGGAGGCAGGAGAATCGCCTGAACCTTGAACCTGGGAGACGGAGAGCGCAGTGAGTTTGAGATTGCGTCACTGTACTGCAGCCTGGGTGACAGACGAGACCCTGTCTCAAAAAAAAAAAAAAAAAAGGTGTTGTTTTTTTTGAGATGGGGTCTCACTGTCTCGTTCAGGCTGGAGTGCGGTGGCACCATCCTGGCTGACTGCAGCCTTCACCTTTCGGGCTCAGGTGAACCTCCCACCTCAGCCTCCTGATTTGCTGGGACTACAGGTGCATGCCACCACGCCCAGCTAATTTTTTGTATTTTTAGTAGAGATGAGATTTCGCCGCATTGCCTGGGCTGGTCTCAAACTCCTGGGCTCAAGTGATCCGCCCGCCTCAGTCTCCCAAGGTGCTAGGATTACAGGCATGAGCCACTGCAACTCGGCCAAAAATAGCATTTTTGTAGAATGTAAGTTAGGAAAATGCTCATGATATACTAAACAAAAAGATATAAGATTATATATGCAGTTGGATCTTATTTGTGAAATAAGGTTGGAGAAGAAAATATAGAAAGCTCTGGGTAGGGAGTGATGTCAGTGGAAATTCAATCCCAGCCCCTCTCCTCATCTAAGCTGGTATGTTCCTCTGGAAAAAGTATACCTATGTGTATATTTGTGTGTACACATGTATATACGGTGGTGTCACATTTTCCCAGAAGAAAATGTATAAATTACATATATCAAGTTTATGAATGAGCACATATACATGTATTTTCCAGACAAATGTGTAAAATTGGAGTTAGTGGGCCAGGCATGGTAGTGAGTGCCGGTGCTCCCAACTACTCAGGAGGCTACTGTGAGCCGTGATTGTGCCATTGTACGCCACCCTGGGCAACAGAGAGAACCATTCTCTTTATTAAAAAAAAAAAAAAAAAAGGCCAGGTGCAATGGCTCACGCCTGTAATCCCAGCACTTTGGGAGGCGGAGGCAGGTGAATCACTTGAGGTCAGGAATTTGAGACCAGCCTGGCCAACATGGTGAAACCTCGTTTCTATTAAAAATACAAAAATTAGCCAAGCGTGGTGGTAGGCATCTGTAATCCCAGCTACTTGGGAGGCTGAGGCAGGAGAATCGCTAGAACCCAGGAGATTGAGGTTGCAGTGAGCCCAGATCACAACACTGCACTCCAGCCTGGGTGACACAGCAAGACTACATAAAAAAAAAAAAGAAAAAGAAGTGGGGGAGGGGTCTGTGTGCAGTGGCTGATGCCTGCAATCCCAGCACTTCAGGAGGTTGAGGAGAGAGGATCGCTTGAGCCCAGGAGTTTAAGACCAGCCTGGGCAACATAGTGAGACCCCATCTCTACAAAAATAAAAAATAAGCTGGGCATGGTGGTGCACACCTGTAGTCCCAGCTACTTGGGAGGCTGAAGCAGGAGGATTGTTTGATCTCAGGAATTGGAGGCTGCAGTGAGCTATGACTGTGCCACTGCACTCCAGCCTGGATGACACAGAGACCCATCTGTGAAAAAGAAATTGGGGTTAAAGAGAGTATGGGGCTGTTCATTCTCCCTGCAAAAACAAGGCTGTGAGGCTGGGCGCAGTGGCTCACGCCTGGAATCCCAGCACTTTGGGAGGCCGAGGCGGGTGGATCACCTGAGGCCAGGAGTTCAAGACCAGTCTGGTCAACATGGTGAAACCCTGACTCTAATAAAAGTACAAAAATTAGCTGGGTATGGTGGTGGGTGCCTGTAATCCCAGCTGCTCGGGAGGCTGAGGCAGGAGAATCGCTTGAACCTGGGAGGTGGAGGTTGCAGTGAGCCAAGATCTCGCCCCTGCACTCCAGCCTGGGAGGCAGAGCAAGACTTTGTCTAAAAAAAAAAAAAGAAGAGGCTGGTTTTGTGGCTAGGGCCAGGAGTTCTTGCAACTTGATGGTCTGCTGAGAAGTGGGTGTAGTACGTCTAGCTCCGCTTTCTAGAGGAAGCCTGGTCTGAGGCTGCTGATTCATAAGCGTATATTCACGTCTTTAGCTGTGGCCGGCCGCCTTGCTGCATTATTTGTGCATCTCACTTCTCTAGTTTCTGGTTCATTTCTAGCCTCCCGCCACAACCACCCCTTTGCTTTTATCTGTTCTGTGAGGTTCCCCCTACCAGGTCTGCTCCCCACCTGCCCTTGCAGGTTTCACAAGCTCGGGACTGAGACGTGAGTGTTGCCCAGAGCCAAGTGTGCAGTGGCGGCTCCCAGGCGTGTTCCTGATGAGTACGGGGATGCTCAGCTGCTGCTCTGGGTCGGAGCCTTTGGCTTGCCGGGCAGCTTTGTTATGGTTCTACCAGCCCCACGTCCCGTTGTCTCCTCCCCCACCTGGTCTGTCCTGGGCGTTAAAATCCGCTGTTGCTTCTCCACATCTTCCTGCTTGTAGCTGCTGGGGTTTGGCATGAACACCTGCTCTTCCTGTTTCATCTGGGTCTCAGGACCCTCACGTGTGTCCTGGGGACGTCTGGGGCTGCTGGGGGTGCCTGGCCCCCCCCACAACATATGCTTCTGGGCGCACGGGGACCTGCCAGGAAAACTTGTAATTGGGATAAGAGCTGCTGTGATGAGGGTTCCTAGGTGTTTAGGGGGGCCCTAGGTGATGGGGGCTCCAGATGATGGAGGCCCTGGGTGAGGAGGAACCCCAGGTGATGGGGGGCCCAGGTGATCACTGTGATCACACCTGGGAGAGGAGCATTTGGTTTTCACCTGGAGGGACCCTTCTAGCTCTGCAGGGGCTCTGCACAGAGGTGGGGCGCTCTCCTTCCAAGGGCTCCTGACAGAGATGGCTAGTGGGAGGGAATGGAAAATGGCCTTGGGGGCCCCTGCCGAGTGCAAAGTACTTCCCCATACCCAGTTCTGGATAAGGGAAGCTTCTGGAAGAGACTGTGGCCGTCCCTGGGTGGCCCATGGAACCCAATCTGCTAGAGAAGAGGAAATGGTTGGCAGGGTCCTCCAAGCTGGCTGGGTGGCTGTGCTGTGTCTTGGAGGGCCGGGGCTCCCTCCAATGCCCTCGTTCTCTGTGGAGCTTCTCCCCAGCCCTGGGCAGAGACGGCTGCATGAGGCCTTGGAGGGAGCAGCCCCATCCCCTGCCTGGGACGGGGGCCATGTGTGCCCCGGCAGTGAGGGGGACACCTGTTCATGTGGCCCACAGGGTGCCGAGGACCAGAAGTACCCATGCCTGAGGACGTCCAGGACCAGGCAGAGCTGGGCCTTGCGGGCCCTCGGACCAGCGTTGTCTGCGGGGGAGTCCCTGGTAGCTGCTCTGATCAGCCCCAGGAAAGATTCTGGACGAGATCGTGGCCGTCCCCGGGGTGGCCCATGGGCAGCAGCAGGGGCTCCCAGGAGTGGCCAGGCCCCGCCCACCCACCATGCCGCAGTGCAGACCGGCACAGGAGTTCAGCTTCGGGCCCCGGGCCCTGAAGGACGCCCTGGTCTCCACCGACGCGGCCCTGCAGGAGCTGTACACCTCCGCCTTCTCCCCTGCCGAGCGGCTCTTCTTGGCCGAGGCCTACAACCCGCAGAGGACGCTCTTCTGCACCCTGCTTATCCGCACCGCCTTCGACTGGCTCCTGAGCCGCCCCGAGCCCCCCGAGGACTTCCAGACCTTCCACGCCTCCCTGCAGCACCGGAGGCCCAGCCTGGCTCGGAAGCACATCTACCTACAGCCAATAGGTACGGGGCACCCGCAGCCATCAGCGCGCTCCCGGGGGGACCAGCCTGGATAGAGCACAAGGTGGGGGCGTCTGTGCATAGCCCCCGGCAGGACGGAAACAAGGGAAGAGGGCCCTGTGTGGTTGGGAGGCCAGGGTGGAGGCAGGGAGGTCCTGGCTGGGCTCAGGCTTCTTTCCTCCCCACCCCCATCATGACACTGTGCTCAGACAGCCCAGGCTCTGGGACCAGTCCGCGTGCAGGTGTGGCGTCATACAGATGTGCACGGTCCTGGCTAGGCTTCTAGAGCCATCCCAGGCACTGTGCTGCGTGCTGTATAATGATCACTTCCAGGCCGGGCGCGGTGGCTCACGCCTGGAATCTCAGCACTTTGGGAAGCTGAGGCAGGCAGATCACCTGAGGTCAGGAGTTTGAGACCAGCCTGGCCAACATGGTGAGACCCCGTCTCTGCTAAAAATACAAAAATTAGTCGGGTGTGGTGGTGGATGCCTCTAATCCCAGCTACTCGGCAGGCTGAGGCAGGAGAATCGCTTGAACCTGGGAGGCAGAGGTTGCAGTGAGCTGAGATCGCACCACTATACTCCAGCCTGGGTGACAGAGCGAATCTCAAAAACAGAAAAAAAAATCAATTCCTCATTGGGTGTGCCAAAATTAGGATTAGCCTATTTCACAGGTGGGGAAACTGAGGCTGGGAGTGGTCCCTTGACCTGCCTGAGTTGCAGAGCTGGTCACTGGTAGGGACTAGAATGCAGGTCTATTTGACCCTGGGGCTGGGCCGCTCATCCTGATGCTGTGCTAGGAGGGACTGGGCTGAGCAGGGTGGCCCAGAGCGGTCACTATCCTCAGAGTCTGTGTCTGACAGAGTCTGGGGGACCCAGGGTAGACTAGGGGCGGAGACAACAGGCATCCGTGCTCAGAAGGGAACGGCACAGGCAGGTATGGGGGAGCTCGAGGGGGCTGGGCCAGCCTCTGTGCCTCTCACATGCCAAGGGCAGCCTGGCAGAGACAGCACACACGACGGGGGCTCTTGGGCTTGGAGAGGAGAAAAGGGCTGGTGTCCACATCAGACGCCAGCCCATCACACCTTTCGGCGTCTTAACGGAAGCCAGAGCAGGGATGGACCTCAGTTGGCCTCGTCCCACGCAGGCTTGTCATGAGCCCCGGTGGTCCATGCAGCCCCTTTCCCGCTCCTCAGGACCCAAACCCTGTGGTGTCCGTTGGTCTCAGCGTCCACCACCCCACAGCAGCCAATCCAGCAGCTTGGGAGGCACCCGCTTCCCCACCTCACTGCTAAGGGTGCAGAGCCTTGTGTCTCATGCTCTGATGTGCAGACACCTGGGCATGTTTTTGAGATGTAGGGGCCAGGTCAGGAGGCCTGGGTTGGGCCGGGCTCTGCATTTCCCACTGTTCCTGGGTGAGATCGATGCTGCCAGCCTGGGGTCCCTGCAGATGCTTTCTCACTGGTCTCCTGGCTTCCACCCTTGGTCCTGTCCATCTGTCCTCCTCATGTGTGATCTGGTGTGTGTATCTCCTGGGAGGCCCCCACTGCCTCTCTAGCCTTGACCTGCACCCCGTTATGTCCTGCTCTCTGCCCCAGGCAGCCCAGCTCCGTGTGCCGCCTGCTCAGCTGCAGTGCCTGGCACTAACCCTAGAAGTCCCCGTCCCCGGGTGAGGCCTTGCCCACTCCTTCCCTGACCTCGCACACGATTGTCACTGCTGTCCTTTCATCTGGGCATGAACCTTTCTTCTATGTCCCTTGGTGTTTGCCCTTTGAAAAAGTCATGCTTTCCATGTCTGTTCCAAGCCTTATGCTCCGCTTCCTGTCAGGGTAGGTCCACATGGGCCTCATTCACCCAGCAGGCAGGTGCCTGCGGGCACTCCCTGGGGAGAGGGTCCCAGGTGGGCAGGGGCACCACAGGGCTCACAGCGCTGCTCTGCCACCAGACCTGAGCGAGGAGCTGGGGGGGAAGCTCCCTGCTGCACCAGCTGCGCAGCTGCACGGAGGCCTTCTTCCTGGGCCTGCACGTCAAGTGCCTGCCCTCAGTGGCGGCCACGTCCATCCGCTGCTCCTCGCGTCCCAGCCGGGACTCCGACAGACTCCAGCTCCACACAGGTGAGTGAGGACGGCAGCTGTGGCTCAGGCCAAGGCAGCCCCTTTCCTGAAGGAAGAGGTGGGAGGAAGGTGCCCAGGGAGAGGAAAGGAAACTTTTCTTCCTTTTTGGTGGGGAACGTCCATTTCCCAGGTATTCGGGAAGCAAGACTAAAACGGGGGTTCCTTTTCCCACCCAGGAGTGTCTGGGGACGTAACCATATACAGCCAGTGTCCACAGGAAAATGCCAGAGCATGCAGAGCGGGAAAAGCGAGCCCTTCTTGTTTTTTTGAGATGGATCTCACTCTGTCGCCCAGGCTGGAGTGCAGTAGCACAATCTCGGCTCACTGCAATCCCGGGTTCAAGGGATTCTCCTGCCTCAGCCTCCTGAGTAGCTGGGGCTACAGGCACGAACCACCATACCCAGCTAATTTTTTTTTTTTGAGACTGAGTTTCACTCTCGTTGCCCAGGCTGGAGTGCAATGGTGAGATCTTGGCTCACTGCAACCTCTGCCTCCTGGGTTCAAGTGATTCTCCTTCGAGCTCAGCCTCCCGAGTAGCTGGGATTACAGGCATGCACCACCATGCCTGGCTAATTTTGTATTCTTAGTAGAGATGGGGTTTCTCATTGTTGGTCAGGCTAGTCTCGAACTCCCAACTTCAGGTGATCTGCCCGCCTTGGCCTCCCAAAGTGCCGGGATTACAGGTGTGAGCCACTGTGACTGGTTTGAAGTGAGCCCTTCTCAGTCCACTCAGCATCACACCAACCTTCCGTCTTTGCAAAGTACTTTCCATGTGTCTAGAAGACCCCTAACCCTCAAGCCCTTGCCCCTTCCTGTGGGACGCTGGCAGCTGGAGAGTGTTAGGCTGGGTTGAGAGGCAGAAATGAAGTGAGGGCTCTTAGGCGGATAGGAGACCTAGGCTCAAGTTTAGGGAGGTCCTCAGGAAGGGGCCAGGGCTTGGATGACTAGATGGTCGGCTTTCATCAGTTTTGGGATACTCTCAGCAATTGCTTCTTGTGTCAAATATCACCTCTGCCCCCTTCTCTCCTGGGACTCCAACTGAATGTATATTAATCCATCTTACTCTCTTATCTTTTTTGATCATTCATGCTTTAGTCTGAATTTATTCTCATCCTTCAGCTTACTCTCTGGAATCACATCTAAGGGACTCAAACCCATATATTGAGGCTGGACATGGTGGCTCACACCTGTAATCACAGTACTTTGGGAGGCTGAGATGGGAGGATTGCTTGATGCCAGGTGTTCAAGACCAGCCTGGGCAATTGAGCCAGACCCTGTCTGTGTAACAAATATAAAAATAGCCAGGCAGCGGTGGCACACACCTAGAGTCCCAGCTACTTGGGAGGCTGAGGTTGGAGGATCACTTGAGACTGAGAGTTTGAAACTGCAGTGAGCTGTGATTGTGCCACAGTACTGTACTCCATCCTGGGTGACAGAGCAAGACCCCATCATTAAAAAAAAAAAAAATCAAAAACCACCCATATATTGTGTTCCTAATTTCATTTGCCACATTTTTGAGTTCTATAGTTTCTAGTTCTTTTTCAAATTAGCAGTGTCAATTTTTTATAAGTCTCAGTTGCCTGTGAGATTTAAGTTCAGCATTGATGTCCATGAACATAGTTGACAGTTGTCTGATGATTCTGCTATCTGGAGTGCCCATGTGCCTGTATTTGTTACTTCTGCTCATTTTGTCTCAGTTATTGTGCCTTGTTATTTTCGATTGTTAGTCAGGCATCTTACTGGAAAAGTTAGTTTAACTTTGAGAAGAATTCTTGGCCTGGGTTGAAAAATCCCCCACAGGGGGATTTTCTTTTCCTTCTGCCAGATATGTAAGGGCTGACTGCGGGACAAAGACATGAAGCTTTTCTGGGTCATTCTGATGGTCCCCAGGGCCTGAATCTCTCCCCAGGGCAGGAGGCATGCCATTAGGGTCATCCAAACAGCCCAGCTTCATCTGTCTAAGCTCGAATCCTCCCTGTTTTTGTTTTCTCTTTAGGTCTCTGCCTTGTTTATTGAGGCATAATTTAGATAGTAAAATTCATCCTTTTCAGTGTACAGTTCTGAGTTTTGGCAAATGCATACATCATGTAGCCAACACCATAATCATATATAGGGTGGCTCTCCACCCCTGTATAATTATTCCTCTGTAACCTCTGTAATCTGCTCCTCCCCATCTTGGGTGCTTGAAGCAGCTGTTCTTTGTCATTCACTCTGCCTGTCTGGCCATCTTTTGGCAGGATGGTTGGACTGTTACAGGGAGCAGCCACTGTTGAGATTTCGGGGTTGACAGGGACCCCCTGGCTGGGGTGGGGTGCCATCCCCTGGGTGGCACATTTCTGGGTCACAGCCTATACTCCACAGGCTGCCCCAGACCCTGAGGTCCTAGAGTGGGGCCTGGGGGCAGTCTGGCCTGTCTTGGCCCTGGCCCTGAAACAGAGCCAGGAACCCCATGCCTCTCAGGCTCGCCCTCTGTAGCCTCAGCTCTCCTCACCTTCCCCAGTCTGTACTCGGTGTATCTGACCTGTTAAGGCTTCCATCATGCCTCCATCCTGTCTATGTCAGGACTGTGGTAGCTCAGAGGCAGCCCAGCACTGAGTCCAAAAGGGTCACTCCAGGGCTTTTCACCCCCTCCGCTTAGTGAACGAACTGCTGTTCCCCCAGCCCCACACTTCAGAAGGTGCACGGTGAAACCTCGGAAAAATGACTGCAGGGGAAGGATGTGCACTCGGGAAGGTTGAAAAGCAGGTGGAACCCAAAGGGCATGCTGGGCTCCATTTATGTGGTCAGGTCAGCATGGTTTTAGATTTTTTTTTTAGACATGGGGTCCTGCTTTGTCACCCCAGGCTCGAGCACAGTGGCGCAATCACAGCTCCCTGCAGCCTTGCACTCCTGGGCTCAAGCCATCCTCCCGCCTTAGCCTCCCAAGTAACTGGGACCACAGGCACGTGCCACCACTCCTGGCTAATTATTTTTAGTTTTGTAGAGATGGGGTCCTGCCATCTTCCCCAGAGAGTAGCGTGGTTTGGATCACTGTATTGGTTTCCTGGGACTGCCGTGACAAAGTACCACAAACTGGGTGGCTTAGGGACCTTTCCTGTCTCACATTTCTGGAGCCCGCAGTGCTGAAACCAAGGTTTTGGCAGAGCCACGCGGCCTCTGTAGACTCCATGCAGGGTCCTACCTTGCTACCTCCAGCTTCTGGTGGGCACTGGCACTGGCTGGCTTTCTGACCTAACCTCTAACCTCTGCCTTTGACTTCATGTGGGCTTTACCCCATGTGCCTCCGCGTATCTTCTAAGACGCCAGTCACTGGGCTCACCTTTGAGACAGAGTCTTGCTCTGTCGCCCAGGCTGGAGCACACTGGCGTGATCTTGGCTCTCTGCAACCTCCGCCTCCTGGGTTCAAGCAATTCTCCTGTCTCAGCCTCCCAGAGTAGTGGGATTACAGGTGTGTGCCACCATGCCTGGCTAATTTTTGTATTTTTAGTAGAGACGGGGTTTCACCATGTTGGCCAGGCTGGTCTGGAACTCCTGACCTCAGGTGATCCACCCACGTCGGCCTCCCAAAGTGCTGGGATTACAGGCATGAGTCACCACGCCCGGCTTGGGCTCACCTTAATGACCTCATCTTAACTGGATTACTTTTGCATAGATTCTGTTTCCAAATAGGGTCAAATGACAGGTCCCAGGGTGAGGCCTTCCACCTGTGTCTTTGGGGGGCATAACTTGATCCACAACAATCATCATTGTCTCTTTGTTGGCAAAAATTCCTTGGTCTCTCCTCCAAGAGCCATCACGCATTTCCCAAGGTCATGTCCTCGATGTGCACTGTCCAAGACAGAAGCCACTGGCCCCATGTGGCTCTGAACACAACAGACGTAGCTGGTCTCAAATAAGATGTGCAATGAATGTAAAATGCATGCTGGAACTGAAGAGTTAATATGAAAGGCCATGCAAAAAACTCCTAATTTAAA